>CM026320.1:27899523-29286282 GCA_014843725.1 Amphicarpaea edgeworthii
TGCATACACATGCAAATGTAAGATAAGTACACAGGACCCAAATACAATGTTAGCTGAGAACTAGCACTGGATATCCAATGACTAGTTTGAACAAATGAGAATAATATTATTAGCAATTAACAAAATTTTATGATGTAAATATGCACCTGGACAACATAATTTCTATGGCCAGATATTTAACGCACAAGTCAAATTTACAATGTTATCGTTGTCATCTCTAAATCAACTACCTGATTCCTGAAAAACACCCCACCATTCCAGTATGATTTCCACTAATTCTCAACAGAGTCGATTAAAAACCTTCATCATGCCAGATGCAGACGATTCCACCATGTCCAGCAGAAGTATGCACGCCAGCTAGATATAGTTCAAAATTTACAGTAACAGCTCTCCACATGAGAAAAAACTATCCAAGCAGGTTTGGAGAATGTCACTAAATTTGGTGATAAATGACGGCTCAGAATTTACAAATTCCTATAATTCCACCAATCAATGCAGGCAACACAAGAAGAATCGGTGCTCAGAAGTATTTTACATAATCACAAGAAAACCTGCAAGTATAAATCACAATTCATAATGAAGTCTGCAATCCTTGATGAGACAGCATAAATCAATTATTTTTTCACTCAAGAAGAACGAAGACAAAAAGGGAGTAAATCCAGTATGGAAACAACAACAACAACAAAAACCTTATCCCACTAGGTGTGCTTGTACTGGAAACAACAAAATTCACTATGAAAAGTGATAAAAAAAATATTTTTCCTTCTAATTATTTTTCTTCTAGTGATAAACTTGACACAAAGGATGAGAAAGCAAAAGAAATTGGTTATGCAATGCATCAAAATCATTTGAAGTTGCTTGTGATACCAATAACGACCATTCAGACATGGTTAGAGCTCACTTTTGTCCAATCAGAAAAGAGAGCAAATTATTAGTAAAGACTAGGCTTTATCACCTAAGATCACTTTTATCAACATTGAACATTCACATCAGTAAGAAAAGAAATATCATTCTAAAAAAACTATTTCCCCTTTCCAGTTGGCAGTAAATTACATTTACTGAATAAGAAAACTACAAGAATGAAAATCCATAAAAGCATTAAATATCATATTGTAGCTCAGAAAAGCTAAGCAAGGCTCAATAACTCACCTCTGATGCATAATTGCATATGCACTTTGTAGTCACCTGCTTTGAACTAGTCTGTAATTTAGAACCAAGTCATCTGATTTCTTCCATATATAAGCTCGCACTGTGGCTAAGCTCATTTCAGGCAACAGCACCTGGAAATAAACCAAACAGTTGGCTAAATGCACATTACTTCTGTGAAAAAATAGTATCACACAAAGCAATGTCAATTGTGAATCAAATAAAACATTCAACCAATTTGGACCAAACAATTGCTGTTATCCCCAAACCAATCAAAGGCATAATAAGTTCAATAACTTGGATTAAAACATATGAAATTGAAAACAAAGTTGGTAACACACAATAACAGTTAATACTACAGATCAAATACAAGTACTACGCTCTATTTAAGACTTAAATACAATAGTCAAAAGGCTCAATAGGAGAATTTGGGTTAAGAATTTAACTATGAAGACAGTCTTTTCAAATCTCATTATCAATTCATCTTGTGATATCCAGTGAAAATAAAATCTAACACGACGAATAATGCCACTGCTAAAACAAATACTAGGTATAAGGAAAATTGCACTGATTTTCCTGCATCATGAACTGTAGAAGTCAGTCAAAGTTGTAACTTTGCAAATGCAAATTAGAAACCAACATGCTATGCACAGTATATAAAAATTATATGGAGATGTGATTTCTTCAATGACTTCCAGAAAACACCATAATGGAAAACTAAAAATGACAATCAGATTAGCAAATAGATTCTAGAAGGCATACAAAGGAATTGAAAAGTAAGCCAACTATAGAAAAACCATGGTATATGCACTGTCATAAGATTGCATATAAGACAAGTAGACAACATATTACTTGCCTGGTTGTTGCACAATATTTCAATAGAAGGTCTAAGCTTTTGCCAAGGCTTAAATCCAGATCGAAAAGATCCATCCCCAACTGCTTGATGCTGTGACTGCGACTGTGACCCAGTAAGTCCAGGGGCAAAACTACCATCACCACTTAAGCTATCCAATGGTTTGTCAAGCACCATCTTCTCTATCACATAATTAATAACCTAAACCAACCAAAAGAAAGGAATTTAAGTTTATCTTCAAAAATGCATCATCTACCTGTGAAAAAAATGTTTACAGAATCCACACGCATGCACACAAAAACTAAAAACTAAACTCAAAACAAGTAATACTTTTGGAAAGCATGATCAAAGCCAACTTAACAACACATGCATAGATTATTAATGCAATTATTGATACCAATTGTCAAGTAATATAAAAACTTACTTTGTGAACTCTTAATATACGTGGGGCACTAAGCTTCCCTTGTGTGAGGATCTGGACTGAAGAGCCTTCACATGGTTGCAAATAGAAACTGCATCTGTAATAGTTATAGCAAAAAAAATACATATATCAAAAAGAGCATTATATAACCAGTCTGAGATTACCATCATACTAAGACAATCAAATTAATAGACAATGTTCAATTTGTTAATCTATATCTATTAAAAGTAGGAAAAAAATTTAATATTTTCATGGCAATAACCATTAAAAGTTCAAAACATGCTTAAAGGTACTGTGTTCAGTAGATAGATAATACCAAGCAACAGATACTACAGAATTAATTAGAAGATAGATTCCTACAATTTCTTAACCATATATTCCTACAAAATTGATGTCATTTACATAAACCATGTTAAGTACCACCATACGTTTTGGATGTGATAAATAGATATAATCATCATAGAGTTAAGCAATTATGCCAAATTAACAAAATATACAAACTGTAACAAGCACGGTTTCCTTTCAACTACAACCATGTGTTTTAATGTACTATTTAGGGAGAGAGAAAATAAAGAGGAACGCAAAATTACTTAGTATTTTCTCTGGGAGGTAACCGATTATTCAAAACACAGTCCAGACACCACCAGGGGAAGTCTTTCTCATCCTTGGTTCCATCTAAATCAGTAATTTTTTTTCTCCACGGACCTCCATGAGTGCCCTCGGTAACAATGGAAGGAGGGGAAGTAACTGAGAATTCAAAGGGAGGATAAACCATAGCATCATTCTCAGAACTACCATCAACCTCAACTCTAGAATGGGTAAGACTTCTAGAAGAAATATCCTTTCCAGATAATGACTCCCCATTAGCTGGAGCTGGGGATCCCATTCTTTGCTTTCGTTTCCTCAACCAAGGAGCCAGTAGCCCTTTAAGGGTTTCTCGAGCCAAATTAACCTGCAGAATAACAGGCATTGATTTAGATTGTTGACAGCAAACTACTGAAAACATAATTATGTCTTTGTATGCATGATCACATATTTCTTAAAACTACAGAAGTTCACAGAAACTTAAAAAAAAAAAACTTAAATACTTCCATGTCCATTATACTAGGAACCATGACAGAAATCATTTCAGATTGAGCAAGAATATGAACTTTGGATAGGATGATGGTTATGTGCCACTAACTGAATTGGTTGCAAATTGTAAAGACTTGGCATCAATTATAGTCAACAGTAACAATTAAATAGTTGCATAAAAGTTGACTTTAACAGCATATCAAAAACTAGGCAAAATTAATACAATTAAGAATTTAAGATAACTGAGATAAGGGAAAGTACATTGTTCATGACAATTAAGCCATTACCTTGTCATCTTCAGGCTTGCCTACAATGTTAAGATCTGCCGAATACATCTCTGCAGAGAAACATTGGGGAGTGTCCAAATGGACTGACAAGCTTCCAAGCCTGGTATCCACTGTGAACCATGCAGGAATGCTAACCTACAGCAGCAATGCAGCATTGGAAGAAAATTAAAAGCCAGCTTGAACAAAAAACTACTGGAAATCATCAAGTTTTCTTACCAAGAAAAAAAATATATAATTTTTATAAAATGAAATCAATGGTGTAAATCAGTAATCATACCATCTCAAATAGCTCTTCCTTTTTCTCCTCAAATGAAACCTAGATAGTCCACAAGTAAAGCATGAGCTATTATGAACCCACAAATGAGACCCCTATCATCTATAGTTTAAATTTGTAAATATCATTCACTACAGACTACTTCCCAAACAAACAAGATTTCCATACAAATTACAAAATGAAAATGCAACCAGTTGTCACCTTTCCGTAATCTTCAATCACCACGCCTTTGGTAATCTCCCACAGCTTCACTGAACCAGATGCATCCTTTACCAAAAGTTATTCATCAGTTAAGAAAATAACAGAAAAAGGTTATGTCAATATGCATGGCATGATAGAATTACCAAAAAACATGGTTACCTTAGTCAGCACATGCCTCTTATTATTCAAAACTTCATGTTGTACTATTGCAGGTGTGCCCAAGATAGTTAAGGTAGGTTCTTTATATACAGGAACCTATTAACATTAGTAATTTTGACAACAAAAGCACAATTATTAGTTCTGCATGATGAAAGAACCAAGAGAAAAATATATAGTCAACAAAAACTTGTTTAGAAAACAAACTTCTTCATATTCACCAACAGGAAGTACTAATAAAAATATGTAAACTAACATGCTTCATCTATACATGTACAGCAAGTGGAATTATGAGGACGAAGAGCAACTTAAATTTTGAAGATATAATAATAGAAAAGTATGATAGCAATTTTTTCAGAAAGAAATAAAACATACAGGGCTAGATCCTTCTATTGACACTCTTGCTCTTGAAAAGGACAAGTTTCCAGCTAGAAAAGAATTGCCTCTCTGGAAAATCTTTTGAGGGTCGTATCCTTCAGCTGGCCATCTATGAACTGAAGAGTCTGTTGATGCAACCCATATGCTATCATCATGCAAAGCCAATTGAAGAATAGGGTACTCCCCTGTGCAAAGCAAACTACTCTCTCTAGTTTGCAAATCTGTCAAGTATAACTTGGGGTATAAAAGAATACAACATTAGAAGATGAGGTTCACAAGTTAAGCAAGAAAAGAAGATGTGATGTCACATAAATTCAAGATGTAATAAAAAAAATAGTTTGATGTTAAATTTAATAGAAGGTCGCACTCACTGAAGAGTCTCTCCCTCCACTATAAACATGACTAAATGTTGGGGTGCTGGCAAGTGCCCAAACAGAATCTGTATGAACTGCATAAGAATGCACACATCTCTGCTGACCTATATCCCAAAGCCTATGAGGAAAGATGGACAGATTATTAGTCAACCACAAAACAAAACAAATAGAAATGCTTATAACTCCAAATGGGTGCATTACCTTATCATAGAGTCTGAAGATCCTGATAAACAATATCTGCAATAATGAACATTAAAAACGTCACAGATGTCTTGTTGAAAAAACCCATATCACTTAATTTGAACTTAACAAATTTATCCAATGAAAAGATGCATGGCTGCATACAATGAAAAGAAAACCCAACAGCACTTCATTGACTGTATTATTTACAATTAAATCAGTCCACCGTATTATAGCCAATGAAAGTATTAGGTTATTCATGTGTGGTGTTATCTATATGTGTGGCTGTGTGGGAAACCAAATAAATGTCAAATGAGAGAGAGAGAGAAAGAATTTTATGATAATAAAGAAATTATAAATAAATAGGAAGAAAAGCAAGTTACCAACTTTAATATATAGGTTTAAATATGTTTTTAATCTTTCAAATATAGGGTTTTTCTATTTTAGTCCTTCAAATTAAAAGTTGCTTATTTTAGTCCTTCAAATATGATAAATGTTGTTTTTAGTCCTTCTGTTAAAAATTGTCAAACAAAGTATATAAATTTTGCAATTTGTGATAGTTTTTTATTGTCAAAGTCAAATTATGGCGGTCAAAAACTACCACAAATTGCATAATCTAGATACCTTGTTTGGAAATTTGGACAAAAGGACTAAAAACAACATTTGTCACATTTGAAGAAATAAAAAAAGCACACTTTATTTTCAGGGACTAAAAAGAATAAACACCATATTTGAAGGACTAAAAACATATTTAAGCCTAAAATATAATTGTAAACTCAAAAATCGCAACTAAACTTAGATATCCACTCCACAAACCTGCCACTAGAATCCAGAAGCAGAGCCCTGATGTTATCTGTGTGTCCTCTTAGCTTTAGAGTCTTTGATCCTGATCTTGCATCCCAAACACGCACAACCTAGTGAACCCCAAAAAAAATTGAAGAAATAAACCATGGTCAGAGACAACATCCCATAAAATTCAAGCAACTACTGCGCAAACAAACCATCTCTACCATTTCAAATAAAGAAGTCTTGACAAGTCAAGAGCATATGCCATATTATACCTTTTCTGTGCCACCAGAGACAAGAATTGTTCCACTTTCATTCATAGCCAATGCATAAACCGAATCTTTATGACCTTTGGCAGCAATTGGAATGTATCCCTGAGTTTGAGTAGTGTGCACAGACATATTGTTGCTTGAGTTAACAGGACGCAAGCTTGTCAATGGTAGTAAGTTGCCAGAACCATTGATACCATGTGAAGACTCATCAACTGTAGCATCATTGCACTTAGAGACTGGAGTGAGGGCAGACTCAATATCCCATATAAAAACCTCCCCGCCAAGGCCACCAGAGGCAACAATATTGCTCTAAAATGCATGACACTATTAAACAATCAAATAATGGATTTGACATTGATAATTCAACCAAAGTACTATCTGACTCAATGTGGAATGCACAGAAACAATAAAATGAACTCTTCTCTTGACGCACATAATAATCATAAGATGTTTGAAGTACATTACATTTTTTCCTGCTGCTGCAAGGCAAGTAACATAGTCAGAGTGTTGTCGGAGCGTCCTAGTACAGGTTCCAAAGGACAAGGCATTCCATGTCTAACAAATTTGAAAAGGTGTAAATAATTATGTAAGTACTGGTATTATTGAAGAGCAAGGATGATTGGAACAAAAAACAGTTAAGCTAGCAATTAACAAACCTTAAGGGTTGTATCTGAAGAACAAGAAACAAGTGTACTATCACCAACAAGAACAGCATCATTAACCTGCAAGAATGAAATAGCATTTACATACTCATACTCAACCGTAAGCTGTTGCATGCATTATAGATTGTGCAGGTCTCATGTTTGGTGGGTATAACTTAAATGCTAATGAAACAGGGTTTTGGATTTAGGGGGAAAAGTAAAAGTTGAAGAATGGTCATAACTCATAAGTTCAGGCACATTGACATGTTGAACAAAAAGAATTGCATAAATTTCTAGTAACATAAAATAATTAGACAAGAAGGGGATATTTTAAAGGCAAAAATGTCCAGGAGGCACTTAAGGATATTTTGAATTTTATGATATAAGAGAAGGAAACAAGACAAAAAGATAACCTAAAAACGAAGTTCAAGAATGCTGTGAATAGTGATAACTTTATCTCTCACAATACAATACTCAAATTCAGTTGCACACTTGCACTTGCAGTTTTAGGATTTTTTGAACATGAGAATCCAATGGGTTTTCATTGCCTTTTCTTTTTCAACCATACCTTTTATATTAGAATTAAGCTCATTAAACTTCAACACAAAAAGAACACAACAAATCATTACAGACTGCATGAAAGGATGTCTGATGAAGCATTCTACAAAATAAAAAAAAGTAAAATAAAAATCAATATCAAATTTAGACCATTACAGTTTGCAGATGAAAAGCACAAACTCGTCCTAATCAAACAGGTCCCACATAATCAAAACCAAGATGGCAAGATCCCAAGAATGAGACATGTTTTGCGCATAGCATGGTAAATAGCTTTCCCACATTGCATCATATACTTTCTTACATCTTTTTTACTTCACCAGTCACCACATAGATTGGGCATAATTTTTCTTATAAAAAAAGCATTATTATTGTAACATAAGTCCACCAATGGGAGGGGGGTCCATTGCAGATGAAGCTTCATCAAGTAACCATAGCAAAAAAAAACATTGTTATGTACCAGAAGTTACTAACTTAGAAGTCAGCTAACAAATGGAAAAGGGAAGAAAAATAAAATAAAAAAGGATTACCCAATCCACATGAGATTCAAAGGTAGCCGAGCATGTTGCTCCATCCACAGCTAGTGCCCATCGTTTTAACCTGCCATCACGGCTCCCAGTGAAGAGATAATCAGACCCATCAGATGCTGCAGACGTAAGTAGAGCCAGACAATTTATGCCTGCAGAATGCTGCAGAAAAGAGCCAACTTACAAATGATTCTAGACTGTGGAACTAAGAAAATTATCAAAACTGAATTCAACCAAAATAAGAAATATTGATGAAAAAATAAAATCTATGACATAACACCATGCAAAGCAAAATGCTAAGTACCTGGCAGAAAGGAGACAAGTCCTACATGGACTTATTAATGAAGCTTTGATTGATTAGAAAGTAAAATGTTGGGGAAATATTAAAAAGTAAAGGTTGAAATATGCACCATCAAATGGGTCTAAGTCAATGCAAAAAGAGAAAAATAATATTAAAATTAGGGAAAACCTCCATTTTGATCTTGTTACACCAGTTTGGTCCTCCAAAGGTTATCACATCCATTTGATCCTCAAATGACAGGCTTTAACATCAAAATAGAGCAAATATGTTTACTAGGACACAGTGATGTCAGTCAACAACCAAAATTCTCATTAGAACACAACTTTACATCAGTAATATTTTGAGGAGAAAATTAAGTTAAAAAAATCTTTCAAAGGACCAAATTGGGGATTCACTGTATAATTTAAATAATATTTTCATCCAAGTAAGAAATGCATGTGATAAATTAAAAACAACCAAGGTTAATAGGTTATCAATGGAGAATGGCAAAATATGGCTGAAGGCCAAAATTTCACCAAATAAACACATCATTGCAGCCTATGGAACTGTCATGGCCTCCCTACACAAATTGCCTATGGCAGAGGGGTCGAAAAATGCCACGCTATAGCATTATGGCAGCGTTTTAACGGCTATTTAACAACATTGAAAACAATCCAATCAGGTTCAACTAGTTAACACATTTGGAAGCACAATGTCAGAGAAAAAATTTGTAGCATAAAGATGCAACTACTAGAAGCAAGTGTGAAACTTGTCCGTTTCTGTGGAACAAATAAAATAACAAAATAAATGATGAGCTCACCTTTGTGTCATCAGAATCATTCAACACGTAGGTTAATCTCTTCTCCTTGCGAGGACGAGTTGAATTGTTTCCGTTACTCGCACTACCCACGCGGTGCATTGCCGAAACTGTTAAGTACATAAATCACATAGCATAATTAATAATCCCATGAGTAAATTGAGAAAATAATTCCATATTAAGAATTCTACTTAGGACTTAGGAGCATTAGCAACAACGTTAAAAATAAAATAAATAGTTTTTGGATTATGACCATTTATTGAACAAAAGAAAGTTGGCAGTGCAGAAAAACTCTCTCAAGGGCACAGTTAAAGATTGACACATCCAAACACTTCTACTTCCACAGAAACCAAACAAAGAAGAGCATCAGGTATATCCGCATGAGTCATAACGGAGCTCCTAGAAACTAGCATTAAGAATTCTCAATAATAGTAGCTAATTATTATCAAATTTTCTGCCATTATATGAAATGGACAGGGCCTTAGTCTTCTCAATATCCCTCCTAAATACTGATACTAAAATCTACATCTCTAGATGTATTTTTTCACGTTTACTAAGAAGCTAATATTTATAGTTTCCACGTCCCAGATTTTATTTCATAATTCTCAGCTGGTTTCCAAACACGCTACATCGTTTCTTATAATAATTCAATGTTAACCTCAGAATCCAGGCGAAGTTCAAACTTACTCTCTCCATATACTGTCCGAACCACCAGTCAAAGCATAATCGCATATCAAACGCAGAGCCACGTAATCAATAATCAATAATCAAACGCACACCTAAAAGCCATAACATACCGAACCCGCAGAAGCTATCGAATACCCCAAATCATCGACACAGATAACCCTTCGCACAAATCAAGCGGCATGATCATAAGGTAAAGCACTTTACAACAAAGTATGAGCTAAAACTGACTAATTATACGTTGCGATAAATTGTTTCGTAAAATCGAAAGCAGGAAATAATCGAACAAAAGGAAATCGAGTTGGAGAAGGAGAAGATGGAATAGTGGAAGGCACGAACCGTGATCAGTGGCGAATTCAAAGCACTTTGAGTGCTTGTTTTGTTGTTGCAGTGGTGAAGTTTCAACTTTAGTTAGAGAGAGAGAAAGAGAGAGGGTGAGGGCAGCGAACGTGAGTGTGTAAATATGGGCGTTCAGATTTATTCCGGTAGATCCTTTGACCCGTTTTGTGCCTTTTAATTGAGGGTAAGATGGTCTTTACACTTGAAGGAAGGATAAACCAAAGAGGAAATACGCAGCTTTGGCTGCTGATTAACGCTCGCTCGCGCGTTTGATCTAAAGCAGCTTCGTCTGGGGAAAACAACGCTTTCAATCGGGTTGCTTCTTTTCTTTTCAGAATATGCTGCAAGTAGTAAATCTTATATCTTTTATATATATATATTAGAGGAAGAAAAAGGTGAAATACAATTTAATAGTTATACACTCTCAATTTTAAACTGATTTATTTATGTCAACAGTCAATTAAATATCTTTACTCTGCTACGGATGATATTATAGAAAAACTAAAAAATATGATTTGCACATTCTATGCTACACACAGTATTTTGCACCTTCTATGAATAATGTAATACATTACAAGTTGTCAGAAGATGTTCACGTAAAAGTGCACAAAACGTCTAAGTGACATGCTTAATTGCTTATCATTCACCAAGGTGAGGAAGACCGGCGCGAAACCTGGTTGGATGGAAGAGGAAGCTTAGGATTATCTATTTTACTATTGGGCAGGTACAACATTTTAAAATATCTCGGAATGTGTTTAAAAACAGTCAAAATCATGTTCAACAAAAAAAAAATTGCTTTTTAATTAAAGTTTCTGAAATAACTCAAGTATTATTTCGGCTCAAATACTGATTATGTTCAATTCAACTCTTTGGCAAGTAGACTCTTATTTATTCTAGCTCATTATTTTAGTTGAATTCTATATATTGGTAATATGGTAGACATTTTTCTATTTTGATTTGTTGCCACAAATGATCTGGTGCATTTTGCAGGAACCTGAATGAACATTTATTTTAAAGTTATCATTTATAACTTTCGGATGAAAGTTCATTCAAACTTGCTAACAGAGTTTGAAACGTGTATACAGACACAGTTTTGATTTGCCTATAGTTAGCAGTGCATGGCTCAAATGATTTTTATAATCTAGGATTTTTTTTTTTTGACAAAAAAATAATTATATATATGGTAATTATAGGTACCAGCGATACCTTACAAAATAATTTTTATAATCTAGGATGCGAGTCGTGGCTCCAACGCACTTAAGTTTCTGTAGTTGGATGACATAATGAACTTGCAAATATTTATCCTTCAAGTTATGGTAGGTTGGTAGAATCAAGGTGAACTCTACAAGTTCAGGATCCATCTATAGCTCAAAAATCTAATGTGACTCATTCCTTATGTATTATGTCAAATTCTTCGTCACCTGTGACCTTATTTTAAGAGTTGCACATCCTTTCCAACAATTTTAAGAGTTGTTAATCTTATTAGTTAAGGAACAATGTATAGTAAAAGAAAATATAAAAATTTGTCAATTATTAAAATAAGAAAATAAAAGTTTAGGTAATAAAATAAAAAATTAGTATTTAAAAAATATGAAAAATATATTTAAATCAATTTTAAATTTATGCAAAACTAAAAACATATTTAAGATTTATTTAGTAATTTAACATTTTGTACCATGTCATTGAGTTGCCATTAGTAAGGCCAAACTGAGCCAGGATTATGGATGGAAGGGCTACTGTTAAATTAAAGTTACAGTTTATCAACCTTTTATTTCTTTAAAAACATGTTTTTATTTAATAATATATATATATATATTCCTTAAAAAAATATTTTTTTAAATTTGATCGCTTATTTTTAAATTTTATTTTACTTGAATAACATTTCTGTCTTCGATTCAATTCAAGGCTTATCTTTCACTTTTTAAATGAAAAAAATAAGTAAAATTGTTATCAATCTTTCATTTTCTTAAAAAAATGAATTTTTTAATTTTATTATATTTGTAAGGCAAAAAATATATAAAATAAATATTCTTCTGCATATTATTTTTAAGGAAAGGTTAATGGTCATTTATAACAATAGATAAAGGTAATAATATTGTCATTTTTTCATTTCCACTTTTATTAGACATTCTTATTCTTAAATAATATTGAGTTCCTCGTTTGATATTTTTATCAAATGATAAAATAAAATAAAAAATACACCATTAACAATATTTTTTTGATGAAACACCATTAACAATATAACTACCCCACTTTCTTAAAAGTTTATTCACATTTTCATGATTCCTTAATAACTGCACTTCAGATTATTTATATACATATAAAACTGCTACACCACGCCCTTTATCCACTCATTTTCTTCTTCTCTTTCATACCCTTTATTCATTGTACGTAAGTTTTCAATTTTTCCCATAATTTTTGTTTGCATTTTCTTGCTTACATATTCATAAACATTTTTTTTTATTCTCCCTCTTTTCATGTATTTACATCTATATAGAAACATGTGCGACGGCACAAACACCATTAATAAATAAGATAAACTTTCCTTCCAATTTTAAGGTTAAAATCTTAAATGTTTTATTTAATTTTGTTATTTTATATTTCATTTATCAGAGTGCAAATACGTTATATAAATCTTCAGCATCCAACCTATCTTTTTAATTGATAGTCATTCTTTATATATTTCTTACTTTTGATGTTAAGTGTATTTAGGAATAACTCAACAAAATAAATAAAGCTGAAAAGAATACAAATCAATGAAAGCATGTAGAATATGCATCAAATCAATGGAAGCATAAAGAAAGTCTATGAAATCGTCAATTCTACGAGTTAATAAAATAGAATAATTTATTTTATTCAATTTTCTCTCTCTCCTTCTTTTATATTTTTTCTTTTCATTTTTTATTTTTTGATTTCCTTTATTTTTTTAGTGTTTTATTGATTTATTTTATTATTTTTTTCTTCCTCTATCTTATGATTTTTATGTCTATTTTACTTTTTGTTTTAAAAAAAAAAGTTTCACTTGCAACTTTTTTTCTTTTGTTTTATTTTCTTTAGCAATTTTAAAATAACAACTTTTTTTTTAACTTCAAACTAAAAATACAAACAAAATTTTTCTAAGAAAATATTTTTTTATTTTTAATTTTTTTTCATCATGGGTGATTACAAAATATATTCTTGAATCATGAATAGTTTACAAGGGCATTTAAAAAAAATTAGTTGTAAAAAAAAAAAATATTTTACGACTTAAAAAAAAAACATTTTTAAAAAACTGTTTTTTAAAACCAACCATTTTTATTTAAAAATTAAAACTAACTCACTATATTTTTTAGTTTTTTTTTTTTATCTTTATTGTATTTTACGAAAGTTAAAATTATTGTTTTATCTAAAAATTCAATTTGATTTTAAAAACTAAAAAATATAAGTCATCTTTAAAACTTCATTTATGATATGTTTCAAAACTTTTTTTTTCATGCTTTTAATTATATTTGTCATATTTTTTAAGTAATATATTTTTCTCACACACACGCATATATGTATGTGTGATTCTTTTGTTAAAATTATGATTATTTGTTTAATTTATATTGTATATATTTGTTTTTTTTTAAGTTATGTCATTTTTTTATTGTTTTTTCTTAATTACATATAATTATATTATTATTTTTTCTTTATTTATTTTATTTATATTATTTTTTCTCTCTTAATAAATGAAATGTATATGGAAATTAATGATAATTAATATAGTCTACAATTTTTATGGTCTATTGTAATTGATGTTTTCAAGTGAGGAACAGGATGAAGATGAGACATTCAATTATTAAATTTGCAAATGTAGGTTAATAGATATAAATGAATGAATATTACAATGACATGATTTGTATATTATTTTGTGTGTCTATATATATTTTTTTAAACAAAATTCACTCATGTTTAAAAATGTAACGAGACAACATTGCAATAATATACTATCTTTTTTTATTGTTTGTATCTTTGTTTTTTGTTTTTATGTTTCTTGGTTTACATATTTTTTTCGGATATTATTGTTATTAATTTAATTTTTTTATTAAATGTTAATTTTTTTTATATTAAGATAAGACTATATGGAATAGATGACAATAAAATTAAAATTTAGGAATTCAATAATTTTTCAATAATGTGAATACTTTTTAAATATTAGAATCTTCATTTAAAAATTACGTTAAAATTTTAAACAAAAATAATAAAATAATGAGATAATTTGAAATTTTTAAATTAAAAAAAGAATATTTTCTTATAAATAATTTATTGAAGTAATTTAATCATATATATAAAAAATTATTTATAAAAATTTTATATAAATATTAACAGATAATTATTAAAAATAATTTAGAGAATTATTTTAAATATAAAAAATAAAATATAATAACTCAATAGAAATGCTGTGTTTTCGCTAGTATTTAATAAAAAAAAATAAAGCGTTGGCGAGTAGGCGCAGGCCATTCCGAGCATGCGAACGACGTCGGTTTGAGGCTAAAGCAGCGTCTCAATTTTGAGGGCAATTATAATTTCCAACATCGTAACCTGCTTTGTTCCGAGTTGAGTTGAGTTGCAGTTGCAGCCATAGGAGTTGGAGAGAAAGGAAAGAGTGATCAAGTGAAGGTGAAGGATTCGATGCCTGGTCTTCGCATCCTAAACAAAATTTGTTATTCGATAAACCGAAATTGCAAGTACCAGTATCGAGCAGTCTCCTCCACGGCACAGTTGCAGGCTTCATGGATGCAGAAGGTCAAAAACGTCATCACGGGCGAAAAGAGCACGCCCCAGCCCCAGTCCCAGTCCCAAGTCCCCTCTGAATCATTCACTCTGCTCCGTGTGTTTCTTTTAATTCCAATTTCGCCCTCGCTTCTCCTTTCTTACATCGTTATATTTCTGCATCTACTTAGTAATGATATTATTGCTCACAGGTTTTGCGGATGAAATGAAGAATGCAAGGAGAATGGGCGCGTTTAAGGAGTTCATGGTTGGACGAAGCAGCGAAGCCACTTTTTCCTCCGCCTTCGAAAAATACGAAGCCATAATTCGATACCTTGCGGCTTTGGACCCCACTGGAGAGGTTTCTACATAAATTCATGCTTCACAATCTTTATTTATTGTTCTGGGTGTCTCGTGTTTTTAATCTCTATCTGTGTTTTTGTTATGTTCAGAATCTCCAGACAGCTCAGAAACAAGAAGCGGCAAAACATTGTAATTGCACGATTGCTGATGTGGAGAATGCACTTGCCAAGTTTACCTGGGCCAAGGAAGCACAGAAGAAGATAGAGAAGCTCAAAGAAGAGGGAAAGCCAATGCCAACAAGCTTTGCCGAAGTAATGCTTCTCATTGTTTAATTCATTACAACCTAGTTGGGCTCAATTTATCATTGTATATCATTGTATGAACAAATTTTAGTTTGGTGATTGCTTCATTGCCTTCTTTTAATCTTGCTTTTGTAGTAGTTCTACTCGAATAGGTCTTGATTGTGCAATTTTATCCTGTATATACGACTATATCTAATACAAATGAAGTCATTGACATCTTTGATGACTATGTTGGGTGTAAGTTGTATATGCAGCAAGATAAGAACTTTACTTTACAATGTCAAATGCTTTTTCGGGTGCTTGTATAGGGTGTTGAATTTGAGTTTAACCAGCTATATTTTATATTTCATGTTCTCCAGGTCCAAAAGCTAGTTGGTTCATCTCCATTGGATCTTGCAAGGTCTAATCTGGCCCAAGCTGGACAAATTAGCAGGAATGCACCCTGTCCTTGTGGTTCAAAGAAGAGATACAAAAGGTTATTGTTTTTCTCCCCTTATCTTTTTCTTAAAAGAATTCTTAGGCACCAAGCTGATTCCTAATTATTTCTTCTGTCTTGTGGTATTTTTGCTTGTTCCTCAACTAAACAAGTAAAATGTTACTGTTTGTCCATACTTGCTGTAGTTCTTGGATTTTCTTTGCATACTTTTAAGCTGAGGTGTTTAACTTAACGATATATCTATGCATGGCTAAAATAATTGTTTCCAAAACTTCCTAGTCCTTATCCTTCCCCACCTATAGGCTATAGTTTGGTAATTTTATATTATTTCTTTAGATCGATATTATAGTACTTTGCTGTTAATGCATTCCATTTCTTACATTTCTATCAGTTCTAGACTTCTAGGGAAACTAAATCTTACTCAATTTGTTTATTACTTTAATTTTTAAACTTGGTTTGGTGTTTTAATATGTACTATAGTGTGAAAACTATTGTGTGTCTATTTGTAAATTGTAAACTATTTGACTTTTCTCACTTTTTTCTATCAAAATAGTAAATGGTTTTTTTATCCTCCCCATTTCCCAAATGTTATGAATTTAATATTTAATATTCAATACAAGAAATCCAGAACCTTTATGAAAAGATTTTCGAAATTAATCACCTTATGCTACTCAATATTTATTTATGAAGGTGCTGCGGAAAGGATTGAAGGGATTCAGAGATTAAATGTTAAACTGCAAGGAAGCCTAATCTGTTATGGTGGTTCCATACCCACACATGGCCGAATTGATCTGCAGTCGTACCTTGTTTTATTCGGTTCAGATAAAGTTGGCCAATGCACTAGACTACAAGCGCCCATAGTAAGCTGATTTTAGGATGAGATGAGATATTTTGCCGAACAGTTGCCTGATTTTCGTTAGATTTTCTTTAGCTTTCTAATTTTTGTGGTGGTCATAGGCAGAACCAAACAGAATATTTTTGTTTTGTTGAGTAGTTAGTTCTCTTTTTCCCCTCCTCCCGCCTAAATAGGCAAGAGAATAAGAAAACAATTGTAGTCACGTTTTAAAAGTCAAAATGCTTCGACTCATTTTTTACTGATTTATATCATCATCATCATTTTAATACATCTATTGGATTCAGGATTTGGTACTCGAGTTGCATTAGTAGATTTGGGTTTAAGGTATATTTGGTAATGGTGAAAAGGAGACTTGATGTGGAATATGTTCTTCAAGTATGGCAGTCAAGTTCAGTGGCGAGGTGAAGATGTCCTCACACTCATTCACTGGAAGTACTTAAATTAATTATCAAACTGGGGAAGAAAAAGTAGCACATGGATGCTGGAAGTAATTTTTTTCTTTCTGCACAGCAAGATGCTGGAAGTATTTGCTCAAAATGGTTAAAGTTACATGCCTTTCTATTCTCTGCGGGTCTTGTAGCAGACCTAAGCAACTCAGTAACTCACTGTGATAACGTTCTCCTCCTATTCACGTTAGAGTTGAGAAACTATCTGAACTTAGGTTTGAGTATTGATATGGGCATTTATTTGTAAAAGATATGGAAATCAATGTGGACAGGAATTCTTTTTTACTTGTCTCATGCCCATTCTTATTTAAAGTATTAATCTTAAAATTATAATTTATAAATTTTATTTCAATAACTTAATCTTTCGATGTTAAAATTGAAAATTACATCTCTATTATTGTCGTCCAACGTCTTTGACTTCATGACTATGCTGTATTACTATTGTGAGGATATCTTCCAACTTCGTTTGTACAAAAGGGCGTTGTTAGTCGGCCATCTTTTTTTTTTTACTTTGAAAAAAAAAACGAGAGCGAGTCTGAGACTCTGAGCATTGAGGTATGTATAAGGTACAAGAATATTGAAGTTAATACCTACACGTGTATGTATAAGCATGAGAACGAGTATTTTTTTTTAATGTGGGAATGAAAATAAGAAATATAGTATCTTATCAAACTTTGCAATAGTGTCATCCCCGTTACTAATGATCATAACCTTATTACTCGCGAATCTCAAGGAAACTTTTGCAGTGCATCGTGGTTGAATTGTGTAAGAATGTTATTACTTTTTGTTAATTATCAAGTCATATCCAACACAAAAATCCTTAAGAAGCACAATTTATGTGTGGACATAATATCTATAAGTGTAATCAAATAAGTTTAAGATAATATTAACTAATTTTAACATGGACTTCAGCTTGAATTTTAACATAGTTATATCTCACCAATTGCTTTTCTAAGAACAAATCCCGCATTATAGCACAATTTTAATTTAGTAGTGAGTATACTTATCACCATGTGATAAGAGTTCTAGGACTTTGAAGAGAGAGAGAGAGAGAGAGATGCTGTACAATCGTTGAGATATAACTATGGTTTGAATTTAAATTGCATCAACGGGTAACTCTTACAAGAGATAAAATGATGTTTAAGTGAACAATCCAACATGTTCTTCCTCGTTTTTATTTTTTCCATTCTTTTCGTTGGTTTCCACTTTCCTGTATATTAGAAAACTAGCTAGTATATGGCTCATTCCTGATAGTTATTATTTACTGTCAGTACAAGAGTTTGTTGGCAATCCACTTGAGAAAAAAGAACAAGAAAGCTTAACTAGGTAGTATAGCTTATAGTTAGTCCCACACCGGACAGTAATAAACATGTGCTAAGTCATGAAGCAGTATAAATACGAAGTAACCAGCAACACTGAAACATACTTACCTGGATGGGGTCAATGGGCGATCCTAAAGGCCTATGGCCTAGGTTGGTGACCTCCATTGCACATAGGAGGGGTGCCCACCTAAGGTCTCCCCAAGAGGGAGAGCCTACATCATAATTTGTGGTAGTGGAGGCTTGCGTTCGCGCAGCCTCCTTCAATTAGTCCAATCATTATATGATAGACAGATATTCTCTATTTCTAAATGCAGTTTGTTAACATTTTGTTAATTAGAGTTAGGCTTTACTAAAAAAGGAAGGTCGGATTTTGCTTAGAATAATTTTCTCTGTTGATTGATGTAGAGGCTTTGGCGGAAGTATGCGTTTTGAATTAGAGTTTGATAAACCGTATTGTATTTAATGTTCTCCAGGTTCAAATGCTCTGGTTGTTTGAACTCCATTGGATTTTTCAGGGCGGCCTACTTCGGTCTGAGCTTGGTCCATGCGGTTCAAGAAAAGATATTAAAGGTTAATTTTTCTCCACTACTCAGTCCACAGAACAAGCTGTCCAATGCACTACTCTGCAAGCATGCCCGCAGTAAGCTGATTTTAGGATGAGATATTTTGCTGAACTGATGTGTGATTTTATTTAGCTTTCTAATTTTTTTAGGTTGACATAGGTATTAGAGTAGTTAGTTAGTGGGTGATGTGTAGGAATCTTATAACCATCTTTTGTGATGTTTCTAGTTTTTAATCTGCTATGCCTTTTATATTCTTGCCTGACTTTGTAGTAGTTTTACCTTCTTCAACTGATCACTATTTATATCATTGGGGGGTTTGTTACTAGGAGGAGGTAAGTAGGGTAAAAGGTATTGGATTATGATAAAGGTTAGGTCATGGACTTGGCTTTTAGCTAGAACAAGTGCTTCTTCTATTTTGTTATCAGATTCAGTCCTTTAGAATGTGTTAAATCCTACTGTTAATTTGAGGACTTTTTGTATTTTGTATTGAGTTGGAGTTCCCCTTGTACTTCCATATTCCTCTTGTTCACATCCTCTGTCTATGATTGGTGAGTGAGTGATATTCTGGACTCATGATTAGTATGGCAGCTCACAGTACCAAGGTAAAACTTAAGAATTTTGTGATCAAAGTGCACATTGTTTTCTAGCTATATAGTAGTAGTATCTATTGGAATACTCAAAAAGCAACTATTCCTTTCAACGTATGCTTAGAGTTCTAGGACTAGGACTAGGGTGGGGCAATTAGCCAATTAGCTTGTTTGGATTAGTTTATTTTAAGGGCGAAAAATGTTATTTTGTTAGGAGAATTTTGAAAAAAAATAAGAATAGAAGTGGGTTTTCTGACTATATTTGTTCACTGTTTTGAAAAATAAGAGTAGAAGTTCCCCTGATTCTTGGCTAGAAAAGAATCCTTCCTTAGCATTTACTGTTAGTACTGACAGAACTTACACATTTCACAGGAAGAAAATACCCTTAACTTAAATTGACTAGTTTGTCTAATTTGTCCCACATTGGCCAGGAATATACATCAGTGCAGTCTTTGGTAGTTTAAATAATGAGCATCTGGCAGCACTAGAACATACTTACCTGGACGGGGTCAATGGGTGATCCAGAAGGCCTATGGCCTAGGTTGGTGACCTCCATTGCACATAGGAGGGGTGCCCACCTAAGGTCTCCCCAAGTGGGAGAGCCTACGTCATAATTTGTGGTAGTGGGGGCCTGCGTTCGCGCGGCCCCTTCCAATTTAAGACCAATGTTTTATCTTAACGTTTCTTCTCTGTTTTGCTCTCTAGTTACATTTCTATTCTTAAATAATATAAAATACGTCCTGCAATTTAAAATTGTCATTTTTAATCTAGTTACATTTGAAGTTGTATCGATGTTGGTGTATTTTGCTTTTCTTTATTCTTTTGCATTGCACTTTTTTTGTTTAAACAATGTGAAACTGCTTTTTTTTCCACTGATCGAGCTGTGCCCGGTTGCAATATTCTAGTAAGTTTATTTAAATTCGGCTAAGGCGTAGTTAAAAAATGCACATTTGGGAGTAATTCAAACCCCAGCCTTTTCTTCTTGGTTAGTTTGTCATCTTTCTTGTAGTGGTGGTGCCCACAAATCAATTTATAATAACTACCGCCTTTGGAACCAAATAATGCAACATTTGACCATGATGGCAAGGGTGGATCTCTCTAGGATTAGTCTCCGGCCATTCAAGATGAGTGACGTTGACGATTTCTTGTTATGGGCAGGGGATGATCAAGTGACTCGAAACCTCCGATGGAAGACCTGTGGTTCCAGGGAAGAGGCTTTGACTTTCATAAGGGATGTTTGCATACCTCACCGCTGGCGTAGATCAATCTGCCTTGATGACCGTTCCATCGGCTTTGTTTCGGTATTTCCTTGGTCAGGTGATGAAAGGTGCAAGGCTGACATAGGCTATGCTATTGGGACAAACTACTGGGGCCAAGGGATAGTCACCAAAGCACTCAAGACTGCGGTACCTCAAGTCTTCAAGGACATCCCCGATTTGCTAAGGTTGCAGGCTTTTGTTGATGTTGAGAACAAAGCTTCTCAAAGGGTGTTGGAAAAAGCTGGGTTCCTTAGAGAGGGTGTCCTCAGAAAGTACACTTATATCAAGGGGATTGTTAAGGATTGGGTTGTGTATAGTTTTTTGCCAACTGATGACTAGTTTAATTGTAATATTTGGCTCTGTTTCGGTGCAAATAATGTAAAATTTACTGTAATGATATACCTGCACCTATTTAGCATGTTTAGTTTCTGAACCCAAAGCTATGGCTTGGGAAAAAACTTGTTTGTCCTTGCCAGCTCCATGTTGCACACTACGAAAACAATCCATTAATAATTCCCAGAGAGACTGATTCTACTCAGTTTGGGACTGATTCCTCCATCTGATGGTGTCGTGATGTTTAACTTCAATCCCATTATAAACACAAATTTCTGCAACATTGCGTTTCCCTGGATCATGGACGTGGTATGCGTATGCACTTCCTCAATAGTTTTTGAATTTTAGCCACTGATTTCAAACTTTTAATGCATTGATGTCTTCTCTTCTATTGGCAGTCACTTGTTTCACTTACTATTTGATATAGACAGGGTTGGCTAATCCACAGATACAAAGATTAACAGCAATCATTTGCAACACTATGATACATGATAGTCCCACATCATTAAATACATGTGGCAATCTGGTTAAATGCCCAAAACCAACGAATTCTACTGTTTTACTCGCAAGGTGTCATCTCTTAATATTTTTGAAAGATGTGGGACTATCATTTATCATACATACTTCGAAAATGATTCGTGAGAGGTGTCAATGTATTTAGTGAAACTCATCTAAGTTTAACTTTTATGTCTAGTGAATCTCCGCCAACGACAGATACATACCCACATTTGATGTTTGACGGTATTTTGAATAGAATTGTCTTTGAAAGGAGGATATATGCGAAAGAAAAATAAAGCAGCTTTAAAAGAAGACAAGATATGAAAATGGCATGACAAGCTTAATGTAAAAACAATACTAGATATGGAACAGTTGGTCAACAGAGCGAAAGGACACGGGCCGAAAGAGTGGCCCAACTAGGATTATTTTTGTTTCCCGGGCGTTCTTTAATTTGGGCCAACAAATTTTGTGTCCAGTGTCATTGCTTAAGGATTTTAGTTTTGAAATAATATTAAAACAAAGAAACAGAAAAGAAAAGGTTAAAGGATTTCAACTTTTCATTAACTCACCGATTACATTAAATGACCGACTGGACTTTTCACCTGATTTTCCATAAAAAAAACAAATTTGATTTCATTAATTAAATGACAGAATGGACTTTTCTCCATTACACACTGGCTAATAAAACTGAATGCAAGTTAATACTACGTGATCATGAACAACATGAAGGTGAGAATCTTAATCTGATACTACTATATATTACATTATTACAAGTACAAACACATAAGCAATGACATGTGGCGAATGAGCCTACGACCGCTAAAGTTGAGCGACGTAGTTGATTTGATGGTAATAGCAGGTGATGACAGAGTCACTCGATGGAACACTTTTGTTTCCAAGGACCAAGTGTTGACTTTCATCCGAAATGCGTGCACGCCTCAGCCTCAGCATCATCATCCATGGACTCGGTGTAGGGCTGAGATTGGGTGTTACATAGGTAGAGTACTGGGACGAAGATTGCGGTGTCACAAGTGTTGAAGGCTACAAGCTTTTGTTGCTGTGGAGAACGAAGCGCACAAAGGGCGTTGTGAAAAGCAGGGTTTGTTAGGGGGCCATACTCAAAAACTACTCTTATGTCAAAGGGATCATTAGGGATGTTGCTATTTTTAGTTTTGTGTTACAGAATGATACTACCCATTCTTCCTTGTAAAAATAAAAATAATTGGGTTGGTCTGTTCAGTTTGTTATTGTTTTTTGTTATCTTTTTGCATTGCTTCATCTTTGCAGGCTGCAGCATCCGAAAAATGCTACATTTCTGTTTCTGAAAGGTACTCTTCGTTTGTAATATTTAGTAGTTCATAAAATAAATTGCTTACATTTTTTTTTATCTAAATTATAAATATCTTCCCTAAGAAACAATAATGTTCGAACATTGTATTATTATGAACCCCAAACTCTTATTTTTTGAGTGTTTAACACAGTTACGTATAACATTGTTAGAGTCAGTGGTTATTTGCATGCAAATAGGTCTTAGTGTTGACTCTAGCATGACATCAAGTCAAGTTTGGAGTTTGGACCTGCAACCCCTTACATAACCACTGCCGTCTAAATTGCTAAGCCATTTCGCTAATTTAGTTTATAGTATAAAAATAAGATTTTTTTTTTTACAGTTATTGAATCACACTCCTTTATGATTATTATAATTAATCAACTGTATAAAATCTAACGACCTATGAACATTTTTCTCCAAAAGTAAATTATATATAATGTAAATATGACGACTATTGTGCCCTTTTGGTTCTTAGTATTATAAATGACCATTTTTTTTCATGCTTATAATAAATTTGTATTTCACTTTTTAATAATATCTTGGAGCAGGCGAGATTATTTTAGAACAATTTTATGCAAACACGCTTGGAGTATAGAAAGCACAAATTAGATTATCAGCTTCAGGGAGGCTATGATAATTTCTCATTAATTTCCAACAACTTATTCCTACAACTCAATACTAGAAATCTGTGATTTCTCTCTGTTCCCAATCATATCAGAATGAAACTTTTGACATCATAAATAGTTAGGAAGACTTTGGTTATTTTTTGGGTGTATTAGTTATATATACACGAGAATTATCTTTCAAAAAAATAGGGAATTCTTTTTACACACAGCACGACTCTTTTCCAAATAAAATTAAATTAGTATTTCATCTTAATATTAATATATATAAGTATATATCTTAAAAAGAACATAAGATAAGTTGACTTGAAATCGGTGAGGGTTGACATGCACTTTAATTTGCACATTCAAAAGTTACCATGCATGAGTCCGGTAACCGGCCTATATTTTATGAACATGTGGACAATATGATTTAAGATCGAACAGAAGATGTGTAGGTTTGTTTGGTATAATTAATGATCATCAAATTAATTTCTTGTCTTTAAACTGCTTGAGTTGTGCCGAACAAAACATTCCTTTCAAAGATACCCTCCCTTTTATCGTCAACACATGCTTTTACTCTCGATCCATCTGCAAATATAAATTACTACTAAATTCCATATCCTACTAATTAATAACCCCACACCAACCCTTCACCAATAAACTAACTCAACAACACTCTCCCAATACTTGTCCAGCTTCTCTATAGAATAGAATCATGATCCTAATTACTAGTATTATACTAGCTTCATTATTTCCCTATTTTGAAGCTGAGACACATCAAGGGAAATGGAATCTGGTGCAAGCAAGCATTGGCATATCAGCAATGCACATGCAACTTCTCCACAACGACAAAATCATCATTTTCGACAGAACCGATTTTGGGCACTCCTACCTCCCTCTTCCCAATGGGCGTTGCCGCATGGACCCCAACGACACTGCCCTTAAACTCGATTGTTCAGCTCACTCAGTTCTCTACGACGTTCCCACAAACACTTTCCGACCCTTGATGATTCAAACTGACACGTGGTGTTCCTCTGGCTCCGTTCTCCCCAACGGCACTTTGATCCAAACCGGTGGCTACAACGACGGTGATCGTATCATTCGCATGTTCACCCCGTGCTTCGATCAAACCTGCGACTGGGTCGAATTCCCAGGTTTGTTGTCACAAAGAAGATGGTATTCAACAAACCAAATCCTCCCAGATTCTCGTGTCATTGTCGTTGGAGGTAGAAGACAATTCAACTATGAATTCTTACCTAAAACCCCTGGCCCTAATAATTTACCCTCGTTTATTCCTCTTTACTTTCTCCAACAAACCACCGATACAAGTGAGAATAATTTATACCCTTTCCTGCACCTTTTACCCGATGGAAACCTATTCATCTTCGCCAACACAAGATCCGTGTTACTGGATTACAAACACAACACTGTCATCAAAGAGTTTCCACCAATCCCAGGTGCTGATCCTCGTAACTACCCTAGCTCGGGCTCTTCCGTTCTTCTCCCACTAGACGAAAACCTAGCTTCCATCGAAGCCCAAGTGGTGGTGTGCGGCGGAGCGCCACGTGGCTCGTTCCAAAGCGCCCTAAGTGGGAACTTCATGCAGTCCCTTGCCACGTGCGGGAGGATCAAAGTCACTGACCCTAATCCTAATTGGGTCATGGAGAACATGCCGATGGCCAGAGCAATGGGAGACATGCTTCTTCTCCCTAACGGAAACGTCATTATAATTAACGGCGTTGGGGCCGGGACCGCCGGCTGGGAACACGCCCGTGACCCGGTGCTCACTCCGGTCATATTCCACCCATCGGAGACGCTGAATCGCTTCAGTGTCATGGCACCGGCGTCAAGACCTAGGTTGTATCACTCTTCAGCGGTTTTGTTGAGAGATGGAAGAGTTTTAGTTGGTGGTAGCAACCCACACGTTTTTTACAATTTCACTGGGGTTCAGTACCCCACTGATCTCAGCTTGGAGGTCTTTTCTCCGCCGTATTTGGCGCCGGAGTTCGATCCGGTGCGGCCAACGATTAGGTATATTACCAACAACGGTGTGTTGGGGTATAGGGTATTTTGTTATGTCACTTTCTCGGTGCCTAATCATGCTTCGGCGACTGAGGTTTCGGTTAGGATCGTGGCACCATCGTTTACGACGCACTCTTTTGGACAGAATCAGAGGATGGTGGTGTTGAAGCTGAATGGTGTTACTTATCTCTCCGGCGAGTCTTATTACGCCACCGTGGTGGGGCCTTCGACGGCGGAGATTGCGCCGCCGGGGTACTACCTGTTGTTTGTGGTGCATAAGGGTGTGCCAAGTCCGGGTTCGTGGGTGCAAGTGATGTAATATCAATTAATATGGGTAGTGGTAGTTAAACATTTAGTTAATAAATGGTTGTTAAATAATGACATATACATAGATGTACGGAGAGGAGTTTGTTAGTGCAGGTAAATCATGATGATTTGATGTCAACGTAAATTGATGCGTAAACCAAATAAGAAATTGTGACTTGGGGTGTCAGGTGTGTACGTGTTGAACAACAAATTAGGGGAAGATGCAGTAGTGTATGTATTGTTTATTACTTAGGTTACCTAGCTAACACATGTTAGTCACTCGATGTGCGACTTTACGCTCTTGGCAAGGTGTATTTAAATCTGTGTAGTAGTATTTCTATATCTAATTTTTTTTATTTTATTAATATTTTTATTTTATCTCTTTTATCATATCTCATTATATCATTTTTTTTTCTCTCTACTAGATATCAATTAGTATTTGGGTGTAGAAATATTTTTATTTTTTAAATATTTGTTTAATTACTTTACTAGCAATCTTAAATATTTGTTCATTGATGTTAGATTTGCATGTAGGGCATAACAATGATATCAATTAGTATTTACATAACAATGATATCAATTAGTATTTGGGTGTAGAAATATTTTTATTTTTTAAATATTTGTTTAATTACTTTACTAGCAATCTTAAATATTTGTTCATTGATGTTAGATTTGCATGTAGGGCATAACAATGATATCTTACTCCACATATTTTCCCGGTTTTGTTTTGTGTTTGATGGAGGTTTTTCGTTTTAATTGGGTAGGAGTAATATCTATATTTTCTAATCGGGAACGAAAATGGGTATGAGAACACATCTCTCCTCCCCATTCCTGCTAAATCTAATTACTAAATTATTCTATTTTTAATTTCTATTTTAGAAATCCTCACTTATTCAACAATTTGCTTTCTGTTCTTCTCTCACAAACTCACATGGTCACGCATCTAAGTCAAGGAACCATAAATCCATAATCTGCTTCCACGAACTCCCCCTCTCCCTTTTCTTCTAGTAGCGGCGCGTACCTCTCCTTCTCCCTCTGATGGCAACGCACATGGCTCGTCCTTCTCCGAGGCTCCAAAGCTCGCGACTCAACCCTCTCTTTCTCTTTTCTATTATTTCTTTATTCTGTTATTTCGTGATAAGTTTTTTTTTTTTTTTTAGGTTTTGTTTTTGTTTTTGTGAGTTTTCCAATTTTAGCTTGGTTTGTTCAATTCAATCTTCTACCTCCGTTTTATTTTCCTTTTTTCATAACCTTTTTTTTTTTTTCTGTTTCATTCTTTATTTTTTAATCTACAAAATAATCTTTTATTACTTAAACTAATATACAATATTATCAAAAGATTTTTCCCCAAAAGTTGAAATGTCATTTTAGTAATTTTAGGTAAAATAAAACAGTCCCAAAAATTTAAAATACTATCCTTTATTACTTAAAGTAATATACAATATTATTAAAAGATTTTCCCCCAAAAGTTAAAATGTCATTTTAGTAATTTTAGGTAAAATAAAACAATCCCGAAAATTTAAAATACAATTAAAAGAAATAAAATGTATTTTAAGTGTATTTATATAAATTTGATAAAATATAAAATAACGTTTTCAATGGTTAACATAATTTTGAAATCATCTTAATTACCTTTTCCTTTTTTTATTTAATTTTGTATTTGATCTAATCTACATTTTTTCTTCATATAATCCTTTATTACCAAAAGTAATATAAAATATTATCAAAAGACTTCCCCCCAAAAGTTGAAAAGTCATTTTAGTAATTTTAGGTAAAATAAAACAGTCCCAAAAATTTAAAATACAATTAAAAGAAATAAAATATATTTTAAGTATCATTTATGTATATTTAATAAAATATAGAAGAACGATTTCAATGGTTAGCATAATTTTGAAATCATATTAATTATTTTTTTGTATTTTTTTTACTTTAATTTTATGTTTCTCTTCATATAATTATTAATATTTTTGCTTTATATATAAGTGATAATCATTTAAAGATAGAATAAACATATAAGAGATTGCTAAAATAAAAATAAAAATATAAGAGATCATTTTTAAAAACATTTAAGTTTTCTTTTAAACATTAGTATTTATATATAATTATTAATATAAAAATATAGAAATTATAAATAATACATAACAAATTAGGTAAATGTATTTATAAGAGACTATTTTTTCTTCCAAGTTTTGCAGAGACAAATACTTCTTTGTAACTCTTTCATGTGAGTCAAAGATGAGTCACAATTTTTAATATAACGATATTCAATTGATATTATTTTTTTCATATAATTTCTATTTTTTTTATGTAATTAAAGTTTACCGAACTACTCTAATATATTGGATAAAATAATAGGGTAAAGTATAAAATTGGTTCTTCAACTTTTTCACCTAGTTTTGGTCCTTTAACTTTTTGTTGATTGGTCTTGGTCCTTTAACTTTTATTCCGTTTGGATTTTAGTCATTTTGTCCAAATGCTCTGCTAAGTGTTGACGTAGCACGTAATTTTTTTTTTTGGTAAAGTATAAAATTGGTCCCTAAATTTTTTCACATTTCTGGTTTTGGTTCCTCAACATTTTGTTGACTGGTTTTGGTCCCTCAACTTTCATTCCATTTCGAGTTTTGGTCCTTTCGTCATATGCTCTGTTAAATTCATCCTCTTTGTCGAGCTAGTTCATCCTTTCCATCGAGCCTCCTCCCCTCGTCAAACATCCTCATCGTCGGACCTCCCCTCCTTCATTGAACCCCTCCCCTCCGTTGATCCACATCCCCACTGCGAACCCCATTCACTCTGTCGACGTCAAACACTATTTAGGAGATCCAGGATTAGCGTTGCGTCACCTACACCATCACCACCTCGCATTACAGTGCGGAGGAGGTCATAGTTGCCTACGAAACTCTCATGTTCGCGTCCAAACAACAGTGAATAAGGTCGCATTTGACTTGCGAGAATATTTATTTTTTTCTTGCAATTTAGATAACGAAATCAAGCATATGAACATGCGTTTTGATCGTCTACCCATGGGAAACAAAATCCCTCATTCAATTTTGAAGATCATTGAACAATGAAGAAGTAATTTGGGAAAGTCGAAATCGACTTGCGAAGGGTGCCCAAAATCAACAGAGGAGGGATAGTTTGGAAATTAGAGATTTAGGAAGAAGAGAAAAATTACCTGTCACGTCAACACTTAACAGAGCATTTGGACGGAAAGACTAAAATCCAAACGGAATGAAAGTTGAAGGACCAAAACCAGTCAACAAAATGTTGAGGAACCAAAACCAGAAATGTGAAAAAATTTAGGGACCAATTTTATACTTTACCAAAAAAAAAAATTACGTGCTACGTCAACACTTAGCAGAGCATTTGGACGAAATAAAAAAACTCAAACGTAATGAAAGTTGAAGGACCAAGACCAGTCAACAAAAAGTTGAGGGACCAATTTCATACTTTATCCAAAATAATATACATGGGAAAAATATTATCCACTCAAAGTTATAAATAAAAGTGCAATTTTAAATCTAGGCGAAAAGTTAGGAAAATTAGATTTCAAAATAAACAGAGATTATTAGCATTAAGTGTAGATAATAATCTAATTTAAATTGGTGATAATTTTTAGGAAATAAATGTAATTAATGCATTGATTTTATATAATTAATCATTAAAGATAAATTTTTTGGCAATTTATATATTTGAAAGAATATTAACATATGACTTAATATATTAAAAATATATAAGCACTAATATCAAGTTTTTATTAATGTTTATTAAGCCTTGATAATTGTTTTATAATACAAAATAACTTATTATCAATAATAATGATTATTTTAATATTCATGTAAAAATATTATTTACTAATAAATTTCAATATATTTCTTTTTTTTAGTATATAAATATTTATTTTCTAAAATAATTAATATTCAACCTCTACCTTTTAATTATAAAATGAAGAATATAGGAACAAAGAATAATAATAATTCAAAATTTGAAAAAAAATTATGCAAAAGCCCATGATATAAGGCATGTTATTCAAAATTACCCAAAGAAAAAATGTTTATTAATGTTTTGTTAAGTTTTTGATAAATTGTTATAAAATATCAAAATTTATTATCAATTTTATTATAATAATAATTAGGGTAAAGTATAAAATTGGTCTCTCAACTTTTTCACATTTCTGGTTTTGGTCCCTCAACTTTTTGTTAACTGGTCTTTGTCCTTCAACTTTCATTCCGTTTGGATTTTAGTCCTTCCGTCCAAATGCTTTGTTAAGTGTTGACGTGACACGTAATTTTTCTTTTCTTCTTAAATCGTTAATTTCCAAACTATCCCTCCTCCGTTGATTTTAGGCACCTTTCACAAGTCAATTTCGACTTTTCCAAATTACTCATTCATTGTTCAATGATCTTCAAAATTGAATAAGGGGTTTTGTTTCCCATGGGTAAACGATCAAAACGCATGTTCATATACTTGATTTTGTTGCCTAAGCTGTAAGAACGAAACAAATATTCTCGCGAGTCAAATGCAACCCGATTTACGTTGTTTGAATGTGAACACGAGAGTTTCATAGGCAATTACGACCTCCTCTGCACTGCAATGCGAGGTAGCAATGGTGTAGGTGGAACGATGGTGGCGGTGGTAGAGGTGGTGCGACGCTAATCCTAGATCTCCTAGATGGTGTTCGACGTCGACGGAGGGGATGGAGTTCGCAGTGAGGATGTGGTTCAACAGAAGGGAAGGGTTCGATGAAGGAGGGGAGGTCCGACGATGAGGATGTTCAATGGAGAGAAGACTCAATGAAGAGGATGTACTGGCTCGACAAAGATGATGAACTGACTCGACAGATGATGAACTTAACGAAACATATGACGAAAGGACCAAAACCCGAAATGGAATGAAAGTTGAGGAACTAAGACCGGTTAACAAAAAGTTGAAGGACCAAAACCAGAAATGTGAAAAAGTTTAGGGACCAATTTCATATTTTATCCAAAAAAAAATTACGTGTCACATCAATACTTAACAAAACATTTGGACAGAATGACTAAAACCCAAACAGAATGAAAGTTGAAGGACCAAGACTAATCAACAAAAAGTTAAGGGACCAAAACCAGAAATGTGAAAAAGTTGAGAGACCAATTTCATACTTTACCCTAATAATTATTATTATTTTAATATTCATGTAATTTTAATATTAGTTAGTATTCAATTTTTACAATATATATTTACATACTTGGTGTTTTGAATTTCGTATTTGGCGATTAAGGTTTATTGGATACAGATAAGATTAAATAGTTAGTTTGATTTATTATTATTTTAAGAATTTTAATTTACTAACTTTAGATATTAAAAAATATTTACAAAATGTTTTTTTTTTAATTTTAAGATTTTACAAAATATTATAAATACTTTTTTTAACTAAGAAAAATGGGATTGAATAAATATTTTTAAATGTACTAGCTTTAATTATGAAAAAAAAATTCTTTCTTGAAAATTTATACTTTTAGACATTTATAAAATGCTTTATTAAGATTTAATAATTCATAATATAAAACTAAATTCAAATTTACTAAAACTTAAAAATAGTTGTAAATACTTTATGTGATATTAAACTTTCAAAAATTTTACAAACACTTTATTATTATGGGAAATTACTAAAATTAAATTGTTAAATTAAGATTTGATAAGTTTTATTATTTAAAAGTTGCAATAATTTTTTTTTTATTAAAATTATAAATTTTTAAAACCACAAAAATGTTATAATGTTTTCGAAACTTATAATAGTTAAGATTAAATAATGAAATTCATATTTATTAAATTTAATTATTCAAAATTAGTTATAGTGAAAGTTTTGAATTTTTAAATTTAAAATTATTATAAATATATTTTTTTAATACGGAGAATAATTAGAAGTTAGTAATTATAAATACTTATTATAGTTTAAATAATTTCTTAATACATATATCTAATATATTAAAATTAGATATATATATATATATATATATATATATATATATATATATATATATAAATTTATTTATATATTATTAAAGATACATTTAAAAATTTATTAAATTTCTTGAAAAAGAATCATCCCTCGCATCCCGTGGATTTATACACTAGTATATATGAATAGCAGCTATTACAATTTGTTTACAACCTATTAATACAAGATGAGATGCATAAATAGAAACTAACCAAACAACAAAAGGCAGCAGTAACAATATGAGCACCCAATAGCTATACATAGTACCGTAAATTACACACTCTATAGTGACTTGTTTATAATTTTATTGGTTTTGTAGTTAGAGCAATTAATGCTTGTGAGTTATGGTGTTTTATTTTGTTTTGAAATGTGGTTCTATTGAGTTTATGGGAAATTATGACTTCTATTGTTGATGTAACGTGGTTTGTTTCTTTGTCTACCACAACTTTGGTTTCTTATGGGTTCATGTTAGGTGGTGTTTAATATTCATGGGTCTGCTTTTTTGGCATTTGTCGCTTTCAAACTCTCATTTTCCAAGTGATTGGTTTAGGTAGATTAACATTTCACACCTTTAGAAATGGGCAGTTGAAATTGCTTATTCATAAATGATACTATCAAATGGCAGTAAAGGATAGGTTAAGGAACACAGATTACCATTTTGAATTAGGAACTCCACCTTATTTCCTGTGGTATGATATTTATTTAGGAGGATTAGGCCTTTAATGGTCAAATCTACATTTAAGAAGTTATGTTGCATTCTCTGGTTTTGGGTGTTCGTTTTTTTATTTGATGACTTTCGTTTTGCAAGTTTTATCTTGCCCGAGTAAAAAAGGGAATAAATGCTAATAACTCAGAATAATTTTCTAAGTGTACTTTTCATATGTATTACTTTTGTTGGCGGTCACCTTTAATATTTTGAAGGTGTTGTAATATGCCCCTTTACTAGAAGATCGAAGTAAAGTAATAATTTACAATAGAATGCAATGATGCATTCAAATGCCATTTGCATACGCTGACTTCTTTGTTGGGGAATTTTCTTAGTGTTTGACTGCAAATTCTATTCACACTTTACCCAATAACGTGATATTGTTTGTGTATATTGTTTGCATAATGGCATGTGATATGCTTAAAAAAAATTGTTAAGAGGGATTTTCTGATATCTAAAACTCACCTTAAACTTACATGTATTTTTTGGGTTTTACCATTTGCCTTTTATTTTTCTTTTACTAAATTCCTAGATGCTTCTATTGATATCTTATGTGATGCATGCAAAAGTTTTATTGCGCCTAAGGCTTTCTGTTGTTATTTTATAGGATCTTTTCAACTTTAAACATATAATTGCCTCAATTTTCTTGAGTTTATGTATGATTCACTCTATTGCTTGATGACATGTGAAATTTGTGATTTTTATTTATGGTTGATACTTGATACTCTTTGATTCTAGGTAATTTTATGCTGTGTTTACTTTATAAATAATCATAATTAATGTTATGAATGATCCAGATGTTATATGTCATCATCATATTATATTATATGATTAACTTTTGTTTAGGTAGGGTTAATAAATTATTTGGAGCTTCCCAATAATAAAATGTCACATAATTCTTTCTTGGTTTAATTTATGTGCTTGTTTGTTTGATTGTAATAGTTTTTTTTCTTTTATTTGTATTTCTAAACTACTCAATAACTTGTTTAGAGTTACAAATGGTAACAATAACATAGGTATGATTGAAAAAAAATAAAATTAATTTACTAAAAATTACATTTTATAAATTATAATCATGAATCAATGTGGCTGAATTTATAAGATCTTTTATTTTATTTTGTTAAACTGTCAAGGTAAGAGAGAGTGAAAAAGGGCAAAAAAAAAAAAAAAAAAACTTCAATCAGCTTAAAGTCTTTATAGAGTACACCTTTTTCATTATAATACTTATTACTTAATTTATATTGTTTCTTTTTTTAGAAAGTATGTGATTTGTTTTCAAAGGAGTGAATTATGTTTAAATATACTAAAATTCTCAAATTCAATTTTAGTAAATATAAATGCAAGTATAAAATGTATGTAAAGAAAAAAGACAGAAAAATAGAGATCAATGTATAAATGTTGCTAAATATCTTATAAAAAAAAAATGATATAATTTAATTTTTTTTCTATGAATGTGTTGTTAATTATGTTTAAAAAATTATTTAATAATTTTTTAAGAAAAAAAAAAATGAAACGAAACGAAATGGGGATCATAAAGCCGTTGCCCGTTGCTATGCCTATTTGCGTGTAGTGCCGAGGTAGTCTTTTTGGACTTTGGAGTCTTTGTTTTTTCTCTTTGGGCTTCATTTGACCTTGTCCTTTTGTACTGTTGACCAAAATAATATATGAAATTTATAAATAACAGTATGCAGTTTGGATTGTAATCAAACTCCATGAAACTGCAGTTTTATAAAGGAATCTGACCTGAACTTTCTTTGTAGTGTTCTATCTAGGGGAACTAATTTAACAATCAAAGATACCTTTATATCAGTATTTGACCTTTCTTTTCCACCATATCAAATAATAATATGTAGGAGCCACTTGTTTATTGCTCCTGCGTCTTTTGAGCAAGTACCTAAATAATGTTGGTGGTCTAAAACATTTTATCCCGATCGAGTGTGCAAATGGTGCCAACGTTACACCAAATGATATTAATGGGAGTTCGCCCGGAATGGTACATGAAAAGATGTCTTGTCACTATCACATTACATTATGAATCACATGCATGATGTGGAATTACATCGTTCCCAACGTAGGTACGTCCCACAGTAACAGTATGCACTGCGCAGTTAACTACTGAGTCCATTAAAGCCTTCATCTCAATACAAATAATGCATGCATTAGGGATTTGAATATCTATCTGGCTGGGGTCTCGGTTTTTAGTTTTTACACGGGTCTTACGCTGCAGCAGCTGGTTGGTAATTCCAAAGCATGTCATCTAACTCGTCTGCAAACTTGTCCATAGCTTCAGCGGGCAACCAAATTGGCAACACTAAACCTTCTTCTCCCTTTGCGTTCTTATGCGCCATCACATAAAATACTGCAGGAAACGGTCCAGCTCCACCTTTGGCCACGCCACCATATAATGCCTCACCCCACCCGAAATCAATTTTTCGAAAACCAAAATGTCTCAAATCCGACACAATGAGAGATCTCACGGTCGTAAACAAGCACCGTCCATTAGTCACCATTAGATCCGCAACAGAATGCATGTAGTCTTCTGTCACCTCACCTTTCAGTTTATTTATTAACTCCACAGCGTACCCAAATGGATTTCCGCAAAGCTTCCCTGCGGTGGTAACTGCCGCAGGATATGCAAAAGCGTTACCGTAGTAACCAACAGGTAACGGAGGATTAAACCTCGCACGTGCGTTGACTATGACCATCATTCGAACATCCTCGTCTGCCTCTATCTCCAAAGCTTTTGTGCGACAGCGCCAGAAGCATGCGGTGATGAGATCAAACGTGGAGCATTTCCGAAGGTGTGGGGGAACTAAGCGACGAAGGGCAGCTATGTCGGCGGGTCCAAAGAAGAAAGATCGAAGAACCATTTTGCTGTCGTATGAAGGAATGATTCCTTTCATGTTATTTAGGACTTGCTCGTATTCGCGATGGTTGCATGTGACGTGAGGTGGTTCTCTTGCTTGAAGAAGCTCCCTGCGCCACACAGGTGGAACGGAAGGTTCAGTTGCTCCTTGAGCCATTTCAGCTAGGGTGTTCATGAACAGTGACATGCCGGCTCCATCGCTCATAGTGTGGTTCAACCGAATGGCTAGGGCGAAACCACCACACTTGAAGCGTGTGACCTATATCAAATTTGAAACCCAATTTCAATAAAAATATGCTTTATTAGGGTTTTTTGAAAATCTTATAAAATTGAGTTCTACTCTATCCTTTTTATTTACTTAAAGAGAAGATTTATACAACCTATATTTTTCCTTTATATTTCTCGATGGTATATATCTTATTTCACATTTATGGCCTTTCTATCCTTTTTTTTTCTCTTTTGTAAAGAAATGTTAAAAATTTATGTCTAAATAGAATTTCTCAATTCTTTTATAATTAAATTTTTATGCAAAAACTTATTAAAATAGGTTTTCATATTTTGCAAACATATTTTTTCAATATTTTTTTTTATTTAGATCATAAGTATCCTTAACTAAAGATAATCATTTTTCAGTCGGATAGAATTACTGAGATAGAAGGTATCTAGAAGTAATTTGTTTGAGTTCAATACGATCACTAGGGATAATTTGTTTGAGTTGAATACGATCACTATAAATAACAAACTTCTTATTACAAATATTTAATACAGTCGCATATTCAATCATCAAACTCAAAATTCCTAATTAAATTGGAACAACACCACACACACACACACAAAAAAAAAAGCAATTTCGATAAATCGGTCAATATTTCAAAAATGACTCAAATTAAAAAAAAAAATTACATCAGAATCTATTACAACAATTATTTTCATAAAAACTTAAAATAAAAATCAATTATTTATTGATATCTAAAATTTATTTATGTTTTTATTTTTTTTCCTTCTTATCTTTTTCATGTCTCCAAAAATATATGTACTTTAATTTTATTTTTCTAAAAATTATTTAGTATTACTTTTTGTTTGAATATTGAATGTTAATTTAACTATGTATTTATATATTTTTGGATTTAGTTAACTATCGAAATTTTAAAGCAAGTATTCACAGTATATTAATTAGAAATATAGACTAGTTTATACTTTGTATTTTCCAAATTGAAAATCGTGTGGATATTGTATTACATTGTGTAAAAAATAATTAGGTGAAATCATAGTACAAGGTTCTTTTAACTATATGTATATATTATGATTTTAAATATAATTAAACACCTAGTTATTTTAATTTAATTAGATTTTCAATTCTTTTGTAGTTTTTTATTATTATTTAAAAAATTGAAGAAAAAAAATGAAAAACTAAAAAATAAAAAATACTGCGAGTACGTTTCTTTTTTTTTAAAAAAAACTTTAAAAAATGGCTCAATATATAAACCTATTAGGGTTGACTTAATAGTGGAGAATTTGGTCAGTTTGCAAAATTAAGATTTTAAGTATTATAATTATTGAAACGATTGTAAGAAGAAAAATGGCTCAATATATATAGAAATATACATAGAGCTAGCTAGGTTTTCAAAAGTTAATGTTGTTCTATTTAAGGGTTTGATTTGACATATTATTCTGGAATTTTAAGGAGAATAAAATATAAAAGAAAAAAATTAAATTAATTTTTTTAAAAGTTAAAATTTTATTTTTCAATAATTAATTGGTAAAAGTCTTATATTTAAAAAAAAAAAAAAAAAAAAACCTTTACTATTTACTACTGAATAGAAAAAAAAAATTAACTTATTTCTTATCTTAAAAATCTTTTTGTATTGTATACAAACAGGTTTTAATAAGTGAATGATGAATTAATTGGACCTGAAAGAGTATAAGGGGACAGCCAGTAACTCCGTCCGAGCCAGGAACATGATAAAGGAGTTGTTGGAAGCATGGGAATGGAGGTTGAAGTGTGTCACCCAATTGATCAAGTGTTACATCTGCATCAGCTTCAATGAACATGACACCTTCCCCAGTACAATCCACCACCAATTTGCAACTAGGCCCTTCTTCTCTAAGCCTACCCGCAAAAGGGTAGTAAAAAACAAGAGTTTTCGCGAGTGCCTCTCTGATGACATCAGCAGGGTCTTTCCCTTCCATTGATGGCTCGTTAGCACCATAGAATAGTATGAATGGAATTTGGAAACGCAGGCCCTGTTGGTCATCTATGTCGGAGAGTGGTTTAACCTCGCGAGGAGTGGCTTTAGCCGGAGCCACCAGCTCCGGTTGGCACCTTCGTACTGTGAACACTAGAGAGGGAGATGATAAAGCAGACATATATATGTTGACTGAGTCACTGGAGAGCAAGGGTGCTAGCTTTTATAACTGGATTGTTTGGAAAGGATCCCTCAACAGATCATTAATGCCATAAATTTGTAAGCATAACTTTAGAATCCTAATTGTTCCATCAATATTTTAAAAAAAATATTTTTTAATATTGTTAATTCATATGACTTATATGAGTGTTATAACTTTCATATTTTTCACTCAAAAAAAAAACTTTCATATTTTTTTTGTGATATTATATTCTTATATAAAATTAAAGAATTTTTTTTAAATATCATTAATTTTCATTTGAGTGTATTTTTTATTTAAATTATTTTAAATTTTAAGAATATTTATATAAACATTAAAATATATATAACCAAACATATTTTTTTTTAAATACAAAATAATTATATTTTCACATTATATTTGATTTGTGAAAATTAAAGTATTCCCATAAATGAAAATAAATTCCTTGAAACAAACCAACATATAAAACATATAAGACCTAGGCCCTTTCGCAAAACAACTTAATTATTCAATAAGTTGTTGTTATGTAAGATTTTATGTTATAAGTTCTTAAAATTTAATGAGGTGTTTGGATATACATGTTGAAAATTGCTTACATAATTCTATAATATTTGGATAATATTATTTTATAAGTATTTTTTTATAGGTATTGACTTATGATTAAAAATAAAATTAAAAAGTAATCAGATAATAAAAAATTAACATCATACAAAAAAAAAATTAAAAAACACTAAACACCATTCGTAATTATTGTTAGTTCATAACAAATTAAGATTAATAAACTTACTTATTAGACAAATGATAATGTAAAATATATTTTCAAAACGTGCATGATTTTATAAATTTTTAAATGAATAAATAAATATATACTAGAATCATTATGAAGTCTAATTTAAAAATCAGAATGGACGACAATTAAAAAAATTAATATTTAAGGAAGGAATTAAAACAAATAAAATATTGTTTGAACTTATAAAACCAGCAAAGCAAAAAAAATATCTTAAAAATAAATGAAATTGAGTTCCTAAATAAAATTGAAAGTAAATAAAATCAAATAACTTTCTTAAAATTATAAATTTTTTTATAAACGAGGAATAATTAAAAACAGAAAAGATAAAAAAATAAAATAATTCAAAGAATTAACTGAGATTTTTTTCTAAAAAAATTTGTGCGAATATTCCAACCGTCTTATAAAAAAAGAATTCATTTATAGTAAGTTTGTCTTATGAGAAAAATTTTTATGAAAGTAAAATTCCTATCAAAATTGGTTCTAATTCAAATGAACAGAAAAATCCTTAATTATTATAAGACAGAAATTCAAAGTTTCCTCAATAAAGAATTTATTAGGCCTAGTAAGTCTCCATAAAATTTTATGTTCCAAACGTTTCAGAATTGGATATACATACATACACGAGGATAACAGAAAAAAAAAATAGAAATAATTTTATTGAGTGTGTTAGAGCTTTGTTGCAAAGCTTGATATTTTCAAAATGTCACATAAACACTTGAAAATAAGTTATCATCTGCAGCTTATAAAAATAAGCTTAAAACATCTTATAAATTATTGAAAAATATTTTTATAAGCTTTCTATTCTCATAATTCTAAATAAATTATTGATAAGATTTTCAAACAAACATATCTTTAAAGTATGCGGTATTAAACATCTTATCTTGATAGTTGGCACATGGTAGTTAGCAAGCAACGTGCACCACGATTTTTTGTTGTCGTTGAACAAATGTTCACATTCATTTTCTTATTTGTGATCATGGATACGATCAAATCACCTAGCTAGTACGAAAATCACGTGAATATTAGTAATATCGCTGATCAATTGATCATGTACGTACGTGGTCGCTTTTATGCCAGCAAATGTTATGTTTTTTTTTTCTTTTTTTATTCATAAAAATAAAAAATATGTTAATACCAAAAAAATTATAATACGTACTTATGCATACTGTTTAATCTATTTAATTAAACTCTTAGTTTTTTTTTTTTCCTTTCTTGAGTCATGTAATTCGCACAACATGTACAACTTGTATAATAAATCATTCAGTATAATGGTTTTTTGTTTGTATCTTATTCCTTTTTATCACGTAATCTATTACATTAATTTCATACTTTTCTCTCAGTTTATTCATTGCAGTAAAATTTATTGTAAAAGTAGCATTTTTTGTGTGTCAACTGTCAAATATGATTTTAATTCCTATAAATAGAAAATATTTGTTTTTGATTAGTTTTTCAAAAATAAATCAACATGTCTGGTTAGACTGGTCTATCATGTGTATAATGAATCAAAATATATATAAATAAAAAGACTGGTCTATCTATCATGTGCCTGAAATTTGTGGATACTGTATATGAGTGTTTGTTTGTTTTTTTACGAAAGGAGATCAATGCTTTTCCATTTCTATAACATGATAAATACAGAGGGACATCACGATAAATGTAGTCCTCAGGATTCTCAATAGACAATCTAGCTAAAGAATGTGCCACACAATTAGCTTTCCTACCTCTCTTTCTATATATATATATATATATATGAAAGTTAAAATATAATTGTGACGTGCATGATTGGTGGATATAGAAGTAGCACGTGTATGAAGATAAATTCTTAATTATATAAGCATTTACATTCATTATGTGCGCGTGATTGAAGTTTTCCGAGGGTGCATTAGTTAACATACTCAAGCAATGTTTCTCATGTCAATTGTTGATTTGAAAGCTTATTTATGAACCAAATATTGTGAAATTGGGAAATGCTGTAAAAGAAAGACTATTTGGAATGTTCGAACTTTTACAGTGTTATTTTATTTTCTTTTACTTTTTGGTGTTTTTACTTCTTTTAATCTTTTCAATTAAATGGATATATTAAAACTCTCCTGATTCAAGTTAGAGAAATCATTTCCCTGTGAGAAGGACACGTGTAAAATGTGGTCCAACAGCTTAAATTCCTATTATATATGTCACTGTGAACGTTCTGAAAGAAGTGCAGTTGAGCCTTCAATTATTGTATATCAGCATTTGTACCCATTCTCTCTCTCTCTCTCTCTCTCTCTCTCTCTCTCTCTATATATATATATATATATATATATATATGTCGTCATTTAGTGCATCAAAAAAAGAAAAAAAATGTCGTCATTGATTTAGTGGCATGCCCTGCGGAAAGAATAAGAAAAAGAAAAACAATTAGCATTAGGTAAAAGTATGCTAAATGGTGGGAAAAATCAACACAGTACTCTAAATGCTAATTTAGTGTTGGCCACAAAAAAATAAAAATAAAAATAAAATGTATCAAACGAATTAATTTAACATACAACACTCGTTTTGCCACCTGGGTGTAAAATCAATGTATGTGATTATTAGGTATTCTTTTGATATTATGTGAGTTGTCCTCTTTATTTGGATATTTTGAAGTTTACACTGAGGTCTGATAGTGTTGTTGGCTTGCTACTATCAAAATTCATGACTTTTGTAGACGATTCTAACATTTCTCCTTCACCCATATGAACATTTGGATTCTATCTTGATTTCTCATCCTCTCGATCACTAGAGACGACTATAATTTTTGGAAGAAAGATATAGACTTTGTTGGAAAGGTTTTTCACTTTTTTGTTTTTAAAAATTATTATTTAGAATAATTTTTAAAAAGAGAAAATTCATTTGGTATTTAAAAATTACTATTAGAGAAAATAAATTTAAAAAATATTGAACTTATGTGTAGAAAAAATATAAGATTTATGTGAGAAAGATAAAATAAAATATATGAGACTTGTATGTAAAATTATTAGTAAAATATGTAAAATTTTATGAAAAAAAAAGGGTAGAGTTTTATGAAAAAAGAAAATAAAAAAACAAAAAAAAATATTTTTATTTTTTAGTTTTAAAAAATAAAATAAAAAAATATTTTTAAAAATTGATTAACCAAATAAATTTTATAATTTTTAAAAATCGAAATCCTTTTTTTAACAACAGTATGGCACTTCTTAAGAATTAAATAACGAGTTTGATTTGGTGATCCATGGCACTATTCCTACGGTTTAGGTTTTATCGCCTGAACCAATGTTATGGATTATCATTTTATTTATTTTTATCGATTAAACAATTAAATTAAATTATTAAATTTTAAATAGATTTTGATTTTATATAACATGATAATCGATTATTAAGTTTTGATAAGGATTAAAAATAGGTACAAAAGAGTTATTATTTATTTTTACCATCCATTTTATTGAAATATAATGGTGCCCTTAAATTTAGATAATCAAATGTGAAAATAAAAAGTAAGTTAAGTGATATTTGGTTTGAGGAAATATTTTTTATTTTTATTTTTTAAAAATAGTTTTTATTTTCGTATTTTAAATATTAGATTCTTTTTAATAAAAATGAAAACGAAGTTATTAAATGATAAAAATGTCATCTTTGTTTTTAATTTTTAATATTTTTTATAAAATATTTTTAAAAATTAAAACAAATGCAGCAACAACATCAAAATATTTGAACTAAAATATCTTTTTTTTTTTATTTGTATGCATTAAATAAGGGTATTTTAATAATTTAATATAAATCATTTATCTTTATTATTATAATCAATTATTTTCTTTGAAATAAATTTTGTCATAAATGAAAAAGGATAAAATATATTTTCTTAATTAAGTATTAAATTATTATAATATTCTTAAAAAATTATTTTAAATAAAAAATAGACTTAATTACAATTTTTGTTCATCTATTTTTTCAAATCCGTAATTTTGGTCATTGGTTTAAAATTCGTAATTTTAATTCTCTTACTTTTAAAATTAAATACTTTTGGTAATTTTGAGGCATTGACTATTATCTTTAATGTTGACTTTTTTATTGTAATTAATAATTATGTAAATAAATTTAATTAATTAATTTTTTTACTAATAATATAATTATCCTTTTTTATTCCTAATTCATCATTTGATTTAATTAGTTAATTTAAATAAAAAAAATTAAATAAATTTTGACAAAGCTAAGATTTTAACTTAACTCTCCTTAATTTTCTAATGTTAGATTAACCACTAAGCAAACAATATAAATGATTGATAAGTAAAACAAATTATAGTAACACCCCCTAAAGTTTGCTTTAATTATATATGCATCTCCTCTTTTATCATTACTTTAACACCCCTTGCTTCTAAGTTGCTGTTAATTTTTTAAATAAAATTATATTTAATTTTAATTTATTTATTTAAAATATTATAATTACCTTTATACTTAAGTGACCTAAACAAAAATTATTTTACTTTGTTTTGTGCTAACGATTTTTTAAATGGGAGATAATTATTCCTCTTCCTCTCATGTTATTGTTCTTTCAAAAGGGGGAGAACTGTTCCTCTTCATCTATTTCGTATTATTGTTTTTTCAAATGAGAGATATTTTTCTTGTACATGAGTTTTCTATTTCGTACTCGACAACCACATTTACCATCGCAACTCTCAACTCGACGACTGAATGACTTCCAACGCAACAACGACCCTATTATGAAATATTTATATATATAAATTTTTCACATAAATTTTATTTATTAACATATATTTATTTATTATTTCTTATATTTTTAATAATTTGAATAAAATAAAATAAATGGAGTGATTTAAAATATATATATATATATATATATATATATATATATATATATATATAAATTTATAACTAATAATAGGAGATGTTAAAAAATAAAAGAAGAATAATTTAAATAACTTTGGTATCTCAACATCTATCTCGACATTTCTTTGTTATTATTTTAAAATTCGGACTGGTTATCGAATCGATCAAGATATTGGGTCACTAGGTCATTGTTCAAACTAGTGGATTACTAGTTGATCCACATGACTCGATCTATATAAAAAAAATAAAAAATATATTTATTATATACAAATTTTAAATTTATAAAATTTTATTTAATTAACCTTAAATATTATTAAAAGTTATTTAATTTATTATTCATTTATTTTTCAACATCTCCTATTATTAGTTTTAATTTTTTTTTATATATTTCACTTTTTATTTTATAAATCACTCCCTTTATTTTACTTTTATTCAAAATACTAAATTATTGTTGAAAATACAAAAAATAATAAATAAAATTTATGTAAAAAATTTATATATATAAATGTTTCATAATATTTATTAATTAGAGCATTAATTTAGTGGTTATTTTAAAATTTAAAAAATAGAAAAATCAATATTGCCATAAAAAAAATAAAAATTTTAGTCCAAATATGGTTAACATCTTTTAACTAGGCTCTCTCTCTCTAACAAGCTAGAAAAAAAATCATCTCCTGATTTATGACTCGGAGGTTACTCGCTAAGACTTAAGCACGATAACGTAAAGATTACCACGATTTTAGATTAAAAAACAATGAATCCTAGACACTAAGCACTTTTCCTAACATCTATTTATGTTAAATTTTAAAATATATTAAAAAAATAAATTTAAATAAATTTTGGATCCTAAAAATATCAATTTTTTAATTTGAGTTCTTGGATTTTATTATGCATTGTTATGAATCCCTAAAAAATTTTTATTTTTAATTTGAGTTATTATTGATGACTTGACATCATTTCAACCATTAATTTATGTTGAGATAATATTATATCATCATTTAACTAACGATTAAAATAATATCACATAATTGATAGAGACTCAAAAAAAAATTTAAATTCTTTTAGAGATTTGTAATAATGCAAAAAAATTTCAGGACTTAAATTAAAGAATAAGTATTTTTTTAACCAAAAGCTTATTTAATCATAAAAAGTATTATAATATAAAAAATCATTGATTATAAATTTAACATCAACGTTCACATGCCAACTTTGTTTTCGGTTCTGACTAAAAAAACCCAAATGCGTCTCGGCTGGTTTAGAATAAGACCCAGCGGAATCTAAATGAAAGCCCAAAGCTTTTTGAGCCCAATTAAATTTGAGTAGCAGAGGTTCCATGAGCAAATCTGAAGGATAGCGGGCCCATGAGTTTGTAAGAATTCATTTATAAAAAAATATTTTTATTAATCAAACGCGAGCGTTAAACTTAAACACCATCCGCGACAGGCACACACAGGCACAGCTGCGCTTATTTCCTTTTCCTCTAAAGTTTTGGTTTATCCTTCTTCCTTCCTTCCCTCAAGTTAAAAGACCATATTGCCCTCAGTAAGAGGCACAAAGCGGGTCAAAGATGGATTTACCGGAATAAATCTGGACGCCCATATTTACACACTCACGTTCTCTCTCTAAAGTTGAAACTTCGGCACTGCAACAAAACAAACACTCGAAGTGCTTCGAATTCGTCATTGATCACGGTTTGTTTGCTCCTCCCACTGTTCCATCATTTCCTTCTCCAACTCGATTTCGCTTTGTTCCATTATTTTCTCCTCTCGATTCTAGGAAACATTTTATCGCATCTTATAATTACTCTGTTTCAGCTCATAGTTCTAAGCACTTAACCTTATGATCGGCCTAGTTGATTTGTATGAAGGGTTATTATGTCTTCGTTTTCTGACTTTTTAATTTTCTCCTTTCCTTCGTTTGCGTTATTTCTGTCGATGATTTGGTGTATTCGGTAGCTTCAGTCAGCTATGACTTATATGTGTGTGTTTGATTCTTGATTTTGTAGCTTTGAGTTTCCATTTGATTCGCATTAAGTCTTTGGTTCATTTGATATGTGATTATGCTTTGACTGATGATTCAGATAGTATGGAAGGAATGAATTTGAACTTCGCCTGGATTCTGAGGTTAACATGGAATTATTGTAAAAAATGATGTAGCATGTCTTGGAAACCCGTTGAGAAGTACTAAATCATCTCTGGGACGTGGAAGTTATAACTATTAGCTTCTTCTTGAAGCTACAATTATCAGCTTCTTAGTAAATGTGAAAAATCACGCCTCGAGGTATAGATTTTAGTATCAGCATTTGGGATATTGAGAAGATTAAGGTCCATCTCATATAATGTCAGAAAATATTCAATAATAGTTCGCTGCCTTTACAGAGAATTCTTAATGCCAGTTTCTTGGAGCTCCCGGTCCGTTATGCCGTCGTCTAATGCTTTTCTGCATGTGGTTTCTGCGGAAGTGTTTGGATGTGTCTGTCTTGTCTTTAACTGTGTATGCAAACATTCTTTTGTTAAATAAATGGCCATAATCCATAAAATACTCCATCATATATTTATTTTAATGCTGTTGGCGCAATGGGAAAATTATGCCTTGGTGACCAGTTGGTCATGTGATCGAATCTGAAAACAACTTCTTTACATAATACATATGCAAGAGTAAGGCTGCGGGGAATGTTAGTTTTTCTTTTTTGTGTTTTTTTTTTATAATGTTGTTGCTAATGCTGCTAAGTAGAATTGCTGATATGGAATTATTTTCTCAATTTACTCCTGGGGTTATTGTTTAAGCTTTTTGATTTATGTACTAAACAGTTTCTGCAATGCACCGCGTGGGTAGTGCAAGTAACGGAAACAATTCAAGTCGCCCTCGTAAGGAGAAGAGATTAACCTACGTGTTGAATGATTCTGATGACACAAAGGTGAACTCATTATTTTATTTGTTCCAGGGGAATGGACACGTTTCATGCTTGCATCTTTATCCCTACAGAATTTTTCTTTGACATTGTGCTTCCAAATCTATTAGCCAGTTGAACCTGATTGGGTTGTTTTTAATTAACACATGCATTTCTTACATAATCTAGAATCGTTTGTAAGCTGTCTCTTTTTTGCAGCATTGTGCAGGCATAAATTGTCTGGCTCTACTTACATCTGCTACATCTGATGAGTCTGATTATCTCTTCACTGGGAGCCGTGATGGAAGGTTAAAACGATGGGCACTAGGTGTGGATAGAGCAACATGCTCAACTACCTTTGAATCTCATGTTGATTGGGTAATCTTCATGTTCATTTTTTCTTCCCTTCCAATAACTTCTGGTACATAGCAATGTTTTTTAACCATGGTTACTTGATGAAGTTTCCTGAACTTATAATCATTCTTCATCTTTTACGTTTTCCCCAAAAGTCCAAAGCCCCGTTTCATTAGCATTTAAGTTATTTCCACAAAACATGACACCTTAACAATCCATAACACATTCATAAAAGCATAAGTATAATTGAATATGTAAATGTTATTTTATTTTTACAGGTTAATGATGCTGTTCTTGTTGGTGATAGTACAATTGTTTCTTGTTCTTCAGATACAACCCTTAAGGTTTGTTGATTGATACCTACTTTTTATTCCAATCAATACTTGTTCTTCTAAAATAATACCAGTACTTAAATAATTATTTACACATTTTATGTGTTAGACATGGAATGCATTGTCCTCTGGAACTTGTACTAGGACTCTCCGACAACACTCTGACTATGTTACCTGCCTTGCAGCAGCAGAAAAAAATGTAATGTACTTCAAACATCTTATACTTCTTATTAAGTGCATCAAGAAAAGTTCATTTTATTGTTTTTATATGCTCCACATTGAAACAAATAGATAAATACTTTGGCTGAATTATCAATGTGAAATCCATTCTTTGATCCTTTAATAGTGTCATGCTTTTTAGAACAATATTGTTGCCTCTGGTGGCCTTGGTGGGGAGGTTTTTATATGGGATATTGAGGCTTCCCTCGCTCCAGCCTCTAAGTGTAATGATGCTACGGTCGATGAATCTTCAAATGGTATCAACAGTTCTGGCAACTTACTACCGTTGACATCCTTGCGTACTATTAACTCGAGCGACAATATGTCCATGCACACCACTCAAACTCAGGGATACATTCCAATTGCTGCCAAAGGCCATAAAGATTCTGTTTATGCATTGGCTATGAATGAAAGTGGAACAATTCTTGTTTCTGGTGGCACAGAAAAGGTACAATATGGCATATGCTCTGACTTGTCAAGGCTTCTTTACCTTTGAAACATTAGAGATGATTTGTTTGCACTGTATTAGCTTGAATTTTATGGGATGTTGTCTCTGACCATGGTTTATTTCTTCTTCCATTTTTTGGGGTTCACTAGGTTGTGCGTGTCTGGGACGCAAGATCAGGATCAAAGACTCTAAAGCTAAGAGGGCATACAGATAACATCAGGGCTCTGCTTTTGGATTCTAGTGGCAGGTTTGTGGAGTGGATATCTAACTTTAGTTGCAATTTTTCAGTTTACAATTATATTTTAAAGTTGGTAACTTGCTTTCCCTCCTATTTATTTATCATCATAAAACTCCCTCTCTCTCTGTTTGCATTGATCTTTCCCATTTTCATTTCAATGATTTCCCACAGTATATAGATAACAGTGCACATGAATAACATAATGCTTCCATTGGTTATGTTATAGTGGACTTATTTAATAGTCGATCATACAAGGAATGAAATGCTGTTGAGTTTTCTTTTCATTGAAAGCAGCCATGCATTTTTTCATTGGATAAATTTGTTAAGTTCAAATTAAGTAATGTTTTTTTTCCAACAAGTCAACTATGATGTTTTTTAATGTTCATTATTGCAGATATTGTTTATCAGGATCTTCAGACTCTATGATAAGGTAATGCACACATATGGAGTTATAGGCATTTCTACTTTGTTTTGTTTTGTTTTGTGATTGATTAATAATCTGCCCATCTTTCCTCATAGGCTTTGGGATATAGGTCAGCAGAGATGTCTGCATTCTTATGCAGTTCATACAGATTCTGTTTGGGCACTTGCCAGCACCCCAACATTTAGTCATGTCTATAGTGGAGGGAGGGACTTTTCAGTGAGTGCAACCTTCTATTAAATTTAACATCAAACTTTTTTTCCTATAATTACATTGTGAATTTATGTGACATCACACCTCCTTCTCCTGTTTAACTTGTGAACCTCATCTTCTAATGTCTTATTCTTTTTTACCCTAAGTTATACTTAACAGATTTGCAAACTAGAGACAGTAGTTTGCTTTGCACAGGCGAGCACCCTATTCTTCAAATGGCTTTGCATGATGATAACATATGGGTTGCATCAACAGACTCTTCAGTTCATAGATGGCCAGCTGAAGGATGCGATCCTCAAAAGATTTTCCAGAGAGGCAATTCTTTTCTAGCTGGAAACTTGTCCTTTTCAAGAGCAAGAGTGTCAATAGAAGGATCTAGCCCTGTATGTTATATTTCTTTCTGAAAAAATTGCTATAATACTCTTCTATTATTATATCTTCAAAATTTTATGTTGCCCTTTTGTCATCATAATTCCACTTGCTGTGTACATGTATAGATGAAGCATGTTAGTTTACATATTTTTATTAGTACTTCCTGTTGGTGAATACGAGGGAGTTTGTTTTTTCTCCATAAAAAAAAATATGGAGTTTGTTTTCTAAACAAGTTTTTGCTTAAAATATTTTTTCCTTTTGGTTCTTTCATCCTGCAGAACTAATAATTGTCCTTTTGTTGTCAAAATTATTAATGTTTATAGGTTCCTGTATATAAAGAACCTACCTTAACTATATCGGGCACACCTGCAATAGTACAACATGAAGTCTTGAATAATAAGAGACATGTGTTGACAAAGGTAACCATGGTGTTTTCTAGTAATTTTATTATGCCATGCATATTCAGATATTCTTTTTCTGTTATTTTCTTAACTGATGAACAACTTTCGGTAAAGGATGCGGCTGATTCAGTGAAGCTGTGGGAGATTACTAAAGGCATTGTGATTGAAGATTATGGAAAGGTGACAACTGGTTGCATTTTTATTTTGTAATTTGTATGACAATCTTCTTTGCTAGGGAAATAGATTGTCTGTAATGGATGTTATTTTCAAATTTAAACTATAGCTGATATGACTCATTTGTGGGTTCATAATAGCTCATGCTTTACTTGTGATTATCTAGGTTTCATTTGAGGAGAAAAAGGAAGAGCTATTTGAGATGGTATGATTACTGATTTACATCATGGGTTCTATTTTTAATAATTATATTTTTTACCTGGTAAGAAAACATGATGATTTCCAGGTGTTTATTTGTTCAAGCTGGCTTTTAATCTTCTTCCAATGCTGCTTTAGGTTAGTATTCCTGCATGGTTCACAGTAGATACCAGGCTTGGAAGCTTGTCAGTCCATTTGGACACTCCCCAATGTTTTTCTGCAGAGATGTATTCAGCTGATCTTAACATTGTAGGCAAGCCTGAAGATGATAAGGTAATGGCTTCATGGTCATGAACAATGTACCTGGCCTTATCTTAAATTCCTAATTATGTTTAATTTTGCTCCTGGTTCTTGGTATGCTGTAACAACTAATGTCAACTTTTATGCGACTATTTACTTGTTACTATTGGCTAATTGATGTCAACTCTATACAGTTCTCAATCAATTCATCTTCATGAGATCCATTTCAGTTAGTGACACTTAAGTTTTTTTGTCTGTTGAACTGATGTTGGCCGAGTTCTATTATGCACTTCTATAGTTTCAACTTTCAAGAAATGTGATTCATGCATACATACAATGACATAATGAAAATGTTTTCAGTTGTTTGCTGTCAACAATCTAAACAATGCCTGTTAATCTGCAGGTTAATTTGGCTCGAGAAACCCTTAAAGGGCTACTGGCTCATTGGTTGAGAAAACGAAAGCAAAAAATGGGATCCCCAGCTCCAGCTAATGGGGAGGTATTATCTGGAAAGGATATTACTTCTAGAAGTAGTACCCATTCAAGAATTGACATTGATGGTAGTTCTGAGAATGATGCTATGATTTATCCTCCATTTGAATTCTCAGTTACTTCCCCTCCTTCCATTATTACTGAGGGCTCTCATGGAGGTCCATGGAGGAAAAAAATTACTGATTTAGATGGAACCAAGGATGAGAAAGACTTCCCCTGGTGGTGTCTGGACTGTGTTTTGAACAATCGGTTACCTCCCAGAGAAAATACTAAGTAATTTTGCCTTCCTCCTCATTTTTTCCCTCCCTAAATAGTTGCATTAAAACACATGGTTGTAGTTGAAAGGAATAAAACATGCTTGTGTTGTATATTTTGTTAATGTAGCATAGAATTGCCTAACTCTGATGAGCCAAAAAATATGGTGGTACTGAACATGGCTTTTGTAAATGACATCAATTGCTATATGGTTAAGATTCCTAAGAAGTCATAGGAATCTATCTTCCTATTAATTCTGTGGTATCTGTTGCTTGGTATCATCTATCTACCGAACACTATCTTTGAACATTTTTTGTACTTCTAATGATTATTATTGCCATGAAAATATTATTTATTTTTTTCTTAGTTTTATAGATATAAACTAGCAATGATTATGTCTAATGAATTTGATTGGCTGAGTATGATGGCAATCTCAGACTAGTTACATAATGCTCTCTTTTTTATATATTGTTTTGTGATAACCACTGCAGATGCAGTTTCTATTTGCAAGCATGTGAAGGCTCATCAGTTCAGATCCTCACACAAGGGAAGCTAAGTGCCCCGCGTATATTAAGAATTCACAAAGTAAGTTTTTATATTTATATTAATTGACAATAGGTATTAATAATTGCATTAATAATCTTTACATGTGAAGTTGGCTTTGGTCATACTTTTTCAAAAGTATTACTTGTTTGGTGTTTAGTGTTGTTAAAGAGCCGCAATGGCGGGTTGGCATGGCAGATTTTTTGCCAACTGCCATAGGCAATTTGTGAAGGGAGGCCCGCCTGGCGGTGCCATAAGGCGCAATGGCATGTTTATATGGCGGAATTTCAGCCTTCCGCCACGTTCCACCATTCACCATTGATAACACTAGTTTTTGTGTGTGGACTCTGTCAACAGTAGATGATTATTTTTGAATGATCTACTTAACTTTCCCTTCTTTTGGTTGGTTTAGGTTATTAATTATGTAATAGAGAAGATGGTGCTTGACAAACCTTTGGATAGCTTAAGCACTGAAGGTAGTTTTGCCCCTGGTCTTACTGGGTCACAGTCACAGTCACAGCATCAAGTAGTTGGGGATGGATCTTTTCGATCTGGATTTCAGCCATGGCAAAAGCTTAGACCTTCTATTGAAATATTGTGCCACAACCAGGCAAGCAATATGTTGTCTTGTATGCAGTCTTATGACTGTATACAGTACAATTTTCTAGATGCTGTGATATTGAGCAAGTTTATGTGTTATTTTCCTATAGTTGTCTTACTTTTCTATTCTTTTGTATGCCTTCTATAATCTATATGCTAACCTGATTGTGATTTTTGGTTTTCCATTATGATGTTTTCTTGAAGTTGTTGAAGAAATCATATCTCCTTAGAATTATGCACTATGCATGTTAGTTTTAATTGCATTTACAAAGTAACAACTTTGACTGATTTCTAGAGTCTATGATGCAGATGAATTGATAAAATATTGGGCAGTTACTTTAAATATGGTTTAAGTATTCTTGGTTTGATTATACCAAAAGTCAGTGCAATGTTCCTTATACCTAGGATTTCTTTTAGCAGTGGCATTATTCGTCGAGTTAGATGTTATCTTCACTGCATATCATAAGATGAACTGATATTGATGTTTGAAAAGACTGTCTTCATACTTAAATTCTTAACCTACTAGTAGGCTCTTAATTATAAATTTCAATTCAGATATTAGACACTCCTAATCTCCTAATTGAGCCTTGACTATTGTATTTTAAGTCTTAAATAGATCGTAGTACTTGTATTTGATCTGTAGTTTTAACTGTTCTCGTGTGTTACCAAGTTTGTTTTAAATTTCATGTTTTAATCAAGTTTTTGAACTTATTATGCCTTTGATTGGTTTGAGAATGACAGCAATTTCTTTTAAGATTGTTTGGCCCAAATTGATCAAATGTTGTTTTATTTGATTCACACAGTTGACTTTACTTTGTATGACACTATTTTCTGTTAAAGTAATGTGCATTTTAACTGTTTGGTTTTTTCCCAGGTGCTGTCTCCTGAAATGAGCTTAGCCACAGTGCGAGCCTATATATGGAAGAAATCGGATGACTTGGTTCTAAATTACAGACTAGTTCAAAGCAGGTGACTACAAATTGCATATGCATCAGAGGTGAGTTATTGAGCCTTGTTTGGCTTTTCTGAGCTACAATATGATATTTAATGCTTTTATGGATTTTGATTCTTGTATTTTTCTTATTTTGTAAATGTAATTTACTGTCAACTGGAAAGGGCAAATAGTTATTTTAGAATAATATTTCTTTTTTAACTGATGTGAATGTTGATAAAAGTGATCTCAGGTGATATTGTGTTAAAGCCTAATCTTTATTAATAATTTGCTCTCTTTCTGATTGGACGAAAGTGAGCCTTAGCCATGTCTGAATGGTCAATTGGCCATTTATAATTTATTGGTATTACAAGGAACTTCAAATGATTTTGATGCATTGCATAACCATTTCTTTGGCATCAAGTTTTATCACTAGAAGAAAAATAATTAGAAGGATTTTTTTTTTTTTTTTTTATCACTTTCCATACTGAATTTGTTAACAGTACAAGCATCACCTAGTGGGATAAGGTTTTTATGGTTTCCATACTGAATTTTACTCCCTTTTTGTCATGCTTGGTTATCTTGAGTGTGGAAAAATATATATTTGATTTATATACTGTCACAGCAAGGATTGCCGATTTTATAATGAATTATGATTAATACTTGCAGGTTTTCTTGTGATTATGTAAAATACTTCTGAACACCAATTCTTCTTGGGTCGCCTGCATTGAGCGGTGGTATTATAGGAAATTGTAAATTCTGAGACGTCATTTATCACCAAATTTAGTGACATTCTCCAAACCTACTTGGATAGTTTTTTCTTTAGTGGATAGCTGTTACTGTAAATTTTGAACTATATCTAGCTGACGTGCATACTTCTGCTGGACATGGCGGAATCATCTGCATCTGGCATGATGATGAAGGTGTTTTTAATTGACTTTGTTGAGAATTAGTGGAATCATACTGGCATAGTGTGGTGTTTTTCAGGAATCAGGTAGTTGGTTAGAGATGACAACGATAACATTGTAAATTTGCATTGTGCGTTAAATATCTGGCCATAGAAATTATGTTGTCCAGGTGCATATTCACATCATAAAATTTTGTTAATTGCTAATAATATTATTCTCATTTGTTCAAACTAGTCATTGGATATCCAGTCGTGTGTATGCATATTTGAGTGTATTCAATATGCAGTTCTGAAAATTAGCAATGTTAAAGGGGCATTAGCATTAGTTGAAAGTTTGTGACGGTATTAAATTGTAGCTATGGCATCATTTGCTTTGTAGTTTGTGGTTTATATTTTGAATTTATACCCAAAATGTTGGAACTGATAATCATAAAGTATGTGTGTAAGGAACAGGGACGGATCAAGAAGTTAAGTAGGGAGGAAGGGAGGAGTTAATATTTTTTTAACAAAAATTGAAGATAAAATAAAAAATATATATATATTTAATCTAAAATTTATATAAAAAAAAGGATAAAAAATAGGTATCAAATTTGTCGAATTTTTAAAAAATTGAGTAAAATTTACATGTAATATAAGAGTAAAATAATAGGTAAAATTTATAAGATTTTAAAAAATTATAGATGAAAAGTGTCAAATTAATTTATTAAGAGTAAAATTTGTAAAAAAATAAATAAAAAATTAAATATTCAATAGGTATAAAATTAAAATATGATTTATTAATAAAAAAATTTAAATAAATATTAATTTAAAAATCTTTTTTTATTTATTAATATATATATACATACATATATATATATATATATATATATATATATATGAAGGGGGGTGGCTGAAGCCTGCTTGCACCCCCGTAAATCCGTCTGTGGTAAGGAACTAAGGATGTCATGTGCAGAGATATTTTCCATCACCCATCGCCATCCCATCATATAAGAATTTTCAAGAACATAGAGGAAATAGAAATGACGAATGCCTCGGGCAGTATCCAACAATCTTAAGTAGATAATATAATAAATATGATTAAAATATAACGTTTTTTTTTTGTTAAAAATGTACTTTTTTAAAAACTATTCAATTTAAACACATGCATTTTTTTTTATATTTTTAAAAATATATACATTTATAGAGAAGTTATTTATATAAAAAATAATAAAATTAATAATATTTTAAAGTTAGTCTACTCATATATTGTTATCTTTTTATAGTCTTAAAACTTTTTTTCAAAATATAAATGATTTCTTTTTGAACTATTAAATTTTAATTATAACAGACTTAGCAATTTGTTTTTGAACTATTAATAATGTACAGGTAACAGGGTAACTTATAAAAATGAAAAAAATAATATTGTCCATTTATAAAATTGAGTACAGTTATCATTTTATGGCATGGCAGTGGCAGCTATTATTGACGACAGTTGCAAGTTGCACAGGATCTTTCCCCATACCCCAGGTCCCCGACCCGACTTATAAATGCTACCGCCAGCTCTGCTCTTGCACTACATTATTGACCTTGTTTTCTGTGAACTGCGATTCTCCACTCATCCATTGATTATGGGTATGGCCAGTATTGTTGAATGTTGAATGTTGAATGTTGAGGATTGAATCGAATTGAATATTCTTTCTGCACTCATTATATAAAGGGTAGCAGTGGTCCATTCATCGATCCAGTAACATGGCCTCATTATCTTCTCCCTCTCTCATGTTTACAGTGCGGAGGTCCCAACCTGAGCTAGTGCCTCCTGCTACACCCACTCCCCACCAACTCATACCATTGTCCGACATTGATGATCAAGAAGGTCTACGTTTCCACATTTCAACGGTACTAGTTTATCGTAACAACAAACCTGCATCCATGGCACCAGGGAAAGACCCTGTTCAAGTCATTCGGAAAGCACTCGCACAAACACTTGTCTTCTATTACCCCTTTGCTGGTAGGCTTAGGGAGGGACCTAACAGCAAATTGATGGTGGATTGTAATGGCGAGGGCATCATGTTCATTGGGGCTGATGCTGACGTCACACTTGATCACTTTGCCGGCGCTCTCCATCCTCCATTCCCATGCTTCCAACAACTTCTATATGCTGAAGGCTCACAAGATACTGTTACTGACACCCCCCTTCTACTCATACAGGTAGGAATTAATTTCTAGATTTGTTAATTAAATGTTGGATAACAATCAATTAATTAACAGGTGACACGATTCAAGTGCGGTGGTTTCATCCTGGGCATGAAGTTGAACCACACGATGAGCGATGGAGCCGGTTTGTCACAGTTCATCAACGCATGTGCCGAAGTGGCTCGAGGTGCAACCAAGCCTTCCATTGCACCCGTGTGGCGCAGGGAGCTTCTATTGGCAAGAGACCCGCCACGTGTCACATTCAACCATCGCGAATACATGCAGTTCGCAGACACCGAGATCGAGGAAGGAGCCATGGCTCTTCACGACGATAACATGGTTCTCCGCTCAATCTTCTTCGGACCCACCCAAATAGCTTCCCTTCGTCGCTTGGTTGATCCGCAACAATACTGTGCCAAGTTTGATCTCATCACCGCATGCTTGTGGCGTTGTCGCACGAAAGCACTGAAGATAGGTGCGGACGAAGATGTTCTCATGATGGTCGCGGTCAACGCACGTGCCAAGTTCAATCCTCCGTTACCCGTTGGTTATTACGGTAACGCTATTGTATACCCTGCAGCGGTCACCACTGCAGGGAAGCTTTGTGGAAATCCATTTGGGTATGCTGTTGACTTAATCAACAAAGTGAAAGGTGTGGTGACAGAGGAGTATGTGCATTCCGTGATGGATCTGTTGGCCGTTAAGGGATGTTACATACCAACGATTGTGAGGTCTTTTACTGTGTCGGATTTGAGAGGTTTTGATTTCAGACAATCTGATTTTGGATGGGGTGATGCTGTGTATGGTGGGCCGGCTGAAGGTGGGCTTGGGCCCTTTCCAGGAGTAACGTTTCTGATTCCATATAAGAATGCCAAAGGAGAAGAAGGTTTTGTATTGCCGATTTGGTTGCCCGCTGAAGCCATGAATAGGTTTACCAACGAGTTGGATTCCATGTTTGGTTTCATCTCTAGCTTGTTGTGAGAATTGAAAAGGGATTTTTTGTTTTGTTTTAAGAGAAATGCAGAACAGATAAACAACTGTATTAGTGGAAATAACTAATGATTTGAATTATTTCCACACTTTTTTTCTCTTATTTTCTTTCTATTGAACAAGTTTGCTTTTTTTTTTTTTTTTTTAATGACAAAAAAATCGCTTTTTTATTTTATTTTATTTTCACTATTTTTCTTTTCTTTCTGGCGGCCAATTTCTCCTCACTCAAACAAATGCTTAATGTATTGGAAGGGTGAAGAAAGTTATAGTTTGTGTTATGAAAAAAACAATAAATTAAAATTATAAGTTTGATATATTTTTATTAATAATAAAAAAGATCTTGTAATTTTAAGTGATAGTGTGATACAAGAAATGACACATCATGCTGATATTTTTTTTTTATATTGGGAAACTTAACTGTCCCATGCAACAATTGACTTAGGTAAAAATTATTACAACTTTCTTGTTATAGCAATCAATTATCTCCACTTATGCTTAATATATAAAATAAATCCCCAATTATAAGTGTTAGTGGCCTTTATAAAGGGGCAGCAGTCCTAGCTCAGGTTCCACACTGAAGCAAAATAAATTGCCTAAACAAACCTTTGTTTCGATAATTCAGTGTATGTATGGGTTCCTTAACCAAAGTACGGGGCTCCATTCCAAACATGAGCTGTATGTAGATATCACATTATCCATAAGAGAAAGATTAGTTGGATACAACAAAAAAAAACATGGCCTCATTATCTTCTCCCTCTTTAATGCCAACCTGAGTTGGTGGCTCCTGCTATACCCATTCCCTGCGAACTTAAACCATTATCAGACATAAATAAGCTCTTCCAGTGATATAAGTTTATCGTAACAACAAACCATCAATGACAGAGAAAGACCCAGTTGAAGACATTCGAAAAGCACTTGTCTTCTATTACCCATTTGCGGGTAGGCTGAGGGAGGGACCAGGCCGAAAATTGATGGTGAGGGCGTCATGTTCATTGAGGCTGATGCTGAAGTCACACTCGATCACTTTCGTGATGCACTCCAACCTCCATTCCCTTGCTTTCAAGAATGTTGTATGACGTTCCGGCCTCCCTCCCAACCCCTTCTACTCATAAATAATACACATATTATATTTTATTTATAATATCTTTAATTGAATGAAAGGTCACACGACTCAAGTGTGGTGGCATTCGCGTGAACCACACGATAGCCGACGGAGGTGGTTTGTCACAATTCATTGAGGTGCAAATAATCCTTCAATTGCACCCGTGTGGCGCAGGGAGCTTCTAATGGCAAGAGATCCACCACGCGTCACATGTCTCTGACACGCCGACATAGCTGCCCTTCGTAGCTTGGTTCCCCACAACCTTCAGCATTGCACCACATTTGATGTGATCACAGCATGCTTATGGCGCTGTCGCACAAAAGCATTGGAGATAGAGGCAGATGAGGATGTTCGCTTGAATGTGGTCGCCAATGCACGTGCTAGGTTCAATCCTCCATTACCTCTTGGTTATTACGGCAATGCTTTTGCATACCCTGCAGCAGGGGAGCTTTGTGGAAATCCATTTGGGTATGCTGTGGAGTTGATCAAGACTACATGCATTCTGTTGTGGATCTAATGGTGATTAAGGGAAGATGCTTATTTACAACTGTGAGGTCTTATGTTGTGTCAGATTTGAGATATTTTCATTTTGGAAAAGTTGATTTTGGGTAGGGTGAAGCTGTGTATGGTGGATTGGCCGAAGTTGGGGCCGGGGGATTTGCAGGAGTAACATATTTGAATCCGTATAAGAATGCAAAAGGAGAAGAAGGTTTACTAATACTAATTTCGTTGCCCTCTGACGCTATGCACAGCTTTGCAAAAGAGTTGGATCACATGCTTGCCAACCCTGCAACTATTGTCATTGCAAAAAACAGAGACCATGGAAACTGTCTCATTTAAAATTTAAAAGGTAATCTAGGATTTGCTTGGTAGTTGGTACTAGATTGGTAAATTCAACCTTGGAATCCAAATCTTGGTCCCTATATCATGTGTTCCCATTTTATAACAATTGCTCCTGTAACATAATCATTTTCTGATTAATTAATAATTATTTGTTCTGCAACAACGAGATAATAATTAAACCTTCTTCTCCATTTGCATTATTATAAGAGATGAGATATATATAGGTTCCTCCACGAAATGACCAAGACGTAAGTCCCACGCACCATTGATACTTTTGACTCAAGTTTTCACAAATTAAATTTCCTTTTATTTTTTCACAACATGAGGCTTTCAATATCTTATTACAATCTAGAAGGAAGGCTTCCTGTAGGTTGTTGGTTTTGGTGAGGAAACGTACTTTTACTAACGCATATACACACTTTCTAATACCAATCAAGGTTGTGCAAATACAACATCATGGTAGTAGTAGTAGTAGGTGGGAAGACATTTAACATCAATTTTAACGATCGTGGAACAGCACACATTAAACCGACAAAAACGATTATATTACTACAGGGTAGACACGATAAATTTAGCAGCAGTAGTAGCTTGAGGTTGGTTTTGGTTGGAAAGCAGCATGTGATTAAACTCTTTGGCAAACCTCTGCATAGCTTCAGCAGGCAAGCTAATCGCAAATGTTATACCTTCTTCTCCTTTAGCATCCTTAACAGAGGTAAAAAAGTAAACTCCCGGAAAGGCCCCAGCGCCATCTTGTGCCGGTCCAGCATACACAGCATTTCCCCACCCAAAATCTACGTTTCTAAGCTTGGCACGTGTCACATCTGACACTATACAAGACCGTACAGTTGTAAATAAGCATCGCCCCTTAATCACCATTAGATCTGCCACAGATTGCATATACTCCTCTGTCACCACACCTTTCACTTGGTTGATTAAGTCCACAGCATACCCAAATGGATTTCCACAAAGCTTCCCTGCAGTGGTGACCGCTGCAGGGTATGCAAAACAATTGCCATAATAACCAACGGGTAACGGAGGATTGAACTTGACCCTACCACGTGCGTTGACTATGCACATCATGCGAACATCCTCATCTGCTTCTATTTGCAGTGCTTTTGTGCGACAGCGCCACAAGCATGCTGTGATGAGATCAAATGTGGTGCAGTGCTGAAGGTGATGGGGAATCAAGCGGCGAAGGGCTGCTATCTCGACAGCTCCTAGGAAGAATGATCGATGAACCATGTTGTTGTTGTTGTTGTCTGCAGGGACATTCACATGCTCCTCGTGCTCCTCGTATTCGCGATGGTTGCATGTGATGCGAGGTGGATCTCTTGCCATCAGGAGCTCCCTACGCCACACGGGTGTGATGGAAGGTTTGGTTGCACCTCGAGCCATTTCAGCCCATGCGTTCAAGAATTGTGATAAACCAGGTGCGTCACACATCGTGTGGTTCACGCGCATGGCTAGGATGAAACCGCCACACTGGAGTCGTGTCACCTGCATTTAATTTCCAAGGTCAATACATGTTGGTCATCTTCATCCTTGAATAGTTATATGAACTAAAACAATAAAATCGATATATGCATAGATTAATTTAATTGAACCTGTACGAGTAGAAGGGGAGAGTTAGTAATTTGTTGTGAGCCTGGAACGTCATATAGCAGTTCTTGGAAACATGGAAATGGAGGTTGGAGAGTTTGACCAAATTGATCAAGTGCTACGTCAGCATCTGCCTCAATGAACATGGCACCCTCTCCAGTACAATCCACCATCAGTTTGCGGTGAGGCCCCTCCCTAAGCCTACCCGCAAATGGGTAATAGAAGACAAGTGTTTGTGCCAGTGCCTGCCGAATTACTTCAACTGGATCTGCCATTGATTGTTCTTTGTTGTTACGATAAATCTGAATCATTGGAATCTGGAAACGAAAGCCGTCTTGGTCGTCTATGTCAGATAGTGGTTTAAGTTCATGAGGAGTGGGTGCAGCAGGAGCCACCAGCTCAGCTTCGCACCTTCGCACTGTAAACATTAGAGAGGCCATGCTAGTTATGTTATCATGAGAATCTAGCTAGCTTTGTAACTACCCATTGTCATAGAAACAGAAAATTGAAACGTTTTCTTTATGTGAATTAGTAATTGGCGATATGCTTCACGTTTTTTTTATTGTTATATACATGGACAATAGTACTATTCCCATTTCCCACCACACATTTTTATGATATTTTTTTACAATTAAAAATAATAATATAAGAGAGAAAGAAGTGTTGGATTTATTTTTTACCACAACAAATATGTGTTGCATAAAATATATATCATTATATAATGAGAAAGAGACAAAACAAATATCATATTATTGATACACATACATTTATAATTTTTTCTTTTAAATGTTTTTAGTCTCTTAATTAAATTGAAATTGAAAGTTCTTTTTCTTAATCTCTTGAAAATATTTTTGTAGTCTTTTCTAATATAATAAACATAGCAGAATATGCATTTAAATGTTAAACTGTCAAAAGTCAGTAAAAAAATAAAATTAAAAACCTTTCACAAATTTAAAAAATAAAAGTGATTAACTAAAAAAGAGAAAAGATAGAGTGCAAATATAAATAACCAATATTTATTATTTAAGTGTTTTCTTTTGTATCCTCCCAATCCAAGGCGAAAATGGGGTAGAGAAGTACTTGGTCTCCATTTGCATGCATGTCTTACAAACCAGAAGGAAAACAAGATATAGTAGAGCTAGAACCACATCCTGTAGGTTGTTGGTTTTGGTTTCGAAGCATGCAATCCAAATCTTTGGCAAACCTGTTCATAGCTTCTTGGGCAACCAAATCGTAACACTCGACGGATCTAGACTTAAAGATAAGAGGGTCAATTATAAAAAAATAAAATAAAATTATTTAACATATTTAGGTATTTTATGTTTAATAATAAATCAAATTAACAATTCAAAATTTATTATAAAAAAAAATATAAGTTAGTCAATTATATTTATTATATAATATATATAAATGTAATATATTATCAAGTCAGTTGTGTGAGAAGATAACTAGACTTGATCTAAATGATAATCAGACTTGGTTCTTTTGTCTCAAGTTTGAACTTGTAAATGAAAAAAAAAAAGTGATTAAAATGAAAAAATTATACTAAGAAATAGTTAGTCAAATTTTTTGATAGAGATTAATTATTGATTTTATAATTTAAAAAGTGAATTAAAAAATTGATTCTATAATAACTAAAATTTGATATTTTATAACATTAAAAAAAGATAACATGTGATTTTATGTGATTTTATATGATTTTATAGTTAAAAAATGATTTTATAGTTAAAAAAAATCAAAAGATAAAAATAATTATATAATAATTAAAATTAATAAAATATTAATATAATCTTCATATATTTTTTTTAAAAGATAAAATTACTATTAGTTTTATAATTTTAAAAAATTAAAGATAAAATTGATTGTATAATAATTAAAATTTAATATTTAAATAAGATTTTCTTAAAAAAAGAATATTGATATTGATTTAAAAATTTAGAGAAAAAATAATTAATAAAAAATTACATAATATTAATAATTAATATAATCAAATATAATTTTATATAAGATTTTTTTATAAAATTAAAAAGTAAAAAAAAAAAAAACAATGACACAACAGTCAGAAAAAAGAAATATGTTAAGTGTACTATAAAATTACTAAACATACCTCTCAAATGACTAAATTCACCACTATAATTACTAAATGGGTCCTATACGCATATGTTAAAAAAAAAAACGAAAAAGTCAAGGGTCCATGGCACCCCCAAAGCCCAACTCGGTCCGCCCCTGGTAACACTAAACCTTGTTCTTATATGATGTGAGATAGGTTAATCCATGAAATGACCCAGTCCCACCTTTGGCCGGTGCAGCAGACACTGCCTTTCCCATCCAAAATCCGAGTCTCCAAACCTGGCACGTGTCAAATCTGACATCACACAAGACCTTACGGTTGTGATCATGCATCGCCCCTTAACCACCATCAGATCTGCCACGGAATGCATGTACTTTTCGTTCACCACACCTTGATTAACTCCACAGCATACCCAAATGGATTTTCGCAAAGCTTCCCTGCAGCGGTGACTGCTGCCGGGTATGCAAAAGCGTTACCGTATTAACCAAGGGGTAACGGAGGGTTGAACCTCTCACAGTGCCGTTTTACCAGATTCTTATTATTTTATTCGGTACCACGAGAATTATTTATTTTAATTTTTATCCTTGTATCGATAGTTATAAGTATTAGTATTTATCCATATTTTATTTTTTCATTTTCGATTGATAAGATTAAAGTTATTTTATCTAATTTTTTATAGATAATTTCACGAATAAATAAATAAAATAGAAATAAATCCTATTCACACGATTAAAAAAAATATTTATTTTGGATTATATTAATTACATAAATTTGAAATAAAATTGAATATGGTGGCTCATGAGATAGGAACAATTAGTATTAAAAGGAAAAAATACTCACATAAGCTAACCGAGGTAACGCAAGAGTTTCCTGAAAATCACTTATCTCTTGCTATCTCCGAGAAGAGAATGCTTTCCAATAGGCTTGATACACAACACTCTTGTACCACATAGTAGATCTATAAGAACCTATCAATGAAGAATTAGAAATCAACAAGTAAGGAATCAAATTTGATGGGAAAGCAATTTCCCATCAATTTGCGGTCAGACCCTCCCTACGTCTACCCGCAAAAGGGTAATGGAACACTTGTGTTTTTGCCAAAGCCTTTCGAACCACTTCAACTGGGTCTAATTTCTTTGTCACTGATGGTTTTTCACGATAAATTTGTATCATTGAATAATGGAAACGCAAGAAATCTTGATCATCTATGTCGGATAGTAGTTTAAGCTCGTGGGGAGTAGGTATAGCAGGAGCCACCAACTCAGGTTCGTACCTCTGCACTGTAAAAGATAGAGAGGGAAAAGAAAACGAGGCAATGCTAATTATCAGAGAAGAATGGGAGATTGCTGATTCAGAAGACCTATATATTATTGTATTTTGCTTGGTGGAGCTAGGACTGTGACTGCGAGGCCTTTATATATAGATGGAGTATAATCGAAAAACAATTTCATAATGTAAGATCTAATTTAATTAATGAACTTAATTAAGTGAAAATGAAGTTATAGATGAAGTTTTTTTTAGTTGAGAGGTAAAAAAGAAGTTAAACAACCACATTTTAAATGACTAATTAATAAATTAAAGTTAAGAAAACTGTCTTATAATTTTTATGTTACCATTAAAAGAAAGTTTGTTCACCTTGATATAATAAACGTTGGCATTTAAAATCAATGTTGGTTTTTGAGGTGTTTAAAACTTTGCGATTAGATAATATAAGAACACAAAAAATACTTAAAATCTAGATGTATACTAATACTAGTGTGTTTGGAATCAATTCACGTCAACTTTGATCCATGTCTGTTAAAAGCAAATATTTGTATTTTGCATCAATTGTTAAATTTGACGTGATTGGGATCCAAACATGTGTAAACGAGGCCGTTCGAAACACACATTACATGTCCTTTTCACGTTCGAAACTGCACCTTATCTTATGTTGACAGAAAGTAATATGAATATGTATGCACCATATATTTTTTTGTTTGATAAACGTCCGCGTCCCATTTAAAGGAAATTCTGGTTTCAACTATATATATATATTGGGACGGCAATGGCAAAATTAATTGAGTTTGTTGCCAAGGGAGCTGAATTCAAAGTTAATTATTGTTGACCTACTGGACAAAAATGGAAACAATGAAGCTAATTTTGACACCAAAGACCAGTCTAGCTAGGAAGCAACAAGGTGACAGAAACTGTGAAAAAAATATGCTACAAGTAGAAACAATGTCATGGTGAGCAAACGTACCTTTACTGACGTATAGACTTTGGCCAATCATAATTAATCCATTTAAATTTAATCCATATATACACACACTTTCTAATGCCAATCAAGGTTGTGCAAATACAACCTCAAGTATATCCCATTTTGGTAGTACGTAGTAGGAAGACATTTAACGTCAATTTTTTTTAGAAGATAAACTAAATCGGTTTTAAATAGAAAACTATTTATTTAAAAAAAAAACAATACAATTTAGACCAACAAATAAAAAAACAAAATATTTTATTTTATTTAAACAAATGTTTATTTATACAGTGATATCCAAACACAGCGCAAATTGTTACCGTCCTTCTTCTGTTAGTATAGTACATATGTTTATGCTTCTGTCGATTCTGGGTTGAATGAAGAATTTATTTTAGTAGATCTCTAGATTATGTATAGTATCCCGGGGTAGTATAGAATCTAAGTGTACGTTGTTTTAGTCTCCTAGCTGTTGATGCAAGCCCACAGCGTTGCTATCACCCTGCTTTAGAACACAGTAACACAGTTAGGTGGGTGGAGGGCATCATAATTCTATCTATGTAAGATACTGTTACCCTTCAATTCAATTGGGTTATATACGTTTTAGGGCTAAACTTGTTTTCAGATTTGGGTTGGGTTCTAGCTAGTTTTTTGGGTACGTTGTGATGAATTTGTAATATTTGCAACTTTGTTTTGTATATATCGAAACTCCGGTACATCTTGTACTAAGTTTAATTTCTAATTAAAAATACTTGATTTGTTTATAAAAGAAAAACTAGGGTTATTCTAATGTAATCATTAGTTTTAAAAAGTCTTGAGAATAAACCGATCAATGTTAAAACACGATAGACTGATAGAGAGTGAGAGTAGTCTTGTTGCTCTGAGACTCAACATGAATTTAAATAGATGAGTCAAACATAGAAAATAACAAAAGTAAATTATTTACAACATAAATTAAAAATAACATGAAATTTATAACTATTAATATAAAATATATTATTCAAAATAAAATAAAGTACAAGCAAAAAAGCATTAAATAATGCTTTTGAGAACTCCAATTTTCCCCAGTTAATTTTATTTTCTTCACCCTCCCTATGTATAATTAATATATAAGATCGAGCAGTTTCATTATATGACTATAAGGTAGACATGATAAAACTAGGAGGACTAATTCTGGAAGGTTGATTTTCATTCCCAAGCATGACATCCAACTCTTTCGCAAATCTCTTGATAGCTTCGGTAGGCAACCAAATCGGTAACACTATACCTTCTTCACCTGTTGAATTCTTATGGAGGACATGAAAGGTTGCTGCAAGAAATTTCCCGGCCCCACCTTGTGCCACTCCACCATACACAGCTTCACCCCACCCAAAATCCACTTCTCTAAACCTAGCACGTGTCAAATCCGAAATAATAAAAGACCTTATGGGTGTAAATAAGCATCTTCCCTTAATCACCATTAGATCCGCAACAGAATGCATGTAGTCTTCTGTCACCTCACGTTTCACTTTACTGATCAACTCCACAGCATACCCAAATGGATTTCCACAAAGCTTCCCTGCGGTGGTGACTGCCGCAGGGTATGAAAAAGAATTGCCGTAATAACCAAGAGGTAACGGAGGATTGAACCTAGCACGTGCGTTGACTATGACCATCATGCTAACATCATCGTCTGCATCTATCTGCAGTGCTTTTGTGCGACAACGCCACAAGCATGCCGTGATGAGGTCAAATGTGGAGCAATGACGACTAAGGTGGTGTGGAACCAAGCGACGAAGGGCAGCTATTTGTGCAGGTCCAAAGAAGAAAGATCGAAGAGCCACGTCGTCATCCTCGTTCGAAGTGATGGTCCCTTCGACATGCTCGAATTCGCGATGGTTGAATGTAATGCGAGGTGGATCTCTTGCCATTAGGAGCTCCCTTTGCCACACCGGTGGAATGGAAGGTTTGCGTGCACCTCGAGCGATTTCAGCCCAAGTATTCATGAACTGTGACATACCAGCTCCGTCACACATCGTATGGTTGAAGTAGAAGGCCAATATGAAACTACCGCACTTAAGCCGTGTCACCTGTGATCATTTAATAATATCTAATTAACATCAAGAAACTAACTATGTATAAACAGAAAAAATTTATGTAATATTACCCAATTAATTACGTTTGTGTGTGTGTAATGTTTTGTTATGCAATTTGCAATATTTTAAGATTTAAGATTCAATTTCCATGTGAATTTTGTATTGGACCTGTACGTGGAGAAGGGGAGAGTTGGTAATTTCTTGAGAGGCAGGAACATCATATAGTAGTTGTTGGAAGCATGGAAATGGAGGTTGGAGAGTGTCACCAAACTGATCAAGTGTTACGTCAGCATCTGCCTCAATGAATATGACACCCTCTCCAGTACAATCCACCATTAATTTGCGGTGAGGCCCCTCCCTAAGCCTACCTGCAAAAGGATAATAGAAGACAAGTGTATGTGTTAATGCTCGTCGAATCACTTCAATTGGATCTTTCTTCTCTGTCATTAATGATTCTTCTTTGTTACGATAAATCTGAATCATTGGAATGAAGACACGCAAGCCATCTTGATCATCTATGTCGGATAATGGTTTAAGTTCCCGAGGAGTGGGTATAGCAGGAGCCACCAGCTCAGCTTCGCACCTTCGCACTGTAAACATTAGAGAAGAAGGTAATGAGGCCATGCTTAATTATATTAAGAGTGGACGAGATCAGTGTTATTAATGTATTTTGATTCGATGAGTCTATGAAGCTAGAACTGCTAGCCTTTTATAAACTTAAATAATATTGCCAAAAAATACATTCAAAACACTTGCAATTTCAGAATCTTGGGACACTGGTGATGATGACACTTGGATGCTTCACGTTTTTGTTTTTTTTTTTATTGTTGGGAAACATTCTTGAATCTTCTCCCAAAAAAATGTTTTGATTCACGTACATCACTAGAAAGAAATTAAGGGTAATTAATCTATATAAACATAAAATAATTATTCATGGACACCCAATAATATCTAAATGACACCTACATTTTTTACTTCGTAGGAGTGAAATAAGTGAGCAATTGGGAGGTGAGAATGAAATTAGAATATTAATTAATAATCTAAATTTATTTATACTAGCAATATATGAAAACTAAACTTATATATTATTTTTATAAATAAAGCATACGGTTGTTTTCTTTTTTAATGTGAACAGTTTGATAAACATCACTAGTACTACATCTTGATTGCTTGATTGTTATTAGCAAAGAGATATGCACCACTCGTTTTGTTTGGTAAGCCGTAAGAGTACACGTATTTAAGGAACATGTAAAAAATGTGAATGAATATGATTGATTGATAATATTTTTTTCTGAATAATTTTTATATTAATTATGTAAAAGTCATAGTTATGATCATTTTAATGGGTTAAAATGAATAAATAAAAGTTACCAAAATTAAAAAAAAATTAACTATCATTGAAACTTGATTTAAATATGGGTATAAAATAAGCCTTGGGCCTTATTAAATAAAAAATGTTTTAAAGTCTCATTAAATAAGTTAAAATTAGTTAAATTTTATTTATATTTAGAAAATAATGGATTTTATTTTCTTATGGATTAGACTAGATCAAGAAGATTTATTAAAAAAAAAAAGTCAACAGGAACAACACACGTTCTAAATAAAATAAAAATTACTAATTGATTTTCTCAATTTGATATATACATACATATAAAAAAAAATTAAGTGGAGGCAAAAATAAAATGAGAGCACTTTAATATATTAATATATTATATATTTATATATAGTATAAAAAAGAAATCAAAATTTAGTAGGGACAATTGATCCTACAGGAATAATGGAATATCATGGTTGCCTGTTTTTATGATATTAGATCGGACTCAACTAAATAGGAAGTAAATTAAATCAATGTTAATTTATAAAAACATTGATTTAATTTATTTTCTTTAAATATATGTATAACGTGAATCTAATCTGAATTAAATTATAAATTCCTATTAAACAATCTTCTTGTTGATGAAAATTTATGAATGTTACATACTATTTGATTATTTTCTCATCCGATTTAACTTTTGTTCTATCACAATCTATCGATGATTTTTAATTAATTTTATTAATACTCATCTATTTTTTTACTCCTAAATTGAGGGAGTCGGTGGTGTTAGGTGCTAGGTAATAAAAACAAGATTTTTTTGTTATTTCATTTTTTAGTAAGCAAATATTTAATGATAACATTTATGTAATTATTTATAAAATAAAAGTAAATGACAACACTGTTTTCCGAAACCAATTACGCATCTAGTTTTTATAGGAATCGAAAGTATAACGAATGAGACTTGTTGACAAATCTTTGCATGATTAATTTCAAACATGTGCACCGCGTTGAGGTCTATGCAAGCAATTGAAAAGGAAAAATGACTAGATGAATATCATAATGAAAGGAAACCCGAAACTGGAATAGAAATTCTAATGAAAAGATCAATTCGAACCACCATAGGAATCTTAAAAAATAAATATAAAAACAACATCAAGTCTCATTTAATATCCAGTAACACCTTGAAGAGTTCTATTGGAATCCATTTCATATACATTTAAAATTCTGTTTCATTTCAGCTACCATGAACCTTCAGCGCCCACAGTTGGATTCCTGAAGGCAGAGAACTCCCAGTACGTTTTCAACGAGAATGGTGGGAAAACGGTGGTACCTTCATCTGTAATTTTAGATATCTGCAAACAGTGGCACGTTAGACTCAATATCATAAATTCATAATTCAATAGGATAACCTTTCAATTCAACTGAAGATTATATTATATTAAGAGTGCTAACAATATATATTCTTTCTAATACACACTTTAGACTAGTTAATTTTTTTTTTTGGAAACTTTAATATCATGAATGAGACTCGTTGGATAAGTGAGAGACTGCAGAATTTGTGATTTCCAATCAATAATATGTAAGAAAGTGTGCTGCTAACATTTTCATAACAAAATAAAAAATCCAACAGCAAAAGGATGAAGGCAGGAAGCAAAGTCATTTTAGTTCAGATCTGAGCCTCAATCCTCATATACGTATACACATTATAGAAAGGGTGCAATAAGGGTTCAGTTTTCCCCTGATTTAACATTTTCCATATATATACAATTTAGCATTCAAGAACTGCCAAACTCTACAGAATGGGCACAGAAAATAAATTGAAACTTTTACATAAATGATATCCTTCGAAACAAGATCAGCATACACAACTATAGGGTAATGACAAGCAAGCAACCATATTCCGGATTCACACGTTCTTTAACACAAGTACAATGCAGCACACTCCCATTTGCTGTCTAGAAACCTACTAATTTTTCCTATCCCATGTGCTAAAAGTGGAGTTAGACCCCAATAAGCATGCAACCTCAGGTTTAAGAGCAGAAAGAGATCCAAGTAGCATGTGAGCTATTGGTTACAGCTATGAACTTTCTCACAAATGTGATCAGTAAAACTTGTAACCAAAAAAACAATCTAGCTTTCTAAACAATGGCAAAAATGTAGAAAAGTTAAGAGAACTACAGACAAAATCACCATTAAATTTCAATTGCTTCCCTTACAATTCCATACAATATTCCTTGGGTACAGAGTACAGAGTGAATGTTCACTGTTAGTAATACAATTCAACCTCAAAACCAGTTTCTAACAATATGTTTTGCTAAATGGAAAATGGAGACGGGAACTGGGGAGAGCAGAGCAGAACAAGAAAAGGAAACAGTGTAAAACCTGAATTTTGTTGACAGCAGACCTATCACGGTATAAAAGCACACGCATGCATTTTTCCAGTAACTTGACACCCTCTTCAAAGGTCAAGTTTTCATGCCACTCATCACGAAGAATTGGCCTAGCAAGATGATTTCCAAGCCCGGTTGCTACATGGTTGTCCTCAAAATTAATGCCAATCATGTTAACCTGGATAAGATTCAAAGAATTATTTAGTTAGTAAAAGAAAAAAAAATTGCAGGTAAACGTGGAAAAAAAGGGACTAACAAAGGCAAAGGCATACCATGCCAAGGTACTTCTGCCCGTTTTTCACCCCACCAAGTACAAGTGCATTCCACAGTGGATTGAACTTGTTACGTCTATTATACATCATACGCGTTAAATAATTATGCACCTCCTTCGGCCCTAGAGAATTCCCATCATCCCACATGTTGTCATAAAGGCTGCACAATCAAAACTCAAAACCAAACAGTTAGATGGGAACTTTGAAGTTGTAGACTTGTAGTAATGAAAAAAAAAATGTACAGATGGAGTGAAACAGAGATAAATAAACAAGACAAGCAAGGAAAACAAAGCAGACACAGAACATTTATCTCATCAGATAGGAACAATTAGTATTAAAAGGAAAAAGTACTCACATAAGCTCATCGAGATAACGCAGAATCTCCTGAAAATCACTTATCTCCCCGCTAGCGCCGAGAAGAGCATGCTTTCCAATAGGCTTCATACGCTCAACACTCTTGTAGCGCAGAGTAGATCCATAAGAACCTATCAATGAAGAATCAGAAATCAACAAGTAAGGAATCAAATTTGATGGGAAAGCAATTTCCAGAATAATGAGATTAAGCGCATTTTGACAAAAGACAACAACTGAATTAAACATCAGACCTCCCATGTCAGCAGCCATAAGAATCCCATCTTTGTATTTGAGAGCGACTACAGAGGATCCAGTAACGTATGGGTACCTAGGGTTCAAACCAAAATTAGGGCAAAGAAATTCGCACATACAGAGTAAAATCAAACTATTCACTTTGAAAACCCTAAAATTGAAATGAGCGTGCATCAAGGAAGGAATGGAGTAAGAAGGGGAGAGTATACATACAGAGTTCGCTCGGATTCAGCTACAGCTTCCATCGCTTGGATCGTGTCGACGCAGTCTTGGAAAAGAAGAAGAGAGGAGTGTAAAAACAAAGATATCTTTATCTTAACAAGGCTGGAGAATAATTATAGGATAATTGTGAAAATATTTTAGGGAGTGGAAGAATAATTTTAAAATAATTATAAAAATATGAAAATATTTTAGAAAACGAGAGTATAATCCTTGGATAATTGTTGTGAAAAAATAAAAATATTATTATCTCATTAGATAGAAACAATTAATATTAAAAGGAAAAAGTACTCACATAAGCTCATCGAGAACACAGAATCTCCTGAAAATCACTTATCTCCCCGCTAGCGTGAGAAGAGAATGTTTTCCAATAGGCTTGATACGCTCAACACTCTTGTACCGTAGAATAGATCCATAAGAACCTATCAATGAAGAGATTAATATAATGATTATCTTTATCTTTTAAATTAATTTATTATTTTATATGTAATAAAGATAGTATTTTTATTTATAAGATAAAAAATAAAAATATGATATTTTTTATATAAAAATATAATCATTATTTTTCTTATTTTTCTGTTTGGGCTTAAAACAACAGGTGTTTTTATCCCATTATCAACAAAGTTTGAAAATTAAATAACTTAATAGTTCATACTACCTGACAATAGCATTCAAGTATTCGACCGAAAAAAATGTTGCAAAGTGATGTCCCTTAAAGGTACTGTCATAATAATACACACAATTTTATATGTATATGAAAGATGGATCAACAAGACAAAAAGGAGATGTATACCTTGAGTATAACCAAGTTTAATGATTGAATCAACTCAACTCCCATTCAATGTACTTCAAACACAGATGAAGATAGGTAATGCTCTTCATCAAGACTGGGGGAATAACACTTGCACAACAACTACAACTTACCATTTGTTTGCTATTGTTATTGTTGAAGGGAGACCCAGCAATTTCTTCCAAGCCATGCTTTTGACTCTTTGATAAATGTTATATCCAAAAAGAGAGCAAATGTTGTATGTTTCAGTATGACTATGAGGGTTGGAACATTTGATCATGGTGCAAGTATGTCTGTATGGGCCTTTCCAGAGTCAAAAACTGTGCTTTTCAACTGTTGGTTCGTAAAACATTCAAATGCTCTTTTGTTCTTATGGGCAATAAAACGATACATTTAAGCAAGTGTATACCTCTTCTGATATAACATGTGCTTCAATTCAACTTTCTTGATATATAATAGGATTGTCCTTTGGTTGGGAAGATTCAATATTTGCCCATATGCAATTTGCGGCTAAAGTCACTTCATTTTTTGCTTCTTTGGTGAATACATGGCACGAGGAGGGAAATGAGAAGAAGAATTTGCCTTTCTTTGGTTCTGCTTCATAGAGACAAGGACAATTGATCATTCTTTTTCAAAACAATCCTAGTATGTAATAATAACGTAGCATGCCCTCTAACAGCATTAGTAGTGTGACTGTGGGGGTTATTCACATATGATAAATCTGCATATCCACTGAACATGGAAGAAATAAGTTGATGTTTAAGTGAACAATCGAAGATGTTCTTTCTCGTTTTTATTTTTTCCATTCTTTTCGTTGGTTTCCACTTCCCAGGGTAAGATTTAAGAGAATTTCCTGTATTAGAAATCTAGCTTAGGAAGTATATAGCTCATTCCTGATAGTTATTATTTACTCAACAAGAGTTTGTTGGCAATGGCAATCCACTGAGAAAAAAGAACAAGAAAGTTTAACTACATAGTCCCGCATCGAACAGGAATATACATGTAAGTGATGAGACAGTATAAATAAGGAGTAACCCGCTTCATTAAAACATACTTACCTGGATGGGGTCTATGGGTGATCCATAAGGCCTATGGCCTAGATTGGTGACCTCCATTGCACATAGGAGGGGTGCCCATCTAAGGTCTCCCCAAGTGGGAGAGCCTACATCATAATTTGTGGTAGTGGGGGCTTGCGTTCGCGCAGCCTCCTTCCATTTAAGTATAAACCTTGCCTCCTTCAGTTTTAGTGTAAATCTTACATTTTCTAATGCAATATTAAACTTGTTTCTAAAGTAATAAGTAAGTCATTTGTCAATTTTGTGTTTTTATTAATGAATTTTTCCTAAGACAAATTAAGGTATTTTAAGCTTTTTCGAAATTTAGGATGTTTTTGTTTAATGCTTTTTATATGAATTGTGGTATATTCTTTTTTCTGAAAGGTGAATATATATCTTTTAGGATACTTTGTAATCAAAATTACATTGTTAAGCTCCATCTAAATTTAAACACAAACATTTTTTTCCTAAAATCAAAATTACATTGATATTTAATTTCACATTCAAAATCTTTCATAATAAAAGACTAATTCAGAAACTCAGTTTTGGAAAAACAAAAGACAACTAAAACCCAAATTTTAGAATAATTAAATGCAAAAATTAACATATTTGTATGGATTTAATATATCGAAGCCTCTAGAAGAAAAAAAAAATGTGACACATGTTAAAAGTGTTTTCTCCATTACAAGTTTTAAGAAGTAAAAGTTCAAACACCAGCATTTTAACTAGTTCATGACACTGATCTGCAAACAATAACAATTATGGGCAAAGTTTGAACATTCTAGCAAACTTTTGATATTTTCATTGAATCTTAGTCAACTAACAAACAAACAGAAACCATTTTTATTTTTCAGATCCATTAGAGAAAAAATAGATACATGACGCAAAGGGAGAATGCAACTTGAGAAGCAGCAAATCACTCGTATAACATCAAGGCTCAAAAACCAAGCACTCAGCTTCTCGCTTCACAGATTCAAAGAGCACAGATGATAGATAACGCTCTCCAAAGCTTGGAAAGACCACCTACAGGTTTCCAGTAGGCTTATCAGCAGTGGATATATATATATATATCACATAGTTAATTTGATTGATTTTTTTTTAAAATTCAGGTTGAATCCTATCACACTAATATTGATATCGAATCTAAATCAGAACTAACAATGACATTCACGGAAGAAAATTAAAATTGATGCAGATGAACAGTAGACAAACTTACAACAATGAGTTTTCCAGCATTTTCTGGCCTCTTTGCTATCTTAATTGCAGCAGCTGCAGCAGCACCAGATGATATTCCCACCTGCAATATATTTATAATACAAACAGAATAGCATTAAAAATAATAAACAAAGTCATGTCATGAGAAAAGGTAAGATCACTGACAAGCCCATTATATCTTTTCAGGTGAACTTACCAGCAAACCTTCTTTCAAAGCAAGAAGTTTAGCAGTTTCAATAGATTCTTCACTTGAAATCTAAAATCATAAACAAATACAAAGTTATTATATGTACTTTTAGAATGCATGGATAAATTATCCTGATTCTTGGTTAGTGATGTTTCCTCCCATAAAAGTGATTTATTTAAGCACAAATAAGCTTATCAAAAAGTTTTGTGGCTTACTTGAATAACTTCATCAAGTAAATCGACATCCAGAACACCAGGGATGAAACCAGCACCAATTCCTTGGATCTTATGAGGGCCTTATATACATTTAACAACAATGCATTTGTCAGGTAAAAGTTACACAACAAGATGCAAGCAATTGACAAACATACACAAAAGCACACAGAAGTGCTCATTAAGAACATTCAAATGTGGGTAGATACACCCTGCAGGATCTAATTGCAATGTATGTGATTTAAGTCTTGCATTGAAAATATGATATTCTAGTATGAGATACACACTGTGCAGATGTGTAATAATGTGTTACAAATTACAAAGAACTAACCCCTATTTGTACTAATATTAGACTCTTAATCATAATTAAACAAGGATACAACAATAAAATATTCTAAGATATCAACAATAAGGTGTAATAACCTGAGACAGTTGCCCTGAAACACATAAATAATCAATACTCACCCGGTTTTCCTCCAGACAAAACTGGACTTTCTACTGGTTCAACGCCATATAGCTAAGTTAAAAAAAGAAAGCAAAAGATCATAAAGAATACAGGGGGACAGGGGACATTAGAAAGATTTAACACTTGAGAAAATTAAAAGCCTAACCTTTATATTAGGGTTCTGCTCTTTCAAAAAATTTCCAGTACCTGTTATTGTACCTCCAGTCCCAATCCCAGAGACAAGAGCATCAACCTTCCCACTGGAGCCCTTCCAGATCTCCGGTCCAGTGGTTTCATAATGGATCTAAGAATAAGAGGAACGAGAATGTCTGAATACTCTTCAACCAACTGATTTTCCAAACAAAGCACAATGAAACAATACCTTTGGGTTGGCAGGATTTTCAAATTGCTGAAGCATGTAAGAATTGGGAGTCTTATCCCTTATCTCTTCTGCCTTCTGGACAGCTCCTTTCATACCCTTGGCGGGATCGGTGAGAACTAACTCAGCTCCAAAAGCAAGAAGAATGGTTCTTCTTTCGAGACTCATTGAAGAAGGCATGGTTATAATAAGTTTATAACCCTTAGCAGCTGCCATGAATGCCAAGCCTATGCCAGTGTTTCCACTTGTAGGCTCAATGAGGACACTCTAATAACATAAACAATATTAATACCCTAGTACACAGTAATAAGCAATATGATGTCAATATGGATAAGCATTAAACAGCTACTCATACAATACAGCCACAAATTGAAAAGAATAAATAGAAATAGAATGAAATGTGATGCAAGAAAGACAGGTGCATTCAACATGAATTCAAATATGCAAGGAAAGACAATCAAAAGCAAGAACTAACTTCACCCGGTGTGATGAGTCCTTTCTTCTCGGCTTCTACAATCATGCTATATCCTATCCTGTAGAAAAATAAACAATTATATTTATTACAAAAGCTTTCTGAATGCATATATTATTGCATGGTATAAGAGACTCAGCATCAATCATTCATGTATGATTATTGCAAGCATCAAACCAAGAGTAAATGGTTAGATGGAATTTCACTGGCTCGCATTCCAATACAAGAATGAATGAATTTATATACCTGTCTTTGACGCTGGAGCAAGGTTCCATCATTTCTAGCTTTGCAGCAACTTTGGCAACACAGCCATCTACAATGTGGTTGAGATACACCAATGGAGTTTTGCCAATTAACTGCACAATTTTAAAAATATGAATTCATGTATACCGAGTTAAATTGCTTCATCATGCAAACAAAAAGGACAGCATTAAACATGACTTACTTCAGTCACATCTTTTGCAATGCTCAACTTCTCAACCGCCATATTAAGCAAAGTACTGCAAAATCAAAATCATAAAAAGGGTTCAAAGATTCTGATACAAAGACATAGCACCATCGATATAAAGACTTATCCTGTGACAAAAAAAAAAAGCAGATCAAAAACTTCTAATTTCCATTTAGTTAGAATGCATTTGCATTGGTTTTTTCATTCTTATTGTAAATATAAATATTAAGACATCAAAATTTGTCAATTAAGAAGCAGATCACGACCCCTATAGTAAAAGGGTGGGGGAATCAGATAGAAAAACAAAACAAATGTTGTTCAGGTCTCTCAGATTGACCTGTGAAACTTCTAGTACTCATGTTTCAAAATTATCACTAGTTGAAAAAATGGACTTCTTTGTTCTGTGTGTCATGACTCATGAATCGATCTACTAGGGGAAGAAAAAAAAATTACTTAGTAAGAATAAGATAAATAGATTAACTCCTGAAGCAAAGTTCAAACTTCAAAATCAAAGGTCATCAGGGTTAAAACAACTTGATCATCAATGAACTAAACCATAGATTTTGAGGCAGAGGATATGAAAATAACGGATAAAAAAGCATACATGATTCATTCACGTGAGAAAAAGGAGTTCACAGTTACAGAGATACAAACAGAAGCATAAGAGAGAAAGTCAGAAAGATAAACAAAAAAAAAACGGTTACAAGAATGCAAATGGAAGGATTGAGAGGAGTGAGTAGGGAAATGGAAAAGGAAGGCTCACCCAGTGAGTCAACACAGCACAACCTTGTCCGAGTTATTCTGATAAGAGGAGAAGCTTCAAGATAGACAAGACTTATATGGGAAGAGGACGAGAATTTCTATGGCCTCTTTCTGCCTCGTTTTGGTTGGTTGGATGCTCGCTCTTGTATTTCCGAATAGCCAACGGAGCAATAGTGATTTTACGTTTTCTCACGTTTTTTTTTTTTTGTTTCGTTTTCTTTGTCTTTGTTCTTTTGGTGTCTACTTTGGTTTTTTTGTTCCTTATTTATAATTTCCAACACTATCTTGGAAAATACAAGTACAAAACAAAATTCAAACACCATTGCGTTTATAAATGTCAACCTAAAGAATAGAGTTTTTTTTTCATTTTTTTCCAATTATTATTGTAATAATAAAAGTAATTTATAAATTCATTATTATTATTATAAAAAAATAAAAAAAAAAACGGATTGACCTGTGCAACTCCCTATAAAAAAAACTTACACGTGAATTCGTGTCTTTGACGTAATTACACCGTTTTTTAGTATTATAAAATCATAAACAGCTCAAATTCACCATATTTCTTCAATGACGTATATCATAAACTAATGCCTTTTTCTATAAAAAAAAAAAAAAAAAAAACTAATGCCTTAAGACAATGTGGAAAATAAATTGAAGTCGTGTATCGTTCAATGGAGAAATGGGTTCAAAGCTGTTCGTTGTGATAATTGATAAAAGGGTGAGCTATCATAAAGTATCCGAAAGTGCAATTAAATGTAAATTTGCTATTTGAAAGTGCAATAAAAATATCATTTACTTTAGGTATCTCAAAGTGAAATTTTATTATTCAGTATCAAATTTAACTCCACTTTCATGTAACAATTCGGTAGTTTGCCCTAAATTAGTACCAAATTAACGAACTATTCCTCGAGGCTAAGCTTTCATGCACCAAATTAATTATTTTGTTAACATGCAGTTTGATATTATTGTTGACATTTTTTATCTGTGGGCAATGGACATGGTTTGCTGGTCGATAAAATTCAATTGAGAGTGACATGCTGAACGAATTCGCCAAAGACAACAAAATCCATAAGTTATACTTTCTAATCAGTGATATGTATGCATATTATGCTAATATAATAATTACTTGCTATAATAATGTTTAATGGAGTAAGCCCCTTAATAGGTATTTAGAAACAATAAACGTGTCGCAGGCGATCCGGTCAATTATTTTATTCTCCACCGCTGCTGTCCATTCTCTAACGTAACAAGTCGCTACATAAATGTCAGACAAACAAAAAAACTTTGTAATAATTATTAACAAACAAAAAAATTATATATCATATTGACCTACCCAATGAGTAGAACAAAAGAGAGATAAGAAGACAGCACATTGACACTGTTTTTGTTTTGACGATCATTGGCACATGGTTAAGGAACACATGCTTAGGATGTTATTTAATTTAAAAAATCAATACTATCAATTATCTGATATATTATTATATATAAACAGTATGATTGTATAGTTACAAATTTGGTCATTTCTTTATAAAAAAAAAAAATGAAAGAATTTGGTCCTTTTACTGAAAAAAAAAATTGGTTAGTAAATTAATATATATGAAAAAATATATATATCACGAGATATTCACTCTTTGAGTATGTTTGATAAAATTATGAAAGAGCTTATAACCTTCTTTTCTTTTCCTAGTTTAGGATCCGTTTTGTTAATCTTATTTTTAATTTATAAATTATTTTAAAGTTAAAATTAAAAATAAGAACTTTAAATAATAAATAAAAATTATTTGTTAATATTTTTTTTTAACTTAAAAATTTCTTAAAAGTTAAAATATATTTAGAGAAAAATATTGTAAAAGATTATGAGTTCAACTCTCTCCTCTAATAAAGATTAATAAACTAATTATTAATATTTGTTGATAAACAAAATACTAACTATCTTGTCTAATGAAAAGTATATTTATATAAAAATAAAAAAAATATATATATATATATATATATATATATATATATCATTTATATACAAATATTTGAAGAATAAAACTTTTATATAAATAAAAAGATAATAAAACCTTGAAACATATTAAAACAAAATTTATAATAAAACATATATCCAAAACTTTTAGTTTTTAAAAATGACAAAAATTAGTTTAGTTAATTAAAAATATTTTAATGATGATTTGAAAATAGTTTATTATATATACTATCATAATAGATTTACTATAAAATATATTTTAATGATTATTTGAAAATAGTTTATTATTTTGCTAGCTTATTTCTTATAAGCTAATTCAAGTAGCTTATTTTGATAAGTTATTTAAGGTAATTTATGAAAAATAAGTTAACTTTTAAGTTATTAGCTTATTTATATTTTCAATTTATCCTTGTTATTTTATTTAAAATCATATTTTATCTTTTTATTTATTTAAAAAATTTATCATCAAATTTAACATTTTGACTTGCATATAATATTCAAATTATTTCTTTGTTATTATTACATTTTTTTTAAGGTTAAAAATTCATTGAATCATATTAACTTTATAATTATTTATTAAATTATTTTTATGTTTTTTTAAAACTTTTACTCATGGAGTTATATTTGTTTATTAGAAATTATAATCCATAAAAAATTAAAAATCATAATCCATAACAAAATAAAAATCATAATTACAACATCTGATTTATATCATGTTTTGTAATTACATGAGTAAGGCATTTTCTTTTTATAGCATGTAAGTGTGACATATAAATATCTAAGTTAATATTTTAAATAAATTATTATCCAAAATTTTAAGATGATAAATTATTAAAAATGAATTCAAATATTTAAAATATTAAATATATATTTTTACGTCATCTTATATTTATCAATTTATTTTACCAAATACTTTAAATTAAATTAACTTAACTTATAAACTTTCAACTACATTCACTTCCTAACTTATATAGCTTACAAGCTTCCAATTAATTTATAAGCTAGTTTCCCAAACATACTCCAAAGGTAAATTTTAAATTTTAATATCATAAAAGATCACTCCTTTATATCCTGAATTCACATAAAACAAAATGTGTTTTTGTTTACGATAGAATATGTGAGGTAACATCTTCATGCATATATTGTTCTTCCTCCCAACCCATTTTCATTAATAAACACTATTTGAGTGAAGTTAAAAGTAGTTTGTAAAAATAATACTTATACTCGTGAAAGATGATGGAACTTGACAACTTACAAATTTCAATTTAAAAAAAATATTTTACTTATTTTTTCTATAAATCTTTATAGATAAAGATTTACATGCGGTGGGTTTTTTTACTATAGGTGATCCAATCCCATTATTGACGTTACAAGCCTACAACAAAAACGCCTATTTAGGGTCAATGGATTTCATAAAAAAAAAACAAAAAAAACTAAAGAGAATCTAACGTTAGATGTTTTGAAAAATAACAAAAATTAAAGTAGCTCATGTTGAAAATTTGTAGTAGTCTGTGTTCATGACAATTGGAGCATAATAGCTAATTTCAATCTTGCAACTAGATTGGTCTAAGAGAATATAATAGCTCGTTTCACAATCATACATATAACAATTGAATTAGATTTCTTTATATATTAAATTAAAAACGTAAACGATTTTTGAAGACATTTTTTTTTCATACATGAAATAAAATGCGAATTTTATATATATATATATATATATATATATATATATATATATATTATTTTCTTATCTATTAAATCACTTTAACTTAAATCTTAATATTTTTTACTATTCCATTTAATCTTTATTGAACAAATCTCACTTTTTACTCACTTTTACATTTTTTAATTCATCACACTTTTATTCATTTGAATGAAACGTAACGTTAAATATTAAATAATTTATATCGTGATATATTTTTCTCTTAAAATAATATTAAAATATTATGATTTTTTTTGGTGCAATTAAAATATTATGATATGATAGTTCAGTATTTCTAATGAAGATTAATTATCATTATTTATGATTACTTTGTATCAACGATAATTTTTGATCGATTTAAATTTGAAACCGAACCAGAAAAAAACCGAACTGATGTCTAGCACCGGTTCAGCGAGGCGCACTTAAACGGGGTATTTTCGTCTCATAAAACAAGGCGGCCACCGCAGCCGCCCGTACATTAGACGGCAACACAGATCTCCATCTGTTTTTGATTTTAGATTATTCCCCCCCCCCCTCCTCTCTCTCCTCGTTTCCGAACCGAGCCGGAAATATGGGAGTGCCAGCGTTCTACCGGTGGCTCGCGGATCGGTACCCACTCTCGATCGCCGACGTGGTGGAGGAGGAGCCCTCCACCGGCGCCGGAGCGGTTGATGTGTCTAGACCTAATCCCAATGGCATGGAGTTCGACAACTTGTACTTGGACATGAACGGCATCATTCACCCCTGTTTTCACCCTGATGGCAAGGTAACAAACTACCTGCTTCGCTTCACCTCACCTCACCTCACTCTCATTCAATCTAATATTTTGTTCTCGTCATTCAGAACATTGCAACCGATTTACCTATTTTTCTGTTATAGTATTAATGTCTTCTTCATTGGTTGAAAAGAATCAGTAGTCAGTACATATAATATAACCTAATGGAATTAAGCAAAGAGAGCGGAAAATTATGATAGTGAACTCCTGAGATTTCTGTTTCAACTTCTAATTTTCAAGTATTTGTATGGATTTCTTTACTGGATTTAGATATATTGAGGCTGTATGTTCCTGAATTGGTTGTTGAAAACTAGTTTTAGAATTGTTGTATTTGTAAACTGAGTTCCTGGTGCTCTTTTGAAGAAATGACATCATATATGATTATGTGAGTAGGGTGAAACCTTGTACAAAGCTGACTAGACTGTGGCAATTGGGATCTGTAATTTATTTATTGTGTGTCTAAAAGGAAGTGATTTTTTGTAAATTACATTTCTATCCTGTAAAGTGCTTGTTGTTGATTAATCTTTAAAATGCAGGCAGCACCTGCTACCTATGAAGATGTATTCAAATCAATCTTTGACTACATTGACCATATATTTTCATTGGTTCGCCCAAGGAAGCTTCTTTATCTTGCAATTGGTATGTTGCCTTTTCTTGTTAGTGTATTTCTTGTCTATGGATCATCCAGCATTTCCCAATACTTCATCTTACTTGCAGATGATACTCAAGGAGGAAATAAGATTGACACTGTTCCTCTTTGTAAACAATAAGCAGCAATTTATGATGACAATGATTTATAATTTCTATTTTGTTTTTAGTAATGTCCCAAAAGCATGCTCATTGTTTGGAATTGTGGAATGTGTGAATCGTATCTTATATATTTTAAGAGTAGTCATATCACCATATCAAATACATATTGGATTTGTGTGTCGTAGTTTCTCATTGTGGAGGATCTGCCAGACAGCTCCTTTAAGTTATAAATCCAAGAGATTTGATACCTCTATGTCAAAAAGACAAAAACCTAGATATCACACTAAAGAAATCAATTAAGAAGTTTATAAACATCCAGCAACATGGTTCCCAACTTCTCATTATGCCTTCTATATCTTTTCAATGATTAGTAACTTTTGGCACACTCCTCTATGATTAGTAACTTTTGGTACACTCCTCTATGGTTGTGCAAATCATTTCAAGTAAAAGACTGATAAATGTTTGTAAAACAGAATAGCCAATATGGAAAGTTAGAACTTTTAAATATCCAATTTTTGGAAGGCTGTAATTTTTTTGTCTGTAATGTTATATTATTGTATGTTTGATTTAACTTTGAATTGCTTCCTCATTCCAACTATTTCTTTCCATATGTAATTTTCTTGCCCCTTAAGATGGAGTTGCACCAAGAGCCAAAATGAATCAGCAACGTTCACGGCGTTTCCGAGCTGCAAAAGACGCAGCTGAGAAAGATGCAGCTGAGGCTGTAAGAATATGAACATGCTCCTGTTTACAATGACATCTTGCTATTTCTGTTACAAAGTTTGAATACAATGTGATGTTGTAGGAAGCTGAAATGGAAAGACTTAGGGAAGAATTTGAGGGTGAGATGAAACTGTTGTCTTCTAAAGACAAGCCTGAGACTTATGACTCAAATGTCATTACCCCTGGCACTCCATTTATGGCAGTGCTGTCAGTGGCTCTTCAGTATTATGTACAGACTAGATTGAACTACAACCCTGGCTGGTGGAATACAAAGGTTGACCTTATCCTATTACTCTTTGCCCCCTTGATCCCTTCAATATTGGATATTCCTTCCTTGTGGAGTCATCCTGTTTATTTTCTTTTCCCATATTGTAAATATATCTGTTTTTTTTTTTAATATTTTGTCTCTATATTTATTTATGGAGCTGCATTTGGTATTTTTTGAAGGTTATACTTTCTGATTCAAATGTTCCTGGTGAGGGAGAACATAAAATAATGGAATACATACGATCACAGCGTAACCTTCCTGGGTTTAATCCAAATACTTGTCACTGTTTGTATGGATTGGTGAGTTTTTGTCTGATTTTGAAATTTTCACTTTATCCAAGATTGGTGTAGTTATCCTTTCCTTGATTTTTATATGGTGTGATGACATTGATGTGATCTTTAATTCAGGATGCTGATTTGATTATGTTGTCCTTAGCCACACACGAGGTTCATTTCTCAATATTGAGGGAGGTTAGTTTCCAGTCTTCGAATAGTCATGGTGATTTTAGTTCATTGATCCCAATAGACTTCTCTGATGATTAATTACATGTTTGAACAGGTAATCACTTTCCCTGGACAACAGGACAAGTGTTTTCAGTGTGGCCAAGTTGGCCATTTTGCAGCTGAATGTCGTGGTAAGCCAGGTGAGAAAGCTGAGGACTGGAATCCAGTTGATGATACCCCAATTCACAAGAAGAAATATCAGGTTGGATATTGGACTCCAGCATGTTAGGCTGAATATTCATTTCTCTTTTCTGTTAATTTTTAATTTCAAACTAAAATGTTGCATGTACAGTTTCTTAACATCTGGGTGCTGCGTGAATATTTGCAATATGAAATGGCGATTCCCAACCCTCCTTTTGAGATTGACTTTGAACGCATAGTGGATGATTTTGTATTTCTATGCTTCTTTGTTGGCAATGACTTTCTCCCACATATGCCAACATTAGAGATCCGTGAGGTAAGCATCTGGAAGGCACCATGTTATATTGAGGTGTAGCTTGAAACAGAAAGTATGCCAGTGCTATCTGCTTCTCGTTTTTTTCTGAATGATTTTTTTTTATTTAAAAAACATGGTCAAGTTATCCCCTTTTACCTGCATTTCCTTCTTTCTACCTGTCAATGTTGTTCTCTTTGATAAGCTTTTTAATGTTTCAGGGGGCTGTAAATTTATTGATGCATATTTATAGAAAGGAATTCACCTCCATGGGTGGTTATCTTACTGAAGCGGGTGAGGTAAGTTTCTTTTTTTTTCTTAAATTCAATTAATTTGTGTTTGCCTTTTTGTGTGTTTCTGTAAAGCTGTGATGTGTTCTGGTATGTGACTGAATCTTTTTTAACAATCATCTTCCTTCAATTTGCTTGTCTTATCTCTTAAGTCATCCATCTGGAATTTTGTTTCTTCAATGACTGTTGAAATATGTTGAACGTTCTAGGTTTTCTTAGAGAGAGTAGAACATTTTATTCAGTCTGTTGCTGTTCATGAAGATCAAATATTTCAGAAACGAGTTCGGATTCAACAGGTATTGCGATTTCTGTGTTTTGAATATCCCTCTTTGGAACAGATAATTATCATTAATTCTTAAACTTCTGAACCCTCTTGAGTTTTGCACCAATCATATTCAATAATTGTCAGAGTTCTAGAGATGCGATAGCTTGGTTAATGCATTTTAAGAAAGTTCTTCTGTCAATATTGATGTGGAAAAATCTTCAATATATTCCATTCCATTTTGCATTCTGTATATTTGGTCCATTGTTTCTGTTGAAAATTTCTAATTGAAGCATCACAATTTTATTCCCTCATCCATGATTTGTGCTTCTTATTTGAACTTTGGAATTAAGTTATTTGGTAAGAAGAGTTGAAAATTTTCTTAATGACACTGTTTCATATCATTTAAAGTCATATTGAGGAACTAAATTGGCTTTGGCTGCACCACAGATTAAATAATTATAAAAGGGGTATAAACTGTAGCCGAAGCATGAATTTGATATTGCTGTATTATACTTAATTTGGGAGTGGAGTTGTCATCTAATTGTCTGGTGAATAAAGGAAATGACTTGTAAGTAGACTTCATTGGTTAGGCAGATCTTGGTCAGGATGTACAGAATTATTGGGGACCTTTATCCAATAAAGCCAAGACATGCAAGTTACCCTTTGTTTCCTCTTCTCTCATTGTCTACTGTTCTGAAAGGAATTCTGACGTGGATGTATTGTGAGTTGTGACATTAGACTTTACATCCAGGAAATGTCATATTCACAAGTCCATCTAATTAATTTCATGAACTGATATGATTGAGTTGAGCTATATATTTCTTTAATATGGTCTTAAAGTTTACTTCCTGATATGCAATACTTGTGATTTGATTGTTTTTCAGGCTGCAGAAATTAATGAAGGGATGAGAGCTAGGGCAAGAGGAGAGATGCCTGAGGAACCTCGGGTGTCAGTTGTGGACAAGGTTCAGTAATAAGATTTATTGCTAGAGTGTTTTATTCAGTTTGCTTGAATTTAGTATTTTTTTGCTGACTTTTTGTGGACCCCAAACCATAGTAATTCTAGTGGCTTCCCAAACATACATCAAGGGTAGCATGTCTGTGGGTTATGATGGGTAATTAAATTTGTTTTCATATAGAATTATGACAATAAAATCTGTATTCTGACTTCTGACTTATGGAGTTGTATGTTTCTGTCTGGGAGGCTTATCTTAATCCCAGATCAGAACACAATATGCCAGGTTTGCTGTAAAATCACATGTTTTGACTGTAAGCACACTGAGTTGGTGTGTTCAGCAGTGTGTTCTCAGAGAAGCTTTCTGTTTGTGTGGTTGGGACTCAAAAAAACGCAGTCCAGCTCAATTCGTGAATCATTGCTGAGTGGGTGGTGTGGGTTCCTCAAACCCTTGCTGCCATTGTGTTGCTCAAAGCTTTACTGCAACCTTGTGTGATTGGACGTGTGCTGGGATGTGCGACATTTTGTGATTGAATTTTGGGTTCCTATGTTTCTCTATGAATGAGATCTGGGTGGGTTGCTTCTGAAGTTGCTTGTTGTTTTTACTAACACGCTGAGTTTGTTCGTGTTAAGCAGTTTTTTTCTCAGAAAAGCTTACTGATGATCACTATTTCACAACTAGAATTTGTCTTCTTAAAATTAAATGTTCCTTTTGTTAGTTGAAAAAGTAGCTAAAAGATCCTGGGTTAGAAGGATTCATATGTAAATATATTTTTACCATTCATGTAAAGAGTGATCCCTGAATAGGGAAACTTGGCCAATGTCAGACCACATGAAATCCAATATTGTGAGAAAATTTATAACTCACATAGTGTTTGTTATTTTTTCAGGTTAAGTTAGGAGAGCCTGGATACAAGGAAAGGTATTATGCTGAAAAATTTGGTGCATTGGATCTGGAGGAGATTGACAAAATCAGGAAAGATACAGTATGTCCTATCCGTATTCTTGGAATTGTTTACTGTCACCTTTCTTTCTATACACATTCATGGCTTAAAATGGAAACAATTTCAAATGGACAGATTCATTGCTTAAGTTTTTCAATACTAAAAGTTAAGTGTCGTATTATCAGTGATAACATATTCAACTATCGGCAAATCACCGTAAATGAGCGTACAAGGGCTTGTTTACTTTATGAAAATGTTTTCAATTTTCACTTTTAATGACAAGAATGTTGCCTCATGTTCACATGATTTCCTGTATAAACTTTTTAAAACAGGAAACAAAGTGAAAAAAATGGTGACATTTTTGTTATTAAAAGTGAAAGCAGAAAACAATTTTCTCTAACCAAAGAACCCTTTTCTTTTTAAATGATATGTTAGCCAATGCTGTTAGTGTGTCTTGAACTCTTGATCTTACTATCGACCTGTGTTTCACACGAAGAGTGTGCTTTTGTAGTTCCTCAATCTGTTATGTTCATGAGAGAATAAGGACCTCACACTGGTTGAAAATTTATGTTATGTTTTCCTCATGAATTGAGTGGTGGTTTGTTGGATTTTATTTGTTTTTTCCTTCTTGTGAATAATTATTGTACCCAACTACAATAATTTCTGGTTTTTCATATTCATATATATAATATATTGCATTAGAAGATAGCTGATGGTCTTGGTTTTCCTTGTAGGTCTTAAAATATGTAGAAGGCCTTTGTTGGGTTTGTCGGTACTACTACCAGGGTGTCTGCTCATGGCAATGGTTAGTCGTGCTTTTACTAGTTAATAGATTTACATTTGAACCCATTCCTGCTATTTTCTGTTACTGGATTGATAAGCTGGTACATTTATGTTGAAAGCTGCCTTAATTGCAGCCTCAAGGATGGTGTTTAGTTCCATGTTGACTAAATATATGATTAAATAAAGCTTCTATAAGCTTGGGTAATCCTCATCTTACAAGCCAATTTTGTGGGGGGTTGAGTTAGGCCCTAATCCCCAAATTCTAAGAATTTACATGCATGATCTTATACTGTAACCAGTTTTGGTGAAAATGCACTTTTAAACTCATGCTGACGAAATATCCCCACTTTTAGTCCCTCAAAGGATCAGTCTGGAACTATGGATGTTTACTTGACTTCATGTGATTGTTAGCCTGATAATATCCTAGGGCAATGGCTGTGTTGAAAAATAGATTTATTATGTTTGTTGAATTTATAGAGGAGACTTTAGAGCAAAAGAGAGAACTTAGAATGAAACAACTTATTCAGTAGACTGTTTCTTTTATCGACCAAATGTTAGTTGTTAATTGTTAGTGGGATCTGCATATCATCCATATATATAGTCTCTTAATAGACTTAGTGGAGACTATTTCCTAGGCTACTTATTATTAATTAAGTTCAACTTCCTAGACACTAATACCCTTGGGTTCTAAATGCATTTTATCATGCAATACATGAACATACAATTTTCTAAGTAGTTAAATACCATTATTTCCAACAATGTGATTAGTAAAGTTTTGTTGGTTAAGTAAACATTTAATTGTGGTGCACCCGAAGCAATGGGTACAAGTGTCTTTTCATACACAGTTTTACTAGAGGTTTAGTCATCATTTGTCATACAATTTTCTAAGTAATTGAATACCATTATTTCCAACAATGTGATTAGTAAAGTTTTGTTGGTTAAGTAAACATTTAATTGTGGTGCACCCAAAGCAATATCACCCATGACCATTCTTCAATTTTTTCACCATTGTTTGTTCGTTCAGGTACTACCCATACCATTATGCTCCCTTTGCTTCTGATCTTAAAGATCTAGCTGATCTGGAGATAACTTTTTTTTTGGGAGAACCATTTAAACCATTTGATCAGCTAATGGGGACCCTACCTGCTTCAAGGTTTTTTCATCTCTCCTGTACTCAGATCTATCATATCATGCATCCTGTGCTGATGCTTGTTAAGTTCTTGTTACAGTTCAAGTGCACTGCCTGAAAAATATAGGGATTTGATGATTGATCCTTCATCACCTATTCTTCAATTCTACCCTGCCGGTGAGATCACTTGTTTGTTATTGAAATATTTTGCTATATCTTAATAGACTTTCTATAATTACTTGTATTACTTTTTGACAGATTTTGAGATTGATATGAATGGCAAACGATTTGCATGGCAGGTAATATAGTTTTGTATTGTGGTCTGTGTGTTTTTTTACTGTTTTATTAATTCTTTATAATGAAATGGGGATTAAGGTTACTGTTGGAAAACTTTCAGGGTGTTGCCAAGTTGCCATTCATTGATGAGAAGAAATTGCTTTCTGCCACAAGTATGCTTGAAGCCACATTAACGGTCTGAAAATGTTTCTCATTTTTCCTTTTCTGGGGGAGGGGGTGTTGGGTTTTTCTTTCAGGGTTGTGGCCAACTCTATAATATTAGTGGTCCAAAATTGCTGACCTTCAAATTGCATCAAAGAAGTTGACTGTTATGGTTTATCAAAATAGAATTGTTGAATAGATCTGTTAAGTGATAACCCTCTGTTATCGCTGTTCCTTTTTGCATGATTATCCCCAACTCTCACAGTTCATTTGGATCATATTTTTGTGTCTGGGTTCGCAATTTCATTCACATTTGTTATGTGCAGAAGGAAGAACAGCTCAGAAATAGTACGATGCTTGATTTGCTTTATGTAAGCAGTGCGCATAATTTGGCTCCACATATCTTATCATATTATCAATATTCTTGTCAATTGCCTCTGCATGAAAGACCTGTTCTACCAATTGACCCAAGAGCTAGGTTAGTGAATATGTTTGGTAATGGTCACCAGTAGTAATCATAATATGTTTGGTAATTGTCATCAGTCATGTGTGTTTTCTTTCTTTATTAGCAGCGATGGTATGAATGGATGTCTCTGGTTGTACGAAAGGAATGTGCTCAGAACCATTGTATCCTCTCCCATCAAGGGATTGCAAGACATTGAGTTTAATCATGCTTTGTAAGTTTTGTCCTTTAGGCTTGCCTAATATTTTAAAACCATTGAATGAACTCATGATTAGTGTTTCAAATTTCAGAAATATTACTTATCTTAATCCTCGTAAACATAGACATATTCCAAAACCTCCAGATGGTGTACTAATGCCGAAAAAGGTTGGTAATACTGACTTCTCTTAGCATTTGACATTATCAATAGATTCATCCTGTATATGGAGCTTCATGATTCATTTGTTTGAAAGAGTTAATATGGAGTTGATTTGAGACTATGAAAATAGCTTGACTACCATAAATTCTTTTTAGCTTATTTCAGTCAGCTTTTTAGTCTAGCTTATCAAAATAAGCTCTTTTTAGCTTAGGCTAAATGTCACTTTTGGTCCTTTATATTTTAAAGGTCTTAATTTGGTCATTTATGTTTCTAAAATGAGTCAAAATGGCCTTTTGAAACAAATTTTTTTTCAATTTTGTGATGCAATTTTGAATAATTTTTTGAGGAATTTGAGATATAAAAATTATTTTATTAGATTCACTTACATGAAAATTGTGGAACTCAACTGATGTACAAATCAAAAGAGAATCAAATATAATGAAAATCATGTGAAAAAATGAATCTCATGAACAATTAAAACAAAAACTTAATATTAGATTTTTCATTAATTCGGTTATTCGTTGAATACACTTTTAAGAGAATTTTCACTATGTTTATCGTCTTTTTTATTCAAACATTAGTTCAAATTCATGGATATCATGTAAATGAATCTAATAAAATGATTTTTACGTCTTGAATTAATTAAAAAATGGTTTAAAATCGTGTCACAAAATTGAAAATCATATTTATTTCCAGAATGACCATTTTGACTCATTTCTAAAACATAAAGGACCAAATTGAGTCATTTTAAAAACGTAAATGATCAAATTGAAGCTTCTAAAACATGAAGGACCAAACTGAACAAAAACTAAGATATAAAGGACCAAAAGTGACATTTAACCTTTAGCTTATTCCATTAAGTTTCATGGTCAAATTTATGGCATAAGCCTTTATGTGATAGGAGCTTATTAAACAAACACCTAATTAAGCTTTACCCAAACACCCTAATTAACATGTGTTTTAAGTCCATCTCGATAGTTTTGATCCATTAAGTGGTGATGGATGGGACAAATGGATCATTGCCACATGGTATAACCTGATATGCCACTCATCACTAAACAGAATAAAACTACCAGCAAGGACTGCAAACTTGTATTTCCATGAAATCAATGATCTAATATATTTTTTTAGAATAAGAATAGTGTATTGACAGTGTACTAAAGTTTTGCACTGTCATGCAATCATAACTTTTTATTTATGATAAATCAATTATCTTTTATAAATTATTTTAAAAGTCATATAAATGAAGTGTTGTGATTGCGTAACAGTATAAAACTTGTTACATTGTCACTGCACTACCCTTATTCTCATATTTTTTTAGGGACCAAAAATGAAAATTGGCTAATTTTTAAGGGATGAAAAATTACTTGACTCCATTTGTTTATATTTAGAATCAGATTCTTGTGTCAATAACACAGCTCAGGTAGTTTCCCTGACTTGATTCATTTAATCAAATATTATTATTTTGTTAATAGTTATTTCAAAGAAAATTATACTCCTCGTTTCCTTTTAACTTTGGCATTGGTTATGTTTGCAGATAGTAAAAGCCTTTGATATTAAACCTGTTCCTGTGTTATGGCACGAAGACAATAGTGGTCGGCGACAAGGCAGAGAAAGGTGAGAATCTATTCCCGAGGTTGTTAGATTGGTGTAATATGATTTTCATGTTCTTTCTGTCTGGCATATACAATGTTCAATGTGGTAGTGTTATCGGCATTATATGTGGACAATTTTTTATTTTAGGAAATTGTCAATATTTACTTCAAGTAATTGTCCTGTGGTGAATGCAGAAAATTCCATGTTGAGTGGGTTGATAAATTCTCAATGTCTCTCAAATTTAGCACATGAAGTTTTTTGTGCATGAAATCTGGTCTTTATGTGAGTGATAAGACGGATACTTTAAAAGAGCTCTTACCTTTCTTGTGTGATGCATGCGACAGACCACATGTACCTGGAGCAATGGCTGGCCCTCAACTGGGAGAAGCAGCACATCGCCTTGTCAAGAACTCCCTTAACATTAGATCAAATAACATGCCATATGGATCACTGGAGCAGCTTCCAGGCCATCATGCAATGAACCGGCCCAGATCAACTGGACCTTCTGGATCTGGGAAATATTATGGTGAGGACCCAAGCGGTTATTATGGACAACATTACAATCACCAGGGGATAGTAACTAGGCCTAGATATCCAGTCTCATCTAATGGTGGACATAATGACAAACAGAATTTAAGGATACAGGATAGGTCACAGCATCATGAACAGTACAACAACGGGAGAACTGGGTTTTATACTTTGACAATGGAGGAAGGTGCAAGACCTAGGCCATATGCCATGCCTTTGCCAAGGACACCTCCCGTGATGTTATCGAGGCCGCCGCCCAATTCAGGGCCAACAACTAATGGACAACACCAATTTGTGCAGAACATGGGTCCTCCTATACCACCACCAAATTGGATTACTAGAGCCCCAGATACGAATGGAATATATGCTAGGCATCAAGAAACTGCATTGGGGGGAGCTTATGATAAGCAGCACATGAAGAAGGTGTACCAAGTTAAAACTCGTCAACCCCAAGATATGCCAGAGTACGGGAATCAGTAGTGACTGTTGTGGATTTTATTTGCCTTGTGACCGAAGTGCCCTCTTCCATTTCTCAGGCTGTTCCTCAAATCAGAGCTCATCCAAGTTCAACAACGGAGTTTGATGGGGCAATTGTTTGATACCGTAATGCAATAGGCAGACAAACAAATGCTTATTGAAGCTATGGATGACATTAATCGGCAGTGAAGGTGCTGCTAAGAATTGTGATCTGCCTTCACTAGACGCGGGTCCAGGCTATACCAATTGGAAAGGTGCGAGAGTTATATTATATTCACAGTATTCTTGCTTTTCAAGTTCTAAACAAATGTAAAAACTTGTAATTCTTGATTTTTCTGTCCGCGACATGAGTAGGGTAGCATGTATAAAATCCCGCAAAGTGCGCTCAGTGGCACTTGTATTATCATATACCATATTTGACTTGAATAGACAATCGTAAATTTGTAGTTAAAAAAAAAATTGTCATTTGTTTTTTATTTTTTGTCCAAACTAACCCTGAATGTTAATTTCTTATTCAAATTTCATATTTCTCTTTTTTAATTTAATGTGTATAATCCTTCAAATTTTTTAAGTATAAATTTTGCCCCACCAAGCTGTATTTTTTAAGAAATAAAAATTTCCTTTATTTTTAAGCTGATTTCAAGTATTTAAAAATGGTATTTTTGTATAAGAAATAAAATATAATATTAAAACTGTAAAACTATAATTTCTCATTGTTTATAAAAAAAAATGTTACTTTAAGTATTTAAAATCAATTTTTAGGATTGATTTTAACAAAATTATTTTAAATATGAGATAATGACCTTTCTGATTGTGATGTGGACTAGGAAGCATAAAAAGAATATGCTAGTCCTTTGTAGTGGCTTTGTATAATGAGATAATATAGAAGAATTATTTAAAACAAAATTCATATTTGTCTAGAATTATTAAGTTGAATAGAATTCACATAAAATTGATATGTGCGGATTTAAAGATGGGTTAAATATTGCTGAAGCAGGCGACATTAATTTACCGAAAAAATATATAGCTTTCTTGATAACCCTGCAAATACCCCATAACAATGCTCATTTTCCTTTAATAAGAAGAGAAGAATATGGCTATAAGCTAATCCCCTCTAGCTTGTGCTTTTGGGAAATTGTAACCATGCAATAGTTTTTTATATAATAAAGAAAAATAATGAATTAAAATTCAAATATTATAAGAATAATACAACTCTTATTTTTCACTTGGAAGTGAGAGGAACTTAAAGCAGATAACTAACTATAACTAACTGTATGCATGCCTCACCGGCAGTGATTAAACTGCGCAAATCAACCCAAACGGGTAACGAATACGTGGGAAATGGGAAATGGGAAACGCTCTCGTGAGTCGCGACTCCTAATTAAGCTTGCACCGGCATCTAAGAATTACTCCTAATGCTAGTAGCACCTTTTTAGATTATCTGATAAGAACGTGGTATTTCATTGACACGAATCCTGATTTGAAAAATGCTCTTATTATAAATAAAAAAAGAAAACAAGAGTAATGAACTTTACATTGTGACTGCCTATCTTTATTTTCAATAAAAAAAAATTGCATAATGGAACAGTTTAAAATACTCAATTTATCTCTCAAATCTCAATCAAGACAACATGGTAGGGATAATCTAATACGAGATATTGCTGCTTTATATTCAACAAATTCTGACAATTTTTTTTTTTCAATCAACAACGATACAAGAAGAGAACAGAAGAAAAAGAAAAACAGTAAGGTAGTAAGGAAATAGTAAGAATTGTATAACTCATGGATGATTCAGCAAAGCAAGAAAAGCTTGTTCGGCTAGCCTAGTTAAGTTTCCCACTAGCAGACAGAGGTTTCTTGGGAAACCCAAAAACAAAACAATACGAGGGATGCATTGTACTACAATTACAGATACAGAGAATATGTATATAACCCTTCTCTCTTGAGACACTTAGCCTATATCATAGGATGAATAAAAACACTATTGTAGGAAGTAACCACTCAAAAAGAGAGCAAAGAAGAGCAACAAAGTGCCGTATATAATGAGGGCCTTCTGGCCCGAAGTGAGAGAATTTCCACCAAGGCCATACTGCTGGTTCTGCGCAAAGCCCGCGATCTGAACGCTCTTGCTCTCGAAGAAACTCTGCGCGGCCCCGCACGTGGGACAACGCCAATCATCCGGAAGCTTCTCGAACTCATAGCCGGGCGGTAAGGGATAGGAAGGGTCCCCCACTGCCTCGTCGTATTTATACCCGCAGGAGCGGCACTCGTAGATGCCCGTGTTAAGAACTGCGAACTTCTCCTCCAGACGCCGCGGGTCCAACTTCTCCGCTTCGGGTTCTGAAGTCGACGCAGGCGAGGGCGCGTCTTCTTTGGACACGTCGACGGCGTTCACGGTGAGTTTTCGAGGTTTGGAGAGAGGTTTGGGGAAGAGGGAGGAGAGAGTGGTAAATTGAAATTTAGGTTTGAGAGTTGGGTGGAGTTTGGAGAAAGGGGTTGAGAGGTGGAAGGAAAATGCAGCTGAAGAAGAAGCCATTGCCGTGTGTGGAGGAGAACAAGGCCAACAACCATAGTATATGCCCAACCCATGGATCGCAATTCCACTTGTTGGATAAGGTACGCACATCTCACTCTCACCATTTTCTTTTTCAATTATTATCTTTTAATTTTGCACTCAAATTACTAGGACTGGGCTTCCCTTCACTTCTGTTAGGTTTGGGTCAGTATGGTTTAGCCCGTAAATAAAAAGAAACATAATCCAAAGTCCAAACATATTTTGTAAATAACTTACAAAAGAAAAACGTAGAGGAAAAGGGGAAGCGGTACTTTTTTATGAAGTGAAAATATCTTACCTTACTGAGTTTAATTAAACACATGTCCGATGGAAAACAGACAAACCTTCGTCTTTTAAGTTTAACCCTTTCCCTCTCTCTGCTGCTTTTTGTTTTTCACCTCTTCTTCTCTGAGAAATTTAATCTACCTTAACGGAATCATCCTGTAAGAAGTACTAGTACCTTATACCTGCCCAATGGTCAATGGATACGCTCATTTTTTTTTTTACATTAAGAGTGTTGATTAATAAATATAATATTTTGTTAAAATTCACATTACGGTGCAGTTAGATTAAGAACACTCATATCTTTTTATTAATCCTTTGACTAACCAGTGTCCTAAAAGATTTACTTATTAATATTATCTAATGAATCTGAATAAAAATAAATTTAACTTCTAAAATTAGCTCTACCTTGATTCCTCGTATTATTAAAATAAAATAAAAAATTTAAAGACAAAAGAAAAAAATAATTACTCCCTAATTAATTTATTTTTGAAAAGTACTAAATCAATTTATTGACAACTACTAGTATCAATTAAAGTTGAAGATCAAATAAATTAATGCACCAAATGGATTAATAGTTGTCTAAGGATCAATTTGACGGGACTTGTTAAAACGATAAACAATTATCAATTTCAAACACAAATTATAGCTACTCGAGGGATTGATTTGATGATTTAGTCTAAAAGAAACCTGAATATTCAATAACTACAGAACGAGCAGTAAAACCAAAACCGACCATTGATAGTGATCGGAGCCACGAACTGACCCAACTCAGATGTTAAGCATTCAAAATTATAAGAGCTTCAAGCCCCTAATCACTTGCACAACATATCCTTCCACTAAACTTCAACGAGGGGGACTTTGACTACCCCTCGTTTACATTGTTTCGTTATTCAACAATTGACACAGAAGAACATCGCAGAATCACTTTCAGATTAGAAAATGGAATCTTTACAATCCATTGAATCATAAAAATACGAAAGATAGAGCAACAAGGCACTACTCAGGAAGAACGTTGCTGAATTAAGAACCCACTATTTTTCGCATCTTTTACAACATATAATAATGGTACAAAGCTATCGCTCCGCACCAATTATTTAAATCTGTTCTGTACATGTATGAGACCATTGAAATTTAAAGGAACATAAAAACCGCTAAAATAAACATATTTTATTTTAATGGACAAGTGTTCTACCGAATCAGCGAAAACTAAAAATCGAAAAGAAAAAGCTAATTACCACTTACCACTTACTAGTTACTACTACTACCAGTGGCTAACCGCTAAGCTATGAGTATGAACCAACCATTGATGGGTAAAATTACCGTATGATGAAGTGAACATGAAGAAGAGGAAGAAGAACTCCAATCACTCACTACAAAACCAAAAACAAACTAAAAGGTTGGCTTCATCAACTTCCTCCTCCATTTGACCGCAACTCCTCCATAGCAGCCTTGATCTGATCCTGCACCAGCTCCAACCGCTTCGAATACACTTCCAACTCTAATATCTGCTGCTTCCTCCATTTCGCATCCACCATTTCCCCACCGCCAAAACTACTCAAATTCATAAAAGGCATAGGGTTCAAATTCAACGAAAACCCCCTCGCACCAAACGCTCCTCCTCCTCCACCCATGGCTCCAGCCACCAACTCCTTCAACACAGGCGACAAACAACTCCTCACCGTCTCCTCAATCAAACTCGGTATGTTATTGCCATAACCACTGTTACAATTATTATTAGTGGTAGCTGCTGTAGTGGTAGCGTTAGTAGCAGTAGGTGTAGCATTGCCAATACAATTATGATCTCTGTTCGGCGCGGATCCTTCATTTGACTCGATTTTCACCGCCGCTGATCGTGGCCGAGAGCGTTTCGGTGTTTTCTTCTCCGCGGAATTCCTGAAAACCATTTCGTTCTTAACCATCACGGGGCTAAAATTAAGGTTAGGGTTGATTTCATCGTCGTCCAAGGAATTGTCGCCGATTGGAGCCACGATGCTCCAGATCTTGCGCGAGATTTCGAAGGTGGCTTGATCGTGAGCACTCTTGAAGGAGAATTCCTTGCCAGAGCCAATTTTGTTGAGGACGTTTCGGTACTTCTTCTTCAACCTTCGGATCTTTTCCACCAGCTGGTTCTTGTTGAAATCGAGTTGGAGCTTCGACTTGATTTGGTCGTAGAACAAAGCGGTGTCGTTGTGGTGCGAGGATCCTCGCTGCGACGTGTAGTCGAGGAATCCTTGCAAGAGCTCGATCTCGTCCTCGTCGGTCCACAGCCGCTGAAACAGTCGCCTTGAGTCGTCAAGCAGCGGCGGCGGCGGCTTCTTCTCCTCGATTTGCTCCACGCGCCGCCGCTTCGGATCGGAGGAGTCACCGACGACGAAGGTGGTAGCGGAGGGCGTCGAAATTGGAGCGGCGACGCCGTTGGAAACTGCGGAACCGGGAACGGCGACGGTGACGGCGAGAGCGGCGGAGGGAGAGGGATCGTTTTCCTCGTCGTCAGCCAAGACGTCGTCGTCTTCTTCGTACTCTTCGTCCTCCTGAGATTCGTCGTCGTCGTCGTCCATGTCTTCGCGGAAAACGACATCGTGTTGCTGAGAAGCCATTGAAAGAGAAAAGAGAGAGAGAGAGGTTTGGTTAGTGGTTAGTCCAAGCAAGAGTGGGCTGAGTCACGGGTTTGTTTTGGGTTATCGTTGGACTGACTCTCACACACACACACACACACACTCTGCCTTTACTTCGCTGCTGGTAATGGGAATCCGAAGGGTGGTTTTGGTTTTTAGTTTAGTTTAGGTAGCCTAGTGGACCAACCAAACCACAAAACCAAACCCCTAGCTTTATTTTTCTATACCCTATTTTAATTCTACAAGGAATGTACCTTGTTCTTTTGCGACGTAACATTGATACATATTTTAATCGCATTATAAAGTAACCTGTACATTTTCAAATACTTCATAATTTTATTTAATTAATTGATTAAAATATTTTTATTATTAAAATATAAAAATTCAGCTAATAGAAAAAAATTGTGCTAACAATTTGTAATTTAATTTAATCCGTATTATCCATTGTTTATTACTTTTTGAAAGATGAATGTATGCATAATAGGGAGCAAAAATTCTTGAGCATTATGATAAATATATTATATTATTTTATCTAAAATATAACATGCAATACTGTTTATATATAAAAGATGTTGAATTAAAAACAGAATTTGAGGATTTTTTAAAATATATAAAATTTTATCATGATTTTGTTTCGTGTGAGTCAAAAAGAACATAGAAGATAGATAAGGATTTTATGTTTCAATTTCAGATCAACTTGACTACTGCAACATTGTAAAGTGTGTATCTATTGATGTATATCCAGCTGGCAGTTGAAACCTCCAAACTCACAGATTTCATTAATTTCACGTTTGTTTTCAATTGACAATTACTAACTGAAGAGCGAATACGCTGACGTATTTCATTTGCATTACCATGTGTCCATGTCCTGTTTTGTTTTGTTTTCTTTCTCTTGCTTTTTTTTTTCCGCTGTATATTGATTTTTATTTTAAAACATTTAATAATATTCAATAATATATTAAACATTCTTTAATAAATATCTTTAGAACATTTGTTTGCAAAAAAATTAGATAATATACCAATCATAGAGATACTTCCAATATAATTGGACAGAGTTAATTAATATTAAATTTTATCACAACAAAACTGTGTCAAAATTCTGTATGTCTTCTTGATAGAGATATTAAATTAGGGGAACCTACTGAATACTTTTCAAAGAGAGTTATGGACATAAACTGCTATGCGTATGAGAATGTCCTTTTCCCATTTGACAACTCACTACTTAACACAGTATAGTGGGCTAATTCTATTGTATACCTATAAACTTTTAGTACTTGCACCCAATGTTTCTCAACTTCACAAGTTAACAAAGACTATTTTTCTTGTGTATTAATTTTTACTATTTCAAATATATAATCGCATAAGATTTTTAATTTGAACTTTATTCTTATAAGTTAATTACACAAAATACCATTTCCCTACGAAAAAAAAAAAAAAAGACATCTTCCTCGCAGTTAATATGAAAATCATTGTTGAGTCGGAGTAAACACTATTTTTTTTTTTGAGTAAACACTATTAAGAACATGCTATAGTGTTATTAATTTATGAAGAACATGCTATATATTTACGATATAGACTAAACAAATTACGATAACTTGCATTACGGCATTAGTACTGATTTTAATCAAACGCTTGTCCAACTAAACTCCATTATCGGTTAATTTGAGAGAATGAAATCACACACTAAGATTATGATATCGGGGGAAAATAATCAGGCTAATTACAATGGTAAAGATGTAGATAGTAGACAGGGCCGGCCTAATAGACAAAATGCATTTTGTCAAAAACGTGTAACACTTTGATAAAATGCCATATAGAAATATTCATACACATAAATGGAGATAAATCATCCTTCATTCTCTACCATATCACGTTTAATTAAGGCTAAATGAACTTTTTGTCATTACCTTTTTTTTTAAATTTTGTCCTTTTATCTTTTTAAAAGTTCATATTAGTCTTTTATCTTTTTAAGTTGATTCAAAATGATCATTATTGACTGTCACAAACCTTCATAAAATGTATTTTTCAATTTATCCTACGACTTGTAAACAAGTCTTAAAATTCTTGTCAGGCATTTTATCAAACAATAGGTGACATTTACCGACAAGGATTGAACCATAACCGTGTTCTTGTCATTTACTAACGTGGTGCTGCCCCAAAGAGATAGGCATGGTGGGTCCAACCTTGGTGAACAATGCTTTGTTGTGACCAACAACATATCTAAGTGAATTTGACGTTGAGGCTCTGTCCACTAGTAATTTGGTTTTTAAATGGATAAAAAGACCATTTTGAACCAAATTAAAAAAATACAGAACTAAATTAACTTGAAAAAGAAAAGGGACGTTTAAATGGCGTCCGTACGTAAAAATGTATTAGTCATACCATGGGGATTCAATATTTCCTTGGCACCTAAGGTTCGGTGATTCTGTAATTTTGTGTTAAATTTAGGCAGGACCAAAGGCTGAAATTCAAATTGATATAACACTCGACTATCGGAAAGAACACTTTCATGGTATTCTACCAACTAACTCCAATTCCATATCCATTTAAATCAAATGATGCGTTTAGGCCCAATTTATGCAACATAACAAACTACATTGAATCTACCAGATATTTGAAAGCGAGGTGAAGTAAAACAGTTTCAAAATTGTTCAATGTACTCAACATCTGAAGTTGTAAGCGAACATAAATTATAACAAGGATCAACGCTTGCACCAAAGCATCTCATTCTATAAATCTAACATAAGATAAAATAACTATTACAAAGCACCAAAACCAATGTAACCTTAGAATCGAAACAGGGTGTCTCAAAACTTATTTCTTTTTCCCAGCCTTGGCAGCATCAGAAGCCTTGGTCTGCACAAACAATACATGCCATATGTTATAATTTAATTAAACAAGGATCACATAAGAGGTGAGGAAAACTATTGCTGGCTACAAAATTACCTTCTTTACTCCACGAATCTTCTTAGCTCTATTCTTTCTCTCCTTCATCTGCTTCCTTGACTTTTCTACCTTAGTGTCAAGGCCATTCTGAAATAAAAGATGGATATTTTAGTTAACTTGCACAGAATGGTGCAATTACGGCTAGGACAGGCATATGACAAAAATATTGTTTTCATTCTCAAAGACCAGATAATGATATATTTTAAGAAAAAAATATTACAGTTCTAAAAGTTATCTATGAGAAAGAGATGTTAAATGATGGTAATATTTTTACCAATTTTAATTTAAAACATTGTTACAGATCGGGATTCATTAGAATTCAGAAGAAACCATGAAACATATTATGGTTGGTAATGGCGACTGTTGTCATTCTGTTTTTAAGGACTTTTTTATTTCATTATGTTTGATTGTGCAACTTAACATTAAGCTGCAAAGAGACCAATATCTTTGCAATCACCAGAAGGAAAAGTGCAATAAAAAGAGGGACCAGTCATAGTGTAAAGAAAAATAACAGTATAAACGGTATTGCAAGGAGTGCAGCACTGTAAAATTCAAAATATCATAAAACAGAAGTGCCTTAAGATTATAAACAAAAATACAAAAGCAAAGGTTGCGTTAATTGTTGACTCACCCTGATAAGCCTGTACTTGGGCTCATACTTCTTCGCATTCTCCACCGTATCATAAATCAAACCAAATCCAGTGGTTTTGCCACCTCCAAAATGTGTTCGGAATTTGAAGACAAATACAGTATTAGGGTCTTTCACTTCATACATCCTAGCCAGCTTCTCCTTAAGTTCAGCCTACATTTCAAAATACACATAAAACAAATTAATAACATTTCACAATGTAGCTCTCAATGTATAACTCTTGAAAGCTAACATTCAATTGACAACTTGAGAAATTCATAGCAAAATACCTTGGAAACATTTGCCCTCCCTGGATGAAGAACATCAACGACCTGCAACACAAACGTTTACAATAGAAGGATTAGGAGAGCCAACCCTAGGAATCCCTGACACTATATTTAGGGAAATAACCCCCAAATACCATATGCCAACGGAAAACTAAGAAATCTGAAACATCGGTAGGCCAAACACACATAAAAGTGAAAATCAAACAATTCCTTGGGCATTTTCAGATCCAAATAATTCTAATATTATTTAATTGCAACCATGCGTTGCAAATAAATCTAAACGATCCTCCTAAAAAGCACAACTCAGTTCGCCCAAGTAAGATTCGAGAACGACTGTAATGGAGAATGCACAACTCTAGAGGATAAGCAAATTAATAAACAGAGCAGAAACGCAAATAAATAGGGCTCCTAAAGTAACATTTGAAGCTATCATAATCGAAAAGAGGAAGGGCAACGTGAGACTCACAAATTGCTTCCTGGAAAGAAGCCTGTTGGTCATGAACTTTCGGGTTCGGATTGTAACGGCCTTGTCCGCCATACTTACCGTTTAGTGAGTGAGAGTGAGGTGTGCCACGAAAATTTGCAGAAGAGACACAGCAGCTCAGCTCCGACGCGCAACACAGGAAAGAGGCATAACGAAACCCTACCCCTTTTATAATGCTAGGGTTTTCACCACAAATGGGCTGGGCTCATAACTTAGCAGCAGCTTAATCACGCGGTCTTCTTTTTGTTCTTGGGCTCACTCACGACCTTCAAATGTTCTACACCTTTTTTCAAACAAAATAATATCTGATTAGACATAGTTTTTCTTTTTATGGTGAACAATGTAAAGTTAATATTTTTAGTTTATATAAAATGATCAAATTTTAGTTTTTATTTTATATTTTTAAAATATTAATTTTAGTTTTATTTTTTAAATACTTAAATTTTAGTGTCTATATAAAGTGAGAAGTGATTAACTTTACAGATTAAAGTTTAGATATTTTAAATAAATAAATATATATATATATATATATATATATTGAAATTTAAAATTTGCACAAGAGAAAGAAAATGCAAAGGGGTATACCATGGTAAAAAGAATTTCATTCATACTAATAAATTAAGCGAGATCTATGTCAGAAGAGAGGTCTAAATTTTTTTATTTTTTTTACAAGATATACTTTTTTTTACGGATACACAATATGCTTTTTAGTTATTAGGTTATTGGTAAGGAATATTTTTGTTAATTTAAAAAAAAATAGAAACAATAAACAATACCTCTAGCGTAATTTATAAATATATTAAATTTGTTTATATTTTCTACAGTGATATGTCAAATCAGTTTATTATTGTATATTTATATTATATATATTTTACAATAATATGTCAAATTAGTGTATCATTGTATATTATACGAGAATATATATATTTAGAAGTTTAATAAAAAAATATTAAACAATTTTAAAAATATATATTTCATAATTTTAGATATTGTTTATAAAGAATTTTTTCATAATTTAATTTAAGTTATTATTGATTATTTAGTTAATGTTATTTTATAGTTATACAAATATAATTTATTTACCATATTTTTCTAAGAAATTTTAAACCTTTATAATTTTTTTTTTGTGAACCTAGTGTTAAAAATTCATTTTATTTCATATTAAATAATTAAATATAAATTTTATGTTACCAACTATATTAATCAATTTGTATAGAATTGTTTAAATTTAATCAATATTTTTAATTTCAAATTTTAAATAATATTGTTTTGCAAATTTCAAAAAACAAGATCATCATGCCCCAATTGCACAATTTCAAAGATGAAATGTGAGGATTGAAAATAACATAAGAGTCAAAATGTTAAGAATTTTACTAGAAGGCAAACAATCATATTACTCATGTATTTATTTTTTCTTGATAGATGAAATCACTTATGTTTAAAAAAGAAAAAAGAAATGCGATTTATACTTTATTTAGCTTGCAAAGTAGGGATAAATGATATGCAAATATGGATTGAGCCACGTGGCGAGATAAGCGGAAAGTGAAGAAAGGGACAGAGATTTGGGGATGAGAATATGAGATGAGAAGCATGGCCCATTGATGCCTACCTGGCCAGCGCCTACACACAAATCCCTCCCCTGTTGCGATTTCCATTATTTCCTGTTCCTGTTCCGAACACGACACAGTCCAACTCCAACACACATCTTCAATTCAATCCTTCTCCCAAATTATTCAATTCAATTCCATGACCATGCCCATAACACTCTTACTCCAACCCAACCCCTCCTCCCACTTGAAATGGAACCAATTGCCTTCCCTCACTCCAATACCCGACTCCTCTAAAAGACGCGTCGTCAAATGTCTCTCGTCGCGGAACCCTGAAAACGCGTGGGAGGTTCTGGCCAGCACAGTGTCCAACACGCTTAACGCCCTGAAGAAACCCGCCATAGCGGCGGTGCTGGCCGGGTTGCTATTAATGTACGATCCTAATTGTGCGTTCGCCGCATCTGGAGGAAGAATGGGAGGAAGGTCGTTTTCTTCTTCATCTTCTTCTTCGTCGAGGAGTTACTCAGTGCCTAGGACATCGAGCTCAGGGTTCTCTTTTTCAGCCCCTTATTACGCGCCTTCTCCGTTCGGTGGGGTCTACGTGGGTCCCGCCGTGGGGGTCGGAGTGGGTGCTGGCTCGAGTTTCTTTCTCATCTTAGTGGGATTCCTCGCTTTTGTTTTGGTTTCTGGCTTTCTTTCGGATCGCTCCGAGGGTAGTGTGCTCACTGCTGCTGACAAAACCACCGTGCTCAAGCTTCAGGTCTGTTTAACATAACACTTTTTTAACTATTTGACTCACTACTCTTGTTCGTGTTGTGATTTTTTTATTTTAAAAGTTGGCCTGGGATTACAGACAAGTTTCTCTATTGCTATTTCCAATTTGGAAGAGTAGAGAGAGATTTTGTGATCAGATTTTCAAAATGCTTGACATTCTTTTCCCCAAAATATTCTTTTTTTATTCCTCGCCTCTCTCAATTCTATTGCCCCGCCACTTATCACTCGTTCAATTTGCGACCATGCTCCCAACTTTATTAATTTCAGCTAGCCCCTTGAACTTGAAGTCAATATGGAATCAGATCTTGTTACTACAATTTCTTCCACAGTGCATGTCTCATTACAATCACAGTTTTTCGAAACTTGTTAAATATACTTCAATATTCTCTCTTATAGCACAAGTAAAATCAGAAGCAAGAAAATTCGAGTTTGAAATCCCCATTTGATGTCCTTACTATTACAGTATTGAATGTTATGAAGGTCTTGCGAAGACCAGCCATAGCGGTAATGATGCTGGGGGCTGCTATTTTAATGTACAATCCCAACTCTGTATTAGTGACATCTAGATGTCGAATGGGTATCTAGGAGTTATTCAGTGACCAGGACATCCTCCAACCCTGGCCCCCACCCAAGGCATCTCTTTGTCAGCACCATATTATGTGCCTTCTATATTGGGGTTTAGCAGTGGCTGCAGTGTGATTTACATTGGTCCTTCTGTAGATTTTAGACTTCATACAGTTTCTTTATTATCTCAGTGGGTTTCATCACTTTTTGGTTTCTAGGTTTCCTCCAGATTGGTCTCAGGGTAGTGTGCTTGCTGCCACTGATAAAAACACCATCCTCAAGCTTCATGTGTGGTCAATTTTTTTCACATAAATATCAGTGCCCCCCTTAGTTAGTTTCTTTCCTGATTGATTGTTGGCATCAGCATTAACCATTTTTGCTTCATGTGCTTCCAATAAATTGTTAGAACTGTTGTTCATCTGAAGTAATGCATTATTACCGTGTTTTTTTCTCACTAGTGCATAAATTGTTCATTTAAATTTATAATTTAAAGGTTCTGGTGCCAAGATGTGTTACCGTTTTAATTTCATTTAAAAGACTTGTTTGTCAATATCTTGTTGGCTGTCAATGTACAGCACAATCTTTTTCATTTTAATCATGATTCTTAAAAATCTTTGGTTAATATCAAATTTTCAAGGGATGTGTTGTTCTTTAGGTTGGATTGTTGGGGATGGGTCGCACACTTCAAAGGGATCTGAATAGGATTGCAGAAGTTGCTGATACATCAACTTCAGAAGGTCTGCATTATGTATTGACAGGTGAAGTTCCTTAATATGTGACGTTTTAGTCTATTTACTATTTTCCATCACCTATGTTTTTTTGTGTAAGGTTTCTGAACATGTGAATGTGTTTATTATTTTCAAATTTACTGTTTTGTATGATGATCAATGAGGGATCAAGGGATTATTTAAATAAAAATTAGTGATTTATGATGTTGTGTTCTAAGGGCTTCAAAGTATAAACATCGCTTATTCCTTCCTGATCAAAAAGAAAATCCTGGTGAATAATGTCAGATGCATTGAAAACTACACCTTAATATGAGGATAGTTCTGAGCCTCAAGGTTTTTTATAGCATAATACTTTTAAGTTTCAAGCATTGCATGTATTGTATTCATCAATTAATGTGTAAATATTAAGGTTTCCTGTGCACTTCCGTTTAAACTTAAGACTAAAGCCTCTTGATTTAATTAAATATAGACACTTTTGTCAACATAGTGTGGATACATCTAATAAATGATACGTGGGTTGAACCTATTGTCTAGGAAACATAGAAATTCTTGAAAAGGAATATTTACATTAAATATCAATTATCAATTTACTTATGATTGTTATATGATGTAGCTTAACTTTTCTAATTTACTTTGTTACTTGACTTACTGTTGCAGAGACAACCCTAGCTTTGCTTCGGCATCCTGATTACTGTATCTCAGCATATTCATCTGTAAGTGACTTTAATCTTGAGTCTTGGATTTCAAGATGTTATTGCGGACAGCACAGCTTAGTTAGTTTTTGTCCAGATAATTATTGGGTTTCTCTTGTTAGATTTCTCCAAAATCTTGTAGTTCTCTTGTATTTGTTTCTTTCCTTTGATTTGCTAGTTCTGTTCTCTCCAAATCTTCATCTTGTGTTCTGTTTTCTTACACCCAAGAATTTCATCCTCGCTTCCATTTCTTGACTCCCTGTGCTCATGCACATCTTCCCATGCTCACACTGGTTGATCAAAATAATACTCTGGTTGGAATCTTTTGACCAGTGCCTTCACTAAGGTCCACCAGGTTGCATTCAGGTTCTGTTGTTTCCATGTTGGCCACCAGTTGAGAGATCACCTCTCAGAGCCTTTGCTGCCTTTGATAGTCTCTCTCCTTCTCATGAATTCCGATGGATTCAATTTCAAAGTACTGTTCAAGCTGGATCAACCACCAATAAGCCTGCTTTCCATCATTGGAATCATATTAAGATTCAATACTCAGCTCCAAAATTGGAGCGCTCTGAAATATGAGTTCATAGAAACTTGGTATTGCATTAGGAAGAAATAAGGATAAAACTAAATTTTAAGACTGAAAACTGCAGCATTTGAAGGGTCTACTCCTTCCAATGCCCTATACCCTTACTAATTGTAACTAATTAACTAACTACTAATTGTTAGTGACTAACTAATGGGTTATCTAACATTGACCCTTTTGTAGGTGGACATAAAGCGGGGTATTGAAGATGGGGAGAAACGTTTCAATCAACTTTCAATTGAAGAGCGGGGCAAGTTTGATGAAGAGACACTAGTCAATGTTAATAACATAAAGAGACAAAGCACAAGAAGCCAGAGAGCGAATGGGTTCAGCAATGAATACATAGTGGTATAATATTGTTTTCCAATAACTTCCTTATTTTCTGTTTTTAATAGGTTGTAACATGCATTTTTTTTTATCATTAACTAAACAAAAATAATACTATAGTACAAAGAGCACTCTAACCCTTACACAAAAATTTAGTACAATAGTGGAGACGGACAAAAACCAATTCCAAGATCTTAAATTTCATGCTAAGATTTCTGGCACATAATTGTACTCACTACACTTCATGGGCCTAACTCAACCCTAAACCAACTTGTAAGGCGAGGATTGCTCCCCACTTACATACTTTATCATGGCACTAGCCTATGTGGAACTAAACCACCACCCTCACAACTCTTGAGGCTGCAATTAAGGCACCTCCCAAAGAAGATGCAACTAAGACAGGCTCCACAATTAAGGCGGCTTTCCAACACTTTCAATTCCTACATGCTTTTTACTGCTTATTTTCAATATACACTTGTAAGTGACATAAGAAGTTAGAGAAACATAGTGAAATCATATTATTAGTTTTCTTACACATTAACCTGTGGTAGGAGGACTTCACCTATGACTATGAGTACATTCTAGATACCTCTTACCTGTTCTAATAGGTTTAATATCACTATTGACATCCATGTGGAAAGTGGAAAGTGTTTGAAGAAGATGTGGAAAGTGTTTGGTCTATGGAGTCCCGAGTAAGACAAGATTATAAAATCAATCTGAACCAATTGAGAACCTTTCTCTTCTTTGTTGCTATTCCAAACCCAGTTCTAATGTAGTGGTGGTTGGACATTAGAACAATTGAGTCTGATTACCTTTCTCTTGAAGAAATAAATTGTTTTAATTGGTTATTGTTGGATGTGATGTATTCTGAATGAATTTGGATTTTTGATATTTTTTCTTTGCTTTTTTTTTTTTTTTTTCTCTTGATGTTGTCTAGTTCTTAATGATTCGGTTTTTGCCACATTCCAACTTGTTCGTTTGTCCCTTGTTGCTCAGAAGGGTGAAGGCTGAAATTCCACGAGGACAGCTCATAAATTTTTCTTCTAATTCATGTTCTTATTATATATATCAGATAACAATCTTGGCAGCTGCTGAAGGAGAACATAAACTTCCTAGCATCAATGGAAGTGGAGACTTGAAGGAAGCTTTACAGAAACTTGGATCCATTCCATCGAGCAGATTATTGGTAAGATCAATGTTACTCTGTTGCCGATGTTGTTGGTTCTTTTTTTTGAAATGATATCACTATGTGCTTGAATTACTTGCAGGCAGTTGAAGTGTTATGGACACCACAGAATGAGAATGATACTCTATCAGAACGGGAGTTACTTGAGGATTACCCACTTTTACGGCCTTTGTAAAATCGTGGTGGCATGCTTGCATTCTGCTTCTGGCCTTTCTAGAGCTACGAACTGAAATTGGGTTGTGATTTGCATAGTTAAGGATCATCTCCAGTAGTAATGGAATAATATCCTTAAAACTATTGAGATTGTCCTGCTACTCAATCTGCAAGGCAATTTTCAGCTGCGGCCAATGTCAGTAATGACGTTGCATCACTTACAAAGTTCAATACTAGTAAATATTGATGGCATTAGTTGTAAAAATTACCAGTAGGATCAACTCTAAAGAACATGTACAAGTACAATATTATAGAGAATAATTTTATCTTTGAAAATAGGTGTCCTTTCTGTTTAGAAATTGCTCTGCTGTTAAATTCGGTGAACTTTTCCATGACTATCAGAATATACATTCTCGGATAAAGTATGTTTTTCTTGTTCAATTTTTTCAATTTTTTGTTTTTGGTCATCAAACTCTTTTAAGTATGGTTTTAGTTTTCAGATTTTTATTTAGTTATGAGTTTTAATTTTTTCCATTCACGGTTCCGTTAAATGTATTTTTTTTATATTTTAATTAACTTTTTGCTATTATATATTTTTAATAATTTTTTTTTTTTAGTTTTCTCAATTTTTTAATTGGAATTTTAAAAATAAAATAATATATATATATATATATATATATATATAATAAACACGTGTATTAATAACTATAAAAAAAATTAATTTTAAAAAAGCATAATTAATACATATGTAATTTTTTTTTTCAAATAAAATATTTGAGAAAATTAAAAATTATTAAAAATGTGCATATGGCAATAAGTTAATTAAAATCAAACTTAAAAAAGTTTGAAAATCAAAAAATAAAAAATTGAAAAAGTTGGAATAACAAAATCATACTTTATCTAAAAACTTTTCATGTTTGGCGAGTGATGGTCATAAAATTTCAATGTTCAATATTTTATTTATTATTATTATTGTTATTTTGGTATTGGTTTAGACTTTAGACGGAATCCAATATCTAGTTGGAGGAATTATTACTGTTTGATCTCACTTGCTGACTTAAGCTTCATTTGCTGTCTCCAATATTATCATTATCTAGTAGGTTCAATTTTATAATCGATTTCAGTCATGCCCGACATAAGCGCTCAATCATGATTCATGAATGTGGAGACCGGAGACATTCATTGACGCCATGCCAACTTAGAAAAGGTCATCAACATCTCATTTAATAAAAGATTTTTTTTTTATATTATTAATCCGTTAAAATCTACATATTTAAACTATCAGGAATGTTACTTAGATGCCCCCCATATTCCCCAACACCCTAAAAAAATATTATATTATTATTGAGTCATAAATGAAATTAAAAAAACTTATTTTAAAAAAATAATTTTGATTTAGGATTTAGGATCTGTGGTTAAATATTTTGGAGTTTAAGGTTTATAGGTTATGATTTTAGATTTATGGTACTTGGTATATTTATCATGCATAGTTTAGAGTTTTAGGTTTATGAATGACAATTTTAAAAAACTTTGAGATTTATGATTTTAGAAATATGAGTTTTAATATTTATGATTTCATGATTTATGACTTCATAATTTAGGTTTAAATATTTCAATGTATAAGGTTTCATGATTTAATATTTCTAGTTCATTGTTTTAAGTTTTTAGTGTTTAAGGTTTAATGTTTTTCATAATTAAAGGTTGGTGTCAATTATTTATAATTTATGGTTTTAGAATTTAGAATTTTATGATTTCAAAGTTTAGGATTTTAAGATTTATTGTTATAAGGTTTAGAGTTTTAGGACTCAATGTTTTAAGATTTAGTGATTATGATACATGGTTTATGCTTTAAGATTCTAGGGTTTTATGATACATGGTTTATGGCAGACATGGCAACGGGGCAAGACAAGGATGAGTTTGTAGTTCCCGTTCCTATCTCCGCATATCAAAACCCATCCCCATCTTCATCACCATCCTTGTTGGATATAAATTTTTATCCTCATCCCCATCCTTGTTGTGTATCGAGTATACCCAACCCGTACTCATATTTGTTTATAATTTTAAAAAATATATATAAAAAAACATTAAAAAAATAATTTTAATTCATAATAAACTTTAAAAAAAATACAAATTTTACAATTACTTGAAGTCATAATAAGCTAATAATAAACTAAAAGTCTTACAACAAAAAATAACTTCATAACAAACTAATAATATGTGAATAACAACTGTATAATTATCTATTATTTAATAAAATTATATAATTTTTGTCTAAACTATATAAAAACAAATTGAAACAACCTAAAACAACAATTTAGTAAGTATAAATTGTAAATTATAAAATAAGTGTAAATACTTAAAAATTATTAAGTAAAATATATAACATAAAATAAAAATAATTTAATAAATATATATATTGGGTATGCGACGAATATGCACATCCTCATTTTCATCCCCGTACCCAGTTTTTATAATCGAGTATTATGTGTACCCATGCTCGGTCAAAACGCGGATTATTCGTCAATATCGAGGCGGGGGCAAAGTGATACTCGCAAGTACGAGTTTGATTGACATACCTAGTTTATGGTTTTAAAGTTTAGGATTTAGTATTTCTTGATTTAAAATTTTGGGTTTGTGATTTCATGGTTAAAGACTTATGGTTTTAGGAATTTTAGGGTTTATGGTTTTATGGTTTATGTGTGTATGTGAATTTAATTTTTTAATTTAAATTTGTAAATATTATAAATATCTAAAAATATTCAATGATGACATATATCTTTCAAAGCAATAAATGATAACATGTGTCTTCCAAAGTATGAAGATGTTGTTTCTATCATTTGTTCTGAACCTATTTATGAATTTGTAAATTTTATTTTATATATATAAAGATGCTAACCAAACTCAAGAAAAAATAATAATAAATATTAAATAATTGATTGCATTGTCATTTGTCAACAACATGCATTCATCCCATGCACATGAAAATTCAACGACGTTTCCCCTTTGAACACTAATTTTGGACAAATGAGTATAACAACATACCGAATTGGGTAACTTCAACGAGACAACAGTGTACCGTACCAGCGTAACAACTCATTCAGTTGATTTGTTTGGAAATTAGAAACAACCAAACGGTTGGTTGCACCAAGAGCACTTGAATTTGCTCGTTGTTTCGGAAGGATCATAAAAAGGGCAATTGACTAACATAAATGGACAGCCACCATTTGGTTGAATTCAATCTCCACGCGCATTAAGTTTAAGGGCGAATTTGACCCAGTTGGCGCACTCAATTATTGTAGTTCTATTTAGAAAAACAAAACAAAACATACATACATGCAGCTATGACACGTTTTCTCATTCCTAGTAACAACAATACAATTTGTTTCCAAAAAAGACTTGGACAAAATTGCATATAGACCTGACCGATAGTTAATAGTAGTATCACACATATCACGTTCATGATTGATCACCACCCCCTCACCAAAAAAAAAAAAAATCTGTTTATTCTAAATATATGACACTGTACTGTATATTTGATACTTTAGTATCTTTGTGGGGAAAATGAAATTCCAAGAAGACAGAAAAGGTGGGGTGTTGAAATCAGATAGCCTCTAGTACTGTATGTACATAATGCACAAAAGAATTAAACGATTGTGTCATAAAATTATATATCCACAGCATCAACGGGAAGAGAAACTGTCCTGTGTAGAGTATGTCTAAGCGACCCTGTGTAAAAACTCTTTGCATTAGTCACCATACCTTCTACTTTGTCAGAACGGAAACTGGAATCATAATTCCAGGAATTACCCAAGTGTTGCAAGTGGTCCACTCTGTTTACTGTTTGTGGCAGTGGTGGCATAATGCTTTGTTCAGTTTTGTGCTCTCTGCTACTAGTATGTGAAGATTTAGCTGCTGATATACCAAACCGTTTATCCCTTGACTCCATTTTGTGTTTTGCTTTGATCCATCTCATTTCTTGTTGAACCTCTTTCTCATATTCATTCTCAGGGCCACAACATAACAAACGGAATGCAGAGAAATAATTTCCTGATAAACTTCGTCGGGGGTTTCCTGGATCATGTGCAAACCTGTTTTCCCATATACCCTTTTCTTTGTCTTTTTCTAATACTGGTTTATCAAATTGTTCATATTGCTCGTCAGAGTGACTTTGATCAGACTCTACTGGACTCAGTTCAATACTTTCATGATGATTCCATGACTCCTGATACTGCAAGCAGTCTGATTTGATAGGTGCATCCCCTCTAACATGATTGTCACACTCAGATGGGAAGGTAATCTCCTCAAAACGCCCATGCATTGAAGTACATCCATGCCTACAGCATTGAGGAAGCTGCGAGTTCTTTCCACCTTGATTGTGTGAAAGAAATTCCATAACATTGCCACCAGAAGTATGATTAGACACACAATTGTGACAAAAAAAATTGTTTACATGATGGTTAGTTTCTTCAATTCCCGGTCCTGACTTCCATTCCGGTACCAAGGAAGCAATTTCCCCGTCTATCATATCTGCTATACTGGTAACATCCTGATCAGTGATGTCAAGTTCTGCAACCATTTCAGTTGCCACACTTAATGCTGTGTCTGTCTCTACATCAAATGGGAAATAAATATTCCGAATATGGCCTGCCACATAAATAAGTCAAATTAACAATCTTTAATTCCATCCTGGATTCATGGGGATAAAGTACCAAAACAATAAAAGCAATATTCCAACCTTCTTTGTCTGCAATTCTTAGTCTCAAAAAGATGCCACCATCATCTTTCCTCTTGCCTCTGATGCTTATGTCAACATCTTCAGAGGCTTCATCATCATGGCACTCGAAAAGTTCGATTCCACTAGGTTCAATCTCAGCTGGATGAGAATACCAGTCTCCTTCATATTCAAATCCATTTGAGTTTTCAGTACTCATGTTACTATAGCTTCGGTGGAGATCAAAGAATGGATGATGGGTAAGAGGACCCAAGTCATCAAATCTTCCACTGTCCCCCAGTCCCAAATCATACTCGTAATCATCAATCTGAAGAAAAGGATCATCTAGAAGCTCCCTTGCAGAGAGCCTTAGAGACGCTGTTGCCAGGCATTTCTCAACAAATTGTTGCACTTCCGGATCCTTCACTTTATACAAGGCATCCGGTTTCTTCCCCTGGAAATGCAAAATGCGATTGATATCTTGCCACTCCTGAAAAAAACACTTATTCAATAGAGAAGAGAAAGAAAGCAATCTTACAGAAATAACTTTCTTGTAGATTTGTGCTGGATGGCTACATTCGCTATAAGGATATTCAAATGTGACCATTTCTAATACACACATCCCAAAGGAATATATGTCAACTAATTCATTATATGACTCTTCATAAACTTCTGGCGCCATGAACTCAGGCGTTCCTGTAGAAATACAAATGTAACAATAAAACTCTAATCAGAATTACTGATCCTTGTTCAAATCAATCCTCTAATTATGTTAGCAACGCCATCCGTGCAGTACAAGTCACAAAAGTTTCATATGTTACTGCCAAATATTTTCAAACGGTGGCATCAATGAACTGAACTAATTGCAATTGATGTTAGAATTGGCCAGGTTTTTTTTATTGATACCTTCTTATATGATATGAAAAGGACAGACATACCTACGCAATGAGCAGCATGGGACTTGCGGAGAATTGCTGCCAAGCCAAGGTCCCCAATCTTAACTTCCCCTTGGTTTCCATTGACAAAAATATTATCACATTTAAGATCTCTATGGAGCACAGGTGGGTCATGGCTATGAAGATAGAGAAGCCCTCTCAGGATCTGTCTACACCAATGCTTCACTGCCCTAATGTTAACTCTCTTGTGTTTTTGCCTATACCTATTGTCATAATTATAATTAAAATAAATAAATAAATAACATAAAATTTTGAAAAGCACAAAAAGGATAATGATGGATGGAAGGGAACTCACTGTCTAAGGGTGCCAGAAGTGAACATCTCAGTGACAAAGTTGATATTCCTGTTAGCAGTATCGACCCAAGATGTGTAAAATTTCATGATGTTTCCGTGCTTCAACGTCTTGAGGAGATGAATTTCACAGTAAAGCCTCTCGAGATCTTCGGGGCTCTGAAGAAAATCATACAATTTGACCTGGTTCCAAGCAACTTCAATCCCTTGATACTCATCAAATGCTCTATATCTGAATCAATCAATCCAAAATTAATAAATAAAACATCAAATGCCCATTTCTACAAACTGGGAGAAAAATAAAGAGGACCCTCAGCTTTGTATAATCAACGGTGGGCCAGTAACGTAATCAACCGGAACAAACCAAACAAAAACAAAAAAAAAAACGGAAAATTGAGGAATGGGAGTGAAGGAACAAAAGGAGTTTGTCTAAAATATTCATACACTGTCTTGGAAGCTCCTTTGCCAAGGATTTCATTGTACTGCAAAAACAACAACAACAACAACAAAAAACATAAAAAAAACTGAGACCGAAAACATAACATGGATAGGAAGAAAAAAATAGAAGAAAAGAGGGTGCAGTATAGTTACTGACTCTGCCGTATCTGCCAGTTGGATCAACTTCGACGAACTCAGATGGAGAGGAATCCGTTTCAAACTCATTCATTCTTCTCTATTTTTCTTTCTCTTATGATTAGATGATTAGATTTCTCCTCCTCTTCTGTCCTTTCCTTCCTCATACAATACAATACAATACACATCAGAAACCCAAAACAAATTTTCCACTATTTTATCTCTCTCTTTCTCTCTATTTAATATAATAATATATTTATTCTTTTTATAGGGATTTAGTAATAATAATAATAATAATTTATTTTCAAGAAAATAATAATAATAATTGACGAGAGCGAAAACAGAAGAAAGAGAGAGACAGGAGAGCAAACTTTACAGTACCAAAATTTTGACGGTTTGGATTATGGAGCCACCCACCACGACGGGACATTATTTATAAATATACATATTTTATTTATTCTGTAATTTATAAAAGGTATTGTACTTTATAATTAAGACTATCCTTTGTAGAAAATTAAGGTTAAAGTATTTAAGTATTTTTTAATTTTATTATTTATGTTTTAAAAATTTTAATTTTTAAAATTAATTCACAATAGTCATTTTGGCAATTTTTTCCAATACTGTTAGTTTTTTTCGTTTTAAACAATGAATTAATTTTAAAATAATGATAATTTATAACTATTTGTACTATGTTTAAATGAGTTTTTTTTTATCATTATAAATTGTTCTGTAACTATGTCGATCCTAGAGTACAGAAACATTTTTATTCACCTCTTCATTCTGATCTTCCATATGCAGCACCTGAATTCAACCAAGGGAAGACCCAATTCCATGAGCACCCGACATCCTAGGCGATTCCTCAGTTTTCGCAGGTTCCTTGATTTCAATTCTGATATCTGACTGACTCTGCAGTTGAAGTGTTCGAAGGTATAGTGAAAAGGAAGAACTGAATTCTTCCATTTTCTTCTTCTGTATCACCTAATAAATAAATAAAAAAATAGGAGGGTGGGAGAGGAATAAAAAGATATGAGAGAAATTCCATGATCTGATCCGAAAATTCAACACCCCAGCATCAATCGAACTATGGAAGGATAAAACAGAAGTGAACACATGGATCATTTATTAAGTCTCACTTTCCAGTTTTTTGTTTACATTATTAGTGTTAATTGATTATTATAGAAAAATATAACTATTTGGTATGTTTTTTAATTTGAAATATTTTAAAAAATAAAGTATACATTTTGACCATTATATTTTTAAACAATTGATCAATTTTGAAATAAAACTATTTACTAAATCAATTAATAATTAATAATTAAAAAGGAAAGCAGGGTAACTATAGAAAAAAGTTTTATATTAGAGATTTGGCATTGTTATATCTTCTATTCATATAATTTTTAAATAAAATTAATATAGAAATGCAGGTTTTATATTAAAAATATATTACATTAGTTATATTGATGTAATGTACATGAAATTTATATATTAAAATATATATTTATTATAAATTTTAACTATAATATAATTTACATATTCAAAAATGATTTAAACATTTTATTTATATAAAAATATTATTAATGCACATACTAAAATATTAGTTGTAGTTAATGCAGTTTCATATGTCTAAATCAAAACCATATATAGAGAAAATAGTGTATGTTATACAATTTCTATACCATGAACAAACGGAACGTGCTTGGATTGGCGTCTAAAATTATAGACGTGCGTGATTTTTTCCGAGTACGTAGCTTGTGGAGGCAACCAAACACGTACTAATTATTAGGAAGAATAAAACATCACTGTTTATCACACTGAATATCACTATTGATTTTTTTATGTTTTAGTTTCCGTTAGTTCTAATCTTTTATATTTTAGAAGTTAAAATTTTTTTTTGTCCTTCAAAGTTTTTAAAATGAGTAAAAAATAAATATTTTATTTTACTGTGTGACAATATTTTAAATCATTTTTAGATAAATTTAAAATATAAAAATTATTTCATTAAATTTACTTGCATAAAAATTATAAAACATAATTAATGTTTGAATAAAAAAAATTAAACATAATTAAAATAGTTTGAAAAAATAAGTGTAATGATGAATTAAAAAAAATAATATTAAATTTTTTACTAATTAAATTGTTCAGTAAATATATTTTTTTAATGTGATTTTCACATTAAATCATTATTTTCATACAAATAAATTTAATAAAATAATTTTTATATTTTTAATTTATAAAAAAATATTTAAATAGCGCACCCCAATGTTATTTGTTTATCAGTTTTCATTTAGATTTTTGTGACATTAGAGTTCATGTGTCAATGGATTTAAGGTAGAAGACTATGAAAATTTATCCATCGTAAATTTCACAAAGTACCTGTCTTCTCGAACACAGCTTTTTAGCTTTTGCACAGACAAGTCAAAAGAAAATAAATTTGACCCGATCAATCGGCCAAAAATAACAATGTGACATTTCTTTATGAGTATTGAAACTCACAAGCAAAGGTAATAATAATTGATATATGTTTTCACCTTTCGGCTTAGCGGCATTTATTCACTCGTATACATAAACAAATAGAAATATAAGGGTGATCAGTGTGATAAAAGATCGAAGGAAAAGAGGAAAAAATCGTGAGTTCTATTTCCTCTTACTAACAAAAAAAAAAAAATTATTATTAATGACTAACAATTACATTTGTGAATAAAAAAAAACATAAACAAATAAATAACTCATCCAAACTTAAAAGCCGACTGTAAATCTGTGTACTAAAGAGTAAAGACACTTGAAAGTTAGGCTGACAATTAATTCAAAGTTTGTTTTTTTTTTTTTGAAGAATTAATTCAAAGTTGTTGTTCTTAAGAAAATGGATAACCACTATACTTCTACCTGTATTTTGCAAACTATAATGAACTATTGTGAACCGATTTTTGTAAAAAAAAAAAAATGGAAAAACTATTTTTTCATGAATGCTTTGATTGGTGAATTTTGAATATAAAATAGTTTAATTAATTAATATGTAAAAATGAGAATTTAAATATCTTAAATAAAAATATTGATAAAAAAAAGTATTTTTGATTAATTCTAAAAATTAATTATTAATTAATTTAGAAAATATATGAAAGTCCTTTCTTCACTTTCCAAATTAGAAAAACTAAAAATGCAAAACTGAATAAAACCCTAAAAGGAAAGACCTCCCTTCACTTTTCAAGCTAGTACTAGTATTGTGCGTGTGCCAGTTGGCAACTACAAACCTTATTTATTTGACCAAATTTTCCTGTATTGTATTTGATAGGAAAAAGAAAGAACGACAAAAACAGAAAAACAAAACCAAAACCAAAACCAAAGATTTCATGACGAAGATGTATCCGTACCACACGGCTATCTGTAGTCAGAAAATGACGAGTGTGTCCCTTTTTTTTTTAAGTATAAAAAATAAGAGATAAGAAAAACATGCAAATGTGATATGTAGCGTCACATAATAAAAAATTAAAAAGAGAGACAAAGACTCCATTCTTAATGGTACTTATTATATAATAATAATAAAAAAGTACCGTCCACAACTGCATTTTTATATCAATTTACTCCATAAAAAAAATCTCATGTTTTTTCTAATACATAAATCATTTTCCATTATTTATAAAAAAATATATATATATAATTTTCCATTAAAAAATACAAGCTAGTGCAGACAAATCCATCCTATTTTTTTGAAAACGTTGTTTGATGCTGTTTATCTTTTAAAGGTGTTAAACTCTTGACAAAGTCGAGCTCTAATATATATTACATGTTATCCAAATGGTCAGTCAAATTCAAGAGAAGTGAATTGAGTTGTACGTTTTAACAATTTTTTTAATAAACCTAACGTATTATCAGAAGATTTGTTGCCACCAACATCCAATAAGAAGTGGTGTGATGAAATTAGTTAATGAGAAGCCAAAGACTAGCTACATCAACCAAGTAGCACGGCTCGTATATATTATTGTAACGAATCAATTCAAAAGTACTAATAATGTGACAATCTGGCAATTTCATAAATCAAACGCTAACAATACATTAAAAAAAAAATGTACTTTTTTTTTTTTTGGGGTGAGTGAGTGTGTATGATAGTGGCTCTATATCTATACGTACGAATTATCTCAAACGTGAATTGGGCATGCATGTGTTCTGTTTGGAGGTTAGGGTGCATTGATTAATGCCAGCTAGAACACATGCACACACAAGTGGGATCGTATGCATCTTTCAACAGAACTTTCTCTATATCGATCTACTCTGTCAATATATAATTAAACAATCAATCAATCAATCAATAATAATAATAATAATAATATTATTATTAATAGTTACGGGTTCATATTTAGTTTGTTTATTTAAAAAATAATAATGATTTTTTTTAATCAATTTTTTAAGAGAATTATAATAACTATTTCTCCAAAAAGAGCTTTACCAAACACAAGTTAGTTTTTTAAAAATATTTTAAAAAGAAAAAAAAAACGTATTTTTTGCATTAAAGTTTTTTTTTATGATAGATTTATATACTTTTTTCACATGAGAGGATAAGATTGCTGTTTATTGTTATTATCTCTTTTCATCACAACGATTTTCCTACACTCCCCTCTTATTTTCTTATCATCGTACGTATAAATTTGTTGTAAAGAAATAATTTTCCCTTTTAACTTTCGTGATTCAAGCAAACAGGTCGAGGAATTCGTGCAAGTCAGCAAGGAAATCGATCCTACTTCGAATAAAGTACAAGAAAATAAAAAGCTTATGAAAAATAAATTAAATATATATACGGAAAGCGTACGCAATAGATATGATTTACAGATTACAAGTCAGCGAAACTGCCCAAACACGCCCCCCACTCAAAGATTATGGCCTAAAGGCTAAAAGATCAGACTTGAGAGATTAAAAATTAGAATCATGATCATGCATATATGCGGCATGCCACATGCATGTGCATGTTTATCTAAAAGTTTGTGGTACACACACACTTGCATCAACTCGATCAAGATCACTCTCGGTCATGATTCATGAAAACCACAAAGGCATGCGTGCATTAAAAACGTTGTCTGCTCCATTCCTGTAGTATGTACGTTTTAGTTTTCTCCAATCCAGAGGCACAGTAATTCCCTGTTTGGCTGTGCCAAAGCCAAATTGGGGTCCCCAAAAAGATGGGGTAGGCACCTAGTGTTAACGACAACGACAGGGAAAATAAATTAACTCAACCAGCTAAGGTTGCCTTTAATGTTTTGGGCACATTTAATTTTATTCGGTGCTTAAGATTGTGGAACGCTCAATAAGTATCACATCTCACGAATTTTTGTCAAAAAGTTTTGGGTGGGCTATAGTGGCTACTACCTTTTCAATGACTATTATTTAGATAAAGATAAGGATGCTAGCTAGTTTTTTTTCTTTTTTCTCTCCACTCCTGGATTGAATATATATCTTTTGGACACAGTGCCTTTATTCCACGTAAAAACTTACCCTTTTTCGTATTCAACGCATGCAAGTACCCTCTTCATCTTTTAATCAGTGATGCATCATTTCGTGGCTGCCAGGAAAGTCGTATTCAATTGAAAGATTTCCACCAATCTCTTAATTTGGTGTACTCACAAAGCTTACGTGGAGTTTTAAAAGAATACTATTTTATACCTAATAAAGAAAATTAACCATTTCTTTTAGGTCCCTGAAATAATTAGTTTTGTTTTTAATATTAGTATCGAGTAGTTGTGTATACCATTAAAATATTTTTACTCTTCAGAAGTTCCATGTGGTGAAATTATTCTTTTTAAAAGGTTAATATATGTTTTTCATCTTATGAAAAGTTCAATTTTAATCTTTATAAAAAAATTTGTCTATTTTTCGTTTTTATATTTTTTTAATGTGTTATTTTTTTTTAATTCGAATAATTAAATCTATGTGTTTTATACAATTTTTTTATACTCTATTTTATTTTTTTATATTTTCACTTTATTTATTTTATCTCTATGTTTTTAGTTTTTAATATCTTTACATTAAACATTATTTTTGTAATGATATATCTTCGATATTTATTTTTTATTTAGAGGTATATTATGTTAAAAAGAGAAATAAAATAAAATAAAATTGTCATTATTATATTTTCTATTAAATTAACTAAATATTAAGAATAAAATCACCAATTATAAATTGTTTCATATGATAAGAATAAAAATATTTTTACATCCAAATGTTAGTTGACACCTAATAAAAAAAAAATAAAAAAAAATATAGGTATGATAGATAATATGATATGATATGAATAAAGAGATAAAAAGAAAAAAAAATGAATAGAGTGTGAAAAAATTTGAATGTAAAAATATCAATGGCTCTTTGCATTAATATATAATTAAGCGTTATAATATTTATAGAAGATAATAAAATTAAAAAAACGTAAGAAACCCATTCCAGTAAATTATATATTTTAATTTTACAATTACATAAACTTTGATTACATAATCATTTTAAATATTCATACTTTTTTATATTTTATATTTATCTATTTATTTTAAAAATTAAAAATGTAGAGGAGGTAGAATAAGTAAGGTGAAAATGTAAAAACTAAAATACAAAATATTGAAAAAAATATATATCAAATACATAAGTTCAATTATCCAAATCAAACTCCAAATAAAAAAATAACACTTTACAAAATTGCAATAATGGAAAACAAACAAAAACCTTAAAAACTAAAATTTCCAAATGGAGAGAAACATATATTAGCCTTCTTGAAAATTTATACAAGAGGAAAAGAAAAGAGTAATCTCCAATCCGCTCGATCGTGGAGCAATATTACTCATGTGACCACACAGTATCTATGAGTATAACCAATGAAAAGTTCAATATGATAAAATAGTAATTAATTAATGGTTCCAAATACAATAAGATCTTTGAAAATGATGATTTATTAGCAATAGATATATACAACATGACTCCACACCAAAACAAACAAATAAATAAATCAATAGAGATACTAATATTACTTGTGTGACCACACAGTATCTATGACCAGACTATTTAACCAATTAAAAGTTCAATATGATAAAATAGTATTTAAATAATGGTTCGAAATGGCAAATACTAATAGGATCTTTGAAAATATATAAAGCATTAGTTACAATAGATATATAACGAAGATATATACGACATGACTCCACACCAAAACAAGTAAATAAATCAATAGAAATCAGAAACACTAAGCAAGGAACTTAATTTTCTCCCACCTCAACATGTAATTCCTACTTTAGCTTTCATGTTCATTCAACTTATTTTTCTACTTCTCACAATCAATTTGCTAATTTCGAACATTGGAAGCTTCTAAAATAAAGGACAGTTTATGGTAGTCAAAAACAAAATGCTGTAAATTGATCGCGTTAATGGAAATCCATGCATTCATAATTTTTTTAAATAGCACCTTCATTACGTACGCAACTTTCTGTGTTTTAACACTTCATTTATCTGAATGGAATGGAGTGTTCCAGACTTCCAGCGTGCTATGTCCTATGTAAGGAATAACGAATAAGGATTGTATCCTAGGAGAGTCTTCTCCTGCCGCCGCCGCCGTAAAAGTAAACAACGATTGACAAGCCACATATATATTCGTTTTATTAATGTTGCATGAGTTCATGTCCTTTTGAAATGATTGAAAAGTTAAGATAAAACATTATCGATTAAGATTAGAATAAGATATAGTTTATTAGACTAATGGATGTGTTATATTCGCAGAATGTGCAGTTATTTTCCACTGTCTTAGGACTCAAACTTCATCACATCGATCACACGAATATACAAAGGGATAAACATTTGAAAAAAATTAATAATTAGAAATAAGGGTCATACCTATATATATAAATTATGAAGTTAGGATTTAGCAACGGGGATTTTCTGTAAGTCTGAAATCGAAGCTGGCATTGAAAATGCAGAAGGCTAACCTCCATTATAGCAAATAACAAAGATATTGCTCAACGAGGATTAATAATAGAGTAAAATGTTGGAATACTTTTCATTCTATATCATTTTATTTCACCTCATTTTAAACAATTTAAATGATGACAACTAATATTCATTTAGTTTCACATTATTTTATCTTAAAAAAAAATCATTCCATGTTTGAAAATATAACCGTATAGTTTTAAGTTTTAACTACTTACGTTTATAAACTCTGAAAAATTGAGAAATGCAAACCCATCAGTGTGCGTATCAAGATTCAAGAGTGAAGAGTGTTGCTTCCGGAATGGGCAGAATGCAAATTGGAGGTGCAGAGCACTTTTTAGAGGTGGCAGGACATTTGCGTATCAATCAATCAATGCCCAAAAGGATAACATATCGGGCTACGTGTGGATTGTGTGATATAGCCCTTACGCCGGGCTGTTGCTTTCTGCACCATTTTTTTCTTCCGGATTTGACATTACATTCCGCATAAGTTATACCCCTTCTTCGCAGGTAACTGAGGAAAGCTTTATTCACACTGAGGGACGAAGTTATCAAATTCGTTCAATATAAGCAAACGCAGAAACAGAACAAAAAAGAAGGGAGATTTTATTTGATACAACATAGGAACGAAGAATACAAATTGAGAAGATGACTCAGTTGGGTGATGAGGCTAACTCCTTATCAATGAGGCTTTTGGCAGTATCGAGATCCTCGTCGAAGAACATATCCCAGTGGCCATCCCACTTGATGAAAAATTCAGTGTCCTCATAATACTTAACCCTATGCACATCTCCTGGGGGAGTGAACAAATAATCCCCAACCGTCAGATCGTACCTCTGTTCCTTGGTCAGATTCCAAACGCTCTTCTTCCCTTCGATCACAACCAAGTCGTGCCCGAACGTGTGGTGGTGCGCTGGCTCCACGCTCCCTGCCTTGAATCTCACGAACGCCGACGTCGGAGTCTCCCTCAGGATCTTCATCGATCCGCCCGGAATCAAATCGATCGGGTTCAGTTCACGGTTCTTCACCAGACAGCACACCGCGCACGTGTCAAACGCTCCCTCTTTTCCGATCTCCGGCATCTCCACCAGGGACTGTTCCAGAAACGAGTGAATCTCCTGCGGCCAGGGCTTGTCGTCGTTGGCGGGGCATGCGGACTTGAAGGGCGTCTTCAGCCACGCCTCCAGGACCTCTACTGCGGCCTCCGCCGATGTGTACTTGCCGGAGACGGCCAGGACGTTGGAATTGTTGATGGACCGGGCGTTCACGGCGTCCGAGGGGGTCAGGCACGTGGCGGCGTACACTCCGGGGTATTTGTTGGCGAAGATGGAGACGCCGGCACCGGTGCCGCAGGCTACGAGGCCGTGGATACTGGAGTTAGATTGGGAGACTCGGCGACCTACCTCAGCTCCGGCGGAGTAGTAGGAAGAGGTTCCGAGATCTTCGACTTCGATGTTGAGAGTGCGCAAGTGGGCCACGAGAGCGTCTTTGAGAGGAGTGCCGAAATCGTCGGCGGCGGCGATGATTTTTACGGGGTGCGTAGCTTCTGCTGCCATGGCTGATTGGAGTCAAGGATGAACGAGTTGAGTTGAGTCACTGCCTCATCACAGATACAACGAACCTGACCCCTTCACTTCAAGTAGTCTGATTAATCAATCAAGGATTTCTCTAATCACTATTTTGTGCCTCATTTTCTTTGGGCCCACGATTTTTGTAACAAGAAGAACGGCCCAACACGAGCATGTTATTTTTGTTGTATGCAGCCTAAAATAACATTAGATCGTGAAATTTTTTAATTCAAATATGAAGAAATTGAAGGTGCCAAAAAATAATTAAATTTTGACCAATTTTTTACATTTACATATGCTTTGAAATGGGATAAAATGATAAATTAATCGAAAAGCTTTGATGTCAAAATTAATTTTATAAGTTCATCAGAAAGCGAGGTTGGTTTAATATTAGAAAATGGTCGGAGGAAAGATAACAGCTCATGTTGCAGAGATTCTTCACCAAGCTCAGAAAGAAAGGGTTACCTTTCTATCTGTGCTTTGCAGGCCCTATGATAACGACTAAGAGCCACTGCCACTGCAAGTGCAAGGTGGATTGGTATTGGAGCGTGCGCACTTGGTTCCAATGTTGCTTTGTATTAAAAGTATATGGAGAATAATGGTCTTCTGGTCTCTGGGTAGGAGCCATATGAATCATGATTCTTGATGAGTATGACTTTGAACTAACCCCTTATGCCTTTCAAAAAAACAGAAAAATCAAGTATGAGTGCTATGCTACGGTCCAATTAAATTTTCTCTTTTGATAATGCTCTCGCTCGCCTCTCCTTGTAATTAGAGATAATCTAGTTCTAGTGAGTAGAGGACATATATTTAAGGTTTTGCAGTGTGACAAAACACTTTTGGGAACTACACAATTTCTTACCATGCATCATGCATATCATCCTAATTCTCTCTTGTCTAGAATAAGGGGATTTCATACTAAAAAAGTTATTCAATTTTATGCCAATCATGTATGTTTCAAAAGGCAATCCATTCGAACCATGTGTATGCATCATAATTTATGTCAACGTGGCTAGATCTGATAAATCTTTATCAGACTGTTCTCCAATTAATCAAGGGTGTATAATGCTAAAGCTTGTCTAGAGGGAAATTATTTTGAAATCATGACAAATGTGCAATAGATATACTAAAATCATAAGCATATTATTATTAATATTTGATTGAGAAACAACATAATAGAGATTAGAGATTGAAGAAAGGACACGTTTATTTAACAGTAATTAGCAGGAGCAATATTGTACAAGAAGATGAGTATACATATATGAACAATCGAATCTGAATCCAGTAAAAGAATTAATATTATGATCGTAGAAAGAAAAGAATTAGTTAACGGTCCAAGCATAGAGCAACAGAGAGAAGGCGGTGGCATTGGTCCCACAAGACCTGGTGGATGAAGAAGACGAAGTCCTCCCACACTCGCTACTCTCCTCTGCCCATTGCAACACGCTAGACCCCGACACGCTCTTCTTCATTAATTTCTTCTCCGCACCCACCATTTCTGGCCACACGGTTCCGTCTCCTCCCACCTGGAACACGAAAACACCGTGGCCGTTACTGTTAGTCACCCAACTCAAGACGTCCCAGTAGAACTCGACTTGGACGTCATCGATGAATATCTTCTCGTAGCCTCTGAATTTCCACGCCAACCTTTTCACAACCAAGCGCGTCTCACCGTCCACTTTTACTCGCAGTACACCCCCTCCGCACTCGATCTCTATCACGTGCTTCGACCCCATGAACACCGCACGTGACACGTAGCACCTGCTTCCGAACACGTGCTCTCTCCTCGACAGCAGAACTGCCTCCTCAACAACGTTCTTCACGTGGCGCCGAGACGTCAAATCTCCCAGAAAGAATTGGACTTTGCCATTGTGCGTGATTGTCAAGTAGAACCGTGACTCTGGTTCCGCCGAGTTTTCGATGAACTCTGCGCGGGTGAAGTTCCAGTGGACCTTCATTTTGCGGTTCTTGATCGATTTTGAGCCGTGGCGTGTTCTGAACAAGGAGAATAAGGTTGAGGAGGAGTTGAGAGAAATTGTGATGGAAAAGATATCTGTAGCTGAAATGGTTAGGGAGTGAGAGAAAAGGGTTTTGGACCAGCTGAGAGTGAGATAAGTTGGGGAATTGCATAGTTGTGTTTGGTATATGCATGTTACCACATTCTGTGGAACTTGGGAGCTACTGCTTGATGAAGGAGTGTCTGTGTTGGGTTGGGTGAAACAACCTGCGATCATGTTGTTTTCGTTTGTTGTTCAATTCCGACCTTCTACACCCGAATAACCATGTGAATGAGAGAACGTTGTTACTAAGTTTTGGCCTTATATTATATGGAGGGTTGTGTTATTTTAGGTGAGATGGGTAGTGCTTAACGTGGTTTTAATGATGAGAACACAAGGGTTCCGTCGTTACAATGATCAGCGCCAGTTGCAATGTCTTTAGCAGACTTTTTTGATTGGGTCATGTTTATGTTTTGGTTTTCCTTGATTAGCGGCTTTGGCAGGGCCATAGTATTAGTGGGTTATTTTCTTTTATCATGTGCCTGGCTGTGAGCTGGGCTGCACTCAGACTTTCCAAGTCATCACATTCACAGTACAGTACTACAGGGGACTTGGTGTTTTTCTCTTTGCATCACAAACAAAGAACTGCCCCTTTTCTAAACGAATTTCAGGATGGGCCCTCGTGCTACTCTGTTTCACCACTTCTCTTTCTCCCACCCAAACACACGCTCAATTCTTTCTATCATGCACTATGTTTATACTATTCTTTGTTAATTGATTCTATAAATTAAATTGTTTGGGAAATAATTCAAATTTTACCTAGTAAAAAGTATAGTAAAATGTCTAACTATCATATTTGATAGAGGGGTATCTAAAGAACATGATGTTCTAGGGACACTTCAAGAATTAAAGGACCAATGACAAGATTCAAGGTCAAAATTCTTCAAGAAGAAATGATAAGAGACTAAAGAAAGGGTTATTCATTAAAGGCCAAGAAGAAAGAAGTCTAAAGGAGTTAAATTTGAGTACTTGGAAAATTGCTGACAGTTTGCTCAGCGAAATTTCGCTTCGATCAAGCATCAGTGCAACGTTGAGCTCAGTGCAAATTACGCTGAACTCAAAGTTGAGCTTAGCAGAAGGTTTGACACGAAAATTTTTGAAAACCTTGTTTACTTGTATAAGAGACTTCTTAATTGTGTAATTAGGCTTTAAAATATTACGTGGAAATTAGTTATTTATCCCTCTTTTAAGGCCTAACTCTATAAATAGTTGAGGAAAACCTTATTTGAAACATCAATCAATTTGTGAATGAAAAGGTTGTTGCTTAGTTGAGAGCTTAGTCTCTTTTAATTTTTGAGAAAAGACCATTGATTCTTATTAAAGAAGATTTGTTTGTGATGAATTCATCTTGACTTATTGTTACGGTGCAGATCGTGGTGTCATTCTAGTTCATCTTCTTCTTTCTATTTTTCCTTTTTGTTTGAGTTCTTAATTGAGTTTCAATGGAATTCTTTTGATTTACTTCTAGATGATCTAAACTAAGCTTGTGTGGCTTGAAATGCATTCATCAATATTCCCTTCTTGTTTTCTCCAATAGGTTTTTTACGATGATGAGGAAAGGAAAGTAAGTCTACGGGCTTGAAGAGAAACAAACAAAAAAATGCATCAAGTGGTCTTGGACTTCTTGTAGTCTAACATTGATAGTCAATCAGTGTGATTATGTAAATTTTTAAAGCTATCTAACAAGTTAACACTGTTGCATTTGGATTTGGTGTTGCTAGGAGAAGGTGCAGCAGGTGAAGTTGAGAAAATGTGCTCCATTGGTCCATCAGTCAACCATTAGATTGCGACACATAAGTTAAATGAGAGTGTACAATTCTCGATTACAACACAATCTCAGTTGTTGGACAAAGATCTGAGGTTTCACATTTTTCAGATTTCACTATTGCATTATGTAATTGCACCAAATTCAAATAAACGGATAACTCTAGAAACAAAGCCACCATCCTCACAGTGGAGCTATTTACTACACTACATTTTGCTTACTCTAGTTTATGCAATGGAATTGAGATAAGTGATTGAATTTTGAAAGTCTGTCTGGTTTTTTACTTTGTTTTGATTGAATTTTGTTTTTTACTTAGCAGAGAAATTTTAAAGCTTGATTTGAGTAAAATTGACATCAGGTAAGCTTTCTTGGTTTGAAATATTTTCCAAGTAAAACCAAACAGCACTTGCTATCCTCAGGTTCGATGTTGATCACTTTAACGGTGGAACCTCCTTATGCGCAGAAGTGAAAAAAGGTTTAAGAACTTCCCAAGAATAACAACATTCTTGATTATGGATGGCCCAAATTTTCAATTTTAATGGTTGATTACCCTTTCCTTTTTACAACCCAGTACCCAATTTAAACAGAGGTCTCTCACGATACAACAAAGTAAAAGTACATACTTGATAAGGAAACCTTTGAAAAGTGCATTAGGCGTTATTAAGAATAGTAGAAGTAGATAAAGTGCTGTTCGGACGAGGATTGAATCTAAGTGCAAATCATAAGTTTATAAGTAGGTAGAAGAGATATATTGTATTGAATGATTTCCAAGAAAAAGCGTAATAAGAGTTCACAAACAGAACACAAAACACAGCGCATATATATAAGCGCAGCCACTACATAGGGATATCCTCGACATAAACTAAATGGTTGAATCTGCTCACACACAAAACAGAATCAACTTAGTAAAAGGAAGACCGAGTGAAGCGATGCAGAGGAGTCATGTTAATACACAACATCAGTAAATACAAAAATCGAAGTACAGTATTTACATATCCATGTTCTGTTTGCATCATATGACTGCCACGAGAGAAAACAAGAGGATCAGGCACCACTATAGCCTTTAAAACCATAAAATTATTTCAAGGATTATAAATTCTAAACTACAAAAAAGAACCATAAGAGGTTGTTTAAGCAATTCTGATTGACCTTGCATACAGGGAAACACAGTACTGGTAAATTAACAACAACGAAACCCGATCCCATAGCTACATGATGGATCAATCAATGCTATTGAATTCTATCAGAAAACAGACCAAATTTTCAGCAAAACCATTTAGAAATATAAGATGCCATTGAACTCCTTAACTCTGTTTCAAGACAAGTATGCATTTGATTTTTCAAATGTTTCTGATATACAGTGTTTAGCAATGAATGTTAGGACTATTACTATTACTCACAAAAGTGTAAAGCCATATATGAAGGACGTGTTTCCTTTTGTCGGATGAAATAGCATATTGTACCTTGATCAGAGTAAATAATAGTCGGTGCTCACGTTGCATTCATTGCTCCCAGTGTCAGAAAAACATTTCTTGGCCCGAACCTGAAGAGAAGGTGCAAATACTGAAAGGTGAACCTATCTGTCAAATCAATAGATTGAATGATGAAGACATAATCAACTAATTTCAGCTATTATATTTTAAAGTCATAATGTACCTGTTCTGTTTGGGCATAAAGAGATCAACAAACACAAATCCAGATCTTCATGTGTTCTGTAAATTCGCTTCGTCGCAAATATACGTCACTTCCTGAAGCATATAAATGTTATGTTTGTGGGCTACCTACTTCTTCACTTTCTATTTTCTACTGCAAACTACAAACTCCCCAGACCAGAATACTAATATTTTTAATTAATAATTAATTGATTTTTATGGTTGGAAAATATGAGGTCATATAGATGAAATATAAACATTAAACAGGATGGGTTGCGTACTTGCGTGCTAGCAATTCAAGATGATCAAGCTTCACTTCAAGCTCCATTATCACTTTCCTAATTTTATTAACTGGGTTAATTGAGTTTTTTATTTTTAAACTTATGTTTAGAAGATTAAAATTTGTGAAAAAATTAAGGTTAAAAATACTAATTAATCCTTAAAAATAACGGTTGATTGCTATGGCAAGACAAGGCATGTTAAGCACGTAATCCTTATTCCAATGCGGGGGGGGGGGGGGGGGGGGGGGGGGGGGATGGTGCTTGCATTTCCACGAGCTTATGGGGTCCACAGTCCACGTCCTAGTACATTGACTGGTACAGCACACATGAACAGTTACGTTTACGCGAACAAAGGCCTCTCTTCTTCTTAGTGTCGGGTAAAAGCTTGGTCTCACTGGAAAAGGATAAAAAGTAAAAAAGAAAACACACACACCACAGTATAAAATACTGTAACCTTTTTTGTTTTCACATTCCGTCATTCATATCACGAGTAACCTTCATTCGCCGGTCACCACAATACCCAGTTTCCATTTTCTTTCGTACTGTCCCCTTTTCTCCATTCTCTCCACTTCCGTTATTTTGCTTCTTTGCGTCGCCATCTTAAGGTTCTTTTCATTTTATGTTATATTCTGTTGTTACTTTTTTTTTGGGGGGGCTTTTGGGCATTTTTTCTCCCTTAAAAAATTTCAATCGTTAGTAAGGCAGAGACATTGACAGTGAAAGAAGTGTTTTTTTTGTCTGTTTCTCTCTGGGTTCTGAGTTGTTTTACTCTCCACATTCTCTATCTTTGTCTTGAACCCACACTCTCTTCTCTCAATTTGGATTCATGGGTTCTAACTCCATATTCAAAACCATTCCTTGATGGGTTTTTCTGATCAAGTTAAGGTAAAGGTCTGTCCCAACTTGTTTTTTTGTGAGTTTCACCTTGTTACTGAGTGTTTTTTTGTCCACATCAAATCTGGGTTCCATCTGTTTGTTGAAAAATCCCAAAGGGAAAAGGCCTCGTAATTGAATTGAACCAAAAAATGAAGGATTTCCCGTCTTGTTTTGGTGAGAATGGGGTCCAAGTTGCGGATTCTTCCTCTTCAAGCGCTAATAAAAGTGCCCAGAATGTGGTTACTTGTGTTTATCAATGCAGGTTTGGTGGTAGTTCCTGCCTGATTACCGTCACATGGAGTAAGAATTTGATGGGGCAAAGCCTTGGCGTTGGGATAGACGATTCATCAAGCCAGAGTCTTTGTAAGGTGGATATCAAACCGTGGGGGTTCTCCAAGAGGAGAGGTTGTAAGAGTCTAGAGGTTCATTCTTGTAAAGTTGATGTGTATTGGGACCTTTCTTCGGCTAAATTTGGTTCTGGGCCGGAACCTCTGGGGGGATTTTATGTAGGAGCTGTAGTGGATGGACAAATGGTACTTCTTCTGGGGGATTTGAGGAAAGAAGCTTTCAAGAAGACCAATGCCAACCCGCTACTGCACAATGCAGCAGCTTTGGTTGCCAAGAAAGAACATGTTTTTGGTAAGAAGTTGTATGGTACCAAGGCTGTGTTTTGTGACAATGGCCCAATTCATGATCTTGTGATTGAGTGTGACACTGCAAGTGCTAGTGATCCAAGTCTTGTAATTCGCATAGACAGCAAAACTGTGATGCAAGTGCAGCGGTTGAGATGGAAGTTCAGGGGGAATCATACTATCCTGGTAGATGGCCTTGCAGTGGAAGTTTTCTGGGATGTTCATAATTGGCTCTTCGGTACATCCTTTGGAAATGCTGTCTTTATGTTCAGGACATGCCTCTCCGCGGCAGACAAGTTGTGGGCTAACCAACCACCTTCTGATTTGGCGTGGTCTTTCTCTGAGAGATTTCCTGAGACTAAATTGCAGGGTCTTAGTTTCTCGCTTATTTTGTATGCTTCGAAGAACCAATAGTTATGCAGAAATCTATCACATAGAGTACTAACAGACCTCTCAGTGAGTTTTGATTTGTCCACCATGTGATTCAAACATAGTTGAGTAAAAGTGAGTACTTTTGTTTCTTTTATTTCCCTTGTTAAATTCATATCCTCAATTTAGCTGAACTATTTGAACAAATCAGAGACTTTTTTTCCCCAAATTGCTGTACATATTTGTCTTCAAGTGTTAACTTTATGACCCCATATTACTAAAAATACAAGTTTACAGTATGTTTACTCCTTTACATCTTAATTCTCTTCTGGGTTGTCATATATTTTAACAATTAGCATTGAGGATTCATTTCATCAAAGATGTAAGGCTGTTACTTTAAATGGGTAATTTCCAGTCACTAGGAAAGACACAACAAAATTTTTTGCCAAAAACATGCAATAACTAAGAAGTTTAGTGGAGTTGAGGTTGAAGAGGAAGGTAGTGAGGGAGTGGAAGCTCATGAAATACAATTAATGTCAAAATTCTTTTTTGTAGCTAGTAGCAACCATTAGAGACTTCCTTCTATACTTCAGGAAACTGGGATGATGAAGCTATTATCATCATATGGAGGATTTATACTTATGTGGTATGCATGGGACATGAAAATGAATTTTTTTTGCCTTAATAGAGTTGCCTACTTTGATGTCTGATAATAATTAGTAAATTTGATGAGATTCTGGACAAATATATTTATATATTTAGATGAGGTCAATATCATTTTAGTTTACTCTCGGAAGACAATTGTTATGGCTTGGGAATCATTATTATCAATACAAAATCTTTTTGCTGCTAAACCTGATGAGATATTGCCAGTTCATTATGACCCCTGACAGTATTATATAAATATAATTTTAGTCCCGTGGTCTGTTGTATAATCCTGTCATCCAAATTCTGCACTAGTATTAAACTTACTGGTTATTAACAATGATATGTGTTTTCTTAAGACCTAAGTCTGTAATTTCAATTGCAGGTCTCAAATGAAAGAAGTTTTTGAACTCTGCACGTTAAACAAGAAACTATAGCTTATTTCAATTCGTTTTATGATTCTTGCATAATATGTTTTGCAAAACCAATATATAGCACCATCATCATGGTAGTCATTCTTCCGTCTCTTTTGTTTTGACTACCACCTTTATGCTAAGACTTGTCATCCACATCTATATCTTATTCGATCATTTGTAGCCATCACCAATTTTTCATACCTTTTGAAACCCTTTTAAATAAATGCATATTGCTAGCAGAGAACACCGTATTCTGATTTCAGTCATCTAGCCAGGTATTTCCGGTTAATTCCCCTGATCAGTTTGTTCTTCATAGTCAAGTTCTTGGTAACTTTGGAATGTAATTTAATGTACGCATATCTTTTTCTTAATCCTTCACTTAGCATGAAGTGATTGCAGAAATCAGATTATATCATTTCAGAAAGCATCATATCCACTTACACATGCCTTAAGAGTAAAGCTCCCAAGGATGTTGATGAACCCCTGGTCTCAGCCATGCATCAATTAGGATGGATGGCTGCAAGGTAATGAGATGGAGCAATGTAAAATCACTACAATAGATTAGTCTGAGGAAAAAATCGGTGATTACACTGAAGTTTGTTCCAGTTGTTCTGGCTTGTGGAATAGTACGGTTGTTGTTTTTTTAGGCATATATTTTTGCACTTATGCCTCTTCGATTGTCCAGTATATTAAGTGTATGGAATTTAACAAGAGAAATCCGCGGTAATCAAAACAAATGGAGTTTCAATCTTTTTAAGATTGTATCACTAAATAATCGAGAAGCCATATTTAGTTCCCGTCTGTCTTAGAGTCAAAATAGATTTCTTAAGATAAAAATAAAATGAATTAAAGTATAAATGAATATAACTCTCGTAAATTAAAATAAATTTATGCCCCTGAATTTTTCAGAAAGTTTCTGTCTAACCCCTTTTATTTATAAACATTTATAGACTTAACAGAATTTAGTGGCCTTAATTACCTCCAAGACTTGACAGAATTCTACGTATTTTTGTCTTAGAAAAGTATTAATTAACAGTAGGCTATATTAATTAACTGAAAAAAATGGCTATGTTAATGAAATTATTACAGGTTGGTTGATCTATTTTTCCATTTCAATGACTAGAAGAATCCATATGATTAATGACCTCATCTCCAGATAGGGAGGGATATTTTATGAGTTTAGAATGACAAGCAAAGTGGTAATAAATAATACAATACTGTTACTGTATAATGTTGTGGACGAATGCATGAAATTTTGAAAATGTTGTAGGAGGGCAAAGAATAAAAATTGTACTACTACAACGGAAATGAGGGAATCTGTAAATTGACGTGATGAAGTCATTTTCATTGGTGAAGAATAATGCATGCAGTAGTCACTCACTTTTGGGAATCTGTTTGTCGTATAGGATAGGACGTGCATGAGTCACAACCTCACTCCATCCTCTAGCCTCTAGCTGTAATTAAACACTAACTTCACTTCTGTTGTAAGTTTGAGAAGAAAAACAAATTTTCCCGATTTTAGAATTATTCATAATAGAATGAATGTTGATGGAAAAATGCACTTGTATGAAATGAAATGAAATGAACAAGAGGAGAGAAGTTGACCAAAAGCAATGGACATTGGACCCAACACCGTCTGCTATGAATTGGCTTGGGAATGGGAGACCATCAAAACCTGCAATTCGTACGTCAACACTCTTCAACCTAACCTCCTCAACGTACTGTACTACGATAGACCTAATATATGCATTCTGTCATTCACGTTTCCGACAAATTCAATATGAAACCTTTAATTAATTAATATAGAATTTTATGTATGAAACATTAAATAATATAAAATTTTATTTGTATAACGTTAAATAATATAAAATTTTGTGAAAATTTAAATTATTTATTGTTTTGTTTGTAAAATTTAAAATTATTTAAGATTTTATTTGTAAAATTTAAAATATTTAATATTTCATTAGTAAAACTTAAATAATTTTGAATTTTATGTGAAACTTTAAATTATTTAAAATTTTGTTTATAGAATTTCAAATCATTTGTCATCAATTTAAAAAGTTTAAATAACATAATGTTTTGTTTTTTAAATTCTAAATTTTTATTTTTTTTTGAAAAATTCTAAATCATTTAGAATTATATTTATAAAATTCTAAATCATTTAAGACTTAATTTAAGAATTCCTAAATCACTTAAGATGTCATCTGTAAAACCCTAAAATACTTAAGATTTCGTTTGTAAAATCTTAAATAATATAAGGTTTTCTTTTTTAAACCCTAAATTATTTATTATTTCTTTTGTAAAACCCAAAATCACTTAGTATTTCATTGAAGAAACCCTAAATAATATACCCGCCAGTGAAAAAAAAAAAAGTGGCAAAAGTAAGTCAAAAACAAATTATACCCCAATCTTATGCATTATGAAAGCTATGACAGTACTTTTGGATCCACAGGGCCATCTGAAACTTTACATGTCTTTCAATAAAATATTCATGATCGAAGGTAAAATGCAGAAAAGTAAGAATTTTCATTTTACTATTGAGAAGAAAATGACTGAAGAAATCTAAGTGAGTTGATTCAAGCTGGCACAATCTGAGAAAATGTTAAAAAGTGACTAAATAATAATCTTTCAAGAGATGCTGCATCATGATGACAATGTTAAACTCTTTAAGGCAGTTGTAAGTTGAGGAAGCTTGTCGGGAGCTCTTTGCTTGTAATCTTTCTCCAATACTTTGGCTGCTAGAGATTGTAACTGGGATCCTTCTTTGTCCTCCTTGCTTTTCCCTTTCGTAAGCTGTGTAATAGCAGAGGTGCACTGCATAACAGGAGTAAATCAACAACAATCTATGAAGGAAAAACTGTAATCTACCAAAGCAAAACTAAATGATGACTTTCACTGTAACCAATAAAACCTAGGTTCAACCAGCTTCCAAATTTAAACAACTACAGTCAATTCATACACGCACACATTAACTTGCAGTTGCAGAGGACCACACAAAATGAAAACTCATATGGAAGATCTTACCAAGCATATACCAAAGAGTGCTCTGGTATTTTTGCCTCCAGTCAAGTCAATAGTAGATGCGTAGTATTTCTTAGCAGTTTGGAGGTTTTCTAATCCACCAAGCGTATAAAGTACCTGGCAATGTCATAGGTTAAGAAAACGTACTTGTGCAATAAAAGTAAGACTCTAGCTAGGTTACTCCCATACAATGTTTTCTGTGCCTTGTTACTATTGGAGCAGAGAAATGAGAAGAGAGGAATTTGATTTGACCAAAATAATCACATTTCATAAAGAAGTTACTTACTTCAGCATAGGCTAGGTGATAGAGTGGAACAGTAGGTTGAGATAATATCAACTCCTCGTAACAAAATGCTGCTTGTTTATACCTAACAAGACAGAACCAAAAATAAATAAATAAAGGCAGCTAAATAATTAGCAATATGAATGTTACACTTGCAGAGGGGAAGATAACAGTAGAAAGAAATCTAACATTTGCAGGGAGATGTATGTTTCAGCCAGTTCTCTCCATGCATCATGATCTGCCATGAATCTGTTAAAATGAGAAAACGAATTCAGACAGAGATACTCTATTTTCTGAGGTAAATCAGAAACTGCTTTTTTATTTTATTTTGAAAGAATAGAAAAACTTTAACATCTGTCTCACGTTTCCAGATATTTATTAAGCCAATCAATAGCCACAGAAATGTTGCCTTGTGCCTTTGCCATCGCCACCCTCCTCTTATGGATGACCTGCACAACATCAAAACAACCCAAAATATAAACACTTCAGCTTTTGGTTTTCTTTACTCAAGCAGCCTAGCCTATTTAATGTAAAACTGAAAGGTTAGAAATCAAATAAAAGTAACAAAACACAAAAGAAGGCACAAGATTTTTGTTTCATCACATAGAGATCTGAGCAACTAACAGTTCCCCTTTTTGGTTTCCCCGTAAGTTAAGTGAAATTACTTGATCAAGAGGATTGTCCTCCAAAAGGCTTGTGTAAGCCTTTTCTGCTAATTCCCAGGATCCTTTTGCTTCAAGCAACATTGCCTCCAGCCTACCTGTAATAATTATTCAACTCAAATCATTTTTTTTTCTAGAGGGAATAGGAGCATGCATATGCACAAACAAATATGGATTTCTGTGTAATGTAGTTAGTTATATTACATAGCATCCCTCATGAAAGAATGGAATGCAAATCATCCAAGTTAGTCATACACCAGTCTAATAGTTTGTTCCAATAGAACCAGAACCAGGCATCAACAATCAGAGAAGGGCATGCAATTGCTTGTGTTATGGGACAAGTAAACAACTAAACATTACAGTTAGTGTTTTTGGAAAATTATCATATAGCTCCAGCACTACTAAATGCATGGAAACAAGACAAGAAAAAAAAATGTAGCCAGATCAATCATTTCAACATCAAAAGTTAGTTTCTTAATTTCTTAGCCTATCAGTGACCTATACATCACTGGGAAAATTAAAGGCACATGTCACTACTCACCAACATTTAGCCAAAGTATGTTACGTACACAACTGTTACACCTGCACTTAAGCAGAACTGTACAAGTGGCCTATCTTTATGAGTTCAGGTGGTGCAACTTAATCCCTTCCCCCCCCCCCCCCAAAAAAAAAAAAAAAAAAAAGAAAACTTAATAGAGTAGACAGTGCTGTTTAGCTAACTAACTCAAATTCAAACATGGGAAGAAGACATACACAATTTAAAAATATCAACTTACCAACTCTTTTGCTCTCTGGGAATCTCTTCCTAAGAACCTTTGTACAGTCCTGATAAAGAAGTAAAATATTATTAAGTTCTCAAACTAGATGGTTTCTTGTAGCATATGAAGGAGACAAGTGCAGAAAATGCTCAATTCTGGCAACATAAAATGGACAACAAAAAAGTTCAGCAGCATAATACTTTCCAGGCTCAGAAATTACAAAAGCAAACAATATCAAAATCCTGCCCAAAATTTTAACAAGAATGATACAATACATTGTGAAAGGATGATGGCAAAGCCAGATCAGAAAACTGTTATTTTCTCCATCCACAGCCAAGTGGCCAACAGAAAATAAAGGACCAAAACGGCTCAATCTTGAAACAAATGATACACTACCCAGAAAACAAAGAGCATTCAAAGACAGTGCATGATAACCTTACAAGTAATGAAATACAGGTATTATGCAGCACTTAAACAAATTGCATGCATCAGGGCTGAAGCAAGCTCATAATTCCCTGTACAACTCGTGAGCAACCATCTCAGGGCATCAATAGCATCTCCATAATACAGGTGCTAAGAGAGTAAAGGAATAATCCAACAAGGATAAGTTTCAACTATTTTAAAAAAATAAGATTCACTCGTGCATAAGATTCCCGATTGAGTAAATCAATACACTACGAGCGAATTTCATACCAACAGCAACAAAAGTAAGCTAGGATTGTACAATCTGCGATAGACAAAGGAAAGCAATTTAGATCGAAACCTTGGCAACATCGAGACTTTGGCAATCCATAGCAGCAACTGCAACCTGCTCATACAGGGTCCATTCTGCACAGAGAAACAAACATTAGTCAAAAGTCAAAACTCAATTAAAGCTAGACCTGCAACTAAAGCATAGCTGAAACAGCAAGGGTTTTTCAAGACAGTGCAATTCGAAGCTCCAAAATTCAGAAATAACATAATTGAAGCATGAGAATAAAAATTAGGTCAGTGGCGTAAGAGGAGGGAGGAACCATCGGAGCCGAGAGAGGATCGCTGTCTGGGGTCATTCAAGATGGAGAGACCATGCTTGAGAACTTTGTCGGAGCGGCGAAGTTTGAGCTTTCGCACGAGGGAGAGGTAGTCCCACGCGCCGCCGCCGCCGTTATCCACCTGGTTTTCGAGCCTGTTCAATTGAGCCTCCTCTGTTTTGGTAACCATCTTCTTCTTTCCGCAAAATTCACACGCGCCCAGATCCAACAAAGGGGTTTTGGATCTGTTGTTGGAAATATCGATAGTTATGCTATGCTCCACTCCGGAGTGAGAAGAAAGTAGGAAATACACTGGGATCGCACTTCCACTCCAGGTTTAGCCTCAGAATTATATCAAAATAAATAAATATAAATTAAATAGTTAAATCAACCAAAAAGATTATGCTAATTTTTTTTTATTTATATTTAAAAAAATCTGTTTTGCTTTTTCATGTTTTATTTTGATCTTTTATCACTCCTGAAAAAGTAGATTCACTGAAATCATCATTCCTAAAGATAGTTTAAACACGTTTGGTTTGTATTTTTTTTTTGGAATTAAAGTTTTTCTTGTTTGGTTATAATAGAATTTGATAAAAAAAAAAAAAAAAACATGATGATGTATATTTAGGCTCCATTTGATTTCAATTTTTAAAAATAGTTTTTGATTTTTAAAAATTATCAAATTATAAAATCTATTTTCAATTTTAATTTTTAAAACTAAAAAAACAGTTTTTTTAATTTTATTTTTCTATTTTTTCTTTTCATAAAGTTTCATATATTTTATTTTCTCATTTCATATAATCTCATATTTTACTAATAATTTTATATAACAAGTCTCATATATTTTATTTTATCTTTCTCATATAAATTTTATATATTTTTTTTATACATAAGTACATGTTTTTTAAATTTATTTTTTCTAATAGTAATTTTTAAAGTAATTTTTAAATATCGAAGGAATTTTTTCTTTTTTAAAAACAAAACTAAAAAGTTTTCAATTACCATTTTCTTTTTTTTTTCTTTTTGGTCATGTTTGCCTTTCTAATTATATTTTTTTGTTTAACATTGAGATATTATTTAAGATAACTTGATTCAATAATACTCAAAGTAAGTTGAATTATTATTATAGTAAATGAGTTGATTTTTATAAAATTATTTCAAAAAATTATTTAAATTTTATAATTAATTTATATTATTCGCGCATGAACATAAACTCGTATAATTTTTTTAAGTAATTATTTATTTTTCTTACAAATATATATTTTATTATAAATATGACACTTATATATAATTCAGTTACAAGATTTAAACAAATTTATATATAGAAAATATTTTCAAAAATAATTTCAAAATATTTTTTTCACAAATAGTAATCATTTTATTTAATTGTGATGATATTTTAGTTGGTTGAAATATCATTAAAGATAAATACAACTTTTTTTTTACAAAATTCAAAACTATAAAAGATAAAATCATGTGAATATATGCTACGTTCAAAATTGAAGATAAACTTTTGAAAAAAAAATTATTTGAACATAGGCAACATTAAAAATTGATAATGAGTTTTCAAATTATTATTAGATAATTTTACACTATCGGATAATTATAATATTTTATTTATATGATTATTTTAAAATAATTTTATAAAAGTTAACTACTTTATTATAAAATAAAATAAAAAAATTATTGACAATGTAAAACTATGCTACAATTTCACTGTAATATTCTTGTTTTCTTCAAAAATTAAACTAATGCTAAAAACTTATTAAGGAAAAGTTAATATGGAAAAATTCTTAAATTTATTCAAACCCTTTTATAGTTTTTATACTTATTATTCGATCTAAAATTATTATTTTAAAATTAATCGTTCTTTTTTTATTTCAATCCTTGCATTTACAAAAAAAAATATTATGATTTTAGGCTATTTTTTCATCTAAAAATATTGTTATTTTAAAAATCAATCTTATATCTTATTATTATTATTTAAAAGTAGAATAAAATATGTTTAATTCCTTGATAAATTAATGAATTTTATTTTAAGTTTCAAATACAAATTTTATTTGTTTTGGATTCTTCGTATATCCAAATATTTGTTTTTCTCTTTTTTGATATTTTATTTTAATCTATAATAAATTAGTAAAATTTGTTTTGAGTCACATAATATATACGCACATAATTTATTATTTGTTCATATAAAGGACTAAAATAAAATGGACAAAATTTGTTAGAAACCTAAAAGAAAATTTTATAATTCCTTATAGACCTAATAGAAAATTTATTACAAATTCCTGTCCTTTAAATTAAAAATTAATTAATTCAACGGCTATAACAATAATCTCACGGTGAAAAATGTTAACCAATTTCGAACCCATAAGCTGAAGTGCGTCAGAAAACTTATGAAACGGTGCGTTTCAAGGGATACGAGATATGCAGCAGCTTCCCGCTCTGTTGCTCTAAACTAAACTAAAACCCTAAACAAAACTAGAGCCAGTCGTGTAAGTAAAACCGTCATGGCGATGAAAACTGCAGAAGAACACGAAGTGGGTATCTCCTGCTTCATTTCTGACCTTCCTGGCTTCCGCGGAATTTTAAAGCAAAGGTCTATATTCATTATTACCTTCCTCACTGCACCTCCTCTGTTTAATGAGGAAGTGCATTATTCAACTGTGTCTTGTTAATGCCGATTCAATTGAATATGATTCAGGTATTCTGATTTTATCGTGAATGAAGTGGACAGAGATGGAACAGTTGCTCAATTGTCCTCACTTGATGCTCCTCAAGAGGAGTCAGAGGTCTAATTAACTGTGATCATTAATCATTTGATTTGTGATTTTTTTTTTTTTAGTATCTGACTCTTTTGTGCTTATTTCAGAGTTTTGAGGAAAAAAATGGAACCAACACATCTGACACTGTTGTGAGTTATGCCTCTCAAATTGAATCTTTAAAGACTCTTGCTGGGGAGTCTGATGCTGTTCTTTTGGAAGAATTTATTAATAAAATTAATGCTGGTGGAGAGGATAGTGTTTCTCCTATTGTTCTTTCTCCGGATTCTGATAAATCTCATCGAAAGGTTAGTATGAATTTTGTGGCTTATTTTGGAGACATTTGAAAAAATGTCTACATTGGCTAGAACTTTAATATAGGGTCAAAGTGGGTGTCTCATTACAATGGGTTGAAATTTTTGCAGAAGTTATATGGTTTTTGGAATAACAAACCAAGTATCAAATTGAATGCTTTTGATTCACACTTCATTCGTTTATTTAGCCTTTTTTTTTTAGTTCAGCGCCCAGCCACTTTAATTTGCTTTTACATTTAATTGAATTCAGAAAGAGGAGACTGGTTTGATTCTGATTTTGTGGCATGCATAAACATAATAAATTCGTTTTGTAGTTTTTTTTTTTGCCAATTCAAAACATCATTAATTTTATGCTTCTCAAATCTACCAGGCAATGCATAACTTCTTTAAGGAAAACTTTAAGTTCCTGGTCACTGACGTGGTTGATGGACCCGATGCTTCATCGAAATGTATCCGTGTGAGATTGAATTCTGCTGAACCAAACAGCAAAGGCAAAAACTCCAAGAAACGCAAAGAAAGAGGTGATAAGCCCTTTGACAGCCGAGGTTCAGAAAATTGGCCTGAAAATGTTGGCAAGTTCCTTAGGTAATATTGCTCAGGCATTTTTGTTTTATAGAATATAATTAAGCAATGCTCACTGTCTTCCATGTCAGTGCAGTCAAACAGACCATTTTGTTAATTAGCTATACTATACTACTATTATGTTGAAGAAGTAACCACTTGTTGAATGTTGAATGTTCAAACCTTGCATTGGATTTTATGAAGGCTTTTGGCTGCATTAAATTATATTTTACTCATTCATTGCCAGAAAGTGGTAGCCAGTCATGGTTGCATTTTTTATTTGGTTTATGTCATTTTCCTGATTTTTATATTGTATTTGTTTGTCAACTGAATGTTTCTACCAGTGTAATTTTTAGGTTTCATCTTTACAAGGAGAACAAAGATACCCATGAAGCCTTGGGGGTTATTGGAAATATGCTCGGCATCCAGGTCTGTCTTGTTCATTGTTGGATACATTTTGTAGGCTTTCTGATGGACTGAAAGTGAAGTTCTGTTTGCTGATGATTCATTCAGTTCTTGTATGGTGATGATTTCCTTTTTCCTGTTTATCAATATGCAATCTGGAACTGAAACATGTGATATGATAATTGAATTTATTTGCCATATTTTTTAATTATTTGCTTGACACATTTATGATTGTTTATCAATGTATTATGCCTCCGTACATCCCTTTTGTTTTCAACCTGGAGATTTAGGAATTTTGTATTATTATTGTTTATATCTCCATGATTTTTTCTTCTCATAAAATATGATTGATGTCAAATGTTATGGTTCCAAGTTAATGCATTTTCCATTTGGCAAGTACATGTATATTATTATTTATTCCCCATTTATGTCTTGCCTTCTCCTGAGCCCCTCCCTTCCTCCCACCCTCAAGAAAAATAAATAAATGCAATCTGCTAATATGACTATTGATTTATGAATAAGCTTGTTGAGTTCTTCCACTTTTCTGTTTTAACTGATTGATAATTAACTGACAGCCAAAATCATTTGGATTTGCTGGTACAAAGGACAAGCGTGCTGTCACAACCCAAAGGGTGATAAATTTTCACATTCATGCTTATTTTACTTTAAACATTCAATCCTTTCTTCATTTTCCAGAATTAGTATCAGTGTTCATTTAGAAATAAATACTTCAATTGGTTTATTACTTGTTTTATTTCTAGGTTACTGTTTACAAGCAGCGAGCAAGTCGGCTAGCTTCTCTTAACAAGCGCTTGTTTGGTATTAAACTGGGTGATTTCTGGTAATGTGATTGGATTTTGAATGGTTGCCTTTCCTACTTAACAGTTTTCTGGGGAATGATAGCTATAAATGTACTATTGTCCAGTTATGTTAAGGAAGGACTTTGTCTTGGGCAGCTCTTGGGAAATCGATTTACAATCACATTGCGGTGAGGGTGTTAGCTACGCATGAAATTCATTTTTCCTATGTTAAACTATCATCTCTTGCAGTTAGGGTTATTTATAATTGTTGATGTAACTGCAGCTTTATATTTGTATCCATAGCATTGACATATTTTCTCAGAGGTATTGTTGCAGATTCTGAAGATATCATAAAAGCGTCTGCAGATGCCTTGGGAAAGCATGGTTTCATTAACTACTTTGGTCTCCAGGTACTTTCTAAGTCAACTTACACTCTCTTCCCTACTTTGTGTGTGTCTTTTTCCTCTCTGATTAGTTTGCACTTGCTTTTGTTGCCGTAACATACTATAGAGGTCAACTTGTGTTACTTTAGAGGTCAACTTCTTGAACAAGCCTGGTGGAGAATGATCTGATGACACGCTGCCTGCCCTATATACTATTTTGAACTGACATATGCACTAGGATGCTGCATATTTATCATTTCCCCATTCTCATGTTATATTTATAAGAGTCAGCAAAAATTACCTCTATAGATTGACTATTTTAAGACTTATTTTATTTTTCACTTTTGCTTAACAAGCAACTTATTTGTATGTGAATGTGCTCACTGCTCAGCGTTTTGGAAGTGGTTCTTTGCCAACTCACCTTATTGGGGCTGCATTACTCCAAGGGGAATGGAAACTTGCTGTAGACATGATCCTGGATCCAAGAGATGGAGATATCCTTTTAATTGTTTCTGTTATATACAATGGATAATGTCTTGAATGGTTAATTTTGTGCTGATAGTTAAAAAATGGCATATTGATTACCGTTGTTCTTCATAATAATGTTATTTAGATACAGAGAAGTGAAATAGCCAAGGCACGTAAATACTATAAAGAAAGTAATGATGTTGTTGGGACACTAAAGCAGTTGCCTCGATATTTAGTTGCTGAAAGGGCTGTGGTAAGCTTCAAATGAAAATGATTTTTGCTTTAGACACTTACTTGGTGTTAGAGTGGAGCTAATTTTTTTTGTTTACTCACTATATTTATGATGTCATAACCATGTTTTTGTCACCAAATCTTCTGCAGCTGCAAACTTTAAAAACGTCTCCTGGAAATTATTTACAGGCTTTGAAAAGTATTCCAAGGACTCTGAGAATGTTGTGAGTTATAATTATCTGATGATATTGACATTTTTTTAATGTTTGGCTCAAGTGGTGTTACACTCTTAGTCTGTTGTTGCTAGCAATTTTTCTTAGTTGGTGTATCTATATGGTGCCTAATTTCATTGTTACCATCCAGTTTCTATCATCATTTGGTGTTTACAGAATTTCATGAATCTCCTTTCTTTGAGCACTGCATGGTAGTATGCTTATATCTTAATTCCTCTTGCTTGAAGAATAAAAAACGTTTTTTTTTGTATATTTAATTTAACCTTTCTTTTACATTGATCCTTTCCTTTTTCTACATTTCAATTTAAACATATACCTGGCATTGAATTTCACATAATTTTATATGAAATTTCATGTATTCCCTTGAGATTTAAATTATCTTATTCTGTTATTAGAAAGACTTGTAAGTTGTAATCAAAATGTTCAAGGGTGAAAATTTGGTTGAGGAGCCTTTTCCGATCATAAAATGATCAAAACAAAACATGCTCAATGGGCATTGCATATTACAGACTACATGCATAGCAATTGCCTGCCAGCATTAGTTTCCTTATATACTATAGAAATGGCATAACAAGGCAATAGTGTTGTTACAATTGGGAATTTTATGAAGTTTAATAGTTTATTGCCAATGCTAAGTTTATGCTGAGATGTATATTTGTTTTGCTCTCCTGCCCACCCCTTGTGGACACTAATCAGTTCTATACTTCCATGCTAGCTCATCAGCCATTCAGTGTTATTTTGATGGCAAAAAACTCTGGCTGTAGGCTGCTGTATATGTGAAACAGAGTCGACAAGTGCATGTATTTTTAATCTTGTTGGTATGCTTCACTATTAAAATTGGCTGTTTTAGTACTTAAGGACACGTTTGTTACATTTTATTTTAATAAAAAAATCAATTCTAAATTAATTTCATGTGGTTGTTTCAGCTTTTCAAAATAATCAAAAGTTAAAAAGAATCTAAAATCTAAGTAAATTAAACTGGTAAGCTATTTTGAATAGCTTCTCATAAAAATCAGCTGTTTTTTTTAAGTGATTTTTATGATTCTAAACAAATATAAATTAGCTTATGCTTTTTAAAATAAAACCTAAATAATAATTACTAGATGATTTCACATCCAAATCACTTTTTTCATCTGTAACAAACAGGTCCTAAATCTCTGCTTTTGATAAGCTATACAGCTAAGGAGGAAAGGTTTAAATGTAAAGACAACTGTGAACTTAACACAATTGCAAATGGATAAAAGTTGAAAGCTAAAATAATACAAAAGAAATTCTTGCAGAATCTCTAAAGTGGATTATTTATGCTGTCTATCTGATGATGTTTTCTTTTGTTTCATTTGCAAAGACAAGTCTGCTACTCTGCTCTCAACACAAATAAAAGTTGTAATATATTATTCAAGATCATTTATTTGAAGGATGATATTGGTATTCATTTTATAGTTCCACTACTTTTTTTAGGTATGTTCATAGTTATCAAAGCTATTTGTGGAACCATGCTGCAAGTAAGAGGGTGCAAAAATATGGTAAGTTGTGATTTGTAATAAACTGCTAGATTTGTCTTGGTTTCTCACTTCTCAGGCAATGAACTTCTAATGTCACATCTCCTGATTTCCTGACTGCATTTGATACCCATTCCATACAATTCTTACCATGAATTATCATATGATAGTGGAAGTCAAAATATTCAATTATTAAATCAAAAGTGATTCTACTGTATGGCAGGAACTGAGAATGTAGTATTAGGGGACTTGGTATATTGTAAAGAAAAATCTACTGGAAAGGTTACAGAGTTTGTTGGATCCGAATATGCTGAAGACTGCAGTGGTAGGTATGATTCTAATAATGAAGATGAAGTCTCTGGAGAGATTCATGAAGAAATAAATAGTGTCAAGGTTAGTCTTTTGATTTTGGCCAATTGCAGAGGTCTGCTAATTATCAACATGGTCAGTGATTAGTGATTGTTTAATGAAATCAATAACCTATTGAGCTATTTTGTATCAAATTTCATGAATGAAACACTGGTGAACCATTTTTTTCAAATGATCAGATTAATTCCATAGACATAATTCTATGTCTAGAAACTTGATGTCTATCTTCATTAGCTAGTGGTAAAGTGTCATCTTTTTTTTCTTAAATTGAAAAAGATTTTTGTTTGGGAGAAATGAGGGGAAGTACAACTAATGGAAGGATAATTTATCAATTGGAACAAAAACGTATTACTAAACAAGGAACAACAGAAGTTGTGTGAATGATGTACTAAAATCAGCTTCACAATTTAAAGTGGGTTTACTTCGTATGACAGGTTGTCAATGCTGAAGATCTTAATTCAGGATGTTACAAAATTGATGATGTAATCCTTCCTATGCCAGGGTAAGCATGAATGGCTAATACTGCTCAGATTCTTTGATTCAGATAACTCAGATCCTCTACCAATGTTTTAGTTTTCCATTGTCATCTTTTTTATTTTGGGAGAGGGGTGAGAGACATTTATGTATTTATTATCTTGCAGTTCACGGGTAAAATATCCAACCAATCATATTGCCAATGTTTACGAAGATTTGGCGAAAAAAGTAAGTATCAATTTGGCCCTTGCACTCTCAATATCCTGAATTTTTATGCATTTAATTAGGGGTGATATCTGAGAAGCTAAGCTTGGATGTCATGTCAAATATTTTACTTTGAGTAGTGATGCACACAACAAATTCTTAGAATTCTTTTTATGCTTCATTTTTTCTTTCTATCTCATTCTATCATATTAGTAAATCACTAATCTTATCCCACTCTTCCTATCTCTCTCTTACATTGTCAGAATTGTTGCAAAAAACTTGTGTAAGAGTAGATTTATCCCTTTACTTATAAACAATAATTCAAGGTTATATTAATTGCTATGCATTTGAGGGTACTTGAGCAAGTAAATATATTTCATGACGGGAAAATAAAAAAGTTGCTCCTCAGTTTCATTTTATTTTATCAAGCAAAACAGTCCTTTGGTGATGAAATAAAGTATGCTCATAAATTTGAAATAAGTCGACTTTTCAAGTTAGTTATGCCTTGAAGACTATAGGTTCTGATTCGGATATTCTGTAGAACACCAACCTGAAGAGCTGCTGTATGCATGTTATCAAGACAAGATTAATATTATTACTTAGTATTTGACAATTGATATTGAATCTTGGAACTGCAATTTAGTGGAGATATTATTATTATGCATGGACAAGCCCCTCCACTGCTTCTCTTTTTCTCCCTCCTCCTTCTGTTACTTCTAGTATGGTCAGCTATTTCTTACGTATACATTTTGGTTGCTGTCCTAGCCTCCATGCAACCTTCTTTACTGTTATTGTTCCATGGGTTGTTATTTCTGCCCCCTAAATATTCATCTGTTTTATTTGTACTGGTCAGGATGGAATCAGTTTAACTGAAAGCGTGCATAATGTGGAGTATGTAATAAGAATCTCTACTCAAATATTGATGAGTCCAATTCTCCATTCATTCTTTATCTTAATCTTCTTTTTCTCTCCTGCCAGTTCTCTTACCCTGGTTTATTCCTACTTTTTATTAGGGATTTCTCAATAACTAGTATCACTGGATGCTACAGGAGGGTTTTTCAGAAGCCAATTAACTTTGAATGGTATTTACATAAGTTAGCCCTCCACATTGCATAGACTCTTACATTTTGCTCCTTTTTGTTTTTGTGTGTAGTTCTCTAATGGACTCATTTCTTTGATGTTTGCAATTGCAGGGAATTACTCACATATAGTGACATTAATAAACAATTGGTAGAGACAGATTTAAATAAAATTAACAAGTCTAAACCTACAAACACTGTCAAACAAATGAGTGCAGCAAATGGGAAAAATGAGGAATTAGAGAGCTCTGATGACGTTCCAAAGGTTGTCGAGAATTATAGTGAGATTGCTGGTGAGGAAGTAAAATTGCCACATGACGATTCTCTCAGTGGCTCCAGCTCACAAGATTCCCAAATTGCTCTAAAATTGAGCTTTACTCTTCCTGCTTCATGTTATGCAACAATGGCCATAAGGGAGCTGCTGAAGACCTCAACATCTGTAAGCACCCAATTTGAAAAGTCTTGTGTTGCGTCTGTTACTACAAGTGCTCAAATTAATCATGATTGGGAAAATCTTCTAGTATTGGGAATATCCACATAAATAATCGGAGTTGTAAAAACATAAAATGGGACAAAGCTTGGTCTTGGCTTCGGTCAAACTGGGGTTAGATATATTATATATTCTTTAAACTCTACTGAATTATTTTGACATGGTTGAAACTGACTGGGTAAAGGTGGACCGGTTATTCTCCTAACAAGTCCTGCATATTTCCTTCATCACAGTTTGATGTGCATATAAATTCTTTTATTTTAATGCTGTTGCAGGTTGCATATCACAAGGCATTAAACTAATTGTGTCCGCACAGCTACCCTATTTATCAATGTTTTCTGGAAGAGAAAGTGATTTATACAACAGAGGGAACGCCACAAAGAGAAGTTTCAGCTCATGTTACTGATTTTGTGTTGTTATAATATCTTGTCGGAAGAGAGCAAAATCCTTTCTCCGGTACTCTCTGTATCTTGTTGGAGAACTGTAACTGTGAAACTTAACACTAACAACTGGCACTGCTGAAAATTTATATTTAAATCTTTTTTGTATGAGAAGATTTCCATGTGTTGGATTTTTGTCCGATTTGTCCATCCTAGCAGTAACATACCATCACTTTGCTTTCGTGTTGGGCATTTTTAGCTGCCACATCTCATTCCTATGGCTAAAGTTTAGGGTAATGGATATTTTGTACCCATTGTTTGGAAATTGAACGTCTGCAGGTTTAGTTGTACTCAAACCAATTTAATCTCCCTGCTTGTGACTTTCGTCTTGTTTTTGTTGTACATTTGTGTGCACTTTTGTCCCTAGTATATGTTGAAATAAGGAAAATCTGAGTATTTATTTATAAAATCCAACTCATCTTACCCAAATTGGCAAATTACGTGTATGGACTAGTAGTTTTGGTTATATAAAATTCAACCAGAATCAATAAGTGCGTGTGTATGATATTTTTGTTTTCAACACCAGTTGCGTTGAATCCAATTGATTCACAAACTCAGCCTAAGCAAATGCCCTTTTAACAGACCCAACAAAACACACTACAGAACTTGACACAAACTTACATTTAGAGGATAATCACACACAAGCAATTCCGGTTAACAGAAAAACCATCAATCATACATGGTATGTCTTTTCTCAAGGACAATCTCCAAAGCAAAAGAACAATACCCATTTCCGCCTGCTTCCGCAAACTAGAGGAAGCATAGTAGCAGCAGCACGGTTCCACAATTCCACATCAAATGTGTATTTTTTGTTATTGAAAAATATTAAATAAAAATAAATAATTCACATTAAATAGTGCGTACTAAATTCTTAGCCTAGTCTAATGTAATGTTAATGTTAACTGCGAGCTAGTATAATTTACAAGTTGTACACGAACTATTAAATATATTATAGTGACAACACACGAGATGCATATGATGCAACCTTTATGTGAGGAGAGAGGGTCCCACTCACACTCCCGGCCACATTGTCTGTTAGTATATGAGGCTTCTTTAGGCCCCTACTCTTGTGTGGCCAGACACTGTCTCAAACAGACATCTCTTCATCATGCATATTAATTTTCTCAATTCAGTGTATTAATTTAACTCATATAATGCCTATCACAACTTAGATAATTTCAATTAAAACAATATTTCTCCCTTCTTTATAGAAAAAAAGAAGCATGCAAAACAAACATTCATGCTTAATTATGCACAACCATAAGGTTCTCCTACCAATCCAATCCCATGTGCTATTGGTCTGTGTCTGTGACTGTGAGCAAGCGTCCATTACACAGTAAGCGCTTGCACGTGCTGGCTGCTGTTCCTGTACGACAGCACTGTATTCCTTTGTACCAAGTGAAGATTCCCATCCTTAAATCATTGGTCCCACTCTCTGCTTCTTTTCACGTGTCCTGCCATCCCTATGCCGTTAATTACACCATCATCACCGTCAGCTACTCCATGCCACCCACACACCCAACCCCTTCCTTCTTCTAATTAATCACACTCTCACTCCCCCAGCGCGTCGACTACATGTAACTATAGAAATGCTAATGGTAATGGTATACAAAAAGTTCAAATAATCAAATCGGTTACGGATAAATTAAGCAATCACACAATTTGCCTTTTTAGAAACCCTGATGATCACAAGTTGATTTCTTGTGTGAGAGTGTGACTAAGCTAGCTAACTAAAATATTCTCGTGTGTTAATGGGGATGATAAAGATGAGTTTGGATTTAGTTTGAAAAGAGAAAAAGGGTTGGGCAAGTTTGAAATGAATTGAATATACCTTGAATAGCAACGTGGTTGGATTGACTTGTCCAAGGTCACACAATATTTAATTACATAAAATACGGTACAGTAAATCATTTGGGCCTTGGGGGGGGGGGGGTGGGGTGGCCGGTGAGTTCACTTTCTCCTAAAAGGGTGTCGGGGGCTATCTTTTCCTTTTCATGCAAGGACAATCTCCTTGATAAACGCGATAGAGAAGAGAGAGAAGAGAGAGAAGAGCTAGCTAGAAGCGTTTTTGTAAAGTTCCTTGTTGCTAGCATTGTGCTGATTTACATTACAGTTCACCCCAACAAGAACAAGGAAGCAACACAAACACAAACACAAACATGTTCGATGGAGCACCTGCACCAGACCAGTTCCACCAATTCATAGCAGCAAGGACCACTCTTCCTCTCCACTTGTCTTTCCCTCTCCACCAAGCCTCTTCAACTCCTCCTCCAGCCCCAAATACCTTCTTACCCTTTGATCCATATCATCATCACTTGCCACTCCAAACCAATCATCATCATCTCTTGCACCCTCCCACCCACAAACATGAACAAGATCACAAGGTTTCTCCAAATCCAATCAACAACGTCGACGTCCAGATTCAAAGACAATTATCAGATCATCAACTAACCGATTCCACCAGCTGGACCAACGATGAAGTGCTTGCACTTTTGAAAATAAGATCTAGCATGGAAAATTGGTTCCCAGACCTCACTTGGGACCATGTCTCAAGGTACTAACTAGTAACTAGATCACATTTATATGTTTTAATTCACTCATTCCTTTGAGCAAGCTAGTCAGTGAATTAATCAAACTGAGATGTACTTACTGATCATCTAGCTAGCTAGCTAGAATAACTATACTGTAAGTATTCGATTAATTAATTATCATATGTTATGTTTACCTTACCTTCGTGTGGTAGATACATTAACACACACGTGCACCAACGCGCTATAGTACTACTTTAGCTCGCACGCTGACACACACAGAAAGACACAAACCCCGAGAGAAAGAGCTGATTAAGCCATTAATTTGAAGTGTTGGGGACATCCAGTACGTACTACTATACTTGTTGTGTGATGCAAATAAATAATTAACATGCTTATGTTGGTTGGTTTTGGATTTTTGTATTTATGATGTGTGCAGGAAGCTAGCAGAGCTTGGGTTTAAGAAGAGTGCTGAGAAGTGCAAGGATAAGTTCGAAGATGAGAGTAGATACTTCGACAACATTAATAACTACGGCGCCAAGAACAATTTCCGGTTTCTCAGCGAGCTTGAGGAGCTTTGTCAAAACCCTGATCCTGGTGCTGATGTAGTGATTAGGAGTGATGACATTGCTGTGGTGGAAAAGTCAAAGGTGCGCAAGAGGAAGAGGCGTCATAGGTTCGAGCTGTTCAAGGGTTTTTGCGAGGGTGTTATCAACAAGATGATGGCTCAGCAAGAAGAGATTCACAACAAGCTCCTCGAGGACATGGTCAAAAGAGACCAAGAGAAGTTCGCCAGAGAAGAAGCGTGGAAGAAGCAAGAGTTGGATCGGATGAACAAGGAGCTTGAGATTATGGCACAAGAGCAAGCTGTTGCCGGGGATAGACACGCCACCATAATTGAATTCTTGAAGAAATGTGCAACAACAACAACTTCATTAATATCCCCTCCAAGCCAATATGCCAAAAAACTTCCAAATTGTGAATTGCACTCGAAAAACCCTAATAATCCTTCCAATGAAGACAACAACAATCTTGAGCCAACACCCAATTCTCCTAAAATGATTCAGAATCATGATGATCAAACTACGTTGGGAGCAGAAAACCCTAGCAGTACAAGTGACACGTTAACATTGCAAGTACCTTCTACCCCAACACTCCACAACCCTAGTTCTTCTTCACTCAACAGCCATAATAACAATATTATTATTATCCCATTAGAGTCAAATTCAGTTTCAACATATAAGCCCAGCAGTGAGAACTCGAAAGATGACATTGGGAGAAGATGGCCAAGAGATGAAGTGTTAGCACTGATAAACCTGAGGTGCACAAGTCTAAGTAACAACAAAAACAATGAAGAGAAAGAAGGAAACAAGGGTCCACTGTGGGAGAGAATCTCGCAAGGGATGTCAGAGCTGGGATACAAGAGAAGTGCAAAGAGGTGCAAAGAGAAGTGGGAGAACATAAACAAGTACTTCAGAAAAACCAAGGATGTTAATAAGAAAAGGTCCCTTAACTCTAGGACCTGTCCTTATTTCCATCAATTGAGTTGCTTGTATGGTCAGGGAAAAATTGTGGCACAGTCCACTGAAAGGGAAGGGAACTATACTTGAATCCAACCGCGAATTCCGGCGAAGTGCCACCACCGGAAGCGGATCATGAGTCTTCCAAGTGGGTCAGTAATCAGTATGCATGTTGATCAATGATCATGCAGGTGAGTGAGATCGAATGAAACCTTTGGAAATTAATAATTAATTAGTTTCAAATTCATTAATTTTCTCCATTTTATATATATAGCGTAATAAGCAGTTCCACTATTTATATTTAATTCCGTTTCTTTTGGTTTTGCTGGTGGGAGGACTTTCTTTCTTATATATAGAATAAATAAACTAATTAATTGAATATGTATATTTTGATTTTGGCGATGAGCACCGACAGCTTGAGGAATTCAATTAGAACAATATTTCTGTTCTGTGGAATATGATTTTATAATGCCAGTGCAATTTATATGTTTTCTTTATGAAATTGACGTTTCATACATATATTGGCTAATGTCTATTAATTGGGAACACAATGTCCCGGGGAAAAAGAGGGCTGGATGAGACATTCTTCCGGAATAATATTTTTTTTTAACAACAATTAATTAATTTTGAAAAAAATATATATTATCTTTAGTTTTTGTAAAATATTTTTAATATATATATGTAATTAAATATGTATAATACCAAATTAAATACGATCTTCGAAATTTAATGCTGAAATGATATAACTCTTGATCATTTTAAAATCTACTAGTAGCGGAATTAATTGCAAAAAAAGCGAAAGGAATTATCAGTGTTTTCATCCAAATATATATAGGGGGGAAAGTGTTAAATTATTGCAGGCTTGCATGATGATCGATCAATCAATAGCATGCTTAAGCACTCAGCCAAAAAAAAAAAAAAGCATGCTTAAGGATACGAATTTTTAGCATACAAAACAATAATTATACAAACACAGATATTGATTTTGTTTTGTTTTAATTCAAAAGATCATAATTTTATTTTTGCAGTTTTGCATGGTGTGTTGAATGTTTGGAGCCTTGGAGGAGAACACTAGAAGAGGGAGGTCGTTAATTAATTAATTTATTTAAATATAGAAAATTATACTGTAATACATAGTTTAGAAAAAGAGCAAAAATTATTTGAATATATGATAATTTAATTTCTTTAGCTATAATGATATTATCTTATTTAAAAAACTCAAATTATTGATAACAATATTTTCTTCGATTCTAAATTTCTCCATTCAAACCTGTAGAGTAATGAAGATTATTTGATTGTAACATTTTGGTTGATTTTAACATAAGATCATCGAAGAATATATAACGAGGTGCATTTAGATATTTGAGTTTCTTATGCTGTGGGGTGCTCTTGAATACTATTATTGAATCCCCCCTCCCTTATTTTTAAATTCTTGTTATGTTTTAAGGTAACACTTCACTTCTGGGTAAAATAGAATAAAACAATAGTGGCATTGTACAGATATTTTAAATTTAAATTATTTTCAAATCAAATAACTTTATTAATAACGTGTATTATGCGATATTATATAAGGAAAAAAATTAAAAAGATAAGACTTTTTAATTTTTTTTTTTTATAAAGTAATATTGAAATTATGACACATCATATTTATTGATATGATGTATCAAATTAAATTGAAATTATAGTTAGTATCAATTAATTTACAACCATATTGATTTAATTGCAACAGTATCAGAAGGATTTAGGTTGATCGAGTGGGATAATACAATTCCACGTTTGACTTATTACATTATCTTTAATTATAAGCATTTTTTTGTAGTCTGAAGACTTTTCGATCTCCTTATTATTTTAGATCGATGCATCATATTCCTTTTCCTTAAACTTTTGCTACAAAAAAATATATCATTGATTTGATAAAGTGCTTAAAAATTAAAATTTAAATAAATACATTTTTTAATAATTAAATTAAAGATGACATATGAGAGAAATAAACATTTTAAATAAAAAAATTAAATATTCAATGCCAGAGAAATTACATGATTTTACGGAGATGTGAATATAGAACTGCTAATTAAAAATGTTTTCATTTTAACACTAAATAAACTCAAGTTTACTAATAGTTTTTTTTATGGAGCTCCAACAATTGTTTTTATTTCTTTGTTCACAAACAAACTCTGATTATTTGGGCTTAATTTAAAAAAAAAAAAAAGAGTTACTTCTATAAACACCTGACGAAAGTATATATAAAGAAAAACTAATGTAACTAAAATAAAATCCATAACTTGCAATTTATGTTTATATTTTGAATTTATATATATAACCATGAATACAATAACTTATACTAATAATACACACATACGTAGTAGGTGATTACAAACATATGCATACCATAATTAAGTGAAAAATCAGAGATAAGTCCGGGTTCTAATTAAGTTAAGGGATGTGTATCAGTTTGAGTTCGATCGCAAAAAAATTAAAGCTCAGCAGAAATGATGAAGTTTTGAATTAAGTTGTATATATAATTCCTTTTTAGTTACTGAATAGCCTTAAAGCGTTTTACGTGTAGAGAGAACACAGTTCACACAAATGAATAATATTAACGGTGTTAATCGAGAGGGTCCCATGGGGGTAGCAGTAGCAATTAGCAAAGTATATCTCATATCCTTATTATGGCCCCACACTTCTCTGCACAACACACAGACCCCATTCATTCATCTTTCACTGTCACACACTGCCACGTACATCCATCGCCATGTGCTCTTCTGCGCTCTCTCTTCTCTTCAGTCTACAGTAACTAACAAGTGCTTACACGTGCATGCGTACGTACATTATTTGACTTTTAATAACCCAAAGTCAACCTAATCAAACAACTAGCCTGCCGGGAAATAACACTTGGGCCCGATTCCAAATATTCGGCCCATATTATATAGACCCAAGAAACAAACAAGTTTAACGTTTGGTGACACAACCTACATAGAAAGATTATTAAGTTTATCAAACCTTTTAAACCAACAAAAAATAAATGTCGCTTTCTGGTAGTCAATAATATTGCCTTAGCCGCGTAGATCTTTGTCCCACCAATCCCACCGTCTTTAGATTTTGTTTGTTTACAAACTTCCAAAGTGTTTCTCTTTTTCTTGATACGTCTCCTGCTTGTTTGGCATATGTCCATACTATACTATTTCAACTTTCAACCATAGTATAGTTTATTCGTGTGCCCATCAAACTTGGCTTAACTGGGATGTTGCATAAATATTATATAGCCGTACATATATTATATATATATAAAGGGTGAGTTGATTTCAACTTTAAATCCGGGTGTTTGAGGTGCCGTGTAGTTCATTCTTTTTTGTTCAAAAATTATCTGAATCAAGCATCAAATTTATACACGATTCGGCTTGAATATATATCAGTTCAAACCAAATCAAACTTATTTTTCTGTTTGGTTTGGATTAGTTTTTGCAATTTTATCTTTTATGATTTTTAAAAATATTTTTAATTTATCTAACAAAACAATTGATGCTATCAGTGTCTAATTTTCAGAACTCGATTTAGACATTATAGCCAAAAACTCTCTCTCTCTTTTGCCTATTTAACACTAACAATACATCCCTAATATTCAGAGAACCTGATTTAAGGTATTATAACCATAATCTCTTATAAAAAAAAAAACTGTGTATTTAACACTGAAAATACCTAACACACTTAAAAAAAATGACACAAGAAGAAGAGAATAAGTTCATATATATAAATTATAAGAATTATAAACTAGAAACTTTAGCCAGCACACAAGTCGATTATAATTCAATAATATATATCTTAATTTTGTGTTGTACCTATACAAAATCAAAATGCATTAAACAGTCTAACGTACTAAAAAAAAAAAAATAATAAACTAATGAACCAGTGGAGAACTAGTATCTGGTAAAAATACACATATATTTGGAAACAATTGAGTGAGCTCTATTTGACTATTTATAATGTAGCATGGAGATGAGCCACAATGTTTAACCATTAATTAAATAGTTAAAGTAATATTCCGTTATTTACAAATTCCACTGTGTAATGATAATGAACTTTTAGTCGGGAGTCACGGCAGTGGTAAGTGGCAACTCTAAATCTGATGTCTTGACTCTTGACAAATTGGCGTCAAATCATGCGCCGGATGATAAGCTAGTTAAGAAATAAGAATTGAGTTGATTTCCTTTGCTGGGACTGGAGATTATACAATCAAATTACATAATAATTAATTAATTATTAGCTATATTTGTTCTGTTTTTCTACCTGTTAAACGATAACCCTTTTTTTCTTTTTAATCAAAGCTAGCTACGGAGCCTACAATAGCCTGTAACAAATAATAATATTTTGACTGCAACAAGGACACTCCTTGGGGGAAGCTTCGGAATAAATTAATTTAAATAGAGGTCTGCAACTGCAACTAGTTTTCCTTAGGCTCTACTCACTAGTGTATCTGTTTTTGGTCATAATTTACTGAAAGAATCTTTCTTTTATTAACCTTTTCTTACTACGGATTTATTAGAATTTATAAAATTCATATTTATTAAAGCTCTTGAATTTGTTTATTGACAATAAAAGTACTGGTGTAAGTTGTTCTGATAATATTTGATATTTCTCTCTACATGTATACTAATAATATAAATGTTATATAAAAAATATTTTTAAAAGTAATTTCGGTTCGATTGATATTATAAAAACACACACACATGACACATATATGATATACCTGTTAAGCTCTATTTTCTTTATATGTTTGAGATTCTGAAAAATTAGTCTGACGACGATATAAAGAAATGATCTTAACATTCGCAGTTTTAACAAATATGAAATGAAGATGACTTTTTTATTTACGTACTTAGAATCATACTACTATACTGTCCACTTTAATTCAGAACTTTTAACATTTTTGAAAATTTATTACTAACAACTAACTAGTAAAAAATATTGACCCAGATTTTAATTTTTGTCATGGGTTGACGACTGAGCTTTAGTTAGATTTGGGAGTATAGAAGAGATCTGAAGCGCATAATGATCAGTTATTAAATTAATTACTCTATAATGTAATGTTGACCCTTCTTCCCTTACTCTCATGAACTTCAATTCTCTCCGTCCTCGCTTGCTTTGATAATTTGCAATGTAAATTGTCATTTTCATTCTCCCAAACCAACCACAATGCCGAAAGAAAGAGCTTCTATTTCTGCTGCTCCAACAACGATGTCGTTTTGCACTAACCCTGCTAATGTACTGTAATGTTGAAGCTCGCATTCTCAGATTCGTCTCTTCCCTCTACTTTTTGAATCCCTTCTATCTCCTCAACTTCTTCTTACCCAGTCTCAGGTACATTTTGCCTTTTGTTTTTTTTTTTTGTAACCGTTTTTATTGCTCTCCAGAGTTCGTCAATGTTATATTGTTTATAATTTTATTTTATTGCTCGCAATTACTATTTCTCTAGGTTTCTCGCTAAGAATTGTCATACCTAATTCTTCAACCTTCGTCCATAAGTTAATGTATTCCAAACTTTGTTGTTGCTATTGTGCACATTATTACAATGCTGTATCCTTATGTTTATGTACATTGTGAAAGAGAGAAAGAGACGAACAACTTCTGTTGACATTTTAGTTAAATTCCTTCTGATGTATCAATACATTTTAGTAATTGTCGTCTTAACTTTGAATTTTGAGTTATGGTTTAGTTTTTGCCGTTTTTCCTTTGTAATTTTTTTTTTTGAAAGAATAGAACATGCTCGTCCTTTGTACACAGGAGAGGGAAATCACTCGCTGATTGATGATATGGAGCAGTATGAAATACTTGAGCAAATTGGAAAAGGTGCTTTTGGGTCTGCTCTTCTTGTGAAGCATAAGCATGAGAAGAAAAAGTGAGAATCCAACTTATTTAACCTTCATTTTTCCCTTTCAGCTTCTATACATCGTATTCATTTGTGCCTGTCAACTTTTCTTGTGAATTATATAGATATGTGCTGAAGAAGATTCGCCTTGCCCGCCAAACTGAGCGCTCTCGTAGGTCTGCACACCAGGAGGTTTGTGCGTAATTGCATTTCTGTACTTGTGTTCTGCTACATGGTTCCTGCCTTCCCGCTCCTCTTTTTTATTGGTGTGTGTGTTCTAGAGGAATTTCATTTTCTAACTGGCTGAAAGAAGTTTCAAACCTCAATATGAATTAGGCTGTAATTGTCTCAAGACATTTGATGTGAAATATTTCTGGATACGATTCATTTATATTATTCATGTTTTTGTTAATGGTGTATATTATTCATTTTTTTTCCTTCTTTTGATATGCTTAGATGGAGCTCCTCTCCAAATTAAGAAATCCATTTATTGTGGAGTATAAAGATTCATGGGTAGAAAAGGTATGAGGTTCTTGAATTCTACATCTCTTCACCTCAGATAATTTCAAGAAGTCAAGATAAGAATGGCTTCTATTGGATGATTGCTATTATGTCTCTCTACATTTGCATTTCAAGAAGTTTTAACTCTTTGATTTGGTCTTACACATGCTAACAGTAATATATTATTTCATTTGGTTTCGTTTGCCTTAATAATAGTAAATTGGCGTCACCATTGATGGGTTAGTTTGTATCTTGAATGAATAATATGTACACTAATGTTGACTAGAAGACAAAGTAATATAGCTTTGTTATTTGTTAAGATTTAAGTCTATTATCTTGTTTGGGTAATTACTTTGGCTAGTTCCTTTAATTATTACGATTTTTCTTTATTGCTGATTGTTGATGGATAATATATTAACCCAACTTCCTTCTCAGGGTTGCTACGTGTGCATTATTATAGGTTATTGTGAGGGCGGAGACATGTAAGTTTCTTTTTCTCAGTTTTTTACTAGCTTACTATTTATGGTTCTGTATTCTTTCACTTGGTTATTTTAATAAATTGTGTTGTTAATATTGTCTTAAATATCTCATTGATGAAACATAGGGCGGAAGCTATTAAGAAAGCTAGTGGTGTTATGTTTCCTGAGGAGGTTATGTCTGAATTTCTTTTCCTTGCAGACTATAAATTTTTATGTCTATTTTCCTTCAGACATGAATATTTATCTTTGAATAAGTGAGATGATACTTATATTTGGACGTATAAAATCTAAAATGGTCATCTGTTTGCAGAAACTATGTAAGTGGCTTGTTCAACTTCTTATGGCACTTAATTACTTGCACGTGAACCATATTCTTCATCGTGATGTCAAGGTTAGCTACCGAATCTTCTTTGTGCTTAGTGACAGCATTCCTATTTCCATCTTAATTCAAGCAATATATTAATAAGGATTACCTGATTCTATCAGTGTTCAAATATATTCTTGACAAAAGATCATGACATTCGCCTTGGTAAGTTATTCTATTGTTCCTTTAAATAAAGCATAGTTGCATAGATGGTTAAAATTTTGCTTACAAGTGATCAATGATGAATCAGGTGATTTTGGGCTTGCCAAAATGTTGACATCAGATGATCTGACTTCCTCTGTAAGAAATATTTTGTCTAAAGATTGAGTTTACCTTCTTGATTGTAACTTTTGTACGCTCATCATCAATAATGTTTTGTAATTTAGGTTGTGGGAACTCCTAGCTACATGTGCCCTGAGCTCCTTGCTGATATACCTTATGGCTCTAAATCAGATATTTGGTCCTTGGGTAATTACTCATATTATGGTTATTTTTGCTTGATAAGTTTTTTATTATCTAGTTGATTGTGTATTCATGATCTCTGAAATTGGTTGTTCAGGATGTTGTATATATGAAATGACCTCGCTTAAGCCAGCATTCAAAGCATTTGTAAGTTTCTTCTATAAGACTATAATCAAAAGGTTTCTTTTTTTTTGTTTGCATCTCATCATCTTGGAACAGATTTGATACTTCCATTGCTGCTGTCATATTATCAATTTGACTATTATCGAGTTAAATTTGGTTCCTCTAAAGTGAGGGGTGCTCTCTAGAATATGGGATAAATCGTGGAGTTATAATCATTGACTTAAATCAACTGAGTAGATTTTATCACATGTATAATTTGTCATGCATGTGATGTATACATGCACATTCTAACTATTAAATTGTTAAAATATACCCTATTAATTTTTAAGTCAAGGCTTATAACTCTGCATTGTATTCTCTAAAATACACTCTCAGCTTTAAAGCAGACAAATCCTGTCTCATTACCTTGTTTGAACATGTTTTTGTGTTCTATGGACTGACCAATACATTCAAATCCTAAAAAATTTACTGTCTGGTTTGATATATGTTGAACTTATGTCGTTTTTTTTTTTGTTATGATTTTCTTAATTGATTATCTGCTGCTCTTGTCTAGCTGCATGGCTCTACATATATTATCTCTCAAAGGCTTGAAAACTACTTGCATTTACCACTTTTATATATTTTTGGCTAGCATTGCTTTTTTATTAAATTATATATAATTGTTTTTCAATTTTTTCAAACAGGATATACTAGCCTTGATTCACAAGATTAATAAATCCATAGTGGCTCCATTGCCAACAAAGTATTCTGGTGCATTGTGAGTCCTTGTTCTTTTGTCACGTAGTTGCTTTGGTTTATATTGTTAGTCATTAATTGCTTTGTCATGTCTTAATGCTGTAAAATTTGGAATTTTATTGACCTAATGCCTAAAATTGTCCTAACTAACAGCTTTAGGCAAGGCAAAGCTCATTGAAAGTGAGGGTTTCTAGAAAATTAATAGCAATCAATTAGTTATACTATGAACTGTACAATTGATCTAACAATTTTTTATTTCACTTTTGGCAGTCGAAGTCTTGTTAAAAGCATGCTGCGGAAAAATCCAGAGCTTAGGCCTAGTGTATGTAGAAAACATCAACTCTGAACTGGAATAATTCTATGCAATATATTGCTGCAGCATCATCTAGTACCACGTATCATTTTGTAGATGGGTTGGATTGATGATGAATTCCACATTAAACATTAATGAGAATTTTCTTTTATATATTAATTAGAAATCCATTCATATAAACATATCTCCATTTTGCAAAAGAATAATTCTAATTTCTTCAAAGGGTCTTCTATAACCATGCATTCTTGCTTATTTTCTTTCATGTACTGTTCTGGATGCAGGCTGCAGAATTACTCGGGCACCAACATCTTCAACCTTATGTTCTTAAGGTCCATCTCAAAATCAATAGCCCAAGGCGAAGTACATTGCCAGGTCATTGGCCAGAATCCAACTACATGAAGAAAACTAGATTTTTGAAGTCAGAAGATGATCCTGTTTCCCTCTCTGGGTATAAGTGGCATTCTTTTAGCAAAGATCAGACTTCAAATCCTAGTGTATCAGGAGCAGAGCAAGATTCTCTATGTTCTACACTAGAGATAGATTGCACTCCTGATAATTTAAACCAAAGATTTGCTGAACTTTCTGTTGGAGACAACCACGATCTGAAGTCACTCCATAAGGCGGCTGTTTCCAGAACTTCTAATGCCAAGACTCCTAAACTAACTGCATCAAAAGCTTCTGCCACCCCCAAGAAATCAATGGTATCCTCAAAGAATCATAAGACGGTAAGGCAAGCGGGAATCAATCAATTAATGTTTGCCACATGGTATATTATGAACAAACTTAAGCATGTGACCTCTGTTGAGTGGGTTGTTTTACAATGAACTACTCTACTCTTACACGTGTAATGGTATTATTCAAGTAAGACTTTTTATGCCTGACTTTCTGAAGTCCACGATTGCAGCTTCCTGTTTCACACAATACGAGACAACCTGTCCATGCAACTCGCAGAGCATCATTGCCGTTCCCAAGAAGTTGTGCCATACAGCAGCCTCCTCGCAGGCCCAGTATTGGTTTACTTGACCATGTAAATTCACCCAATATTTCAGTTAACGCTCCCCGTATTGATAGAATAGCAGAATTCCCATTAGCATCATATGAAGACCAATTGTTTCCCATAAATAGATCTTCACCAAACTCGGCAAATGATTCAACTTTGATAGACAAATGCACAATCAAGGTATGTGACACATCCTATGTTAGGCCAGGCCGTATGGATGCTTGGCAGGGAATCAAACGCAGCATGTTCAAGAAAAACGATGAGGATAAAAGTGGCTCATCTGATCAAAATGCAACTGCTGGAGCCTCAAGCCACAACTCTTCAGACCTGTGCAGCCGACAGTTTGATACTTCATCATTCCAACAAAGGGCTGAGGCCTTAGAAGGTTTGCTTGAATTTAGTGCTAGATTACTACAGCAAGAAAGGTATGGAGAACTTGGAGTTTTATTAAAACCGTTTGGGCCAGGGAAAGCTTCCCCGAGGGAAACCGCTATTTGGTTGAGCAAGAGTTTAAAAGAGAACACTTTCAACCGGGAACAATCAACCTAAACTGCTGTAATATCTCATATAGTTCGGTGTTTCTTCTCAGTCTCACACTTACATTTAGACAGCTGATTTTAATAGGTAACAACGGTTTTTCATTTACCCACTTCTTTTTCACTCACTGAACAATGATATACTCACTTTCAAATTTCAATCTGATGAATGAGAAAGGCGATAGATATTTTCAATGACTTGATAACATTACCTATCTGACCAGACGAATTAACAAATGATAATTTTTTAGTAACATTTTCTAATTCTTTTCCTCCTTCACAGTTATTACAGACAAAAACTATTTATTTATAAATAAAAAAAAGAGACAAAAACTAGTAGTTCTTGAAGTGTTTTTAGGGTTGCTATGAGCTATCTAATTAGAATTAGAATTTTACCTCGAAATTTTATAAAATAAATGTTTTTATTAAAGGCAAGCGTAACACAAAAAGCACAAATGAATTACATCTAAGTCCATAGCCAGCAGGAGAAATGAATCAATAATAAGAATCAGTAGTAACCGAGCTGCTGCCAAAGGAATCGCGCCTGCTGTCCATTGAGCCATGTAAATTGATAACCCAATGGTCCATGCTTCCATGATCGAAGCGTAACGAGTTTGAGAATAGATTTTGTCTTGGACCATTCAATGGGGGGGAGGATTCCACAGACTTGCCTTTGTGTCTCCCTCCCCCCTGTTTGGGTCGTTGTCTTGGTTCACTCTGCGACCGTGCTTTAGCCCTTGAAGATTCTGTCTTGTTCATGTAATTTGGTGACACTGATTGCCGCTGAGAAGTTGACAAGCCAATTGTCGTTGGGTTCAATTCAGATATGGCCCGGCTGTTTCCTTCTATTATTAGACTTTTCTTCTTTTGGTTTTCTCGTTTAGAAACAAAAACTGGCACATTCTGCTTCGAATATGAAACATCATCTAGTGGCCCACTTCTTCTTTTCAAAACCTCCAACATTTCTTCCACACTCATTTTGTTTGAATCCTATACATAAACCAATCCAAATAGTTGAATAATCATATTTAAGATGGTGAAATTGAGTAAGAAAGAATCTTACTTGATTTTGTTCTGTTAATAAGTATGGAAGTCGGTTTGGTTCCTCAGCCATCTGAATTCTGTGAATTCGGGCTCTAACTTGTATGGCCATCAACGCATGCATGCCACGCAGTGTAGCAGTTGTTTGTTTCCTTACAAGGTGACCCCTCACCAGTGCCTGTAACTTCACTAATCCCCTTAAAGCATGCAATGCTCTCCTTGCCTATGTTTTTATTTGAGTCCAGGAATATTATATAAGAAAAGCTATTAATTAATATGCAATGATTATGCTTATCAAAATAAATTCATACCAAATATGACCGAAAGTTAGCCTGAATCTTTGTAGCGGCTCTGCTTTTATCTTTAGAAGAAGCCTTTGTTAGTGGTTTTGGAAGAAGACGCCTTGGAGTCTTGGTTTCCAACAAGGTTTGTATTTGAAGTTTGGCAGTGTCACCTGAGTCAAAAGATCTGGAAAATTTATGGCCTACTACCTTGCCTGTTAGTTTTCCGAAGCTCCATCTGCGCTTCACTTTGGGAATCAGACTCCTATCCTCGGCAGCGGCCGCGGCGAAGCAGAATGCATCGATCTTCTTGATTTTCTCTTCCTTTTTCCCCAGAAGGAAGTTTCTGATCCATTTGCTTGCCTTCCCCATTTCTTATTTTCTGTTCAGTTAATCATGCTACTGAACAAGCCACAGAGCTTCCTTCCTATTGCCTGAAATACCCCATTAAAGGAAGAATTAGATACATACACATAATAATAAGGTGGCAATTCCTCTGCTTCATATGTTAGTTTTAATCTTATATCTAATCACAGACGTGCATTCATTATATACACTGCATTCTTCTACTGTTTTACTACTTGTTCACCGTAACTCTTTCTTCTGGGTGCTTGTGCTGCTATTTAACTAATCATTGCTGCCTTTGGCCTGCAAAGGTTTCTCTATTAAAGCCATTTGGCACTTGGAGCTTTTTAAATATAAATTCGGTGGAGCATTCCATTTCAACCTGTCCTCAGCCTGATTGTCAAGAGCTGTAAAATTTTCTGACTTGGTAATATTTAAGGGGACCATGCTGTGAAAATTAAAAGAGGAGTACATTTACAACGCCTCTCTATAGAAATAAGAAGGTAGAAACGTCAGTTTTATAACCTTTTTTTTTTCTCCTTTGAGGCTTAATCCGGGTTTCAAGGGCCATGAATGGCTTGCACGCAAGTGTCAAGGCTTAAGAAAATCAATTATATGATAGTAATTTTTTATTCTATCAGTTTATAAAAAAAATTCAACTTAAGTGTTACGTAGAGATTGATTGAAATCATGGATATATGGTGGGCTTAAAACATGGAATAATTCCTCTTATCTGTGATAGAAGATGAATTAAAGAAAAGTGGTTATGTAGGGTATGCATAGAAAACTATTCCAAACAAGTTGAACATTTTCTAATAATCATGCACTAAGTATGTGTTGACTTCGAATTCATCTCTATGTTGTCGTACTCTTTTGGGTTTGATTCTGATTTAGTCAAGAACATGCAGCGTTGATTACTCGATCCATAATTAAAAGATTTCAAAAGTTTTTCACTTTAACTGACAATAAGAAATAGACTTAATATTTAGTTAATACAACTTGGATGAAAAAAAGGAAAACAAAAAAGAGTAAAAAATCACACACACGATTTGTTATCTAATTTAAATAGTATGTTGTTGTACTATTTCTTTTCGTTTTTTTCGGTTATTTGTATCATCATTCTCAACTAATTCTAATTTTTATCTTTATATCAATAAAAAAAAAAAAAAAGATTTGGAGTTTTTTTTTTATATCTTTGTCATCGAGTTCAACATTCAACATGTGAATGTCATTTTTCATAATAAATATTTTTCATTTAATTAGAAAAGTTGGCGACGAGAATGTAAGAAATTTGTTCTAAAAAAAACAAGGAGTCCTTGGCTTTTCATTTTTTTAAGGAAAACAAGTTGAGGAAGGGAAAAGTTGTTCATACTACTACGCATAGGTGTTTAAGATTAGGTTAAGGTTGTTTTATTTTTAAGAATGCAAATGATTTTTATAAGACTATTTTTTTTTTACAATTCATGATTAATTTATAATTTATAATTCTTAATTAGTTATTTTAAATACATGGAACATTTTGGGCTCTTAAGACGATTTGAGGCTTAGTACTCACATTTAAAGTTCCTCATCTCTTTCCCAAAATGTGTTTTATTCATCACAAACTAATTAACTAAACGTGTGTTGATTGACGAAATAAATTTATTTATTATTTTTATTTCTCTCTCTAGTTGTATTATAGGGTTTATTAGGGTGTCCATAATTTTACTTATTAAAAGAAATAATTACTTTTATTTTCTTATACCGTAATGTGGCTGTAGTTTAGTGGTGAGAATTCCACGTTGTGGCCGTGGAGACCTGGGCTCGAATCCCAGCAGCCACACTATTTTTTTCAAACTCCAAACAACTTTTTCAATTTATTTTTTATCTGGCACATAATATACAACCCTTTGAGATTGCTTATAGGTAATCTTGGATCTGATGATTGCTCCACGCTTGGAATTGAAGTCACAAATTCAAACTACTGACAGTCAATGTGAGATTGGACTTGCTTCCTACTTCTTGATTGATTTTAAGCTTTGAACTAAATTACATAAACACAGTCCTTATGCTCACAAAATAGAATTTAGAAGGTAGAGGCAGAAAAACAAGTTAAATTGAATTAGAATGCACAAAGTTAACTTCTTGTTTTTTTCTCCACCCACATTTTTTCCCTTTTGTGTACAAATAAGCTTCAAATCACTGCCGGAGATGACTTACTATTGTGCATAATTTTTGTTCTTTAACGCAATAATTATTGTATTATTATTCCTCCGAAAACAAAATAATACACAGACAACATTGAAAAGAAAAAAAAAACCGCGAAATTACGAAGCGTCTATCATGAATCTGAGTCTCATTTGGCCTTGACTTCGACGCCAGATTTGCCAGCGATGATGACAGAAGTGGCCATATTCAAGAACAATCCATGCTCGACGACGCCTTCCAGAGCTGAAATTTCAGCGCCAGCGGCCAATGCATCTCTAATTGGAGTCTTGAAGTACAAATCGACGATGTAATTTGAATTATCGGTCACGTAGGGTTTCCCAGCTTCGTCCAATCTCAATTTCGCATCCACGCCTTCTTCCTTGAAGAGTGCCTGAAGCCGATCCAGATTGTACTTCCAGCAGAACTGAACCACCTCCACCGGCATGGCCAGCCCGCTCCCGCCGAGCCCGTCCACCAGCTTCGTGTCGTCCACCACCACGATGAACTTCTCCGATGCCGCCTCCACCATCTTCTCGCGGAGGAGAGCGCCGCCGCGGCCTTTCACCAGGTTAAGGTCCGGGTCCACCTCGTCGGCGCCGTCAATGGCCAGATCGAGGCTGGGATTGTCGTCCAGGACCGAGAGGGGGATCCCGAGGGAGCGGGCTTGCTCCTCCGTTCGCTTCGAGGTGGGGACGCCGATGATGTTGGTGAGTTCGCCGGAGGCGAGGAGGGCGCCGAGCTTGGAGACGACGAAGGCGGCGGTGGAGCCGGTGCCGAGGCCGAGGACCATGCCGCTCTTCACGGACTCAACGGCCTTGTCGGCGGCGAGTCTCTTGAGGTCGTCCTGGGTGAGGGTGATGGCGCGGATGACGGGGAGGGAGTGGAGCCGGGTGTGCAGTTTAAGGGAGTTAGGTGTGCGCAGGATAAGGCGCGAGGAGGCACTGTGGTGTGCGGATGAGAGAGATGGAGGAGAGGAGAGGGATAAGGAAGCCATTGTCTTTTGTTTGAGTTCTCTTTCTTTCTATCTGCTTTGGTTGGGAGAGGCAGAGTCACAGTGCCACACAACACCACACCACACCACACCACACCCAGGTTTTTTATTACTTTATCTCTTCTCTTTTCTGTTTCTCGTTAGATTGGTTTTGTTTGGTTTCAACAAAGGTTGGGTGGATATTCCTTTTCCATCCTCGTTCATTCACTCACCAACTTATTTTCGTTTTCTGCTTTTCTCGTCTTATCCTTAAAGAGGAACAAATTTTATTTTATTTTTTAAAACACTCCTCCATTAATTGCTCATATTTTATTATTAGCAGTAAAATGAATTTTTATCCAAAATATTTTAACTTTCGACGAATTTTATATTCAATAATAATTTGGTGTATTTTATCTCAATTTTTTAAAAATCTTACCAATTTTATTCTTTATAATTTTATTTTGCATATAATTACACATTTTATTTTTAATTTTTATGTTTTTGATAAATTTTATTATTATTATTATTTTTTTACAAATTTTATCCCTAATTCTTGTTAATGAACTAATGATAACGCGTAAAAAATTTTAAATTTTAAAAAGTTGAAATTAAAATACGAAAAAAAGGGTTAAAAATGCAATTCATTGACACCGTTTTTGCAAACAAGTATTATTTATGGCACAATTTTTACTAAGCCGTGCCCGTCATATACTTTTTGAAATTATAAATAAATGTTAGTTTTAGTTTATGGTTTTTTTAACATTAATTGGATTTTATATTTTTCATATAAATAAAATTAGTATGACAAATCTTATGTCAAGAATTAACAGTAAAAATTAGTCAAGAATAAGAATTCGAGGAGGTGAGTGAATGAACGAGGATCTGAGGAGGATGGAAATTATATATATGTCATTAATAAAATTATATTGAATTTTACTGTTATTTTGAATCCTATTAGTCAACATATATATATATATATTATTTTAATATAAAATACTTATATAATTAATATGCAAATAATAAGAATTCAAATGCAGTCAATCAAATTTATTTGTTTTTTCTATAGAGAAAGCATAGGTGAAGTAACAAAGAAAAAGCGTTTTTGTTTTATTTTCATTTGTTTAATTGATTTGTGTTGTTGTATAATCCCTTTTTAAATGAAACGTGAAAAAAAATATAAGTAAATATTGATTGTAAAAACTTTGATGTAAAAAATCGTTTAAATAATATCAAAATATTTAACTGTTGGGTAATTGAAATTTAATAAATGTACAAGTTGAATATTTCTACCAAGAGTAATTTGGCACCAACCCCGTATATGCTTGTGTATGTGTATTATCATTATCATATCAAGAAATTATCTAATCCAAATCAAATTAATCAAATATTGTACAATAAATGATTATATGGTGCACATAAAAAATTATATAACACAAAAAATTATCACACACTTCTATAATTTTTATATTTCGTTGAGCCTTTTATTATTTTTATCTAATAATATTTGATATCTTAAATTTTATTTTATTTTTTACAGAAATCTTAAAAATATTTTATAATATTTATATTTGAAGTAATAACAAATCTTCTGGATAGCGTATCTACATATAACATAATTTCTTGGAAAAAAAAAGAAGAAAGAAAAGAAGCAAGATTATTATAGATAGTATTATCAATGTTCATTAAATTTGTGTTTTCTCTCAAAAAAAATAAAATTGTGTTAATAAATATTTGACGCCTGCGCTTCTTGTTGCACCGGCCACTCTCTCGCATACCATGTGCGAGTCACAGAGACAAATGGAGAGCTCACAACAAGAATTCTTCAAAGTTTTCCTGCACCACAAAGGTTCTACCCAGTTGGTATATATACTCCCTTAATTGCTTTGAATTCTTGCACCGTCTTTTGTTATTCGTGCATTCTTTCTCTAGTGTACATATCCACCTAGTTTGGACCTAGGGTTTAGATACTTATTTGTATGGTATACAGATTAAAAAAAAAAAAAAAGTTTATCTCGGGTGTCAAATAATCATAAAAAGTGAAAACAATTTCTAAAACAGCATCTTTTATATATGCAGCAGTTTTCTTCAATAGGGTTCAATGCTTGTCTATTTTGTCTGATTTTTCATGCTTAATTAGCAAATGTCAATTGGGTATATATTGCTGACGGTGTCACTCACCGGGGACTTGTTCTTGTTTCAGCAAATACCAACATCTTTCAACAAGTTCTTCAATGGAGTGATGCCATGCAAGGTCACTCTTGTAGACCACGATAGAAAATCTTGTGATGTTTTCTTGGAGAAAATCGAGGGTCGCTTGGTTTTTAAAGATGGGTGGCAGCAATTTGCCAGGGAGAAAGATTTAAAAGATGGGGACTTCTTGGTTTTTCAGTATGATGGCACGTCTACGTTTAATGTGAAGATATTTTCAAAAACTGGGTGCAGGAAAGTGGCTGCACCTGCAACTAGTGAAAAAATTCTTCCCTCTGTGATTTTGGATGAAGATTCTGATCAGCGTTGTGATAAAAAAATCCAGTACGCTCGTAAACGGAAACAGTCACGGCCGCTACCAAGTGTCAAAATAAAAAAGGAATCAGGGTTAGAAGGTCAGTTGTTTAAGTTGTATTGTTAATATTATCATAAAGCTAGCTAAACGCAACTCTACGTTCTTTCTGCGTATATAGTTCCATGTCCATCCGAAGGAGCTCGGCGCAAATCAAAAAGAGTTTATGAAGAAGAAGAAGAAGAAAAGGATGACCACAATGAGAAGAAACCTGATCCATTGGAGAATCCTCATTATTTTGAGATATATTTTAATGCTGCCTGGAGACTGAAAAAAGTGGTTAGTTATTTTATTCTTACAATTTGATCATGTGGGATATATAATTGCTGAATTTGGTTTCTATTATAATTGGTGTTGGTGGGTTGCAGGAACTTCCTAGAAGTGTGCTGAAGAAAATGAATATAAAGCTGATATCGAAGATAGGCCTAAGAGATGAGAATGGCAAATTATGGCCGGCGTCGATCACTTCCACAAAGAATGATCCTCCTCGTTATTTTCTTGGAGGTGGATGGTATGATTTCCAACGGAATTACAATATTCAAGAAGGGCACCGATGTGATTTTGAGTTTGTTGTTGATAAAGCAAACGTAGCCCAAGAACTGCTTGTGCGCGTACATTCCAAATCGACATGCTCATTGCTTTAGGTGGAATGCAAATAATCTAGGCCATGGCTTTTCAAATTTTATTACCTTGGTAGGTGTGTTATCCTAGTTCATTTGGCTTGTTAACAGAGATGATACTTTGCCTTTTTACTTGTATCAAGACCAAGGTATTTTATTCATTTCATCACAACTCTGTTGAACTTGTACAAGCTTGCAAATTTGCTGAACTATTTGTTCCTGAAATTTTGTGCTACGGAATCGGTCCAAGAAGTCTCCATTTTTCAAAGGGTAGGCGCATATACTATTGCTCAAATATGAACGAAAGTCACATGCATGGGTAAAGTAGGCATTAGCGATAATCAACAAAAATCAATCAAATTCGTGCAGGTAAAATAAGTAAAACCTCTAGCGTCATAAGGCAACCAATAGAATAATCGCATACCTTCAACCAGTATAAATAATATCACTGATGTATGGGAAGTTTTAGTTTGCCTCCTCATTTCATCCACGCTAATAATCTTCATTTTCTTATGTAAGACAAACATATAGAGACAAAAGAATTTGCTCAACTATGTTCGCTCGCAATTTATTTTACCTATTATATAGTTTTCGCATAGAGGTCAATGCTACCGATTTGCAGCCGGGAATTAGACTGAATATCTCTGACTGCCAGAAACCTAAACCTGCATACACATAGTCAAGAAACAATCATAAATCACACTATCAACCCACGTAAATGCAATCAATACAAGTGCCTTTCTAGTCTTAATCGTCATCTCACTTCATTAGAATTTATAATTCAATTAGGTATATGATATTTTTTTGTGATTTCCTCCTTTTAACACTTGAAGGTCATTTCATGTTTATTAAAAAAATGATTGATAAAAATTAAACTAATCATTATAGCTATCTGGTTACGACAAAGTGTAAAAACATTAAATAAGGTAGAGAAAAGAAAAAATGATAAAGCTAATTATTATTTTATAATTTTGTGAACCCAGCATAAGCACGCCAATCAGAAAAATCAAAATACAAATAAAACAATAACAATATCTTAACTTAAAGTACATGTTTATAATGGGTTTAAAATATAAGCATATATATTTTTTTTGTTCCATTAAGTATCAAAACATCATTATTGTTTTAATAAAAAATATTTAAGAAATAGATTCACCTGGATTACTTATCATCACCACTTCCAATTTTTTTGCTCAAAATTCTTCAATTGTTAAGGTAAATTACCTGAAAACATTACAGGGAAAACTTGCAGAATTGATTGTGTATGTTCTACGCTGGAAACGGTCTTCAAAGAACTGAGAGGTTTGCTTGTCCAAAACTTGCCAACTGATCCCATCATCACCGCTCCCTTCAAGAATCCTGAGAAAGTAACATATGCCGCAAGATCATGAATACACAGCGCTTGCTTTACTTACCAGAACCTCTTTAGGAAAAACAAGCTAGTCAACGAGCATAACAGTTAACCAGGGGAGAAAAGGAAACTTTAACAGCATATGCATATCAGCATATGGTTGCTGACAGGCAGAGCAAAAGCAGGGCACACACACACATATGATACAATTTGCTTGGCTTGGCTTCCATGTCATCTTTAGGATTTGACTATGATAAGACAATGGCATAAGTTTTATACTACCAATATTTACAAAAACATTTGAAATCCTTTTTTTTTTAAAGGAAAAAGAGTTGAGTAAAAGGTTGATGCACGGACTTTTATAAAATTAAGTTTTACATTGACTACAAATTAAATTTAGACTAAATTTTCATGGTTAATCATTTCCGGAGAGAGAAGCAGTTACATTACTTTAATTTGGAGCAATTAAGCTCATTAGGATTATAGAACGCTACAAGGTAAGGCAAAGTAACTCAACTACTCATTCAATAATTAATAATAATAATAATAATCACAACAACAACAAAGAAAAGAATCAAGAGTAATTCAGCATACCAGTCCATAGGATCCCTTTCTGGTGCATCATTGGCTGACATCAACTCATATGCTACAAGCTCAAACATCTTGTTATCCAATGTTCTATACACGACCCAACAACCTAGGCAGTCAGATATATAACAATTTTTTTATATCAGCATCAAGAGAGGTCTGCTCCTTTAGAATGGGGGCGGACATAGAAATCAAATGGAATTATACTTTTCGCACTAGCATTTAAACCGTCACCAGCATTTGGATAGAGGATGAAAATCTCTAAATATTATTTATCCAACAAAAAGGGAGCATAGCTCCTTAGAATAGAGGAAAGTCCTCTGGAAAACAAATATTCAGGAACAGAAAGATGGAAAAAAAAAAAAAAAATACCAAGAGATTGCATTCTACCGAGGCCAAATGGCCACCAACTTTACCCAAAATTCTCCTCCTCTTCCTCCTCCTCCTCCTCTCAGGACCCACTACACCCTCCCTATAAACATTCAGCATTCTCCCTCCAGGATCCTTTCCATTGGACCCACTAAATATTTTTTCATTGCTTCCTCCCTCACACCCCTTCTCTGCCCCTTATTTCTTTTAAATAGACTATAGCTTCAGTGCCTGACACTTTTCATAATTATGAATTCTTTTTCATTAATATTAAATCTATCAATATATATACAATTTATTTAAGATTGGTAATTAGTATATAGTATAACCATATGGTAGGTGACATTTAGCAACTTGTTCTTTTCTAATGGGGGAAATCATGTTTTTCCATTTGTTGGTGAAAGACAGCAACACCTAAATAAATTCTATAGAACTATGTTTAAGCTTGAACCACAATATAATGTTGTAAGTTATTTATTTGGTTAACTATACCTCTTGCTCCATTTGGTTCTTCCCATTTAGAAATTCGAGTGCCATCAAATGCTGATGTTATCTGAAATTTTATAAAACAGGGACAACTTTATGGATGCTATTAGGCACAAGTATGGTAAACACATAAAATAGCCAGCTATAAACAAACTCACAATCCCAAAAGGCAACTCCTCTGAACTTGCAATGGCTGAACCGGAATGTATTCTATTTAACTTTAAAAGTGGCAACAGGAACATATTTTTCCCATAGTTTTCACACTTATTAAGATTGTAAATCATGTCATCCAGAGAATCTAGCGCAACAGGCAATGCTAAAGAAGTTACTACAGGGTCACCAACCAAACAAATTTCAACTCTCCCATCTGTATTAACCTTTTTCTCCAGCAAAAGAGAACCAAGTAAGTCCTCAAAAGATGGCAAAAGTTTCTGAAATTTTGGGTTATTTAGAACTGAATCGATGGAGATCCTTCTTGTTTTATAGGGGGACTTGCTAAGATCCAAAAGAATTCCTTTAGTAATCCTGAGTACTTCAACAGCTTCCAACTTTGTTAATTCTTCCCCAACAAATTGATGAAGGATAGGACAGAATGCATTATAAATCCTTGTCACGTGCTCATCTACACACAAACGAACTGGGCAATCAGAAGAACTAAGCTTATCAGAACCAATTTCTAATCTGGATTTGCGCCATTCCTCATCCCCACTTCTTCTTCCAGGTAATGAGAGTGACTCATCATCCTCAGCATGTAAACTCCTCTCGAGTTCTTTGTTTTCTTCCATATCACGGGCTTCAATAACTGAAAGTAGCTGAGATGCAAAGCCTCTTCGACTTTCTTTTGTTATATTAGAGAGTGAAGATGACAATGAAGGCTCTGTAAGGATAGTACGTTGAGATAGGACCTCAATTTTGAAAAAGATAGAAAAATTCGTCATAAATTATCAGCAAATCAGGATCCTCATGCTTGTGAATGAAGGAGCATAAATTGTAAAACCTACCTCATGCCACTTCCTTGTGTATCGTTTGGTGACATCATAAACTCCATCTTTTGCTATGGCTATTACATAATTTAATTTTTTGCCCCACCTATGCCACAGATTTAAAATAATAATAATGAGGAAACATGGAAGTAAGATGTAAATTCCTAAAGAGGACAAGAACAACTATTTTCTCACTGTCAATTAGATGGATGATAGCAATGAATACAGTAAAGTGCAAGTACTGTGTAAATGAATAATACCCTTTTTCATATAATAATGGCTTGTCATAGATTCCTTCACATGGGTCAAGATGCATCCATCTGTAAGATCATAGGTCTTCAGAAACAAATACATCTGACTAGAAATAGTTTTAAGGGCAGATTATGATAGCCAACAACTTTTAGACCAATTATACCTTAGCAAGAATTGGGAGAAGCACTCTGTCCAAACATGATCTGTAAAGTCCAAGATCTGGAGATCAACCAAAATCAGTGACAGGAAACACATACCTCACAAGATAAACAAGCACATGTATACCCTAGGTTGCAAATATATATGCAAACAAAAGTTTAACAAGCTTCAATTTTGCCATAGATAAAATTCACTAGAGAAACTGTAAGGACATAAATACTCAATACCCGTTTTCCCTAGTTACTGAAAAATGGCCCAATCATTCAATAGAAATCAATGAGCACCAGCACCAAAATACTGTAAAGGTTAAAGTGTTCCTGATAAGAATACAATCTAAATTCAAGAATTGAACTTAGACTTACAAGTCTATACCATGGCTATCTTTTCCTTACAGATAACAATTTAATCAAGAATACCAAGCACGAATTTTTTTCCTATGTATATGAGAACTGAACATATATTTCATGCAAGTAAAACTAAAATTAAATTCCAAAACACAAGATTTTGTCATGTAGATGTTTGACATAAGAAATTTGGCACTGCATTTGTAATATCAGAATCATCATGTGCCATGCCAAAAAATAAGTAGCTCAAAGATTCAAAACCAGCTCTACACCATACATCTTTGCAATTAATGATATAGAGAACCAATGCATTGTCTACTCAATTGCAGCATAAAAACCAAGAAAAACCAGCATATTCAATAGACTGAATTTCATCCAATTACATACCAGACGTGACTCATAGCCAAAAGCTCGACAATAGAGCGTAAAGCAATTGGCCCATTCCCCACAGCGGCCCTCTCTTGTTTCCACAAGCTGAAAATTTAATGAGAAGGGAGTATCAGTATATTACATAAATGTGATTGGCATAGCAGTTGGATTGGCAGTTTTCCAAATATAAATTATAGCAACTTGACATAAGTTGATACCTTCATTGGATCATTGTACCGAGGGAAGCGAGTTAGTTTGGAGCAAACAGTACAGCTGGGTTGTGAAAAGATAAATGTGAATAACAGGAGAAAATGAAAGTCAGGCAAAAAATAGAAGCTAAAAGTTAGTGAACATGAGCAGAAATCATCAAAAGTGCTTTATATGCAGGACAGAATCCAAGTAAGAATAACAAAACTATCACTGGATCTCCTAACTGTAAATAGATATGTAATGTGTAATGGATGAACAATTCTGCTCCTAATAAAATCAGATTTGCTTGTGAAGATCTGTTCTAAACAGTTTGTTGATCTTAAAAAATAGGATACTTTCAACTTTAAAGAAACTATTGAGTTGATTATACCAAAAATATGTTGCAGACGGATCACTTGATTAATTATAGCTTAAAGAAGGTTTGCAATTAGTTCAAATGCATGATATCACAAGAAAGTTAAGATAAATATCAATTATGGTAATTAGCAGAGCCACTTTCTTTATCTCAGTACAAGGATAACAGAGTAATTTCACATTAAAGCATACATTCAATAGTCATACCGATGGAGTTCAACCCTTGAAGCTCCATAAAGAGTCTCGGAAGGAAGTGGAGGAGCCATGCCCTGGCTTACAGTTTTGTTGCCACAATCATGACAAGATGGTGAATTCACCCATCTAATAGACAAGAACAAAAAAGAAAGAAGAAGAAAAGAATCAGATGCAATTGGCAAAAGAGAACATGTGTGCAAGTTAATTGATATCTTTCATGGTGACAAATATTGCATAAATCGTATTTGAGTTAAATCACAAATACGCCAGCAATTCTATGAAGTATGAGATGTATGATCTACTCTGTTCTATCCTTATGGAGTTATTGACCATTGAAACGTTTGGTTCATTTGGCATTAATTAAAAGCAGAATAGACTATATAAAAACCAGTTGAAACCTGAAGGATTGTTTGAACCAGAAAAGCAACTGCAGCAGGAAAGCATGATCTTGTTCTATTTTAGATGGCTTGAAGTTCCCCTCCTGAAAAATATTTATCAGGCTTACTGATTACAAAACAATAAAAGCATAATAGCAAAGGATATGCTTATGAAATGGCAACGGCATCTCAATCCACACACAGTGCTTGTCAAAATGAAGAAAAAGACAATTCCAGGCTGAATGAAATTTAATAGTAGACGTACAGAGTGTTACAGTAAAAGAGTTGGTTTTACTTAAACACAATATTAATATCCTCTAAAATGAAACTACATATTTATCCAATGACTTAAGATGTTCTCTTGAAAAAGAAATATAAGTTCTCTTACCTTGGCTAAAGAGACCAAAGCTTTCTCCTCAAGCTCTTCCACAGGAACAGACTTCCGAGCAGCCTCCTGCTGCATTGCATCCTCGTACTGCAATGATGGAATCAATTGTGATATAATGATATTCATAATTGTTTTTAAGAGCCTATCTACTTCACTGTAAAACTGATTATCGTTTTCATATCACTCCTCACTCGAAACAGAGATAAAATTATCTGCAAGTCAATAAGCTGAAGAATACCATGAGGACTTGACTAACGTAGGGCCGTACTCTACCATCAAATTCTCGAGAATCTTGTCTCGCCACATACTGCTGCAACATAAGCGCTTCCTCCTCTGCCTGAAAACAAAAATAAGGTTGAAACTAGAAATACACAAAGAAGTGATCTCCATTTCCAAAATCGATTATAGTGAACACAGATTCTTAGGTGAAACCTGCAAGAGTCTGGCGAATTCCTCATCGGATTTCAACAAATCGGCAGTGCTTGGTCCGGGTTCGGGTTCCGGTACGGAGTCGTCGAGCGAGACGAGACGTAGTTTGTCAGAAATGGCGATGAGATCAGAGTCATTGACCACTGGAGTATCTTCTTCGCCTCCATAAATCTTTTGTTGATGAGGTGGAACGGAAGTGAGGGAATAGAGCTGGAATTGAAAAACCTGCAACAGTGTGAAGAAGAAGAAGGAATGAATGAATTGGAAATTGAGTAGTGAGATTGAAAGATGAGGAGTTATGAAGAAAGAGACGCACTTCGAAGCCGTCGTCTGTGTCGTAATGGAGATCAAAGTCAGAGTCGTTGTGAATCACCTCAAACCTGCGCGCCACCATCTTCTTCTTTCTCCCTACTCAGAACTCAACTAAGTCCTTAATAAGGACTACATTTCTATTTTTCCTTCTAAGTTACACAAATTAAATCTTTAATAATCAAATTAATTAAGTACTATGATTTATCATACTATTCGATGTCTTACATTTTACTACTTTTTGTACCAGACATAGCATCTTTGTTCTTGTTCTAGCATTTTTCATTTTACATTTTTAAGCAAAGTAAACAAGACATAGTTCTAATTAATAATAATACTTGTTAGTAAATTTTAAAATGAGAGATGTATATTATATTATTATACTCGGGATCCTGTAGAAACAAACATGGCATATGAGCATTATTTATTTTCATTTTTGAGTGAATTGTACATTTGTACTGCATTCTTTTTAAAAAGTTTTTTTTAAATGATAATAAATTTAAAAGTTGACATTAAATTCAATTGATCATATTTCGTAACATTGACTTTTGATCGACTCAATATTATAAATACTCCGAGAATAAAACTATAAGTAAATAAGAACTATTTTATTTTAAAGACACATTTAAAAAAAAAAATACATCTAATAATAAAAAAAATCATATATCTTTAATGTAAAATTATTTTATACGGTTAATTAGTTGTAATCCACCATTATAGTAACTTTAAAATAATTTTATAAAAATCAACTATTATATCAAATATTTCTATATAACTGAAATATTATGTATTTTCAATATTATAATTACAATTTTCACAATATGTTTCACTTTATACTTACAACTCAAGTTGTTGTTGTTTTTTTTAAAAATAGTTTAAGTAAATATTTAAAGTTTTTAATATAAAAATATCAAGGCTGAATGGTATATTTGGTCTCATAATTTTTAATTTAGACATTTAATCTTCTAGTTTAAAATTTTTGTAATTTTAGTTTTCTGTTTTTGTTCTTAGACTTTTTAAAATTTGATTTTAATTTCTAAAATTTTACTTTATTGAGTTTTAATGATTAGTCATTTTTATCTATGTTCTATTAAATGTTAATTTTTTTTACACATTTTGATTAAATTTTTGTCGCGTGTATATTTTTAATAATTATTTTTTAAAAAAATAATTTTTCAATTATTTTTTAAAATATACATGTAGATTAATTATGTTTATTTTAAGAATTAACTTTATATAACTATTAATACATGTGTATATTTTTTTTAAAAAAATTGTTTTTTTTAAAGAATTCCAAATAAAAAAAATTGGGAAAATTAAAAAAAATAACTAAAATCATGATGGAATAAAAACCTAAGACTAAAACCAAACTTAAAAATTTGAACATCAAAAATACAGAAAACTGGAAAAATTTGGAGAAACAAAACCATGCTATTAAAAAAAAAAAAAAAAAAAAACTTTTACTCCATAATTGTTTATTTTGTAATTTAACTGCAGAACTACACGTTGAGTTCACAATATACTCCTATGTTTGGTAGACTGAGGTCACACTTATAGTCTATTTTAGTTATTTTTTAATTTGATAATCTAAACCAAACACAGCAAAGCAAAGGATATGTCAAATGATGGCAGTGAATGAAGAGGGAGAAGATTCAGCGGATGAATTAGTTGGGAGATGGAGAGGATCTCAAAACACAATATTCCAGAGTCCAGACATATTTCATTTGGATGACTTCAAGTTTAAGGTCTACAAAAAGGCCCACTTACACAGACCATAATGTCAAGTCAATTCATGAGTGTCTATAGGCCTTAGCAGTTAGCTAGCCAGCTAGCTAGCAATTCGTTCTGGAGAGTCAAAGTCAAACAAACAAAAATTGTAATAAAAACACTACAGAATAATCAATCATTGCATACTCTGAACTCTGAAGTCTGAACACGAGGACTTATTTTTCAGAAGACGTGTACTTCAAATCTCAAAACCTTTTTTTTAGTTCTTATTATTTTATTTTGGTTTTCGTAATATATATTTCACGGATTGAGATTAGCCTTTCGACAAAGAGAGGAGATCGATCAATGATCAAGAGAGTGTGAAGAAATGAAATAATGAACTAAATAAAGTGAAGGTGTCAAAGAGCTGTAGTAGTGGGCCGAACAAGCAGATATAAAATCTAGTCATTAGTAAATTGTTGAGTACATAACAACTGCATGTGAGCATATTTAAACTTGGCTCTCTGGGTAGTTGCTAGGAACGTTTGAGAAACAATGATGTCCCCGATCGACATTAATATAACAAACAACTACCACCCTCCTCTTTATTAATTCTCAACTGTCCAATTAAGTTTAACAGTATCTTCATTATTTGCATTTGGTATATATATATATATATAGAGTAGTAGTATGGTAATATTAAGTATTAACTAGTTTCACCACCAAAGCAATAGCACATACGTAACATGTCCAAGTCCTCGAGGGTAGCTCTGACCTCAAAAATGACGGTTGTGTCAAGCAGACCCGTTAGTTGTTCGGGTAAGGCTCATGCGCTGTCCGCGCTGGACCGTGCCATGGGTTCCCACAGTACGGTGCATGTTATATACTACTACAAGAATGAGGGGAAGTGGTTTGAGTCGTTTGACTTGGACCCTTTGAGGGAATCGTTGTCTGAGGTACTGACACAGTACCCTACTGTGACGGGTCGATTGGGAGAAGTGGATGGTGGTGGGTGGCAGGTGAAGTGCAACGATGCGGGGGTTCGGGTGATGAAGGCGAGCGTGGATGCCACACTTGACGAATGGCTCAAATCTGCCTCTGCCTCCGAGGAGAACCTTCTTGTTGCTTGGGATCATATGCCTCATGATCCCACTACATGGTCACCCTTCCGAATTCAGGTTTCATTTATATTATTATATACATCAATTCTTCTTAAGTGTACTGTACGTCCAAATATATTTATAGATTTTTATGTTGGTTGCAGATAAACAGCTTCCAAGGAGGAGGTGTAGCAATAGGAGTAAGTTGTAGTCACATGGTGGCAGATCTAACTTTCGTGGCATCATTCTTCAAATCATGGACCCAAGTTCACCGCCACTTGCCCATTACCCACCCTCTTTTCCTCGCTCCACTTCCAAATCCAGATCTGAACAACTCTCCCAGCAGCTCTGCGCCGAGAAACATGGCCACAGCAGCTGCCACCTTCAAGTTTTCAACTTCAATGATCAAGCAATGCCTCTCCAAAGTCCACGACACGTGTCCCAACGCCACCCCATTCGACTTCCTCGCGGCTCTGTTTTGGACTCGCATCGCTCGCGTCAAACCTCCTCCAAAAAATCGCTCCCTATGCATTTGCACCGACTTCAGGAGTCTCATAAAAGCGTCCCTTCCTATTGGGTACTTCGGAAATGCCTTGCACTTTTCAACGCTCTCGCAGAAAGTGGAAGACATGCAGTTAGGAGACATAGTTAGTGAAGTGCATAGGCACTTGGGAGGGCTTTCAGAGGAAGAAATATTATGGTCTAGCAATATGTATGGGTATGGGGTTGATCAGTTAAGTTGTGTTTGCATGGAGCACTTGGTGTTTGAGGAAATAAATGAGTCGTTGCTATATTCTGCAATGTTTGGCAAGAACGAGGAGAAGCCAGCTCATGTTTCGTGTCGCGTGGGGAATGTGGATGCAGGTGAAGGTTTGATCATGGTGATGCCTTCTTCGGAAGGAGGACTTTCGAGAACAGTGACGGTGATGCTTCCCGAGGAGGAACTTGCTCAACTAAGCAAAGACGAAGCAATATTGGAGTTGGAGCCAGCGATCGTTCTTGCTGGACCATTCACTTATTAATGCATTGTCTTGTCTCTCTGTGGGACAAGACAAGTCCAACTATAAAAGCTTCTTACATCACATGCTAAATTTAGAAGAATCCGAAAGTTTTTCGTGAAACATGCTCATCAAATCTAGTATTTATGTAGTACCTTTCACTCATGAGTCATCACTACTTGCATGAGTAAATTGTTTGTGCGACTTGTTTATTTATTCATTTTTCCGCTAAATAAAATTGTTCATTTAAATCATGTGGTAATATTCCTTTTCGGTTCTTAAAGGAGCGTACTGAGATACTACTACTTGGTTAAAGAAAATCAAATTCTACTTTATTAAATACTTTTAATTATTTAAAAAACAATCACTTTTCTGTTTTAGATTAATAATCTAGTGTCTGAAAGACACTTGTTAAGAATTAAAAGTACAAATTTTCTATTGAAAGATGAAGGATTTATTGCATCAAAAAATATAAAAACATTAAATATTTATTTTACATAAAATAATACTCTATTTAAATTTAATATTATTTTACTTTAACTAAAAAGGTATTGTTAAAGAATTAACAATCAATCAAAAAACAAAACAAAAAGAATTAACAAACTAAGTATTTTCATTTGAGGACAATAGAAATAAAGGTGACGGTATATAAATAAAAGAAATTAGTTTTAATTCGTATTTACTGTCCTAAACGCACTAACTAACATTTATTTAATTAAAAGAGTTTAATGGTAAGTGTAAAATGTTTTATATTTTCAACAAAATGTCACTATTGTTACAGTTGAAGTATATCTTTTAATATAATTATCATAAAAAAATAAATCCATCATAAATAATAGTGTAAAGCGGCGTCTTGGTTAAGGGACACATCACACAACCTCTTACACTTGTGACAACATTGACATCACCTCACTGCTTATTAGCATTCTACTTGGGCACAACACGGCAACACCAACAATAAACCAAACCAATCTTCACTAACAGAAAATTTCTGACGAGTATATATATATTATTCTAAAAATATATAAGATACGTGTCAAAATAAAGATATATATATATATATATATATATAATTTATAAAATATGATGAAATAACTACCGTATACAAAATAAAAAATTTAATCTAATATAACACATAATATATAATAAATCTAATCTACGCTTACATTTTAAAATAATAAAATATAGAATAACAAAAAAAACTTAAAAATATGTTTATTTATTTTATGTGACAATATTAAATTTGTTTTGGCAATTTTTTGCATTTTCATATTTTTTATAACACTTGTTTTCACAATATTAGAAAAATAAGAATTTTTATAATTATTTTTTTTTCATTATAATTATAATTAAGTAAAGAATTATAAAAAAAAAAGTTACACAGTATTGTTATCAGTTATTAACAAAGTCAAAAAAGAAAAAAAATTAATTACCTAATAACTAAAATTTAATAAAATATAACCAGGCCCCCTTAACACAACACTTACTCCGTCCCTGGATTCAGTACAATGATGGATATCTTGGCTTCAGATCACGATCTCTGTCTCATCGTTTAATAACATATGCATAAAGCATAGTACAACACAAATTTTATGAGTTACCCTATTGAGATGCGATTAAATTTGGGAGGCATGCAAGAGCAAACTAGATTAAAAATAAACATCTAAGCTCCAAGGTGCATAACTAACTGGTTATGCTTTTGGTGGAGTATTAGCAAACTTCCATGAACATCTAATAAATACATCAACAGTCCGATCGCCTGCCACCTCAGATATTGGTACAGCATTTGTAATCTCCTTCAAATCATCTGTGCTGAGTTTCACTTCACATGAACCGATATTACTATCAAGATTTTTTATCTTAGTTGTTCCTGCATTACATTTAAAGTTCAAAGTCAAGGATGAAATTTAAACATTGAGGGACTAAAATAACCGGTGATTATAATTTCAGAACTAATTTGATGATTAACTCATCCGTCTATAAATATTACATTTTCAAATAATACTAGTCATAAGAAATTTGATGCAGGTAGGTAGGGAAAATCACTCACCAGGGATGGGTACGACATCGTGTCCTTGATGAAGAAGCCATGCAAGAGCAAGTTGTGAAGATGTACATCCATACTTCTCTGCCAGCTTTTCTATCCTAGAATATAAGATTTTGTTCTTGTCCAAGTTCTCCCCTCGCAGCCTTGGTTGAAATGACTGTTATTGGAAAGAGATATGTTGGTGAAAACCGAACAGGGCAAATCACAAAGAAAGTATTAATAAGTTCATACCAGAAAACTCGTTGCTGGTACAGTTTCAATAACAGCCTTGCCACCAAAAAATCCTCGCCCAAGGGGACTGTATGGTACTATTCCAATTCCAAGCTCCCTTTAAGTGTTGCCACCAAAGTCATTTCATGAAGGACATTAAAAAGCACCAAGTTAGGAAATTAAAGAAATTGGATCCTGACCATTTATATTTTATACAGGAATAACAGTGACTGGGAAGCAATAAACAACAAATCAGTAATGGGATGATATGTACCTGCAAAGTGGAACAATATCTTGCTCAATTTCACGAGTCCAAAGCGACCACTCCATTTGCAGAGCAGTAATGGGATGAACAGCATGTGCCCTTCTAATTGTCTCAGTGCTGGCTTCTGATAATCCTATGTACCTTATCTTTCCCTCTTGGACCAGCTTTTTCAGCTCTCCCATCTGCCATTCATTCAAAGAAAACCGAACAACATATCAAAGACAGAGCCACCAAATAAACAAATCCTCACATCAAGAAGAGAAGCACCACTCACAGTGTCTTCAATGGGCACAGTGGTGTCAACACGGTGCTGATAATAGAGATCAATGTAGCTGACACCAAGGCGTTGGAGGCTACCCTCGCAACATGACCGAACATATTCAGGGGAACCGTTCACAATCACATTACCAGATTCCATTTTCACAATCCCAAACTTTGTGGCAATTTGAATTTGATCTCGAGGTAAGTCCCTCAGCGCCTGAGAGAGAGAGAGAGAGAGAGAGAGAGTTAATTAAAATGATACTTACCATGTTACATTACATTATACTACTATTGTCGATTGTTAATTGTTAGTGTTAACCTTTCCGACCAAAAGTTCATTGGCATGTGCTCCGTAAACATCTGAAGTATCAAAGAAAGTGATCCCTTTGCTGAATGCGTGTTTGATCATAGAGATGCCAACCTCTTCGGGAACAGGGTCGTTGTACACGCCGCTTAAGCCCATACACCCAAATCCTAACTTGGAAACCTTACACAAGACAAACAAGATACCATTGTTTGAATGAAGGATATCAAATTAAATCAATCCAACAACACAAAAACTAACCTTCAGGCCTTGGCTTCCGAGCTTCACTTGAGGAATATCTGCCATTTTTGTTTTGCCTCTACGAATTTTCTGATAATCTTTCTTCCTTCTATTCGTCTTCTTCAAATATGTGTTATTTGTGCTATGAGGTTGGTACACCTAACTCTTTACCCTCTTTCTTTACCAATTTATTTATTTGAGCATCTTTTGTAATCTTAACCCAATATTTTCAAATTCTTTTGACGGTAGAAGACAAGATCTATAGATCTCCAAGGAGAGATTTAGATCCATAATACTTTTCTTCCAATCTTCCTAGATCTCATTCAATAAAAAATAATTAATCAATTTTTTTACAGAAATAATCTATAACAATATATTGAAAACAATAAAAAAAAAATAAATATATATATATATATATAAATATAAAATAACATAAATGTTTGTATTATTTTTAGTAACGTGATGTATTAATATCAATCAATTTAATCTTTAGTCATAAATAAATATTTATATTATTTTTTTTAATTTTTAATATTAATTATTTCATAATTAAATATTATATTATTAAATAATTAATTTTAATTTAAAATAAAATTTTATATAATGAGATACATATTATCTACAAAAATTTCATAAAATATTATAAGATGTAAACAAAAAATGTGAAATTTTTTTATCATTATATGTCATGGTAAGTTATATGATAAAATATCTCAAGACTTTTTAAAGAAATTTTTCACTAAAAATATTCATGGGTTTAATTATTACTTAACTTTTAAATTTTTGGCTAATTCTACTTTCAACCAATTAATTTCACATATTTTATTTCAAATTTTTTAAAATTTGTCAAATTTCACCCTATTTATTATCTTGGATTCTTAACTTTTTAATTTTTATTCCGGACTTATTTTACTTATCAACAGCGATAGTGTACTAACGGAAGTGTTAACATGCACCGTGGAATGATCCTTCGCGGGAAAGTTCAGACAGTAAAAAAGGTTCACTGAGATTTTAATTTAATTGATTGAGTAAAAAGGTAAGATATGTGAATATTATAATGGTCAAATATGTTGTTCGTTCCCAAAAAATATTGAATATTATAATGTAATTTTATTTTGATAGATTTTCATATCTAATGTATTGATTCTATTGAACTCTGGATAATAATCGGTGAAACATGATTCAGCCAGCACAATGGTGGATATATTTTTGGGTTCAGATCACACTGTCTGTCTCATAATTTAATAACATGTTACATGTGCATAATTAAGCATAAAAGTACAACATATGTTTTGCGAGTCATCCGTATAGGACCAAATGACCATTAACAATTAGTTTTTATTGAGTCGCGATTAATTATTGAAACATGCAAGGAGACGCGACTAAAAGAAAGAAGGTGCAGGTGACTGATAGTTATGGTTTTGGTGGAGTATTAGCAAACTTCCATGAACATCTGACAAATGTATCAGTAGTCCAATCCCCTGCCACATCAGATATTGGTACAGCATCTGTAATCTCCTTTAAATCTTCATCGCTGAGCTTCACTCCACATGAACCGATATTACTATCAAGATTTTTTACCTTAGTTGTTCCTACAATACATGAGAGGTTCCACAAATGTTAATAATTGTTAGGTTCCACAAAAGACCCATCCAAGCGAGATGAATGTGAAGAAATTTCTATATTTTCGAATAATAGTCATTGCAAAATCACTCACCGGGGATGGGAGCTACATCGTGTCCTTGATGAAGAATCCATGCAAGAGCAAGTTGTGAAGTTGTACATTTATACTTCTCTGCCAACTTCTCTATCCTAGAATATAAGATTTTGTTCTTGTCAAAGTTTTCACCTTGTAGCCTTGGTTGAATTGCCTGGTGTTGATGAACAATGAACAATGAACAATGAACAATGAACAAGCTAGGTCGATCAGAATTCAGAAAGAAAGAAAGGATCGTGTTCATACTCATACCAGAAAACTGTCTGCAGGCACACTTTCTATGATAGCCTTGCCACCAAAAAATCCACGCCCAAGGGGACTGTAAGGTACTATTGCAATTCCAAGTTCCCTGTAATTGTTGCCACCAAAGTCATTAAAAAGTTCCATTTTGATTTTTTGGATCACATGGCAAACACTCATTATAAATACCTGCAAAGTGGAACAATATCTGGCTCAATTTCACGGCTCCAAAGGGACCACTCCATTTGCACAGCAGTAATGGGATGAACTGCATGTGCTCTCCTAATAGTGTCAGGACTAGCTTCTGATAATCCTATGTACCTTATCTTTCCCTCTTGGACCAGCTTTTTTAGCTCTCCTATCTGTCATTCAAACAAAACCATACATAAAAAACTGATCAAATTATCAAACAAGAGTGTTTGGTGGCACCACTCACAGTGTCCTCAATGGGTACAGTGGTGTCAACACGGTGCTGATAATAGAGATCAATGTAACTGACACCAAGGCGTTGGAGGCTACCCTCGCAACAGGATCGAACATATTCAGGGGAACCGTTCACTATCACATTACCCGATTCCATTTTCACAATCCCAAACTTTGTCGCAATCTGAATTTCATCTCGAGCCAAGTCCCTCAGTGCCTGAGACAGAGGTCATGTTACGTTACATTATACTATTATTCATTTATCGCTTGTTATGTTACAAGTGTTAAGATACTTAACCTTTCCGACCAAAACTTCATTGTCATGAGGTCCATAAAAATCTGCAGTATCAAAGAAAGTGATCCCTTTGCTGAATGCGTATTTGATCAAAGAGATGCCAACATCTTCGGGAACAGGATCGTTGTACACTCCGGTCAGACCCATACAACCATATCCCAACTTGGAAACCTTAACACACCAAAAATGAAGAGCCATGGTTTCAACGAAGGATATCAAATCAAATCAATCCAACAACATATACAAAGTTAAAACTAACCTCCAGGCCTTGGTTTCCAAGCTTCACTCGAGGAATCTCTGCCATTTATTGTTCTACTCTGCAAATTCCTCCACAAATTATTCCAACTATCTCTATCCTCTGTTCCTCTTCAAATATGTGAAGTGCCGTGTCATCCGCGAATTGTACTTATAAACCACGACAGTGTAGCAAACAATGATTTTTTTACAAGTACATTCCAGAAGAATTTGACAAGTTTTTATTCTTATGTCTGCTAGAGAATTAAAAAATCCCTGCATCCCATTTCTTTAAAATTGTTTAAGCCTAAAAGTTAATATACATGGATTAAAAAATATTTACCAAAATAAAATATTGTTGTATAGTTTGAAAAAATTAGAACTTGTTAACCTTTAGCGCTAGCCGCCGGCCCTGCTTATGGATTATGGAGGTAAGCGCTCACATCACATCTATAAAATATTATTCATAGTTTTAGTGCAAACTGCAAACTTGATCCAAAATCAAACATTCATCAGCCAATTAATCATCGAAAAGCAATAGTTGATTTGACTGTTATTAAATTTAACTAGCATATTCAGTTTAACAACCAAGTTGCGCTCAATTCACAATCAGTGTTTTCCGACAGAAAAATTATTTTGAATGCTTCAAGTTGAGACCCTTGGATCTTTCGAAGGTGTCCAAGATCCAAGAAACTCATCATAGTGTCGAGTATCTGCTACGTTATTAATGGGAACTGCCTTGAGATAAAATAATTGAAGAATAAGAAAAAGACTAATTTATTTGATGAAAAAAAATATTTATTTTAATAAAATAATTATTTTTTTTATTTTATAAATATGTTTGTCTAAATTATTTTTTATCATTTCAATATGTGAAGGCGTACGGAGATATACAGTTATATGACTATTTTCCTCTTGTTAATTTGATTTTTGATTTATTTTACAAAAACCAATAAAATACAAAATAAATGCATAATTTTAGAATAATTTGATAAAGATTGTGGTACATCTATAGAGAGAGTATAGTATGCTAGTACGTTTCCTATGCATCCGTCCAGGAATACTAATTAACCGCAACAGACATTAAGGCAGCTGTTTGATTAAACAGCCAACATCATTCTGACGAACTCTTGATAATCAACGAGGCCGTCACCATCTAAATCAGCCTCTTTGACCATCTGTTCCACTTCTTCGTCTGACACCTTCTCTCCAATAGTTCTCATTACTGACCTCAACTGCATACACATGAATTACGGTAATTAAGTAGGGAGGGATTAAATTTTTTTATAAAAATTAAAAAATATATATATTTAATATAAAATTTATATAAAAAAATAGAAAAAATAATTATCAAATTTGTTAATTTTTAAAAAATTAAGAATAAAATCTACAATCATATAATATAAGAATAAAATAATAGATAAAATTTATAAGATTTTAAAAAATTATAAATAAAAAATATCAAATTAATTTATTAAGAATAAAATTTGTAAAAAAATAAATAAAAAATATAATGAAATCAAATATTTAGTAGATATAAAATTAAAATATGATCTACTAATAAAAAAATTTAAATAAATACTTACTTAAAAACTTATTTTTTTTATTTTTAATATATATTAAAAGAGGAAAGGGGGAGGAGGGGGTGAAGCCCCCTAAAATCCGTTTCTGTTTATATATGTTGTTGAACAAATTCAATTTTTAATTCTCATTGAATTCATGATATAAATTTATTAACAAACTTTACGTACGTACCTCACTGGGCGATATATAACCATCATGATCTTTGTCGAACACCCTGAAAGCTTCCTTCAATTCCTCTTCTGCTTCAGTTTCCTTTATATATATCAAAACATCAACATGCATGACAATAGATATTATCAAGCTCTTCTTCTTTGTTTTGCATTAAAATTAATTCTTCCCACGTGCACACATGCATTTTACTTATATATATATAAGACAATTGTAGCTGAAATTAATATGCATATATAGCCATCTAAAATCATGTCAACACATCAAAATCTATTTTATACATAGAACTTCAGAATATATGAATGATCATTGAACGTGTAATTTCTTTCACGCTGTACCTTCATTTTTCTGGCCATGAGATTCAAGAATTCCCCGAATTCTATGGTTCCGCTGCCGTCCGTATCCACTTCGTTCATCATAATTTGCAACTCCTCCATCGTTGGATTTTCATCTAGTGATTTGATTGCGGTGCCTAATTCTTCGATGGTTATGCAGCCTTTTCTCCAATATAATATAACAAAAAATGTAAAATTAAACGAGATGAGAAGTAAGTAACTAGTTTTAATTAAATGCAAAATAATTAACAAGTCTTAATTAATTAACGTACCATCTCCATCTTTGTCAAAAAGACAGAAGGCCTCCAAAAACTCACCAATTTGCTCTTCTCTCAACGCGTCCTTCATGCTCGATCCCTTATAAAAATAAAATAAGATTTTAACTAATTAACTTTCTGATCAACACAAGCTCATTGTACGCATGCAGAGACGGGAGGGGGACCGAGCACTCATGTTATATATATTGACTCTTCGAATTATAATTCTATAGGAAAGTTCTAAACGTGCATCCTGTTTAACGCGTGTGTGGTAGTGAAGAAAGAAAGAGAAATGGAGGAAAAAAAAACTATAGAGAAGACTTCAAAATAAAATGAAAGTGAGATATATACAAGAGAAATTCTCTTTCCGTATAAATTTTAATTATATGAAATAAAATCAATTATACATATTTCAAATGAGAACATTAAAATAAATAATAATATTCATTGAACTACGATTAAAAAAAGCATATTACTGAAATTAAAAAAATAAATTTTACATATTTTGTTAATATTAATATAAATATTAAAAAATAAAATAATATATATATATATATATATATATATATATATATATAGTGTATGTGTGTGGAGAAGGTTTGACCAATTAGATCGTCTACAGTCCACATTAGGCAAATTAGATGTTTGTACTTTGTACGAAAGAAAGAAATGAGTGTACGAAGGTTTGGAAAAAAAACAAATTTTAATTAAAAAAACTAATTAAATAATTTTTATACAATACATTATGCAATAACTAATTAACTATAAAATATAATACATTTTATATAATTAAAAAAATTCTTTCACACCTTATTTGTTTATATAATGTTCGTTTAATAGAATTGGACAAAAATAATTCTGATAGAATTAATTTTAAACCACTAAATATGATTAAGATGTATACTTGAATAATTCAAATTATATATTACATTAAAAAAAATATGTATTTCAACTTTAAAACGAACAAAATAAAGAGTAAAATGAAATTGAAATGGAGTGGAGAAATCTGAGTTGTAGTATTTGGAAATTAACACCATAATTAGCAGGCAAATAGGAAAAAAGAATAGTTAAGTCCGTATTCCCGACGACTAGAACAGTAGCAAGCAAACAAACAAATATATACCTTTGTGGGGGTTGTCTCAATCTCAACTTTCAAAAGCCTATGTAATGCACGGAGACAATAGGGAAAAACAATAATTTCCTATTTCTCGTTTATTTTTCATCTAACTATTTTAATATTTTGAATAAATGTGATTTTAAGAGTTATTATTTTATCAAAGCATTTTCAGGAGTTCGTTTTATTATATTCTCTTTCAATCTATCCTTTTTATCTTTCTTAATTGTTTTTAAACAGAAACTATTAATTATTAGTTAAATTATGTGTTGCTATCATAAATTTAAAATATAATTTATATGTTGAAAAGTATTTATTGTTGTAGTTTTAATTGTAATTAAATTATATATTCAAAATTATTCTTTTTAAAAAATTTTTTACTTTATATAAAATAATAATTTATCCTTTTTTGTCAAACAGGATAAAATACTAGTATATTTACAAGGTGTAAGGAGCTAGTAGAAATGAAAAATTATATTTTTTATTCATTTTCTCACAACCTAGTTAATTAATAACCCTGGTTAATATTCATTTATTCCCTACTATTTTAAATTTTTCTATATTCAAACATTAGCTCAGAGGAAATCGGTTTTTACCAATTACATGCATTGACTAATATATAAAGTGATAGAGGTGATAACAGTCAAAATATATAATTTCTGAACAGCTTCAGGGATTAAAATAATAGTAACAGCCTTTTTGGAATTTATTGGATTTACATATAAATAGTGTTTGGCAAAAAAAAAAAAAATTTGTATATATGAATTGTTGATTTTTTTTTTTCTAGAGATGCTTGGCAATGATGAAAATATTTACATGAATAATTAAATTTGAATGAATATTTTGTAGAAAAAAACTGAGAATTCAACAGAAATATAAAGATTCAAGATCTACACCAAAAGTCGTGAAGAAGATTGTACGGATACGGTGCTGAATTTTCGTGGGTGGTGCTTTCCATCAGCTTGACTTTGCTTCGCCCGCTAATGGACGTCACCTCGTTCTAATTAATTCTAGTAAGTTCATGATTTCTAATTTTTGTCGTGAAATAATATCGGTCAAACTTCCAAAAAAAAAAAAAAGAGATTGAATATATTTTTTTCTTAAATTTATTTTAATTGATAAAACTGTACAAATTGTAATATTTTTATTTTTCTTTTCTGTCTAATTAATAGATAATTGCTCATATAAGTCTATAGGACAAGATGATAAATAATTATATTATTCTTATTTTATGGCTAAGAATAGGTTTTGGCAAATATAATTCTGTATTTCAACAACTGACTTGACTTTTTATTTATTGTCATCAAAGTCATCAAAGAGTACCCCTTTTATGGGAATTGCATACCATATACTATAGTCGTAAGTCGTAAAGAATTATGTTGTCATAAGGTCATTACATTATAGCTCCTCCACAAATTGTTATAAGTTGAAAAAAAAATATTATTCTGTTCCATGATAATCGTAAGTAATAAAAATAAGTTTTAAAAAAATTGTTATTTTAACTTTTTTTCCTTTTTAATGTATTATTAATTATTTGTTTATAATATTAATGATAAGTAACAAAATGTATAATAGCATTTTCATTTTTACCGATTAAAAAAAGTATAATAGCATATATATGATTTGAATTTTTATTCCTTGAAAAAAAGGTTTGAATTTATAATAAGAATAAAAGTTATACTACTGAACAACTTAACACTATCTAGTATGAAACTTTCACATAAGAAACAAGACAAGTTCAAGCAGATACTTCTTCATTTCCATTTCTTTTGATGTTCAAAGTTATCTCATGGATTAAAAAGTTTTTCAATTAAGTCCCTTTCCTTTTAAAAGGTTTGATTGATTTTTTTTATTTTTTAAAATAGGTTCAATTTAGTCTCGTTTGTTTTTTCTAACTGTTTTGATTTTTTTTTTCATAAATAAGATCAAATTTGATTTTAAATGGGACCAAAATTAAATCCATTTTTTTTAATACAATGTACTAATATTAATATTTTGTATAGTTAAATCATAAAATAAAAAACAGCATAACATTTAAATTAAGATATATTTATGGTGTATATATTTTAAAACAAGTAATTTAATTTTTTTTTTTAAACACTATAAATAAAATATGGCCTGCATGCCTGCAAACTTGTCGTTGGTATTGTCTTGCAAGAGATGCATGGAAAGTAACCAAACGATATTATCTAAGCTTCACCGTACCAAATGCAACGAAGGAACAAATTGCTTTATGTTTAGTTACTGAATTTATTTTTTCTGGATTTGGCTTTTTAGTTACTATAACTAAAGTAAGTAATGTTAGTTGTTGTGTAGAAAATCAACTATTAATATTTTAATGTAACTTTCATTAGAGGATAAATTTTAGGATCATCCTTCCTCCCAAACTGAGTAGGAATCATTTATAGGAAGAATAAGAAAAAAAAGTATTGTAACTTCCGTGAGAGTATTACTTCTCACCTTCATTAGGTGGTTTAGTTTTGCTTTTTATCATAAATTTTGGTCTAATGCTTATCTATTACTTGTTTTTTTCTAATAGGTCTTGACCTAGTCTTCTTATATTTTATTTGTATTTTTTTTTACTTTATAAATAACACATAATTAGAGATTCTTATTGAGATTACTAAAGATTATCAATTTAGTTGTGATATTTTAGTCTCCTCTTTACTGTACTTTTAATTAAAAATATACACTTTTTTTTTTGTTTATATATGTATATGAACATAACATTGGTTGATTCTTGTATATATCAATACACTTAGAAGAGCTTCTTCCAATATTTATATTTGTATTAACTATCTTATTTATTTACAAGTAGAGATTATTTGTCCCCAAAACTGTTCATATTAATTAAAATAAATATATTATTTTTAAATTTTTAAATAATTTTTTTAATTTTATTTTAAGTGATGTATGGCAATATAATCTCCACTCCTTGTTTACCTGAGGTGATTCAACTTGGACCACTTAATTATTATGTCTTATTCTATAATTTTTCTCGTAATTTTATTTTATTTTCTTAAAAAAAGATGCATTAACTATTTAGTTTTATATTATATTTAGTTCTATTATTTGAACGTCGTCAGTTCTATTGAATTCATTCTCCCCGTGGCGGGCGTGCATGCATGTATAATAATATTGCAGAGAATTCATCGTTTCAATTCTGGTTTGGCAACAAATTAAAGCCGGCCACAAATAATGTCTCGATCGATCATCCAAGTAAATAAAACAACAAAATGACTGATTGTATAAACCTGCAAATAATTAAGTGGAGCATATGCATAAATTAAAGCCTTGGGGTTGAGTTGAAGAGCCAATGAACCAATTAAATCTAGCTAGACCGAAACACTGAACTGATGGAGTTTCCTCCGAACCTGTTGCCGGACGAGGCAAGCCCAGAATGGATGAACAAAGGAGACAATGCATGGCAGTTAATGGCAGCAACAGTGGTGGGTCTCCAAAGCATTCCGGGGCTGGTCATTCTCTATGGAAGCCTAGTGAAGAAGACGTGGGCCATTAACTCCGCTTTCATGGCCTTCTATGCCTTCACGGCAGTTCTTCTTTGCTGGGTCGCCTGGGGTTTCCGCATGTCGTTCGGCGAGAAAATGGTGTTCTTCTTGGGGAAACCGGGGATGGCGCTGGACGACAAGTTTCTTCTGGGGAAAGCTTTTCTGGGATTCTTTCCCACCGCTACGATGGTGTTCTATCAGGGCGTGTTTGCGGGGATTACTTTGATCTTGATAGCTGGGGCGTTACTCGGGAGGATGAACTTTCGTGCTTGGATGATCTTTGTGCCACTTTGGCTTACTTTTTCTTACACCGTCACCGCCTTTAGTATTTGGTGCCCCAATGGCTGGTTGTCAAAGCTTGGACTCATTGACTTCTCTGGTGGATATGTTATTCACCTCTCTGCCGGAGTTGCTGGTTTCACTGCTGCTTATTGGGTGGGTCCACGAGCTGAGAAGGAGAGACAAATGTTTGCATTAAAATCAAACAACATGATTTTGGCGCTTGCAGGCGCGGGCCTACTTTGGATGGGTTGGAGTGGGTTCAACGGTGGAGGTCCCTTCGTGGCCAGCACGGTTGCATCTCTGGCCGTCCTTAACACACACGTGTGTGCTTCCGCTAGCATAATCGTGTGGATCCTACTTGACACTTTCTACTTTGGTAAGCCCACCGTGTTCGGCGCCGTACAGGGCATGATCACTGGACTCGTTTGCATCACACCTGCCGCAGGAGTTGTGCAGGGCTGGGCTGCGATTTTGATGGGTGTGATCTCAGGAAGCGTTCCATGGTACACAATGATGGTCCTCCATAACAAGCTCCCCCATTTCCTGAAGCAAATCGACGACCCCATGGCGGTGTTCCACACCCACGCCGTCGCCGGAGCACTCGGGGGAATCCTCACCGGCCTCTTCGCCGTGCCAAAACTGTGCCGTCTCTTCTACATGGTCCCCGATTGGGAAAAATACATCGGCCTCGCCTATGGCCTCCAAAACGGTGCAACTCATGCGGGTTTAAGACAAATGGGCATCCAAGTCGGGGCCATGGTTTTTGTTATCGTCTTCAACTTGGTTACGACTAGTTTGATTTGCTTGCTGGTGGGGTCCATAGTACCACTCAGGATTGACAGTGACACCGATGCGTTGCAAATGATGCATGGTGACAAGGCAATGCATGGAGAAGAGGCTTTCGCTTTCTTGTATGGGGATCAGCCATCAAAGTTTGACAACCTCGTCAAGCAGCAGTACAGCAATAAAGTTTATGATACTCAAGACTTTTCGTTCGTTGGAGACACAACCTCGTTAGCCCACCTTCAAATAGTATAACTAGCTATCTAGCTAGCTATTTCAAATTCAATTAGTCAACATAAAGTATAGCTGATGTTTTGTACTTTCAACACATGAATGATCTCGATCCGATATATATAGCGCAATTAATTAATGATCTTCCTACAAATCCTCATCAATTCTCCGCCGGGGAACGAAAGGAATTTAAAAGTCTATCCTACTTCCATGTTCCTGCTTGTTTACGGATTTAAATTCGTGTTTAATATTAATCAATGAGGTTTGGTAAATGCTGAGAAAAATTTTGGGTTATTTTGACTTCGAATTATACGAAATTGATTAATAATAAGACCAAACTTAATGAATTAATGTTACCTGTTGTTGTAAGTTATAACATTAGAAAATAATTCTCATCCTCTCTCCAGAATAATGTCTATTGTTGATCTTAAATCTCTTAGTTTTCGTACAAATTCTGCTGCTATATATACTCCAATTAATATATATGGTTTATGGTTTGCCTTATGCGTGTTTTCATTACTTTTTTATTCACAGAGTCTACACGTCATTTGTCACATTATTGAAAAATATGACTTTTGTAACTTTGAATGTTTTAATTATGAATAATATTATTTGTACACAATTTCTTTATGATAATATATACACATTTTAGCTATCAATAAGAAAAAAAAATTATACACATTTACTTTATCACAGAATTAAGAATTCCCTTTATTTTTATTTAGTGCATTAGCTAAGCCATTATTTTACATTTTACTTTAATATTTTGTTTGATTTAAGAGAAGGGGGAAAAAGAAAACGGAGAGAAAAAAACATAAATAACAATATATTTTGTTTTGTTTGATTCAAGAGAAAGTGGAAAAAAAGGATTTTTTTTTTTTGTAGAAATAAATTTTTATTTTTTTTATTTTGACTTTTCTTTCCTCTCTATTCTCTTTACCTAATCCCAAACACAAGGTTATTTAGGAATAGGATTACTAACAAATTTACCTTATTAGCTTAGGGCATGTGGGCTTGTTTGTTATGGTTTATACGAGTGTATATATCTCAAGAGTCTTAGAAAACCATTATTGTTAAACAAATTAAAAAGTGTAAATGATTGTTTTATTTCTTGAAGATGCATAGAATTGTTACATGAGTTTCTTAAACTAAAAAGTTATAATTAAATCACGAGAGTGCAATCTATGAATTACGTTAGTCTAAAACTTAAAAAAAAAATTAGGTTATGTTTGACTAGTTTATTTTTAACTTATAAATTAATTTTAAGGAAAAGTTAAAAATAAGAATTTTAAAAAATAAATAAATAATTATTTGTTAATTTTATTTCATTTTTTAATATAAAATCTCTTTAAATTTAAAAATATAATTAAATTGAGAAGTTTTGGATTCGACTCCCTCGCTAACAAAAATTAACAAACTAATCATTAATATTTTGTGATAAAAGAAATACTAATTATTTCAAAAGTTAACCTTGATGAGATTTAAAGAGAGATATGAAATAAATTTTGCATAAAATTTTTTATGATTTTGCATAAAATTTTTTATGATTTATTATCAAATTTCTTATTTTTAATTTTCTTTCATTAAAAACAAGTTACTTTTATTTTAAGGAGCTTTGGTGTAACTTTTATTTAAAAATTACTTAAGTTAAAAATAAGTTGAGTGAAACAATAACTTAAATGCGAACTCAAGGCTTAAAATTGTTTACTTAAATCATTAAATGATAATATTAATTCATATTTAGGAATAAAAATGATAATAAATAATTAAATTTAGATCCGAGATAAAATAAAATATAATTCAAATATTTATTTAAATTTTATTGAAAAAAAATATGTTGCAAAAAAAGCACTAAAATATAAAATGTTTTTTTTTTTTAAGTGTTGTTAGGTGGAAAAGGCTTCTCATATTACTTGGTTGAATTGAATTTGATTTCAGACAAAGACGCAGTCACGCGTAGCAACAAAACAGTTGAAGTATTCTTTACTCCAAGCAAAGAGAGTCGAAAATGTCAGACGGTGCATTGCAGGTACTGGACGGAACGCACCTGAGAGGCGTCGATCTGTCCCTGGGCAAAGACGCTCCATTCACCGGAGCTAAGATACTCGACATTGCCCATTCCCGAGTCTCTTCTTCCCTCTTCGGTCTCTCATTACCCGATTCTCTCAAAGCTTCTGCTCTCACGCGCCTCCGCACACCCAACGCCGACGCTTTCCGCTCCGCCGAGTACGCCGCCGACAAGGCCTCCGAGATTCTCCGAGACTACATCACCGCCATCGCCGATGAACTCAAAGGTTTATTATCTTCTTCTGCTGATCATCACGCACCATAGGTAAACTTGTGCGTGTGTGAGGTGTGATCAACCTCCTCCTTAGTCACGCTGAAAACAATAAACACTTAATTATGTTAAGGTTTACCGTTTTCTCTCAGGATGCAGGGGAGTTATAGATGATCGATTAAGTGCTCATAATTTTTAGTGTTAAGATATGCGTTCTCTAATCTCGAATACTCGATCCATGACTCTGATGCTTATCCTTTTTCTTAAATTCGTATAGAGTAAGTCTGAATTGATTTTACTATTTCGCTCAGTTCAATTTGCGAAGAGTCTTCTTATTTTCTTCCCCGATTATCGTCTACGATTGTGTAGATCTAGGCTCCTTTTCTTGCTATGATTTTCAGTTGCCGGTTAGGTCGGTTGTAGATAAAGTAATTCCGTAAAGCAGAAAATTCTCGAGTTCCCTGTTTGATCGAATTTGACTGAAACTTGACGTGGATGGTTACATTGTAGAACATGTGGATTTGATTTTGTATTTTATCTATGAGATGTTATGCTTTTATTTTGACATGAAAATTGATACTGCTTGACATTTGTGTGTCTGTAGATAATCCTCTTATAGTATCAGTCTTGGATGGAAGTACTCTCCGGTTGTTGTTAGAGGATGAGGATGACTTCGCCATGTTGGCAGAAAGTCTATTCACTGACTTAGATGTTGAAGACAAGGGGAAAATCAGCAAGAGTGAAATTCGAAATGCTCTTGTTCAGATGGGAGTTGATATGGGCGTTCCTCCTTTCTCAGGTCCATTTCTTTTTTAGTTTGAAGAATTCGTTTGTTTTGCTCTTTATTTTGGTTTTTGATTTCAGCCGAATATTTTGCAACTGCAATTTTGTCTGTTTATCTGATATTCTCGTTATTATTGATAATCTGTTTCTTGACCCTTAACGACTGTAAAGCATGAGACAGTTCACTGATTTCTGTTTCATCTTTGATTAAGCCTTGTCCTCTTCTGTGGAGTGAAGTATAGCTTAAATCTGATGATGTAATTTAGACATGTTGGAAAGCCACTTTAATTGTGGTCTCTCATAGCTCACCTTAGTTGTGGCGGGTAGCCGTGGGTGAAGAGGGGTGTGTTGAAGTCCCACATTGTGGTGGGTAGCTGTGAGCATTCTTGTTTTTTGTTTTCTTTGGTGGATTTGTAGTGTCAGAAGTCAGAACTGTTTTCTCCATGGAGTTGCAATTTTAAGAAGGGAATGCTCTAATGGGCATAAGGTTCCAAAAATATTACATCTACGAAAAGATGAAAGATTTTAGCTTCCCCTTAGGATTATATAAATTTTCTATTTCTGCTTCGAACTGGTCGAGTTTACAGTAACAGACTTTTAGGAGACTTGGGAGACTTAATGTAATGAATTCTGAAAGTGAATTAAAATTAAGCTGGATCATACTATGACTACCAACCAATGGGATCTGTCATTTCATTCCTGTCACATTGTGGATAAGGCAACTCCCAAGGTGTATATACCTGCACTAGGATACCAATTTTTTTTATAAAAATTCCCCGATCCTTTGGATTGCCTTAGGATATGTATAATTGGGCACTGGCTTCTACAGTTTGAAATTTTGGCCCTTAAAATTAATGAGGCTTTCACACCCTCACAAGCCATGTCTTATGCAACATGACTGTCTTCCCATGTACTTGTGTTGATCATTCATCATCTGCGTTAATGTCTTATTTGCCACTTGCCAATGTAGCATTTGGTTTGATTGACAGTATCTATATCTTTCTATACTGATAGCGTGCATTTATGACCTTTGTTCTTTGTTCTTTGGCTTTGGATTTTTTTTTAGATTATGATTCTATCCATCATAGATAATGTGTTGGAATGCACAAATTTATATCCATATAAAGAAAATTATGAAATATGTTTTCCGTTGTTTGAAACTGGGCACAATATGTGCTGTATTATGATATGTGAGATTTATTTAATTTGTCAGCAGTAGCACTATGCATGCCAATTTTCTTGGTCTGATAAAACTGACTTTTTTTAGCATGAATTAGTAGAATTTCCTCAGCTAAATGACTTGTTGAGAAAACATGGGGCGGATGGTGAAGAAAAATTGGGTCAGGCACAGTTTGCACAGCTTCTGCAGTCTGTACTGCAAGATCTAGAAGAGGAACTTTCTAAAGAGAATGTTGTTTTCATCCAGAATATTCAAATCATTAATGGCACTAAGCTAAGACAGGTATTTTTCATGTATTATTTAAAAATAGTGTTTCAATCCTTTGGTTTTTTTCATATATATATCTATAGATTCCATACCATGCTATCTACATTTTTCAAATTGGAGACTGTTCAACCTTTAAGTTTATAAAAAGTATATCATCATTGAAAAACATAAAATATTCCCACTATCCAGCAATTGTTTGAGTTGATTTCTGAAGTTAATAAAACAATTTAATTTATTGGTTGTGATTTTTGTGGACAATGCTGCAGCTATTAGCCAATGAACAGGAATTAAAAAGCATTGTAGAGAAGGTATTGACTGAAAAATTGAAAGCAAAGGATGGCTTAGGGGAAACAGAAATAATAAGGAGCTTCCTTGAGACAAACGCAAAGGAATTGGGTTTACCGATAGTTCAAGCTGACGAGGCAGTTGTTCTTCTTTATGACGCGGTTTTTGCTGAAATAATAACAAAAGAAAAAGATGGTGCCGAATTAGATATAGAAGAGCTGGCAAAACTTGTGAAGAATATCCTCGAGAAATTCGCAGAGCAGCTTGAGGTTAACCCTGTGTATCAGGACTTAGTTTGAGGAAGATGAGTTAATGGGCCATACTACTACATATTTCATATGTTATGTTTGAAACTTACTTTGCATCATTACATTTACAGAGCATTTGGGATTCGCACCCCCTTCCCTCCAGCCAAACTTCAGCAATACTATGTATACTGTATAATGAATTTTTATTGTGTGGATTGTGGAGGTGCCTTAAATAGCATGCTCATGGGTTTTTTTTTTTTTTTTTTTACCGATCCGGGTAATTTTGTTTTCAAATTATTAGATTACTGTAAGGTAAGTCGTGATTAGTGATTATGGATGACATATAAAAACGCATGACGCAAGAGGAAATAATAAAATTAATGACTACGTATAAAGGATTGTAAATTGACATCTAACACTTTAATATATTTTTTAATAAATTCATTAATGAAAAATGAATTAACATATTGTTAATTAATCAGTTTTTTTTTTGTCAAGATAAATTAGTTAATTAATTGGACCTTATAACAAGACTGAAAGGAATAAGCTTGAATTTGATTTTATTGTAAACCAAAGCAAACCAACCTTGCGTATAGCTTGGATGAATTGCCATTGCGCAAGTCATTTTCTTAAAGAGGAATGACCTGACAAAACACGCGGTTAGCAAGCACTTTAGTTTACACAAACAAGTGGGGGTCCCAAGAAATTTATAGCCACGGACAAAATGAAAACTGAAAAGTCACTTCGCCTTCTTGTGCTCCACACTCTCATCCCAATGCTCACGTCTAACCCTGACAAAATCAGCCACTTCCGACAACATACAAAAATGTTGATCATTTTCGTGTTCTTCCATTCAAAGAATAAGTTTAGTTCCGCGAAAACAACCAAATAAAACCCAAAGCCCATACTTCCAATTCCCAGTCAAAAAGGTTTCCATCAAGAATGACACTTTTTCTTGTCCCACTTGGCCCAAGCCTTGATCTATCATATTTTTGAAGAACCACTGACGTCACTTTAATTGAAAAATCCTTTTTTTTTATTCTCAATTGAAAAATCCATACTTCCACTAAAAAAAATATAAAAACTTGAAATTCTTAACACCACAAAATGAAAGACGAAATTTAAGTGCTTTTAATATCATTGTTTGATTAAAAATTTAAACTTGATCTCCGTATTTAATATCAACCTTTATTATCAACTTTGTTTACACAAATTACCAAAATAATTTTTTTTTTAAGAGAAAACAGTAAATGCGATTAAGATTTAGCATCTTTTGTTCAACAAAACTTGAAATTCATGCCAAAAATAATGTTTTTACGATAATTAATCAATTATTTCGACTTGAAACACAATACTATAAAATGTTTGAAGCGGTAATAACGCCTTAATCAGCAGCTATTATTATGGATTAAAAAAAAAAAAAACAAGGCATAACAGGATCCGTTTCAATTACATGAACAAAGATCAGAAACTAACTTAAATAGCTAATCTGTAACTAAAGATCTCTAGAAGATAGCAACATATAGGTCACCTATTATTTTAGTTGCAAAACACTATTTTATTAATTACTGCATCCATGCATGCAAAACTAGCCGATTTATTCATTGCCATCTGCAGCACGAAGTGAGCCTAGCTGAACCGGTGCTTGAGTCTGAACCACTTTGGATGATCCATAGCCTGACAAATCAACACCTTCAGCCTTCTCCTTCTCAAGCTGCTCTTTGATCCAGAAGTATGTAATTCTCAGCCCATCCTACAATATAAGAATTGGAGATACTATGAGTCTCAGTGTGAATGCAACAAAATCTTTTATTAAGAAATAGGAATAATTTGTTTAACAATAATTAATACCTTCAGCTTCATAGTTGGAGCCCAGCCAAGTTTCTCTTTGATTAATGCATTGTCTGAATTACGGCCGCGAACACCTTCTGGGCCAGGAATGTGGTATATTGGCATCAGCTTATCCTCAAAGCTTAGAACAATCTCAGCCATCTCATTCATGCTCACCATTTCATCACTTCCAATATTCACTGGCTCCCGGAACTCTGATTTTGTCAATCTAAACACAAAAATGTTAAACTTCTTGCCAATGAATTATAACTAACTCACAAAACACAAATAGAGCAAATCTTATTTTTTGTTATGTCACTTAAATCCCTCTTGCTTCTATTTAATTCAGTAGATTTTGATTGAGATAATAATGTTTCTGCCCAATTTGTAAAACATAGAGATTTTACACTTATTTACACAATTGTTTATAATAACAGCAAATGCAGTCTACTGGATTCATTTTAAGCATTCATAAAAACAGAAATCCATATTTAAATGAAAATGAGAAACCCTGGAAATAAGTCATTAATTAAATTTTAAGCCACAAAATCCGCAAGGAATATACCTCAGTACACCTTCAACACATTCATCAATGAAGGTGAAGGATCTGGTTTGTAATCCATCTCCCCACATCTCAAATCGGTCTTTGGAAGTAAGTGTCTTCCTACAAAAAGCAGCAGGAGCCTTTTCCCTTCCACCTGTATGACAAACAACAAAGCAACAAACTTGTTAAATCCAAAAGGCTACAAAAAAAAATAAAATGATGTCCACTCATCTATTGATTTAGATACAACAACTTGCAATTCAGTGAAGAACATACCTTTCCATGTTCCATAAGGACCATATATGTTATGGAATCTCCCAATGCGGCACTCAATTCCAAAATCCTTGTTATAATGCTTGCACAACTCTTCTGTTGCAAGCTTCTCCAGCCCATATGCATCTTGTGGCTAGAAAAGTCACAAATTAAGTATATTATTGTAAGCATATAAGTGCACAACTAGCATAACATAAACAAATAGTTAAAAGGATCAGCAACAAACCTCAGCAGGCCAGGCATCAGACTCCCTCAAACTCACATTTGTCTCCAACTGTTTAAATTCAGGGTAGATACAAGCACTAGAGGCATAGAAAAACCTATAAAAAAAACAAAAAAATCTTTAGGACAAGGATATAATCATATAAAGACTGTTGTGTTATGAAATTGAAAGTGAAAGCATAAGCCATGTAAATTGGTTAAAGTTGAATGACCTCTTAACAACATTGATCCTGGAAGCCTCAATCATGTTGAAGCTAATCATGGTGTTGTTGTACATAATGACAGAGTGGTTGGACTGGATGAAACCCATGCCACCCATATCAGCAGCAAGATTGAAAACATGGTCGACATCCTTGGTGACAGTCAAGCAGTTATCCATGACCCTAAGGTCAACAAGATGGAACTCATGGCAGAACATGTCTTCAGTCATGTGCTCGTTCTTCTTCCAATCAGAAGCAATGATGTAATGCCCCTCAGTCTTGAGGCGCCGTGCAATGTGTGAGGCAATGAAACCACCAGCACCGGTGATGGAAATTCTTAGCTTTTCAGAGGGCCAGTAAGGTTCCCTCTCAAGGCTTTTGTATGTGTATGATCCATAGTCGGTTATTCCAGAACTTCCCATACTGCACCACACATGAATGAATTAGTTATTATGAAGAATCGCATAAAACAACAATTCCATCATGCAAGTTACTGTTTTTTTAAGGAAGAAGAACTAGTTACCAAACAGAAACACAAATACAGAATCTTGGGAGATGAAAAACAGAGAATAGAAATAGAAGAACCACATACATTAACATGCCCCCACACCAGCCACAATGGAACAACATGGTGTGGAACAACATTATTATAAAAAATGCAATAAAAATAATTAAAAGGGTGGTGGGTGCATATGAAAAACATTAACTCGGTGAGGCATGGGAAACAAGTTGAAAGAGAGAGAGGAGATACCTGAGAATTGAAAGTCACAAAAAGGATTAGGAATTAGGAATGAATTAGGAGAAGAATGGCTTGTGTGGTGGTGGGTGTCACTGCTGTGCTATTTATAGAACTGAGTGAAGGCAGAGCCACTCATTTATCTATTGGATCCATTGCATTGCAGGCTATGCAGTTTTCATGTTTGAATTTCACATTCAATCCTTTTTTTTATATTTTATATATTATATCATTTATCATATTTTTCTTTATTTTTAAATAACTTTTATTTTTCTTTATCTTTATCTCTATTTTTATTTTTATTTTTAGACGTCAATTAACATCTATTATATATATTTCAGACTACTAATTCTACATTTTCTTTATCTTTCTGGATATCAATAAACAATAATGCTAAATCTCTCATTTATTTTTAAGATATTAAATATATTTTTTTATAAAATACTTATGATTAAATAATTTACTTTTAATACTATTCTTTAATCTTTAATACTTTTCAAATATACCGTTTAAGTTTGAACTATATTTATTTTCTTTATTAATGTTTTGACTTTTTTTAATTATTAATATTTTATAATTGAAAAATTCATTATTTTTTTTTCTATTTATAACCCTGACCGCTAGTTACTATATCAATTATTTCAAATAATACTAGTTTTTTTGTTGGGTGCATCATTAATATTATTAATTAAAAATATAACTACTTGAAAAGATTATATTAGTTTGTTCTTTATAGAAGTGTAATTAATAAATACATTAAATTGATAACTCCTTCCTCTTTCTACACCAATTTATAACTCCTAATAACTAAATGAAATGCATTACAAAAAGAATAAATCAATTAAAAGTATTTAATGAAAGTGGTCCTATTAATGCATTAGTGACATTTTTTTTATATTAATTGCATTAAATGAATTTTTTTTTATTTCGCTATGACATTAAAATATACCGTTTAAGTTTGAACTATATTATTAATGTTTTCACTTTTTTTAAATATACCGTTTAAGTTTGGACCATATTTAACAGTGTATTGACTTTTTTAAAAATATTATTGATATTTTATAATTTAATTTTTCATTAAATTTTTTTATATTTATACCTTTGATTGGTGATTACTAAATCAAGTGTTTCAAAATACTACTTGTTTCATTAATATTATTAATTAAAAATGTAACTCTATTTTTTTTTAGAAAAAAAATATTATTCAAAATAAAAAATCTGTGATTATCCATATCAATTAAAATATTATTTTATATAATATTTTTTTATTACTATCTTATATCTCGTAACTTTATAAGATTAACCTATTATTTAATAATTTTTTTATTTAATTAGTTGATATCTATGAAATAAAATATAATTCTCAATAAGTTTTAATCAATAATCATGTGGGAGTATAAAAAAAAAAGATTATAGAGATTATTCATTTATTTAAACATATTCATATTTTATATTAATTCGTTATCTAATTTGTAAATATTATTAAACTTTATATGTTATTATCATATTTATTAAGTTTCTACATGTCCATCATGTCCATCAAACTAATTGTATGTTTTCTTGGTCATTGTTATCGAGTAAGAGTATCTTTAGATAACAAAAAAATAAGTTATAAGTAAATTTTAAACATATAGAATTGAAAGCTTAACATACACTACATTTACAAAAGGTCGACAATATTTAATTCATTTATTAACTTTTTACCAATCCAATCTTTAAATATTTATTTAAAATTTGATCTGTATTTGTTAAATTCGTGTTTTGCAAATAAATAAATAAATATTTTAAGCTTCACTCTTATAAATGTAAAGATAAAATTGAAATTACCTGTCACATTTAGTAAATTAATATATTTTGATATTATAAGTTTAGAAAATTAAGAAATTCTATAACAGTCGTCTCAGGTTAAAGATAAAACATGCTGAATTAAGGTATTGTTAATGATCGATAAGCCATATAGAGTGTTGACTTAAGGATAAAAGTGAGAACTACCTCTACAACGGTATTTGGAACAAGATTGGCGTCGTCGTTCGTTGTTCGTTATGAACACACATTCATGATTCATGATTTATGACACGTGGCCGGAAAGTGTGGTGAGAAGAACTGAAGAAGAAGAAAACAGAGGACGAAAGCGGAGAGAAAGCAGTGTTGGAATTGTTTGTTTCTGACTTGTGTCGGTCGGAATTGAAATGCAAATGCAATTTCCTCTTTCTGTTTTATCCATCACTAATTATCACGTGAATTGGATGGATGTATCGCCGTGCAGCGTGCACCTTCCTCCATTCTCTCTTTATTCATTATTCCAATTCAACATTATTTAATCAATCAATACTCTAATAGTCAACACCAATACCCTCTTTCAATCGCCATTGGATCACATGTGATGTCAAATAGTACTTCTTTTCAAATTCGACGAAGTTAACGCCACAATCCGTTTTACTAGTTTTAATTTAGTATTTATTTTATTATTGAATGAATTACATGACATTTTTTTATTAAACATTTTTAATAGAATTGATAAATTAATAATAATCTAATAGTCTAAAACAAGGTTTTGTGATGTGGATAAAACTCAAAAGTCACGCGTATCACAATATTCATTTTTATTAGTTTTTATTTAATTCATATATTTTTTAATTATCATAAATAGGGTAACTTAAGTCATTAAAATGAGTAATTATGATTCAATTAATCAATTAAATTAAATCATTAAATCTTAAATATATTTTTATTTTATATAATATGGTAATCAATTATTTATAGAATACTTTTCTATAACGTGTATATATTATTTTTCTATCTAAATTTAATAATTTTTTTTTTAATTTTAAAATTAATATAAATAAAGTGTTGTATTTAATTAAATAATTAACCCTATAACCCTAAAAATCTAAAATAAAAATACTAGACTATAAATCATAAACCCTAATTATTATTGTGAGGGTGCAGGGATCAAAGTTGGGGTGCAGGAAGAAAAATCCTTTAATCAGAAACAGCTTGGTAGATTCAAAGTGAGGCCCAATAAAGGGCCCAAAAAAGTGATAGTTACGTTGAACCCAACAACATGGCAATGGACGGCTACGGCCTACGGCCTGCGGATGATTTCTTAACCAAACCGATTTATTCATTTTTTTTAATGTAAGAATTTATTCGTATTTTAAACATTAAAACAGTAATTCGACTAACAAAACAAAATGAAATTATTCTTTCTAATATGACTTTGAATTGACACAATATTTTCAAACAGTTCTATTAATAATTAATTATTGTCTTAAAATTAAATCATAATTTTGTACAAATTAAAAAAAATCAAAATAAATGTTATTAACATAAATATTTTTTAAGGTTAAATTAATCTACATATCTGAACTGTTTGACAATTCTTAATCAGGTATTTGAATTAATTTTTAATTAAATCACTAAAGCTTGGACTTAATTATTTTTTAATTAGATCACTAATGCATGGACTTAATTAAAACACAAATACAAGTTGGGATCTAATTAAAAAAAAAAACACAAGTTTAGAGACCTAATTGAAACAAAAAAGTTAAAGTACCTAAATAAAAATTTGATCAAAGTACAAGGATTTACAGAGTAATTATAAAAGTGAACAAGATTACCCTACACAATAATTTCTAACTGAATAATAATTTCAAATTATTTTTCCGTACAACATTTTTCCTCTGATTTTATATTTATTTGATAAATTTAATTTACAATATATTCTAAGTAAATTTGTTTTAACTTCTAGTTTTTATTTTTTTTAAATCGTCTTAATGATATTGTATAAAATATTTATTAATTTTATTAATGACTATTATCAATAAAAAAAACCTAATTAATAATTTTTAATGGTACCTTTCTTTTTAGTCATATTTTTTTCATTTATAAAACCATACAAGTTGCTCAAGAAAAAACGATTAAGAACGTTTCTAACGTTACTAAGACACTAAACATATTTAATATTTTATTTATTAATAGGAAAATGTATAGAAAAGATAAGGAAAGAGGATGCGGATCCCACCTAAGATTTCCCGAAAGAGTCAGACAGTCGTATCGTGTCATGTCTATCCGGAGTGACTCACTCACAACTCACCACAATACCCTAATTCTTCCCTTCCTTCAAAAGTCGTTATGTTATGCGTGTATTTTAAGGTATGCATCAAGCAATTAAAAAAAAAACATTACTACTGCGCTATATCATAATTTTTTAATTTTTAATATATTTTTCAATGTTATTTCAACTAAAAGTTTAAAAAATCTTATCGAAAACATATTTTTATCCATCCGACTAAAGTATCATACCTAACGTATACTCTATCACCGTTGCTGCTGGTAGCTAGTTGATTATTTTCATTACCTGCATAAAATATATTAAACAGAAAGAGATAATTAAAAAAAAAAACAATTGAAAGAGCAATATATAAAATAATTGGATTTGTAAGTATTGATTAATTTGATCCTTAAAATTACTAAACGATGATATTTAAGTATTTGAAATTATAAGATTAAAAATGAAAATAACTTATGCTTAATAAATTAAAATAATATTTTGATGATTTTAGGGATTATTGACATATAGATCGGTTCCAAAAGAGGAAACTAGCAACAAGTTGGTTGAATGAAAGCGAAGGATGCATGGTTTGGATGAGGCTGGTATGCCACGTCACATTTTGAATTTTCATTTAATTAACAGGAACACAAGAAATATTAATAAAACGTGAGGGTGTTTGTGAATGTGTGGTACAAGACATACATACAGATACAGTGGATAAAATTGACCACTAGGCCATGCGTGATATGTATATAAGAAGATTATTGTTTGTTTGCGGAGAGGAACTCATTCAAGAATGGAAAGGGTGGTGTCAGTGGATGAAATATCGGAGCAATATTGGGCGGCAGCAGCGGCGAGGTGCAAGTCAAAGTCAAAGTCAAAGTCAAAGATGAACCGGAGCGAATCGGAGTGGGCATTTCAGCAATTCCTGCAGGAAGCTGCTGCTTCTTCTGATCATGATGTTAAATTCAAAGAGGAGGAGGGTCCCAACATCCCTGGAACTCTTAATGTTGATTCCGATGACTACCAAGCTATTCTTAAGACCAAGCTTAATCTAGCATGCGCTGCTGTCGCTTTGACTCGGGTATGTTTTTGTTTTTTGCTTTCTGCCTTCTGAACAACCCAATGTCTTTCTATAGTACTTGTGTCAATTCTGTTAAGAGATTCTGATGACGCACACTTAAACTTGATGCTTCTGGATCTCTGGTTATCATCTTTAATTAACCTTCTAGCTGTGGCTCTTAAGGAAATCTTTCCCAAATTGATTTTTTGCATTAATTCCATTCTTTCTCTTTCCATATGCACTGAAAAATATTGAAGTAGTTTCATTTAATGTGATGCCTGCACTCCACCTACATTATATATATATAAAAGAAGGCTTTTCTGTTTCTCAATCTTATTCTTCAAAGTTGGATTTATTGCATGATCTAAAACTTTTTTCCTAGTTTATATATTAAGTTACCAGTCCCCGATTTCTATCACCTCTTTCTCATTGGAAATTGAACCAGTATCTAATGTTTTCTTCTGCTCATGGCAAATTAGGGATCTTTGGTCAAATCTCAAAATCCTGTCTCTTTCCCTGACAGTGGTGGACGGCAGGCATCTAATTCTTCTGAAGTTGAATCGCAGGCTACCTTAAAAGGTTTGAACTAGTAAGCTATTTCTCTCCTGACATACTATAAGATTTACATCTTAATTTGTATTTTCTTTTTCTATGTAGGATCTGTCCCTTTTGGAAATGATCCCTCTAAATTACAAAATAAAGATGTCAAAGCACAAATTGAGATCCCTTCCTCACCTTCCATACAAAACAAATCTGGTGTCTCAATGAGGCCAACAATAAGTGGATCATCAAGAGAACAATCAGATGATGAAGAAGCGGAGGGAGAGTTCAATATGACTGAAGACATGAAACCTGTGGATGCAAAACGCGTAAGGAGGTAACAATAGTCTCACGGAGTTGATTGTAATATCACGTCCTCATAAATAAACCAAATGTTTGGCCTGCCAAACAAACTGCTTCCAGTATCTATTAGATTTTTAAAGTGAATTAATGTGTGACTTACACTATTATTTTCATAAATAGTCTCAGAAATGACTATGTTTAGATTAGAAAACATTAATGCTTTTGGTCTCAAGGAGTTGAATATACTATCACGTTCTGATATATATTAGACCAAATGTTTGGCCTACCAGACAAACTGCTTCCAGTAACATTAGTTCTTTAAAGTTTAAAGTGAAATAATGCGTGACTTACACTATTATTTTCATAAAGCATGCACAAACTTTTGACTTAGTTGCAAGAACGTTCAGTTCAGGTAGACTTGAACTTTTTTATGACAAGCTCAAATGCAAATTCATCAGTTCTATCACGAAAAAATGTTGCCTAAGTATTACAACTACTCTTAAAATTGTGCTCCTAATGTTTTATCCAATAATTTTTGTTTTAGTGGTCGAGCTTTATGATTCTGGGTTTGATTGTTTCTTCGAAAACAGATTCTTTCTTTCTTTATTGGAAAACATTAATTTTGTTGACTTCAGGTACAAATTCTGGCTTGTTTAATCTAAACTTTAAAGACTAACAAAATTGTCTTTCAGGATGCTTTCTAATAGGGAGTCAGCGAGACGCTCAAGAAGAAGAAAGCAGGCTCATTTAAGTGAGCTGGAGACACAGGTGTGCATATTTATTTTTCTGTCTCCATAATAATTCCCTAAAAAAATTGTATATTCTCTGACCCAATATTCTGTCTTAGGTCTCCCAATTAAGAAGTGAAAATTCTTCATTGTTAAAGCGCTTCACGGATGTGAGCCAGAAATACAATAATTCTGCAGTTGACAACAGAGTACTGAAAGCCGATGTTGAAACACTAAGAGCAAAGGTATAAATCCTTGGGCCTTAAGTAATATTGGTTTATGTGTATTGACAATGATTATTTATTTTTTTCAGGTGAAGATGGCTGAAGAGACAGTGAAAAGAATTACTGGGTTGAATCCAATGCTCCAAGCCATGACTGAGGTGTCATCAATGGGAATGTCATTGTTTGATGAACGCCCTTCTGAGACATCAGCTGATGCTGCTGTTCCTGTGCAAGAAGACCCAAATCACCAGCTTTGTCAACCACCCACTTCTAATAATGGGTTGGGAGGCATTTCTTCAATTGAAACTGTGCAGCAGAATGTTGCGGCAGGTGGCAACAAAACGGGGAGAACAACTTCCCTGCATAGAGTGGCCAGCTTGGAACATCTTCAGAAGCGGATTCGTGGTGGAAATGGAGAGCAATAACACAGTGGCTTTCATCAGGAAATTATTCTAAAACTCTTGTTTCTGCTACTTGTAATTGTAATGTAAGTAACAGCACATTCTTGTTCACTTCGTTGTAAATCAATTTGAGTTCATGCATGTGAATCTTATTGACCATATTCTGCTGTTTTTTTTTGACATGGCTGATGTGCAATCTATAGTAGTTAGATAGGTATGATGGTAGAATTTGTTGCCTTATCCAAATTGGATATTGTTTACTTAATTTATTTGAGTTCTTGTCACGTACGCTTATTAGTGACGTGACAGTATATATCCAAAATGGATATTATCTTGCCTTGCTAATTAACGTTAACGCCCAACGTTAGTTATACATCCACGAACACGATGCCACTTGTTGTTAATGTGTCCAATACAATCCACACGATAATGTAAGCATTAGATGAGAAACTCGATGAGCGCCAAACCTTGGACATGTTTTCAACTAATTTATTCGATTTGAATTGTTAAGCTCTCCAGAATTTTTGGAGGTTAAAATATATTTTCTTATTCTCTCAAATAAGTTAGTTGAATATAAGACATGAACTGTGAATGTACAAGTTTGGAAGTGTTATTCTCTTCCCTTATCCAACAAGGAAAATACTCAAGACATTCATGAACTTTTAAAGACAATGACAAACGTAAGATACCAAGTGGAACTGGATCAACGAAAACAAAATATAATGATAAATGTAAGGTATAAAACTATATAAATTTTTAAATTGTTGACGAGGTTAAATCATAGAATATTTCCATAACAATGAAAAGACAATTTGAAATAAGATAAAAACTTAAAAAAAAATTGAATAAAACAAAGAAGTTTACAAGACTTTCATAGTACACAAAACAAAAGCATAATTGTCTTTGACCCTGGATATTGAATTAAATATTTTTTTTTCTAATTTTAAAGACATTAATCTTATTTTGATTTGTTTATCCATTTTTTTTTTCTAATTTTAAAGATGTTAATCTATTTTTTTTTATAGGATAAAGTATGAAATTGGTCTCTCAACTTTTCACATTTATAGTTATGATCTTTCAACTTTTTATTGACTGATCTTGGTCCTTCAATTTTCATTCCGTTTGAATTTTAGTCCTTTCGTCCAAATGTTGTTAAGTATTGACGTGACATGTAATTTTTAGGGTAAAGTATGAAATTGGTCCCTTAACTTTTCACATTTCTAGTCTTGGTCCCTCAACTTTCATTCCGTTTGGAGTTTTGGTCCTTCTGTTATATGCTTCGTTAAGTTCATCCTCTTCATCAAGCCAGTTCATCCTCTTCATCGAGTCTCTTCCCTCCGTTGAACATTCTCATCGTCGGACCTCCCCTCCTCTGTTGAACCCCTCCCCTCTGTCGAACCACATCTCCACTGCGAACCCTATCCCTTCCATTGACGTCGAATACCATTTAGAAGATCCGAGATTAGCGTTGCGCCATTTTCACCACCGCCATTGTTGTTCCATTGCCACCTACACCACCATCGTTCCACCTACACCATCGCCACCTCGCATTGCAGTGCGGATGAGGTCGTAGTTACTTGCGAAACTCTTATGTTCGTGTCCAAACAACAATGAATCGGGTTGCTCTTGACCTACGAAAATATTTGTTTTGTTCTTGCAACTTAGGTAACAAAATCAAGCATATGAACATGCGTTTTGATCATCTACCTATGGGAAACAAAACCTCTCATTCAATTTTGAAGATCATTGAACAATGAAGGAGCAATTTGGGAAAGTCAAAATCGACTTGCGAAGGGTGCCTAAAATCAACGGAGGAGGGGTAGTTTGGAAATTAGGGATTTAGGAAGAAAAAAAAATTATGTGTCACGTCAACATTTAACAAAGTATTTTGATGGAATGACTAAAACCCAAACGAAATGAAAGTTGAAGGACCAAGACCAGTCAATAAAAAGTTGAGGGACCAAAACCAGAAATTGGAAAAGTTGAGGGACCAACTTCATATTTTACCCTTTTAAAAATAATAAAAAAAACATATGGAATGTTTTAAAATTTTGAAAAAAAAAAAAAAAAAAGCAATATCTTGAAAATTAGAAAAATAATTTAAAAGCAAATGGAGTGTAAAGGAAATTTATTTTAAAAAATGTAAATTTTAAAAATATGAAAAAACAATAGCAAGGTGTAGAAATTTTAAAACAAATTAGAAATTTTACAAATATGAAAAACCAAGTGTAATATCTTGAAAATATTGAAAAACTTGAAAAATATTAAAAAACAAAAGAAATGTCTTGAAAAATTGAAAAAAATACAAATTTTAAAAATATGAAAACTAAAGAGTACATTCTTGAAAATAAAATAAAAAAGGAAAATTTTAAAATAGGAACTTTTTTTAAAAAAAATTTGAAATTTTCAAATATTGGAAAATAAGAATAATGTCTTTAAATTTTTTTTAAAAACCAGTGGAATGTCTTAAAAATATGAAAAAACAATAATAATATCCTCAAATTTTGAAAAAAAAAAGTGTAATGACTTAAAATTTTTTTAAAAAAATACTAAAAAACAAGAGACATATCTTAAAAATTTGAAAAATATGGACTTACTAAAGTGTAATGTGTTGAAAATATGAAAAATATTATTTTTTTTAAAAAAATATTTAAAAAAAAACAAGTGAAATTTTTGGAAATTGTTTAAAAAAATGAAAAATTAAAAAAAAGTAATGTCTAGACATTAAAAAAAAATTACAAATAAGAAAAAAATGAATAAAGTTAGAATATGAAAAAAAAAGAAATGTCATGATTTTTTTTAATGAACATGCAAATTTTAAAAATATGAAAAAAAGAGTAATGTATTGAAAATGTTAAAAATTATGAAATTGAAGATAATTTCTTTAACATATAATTTTTTTTTAAAATTGTGAAAAAAGAAGGGTAATGTGCTGAAAATTAAAAATAAAATATTAACATTAAAAATACTAAAAAAAACCAAAGTAATAATTTCTTGAAAATATTAATAAATAAATAAATAATTGAAAAATATAAAAAAAATAGTAATGTTAGGAAAATTTGAAAATATGAAACATTAATTTGAAATACTAAATTCCACTGTAAATATTTAGAATTTCATAAATAAAACTATAAATCAAAATCCAAAATATTTAGGATTTCATAAATAAAATTTTAAATATTTAGTGTTTCATAAATGAAAACATAAATTGGAACCCTAAATATTTAGGTTTTCTTGAATAAAACATTAAATCAAAATCCTAATATTTAGAGTTTCATTAATAAAACCTTAAATTGAAATCCTAAATAATTAAAGTTTCGTTAATAAAACTTTAATTATTTAGGATTTCTTAAATCAAAACTTAAATTGAAATCATAATTATTTAGAGTTTTGATAAATGAAGCCCTTAATTAAAATCATAAATATTTAGGGTTTAAGAAACAAAATTTAAATTATATAGGTTTCATTGAAATCCTTAATTGTAACCCTAAATATTTAAGATTTCACTAATAAAATCATAAATATTTAAAGTTTCATTAATGTAGCCTAAATTTCACCTTAAATTGAAATCCTAAGTATTTAGGGTTTCATTGATAAAATCCAAAATATTTACTATTTAAATAAATTGAAATCCTAAATATTTAATGTTTCATAAATGAAATCATATATTAAAACTTTAAATATTTAGGGTTTCATAAATAAAATATTAAATAAAAAAAATTAAATATTTAGGGTTTCATTAATGATATCTTAAACCTTAATTATTTAGGGTTACATTAATAAAACTAATGAAACCTTTAGGTTTCATTGGTTTCATTAATGAAATCCTAAACACTAATAAATTCTAGTTTCATTAATGGAACCTTAAATTGAAACCCTGAATAATTGTAATTTTGTGAATAAAATCCTAAATATTTAAAGTTTCATAATTGAAATCATAAAATGAAACCACAAATATTTAATGTTTCATTTATGAAATCATAATAATTTAGGGTTTGATGAATAACAATTTAAATCTTTAAGGTTTTGATAAATGAAACCCTGAATTCAAACCTTAAATATTTAAGGTTTCATAAATAAAACATTAAATTAAAACCTAACTATTTGGGGTTTGATAAATAAAACCCTAATTATTTAGGGTTTCATTAATGAAATCGCAATAATTTATAGTTTCATTAATGAAACCTTAAATTGAAACCCTTGATACTTAAAATTTTGTAAATAAAACCTTAAATATTTATTGTTTCATAAATGTATGCATATATTAAAATCCTAAATATTTAGGATTTTATCAATAAAATATTAAATCGAAATCCTAAATATTTAGGGTTTTATTAATGAAACTAATAAAACCTTAAATTATTTAAGGTTTCATTGGTTTCATTAATTTATCACTAAACATTAGTAATTTACAATTTCGTTAATGGAACATTAAATTAAAAAACTCGATAATTATGGTTTTGTGAATAAAACCCTCAATTGAAACCATAAATATTTTAGGATTCATTCATGAAAACCTAATAGTTTAGGGTTTCAATATTTAGGGTTTTATAAATAAAACCCATAATTGAAAACCTAAATATTTAAGATTTCATAAATAAAATATTAAATCAAAACCTTAAATATTTAAGGTTTCATAAATAAAACCCTAATTATTTAGGGTTCATTAATAAAACTAAAATTATTAAGGGTTTCATAAATAAAACCTTAATTATTTAGGATTTTATTAATGAAACCTTAAATATTAATTATTTAGGATTTCATTAATAAAACATTAATAATTTATATTTTTATTAATGAAACCTTAAACTAAAACCTACATAATTATGATTTTGTAAATAAAACCCTAAATATTTAGGGTATATTAAAACCTTAAATATTTTAGGGTTTCATTATTGATACATTAACTCTTACCATAAATATTTAGGGTTTTATGAATAATAATAATATAAATATTTAGGGTTTTGATAAATGAAACATTTAATTGAAATCCTAAATATTTAGGGTTTCATAAATAAAATTTTAAATTGAAACCTTAAATATCCAGGGTTTGATAAATAAAATCCAAATTATTTAATGTTTCATTCATGAAATTTTAATAGTTTAGGGTTTCATTATTAAAACCCTAAATTTTACCCTACATATTTATGATTTCATTAATAATAATATAAATATTTAAGGTTTTGATAAATGAAACCCTTAATTTAAATCTTAAATATTTAGGGTTTTATAAATAAAGCATTAAATCAAAACCTTAAATATTTAGAGCTTGATAAATAAAACCCTAATTATTTAGGATTTCATTAATGAAACCCTTATAATTTACAGTTTCACTAATAAAACCTCAAATTGAAACCCTAGATAATTACGATTTTGTAAATAAAATTCAAAATATTTAAGGTTTCATAAATGAAAGTATATATTTAAACACTAAATATTTAAGGTTTCATAAATAACACTCTTATTATTTTAAGGTTTCATTGATGAAACCTTAAACCCTAATTATGATTTTGTGAATAAAATTCTAAATTGAAATTATAAATATTTAAAGTTTCATAAGTAAAACCCTGAATTGAAACCATAAAAGTTTAATGTTTCATTTGTGAAACCTTAATAGCTTAAGGTTTCATTATTCAATCTTAAATTTTACCATCAATATTTAGGGTTTCATAAATAACAATCTAAATATTTAGGGCTTTGATAAATGAAATCCTTAATTGAAACCTTAAATATTCATAGTTTCATAAATAAAATGTTAAATCGAAACCCTAAATATTTAAGGTTTGATAAATAAAACCCTAATTATTTAGGGTTTCATTAATGAAACCCTAATAATTTACAATTTCACTAATGAAACCCTAAATTAAAAACCTAGATAATTATGATTTTGTAAATAAAACCCAAAATATTTAGGATTTCATAAATGAAAGCATATATTAAAATACTAAATATTTTAGGATTTCATTAATAAAATTAATAAAACCTTTAATTATTTAGGATTTAATTGGTTTCATTAATAAAATCCTAAACACTAATAAATTATAGTTTCATTAATGGAACCTTAAATTAAAGCTTTGGATAATTATGGTTTTGTGAATAAAACCATAAATTAAAACTATAAATATTTAAGGTTTCATTCATGAAACCCTAATAGTTTTAGGTTTCATTATTTAAACCTTAAATTTCATCATAAATATTTAGGGTATTATGAATAACAATCTAAATATTTAGGGTTTTAATAAATGAAACTCTTAATTCAAACCCTAATAATTTACAATTTCATTAATATCTAAAATTGAAACCTTGGATAATTATGATTTTATAAATAAAATCCTAAATATTTAGGATGTCATAAGTGAAGGTATATATTAAAACCCTAAATATGTAGGGTTTCATATATAAAACATTAAATCGAAACCCTAAATATTTAGGGTTTCATAAATAAAACCCTAATTATTTAGGGTTTCATTAATGAAGTCCAATTAAACCAAAAAAACCTTTTATTATTTAGGGTTTCATTAATGAATCCCTAAGCACTAATAATTTACAATTTCAATAATGGAACATTAAATTGAAACCTTGGATAATTATGATTTTGTGGATAAAATCCTAAATATTTAAAGTTTCATATATAAAATCCTAAATTGAAACAAAAAATATTTAAAATTTCATTCATGAAACCATAATAGTTTAGGGTTTCATTATTGAAACCTTAAATTTCACCCTAAATATTTAAGGTTTGATAAATAAAACTATAATTATTTAGTGTTTCATTAATAATACCTCAAACCTTAATTATTTAGGATTTCATTAATGAAAACCTAATAATTTACAATTTTATTAATGAAATCTTAAATTAGAACCTTAAATAATTATGTTTGTGAAAATAAAATCCTAAATATTTAAGGTTTCATAAATGAAATATTAAAACCCTAATGAAACCTGAATAATTTATAGTTTCATTAATGAAATGCTAAAAAATTTATAGTTTTATTAATAAGACCTTAAATTGAAATACTCAATAATTAAGATTTTGTAACTAAAACCTTAAATATTTAAATAAAATCCTTAATTGAAATCATAAATATTTATAGTTTCATTAATGAAACCTTAATAGTTTATCGTTTTATTAATAAAACCTTAAATTTGACCTTAAATATTTAGGGTTTAATAAATAACAATTTAAATATTTAGAATTTTGATAAATGAAACCCTTAATTCAAACCATAAATATTAAGGGTTTGATAAATATAACCCCAATTATTTAATGTTTCCTTAATGAAACCTTGAATTTTATCCTAAATTGAAATCTTAAATATTTAGGGTTTCATTTATAAGGCCTAAATTTTACAAATGATCATAAATCAAAACCATAAACATTTAAGGTTTCGTAAATAAAACTTTAAATCTAACCTTAAATTAACATCCTAAATATATAATGTTTGGATTTATGGTTTCATGTGTGATATTTAGGGTTTAAATAAATTAAAATATTTAATATTTTAGGGTTTAATAAATGAAACATTATATTGAAACCCTAAATATTTTGAGTTTCATAAATAACACCCTAAATATTTAGGATTTCATTAATGAAATCTTAAATTTACCTTAAATTAAAACCTTGGATAATTAGGGTTTCGAAAATAAAATCATAAATTGAAATCTTAAATAATTAGGGTTTGATGAATGAAACCTTAAATTGAACAAATAACCTCCTAAATATTTAGGGTTTTGATAAATGAAACATTTAATTTAAACCATGAATATTTTGGGTTTCATAAATGAAACCTCAATCATTAGGATTTCATAAACGAAACCTCAATCATTTGAGATTTCATTAATGAAACCCTAAATATTTTTATTTATAAATGAAACACTTTTAGTTTAGGATTTCATACATGAAACCCTAAATATTTATAAATAAACCCTAAATTGAAAACTTCAATATTTAGGGTTTCATTTATGAAACCATAATTCCAAACCCTAATTTTTTAGGTTTTATAAATAAAACTCTAAGTATTTAGAGTTTCATAAATGAAAATTTAATTATTTAGGGTTTTGTTAATGAACCCTTAATATTTAGAATTTCATAAATAAAATTCTAAATCGAAAACCTTAATATTTAGGATTTTATAAATGAAATCTAAACTAAAATCTTAAATATTTAGGATTTTATAAATGAAACTCTAGTTATTTAGGTTTTTAACAAACAAAACTAATGTATGAAAAAAAAATTTAAATATAAAAAAACAAAACAGTGTCTTTAAAAATTTGAAAAAAAAATGATTTTTTAGAATATTAATAAATAATTGGGATGTCTTGAAAATTTGATAAAAATAAAAAATTACAAAAATATGACAAAATAAGAGTAAAGTCTTTGAAAAATATAAACAAACAAGTGGAATGTCTTGAAATTTTTTAAAAAAATGATTTTTTATTTTGAAATTATAAACAAACCAGTAGAATGTCTTTAAAATTTAAAAAAAATATGAAAATTTTAAAAATATGAAAAAATAAGTTTATTGTCTTGAAAATATTTAAAAAATGAAAATTTAATAAAATATTAAAAAAACAAGTCGAATGTGAAAAAAAAATTAGAAACAATTGGAATTTCTTGAAAATTTGAAAAGAAAATGTAAATTTTAGAAATATGAAAAAAAAAAAAAAACTAGAGTAAGATCTTGATATTTTGAAAATTTTTTTTTAGAAATTTACAAATATGAAAATTTGTAAAAATATTAAAAAAAAACAAGTGGAATGTCTTACAAATTTGAAATTTAAAATACAAATTACAAAAACAAAATGGTGCCTTCAAATCTAAAAAAAAATTATATATTTTTTCATAATATTAAAAAACTAATGTAATGTCTTAGAATTTAAAAAAATATTAAAAAGAAGAACTTGAAAATATGAAAAAAAATTGAAATATTTTTAATATCTTAAAAACAAGATGTAGGTCTTAAATTTTTGAAAAAAAATTAATAATATGAATAAACAAGTGGAATGTTATGAAATTTTGAAAAAAAACCTAGAATTTTGAAAAAATAAGAGTAATATTTTGAAATTTTGAAGAAAAAATTAGAAATTAAAAAAATGAAAAATAAGTGTAATGTGTTGAAAATGTTAAAAATTATTTAAAAAAATAAGAGAAATGTCTTGAATTTTTTTTTTAAAATATTAAAAAACAAGATGATTGTATTGAAAGTTTGAAGAACAAGATGAAAATTTTTAAAATAGGAAAAAGAAAGAGTAATGTTTTTAAATTTTGATAAAATAAAATGAGAAATGTTTAAGAATATTAAAAACAATTGGAATGTCTGGAAAATTTTAGTAATATGAAAAATAATAGTAATTTCTTGAAATTTTGAAAATGAAATTTTTTTAAATTAAATATAATTATAAAAACAAGTTGAATGTCATGAAAATTTTTAAAATTTGAAAAAAAAATATTATCTTGAAGTTTGAAAAATAAAATGAAAATTCAAAAAATATAAAAAAAAAACAAGTGAAATATCTTGAAAATTTGAAAAATTATAAATTCTAAAAATATAAAAGACAAGTATAATGAATTGAAAATTTTTTTAAAAAAAATTGAAAACACATTAGTAATGTTTTGAAAATTTTAAAAAATAAAAATTTTAAAATATGAAAATATGAAAATTTTAAAATTTGGAAAAATAAGCCTTGTGAAATGTCTTGATAATTTGAAAAAAAATATGAAAATAAAAAGTAATGTATTAATTTAAAAAAATATGAAAAACAAAATAATTACAAGATAAATGTCTTCAAAACTAAAAAAAAAAAATATATGAAAAAAAATCAAATGAATGTCTTGATAATTTGAAAAAAACTAAAATAAAATTATAAGATACGAAAAAATATATGTAATATCTTAAAATTTAAAACAAGTTGAATGTCTCGATAATTTGATAAAATAAAATTATATTATATGAAAAAACATGTGTAATGTGTTGAATTTTTTTTTAAATGTAAAATTTTAAAAATATAAAAAAAAACAAAGTGAAATATCTTGAAAATTTGATAAACAATGAAAATTTTAAAAATAATAGAAAACGATAGTATTATCTGAAAATGTTGAAAAAATATTAAAAAAAATATGAAAAATAAAAGCAATGTCTTCAAAAACTAAAATAAAAAATAAAAAAAATGGAAAGATGCGGTAAGCAAAGTAAGAATGTAATAAATAAAGTGAAAGTTACTTGAAGAAAAAAGCATAAAAAATGTAGGTTTAGATGGACAAACCTAAATCCAAGCAAAAAAAAAAAAATTTATTTCAAATTAAAGATGAAAAAATGTACCAAAAATTTTACAAAACTAAAAATATACATTATCATATTTAATGTGATTAAAAATATATTTAAAGATTTATATTATTACGTTGTTAGTTAAGATTGGTTAGTTAATTTATGGATGATAATATATATTTTTGCTCTATGTAAATATTGAAAAGTTTACTTTTAGTTCCTAAAAAATTTTTCATCTTTTTTTTGTTCTTATAATTTTATAATGTGTTATTTTTTTGTTCGAAACTTAATTCGAATAGTTAAATAGAGGTGTTTGATATATTTTAGTTTCAACTCTTCATTTTATTTCTTGCACTTTCACTTTATTTATTTCACCACTATGTTATTAATTTGTAATTTTTTTTCATATTTTATTTTATTTTGCTAGACATTGTTATTGTTTAAAAAAGAAAATGAAGAATAATGAATGGACTAGAAGGCCTTTTAAGCAATAGTTGGAAGTCCATGGTTTCATTGGTTTGTACGAAAGAAGTTAATAATATTACGGCTGTTTAGTTAAGATTGGTCAGTTAATTTGTTGATCAATACATTTACGTAAAAGCCCATGGTCAATAATGTTGGGTTGGGGGTGTAGTTAGTTAGCACGTGTAGTATTCCTCTTTGAATATTTTGGGTGTTAGGTTATTATTATCTAATTTGAAAAAAAATCGTAGCCACAGACGCAGAGAGAGAGAGGGAGAGAAAGACGATGATGATGATGAGCTGTGTTTCGATTTCAAGTTCAATCCCAAGAGCAAGACCCACCGTTGCTATTAGCGTGGGTTCCTCTTCATCGTTATGTTTGGGCAGTCCCATAGCCACATCCAAGTTGACCGTGAAGGGGGGTCGGCGAAGAAACAAAGGTTTGAGTTGCAACGCCATGTTCGGTCTGGGCATGCCCGAACTTGTTGTTATTGCCGGCGTGGCCGCCCTCGTTTTTGGGCCCAAGAAATTGCCTGAAGTGGGCCGCAGCATCGGCAAAACTGTCAAGAGCTTCCAACAGGTCAATCATTCCCTTCTCACCATTTCATTTCATATTTATTAAAGAAATCCCCTTCTTTCTTAATTATTGTGAATCAACAATGGTGTAGGCTGCTAAGGAGTTTGAGTCGGAGCTTAAGAAGGAACCTGATTCCATCGAAGGGGACTCGCCTACTCTAGTCACTGAGAAGCAGGAGGACAATGAGGTCCCTACTTCTGCTTCTAAGGAGACCACTGTATGAGTATGACTATGACAAAATTATAAGTTTTATGCTTTTAAACACGAACTTCTATTCTTTATCGACCAACATCTCTTAGTTTAGTGTTATTGGATTGGCTGTCTCAGTTTCAATATTTTCAAATAATAAAGATTAATATATTGCCTGCTAGTTTCACAAATTTTTCATTTTTCTTCACTAATCTGGTGGAGGAATTTGTTGTCTGTCTGTCTGTCAAAGACTAATCTATTATCGGTCAAATTACCCGTGTCATTTTAAACTGCGGATTGAAGTCACAAAAATAAGCACATTTGTGATTGACGTGATCCCTTCTTCCATTTAAATTCTACTTTCAATCGGACACAAATGGTTTAGCATTACACGTTGTACGATATTAAATTAATATACTTTTTGGGTATTTAAATATTTTATTAAAACAAAACGCATTTTAAGTACTTTCAACTGAGACAAACCCATCATGTTAGTTTAAATTTAAAAGGTTCGTTCATAACAATTTTATAAAGCGAGAGAAGATAGGAGAAAAACATAATTAAAACGTCTTTACTTAATTTAGCACGGCTGATAAATTAAAGAAATAATAAAAATGTTTCCTATAACCTATAAATTCAATTATAATGTACCCTTCAGCTATTTTAATGGTGATACACGTTGCACAATTAAGAAGCTGCTGCTGCTGGCAAATGAGGTTATTACAGGGCATGCCAAGGACAAAGAAGAATTAAAAATCAGATAAGCGACAAGGTCTTTCAATATCTTGAAAGAGTTCATTGTTGATAGAGATCAAGCGTAACAAATTTCCTTCACTAATCTATTCATTTGATGTTCATCTGTACAATAACAATAGCCACCAGCCAAGAAGTTATATCATGATACTACACTCACTACCAGCAAAGATATGGTACAACCTAGTTAATGATCTGAGGAGAGAAACGTTGAATACTCGTTAGTAATCTAAAATTGGTGCCCGCGAATCTAAGCTTGGCTATCAAAAGTAATTTTATCAAAATTATCTGTTGTAATCACCTGGGCACTTTCCATTACAGCAACCCTCATCTCCAATTGAACTGCATAAAGAATAACGAGCAGAAGAGATGCTGGGATGGTAGGGGCAAATGCTTAAACTCAGTATGGCACCATTTCATATCACGGTAAACTAAAACGCAATATTGACAGCACTAACCCAAAATATATAGATAGAAAGATATGACTGCTGCTATTAACAAATTCACGTTGCTCCAGTACTAACCCCACTACCATCTCTTAGCCCTTGAATGCACAGATGCAGATTTCTTTGCACAGAATCTGCAATTAATTTCAACCTACCTTGACTTACATCTGCGGCTGAGTTCCCATTAACCTCCACTGTTCGTGCCACCCTCTGTTTGCATTTCTCCCAATCATCGACACGTAACCAACATGCCCTACCACCATGGCTACCATTCATGCCAATAAATGATACATTAGGATTTTCAACAAATGAATATCTCAATCTTACTGAAACACAGTATGGCAACCATGCGGCACCACCAGCAGCATTGACATGAGGGATGTGAGCAGAATCAAGAACAACAGTAAGCGCAAAATCAACAGAATTATGCAGGCGGTCATAATGGATGTTGCTTCTGAATGCAGATGAGCTCTCTGAGTTTTCATCCACATTCAACCCAGAATGATTTTCAAGACATAACTCAATCCGTGGCTTTTGAGCTGAAACAACATCTCCAACTTGAGCCTGGGATAACCCCTTTTTCCAAGCAATTAATTTCAAGAATTCTCTCAGTACTGATACAGGTAAAGTGAGCATAGTTATAAATGATGCAACACGTGAAGCATCATAGGGTTCTGATGCCACCCGACGGCTGAAGTAGTCACATATTTCACTTATTTCAGATTGACTTAATTCCTCTGGTGCAGGATTTGAATTTTGCTGCTGTTGCTGCTGCTGTTGGTGAAAGCGTTTTACACTTAATACCTGAAGAAGAAGCTGAACTCTGTGGACACTAACAGCAAATACATATCCTCTGCAGAAGGATGAAAATACAGCATTTTAGAGTGTGTCTAATAACTGGAATAAGAAAATAATAAAGAGCCTGAGAAGATGCCAAGCTAAACTTTTTAAGCTTATTTACAATTTTAGTTCTAGTTTCACCAAATATGACTTTGGTTCCTCTGATTCCAATTGCTACATTACCCTGTAGTTTCCATATATAATCAATCAAAACCCCAACACTGCTTTTGCTCACATGGCTCTTTAAATTTGATTTCTTACTCTTGTAATATTGAATGTGTAGCACCTTAGTTATGTGGGTCATCACTGTCTCCCACTCTAATTACATTTATAAAGCTACACCTGAGATGGTACAAAGAAAGGGAAACCCTAGGGAAGTACCAATCAAGTGCAATGACCCATTAGCAAAATTAGCCACTTCGAACAGATTATGGGCAGGGGAGAGCATAATTTTGCAATAACTTATAAACCCAGGAGATATTGTTCCAACTGAAATTAAGGAGGCTAAATTTGAACGCTCCTAACACTGGAGAGATCAAAACGTAATCAACTTTTTTTCCCTTTTTGCCAACTATAGCTAATAAGTCATATCAATATGCATAATATTCATTCATATAAAAAACAGTTTGATGTATCATGCTCAAATTAAGAAATAAAAATAAGAAAAACTGATTAAAGACATTTTGTTTTACATCCTAATCCAAAATTCACTAATTGAAAATTATTGTTGCAAGAACTCACCAGGCTAAATCAACCAAGTAAGAACCATGTTGAAAAAGTATGGTAGATGAAAAAGAAAATGAGGCACACAATCAAGCACCAAATTGGCAATATCACAACTGCAATTATTCCCCTTCAAGTAGGAAGGGTAAAGATATAGCAAAAGTCCATGTATGAAGAAGGAATGCAAAAATTATAGCAAAGCAGTTTAAATAAATAAAAAATCTAGAAACAAAAGAAGTGGAGTAGCACAGAAGGGGGGGAAATAATATACTTACCCAACAAAAAAGCGCAAGGCAGGCTGCTCAGGGTCCAAATTCAAAAGTGCGCCTTCATTTTCCTTCAAAATAGATCCTAGGATCTCTTTCAAAAGTTCAGGTAACTGGGCAAAAAGCCATAACACACCAAGATACTTGAGAATACCTCTCAAAACCTTCTTAAGAGCAACAAGAGGAACCCAACCACCACCATATCCTCCATCATCACCAAGACCAATAATGGCTGTGTTCAGCTCACCTCTGACATGTGCAGGGACAACTGGTCCAGATGGCCTCCGTAGAGGGACAGCTGATGTCATCAAAGCTAAGTTTGAAGAGCCTGCTAAAGCATTTCCCACACGGTTTAAACTAGCTACTTGGTTTCCTGTCCTAGACATTGCAGCAGAAATTGGAAGGTTTATTCTATTTCCATTTGCAGCCATCATCTGGGATCCTGAACCAGGGTTTGGATTATTTGAATTTGCCAGCCCACCTGCCTGTTGTCCAGTGAAACTAGGATCCAATCCGTTCAATTCCTGGGCAACATGTTCCATGATAAAAGGCCTAAACTGGGGGCAAGGAAGTGACCCTCCAGAAAGACGACCCTCTTTAGGGGGTGTTGCAGGCTGCAACCACACCTGATCTCCTGCAAAGCAACGCATGTCTACTGCAAACTGTTTCCTGTACATGATTCGTATCCAATATGGACCACGGAGCACAACAGAGACATCAATGGGCAAAAGTGAACTTGGAACAATGCCTGGGCCACCACGCCCAGCGGCAGCTATCATTGAAAGGGTTTGGTTAGTGAGACCGCTAGCAGTAGGCATGACAGTGTTTGCCCCAGGTCCAGATGCAGGCTGACCAACATTAGTAGCTGAATTACCAAGCAGAAGTCCCTGTGAGGACATATAACTACCAGTCTGTTTCGGAATAGAAGATAAGGCAGCTGCAACACCTGGAACAGGACCAGCTCTAGCTGGCCTGGTTGCAGCTGCCAGAGCATGCAAGGGCCCTGCAGTCAGGCGAATGCAATCCAAAAGCGGTGAAACTTCACCTCCATTTATGAAATCTTCCAGAAACTGTACAGAATACAGGCATATAGTAAACATATAGGAAGGAATGTCTTAGGAACAGATCCAGGACAGAATATTAGATACATCTATACAAAAAGACAACTTAACATTAAGGATTTGGTTTCTTATCACCATGGAAATACCAGAGGAAAAAAACAGTACCAAGCTCGTCATACATCAGCAGAAATAACCATGACAATTAAATTAATGCATTTTCAAGTCTATGTTTTACATAGTCAGCTGACCAAGCAAAAGATAGATGTTCCACAGTAATTTCACCCAAAAGGGTAGCATAAATAATCAGGGTAAATATGCAATGAACCAGCTACAGTCAAAGGAGAACAAGCTTAGCCGGATCATGTGTATTAAGTCTCATGAAAGGGAGGAACGTCCAAGAACAATACAATGGAGGAAATAACGATCATAATGAACTAAGAAAACAGATCAAAGCCAACAATCATGACTGGATAATGTCACATGCACATATTGTTTTAATTTCACATAATTATCAAAATTTTGAAGCACAACAGAAAAAATATGCATCTATTACTGATGCCAAAATGAACATAATGGGAAAAAAACAAGAAACAAATAATGATCAGTTGAAGAGGAATTAGCAAACCTTGGTATGAGGCCAAAGTTGATCAGGAGATACATGCATTGTGCAACCCTCTTTACCGGATTCCCATTCAACAACAAAACGAGCAAGGACACTTGAACCAAAGCTAAACCACAAGCTCATCAGTCCAACTGCCTCAATTCTAAACGCCCTTCTCATCTGTTCAGTTAGCTTGTCTGCAGTATCCGGGGCAACCTTGGTACTAGGTGTTTTGGTGTCCGGACTTGTAACTAGCTCTTCTGACTTCTCCTCTGCTCTTACGCCAAGCAATTTCCTCATGCCAAGGGCAAATGTTCTTGCATTGGCAAGCCTTTGGATATCAGCCACCAATTTCTTTATACTATCTACCTCAACAGATTGATAACTCAAAACAACACCATCTGGATCATAATGTATATGTGAATCTATGTCAGATGTATTAGCAATTCGTACACCTGAACCCCATGGTGTATTATTGCTCCCTTTCTGAAGCTCCCATAAATCCCTGAAGTGCTGATCATTTATTTTAACATCCCAATACATGCAACCAGGTCTGCCAAGTCGCAAACATATATGTTGCCATGAGTCACCCCTAGCAAGTGGAAGCCGAAACCAAATGTTAGAGGATCCACTTCTCAAACCCACTTCTTCAACATATGAGATGTCTAATGCATCCATCTGGCTGGTTAGTCTAGCATGCTTAATGCAAAGTGAACAATGCCTAACCACATGAAGAAGAGCTGCAATGTAAATGCTAGATGGAACAGTCCCTTTATTTGCTTCTGCGATTAAACTTCCATAACTGTATCCTTCTGTTTTGGGTATCATTTCAGTGGACATGACACCTTGTGGCAAAGACAGTTGACAGCCAGATGAATCTGAAATTTTTCTTCTCTTGCAGACTTCTGGGTTGCTTTCAACACCTTGAAGAGATGGAATCAAAGTCAACATGTCCGAAGCTGTTCGTTTTCTAGATTTCTTTTCATTTTTGGAGGTAACATCTTCACCTGTGCTATAACTAACTGTTGATTCCAGTGTTTGGGCTGCAAACATTGATATTTCAAGTCATATATATTACTTAAAAAAATAAATAAGAGCACGAATAAACTCCACATGATAAAGATGAAGATGCGAAGGAAGTATCTTACATACGGGAGTTGTAGCCTTAAATGATTCAACTTGGGGTCCATTAGGTCTGGAATTAGGTATGGACATCCGAGAGCCAGTCGGTCGTGGAGGAGATAGCAGTCGAGATGACCGATTTCCAGATAAAGCATCATTGGAAGTATCACTCAACACTCTTAGCTGTTCTTCATCCATTGCAGCAGAGGAACTAATGTCAACTGAATGTGGAGATTTAAGAGAAGCCAAATCCTGTTCAGACTTGGAAGCAGATAGTTTTATTCCAGCAGTGTTCCTTCCTTGTCCACTTGGTATCGAGCCAACAGAACTGGACTGAACTGGGCCCTTCACACTGCCTGATGAGAACAGGGAACCACTATAGTGGTTAGTAGCACCAGAAGCTTTTGTTACATTATTAACCTGTGACATCTGCATTCCTACTTCCCACTTTGGCAAAGGGCTTCCAGCCTTTAAACTATGGAGATTCATAGGGACAGAGCCATATTGAGAAGGAAGGGATGTATTCACAGATGAAGAAAGGTTTTTAACAGAGAATGGAGGCGCTGAAGACCCTTTCTCAAGTCCAAACACTTCATCAACAAGTGATGAAAAGCCTGACGGATGACCTCTTGCAATTTGTATGGAATTCTCAAGGCGAATATCAGAAAAAAACTCATGTCCAGATGTTTGATTTGGACAAACAGCATTGGGCAAAACAGAACGTAATTTTCCCCAGTCAACCAGGCTTAAATTCATTTCATCTTCATGAACCTGCATCTGTCCAATATCGATTTCCTTGATCCGCAGCACCTGATTAAGGTCACCAGATAAATTATCTTTTCCCGATGGGTCAGGCTGAGTCTCTAACAACTTAAACAAGGGTTTAAAATCCTTATCAAGTTGCATCAGCAGGAAGTAAGAGCTTCCACAGTCTGGAAATCCCATCAATAGCATAGCTGAACCATTTGAAACATTCTTGGGTATTTTAACTGTATTGAATCCATGCTCATATACCTGCAAGAATGCCCCATAATCCATAGGTCTTAGACTCTTAGGTAAGCCAGTAATCCAAACAATAAGCTCGACGACAGTCCAAAAGAGAGAAAACGGGTAAATATACCTCAAGGCCTAAAACCCTTCCAATAGATGCAAATAAGTGCAATATACTTTTGCTTCTCAGGCTTATGAAGACCTCAGCTGCAGTCATAGATCCCTGATTCAAAGCTTCTTCACATTCTGATAAAGCGGAAGAAACCACTATGTTTTGTGAAGATTGAAGAAGAAAACGGCCATTCCTGAATAGTAAAACAGAGGAATGGATTTGAAAAAATCTCCCAAATTAAAATGCAATAGATTAGAAAAATGCAAGTAAAGTTAAGTACCTGATATTAATTCCAAGAGTAAAAAAAGAAGAACCATAGGCACGCACACGCAACACCTCATGGCCATCAGAGTCCTTGCTACGGCACTTATCATCCTTCTACAGACAAAAGCAGATCTCAATTTCAAAACCCCAAGCAAGATTAAATGGAAGAAAGTATGGCATAGGATTAGACACATAATATCCATGGGAAATATCAACATTCAAGAATGAATCTATAAAATTGCAACAGTTTGTTGGACATAAAGGTGAAAAGTCTTTCACTGGAAAGCACATGCATATCAACATAGGGGGATGTTGAGATCTCACATTGACAAGAGATATGGCTAATGTAGTCCTTACAGTGAGGACTGTTGAGGCTTTATAAGGACTACATTTGCCATATCTCTGGTCGATGTAGGATCTCAACAATAGTAAACCCCAAATCTTAGGCAGATAATGCAGAAATAAGATGGATATAATTTTGACCAGAACTTCAAAACCATCTATCTTAACCTACATAAAGCATAAGTAGCCAAATTTGACTGTTCAGTAATCATCCAAATTTAATCCTTACAAACCTACTAAAGTCCAATGCAACACACCAATTAGACCCTCCAAACTCCCAATAAGAAAAAACTTTTCCCAACAAATGTAAACCAGCCTAACCTGCTTATATTCAATATCAGGTTCACCCATCTGAGACTGGAGAACAACATCATCTGCAGTTCGACAGACCTGAACATTTCTCCCCAGCTCTCTTTTAATTTCCAGTAGACGGGTATATCTGTTGCAACAAATAGCTCTCAACAGCAACCTCTCAACATCAATACAACTCTGGTCCAAAACAAACTCTGTCTCCTTGCCTGTCAAGGGGTCTATGACAAAGCTGCTGTGGAGACACTTTATCTGAAGATCTGACCCAGGTTCAATTTTGATAAACGGGCACATGCCCGATTCAGACACACCAGCATTCTTATCAAAATCCAACCAGTACACAATTTTCAAACCTGGAGTTCGCATGGCAGATGAATCCGATTCCCCATCAGGGTTCTGTACAGAGCTAGAACTCGGTCCATGCCCCTCAGATATGAGCTCGAACCGAATTGCATCCTTCCACCTCCCCTGTCGAAGAACCTGCACTTGCCTTATGACCGTGTCCATGACAAGTGCAACACACAGCTCATGGAGAACCGAGTACAAGACTGAAAAAGGATTCTCTGCGGCGGCCATTCGCCTCTCCAAATCGTCTCCAAGCACGTGCCTCCGCATTTCCTCCAACTTTATAGGCTTATTTTTCTCCCCAACAAGCAGCTCCAAATGCAAAATCCTCCACAAAGACAAGTGCCCTCTATACCCAAGCGTTATCAGAACCATAAACTCCCCGTCTACCCTAAGCATTGCGGTACCATCAGAAACCTTGATATCAGAAAACTCTTTGGGAATTGAAACCTGAAGCAACTTGGAGCGAACTAGCGTGTCCAGCTTCTTCAATGCAGGTTTCTGCTGTTCCTCGTTCAAAGCATACTGAGTCCCCACATCCTCAACACATTTGGGCAAACGCTGGTAACTTCCGGTGAGAAGAATATCAATTGCGGAAGGAACATCGTAAACGGGTGCCCGTGCCTGTTGAAGCCCCTCGTGCATAAAGAATAACGAATCCGCAGCTTGTGTGAAACACATGTCGTGATTGGAAACAGTGGAAGCCAGTTGCTGACAGTGCTGTATCAAAGGAACCTGCAAAAAAAAAAAAAAACGAATATATGAAAACGAAATTCGTTAATAATGATGATAATGGAATAACAATTGAATTACCTGTTGGCACCATTTGGAGAGGACATTGAGACGGATCATGCGCTGCTGAGTCTTGCTGAGGAATTTGAGGATGCTAATCTTCTTGTCGGTGTCGGATAATTCAGAGGACTTGCATTTGTCGACGAGTTCTTTGAGGGAGGAGTAGGAATCGTGAGCGGCGCGTGTGACGAGAGTGGAGAGCTCCACCGTCTGTTGCCCTAACTCCGCAGCCATTGCTTCTTGTTTGGTTAGGGTTCTTCCCGATCTGGTGTGCTATGTCAGAGCAGCAGCATCGAAACTAGGGTATTAGACGAAAGAGGGGAATTGTTATTTGGAGAAGAAGAAGACCAAGAATTGTTATGAAATAAAAACGACGACGCCCTTTCCCGATTCGTCTCACTTTTTAGTTTTTATAGTCTCAGGGCTAAGGTTCGTTTGGTTTGGCATCTCTCTCTCTCTCTCTCTCAATGTTAGTTGTAAAAAAATGCCATCACAAAAATGCCTTATTCTTTCTTGTAAAAGCCCCTTGCCTTGAGTCTTGACTCTCTCTCTCTCTCTCTCTCACAGCGCCCACCAAGTTGGGATTGCGAATGAATATTGCTCGTCTTCTTCGCTTTCATTTATATTTTCCTTCCAATCATATCATGATTCGGAAAATGATTTCTTTGAAAAACAAATATTTTAAATCAATAGTTTAAATCTTTTGAGATAATCAATTTATGAGTTTTTTCCGATAAAGGGATATATAATCATGTGTTTTGGAAAGAAAGAAAAATAAATAAAGAACAATGAAATAATATTCTACTTTTGAAATTGCATTTTCTTTAAATTATAAATTTATTGCCTTACTCTTGATTTTATTCTTACAAATTTTAGAAAAAAAGTCATATTTCTATATATAATTTATTTTTATATATTCTATTAGTAACATATTTAATTCCATTTATACTAATAAAATTATTATGGTAATATTTTAGCAAATAAAATTATGGTAATATTTTAATGAAAACAACTAAAATGTAATGAAATTTGAGCGTTACAACTTATTAAACTGATAATTATATTATTATGGATATTCAAGTTTATCCATCTCTTAAAATTTAATACTGTAGTAATTATTCGTATGATGTTTTTACCTGATAAACATAGAAGTTGTAGAGTCATTTGTGATTTGCAAAGTGTATTAGATTCGATGGGAGAAGTACACTAGCAGTAGCTTTTTGGACTATATCCTCCATCGTTGGCCCACGATTAGTCAAATATAAGGAATTGTGTTGGGCCTTCAATGGCCCCATTGTTTTTGCTTCTTGTGAGTGATTTAGTGATTGGGGGTTACTATAATGCTATTCTCTCCCTATCAAATACTATTTTCACCTCCACGTGCTTAAATTTTTCTTATTTCCGAAAATACCCATTTGAAGGAAATATGATTTGGTTGTGTAATTTATACAATGAATCATATTTCCGTTGTGCACGTTTATCAGACACCCAACGAGGTGTAAGTAAACTGCCAGTAGGGATAGTTTCATCCTTTTCACTAAGGAGTGTGAATAAACTGCCAATAGGTGTAAGTAAACTGCCAATAAGGGGTGTGAATAGAAATTTTGGGAGTGGGAATAGCAACCCCTTGATGATGGGGGCGTGGGGTTGAGTATAAGTCATGCAGCAGTTTTAAAAAAATAAAATAAAATACCAACACAACAAATATAGTTTGGTTGGTCTGGCAATGGGTGATTTCCTCTCCTCTTATAGATCTTTTATTTCCATGCTTACAATTCAAGACAGATTCATATTGCATAAGCAAATATTTTCAAATCATTCAAACCGTTGATGCATAAGGTTCAATTTTATTTTATTTGTGTCGATCTGAAACAGAAAGAAAAAGAGAGGCTTTACGGAAAGAAACGCCTAAGCCATCAGCTAGTGCAGAATACAGATGCACTAATTTGGGTTGGGCAAGAATCCCCATATTACCAAATATCGAAAGTATCATACCAACGATAGATTTGGATCCCTCCATTGTAGGGGTACACTGTGAACTATCACCATAAACTTGTAAATCTGTTTTACACACAATATCTATATTTAGGAAAGAAAAAATATATTTGAACACTTAAAATTTTAAAGGCTTAGATATCTTGAAAAATATAAAAAATAGAGTTTTCAAAACAAATCAACCGTACTTCTTGGACCCAACAAAACTTGATTTTCATGATTAATGAGTTAACCCGAACATGATTCACCTCTTTGTGACTATATTTGCTACTAACTTTTCATTATTTTGACAATTCAAATTTTAAAGAAATAATTTTTTTCTAGGTCAAAAAATAACTATTAGGAGTTCGACAGGTTGAATAATTAAAAAAAAAAAACAAAACAGTGCATTAAAGCTAGGTAAGTGTGTTGTTGATTGACTTATAATGGACTGGTTGATAGTTTGATTTTTTTTTATATATAAAAAAAATGGTTAGATGAGGTAACCCAACCCATCAGAAAATATTTAGTTCCGGCGCGTCAAGGTTATTTTTTGTTAATTTTATACTCTCTTTTTTTTTTGGTGAAAGTTAATTTTATACTAATAGAATAATTAATTTAAATCGTTAATCTTAATTTCTACAGGGTGGAGTTTTATTGGGCCCATCCGCGTTGGGAAGAAACGCAAGTTATTTGCACCGTATATTTTTATACTAATAGAATAGAATGAGATGAGAGATAGATGATGGATAACATTAATACTAATATAAATCAGAAAAAAAAGAATTGATACTAATATGATGACAAGAGAGATAGAGAAAAATAAAAAAATTGATTGAATGTTTATAAAAATTTAGATGTTAAAATATTATCCATCAAATACTTAGTATTTTGTACTCTTTTGAACATGTTTAATTCTTCTCGATAAAAATTTATACGTTTATTGAAATATAACATAAAATTTAGATTTAAAAGAAAAGAAAAAAACTCAAGTTCAATTGAACCCAATGCTTGTGAACTCAAATAAAATATTAAAATCATTAAGTAACATGATAAATTGGTAAATATAAAAAATAATTGAACGTGGATAAATGAGAGAAATGAAAAAAAAAAAAAAATCAACATCAGGTCATAAATGTCACACGTGTGGTGTCATAAAAGAGTTTGAATACAGTCTTGGATGGTGGCAGCCAGGCAAGGCAAGAATGATTGCAGACGTGTGGGACCTGAGAGAGACAGACAGGGATGTACTCTACTCCCTAGGCACACGAGGGGTCCTGATTTCATAAATTTGCATGGGCCTACACAGCCCATTTCCCATTGGGTTTGGGCCTCAGTCACTTAACTGCATGTCATTTTCTCTCTCTCTCTCTCTCTCTTGTTGGTTTTGGTCACCTAGCTACATTAATTAACTTTCTGCAACTACTGCAGTGAGTGAGTCTGCGATCAATGCATGCATGCATGCATTGCATTGGTAATCTAATTTAGTATTGCATTTATAGCATGCATAGCCCTCGATTCGATCATGCCCACCACGAGATATACTTATACTCTTCCACTACGGTAGGTGTTCCTATTAATTTCGAGTTAATTGTTAACTGTTAAACCATCCTGTCCGGTGATTTTAGGCAAATCCCACACTTTTCATTATTTGTCATTTTCATTGAAATACGTTCTCTTATTACCTTTTTAAGTTTTTTTGAAATGGAAAAGAATAAGTTAAGGAAAAAAAGACAAACAGAGAAAGGAACGAAAAAAACATCTCAGTCACGAGCATCGTGTTTCGTCCCCCCCAAAACTTCATCCGGTCCCCACTATGAACATCCTAGTTAAAACTCAGAATTATAAGAAAGATATATTAATTAAAGTGTTTGTTTAATTAGCAGATCATTTTACAGCAAGGTCTGCTCTGGTTCCAATTGTAGAGCCATGTGAGTGTGAACCATGTTGTGTCACTAGTCATTATCAGTTGCAACTCAAGTCTTATCAATTATCTCTTTCTTATATATAGGATAAAAAAGATAAAGCTCGTGAATTTTCTTTAAGGAGTTATTATTAATTAATTAGTTGCAACTCAAGCTTATGGAAATTTATAGTATGCAACTCAAGTCCGAGCCATTGATATCAAAATAGGATTTTTTTATTTTTTTTTTAATTTACATATATACCAGGATCTATAAAGTAAAAGCACGATATACATGTCAACTTTCATTGCAATTATTATAAACGAGAAATCATGACCACGCGTGAACCGTGACTCTGAATTCTCTTCTTGTTGGCGATGCAGCATATGATATTAGGTGCATATTACAAAAATCCATCAGATCCATTAGTTGGTTAGATGCTGCATGAATTTACAAAAATTCAGACAAAAGCACATCGCGAGGGTATGAAGTTTGGGGCTGAAAGAATTGAAGGAGATATTCACCAGACAGATGGAATTTACGTTCTTTTTCTGGTTTGTTGTGCTATATTTTAATTTCGAAACTTTAAAATAAAAAAAAGAACCAATTTATGTACAGGAAAAAAAATATCCCAATAGGTTTTCTTGAAGGAGATTTTATTTATTTTTTAATTTTCTTTCTTATCATCTTTATAGCTTTCTCTCTTTCTTTTTTCTCTAATATGTGAGCTTAAAGGGTAATTACTATATTTGAGTGTGAAATGATCATTATTATTTTCTAAAATAAGTGGTCCAAAAGATTTAATAGTAGTAAATAAGCAATACTAGTAACTTATATAGATGAATGAAATATTTAAACACAATAAAAACGAATTAACTGCAATCTTAAGACAGGACTAATCTATTGGCTAGCATTGTCATAATCAAAACCTCCCACAGTCATCATCGTTATCTTATTAGCAAACTAATTATCATCTCAATATAAACTTATTTACGTGAATAATTATAAAGAAAACAAGATATATACAAAAATCGCACTATCTCACCAAGTGCCAAGCTTTAATTTTTTAAGTTATTTTATTTGGATGCAATCATGATGGGCCGCCCAATTAAAACTGAACACTTTGTTGAACGTGAACTCGTGCTGTGTGTGAAGTATAGTTATTCTTGAATCTTGATAATTAACAAGGTTGATTGGTAATTTGGTATTAAAATACTACGAGTATGATGTAATGGTTTGAAGGCATGGTTGATAACAGTGAAACCTTTTTAACCAGAACAGTGGTACGTTGGACCCCTCCGAAGGGGACCGCTTTTGATGGCGGCCACGCAAAGTGGACAAAGGATAACTATATAAAGATTCAAAAAGATCGATTTAATGCCAAACATCACCAGTCACAACAGTTGTTAAGCCTTATCTTTCCTTCCTCTTTTTTTTTTTTTTTCTGCATAATCCTCGATCGATTACAGAACGAGCACAATTTTCACGAGTTTTCTTCTCACCAACGATCAATGTATCTGCTGCGCGCGGTTAAATTTATTTATCAACGTTCAAAATTGTAGTATAAAGTAAAGCATTGTCTATTATTTTTGGTAGAGACTACAATAAATTTCCATAAAAATTAAACAATCATGTTTGTTCTTACAGAGGTTGACTTTTATATAAGTTACATAAAAATCATATTAACAGTGATTTTTGATATATTATTAGGATAAAAAATTTACATTAATTTTTTTTTTTAAGAAATGAAAATGTAACTCGTTACAAATAAACCGATTAAAAAAAATATCGTTACAAGTAAATTTTATAAGTAATAACTTGTTTTATACCCAATTATTATATTAGTAATGAGAAAAGGTAGTTGTGTATATTTTTCTAATGTTACCCATTAATTAAAACGAGTTAGCTCTTGTAATTTGTTTATCAATGTTTGAATATTAATAAATTTATATACTAATAACATTATATAGAATAATCTTTTTATTTAATTTGAATTATTTTTTATATATACATAGATGCATTTAGAAACATTTGACCAATCGTGAAAAACATATTAGCAATCAAAAGGACAAGTGTTGATGATTGTGTTCAACAAATTATTAGTAAAATGGAAATAATAATTGGTGTGTGTGTGTGTGGAGCCTGGCAAACAAATTAATGAAAGGCAGAAGCACCAAACTAAACTAGGAGTCTAGGATGGATGTCCACCAGGCACAGCACAATTATTCCCAATATTATGACATCATTCATGAGGTCATCTCCCGACAGATAGCGGATGATCCAACCATCAGAATCTCTTACGCGTGGGTTAATATCCACCGCTGGATGTCCCTTCAACACACCTCACTCCCTACCAACATATATCACAAAAAAAACCTTAATCCCAACACAACACAACACACACCTCTTTCTCTTCCCCCACATCGATCTCAAACCTCATCAACATATATATTATTCATTCAGGACGTTTCTGAAGCCAATCAAGCAGCACACTGAACATCAAGTAATGACAAGTGGTGTTATGGAGGCAGAGCGAGACAAGTACAAGATGATCAACTTTGAAGAAACCGAGTTGCGACTCGGGCTGGGGCTGCCACTCATCAGTAGTGGAAACGAGGTCGGCGAGCCCACCACGCTCAAAAACATCACTTGCACTACTGGGAAGAGGGGGTTTTCGGATACATCCACTTCTACCATGGATTTGAAGCTTAACCTTTCCTCAATTAACGTCGACGTCGCTAAAGACAAAAACATCTCTTCTGCTGCTGCACCTCCTCCTGCTCGCGCTAACGACCCAGCAAAGCCACCCGCAAAGTTAGTTTTTCCTCATTAATTTCCTTCACAAATTACTATTTCGTGTACATGTTTCATGTTTCGACTAATCTTCGTGCGTGTGACATGCAAATTACAAGTAACATGTAGATATTAACCAGAACCATAATATGAAAGATTAATCATATATAGGCTGATTGATCCATATATATAATAATTTATCCCTTCCTTTATTTTTACTGCCTAGATGCTTCTGGTTGCATGCATGGTGATTATCATGTGCTATAATTATTTTATGATTCATGATAAATACTTAAAAATATGTATAGTTTTAATTTCTCGGGCAACGTACGAAGGCTATATATATAGATAATAATAATAATAATAAAGGATCATGTCCCGGTTTTAGTAGCGTACCTAACGATTAACAGAACTCGCTATATATGAAAAACGATGAGATCCTAGCGTAGAAGGTAATTTTTTGCCCTGTTAACAAGTTGTATTATCAACGAAAATTAACGGGGGTTAGGGTTATTTTAGGTCTAACATCCCTTTTAATTTATCCATTGGAGTTCTTAATTTGCTACTATATATAGTAATTGTAGACAGATTAGAACTTGATATAGATATATTCCAATTAGGCCTTCCAAAAGGATGTATTATCATGATCAATTGCAAGCGCATGGTTTGTATTTGTTTTGTTTTGTATTAATTACTTTGATTTCTAACGGCTAAAAGGACAAAAGTAATTAAAAAAGTAAAAAGGACAGTAGTCATCAATAAGGATTCGAGGAGAAAGGAAAAGTGTCGTCCAGATTTTAAGCAAGAAAAAGTAACGAGTGATGGAGAATGAGGTGGAGGGAGTGAGGACCAAAGCAAAGTAAAGAAGACGATAAAAAACAAGTTTGGCTGGAATTGCTTTTGCGTATGGCATGCTTCGTTGTCGGGTAGACATTGGAAAAGGACAGGACACATGGAATCTTACTTTTTCTCAACCACCCAACAATGAGAGCAAAAAGGAAAAGGATAGTCCACGCCCCTGTCCTATCACTCCAAAAACATGTGCCCAACACAAGCAATTATTATATACTCCCCCCAAGTTAACCATAATAATATTTTTTAATTAATTTTTTTTTAAAAAAAAAACACCATATATAGTGAATTTAAAAGTTTGAAACTACACGGCTCTTAAACAATTATTTCCGTGCCTAAATTATGAATTAATAATTTTCAGGGCACAAGTGGTGGGGTGGCCACCAGTGAGGTCATTCAGAAAGAACATTGTTAACAACGTTCAAAAGAGCAACAACAAGGAGGGAGAAAAAGGAGGTACAATTGGAGCAGCTGCATTCGTGAAGGTGAGCATGGATGGTGCTCCCTATTTACGCAAGGTGGATTTGAAACTGTACAAGAGCTACCAAGACCTCTCTGATGCACTGGCTAAAATGTTCAGTTCATTCACCGTTGACAACTACTGTGGATCCCAAGGCAATATGAAAGACTTCATGAACATGAACATGAACGAGAGCAAATTGATTGATCTTCTCAACGGCTCTGATTACGTACCAACCTACGAAGACAAAGATGGTGATTGGATGCTCGTGGGCGACGTACCATGGGAGTAAGTCTTCATCATTCATTATTTTGCTAGCTTTTCCCATTAAACATTACTGGTACTATTTTTAATATATAAATATTTTTACAGAATGTTCGTGGAATCATGCAAGCGCCTGCGCATAATGAAAGGATCTGAGGCAATTGGGCTAGGTTTGTGATCTTAATTAATTAATTAACTAATCAATTAATGTATGTGTAATGACCGTGAGGTTAATTGTTTTTTTTTATTATTATTATTATTTACAGCACCAAGAGCAGTGGAGAAGTGCAAGAACAGAAGCTAGAGTCAAAATTTGTACATTCCACGTTCGACGACAATCTGCTCTGTTGCTCGATCTAGGGTGTCCATGGGAAGCATTAATGCTAATTTCTCGAGCAAGGGGTAGTCTAATATAATGTGTCGGTACCATTTTTTAGAAATAATTTTCTTGTATATGTATTGTGTATCTTATATATATGAGAAAATAGTTGGAAATTAGGGACAAGAAATAATGGAGTATGTTAATATGACCCCGTTTTTGTTTCTAAGTACAAAACGTTAAGTTGTCTATCGTCGGTGTGCTTGTCTAATAAGAATAATAATGTCTACGTTTATAGCTGTATGTACGTAGTTTCGCATACCCTACACGTATTAACTATTCAACGTGCTCTTATCTGTCACAATATTAAATATTAGTAAGAGGTAGGATTTTTTTTTCATTATGATGGATCCGGTTGGTTGGTTGGTTTAGGAAGCAGATACATTAGGTCCATGAACATGGTGATAAGGTGGGCCACACTGGATCTTGTGCTTCGTGCAACAGCCTTTCATTTAGGGCTCCACTTATTTATTTCACATGTTCCCACTTTCTTTCCAGTGGTCTTCCTTCACTGTCTCATATCTCCATGTCTCTTCCATTCAAAAGGCATAGCTATTTCCGTATGATCAAATACACTGGGGTTATTGTTAAGTGAAAGTAATTAACTTATTAATAAAATATATTTATAATTGAACCTGCTGCCTGTATATTTCATTTTTCAATAAGGAAATTTCAGAGTATAAATAATTGAAACATGATAATTTCTTCAAACATTACCAAGATAAAAAAAAAATGGGGTGACGAGGAGGGAGGATAATTTGCATGAGGTACTATGTTTATAATTGGTTTCAGACCTTTGATGCTCAATAGAAATTTTGAGAGTACTAAGTTAAATTTGGTAATTTCACTTAAAAGGTAAAATTCGTTTAATTCCTAACTAGTTAAAAATATAATTTAAAAAATTCAAACTTATTACTCCCTTTAATTGATGTTTTAGATTTTAAAAAATATTCCAAAAGTGATATTTTTACCTTTTAAAGAGAATATTAATTATTATCTTTCTAATTTATCCTGATAATGATTGTGTGTGCAAATAATGGTTATGTATGCAGCTGTAATACATTTATTAAAAGAAATGGTTATTTTAGTAAAATTAATTCAAAAATGTTATATTTATTCTTCTTCTTAATTTTTGTATAAAAACTTTAAAATGGAATCAGAATGAAACGGAGGAGGGAGTATCTTATATATTATATGAGAGAATTAAAATTCCTTATACTTAATTAAAGGAACACGTGCACATGGAGTGTTTGTTTAAATATGAATGACACTGTTGTACAAGGATGAAAAAGAAAATTCCAATGAATGTGACATAAAGTAGAGTTTAGGATAAGGATAATGGTCTAACCTTTTAAAACTACACTATCATGGCAGAGTGGCAGTGCAATATAAATTAAGTTATAGGATTTGGATGGAGTATAGCTTAGCTTGTACCTGCACGGGATATTGGGTTTGGGTGTAATTTTCTCCTTATCATTCAATCGTGGGTCCTTGGATATATATCCACCGTAAAATCACCCCAGGGTTCATGGGTCATGCTATTAGATTAATAAAAGTGTTAATCCGTAGTTATATGATAATGTGACCTTAATAATAATTACTATATTATATTTAAGTAAACTTTCTCCCTCTTAATCTCTAGTAAAGCTGATTTGTATCCATGAAGTCAATTCCCTTATATATTGATATGAGAATTTTTACCGTATGAAGTGACATTTGGCTATATATAGCCTAGAGGTGTTGTTTAGCTATGGCACTGGCTGGGGCTGGGAATGTATATCTAACTATATATAGTCAATGGTACTTGGCTGTAGTCGAGGGCTATTTGACCATAGCCAAGGCGTGTTCAATCTTGTGTGCCAACTTACCATATGATCGGTAATATCTTCTTATTATTGTACTAACCATTTAAAATGCATAAGAGAATTACGATAATAATTTAGAATGAAATATATTAACTCCATCTTTGTTTGTTTGGATAAGTTAAACAATCCCTCCTAAATAAATGAGGAACTAGACTATGCCATAATTTTATATTATCATCTAATAATAGTTAGTATTATATATGATTAGCTTATTGATTTTTCTAATATAATAATTATCATTAATCATATATTCAGTATTATTATTTTTATATATTTTTCTTGATTATGAGGAAAGAAACAACATTATCTAAGGAGGATAGTGCTTGATATATACTGTAAAGTGTAAAAGTTTTTCTCTAACCATTAAAGTTATCCAGTCAAAACAAAAAAACATTAAAGTTATCTTACCAATATTATATTATCATTATTCATTATTATGTTGTAACCTATCAAGATATGGACGCAGACGGGTCTGGTCAGATTGGATTGTTGACCATTCTCAAACGTTTCGGCGCCGCCCCCATTTCTCATCTTATTTTAGTCTTCTGCGTTGATTATCTGCCATTTGAGAAGCACGTACGTACTTTATAATTTATACACGTATCGTTATATCGTATATATAATATAATATACATACACTGCTAGAACCTACATGCAACAACATACAAAACCCGTAGCAGCATTCTATGTAAAATACTATATATCATTCTAACATATTATATTTTATTGATTAAAATTCATAGAAATACGAATTTCCTCTCTAGTAATTTGAGAAACAAACCAAAAATAAAATAAAATATAGCATTTAGATATCCAAGTCCAACTAGTAATTTCCTCTCTCATTTATCGTAGCCGCCGGTGACGTGTGAGTTTGGTATGTATAAATGAATCTTGATGCATGCATATGGAAGAGATATCGATGGTTAGCTGAGTATCAATTTATTTATTGATATATAAATAGCGAGGCAAATGCGAAAAAAGCTGAGTAGATCGAAGAGATGGGAAAAGTTGGGGTACGCCTCGTGATATTGCTATGTCTCTGTTTTATTGGCACGGCGGTAGCGGAACAATGCGGTCAGCAAGCTGGTGGGAAGACATGTCCCGACAACCTATGCTGCAGCCAATACGGGTGGTGTGGCAACACCGAAGATTACTGTTCTCCGTCTAAGGGCTGCCAAAGCAACTGCGGTGGCGGAAGCGGTGAAAGTGCCTCTAATGTCCGCGCAACGTATCATTACTATGAGCCGGAGAAACACGGGTGGGACTTGAACGCTGTGAGTGCTTATTGCTCAACTTGGGACGCTGGCAAACCTTACTCATGGCGCAGTAAGTATGGGTGGACCGCATTCTGTGGGCCCGTTGGGCCTCGTGGGCGTGATTCATGTGGAAAATGCCTGCGGGTGACAAATACAGGGACGGGAGCGCAAACAACAGTGAGGATTGTTGATCAGTGCAGCAACGGAGGGTTGGATTTGGACGTCGGAGTGTTCAACCGTCTGGACACAGATGGGAGAGGGTACCAACAGGGCCATCTCATTGTTAACTATCAGTTCGTCGATTGTGGGAATCAACTCCAACTTACCAAACCTTTACTCTCCATCCTCGATGCTCCCTAGACCCTAGCTAATATATCATGCAATAAAGTCAATGTTGTGAGTGAGTCTTTCTATTTGGAAACACCCAAGGGATCTCATACCCATATCACATGCTCTCAATAACTAGTTATGGTTCGGGATTTTGTTATAATTTATGATTTCGACATAACTACTACATCAAAGGTTGCACAAAAAAGTATGCAATCACTACGCTTGATATTGCAAAATAGTAGTACAAATAAAATATGATTAAAGCGATCGCAATAGATAATAGATATATACGAAGACCATAAATTTGTTAATATTGATTGCAGCCACAAGGATAGATGATGTATTGATAGCTAGTTTTAAAATATATTGGTTTTAGTCCATGAGAGGAGTTATTGGTTACTTTAATCCACGGTAATGGATAACTCATCCATTCATTTGAGGGTAAGGATGGAAATGGAAGAGTGGAGTTCATGTATGGAAATTTTCAACGAGACAGTCCGGGAGGGAAACGTGATAACGACATTAAGTGACGCTGAGTTAGATGACCAAGTCAAGTGAATTAAATTAACTGACATTTTTTCTACATGTTAAATATTCTTAAATTATTCTAAAGGATCTATTATAGATTACCTAGAGTATTGTTTTAAGCATATTTTATCATTTTTTCTGCCAAGTGAATTGTGCTTGTGTGTGTGTGTAATATTTGAATTTTGAAAAGTTTATTTGTGATAAAAAAATAAATAAATCTAAAGACACTCTTATGTAAGAATGAAATTAACCTTAAATAATAAGAGAATGACGAGATATTAATGTATATATTTTATTTTTAACTAGTTGGTGAGAAAATTTGACACTTCGTGTCTTTATATATTAAAAAATAAAATTAATTATTTATATTTATATTATTTAAGGGTATAATAAAAATATAAAAAAGTAGAGTTAAAAAATAATTATTTTTTAATAGCATTTCCTTTATTATTGTTATTATAAAATATAAATTATACATCTTTGTGATTTGATAGATGAATGTATCACAACTTGTCCTTGAAAGTATTGCAAATGTGTGAATTTAGTTTCCAAGTTTAAATTGCTCCAATTAGGTATATACTACGTATAATTTACTATTTTAATATCTCAACACGTTTATTAATTAATTTCATCTCAACATATTCCATTTGATATAGGATCTAATTATCAGCCCGTCGATGTTGAAAAATTTCTCTAAACAGCCTCCTTTATTGATTTATGTATTATTTTTGCGTCAACATTGATTCCATTCTTCAGTAAGCACTTGATTGTTATCAAATATTTGGGTTGAATAATTATTTCTTCATACTTATAAAATCATTTATATCTTTTTTATAAAATTTTCAAATTTATTTCAATAATTCTCCTGATGAAATTATTTCTAAAATTTATAATAATATTTTCATTTAATAAATATTTAATTAAATGATTTATTCAAATGCTTTTTTACAGTTTAATTAAATTATTTAAGTCCACATTAATTTATTTTTAGCTTGTAGATTGCCGTGTCTCCAAGAACACGGGGAGGGACTGAGTTGCCAAATACGAATTTTTCTTTCTAATATCTTATATTTTATTGATTAAAATTCATATCAATTTCATTATTTTCAGAAGGTTATTACCTGCCAAATACGAAATTAGACACACATAAAGTACAGGTTGAATTAATTCAATAATTATTTGTGTCATCTTTCATTTTAATCTATATACTTAAAAATCCTATGTTTTTATTATATTCCTTATACCTTCATTTTATTGGTAATTTTGCACCGCTAAAAAGCTAACAAAAAGTAAAAAGTAAAAAGCAAAAATTTGCTTATATAAGGATTAAAATATAAAAAATAAAACAAAAAAGGAACAGAAATACAGGAGCAAATAAGTAGTTAAGTTTAAAGTAAAAAAGAAGTAGATCTCTTATGACAATAATTAGTTGTATTGTTTTTTAGTTTCTGCAAATGATGTAGGTGCTAGATTGTAGCATTTAGGTATGGAACCACGTGTTGGTGTCGTAAGTGGTAACATATAAATGAAAGATGATGCATGCATGCATGGTTAATTAGTGGTATATAAATAGCGAGCGAGGCAAATGAAAGTTTGGAAAAGATCGAATTGAATGTGAAAGAGTACGTACGTTGGTATGGGAAAAGGTGCCGGTGGGTTTGGCCTCCTGCTGTGTTTTATTGTGACGGCGATCGCCCAACAATGCGGTCGACAAGGTGGTGGGCGGACATGTCCAAACAATCAATGCTGCAGCCAATACGGGTGGTGCGGCAGCACCGATGATTACTGTTCTCCCTCTAAGAACTGCCAAAGCAACTGCGGCGGCGGAGGAAGCGGAGAAAGTGCGTCTAATGTCCGCGCGACGTATCATTACTATGAGCCGGAGAAACACGGGTGGGACTTGAACGCAGTGAGTGCTTATTGCTCAACTTGGGACGCTGGCAAGCCTTACTCATGGCGCAGCAAATATGGCTGGACCGCTTTCTGTGGGCCCGTTGGCCCCCGCGGGCGTGATTCTTGTGGAAAGTGCCTCCGGGTGACCAATACTGGGACTGGAGCGCAAACAATCGTCAGAATTGTAGATCAGTGCAGCAACGGAGGGTTGGATTTGGACGTCAATGTCTTCAATCGTCTCGACACTGATGGCAGAGGTTATCAACGTGGTCATCTCATTGTTAATTACCAGTTTATCAACTGTGGGGATTAATTACTTACAATGCTCTGCTTCTTACTTAAATAAACATCCTGGATTGGTCTCTAATCTCTACCTAACTAATAATCAATAAGTCATTTTGTTATCCTTAATTAATCACATCAATATCCAACCTTATTATTTAATTAATCTCTCTTTGTGAATTTCGACTGTATCACTGCAAACTATTACAGTACTATTTAATACTTATCAAATGATGATTAATTAACCTTAAACAATAGAGGATGAGGTGATATCTATGTGCATAAACCAGAAACAACAAAATGCAATGAATCCATGATAAAGGACAAACAAATTTACAGTGTGTTTCCAACTTAACAACTAAATAGACAGCAGAAAAATCGTAAAAGATCAAATAGTGATTGATACATGTTCATGTGCATAACGGCACGTCATTCGAAAATCAGGAGAAAGTAAAATCAAGACACTTACAGACATTTTCTGATTTTCACTTTTCATGGTGACTGTCACTAATCGTTAATATTTTTAATTTTTTCCCAATTCCTTTCATTCAAATTGACTAATACAATTCACTAGTAATAATTACTTAACAGTTAGCATATTTTCAAAAACTTGTATCAAATTATTTTTCTTCACCATGCCTGCCTACCTGCCTGCCATATAGAATTTTCAACAAAACCTTAATTCCTTCTTCCAAGATTTTGAATTCTCCATCTAGAAGCATCAGCACATGGTAAGTGTCCCGTCTATCAAGGAACTCATACTTTATCTCTTTAGATCTCGAAAAAAAAATGTCATACTTTTCAATCAAGGAAAGGGCATTTCCATAATTTCGTGATCCTATAAATATGCAAGTACCTCTATTCTAGGAATTAAAATCCAGTTCAATGGCAAAGGTATCTCTTTTAGTGGTGTGTGTGGTTTGCATTCTGGCATTGGCATCTGGTCAGAGTGCTTCGAATGTGAGAGCTACTTATCATTTGTACGAGGCAGAGCAGCATAACTGGGACTTACTAGCAGTGAGTGCATATTGCTCCACTTGGGATGCTGACAAATCCTTAGCATGGCGCAGCAAATATGGCTGGACAGCTTTCTGTGGACCCTCTGGCCCTCAGGGCCAACAATCTTGTGGCAGGTGCTTGAGGGTACGTATATATCTCTATAAATTCTAACTAATTAGAACATATATATATATAATGAATGTTTGTTGATGGGGCAGGTGACAAACACTAGAACAAACGCACAGGAAACAGTGAGAATTGTTGATCAGTGCAGCAACGGGGGATTGGACTTGGATATTGGTCCCTTCCAAAAGCTGGACACGGACGGGAATGGCTATGCTCAAGGTCATCTTATTGTTAACTACGACTTTGTCGACTGTGGTGACTAAACCTAGCGTTCTACTAGTTTATAATAAGCATTTTATATGCTCTAACTAGTCAGTCACAAAAGGAATTGAATAAAGAAACCCATACAAGTGCTTCGTTGCTGAATAATATTAAATAAAAGGAGTAACTAGCTGAAATGGTGTTACCATGCTTCATTCATTTTATTATGTATCATGTAATAGCTGACTGTTATGTTTTCTCATTGTTGCGTACGTGTCTAAATCTGATCGAGTACCGTAAATAAAAGGGTATTAGTTTTCTTCCAAGTAAACAAGTAGCCGTATGATAGCTCTCGTAAGGCGTAAGCAATAGTTATGACTTATGAGTTGAGACCCAAATGATTTTTGGAAAAAAAAATAAAATCCTATAATCAAACAGACAAATACAATACTTCTAGAAGGATCGGGTCTAGTGAAAGATATCAGCTTCTCACAATACGATAAACTAAAGTTTTGTAATTAGTTATTTTATATTGTTCACATTTATCTTGACTCGAATAAAATTATTGTCCCAAAAGATACACGTGGTTTATATTAAAAAATATAATCCAAAGTTCCAAACCGTAAAAGGAAAAGAAAAAGAAATGCTCTGTTTCTACGCCTTGCGGGCTTATGATATTGGATTTGCTACCTCTTGGCATATACGTTTCATGGTAAAAGGGGCCAACCTTTTATATTGTAATCTTAAATTGAAAAAAAAAAGAAGCAAATGAAAGTATATAACACTCTTTGTTACTACTCCCACTTGTCCTTTAAGGCAAAAGAATCTTAATCCTTTTTTATGAGGCATTTTAAAATTTTCAGGAAGTATTTATTGTTTCTTTTCCATCTTGCAGTAGTTGTATTTTTATTAGTAATAATTATTAATAAAAGTATAATTAATACAATAATAAAAAAAATCATTAAAAACAATTACATTAATTACGATGAAGTATTTCATAAGAGATTTCTAAAAAAATATCATTTTGAAAAAACGTGACAGGGCACTTCTTCCAAAGAAAGTGATGAAGGCATTGTGTTGCTAGGTGCATCAATTAAATGTATGTTTGTTCTTTGTTATGAAATGCGGAGGATCAGCGAACATAAACAAATTCGGAAGATTGAATAATCGCTTTCACGAGTTCAATGCAAATATCATCACACTTACTAACCAAAAATACATTTCAATACACATCTTAATTATGTTCGACAATTCAAAATTAATTTAATTCGATCAAAAAATTTCTGAACTTCAAAGAAATGAACCCTACAGCACTGCAGTATGGGAGAAATTGAAATACCCATGAACCTGCATTGCCATTTTCATAATTTACTATTTCTGCAACAAGGATGCACCACCCGCAATGTCTAGGTCTCTTCTCTCTAAAAATGGTATTAGTCGCAAAGGGCCCAACTATGATTTATTTTCAGCCGTTCCATGAAATTTCCTCCCAGCCTCGACAGCTTCCCTGTACAAGATGATACACAATGAGCTACACATGCACACGCCAACAACTTTCATAAACCACCTAGTAGATTGAAGACTATTATCTATAAATCACTTAAAAATCAAGTAGCAATCACATTCACATCTATTGAACAAGGATGCAGTAGTTTCTGTTACACTTTTCTTTTGTTTCATCCTCATCCGGTGATGTTTATGTTATTTTATCAACTGTCACAAGTTATCACACACTATCACTCTCCTACGCAATGCCCCACGTGTATAATGCATGTTTCTATAAACTATGTTTGCCCCAGAAGTTCATAGAAACCATCCTGAATCTTGTTGATCATATTAATTCCTTTTGCATAGTGTAATGTCTATATGCCAGTAAGTTAATAAATAAAATGGTATGCAGACCTGAACGCATTTACAAGCTCCATATTTTCAGGATCAAGCTTTACTCCCTCATAAAAAGCATTTGCAGCTTCATCAAATTTCTGCAAGTAGGAGTATAGAATTAGAAATGTTAATCACATATACTGCTAATAATGGAAATTGGAAAAGTTTTCCTGGATAGTAGCATGCCTGCAACACACGCAGAGCTGCCCCTTCCCTATAACAAGCTTTTGGCCAATCAGGCCTTATAGCTCTACAGGCCTTTGCATCAGCTAAAGCATGCTCAGCTTGTCCAGACCTAATCCAACAGAGACTTCTATTGGATAGGAAAGTAGCATCAGTGGGGTTCAGATCAATTGCCTGTAAATACATTTAAAGAAGAAAAAAAACACATTTGATAAACTGATCATCATATAAAATGAAGTACATACAGTTTTTTTTTCTCAAACTATACTAGATAAGAAAGCATGCTCATATCTAGTTAGTACTCTGATAGACACTGCTAAGTTCATAGTAACATAATTGAGACATACAACTAACAGAAGGGATTATCTGAACTTGTGCAAAAAAAGTACTCGACAAATGTAAGATATAGAAGAGGAAGAAATTCAAGAGGAAAATGTCAGAAGACTTTACTTGGGTATAAGAATCTATAGCCATATGATAGTCATTCCTTTTAAAAGCCTCATCCCCTCTTGACTTTGCTTCTGCTGCTCTCTTTTTGGCTTCAGGCGCCACCTAGATAAGTTGACGAACAAATACAAAGATAAACTTTATACTCAGTTAACTGAAAGTTCAAAAATGTACTTCTTATCATAGGGATGAACAATTAATCACAGATTACCAACTTGACAATGTAGTAAAAGCTCAAATATCTTTTAAGAGAGTTTAAGAATATACACAAAAAACTCATGTTTTTACAAGTTTGTGCGTGAGTATTCTCAGGTTAAAAGCAAACAAAAAAAAATGGTTCACAACCCATTAAGAAAAAAGGGTTCAAGCAAATTAGTAAGAACATCCTCTCCTCTAGAGGTGGCACAAGAAGAACATCATTCTCTTGCTCTCCAACTTAGGCTTGAACCAGGTCTTCATTTTCATTAGGATTAGGAGCATTCAATCCAAGTTGTCTACATCCAAACCTTAATTTCCACATCCTCCATCATCATTTTCCATAATGCACTCATCATTGGATGAAACATCCAGTTCTAGCTCTGGCCAATTTTGAATTAGTTTACTTCAAATGATTTTTTTTCAATGCTTACACATGATTTTTATAAATTTTGTCGAATTAATGTTACTATCTCATGATTTATGATCTTGTGAATCCTTTTCAATCCCAAGTATGATCTCAAGTTCCACTACCTTGAATTTATGGGACCTACATATTTCTTCTACATTGAATAATACAGCTGCAACGCACCCAATTAAAAAAGAAAAGTACAGCTAATAAATGTTCCATAAAACAAAAACACACCTCAGGGACATTTTGCTCTGGAAAATCAGCTTCCTTGGACTGATTAGTTTCTTTTGCATTTATCGATTCATCCTGCATATTTCCCTTAATACTTAGCAAAAAACCAAGAAATTCACTTTCTCAAACAGCATGCAAACTAGTATCAGAAAGCATTAATTGTGCATTTTTTAACCATGAAAATGAATAGAATATGATCAATAATAATATCATATATTCTGGTTAAAATTGTAAAGCAAAATCAGTTAAAGAACTGAGAATTTTAGTAGTGGACTAGTGACAGAAGTATATAATAGAGCCTATTTTATGTTGAGAGATGGAATATTTGCTGGTCAGCTTATGCAGAAAAATCTTCTGTTTCTTGGCAATTTAATTTAGAATGATGAAGCAAAATTCTTAAGACTGCACTATATTTTGCAGCAAAATAAATGCATTAACATATTTTTATCTGGACAAGCTACGAATCTACAAGGCAAATATTTGTATTTTAAAGGGAGTGCTGAAATTAATTCAAGCATAATTTCATACTGCCACATTCAAAAGAACACATAGTTATTTGATATTCTTGCAGAAGAGATATGGCTTTGCTCAGTCCAGTTGGGCATAAAAGAATATTTGTAGATTTCAGTACCTGTTGCTTTCTAGTTTCAGATTGCATATGCTCAAGTATCCCATCAACAGTCCAAGTAGGAATAGAATCTATTTTGGACGTCAAGGGGAACAATATCTCAACAGCTCCAGGATTGCCCCTTGCAGCAGCAACTTGTATTGGCTTGGCACCATCCTGTGATGCAAACAGATGTCAAATTTTATTTCACATATTAATTGAAGCACATTGGTTACCACAATCATAACTACTCATGTGACAAGCAAAGAGCCATTAATCATACTGAAAGCTTGGAAAGATCTTGAAAATATAAATAAACGTGAGTACTGTTTCTGTGTTCCTAGGATTATTGGGTTCCAAGACAAGTAAACTCTAAGAGCCATAGATTCCCACACTAACAGTATAAGAAGATAATGTTAGGCCTTTAAAATCCTTCTCACCTCATCAGAGACATTAGGATCAGCTCCCGCTTTCAATAAGTAATTTAATAGTTCAAGACTTCCATTATCAGCTGTGATGTGCAAAGGAGTTGCTCCACCAGCACTTATATTTACTTTAGCACCAGCCTGCATATAAAGATTCAAATATGTAATGACATAGATTGAGCATGAGATGAAAACACACAGGAAGAAAGCAGCATCTTGCAAACACAAATACTTACAAACTAACACATAAAACCACTAAAACAGTTGTGTAAAATCAATGTATTGGAAAAATCTTTGGTACATAACTTACCATGCTGCATTATATTTCTTCAGAATAAACCACTAATATTTGATTTCTTAGAAGAGATATTTATACATGTATAGGTCTACATAATTCTAGAGTACTTCCAGAAACATCAAGGGATGGGTATGGCTACTTGTAGAGATATCTTTCAGACAAAAGTGCATTATCAACAAGGTTCATCCAGCTTACTGTCACTTTAAACATATTTTACCTATGTGATTCTTCCTTCCCATTTTCATTATGTAAATTTAGTCAGTTAATAACTTAACATACCCTTCCCATTGGCTCTGAAAAAGTACATTTTTTTGTAATACTGGACATGTAGTTTGAAATAACTAGTTTGGATGAATATATACTGTAGAAATATATTGTCAACTGGATTGCATTGCCGGTCATAAAATTGTTAATTTTTATGGCATTAGTACTACTACAATAAATCACTTGACAAAATAAGATCAAATCATTAATTGCATCCTTGATTGTTGTGAAGAATGTTGGTTGCATATATTTATTTATTATTTATAATCCACATAATGTACCCATCAAATACAGTACTGATAAATTTTCTAGAATTTCCATGTTGGAGTATGTATGTAAAATATCATCCGTGCACTTCATAATTTATTATATGTTTCATAGATACTAACAGATACATTGAATAATTAATTTGCAGTACAAAAAATTCAAAGTTGACAGGTTGAGATAGATGTGGAACCTGAATTAATAGCTCTAAGCATACCAGAGAACCGGCTGCCACAGCTGAAAGGAGTGGAGTAACACCATCATCAGTTTCAGCATTCGGCTGCAAAGCAACATGAAAAGGAATATAAAATGGGACTATTCAATATAAAATGAAAAACTAAAATTAAAACCTTATTTGAAATGGCATACTTATTAAAGACCATTTGTTTTTAACCAAACCATACAAGGCAAATGGATAAAGCATATGCTGATTGCACTAATTAAACCATGGAATTATTGACACGGAAATATAAAAATTCTGCAGTCTAGCATATTGATTAATGCCATGTGGTCCATCCACTACTTCATCATAAGTCCACTGATCCAAAAGTTTAAAAAGAAAAGTATTTTTCTTGAAACAAGAAACAGAACAATAGGTACTAACGCTGAGAAATACTCTGATACCCAAATAAAAATATATAAAATTTCTTTAAAAACAAGAAACTTTGAAGTGAATAAAAATCCTTAAAGACAGAGTAGTAAGGAATAGAACCAAAGTTTCCAATGAATTATATCAAGAAAAATCAACAAAGTAAAAGAGGACTTACATTTGCACCATTTTCCAGTAGTACACTGACAGCAGCTGGTTGGGCATGACCAGCAGCCCAAACCAAAGGCGTTCCCGCATCACTTTCTAGATCAGGATTAACTCCCTTGGACAGCAAGTACTTAAGCAGCTCAGTATCTCCTGCAACAAAATGAGAAAAATAAAAAAAACATGAGAAATAAGAGAACAAAGTAAAAAGTCTGAATGGAATAACACTAAATTTTGACACCCTCCTCAAAAAAAAATTTAACAGTCTTACTCCGGGAAGGAATAAAACAGAAATTTGTTTAATTTGATAGCTTTATTGTGATAAAAATTCATATCATAAGGCTATCAAAATAAACAGCCACGCGATTACACAAGACTAATTTATATTATATTATTTAAAAGTCTTTATTGAATACTAAAAGACTTTTTTTTTATCACGAAACTGCCTTTTAAAATCCCAGTTCAATACATCCCCTTAGGATACTAGGGTTTAAGGACTAAAATTCATCAATTGTAAAAAATACGGTGACCAAAAATCATAATTTTGAATGTACGAAGACAAACCAATTTTGATTGAAAATTGAGGAACTCGAAACGTATTATAACTATTTATTCATTTGATTTGATAGAAAGCAAAAAAAGAAAAAGAAAAAGGAGAGGTGTGACGAGACCTATCCCAGCAGAATGGTGCAACGCCGTGGTCCCTAAATTGCTAGCGACAGTAGGATCAGCACCGTGGTCGATGAGACATTTAGCAGTGGCGGTATGTCCCTGACGAGCAGCATGAACGAGAGCAGTCTCGCCTGAAAAGCAATAGCAATTATGATCATGTCAAGATTATTATTACAAGTATGAGATAGAGAGAGTGAGCACCATCATCATCTCGAGAATCGACAGGGAGTTTCAAATCGTTTAAGAGGTACTCGCAAACGGCGGTTTGGCCTTCTCTGGCGGCAAAATGCAGTGCTCCTCTCTTGTTGGCGTCCTTTATTGCTTCCACCGATTTCGCCAAGTCATTCCCCTCGTCCAGCTGCAACGCCAGTTCTACCAAACCAAATCGCTGCTGCTTTAGCACAGAAAACAACAAAATAGAGAAACGAACAAACAAAGCATAACACATACTCTTGAGGAGATCAATTGATCCAGTACGAGCCGCGTTCAAAAACAATTGAACTTTCTGCCTAACTGCAAGCGCGTCGGAAGCATCGGGAGCCATAGATAGAGACAAGTGTAGAAGCAGAAGAAGAAGAAGAAGAAAGGTTTGGTTTGGTTTCAATAAGTTGGATTTTGTGTAGGATACAAAACGAAGACTAGGATTACGAAACCTTGTAGACTATCACTAAACTGTTACCACCGAGTAGTATTGCTCACACTCACAGTCTGTGTAAAAGGTTACACAGTAGTCAGTACAGTCGTATATACTATATATATGCCACGGCACAAGTTACAGACACGCGCAAGGCGCAACTCTACTACTGCCGTTTACGGGTAGGGTATCGCTCGCTATTAGTATTTACCCTTTTCTTCTTCTTTTCAAATAAGATAAAGATAAAGATACGAAACTTAATCAATATTTAAAATTAAATTACAATAATAAATGCATAATTTTTTTCAAAACAATAATAACTTCAAAGCCAAAGAAAATTAAACTTGCTCCCTTAAGCTTTTTTTCAAATTACACGTAATATCATTCTTTTTTTTTATTCTACACTAATTATTCTTTATGTTTGAAAATGTTATGTTAACATTTTTTTATGTTTGAAAAAAGAATAGTGTTACATGTAATTTGAGAAAAATTCAAGAATTGCAAATGTATTTTTGTTCTTAAAGTTGTTATTATTGACTTTCTTTTTTTTAGTCACGTTATTATATTATTTTTAGGTCACAACTTTTTTTTATTTGAAATTTACTGTACATTTATTAGGGTATGTTTTTATTTATTTATTTAAGAATTACTTTCAAGTTAAAATTAATATATATATATATATATATATATAAATAAAAGTAAAAAAAATTCGTCAAATTTATTTATTTTTAGCTTAAAAGGAACTTTTAAGTTAAAAGTTGTTTGGTAAATATTTAAAAATTTTATTTAAAATTAATTATTTTTTCAAGTTAAAAAACATATTCATAAAAAAAATACTATGTAAGATAATTTAATTTTCAAAAATTATTTTAATAATAAATAAAATATTGAAGTACAAATACTTTTAAAATGTCATAAATTAATTAATAAAATTAAAATTTAATGATAATAATTTAAAAATAGTATATAATAAATGCAATAATAGCATTTAAAAAAAAGTACAAAAAAAAGAAACTCATAAAAAAAATAATTCAACAAAAAAATCTCATAAAAAAAATAGTTTCCATGGAAAGGTTGAAATATAAGCTCCCGATAAATAGAAATAAATAATGATGAGATTAGGAAAAAAAAAAAAAAAAAAGCATTAGAGTAAGGTACAGTAAAATAATAAAAAGAAATCTTAAAATATATGCAAATAACACTAACAAGATTCGAAGAAGGTCTCAAGAAAAAAAAAAAAAATACCTCTACTTAAGTTTGATTTAACCTCCTTGGAGTTAACTTTTTATAAAAGTTTATTTTCTAATTATTTCTTCGTACAACATAAGTTACTTATTTTTTAAATATTTGTATGAAAAAACTTGTTTTGTCAAACTTCTGAATTTAAGGAGAAAAAAAGCCAAAAATAAATTAGACCAAACATTACTTTATTATAATTTGCGTATAATAGGTGATGGAAGAGTTATATATATAATACTACATTAATAATATTAAGTACAGAGAGAAAAGGTATTTATTTATTAAATTTGCAATAATTACTTTTTTATCATAGTTTTTTTTTTTTTAGAGATTATCATAGTTGTTTTTTTTTGTTTCATGTATAATTTGGTACACTAATTCTCTTTATGTTTTGAACACCTCTTTAATTATATAAATTGCACTACCGGATTTTTTTTATTCCTACATTAATCCATTTATGTTTAAAAACATTACACTAAAAATATTAATTTAACATACAAAGAAGTCTCTGTATATATATTTTAAAATATAAAACAATTAGTATATCCTACCTTTTTTCATATAATTTTTGTGTTCATTAATAATATTAATATGTTAAAGGTAGGATATTGACTTTGACTAAATTTTGGGCTGTGTAGGATATCATTTTCGATGTAGATGTGGGGTTTGAAAAGATTAGACTTCTTGAACCTAAATTATTTTTATTTAAATATTGTATTTTGGTTTGCGATGTTAATGTTGAGGTTTCTAGGATTTTTTAACTGATTGCAGGTTGGGTGATGGTGATGCTGTGGGATTTCACTAGCGTTTGCGAATTGGGGAGAGCAATGATGAAAAACAATAACTCATGTTTGGATGTTGTTGCATGAATAAACAAACAATTGTCAAGAAATTAAGTGGTTATATATATGCTGTGGTATTTACCAGTGGCTCAAAACTGTAATAGAGCTCGGAGAGACATTTCCACATACGAAAAAACATAAAAAGTTGAAGGAAAAGTGGGTCTAATGACTAGACCAAAAGAAAGCTTCACAGTTGTTGTTTTTCTTTTTTTAACTGTACAGAAACGAAAAAACAACAAAACAAAACGAGTGTTCTCTGCTTCCGTTTATATTTAGTTACATTGCTCATTCTCTCTCTGTGCATATATATACATATATAGAAATTAGAATATAGTACCTTCCTCTATACAAGACAAGACTTCAATGAGACTGCATTACCGAACAAGCTACAGCCTGAGCCCAGTGTCTCAACTTGGTCTTAACATGTTCAGGGTCGTCCCCTATATATAAAATGAATTAATCATCAGGATTTGAATTGAAAATGACATATAATTAAAAAAAAAATAACATGGATGCATGAGTGACCTGGGTTACAAATCTTCCAATCAGAATCTGCAGAGTCAGGTGGCGGTGCAGTAGTGGTGTTGCTGAGGGGGCTGTCGGCAAAGGAGGAAGAAGAAGAAGAAGGACTGGAGGAGAGCTGGCGGTTGACGGCGAAATAGAGGTCGAGAGCGGGCAAGGTGTTGCAGAGTTTCTGGCCGTCCTCCTCGTTGAATCCAAACCCTAATTCAATGCAGCCTTTGAGCTCGTGGAGATCATCGTCGGTGACGTCATCGCATTGGTGAGAAGTGTTCCTCTTCCCTTCTTGTTTCCTTTTTCTCTCCCAAGCTTCATACATCGACAGCTGCTTCGACAAGCAACGCTTTCTTTTCTTCAATTCCAAATGCTGTAATTCCTCTTTCACCTCCTCCTTGAACTCCACTCGCACTCGCACTTTGGCCAATTGCTTCTGCTTTACTAATTCCCCCATATATAATACTAATTAATTTATTAGCCAAATTGTGTCACGGCGGAGGCAGCCTAGGAAGAGGGTGGCTACCTCGCCTAGAATTGATGGAGAGTGTGCGTTGACGAAACGATGATGAATTAATTAATGGTGAAAGTGGAAAATGGAGGGAGCTAAATAGGAACTATTAATGGGTGTTTCAATTTGGTGAATGCTAATTCCACCATCCGTTTCTAACTGACCACACCGTTAATTTTAGGGGGAAAGCTTTGGAATATATATTTACTATTAGTGGACTGCATGCTTTAATATGACGCTCTTTGCTTCGTTCCTTTAATAATTCCCACTATTAGCATTGCAACTAATTAATCCCTCATGTGTCATGTATTATATCACTAACAAACTAACAATAGTAGTATAGTATACACATATAATCTAAATAATGCATGTGAATATATATACCCATTATTGTTTTCTCTTGACAAAAAATATAATACTCAAATAACCAAATTAATTTCCTAAAAAGACATACTCTTTTTTAAGGAAAAAGAAAAGACATATCAATATGGTTCATGGCATTGTGCATTAGGATAAATTTTAGATGCAATCCTTCAATTAAGTATTTTTAGTGTGTACCTTATCTTTGTTGTGCAAGTTTTTAGCAGTCACGACGAAACTGGAAGAGATTCTGTTGAACAATACATGTAATGACAAACTGAACAAAAACTACTAGTAACAAATTCTATGGAAGAATATATATAGAATGCTAAATATAGCTTATGTTTCAAATTGAAGCCATGCACGTTGTAACCAATCCAGTTCATTCAATTACGATTCTCGCTCCCCACCTCCCATTCTCAAGTATGAAAAGGAAAGAAAAAAAATGTTCCCAAGTAATCATAATACAAGAAAAATATATAGAAATTAATTAACTTAATCTCTTCCTGCATCTCCTTCTTACCTGGTTTGGTACCTCCAACCCAGGTGAGTCTTTGATTGCTTGAATCTCCATGGATGATTTGACCTAAACAAACTGTATAAGAAAATCAAGAAGCCACTTTCATCTTTCTTTTTGGCGTACAGGAAAATATTATTCATCTCGTAATATATATATATATATATATCTTTGAAATCACACACCTTTTATTATCCTGTACGACCAAACAAACGTGTTCGGATCCTTTGGATCTTGTAATTTATCTTTTCCTTTACCATGCATTCTAGTGCAAAAGGATTCTTGCTTTCTCTTGTCTGTGTCTTTGTTTTGTTGAATGGCATTGATGGTGCATGGAATGAGGAGGCAGGTTCTTTGATTTTGGGTTGTGGGTTAGATAAAGGAGGTGCCAAAGATGTCGATGGAAGGCAATGGAGTCCTGATGAAAAGTTCTTGGGATCAGAAGAAGGTAATTCAATCACATCCAAAGCTTCTTACCAAGACCCTTCCCTTACGTCTGAGATTCCATACATGTCAGCACGTGTTTTCACATCTGAGACAACATACAAATTCCCAGTTGAATCCGATAAGCGCTATTGGCTCAGGCTCCACTTTTACCCGGCTTTTTATGGCACTTTCATTCCTGCTGACTCATTTTTCTCAGTGACTGCAAATGGGGTTACCCTCCTCTCCAATTTCAGTGCCTTAACCACTTGTGAGGCCCTCTCACAAGCCTACATTGATAGAGAGTACTCCCTTGCACCTTTGAATTCAGATGTTTTGACTCTCACTTTCAAGCCTTCTGATAAATACAAAGGCACATTTGCTTTTCTCAATGGCATTCAGCTCATTCCAATGCCTGAGTTGTTTGATTCTGGAGCATTGGTAGGGTATGCTGACCAAACCATGGATGTGAAGAGCTTGAATTTGCAAACCATGTTTAGGCTAAACGTTGGTGGACAATACATATCTCCAACACAAGACTCTGGCCTTACAAGGATGTGGTATGATGACACTCCTTACCTTTATGGTGCAGGAACTGGTGTGACCAACCAAGCTGAGAAGAATGTCCAAATCAACTACCAATCCATGCCAAAGTCCATTGCTCCTCCTGATGTCTACTCCACATCAAGATCAATGGGGAATGACAAGGATGTCAACATGGCATTCAATCTCACTTGGATCTTCCAAGTTGATCCCAATTCCATGTACCTTGCAAGGTTGCATTTCTGTGATTATTATTACTCCAAGGTCAATGAGATTGTTTTCGACATCTTTATCAACAACCAAACCGCACAAACTCAAGCTGATGTTATTGGGTGGACAGGAGCTAAGGGAGTTCCAACTTATAAGGACTATGTGATATATGTCCCAGATGGGGAGGGTGATGAGATGCTTTGGCTGGCTCTTCACCCTGCATCTGGCACAAAACCTGAGTACTATGATGCCATACTGAATGGAGTGGAAATATTCAAGCTCAACGACACAGACTTGTCTGGTCCCAATCCTCAGCTCTCGGAAATGCTTCTGAAGCAGCAAGAGGAGAATCAGGAAGCAGGTTTTGTTAGCCACAAAGCATATCATAGGCATGCTGTTATTGGTGGAGCTGCTGGAGGTGCTGCTGGTTTTGCTTTCATGGCTGCAATATTCGTTGCTGTGTACAACAAGAAGAAGAGGGTTCCAGGGTCAGAGGGTCAGTCAAGTTGGCTTCCCCTCTACTTGAACTCAAGAAACAGCAAGTCCTCTACGTCCGGGAAGAGCAACGTCAGCAGTGCCAACTTATCTGCCATGGCTCAAGGTCTTTGCCGCTATTTCTCCTTGCAGGAAATAAGGCAAGCAACGAAGAATTTTGATGAGTCCAACGTGATTGGGGTTGGTGGATTTGGAAAGGTGTACAAGGGTGTGATTGATAATGGATTTAAGGTGGCAGTGAAGAGGTCGAACCCGCAGTCAGATCAAGGAGTTAATGAATTCCAAACGGAAATAGAAATGCTTTCCAAGCTGAGACACAAGCATCTGGTGTCCTTGATTGGTTTCTGCGAGGAAAATGATGAGATGTGTCTGGTTTATGACTACATGGATCTTGGCACCATGAGGGAGCATCTTTACAAGGGCAACAAGCCCGTGTCTACTCTATCATGGAAGCAAAGGTTGGAGATTTGCATTGGAGCTGCAAGAGGGCTTCACTACCTTCACACTGGGGCTAAGTACACCATCATTCATAGAGATGTCAAAACAACAAACATTCTCTTGGATGAAAACTGGAGTGCCAAGGTTTCGGATTTTGGCTTGTCAAAAACGGGTCCAAATATGAACAATGGTCATGTCAGTACTGTGGTGAAGGGAAGTTTTGGCTACTTGGATCCTGAATACTTCAGGAGGCAACAGTTGACTGAAAAATCTGATGTCTACTCATTTGGGGTTGTTCTGTTTGAAGCACTGTGTGCCAGGCCTGTTCTTGTTCCTAACCTTCCAAAGGAGCAAGTTAGTCTTGCTGATTGGGCATTGCTTTGCAAGAAGAAAGGAACTCTAGAGGATATGATTGACCCGTTTCTCAAGGGAAAGATCAATCCAGAAAGCTTGAATAAGTTTGTGGACACTGCTGAAAAGTGCTTGTCTGATCATGGTACTGACCGTCCCTCCATGAATGATCTCTTATGGAATCTCGAATTCGCTCTCAACCTGCAAGAAAATCATGAAGGTGCTAAGGAAACTGAGTTTCAAAACGTAAGCTTGAAAGACAACGAAATGGCACGCCACTATAAAAACTTGAGCCTTGGAAGTGACCATGACCTTAGCGATTAGTTTGCGTTGCTTCAAAGTATTTCTTGGGGTTTCTAATTTCATATTCTTTCCTCCCCGCTATCATCATTTTTTTTTATGTTTATCAACATTAAATATTTTATACCCTGTCTCTGCCAGTTTGCATAAACAGCACTCGAACTACTTGTTGCTTGTCTGAAATATTATTGAGACTCTGATTCTTTACTAGCATGGTAGAAAACCTAACCTTTCATCACTTTTTTTTGCTTGCTTGTCAAATTTGAGTTGATATATAATGCGTGCGAAAACGCTGTATATAATCTAGGAAGAGTTGTTGGGTAGAAATGTAAGCAGTGTTGTTTCTTAATATTGAAGGCAAAGGTTGCATTCATTACAGTTTCTAAACGATTTAAATTTGTTTACTTTAGACTGAAAATTAAAAGGAAAAAAAATATTTGCATTTGTAGTGGATACGAGAAAGAGGATTTATAATCATTTCAGGGACAATTTTATTCATTCCACTATCCCTTTCTTTTCAAAAAGAGATGCGTAAATTACAACTCGTGGTTTCAATGTCATCACGAGGCTGTTGAGGGAGACAAGGCCCCTCTTCCCCCAAAGGAGACTTCGAATTTCAGGCTATATCTTCCGTTGAGAACCAGCGAAGCTTTCAGGGGGGATTTTGCCTTTGCATGGATATGAAATGAATTTTCTGTTACCAGATGAGAGACCTTCATGAACTACTTGGCAAGTTCGTACGCTTGGCCTTCACTCATCTTTTTTTCTTCTGACCCCAAACCAGGGAATTGTCCAATATCATGACCTTCCAGTGGTTGAAACTCATGATTTAAACCAACAGCAAACTCTGCAGGGTCAGTTCCAGGGCTTTGAAAATAGTCTGCAATCTGTGCAAAAATGTCCAACCCAATTTTGAATGAAAAAAAAAAAAATACAATAGAGTGAAAGTGAATTACTTAGGCTGAAGATGTCCAATTAACATATTAAATATTTTTTGGGGAAGACAAGTGACAATAATTGACATGTCAAAGTGAAAGTGACATACATGGTTCGCTAGAGAAATTCCACTTAAGACAGCTGCCTCTATATTAGAACCTAGCAGCCAATCACCACATATCCCAGCCCTTCCAAAGGGATCAAAGATGCAAGGAACTCCAGGTGTATTGGTTGGAAGAGCTGCACCCCTGCAAATCTCAGAATAACGTAATTTTCAATTAATTAAATTTACATGCAATGTTCATAAGTAACCAATATGATATTTTAGATACTTTAATATTATTAAATATTGTATCCCATCTGGTTTGCTGAGGATTGGGCAGTGGCTTAGAAAGAACATCACAGAAGAAATGCTAGTGAGGGAGCGCACACAATTAACAATTTTATTGTCAAGCAGCTGTTATCATGGGAGAGTTCCCGGTAACATTATGGTCAAAAGAGTTCATACTTTTTCTGTACCCCTTCCCAAAAGAACATCCTCCATAACAAGAATATCCCTTATCATTATGGCCATTTCTTTTGACTAGATATTACCCAAGTAAGCGGATTCAAGAAAACCGCTAATTCTTTGAATTTTATTTAACCATCTTCTTTTCTTCTGCTGTTCCCTTTCTTTCTTACTAATCATGTTAGTATGTTACTTCATGCGTAGACTACACATGCAAAATACATAGCTTGAAAATATTATTTCCTAGTTACCTACCTCCTTAGCATAAACAAGAAAAAACTCCGTACCCCTAACTTATCCAAAACTATGGAAGGAATTTCAAAGCAACCAACACAATACTTCAAGATTCGATCCTTACCATAGTTGAAGCCTGGTATACAAAGGTTTTGGAAGTGCCCCTTTTGATAATCCAAGGGCGGACTCAACGCCCTCTAGCATTCCTGCCTTTACCCTTGCTGCTGTAGCAGAAGGGATGTTTTCCTGATAAACAAAAATTGGTACAAAGCCCTAATTATTGCAGGCAATACATGCAATACATGTTCATAAAGAAGTGCTAATAGTCATCATTAATATTCCTCGTCCTCCTCCATTCCCCACCCTCAAGAAAAATCAAATGTAAGCTAAAGCGATCTAACACTTGTAATCCTAATTCATGGTATACGGTTTTGAAAATGCAACCACCAACCTGTGGAACCTTGTTCTGTTTTCCATAAGCAGCAGTGCTCAGAAAGGTCCAACAGTGAGGACCACCACTCTGGGAAATCAGTAATTTCTTGGTATTATTGGCCATCCATGATACTGAATCAACTCCTCTTACAAAAGCTCCTTCAAAAGGAACTTCTGTATTCCCTGGAAAAGGAAGAGGGTCTTCAAATGCTGCTAGAAGAGCCCATATTGAACTCAAATCCAACCTCTAAACACATTATTAGGCAATACAACAAAAACAAGAAAAAGTATGAGATGAATAAAACAGTGCTTTAACAGTAAATGAAGCTGAAAAGAGTACTAGTCTATCAAATCAAATGAACTGAACAGGGTATATCATGCACCAACCTTCATTTGTTTGGCAATTAATGGTAATCCTGATGTCATAAGCAAGCGATTTGCACATTTTCCTGTCGGCAAACATAGGTACAATAAGAAGCCAAAAACTGTACAAATTTTCAGTTAATAGTACAATATCAGAAAAGCAATCCAACTAAATGAGCAAGGACGCACAGCTAAGAAAATATATGGTCAAGATGAACACATCAAGTTACCATTGTGTGCAATAACAATGGCATCGAACTCGCCACGAGGCTTGTCATTTTCACTCAAGTGCCACATCCCATTGAACGGCTCCAATTTACTGATCCAGCACGGCCTCACCACATTAACCATGCGAGTCTGCACAATTTAAAACAGGCAATAACAACAGCAAAAATTGAAATAACAATCACTGACTTAGGTCTTCTTTAGATAAATTCCTCAATGAGTACCTATTCGAGAAGAAAATGAGAAAGTAAAATGAATTAAGCTTCTCCTATAAGTTAAAATTAGCTTCCACAAACTAATTTATAAAAACTCTCTCATTGAGCTTGTTTGAATGGAGGTACTATCAAGCACTAAATGTGAGTACCTCTCTCAGCACGAATTCAAACCTTGTTCACCAAATTAGGAAGGACTAGCCCAGTACTTAATTTTAATATGTGGAAGCTAATTTTAACTTATAAGAGAAACTAATTTCATTTTACTCATTATTTTCTTCTCCCATGAGTGTTTATTGATGATAAGTTTATCCAAACGTGACCTTAATGGAAGGTGTGTGTAACCTAATATAAGGAGTAGTAATGATTACTGAATAACCTCAGACAGTAACGAATCGGCAAGGATGCGCATTCCATTGGTAGCTACATATCTCGGAGGAGAGGGTATAAACGGAACAAACTCACCACCATTGTTAAGCTCTCCAACGGTACCCTGCCACTCGCGGACCAAACCCTTCTCCATCCACGAGTTGACAATCTCAGCAAAGCGAGAATCGTTGACGGTAAAAAACTGAGCCGCATGATCGAATTTTAACGGTTGAGGATCGACGACTCTGGTTCCCAATCTTCCTCCAAGACCGTGAATACCCTAAAACAACGTCGTTTAGGTTAATGAAAGGGTGAAGTGAATTAGTTAGTTAGAGGGGGAGAGACTGACGGTGTCGAATACGGTGGAGCGAACGCCGCGCTTCTCCAGTAAGAGGGCGCAAATGAGACCGGAGATGCCGCCGCCGATGACAGCGACGAGAGGGTCGTCGGAGAGAGGAGCGGTGAAGGTGACTTGCTCTTGCTTGAAGGATTTCTTGAGAATGGATTTTCTAGAAGTTCCGTAGGACTTCCTGCGGTTTTTGGAGGGAGAACGTTTTTGCGCTTCCATGGTCACCACCATGCCATTGCTGCAACACACACCTGTGTAGGGACACGGGGCAAGGGGTAATACATTCCAGCTCTTCAGACTCACACCAACTCCAACCATGACTGAATGATTTTCCAGCTCCAAGAGCCTCATCCATTTATTTATTTTAGTGAAACTGGCTCGTTAATACAAGCTTAATTTTCTGTTTCGTTAAATGTTTTTTTTTACGGCCAGTGAGTGCCATGTTAGAAACTCTACAAAGGGACGATCAGTAAGTAGCATACTGTCACTAATTATTAGGAGTGTCTTTTATGAGGACAGCACCATTAATTCATAGGCCCTAAAACAACTTTTACCCTTACTCATTAACCTACCTTCTTTCTTTTTTCTTCCTCCGTCTTAAGTAGCAATCGTATCCATCCATAATTTTGAACAAAAAACGATAACCATTCGTAATCCACAATATTATATTATTCTGCGATATAGATTTTGAATCGAGTAATTGTAATTCTCTAATAAAAATATATTAACCAGTTAGTTATTTTATATGTTAATTTTAGATTAAGCAGAGCCATAATTATAGAGATTTATAAATTGTATGAAAGATTTGTAAAAGGTATAGTTGAAGTGTCAGACTAATAAGTAATAACTACCACGTGATGTCAAATCCTGATATTACCACCTAAAACAGAGAGACTGAAAGACACTGGACACGGGATTGATGTGTTATAGTTCCTTCCTACAAAAAGAAATGTATTTCATATAAATAAATTCCCCTTACCAAGTCTGCAGCAATCCGAGGATATCAAATTTCGTACATACATCTTACATCAATAATTAATTATTTATATATAAAAGATTGTGTGGCGATATAACTTGCAAAACATATACACTTCAAGTTAATATGAGAAGAAAATTAAGCCATCTTTTTCTGCATCTGGTGTGAGTGTGACAAAGGAAAATGAAGACTATTTTCCTCTCAGCTGGAGGGAGGTCAGTAAAATCTTGGGAAGCTCATGATTGGACTGATATGTCTGCATGGGTCTGCTCAGTGATTTTAGGAGGAGTTGCTTTTGTCTCCTTATTCAGTTTTGGTCGTTCTTTGGTTTTGTAACCGGCATTGCTGTGGTCCTTGTTTTTGTGATGAGGGATAAGGCTACCATGTTTTGGGTTACCGCCAACACTGAGACGTTCTCTAGTAGAAATTTCTGGAGATGTTCTGCCAGCATCACCACAGCTCCTTCTCCGGGACAGCTTTGGTGACTTGGGCTGAGTTAGTGGTAGCTGCCATCAAAGGAAAGGGAATGAAGAGCCAAATTTGGAAATAACTAAAAATGACATGATCATGACAAGGCAATGCTGTGAGGTGTTTCATGCATGGAGAACTGTCAATTTTGCATTTCTGATTTTGTCATGCATTTTATCATTCCGATTGTATTCATACATACTCCAAGATTCTTAATTGCAATTCATAATGCATCCTGAGACTTGGAAAAGAAAAAAGAGCACCTTCTTTAGTTCAGTCTTGGGGGGTGGTCCCTCATAGTAGAAGCTTGGTACTGGGTTTGCCTTAACGACCAGTTTCTTTCTCATCTGTTTAATGGCTGCATCTTCCTCTTCCTATACAGGTTATTCTTATATTTAATCAAATCAATACGCAAAAGGTAACCAGGAAGGATAAACAGTTAACAACATGAGCATGAAACTAATATACCTTTTTCCTTGCCTGATACTGGCTTTTCTCTTCTTCAAGAGCTCGATGTTTCTCCTCTAACTTCATATAAAACTGGATAGATAAATCAAAAAAGAGGAAATAAGAACAAAATAGGTTCAACTGATAACACCAAAGTTGCCAACCAGGAATACAAAACAACCGCAGAATATACGGAAGAATTAAATGTTCAGTAAACATTACCTCCCTCCGTTTCTCTGCACGATCCGAGCACCTAAAATTAGGAGCTGTACCTACAGTTACCTTAGATTTGGCAGTGCGTGCAGATGCAACACTACTAATTATGGTTAAAGAACAAATGAAAGCACCATATATTACATTTAAATGTAGGCTTAATGTAGGTCTATTAGGAGGGTTCCAGATAGTTTTTATTAAAATTCATAAAGGAACTTTTTTATATTTAGTAGTATTCAGTATGGAAATCCTAAGTTTTTTTTTCCAATATACCTAAAAATTGATCCGTTCAGAATAAACAACCAAAATGTTCAGTTTTGAGGATACGAGGAAGCAACAGACCAATTATCTTCATCATCATGGTGCTTCTTATCAACATGATGCATGGACTTCCTTGGTGAAAAAGGTGAGGTTGGCTGAAAAAGGAAATGAATAAGATTATGCATATCAGTATTCTCATTAAACACACTCGCATGATCTCACACACATATAGAAATACATGCAATTGCAAAGCATCCCTACAAGACGTATAAGCAGGTTAAGGTAAATCCTCCATATAGAATCTCTAGCAAAATAGCAAAATTTCCAAACAAAATACTTTTTATTGGTAGCAAGTTTTGTGAAGTCTTGGGTTTAAGAACTTTTAAGACATTCAATCTGAATTAAAAAGTTGCATGTATTTATTAGGTATGGACGTATGGTATTATGAGTTTCCCAAGAACATTTTTTGGAACCAACTGCATTTGAAATTGACCCAGTGCAACCTGTCAAATGTTGTCTCTCAATTCTCTCTTTAGCAGTTACCAGGTATTTGTCAGTCTAATTATTTAAACCATGGCTGAAGAACTAGCAAAATTTTGTGTTTTATAAGGAGTCTCACAGCATAATTAACTTTGGTCTTTGGTCACAAACATATATCATGCAAAATTGCAAATAAACATGCATTAAAAACAAAAGGCAGATCCTAGTTCTGCTACTCTCTAAAACCTACACTTTCTCATTTCCTCTAGTGCTATTGGGATAAATTCAATGCAACAATTTTCATGCAACATATATTAGGACCATTTCACATACTTGACTTGGCACTCACATAAAAACTTCAGCCGCTCAAACTTAAAATGATGACACAATACCTGTGAATTCTTAGAGGACTTAGGCGAGTGTACTTTGTTAGCTTTAGGAGATAAGTTCAGAGGCTTCAGACCACTTACGACAGCTTCAGTATCAACAGCCTCTGCGTGGGTCACATGCTTTTCAGTAACCTGATCAGATGGCAGTGGAGAAGAGGGGCTTGGAAGCTCTTTATCCACAGGTTGCGAATCTGACTCTTTATTCTCATCCATCTTCTGTACTTCCAAATTCTCATTCTTCTCTTCTGGCAAGCCAGCATTTAATTTTGTGTTTTTGGCACTCAAAACATCTTTCCTCTCATGTTGTTTCTCAAACGAATTAGATTCAGAAGATTCCTTTGTATCATGATCCATTGCTTGAACCATTGCCGCAATTTTGGGAGAAACACGCATTCTATCACTTAAACTACCATTTGAAGCCGCTATGGCACCATTTGGCTTCTTTTCCATAGTCTGTATGCCAGTAACTTCCCTTCCCATAACACTGCATGGTATAAGTTGCAGGGTAAGTAATAAAACATGTTGAATAAGTTGCTTATGTTAATGAAGAAAATATATGCCTTTGACATGCAAAGAAGAATATATTAAGAAGATTGATATGTAAACATTCTCCAGCTACAGGAGAAGATCTCTTCTACCAGCCTAAAACATGATATGATATACAAAAGCAAACAGATGAAGAAAAGAACATGAGGCATGAAAGAGAAGCATCTCTGCAAATCTCTACGGTGCCAGAACTAGTTCCCTGATATTTTGCCACCCCAAACCAAGAAAGATGGCAAAAAAGAGAAAGAAAGATTCAAATACGAAACAACAGATCTAAACAAGCAGCAAAATGGGAATAGAGGCATTGCAAATAAATAAATAAAAAGAAAAAACACATAGGATGGAGATGGAGGTATGTATATATATGAAATAATGAAATAAATTCCAATGCAAAAAGGAGGATTTATTCGAATTAAGCTTAAAGAGATATAGGAGAGCATCTTGTGGCCCAAGCTAAGCTGATAGGGGCTTAATCTCTCGCACAACAGACACCTTATTATCTTACCGAAAAAATATGCACAAGACTACCCTGTTTCGAAAGAAATAAAATGTTTTTTTTTTTTTTCTAGGAGAATGAATCTCTTCTCTTCCTAACAACCACTCTGCAAATTATGAATGTTTTTTGACTGGTAAGAGGAGAAAAGCGGTAAGAGAGGCATTTAAATTGAAGGTATTATTCCTACCGGGAGAATCATTCGGAAACACGCATGCAAACTTTAACGAAGACCAGGAAAATTCAAACGTGGTCCACGGACGAAAAATATACACAGAATCTATTTTAAATGGAAATATAAGAAAAACGAGAAAGACCATTAATTAACAATGACATAAGCATTGGAAAAACAAGAAAATAGATCTCTGAAACAGGAAAAACAAGAGAGGCACATACATTGCAGAATGCAGAGTGAGGAAGAAACAATCTCGGTGGCAGCTGCAGCTGCGTTCCGATCTGACAAGATCTAGAGACTCAAGGTCCCTTCGTTGGTTAGCTAAAGCTACGTGCGAAATCCAAAATTTATGTATGATTTTATTCCTTTTCTTTAGGGAGAGATCCTTTTTCGACTATTATTAGTGTTCGTTCCTTGGTTGGTTATATATAGAAGCAACCAGCTATTGCCATTTAATTTTAATTTAATAATTTTAACCGTTTGAGACGGTGTTAAAATGACAGTCAGATTTCAAGAATGTGACGTTGGAGTCAAATGGAAAACAACCCTCAGCCCAATTTTTCAATCCAATCCATAATAAGGTGTAGAAAATGAGAGAGACAAACGCTAGACACGTGTAGGGTCTTCTATGACCCCATTCTTAAGAGCTAAGGCCTCATATCCGTACCAGACTTTCTAACAGACCTACATACACTGTTTATAGAAAAAAGCTTAATATTTATTATTATTAGCATAGAATTTTTTTACACAATTAACTTTCAAGTAATTATGATAAACAGTTAACAAACGTATACAGTATTATATTTAATTTGTTTGAATATTGTGTGGTGTGCTTTGTATTTATACGAGGATATTATAAATAAGTAACCTGATTTTATATTATCTTTAGTATTTTTATTTTAGCCCAACACAAAAACATATGCACCTTTTAGTTTCTATACATTACAGAATCGTATCCTATTAGATAAAATAATGTTTAAATTACTCAAACCTAACCAAATTACCAGATTGCATTCTCGTACTTTTTTCTTTTACGACTGTGCAAAATTATAGTTTAACTATCTACATGTTTTAAATAGAAATAAACTAATTTAAATGTAAATCTGATACAAACACGGATATCAAAAATTAAAAAAAAAAAAAAAACTAATAAATCTAAGATAGCACAAAAGTCTACGAAGAGAAAATCATCAATCCTGGTACATATTTTTTTTATAAATGCAACCTACTTTTTTGGCAATGTTACTAGAGTTTTAATCTCCCAACTTCTCCCTTTTCAAAGCCTTTTTGCAAAGTCAAAAAGATTGCAGCGTTCGTTTAGAAAAGTTAGCCTTCGCATTTAATTAAACATCCCCTCTAACACGCCGTCTCAGTCAGGACAATAGTAAGTACAATACAATCATTCAATTATATTAATGTTGTAATTAATCTTACTACATGGTTGCAATGAGAAAGAAAAGAGATTCGCTTAACATATTATTGGCAATTTAATTAGTTTTTCTAATCAACACACAAACCTTTGGATTAATTTATTGATTTAAGATACATCATGATGCAGTGACCTTTATAATTTAGACAGAGATAACAACGAAAGACCAAAATAAAACAGTCAAAGTCGTACGTACAAGAGAATTAGGCTCTGGTTCATTTTGCTTAATTTTTTAATCATAAAATGGGGACCTCCTATATAGGGCTAGGCTAGCTATAACCTTGATTAATTGTTAGTCACTCTACGACATTAACTCCCCTTCCTTTTTTTTTTCTTTCATCGTCAACAAACAATGGTGTAACAACGAAAGTAAAGGGAAGAAATATATATGTTCAAATCATCTATCTTTTATTTATTTATGTATTTATTAAACTTAGATATTGGCCTCTTAAAAAAATCTCTTTCGTTTATATTTTTCTCTTGGTTATTAAATCCGTATATGTTATTTATAATCAAAGGAATAAAAAATGAACACATGCATGGGTGGAACCTAGGCACGGGAAATGGCCATGATATATAGGTGGAGTTTGGATTACATATACATCTTTTTTAATTATCTTTGTTTTAAACGGCTATGGGGTCGTGTGCTTCCAACCTTCCTAATTCTTGTATGGTTCATTAATCGTGCATGCTTGTCGACAGCATCATTGTTCGTGATTATAGATTACGTGAAGGAATGAAAAATGTAGGCTTTATTATTCTAATTGAACACTTTAATTTTTATATATGAAAATACTAACAACACTTTAACTATCAACCGACACTTTTCCCCCCTCTCTTGAAAAAGCAGTACATTCATGCAACGTGAAACACACCCACACAAAATAGAATCGTTGATGGGTCGAAAATACAAGCTTAAATCATTTCAAGAGAGAGTAATCTTGTGTATTCAAAACCATATTATAAATGCTTTTAGTTTAAACAAATTAAAATCATCTATTATGAACGATATCTATAGTCTTAGAATAGAAAGTTGTTTTTTAATCCTATTTAATATTTAATGATAACACCAATCTTATCTAATTAAGGCATACCCTTGCTTTCGCAGTTCACTTTCATAGTTTCATCATTTATAATCGTGCACCGACTATATGGTATGACGAAATCCCTGGTCCCCATAAACGTTCATTCGTCCAATTTGTTCTCACGATAAGTTTGGACCCTTTTTTTTTTTTCCTGTGGGATGCACGTATGATTATTCTATATTAGTATTTATAAACATAATAATAATTGTATATAAAGTCTATACAATGAATCGTAATGAAGACAAGACGTGGAAGCTTAACTGATAAAATGATTAGTCAATTGTGAGGACAAAATGATAAAGGGCAATAATCCTAGAAAAGATGGAGACCTAACTACCAATTATGATTGTCAACTTTCATCAACTTGGATTCCGGTCCCGTGCTATATGCTAATTTCCAACCCAATCACACCCTCGATCGCTCAGCTGAAATAGATTTAGACGTTAATCGGAACAATACGTACAATTAAAACAACAAATCAACTCTACTATTTAATGTCAATCACAAAGGCTATTGGAATTTTCTCAAAGAACAAGAGCATCTTTCTTCCTACTATAATATATTATGATAGATTGCCAGAAATAATCATGATTTTGTTTGGGAAGATTCCATATTCCCGTCAACAATCAAACGTGGCTTGTATTATCCAAGCCTGAGCATACGTTGATATCAGTTTTGTGCATGTTCACAAATGAATGATCACACCTCTTTATCTTTGTGTTACTGTCCATGATCATGAATCACAACCCATTTTCCATTTTCTGACTCATACAATACAACTGATCAATTAATTAATTACTAACAAAATTACCTCGGAACTTTTAAGAATTCATCTGTATGGTGCGTGGATTCCTCTAAGTTTAAGAGGCACATCCCGATAACAATTGTTGGGACACTAGCAATTTTTTATTATTTTTTATATATAAACATGAGAACTCACAGAGGATAAGGGAAAAGAGAAAGATGCGCGAGAGCGAGGGAATTTCATACATGAAACTCTTGAAGTATATAATAACATTTTATAATAAGCGTGCAAAAAACGTCATGAGATGAAATAAAAGAGACCAAGTCAAAGTAAGTTATCTAATTTTTAACAAGCACTAAATTAATTTTAAAATATATTATAAATTAATTATTAATTAGAAACGTTAACCTTTTGAAATATTCAATCAAAATATATAAAGCACTTTATCCCTTTTTTTTTTTCCTTTTCAATTCTGTAATTGGGATTGCGGGTGTGAATGCTCTGCTAGTACATTTCATGACTTCATAATGGATTATCACAAAGAAAGGGACAAATAATTAAAAAAGGCTTGATGAGTTTATTTGGATTATCATGAAGAAAATAAAAGAGTATTAATTAATTTGTATGGCTCCACGAATAGAGCATTCCAACGAATGGAATGAATTTGGACCTACACAACACTTATGTTGAGGGAATCAATCAATCATCAAAGAATGCAACTTCCCTTTGAGATTGAGACGCTGTGGCTGATTTTATTATTATGTGTCTGGACCACGTACCATACAATGTCCAATGTTGCGGACCTAGCTTCACGAATATACGTTGTGAAAAGGATTATCACAACTATAATGTTGGGACCTTGTTTTGCTATCTATCTATCTATCGTTGCATATATATAATTACAAGCAACAAGCATCATAAGAGACAATGGATTCATTCCCTTTCTTTTCATTGTAGGTATCTTTATTTTTGGGAAATTAAGAATATTATATACAATGGTCCATTTGTTTTAGCTGCGATGTTGCACACGAAATTTCCAGAATCCAGAAGTAGGAAAAATTTATAACACGTGCATAATTTGTCATCCAATCATTCATATTATTAGACATGCCATGTATGTGATACCATTTTTAAAAAAAGATCCAGAGTAACATATATAATCACAAGCACCGCTGTTCCTTTTTGTAACTTTGTTTCGTTCAAATGATAATCATGATCACCTTTTATATAATAGAACCATGAGAAAGTTGATAACTTGTTTGTTTCAAGATTCAAGATGATAGTATTTTTATTTCTGCTAATAATGATCAAAATGCTATATTTTCTTTTTTATTATTTATTTTCCGTGTCCAAATACTCATAATGATTGCATGATCCATTCCTTCTATAAAGATTAAAAAAACATTTCTTTTAATCTCAACACTGATTTATAGTGAAATTTGCATATTTCCTTTCAATGAGAAAAATCTAAGAATCAAATCCAAGTCACAGTTAGTGAGCAGGAGACTTTGAACCAGGATACTAATCCCTGTTGAAAAAAAAAACGTATTATGGAAAAAAATTTGTAAAATTTAACATAAATTAAATGCATAAAAACTCAAGAATATTGGCTGAATTGGTGAAAGTATTTGTTACTTGTCTATACTATAATTTAAAATTTTAATTAACACGTTAGGCTTAACTTAAATGGGTTGACGAATAATGAAGCCTTAGCCCATAGCCTGAAGCCCATTGAAGAGTATGCGTGGGGAGGGACATATCCGGCAATGAACTAGAAAAAACAACGACCATGAAGAGTTTCTCTTTCCTCCTAACAATCTCAACTGTTTTAAAACGAACACGAGAGAATAAGAGTTTACCCCTTCCACATCCCAATCAAACGCCGCCACGTGTCCTCTTTTTTTTTCTATATACTCATCATTCTTGCTTATTCAACCCTATTCTTCTCTAGAGTCTGTACACATAATAATCACATCACAATGCCCACATCTATAGAGTCTGTACCTCCAAGCACTAACCATGAAGTTGAATCCCTCAAGAAGAACAGAATTCAAGTTTCCAACACTAAGAAACCCCTTTTCTTTTACGTCAATCTTGCCAAGGTATATATTTGTGTTTTTTTTTTTTTTTATCTTTATTTCTTTTTGTACCTACATTTGTTAATTCATAATCCATTGACATTTCTTTACATTGATTTTCTTGAAAATTCTTAATTAATGTTCTCCCTGCTGAGATCTGCAATCAAGACTATGATAATAAATATCAAAGGAAACGTTGTTGATCATTTATCTCATTAATCAGCTTTGTCTTTTTTGTTTTGATACAGAGGTACATCCAGCAGCGCGATGAAGTTGTGCTTTCTGCTCTTGGAATGGGTACCTTTTCATATTCATCTGGAAAAATAATTAAATGTTATTTACTCCATGTCATTTAAATTGACCTCTACTCTACAGCTATAACTACAGTTGTCACAATTGCCGAGATTTTGAAGAACAGTGGATTTGCTATTGAGAGGAGTAAGATAGATTTGTTCTTATATTATAAGTAAATGTGTGATGGAACAGAAGTTTCGACATCTTCAGTTAGCATAAAGGATGAGAACAAAGGTCGACTGGTTCAGAAGGCTAAGGTGGGATTTTATGTAGTTGTTTGGTTTTGGTCCTATTAATTAATTAAATAGGTAATTGATAGCTTTTTTCATGATTTTGCAGATTGAAATTGTTTTGGAGAAAAGTGACGAGTTTGACAATCTGATGGCTGCAGCTGATGATGTCAAAGAGAAGAAATGATAAATACACATAGAAACATCCATATGTGCTGTTTGTTTGCATTCAAAGACGTCGTACATAAGTGGATAGATTAGACTAAAAAATGTTTCGGGGGTCAAACATGTAGACATTCCTAGACAAACTGTTTCGCCTCTTCATTCTTATATATGTGGTTCCAGATTTTTATTAATTTTTCATGGAACGGAACTTTTCGATCACTTTCTTGTAAATTTGTACTCCACTTTAACCACTTAATTAATGCCATGCACCACCACATAATTCATTGCGAATATTCACCCAAATATGAAAATGTTACCTTTTAAAAATAAATAATGTCTAGTTTTTTTTTTAAGCATAAATTAAAATATTAGATTCCCCAGTTTATATTTTTTTCAATTAAATAACTTGTTAATCCTTAAAACAAACAGAGTTGTAAAGGAATTTAATTTTCTTACTCGCGCTATCCAACATATGATTTAATTTTTCTTAGGATTTAATGGGGATGGTTAAAGGAAAAAAAATAGAAAAGTATTAAAAAAATAAAGTATTTTAATTGAATTACAATGATAAAAATATTAAATATTTATTTTTTAAAGTAGATACGAATATCTAATAAAAGATACCCAGTACTCATTATAAAAAACATTTATTGTACCCAATTCCACATTAATTCACATGAAAAACATCATATATACAATCCAAGAAAGAAAAAAACACACTTGATATGTTTATACAAAAAATTACGTTAATTATAGATTCAATAACTTTAGTTCAGAGTTGACAGTTAAACTAGTTAAGAGAAAAACAGCAAATTTTACAAACAAAGATGTTGGGCGATGACATATATAATACTGCTTCTCTTCTTCCATTCTTCCTTTTTTACTTCTCTCTCACACTTGGCTAAGCTTTCTTCTTTCTCCTTTCCACCGCAACCCAAAACCCTAGATTCGTAACTTAACTGTACCTCTTCCTCGTCCCAATCTAAGGTAATTTTACACACTACACTGACACTGACACTTGTTCAATAGTTGATTATTCGTTTGTTATAGCGATTAGTGGCTTCACCCTCTAGATCCACTTAATTCGAATCCTTCCTGCTACTGCAGTTCCTTCGAGATTACTTACTTACTTACATGTGCTGTGATGTTTCGTTTCTGTATTCATATCATTTACTGTGTGCTTTTTGCAGTGAAACCTCGATGGCTGAAGTGGATCAGAACACGGGCGGTGAGCATGAGGCGGAGGAAACAATTGAGGCGGAAATGCACGGTGGCGGCGAAGAGGCTGTTGTTTCTGAGAAGAAGTGGCCGGGGTGGCCCGGGGAAACTGTGTTTCGGATGTTAGTTCCTGCGCAGAAGGTTGGGGGCATCATTGGACGTAAAGGAGAGTTCATTAAGAAAATTGTGGAGGAGACACGAGCTCGTGTTAAAATTCTTGATGGTCCTCCCGGAACCGCGCAGCGGGCTGTAAGTTTCTTCAAATCACCATTCATTGTCACTCTCATTCTAGCTTCACCCGTGTATCTTGTTGGCTAGTTAATTGCAATCTTACTTCAGCCGCTTGATACTTGATATTGGAGTTGTATTCATCTGGAATCTTTACCATGCTCTTTTGCCTCTTTAATTCATTTATGTTATATTATGATTTTAAAAGGTTTTGGTCGGGATGTTGATGCTATCTGATTTTTATTTTTTTTTGGAGTTTTGTGGTGATTGAATTTTAGTTATATGTTTTATCTACAGTTTTACAATTATTGGATAAGACATCTTAAATGAACAAAAACTGTATGAACTGATGTGTGTCTCCTTTTCTAAGATTATGGCCAATGTGGTAGATATTTATCTAATACGTATCATTGAGTTATTTTGCTATTTAGTCTGTGTCTAACCTGCTTATAAATATTTAGACTAGAAAATATTGGGAGGGTCAAAGTTCCTTTGCATATTGGAGGTTTATTCCTCTTGAAGAATTGGAATTTATGTTTCAGGAATCACTTCAGAGTAGGTTATTTTAGTGGTGCTAATTATCCAGTGGAATTGAGTCTGTAATCAGTCAATGATATTATGAAGGAGAGTAGATTGTGGCTATCTTTCCTTCAGCTACCTTTCATGACATTTCCACCCAGAAATTTAAATCAAAGTTTTACAATGATAAAAAATATAGCTTGTTCATGGTCTAAACTCTAAAGTGTGACCTTACTCATGTGCCACAATGAAAAAAAAAAAAAAAACTAAGGTGAAGAAGATGAAGCTAATTCGAAAATGAAAAGTGATGGCAAGAATCCACAGAATCTGAATTTAATTCTAACGGAAAATGAATCTGTGCAGGTTCAATGTTCCAATTTTAAAGGCAACGACTCAATCATCAATTAGGTCTCAATATCGAAGAACCAAAGTTCCAGATGCAGGGATCAGCATTGAGCATTGCAAAGTGCTGAAAAGTTTGTTAACATGTTGACATTTTGTTCCAAAGTACCATGAAGCTCTGCTTTCCATCTGGTAAATTCAAATCCTGGATGATTGATGTCTTGCCGCAGATTGCAAGCAATGAAAAGAAGCTTATAACCAGATCTAATACTAAAACCATCAAGTATCAAAACTGAAGTATTTTTATCGTCCTTGTTATATGGAAGAAAAAAAAAAGGATACAAAAACTACCTTAAGACTATCAATTAACTTAATTTTTAACACATGGAGCTTCTCTATGTGTAAATGATTTGTATGTTATCATAGTAGCTCTTTACTAGATAATATTGGTCATACTGTTCTATCATTAGCTAAATGCACTCTTGTAAACTGAGAATCAATCATTAAGGAGTTAGAAGACACTTCCACTGTGGCATGCATCTTACATCTAGTGATATTGGCCAATTAGAATTATGATGTTCCAGTTCGAGACTTCCATTTTTGCAAGGATTTCTTAGTCGGTTGAATAAAAGTAATAAGGAGCATTTTTTGTGTTGTATGTAACTTTTGGACATTTTGTATAATATTAGTAGAGGACTGGGAAAAGAAATGTAAGGTGATATACTTATGGTTTACTTCTCAAGTACGAAAAAAGGGTCGAAGGATGAGAAAAGATGCATAAGGCGTTGGACTTATTGTATATATTAGTAAAGGGAAGAGAAAGGAAAAAGGGGGTTCTTGGTTAGGTGAGAGTTGAGGGCTTGAGGCTGCACAATCTTTAAATTATACATTAAATTTCTTCATGTTTCATTTATTCTTTATTGAAGATGCTCATTAAGATCTCATCTGAATTGTGTTCCATCTATCCATTCAAAACCAAACTTTTCAATATTATGATGCCCAGATGCTTATAATGAACAATGTGCCATTTTCAGATATTACTGTCAGATGAGGTTAAGTTATTAAAAAGGATCTCACGGTGAATAGTATCCTTGAGAATTTGGCTTATAACTAGGCCTAATGGTGTTATGTGATCCATGTAGCCAATCTCATATAGTGGGATAAGACTATTATTGCCATTGTACTATCAGATGAGGTTGTTACTGTAGATTAATTAGGTGCAAGAGTTATCGAGGTAAGAGGTCTTGGAACATAATGGTAAGAAAACTGATCTGATGGTAAAGGATTTCTTCTGGCATTTTGTTGACAATTGAGGATATTATAAGGATTAATTGGGGAAGAAAATATCACAGAAAGAGGATTGGCTTCTTTGCTGAGTCCTCTAAGTTATTACATTTTGTAATATTCAAAATTGCTTGCTTTCCTGCTGAGCCTGACATTGTAGGTTGCATGTAAGATGCTTGGTAATTAATGCTTTTGTTGGTGTGTTATTGTTTGGTTAAAGTTGATTTTTTTAGTTTGCCACACCCTATATTCTGTATTCTTGTTATACATAGACATTGTAGAGAATGTTAAGGACAAGGATGGGCTGATGCTGTTGTTTGTTCATTTTGATTAGGTAATGGTATCAGCTAAAGAAGAACCTGATTCCCCTCTTCCTCCTGCTGTGGATGGCTTATTGAGGGTCCATAAGCGGATTATTGATGGTTTAGAGAGTGATTTTACCCATGCTCCTTCAGGTGTGGCTGGAAAGGTTTCTACAAAACTTCTAGTGGCAGCCTCACAGGCAGGAAGTTTAATTGGGAAGCAAGGAGGAAATGTAAAATCTATCCAAGAAGCATCCAATTGTATAGTTAGAGTTCTTGGAGCAGGTTCTTGCTAATATTTCATATAACATTTTCGTATCCTGTTGTTGCATTATTACCTCTCTTTTTTTCTCATTATTTTAAAATTCTGTATTTCCATTGATTTCATATTTTCATTGAGTTTTTGATAAAAAAAAAAAATTGATACCATGATCAGATTTAAGATTGAGCCTTATGCAATAGGGCTATAGCTGTAATAGAGCATTATCTGATCATGCTTTTAATCCATTCACTAGTGTCATAATTTTCTTGCCACTGTTGGATTTGTTATTTTTTATATTATTGATACCATGAAAGGAGTCAGGAAAAATGACTTATTAGAAAAAAAATGAAATAATTTATTTACTAATTCAGTTGTCAGGAAAGTAATATTGATCTCGGTTTTGACATTCTATTCTAGATCACTTCAATCTATATTTTTTTTTTTTGAACTTTGGCATCATGGAATCTTCCTTGTCTATCATTTTCTAACTGAAAATTATTGCAGGATAAAATTTAAGATAGTGGTATGAATGATTATGGAGAAAATAATAGCCATTACTTTTAATGTTCTGATTTACACTTTCAAATATCGTATTACTGGAAATTTGGAGCTTTTTCCTAATCTTTGCATTTTGGTCCATTGGTGGACTGTTTGACATTCTCTTGTTGCTAAACATTGGCACGGCTTTCTCTTCTGCAGAAGACCTCCCTATTTTTGCTCTTCAAGATGACAGGGTGGTTGAAGTAGTAGGGGATCCCGCTGGAGTGCACAAGGCATTAGAGTTAATTGCCTCCCACCTAAGGAAGTTTTTAGTTGATCGCGGTGTAATTCCAATTTTTGAAATGAATGTAAGTGTGATTTCATCTTACACGTGCAAAGAATCTATCTTCATAATAAGCTGAGAAATACTTCTAAGACCCAGCTTGTTTCAGCTTTTTTTTTCAGGATAAAATACTTTTATTTTGAAATAAACATTTTATTTTTTTTAGTGTTTGCTTAAACCTTTGTAATTCTTTTTTTAATAGAGTTGTTTCAAGTAGCTTCTAATCAAAGGCTATAATTATTTCTACTTTTTAAAATAAAAAGTACTTTGATAATTGTTGCCAAACATAAAATAGCTTATACTTTCCGTAAAATCTCTAATAAAATTACTTTTTAATACATCCCTAAAATAACCTTTTAATTCTTTTTTTAAAACAAGCCCTAATTATTTCTACAGATGCAAACAGCTAATCCCCACCATGTGGAACACATGCCACCACACCAATCTTGGGGTCCACCTCAGGGTCTTCCTCCAAATGCTGGTGGAGGTCCTGGTTTTGGACCTCCACCTCCTTCTCAATACATGCCACCTCCACGACAACTTGATAGTTATTATCCACCAGCTGAAATGCCTCCTCCAGTGGACAGACAGCCCCATCAAGGTATATCTGCTTATGGAAGAGATGCTTCAATAGGTGTTCATGCATCTTCAAATCCTCAATCTGCACCTTCCATAGTCACACAGGTACTTGTTCTTATTTCAAAATTGTTTTGTACTGATCCTTAACAGAATGCTATACTTGTTCTTAGAATTTGTGGGTTTGTATTTCTGTAGTTTCATGAAAAGACTTGTTGATGTACTGTTTCTTCAGTTTTGTTCTATAACAGTGGGAAACCTAGCAAGCTAGTCACAAAATTTCCCATATAATTAATAAGTCACATTTCTTTTCAGGTTAGATTTAAGATAGCAGAAGATGATGCAAACATGCTCAAATACTTGGATGTCATCTAAGTTATGTGAAATATGTTGTGAATGTCATCTTCTCTTGTTGAGATTAGACATGGTGTCCTGTTTGATTAATAATTTAAGCTTGACTTTAAATGGAAGTGTGGGTGCAAACATGCACTCTTGACTAGCTTTGTATTGACATTTAGGAATATACCTATATGGACCTGTGTTCCTGCTCTTTGTAAAATGTTACCTTTTTTTTTATATCATAAAGATGAATTTTATTGCTATTTTGACAGATCACACAGCAAATGCAAATTCCTCTATCTTATGCTGATGCTGTTATTGGAACCGCTGGAGCGAGTATAAGCTACATCAGACGAGCTAGTGGAGCTACTGTTACCATACAAGAAGCCAGAGGTGTTCCTGGGGAGATGACAGTTGAAATCAGTGGAACTGCTTCTCAAGTCCAAACAGCACAACAACTAATACAGGTAATTCTGATCTTGGTTTTTAACCAATTTAGAATCTTTTCAATCCTTAAGATGCTTCATGTCTTGTAAATATTGTAAGCTGTAGTTAGTCTTCTTTTTTTTTTAATCATAGTATGAAATTATTCAGTGAAAAGCTGCGTGAAGTGTTCATCAGGGACCTTTAATATTCATTTTGCACTAGTTTTTCATTTTCATCAAGATTAATCTTTTAACTAAAAATGGAAAAGTCTAGAGGAAACTATAAGGTTGTTGAATTTCTAAATTACAGTTATCCTTCCCAAAGTATTATCTCAATAAAAAAAGTTGGGAGTAAAATTGAAATTTTATAATGTTTTCTTCAATCCTTTCTATTCACTCCCTCTCATTTGCATGACACTAGAAAATTATCATTACTTACTCTCATGTCAATGTTTTAACTTATTTTTCAAATTTTCTTAGTAAGAACAAGTAGTTATATCCTCAAAATATGTGAAACCGCACATGCACTTGCTTCGCATGGTAATCAATTATGAGTTTGTGGTGCAGAATTTTATGGCTGAAGCTGCAGCAGCAGCAGCAGCAGCACAGCCTCAAACAACTGTGCCTGCTGCAGACCAAGGATACAATTCTTACCCTGCCCATGGTTCTGTCTATGCGTCTCCTTCCAATCCAGGACATGCTGGAGGCTATAGCTCAGTTTATGGTGCAAACTATGGGTACTAAGCTGGACAGTGCAACTGATGCTGCCTGCTATTATTTAAATGTAAAATGCTGGGAACAGAATTATTGTAATAATAATTTAACAAATATTAGATTATTGCCTGACCCTTGTGTTCTGTTGTACACGTAGTCATAACATACTATTCGTGGCTTTCTGATGTATCATTTCCTTGTTCTATGATTCTATCTAATTGGACCTGGATTGCCTTCAATTAACTTTCACGCAGTTCACCCTCCAGGTTGAAAAATAAAAATTAGATTGAGCTTTTCATTCTCTACGCAATCCTCATCCCACGCGTTATGTTTATCAGTCGTGTATATAATTACATGCTTGTAATTTTTTTATCCCTGTATTCCACTCATTTTTACTTGTTTATGGATAAGCGATAATCTTTCGGAAAATTATTAACAACACAATGACAATAATTATCTTTAACAAAAAAATATCCTTATAAAAAAGTTAAAATGTAACTATTAATTTATTTAAGAATTTGAGTAGAATAATAAATTGATGTTGTTGAAAAATAACTAATATTTGTATGCTTTTTAGCATGACAAATATTGTTAAAAAAATTAAGACTCTGCTATATGATGTAAACGGAGAAAACATTTTTCCAAATAATGGGGTGGCGGTACTATTTACTTTTGTTTCTTAGTTATAGGCTCGAATCTCATTTAGTCATTTGTTTCGTGGCTTCCACGTCTTCCCAAACCACTGACTCTCTAACCACAAAAGACTGAAGACAATCAATTAATAAAAATAAACCTAAAGTAGTCTCAAATTGTCTTTTCCTTCTTTATTGGAACAGAACACAAGCTCTACGGACTAAGAACTTTCTTTTAAATCCAATACTTCGGTTTCAAGGAACCATTTATGAGTCATTCAAAATTTAGCTTGAAATAAGTAAGTATTGAGCTATTATATGCGCTATTAAACAATGCGAATTAATTGACTATAGATACACATAGATCAGCTGAAACAAATTAATTCACACTAATGTAAACGAAATAAAAAAAGATAATTTGGTGGAGGGTCTAAGCTAGAAAGCCTAAATAATAAATATTGAAAAGCTAAGCTGTGACATGAGACTTAGATGGGAGCTGCACAGGTGGTTCTAAAGTGACCTGTTTGATTGCAACGACTACAATGCACAATCCGTTTTGCACGGCCGCGGTCTTCTGCACGAACCCGCTTCTTTCTAGGTCGACCCGGTGGCCTGAGTGATTTAGGAGGGTTAATAGCGAGCTGAAGTTGAAGTTGATTAGCATTGGCATCCCCCTCAGCCGCCTCAGACAACTCCTTCCACAGAGACTTATCTGGAATTGGATGTATGGTCTGTGAATATGTCTTCCTATAGGTTGCAACAGTAAAACAGCTTTCAGTGAACCTATGCACATTCTGCCTAATAGACAGAAGTGCAGCCACAGCATGTGCACAAGGCAAACCATACAGCTGCCACCCACGACATTGACAGCAACGGGTCCTAATGTCAACAGTATTTGTTCCTTCATGAGATATAACTTCAAATTCAGCGTCAGTGGCACGAAGTACCTGGTGTGTCCGTGCACGATCCAGAGCCTCTACAACATGTCTCTCAGCAGAAGGTACAAGAATTGATGGCCACTGCATACTGGTCTCTCGCCGTTCATTGAACCAAGTCATTAGCTGCCTTCTAATGCATTCCATCATTTGAATTATTGGAAGCCCAGATGCATCCAATATCCAAGTGTTTAAAGATTCAACTATGTTTACTGTCAAATGAAAAAAACTTTGCCCCTCAAAATATGCAGTAGCCCACAAATGAGGTGGAATTCTTCGAATCCAATATGCAGCATCTTGTGATATCTCTTCAATCTCTAAAACTTTTGATTCAAATTCAATTAGGGTAAGAACTTGAGCTGCTTCCCACAGAAGATTAACAAGCATAGTGTTATTAAACTCCTTGCGAAAGCTGTCAACCAAGTGACGAATACAAAATCCATGGAAAGCAGTAGGAAAATTTGATTCCACACCATCTACAATTCCCTTCTGTCTGTCAGACAAAATTGTAAGCCTTGGCATGTTTTCAGTGTTAATCTCCAGCAGGTTATGAAGTTCAGACAGAAACCACATCCAATTATCATCATTCTCCTCATCAACAACACCAAATGCCAAAGGAAAGAGAGCCCCATCACCATCAAATCCAGTAGCAAGAAGTAATGTACCAAGATATTTGCTCTTTAAATATATTCTATCAACCTCCAAAAGTGGTCGACAAGCATTTAAAAAACCATATATTGATGCTTGAAAGGATATGAAGAGGCGTTGGAAGCAATTATCAGCAGGGTTTCCATAAACAGATGCAATACTACCTGGATTTGTGCGTTTCACCTGCTCACAGTACTGTGGAAGCAAGCGGTATCCCTCTTCAAAAGATCCACGCATTGCAGCCATGATACGCTCCTTACCTCTCCATGCTTGCTTGTACGACAAAGTGATGCCATGAACCCTATGGATCTCTTCCAATATCTCCTTTGGCTTGCAATTAGGATTCTCCTTCAGCGTTTCCTCCACAGAGGTAGCAACCCATTGAACTGAGGCTTGTTGATGACCAAGATGTGAAATTCCACCACATGTATGACTCTCATGGACTGTCCTGATAGTAAAAGTTGGAACACCGGGAAGCTTTGCTGCATGAATGCGCCAGGGACATCCTTCAGTTCGGCATTTAGCAGTAAAGCGAGTCTTGTCAGATTTGATAGTCTGCATCTCAAAGTGCAGAGCAATTGCTGTATCCCTCAATGCCCTCCGGCAACTCTTAACATCAGGGAATTCTTGTCCCACTGTCAATTCATAATTAGGACCAATAGTCAATGTACGTGCCTGAATTACAGGGGGTGTGGAAACCATAAGCTGGGATTCATGGACACCCATTTCTTCAGCAGATTCAATACTCATTTCTGAGTTCTGGATCACAGTCAGGGCCATGTTCTCATCAAATTCCTGGTTTTCTGAAACAGTCAAATCATTGTTCTCTGGTATGTCCAAGTCATGATTTTGTATGGGAATGGGCATCTGATGGTCATCATGCTCAGGTTTTTGATCCATGGATAACTCATTTTCATGCCCATATGTGTGAACACCATCTCCTTCATCATCATGGCTCAGTCCTAAACCCAATTCATGGTCATTGGCAGTTCCTAAGCCCAGTTCATGATCATGAGTTTGTCCCATACCCAAATGTTGATCATCAGTTTGTCCTAGTTCCAAATGATGGTTCTCGCTGAGGCCCAAACTATGATTATGGCTCAGCATCAGTTGCTGGTCATGGCCAAGTGCTAAATTATGACTTTGGCCAAGTATCAAATCCTGGTTAGTCATTGAAGACATATATCACAACACCGACAATTTGCAGAGAAAACACCAGCTGAAAGAAACCACAGATAACAAAAGAAGAGTCAGATAAAATCATACAAAATGTGAAATTTGATGGTTAAGTACAACTAAATATGCTGAACTTCAAAACCATAGCAAATCAACAGTTCAAAGGAGGCAAGGGAGTGAAGATATACCACTATCTCCAAATCCAGCAAAAGTAAGAAAAACACACAAAATTATAGACAACTAGAAAGATGGGATTCATAAAGAAACATACACAACACACTCTCCACTCTTAATGACCTAGCCATCACAAGTTACAAATCCCAAATTACATAACACAATGTCAAGTGTTGAGTACAATTATACTATTAGGATTACAAAATGCAAATCCATGATTGTATACTATACAATCAACAGCCACAAACATACCATTCGAACTTCTATTAATTTATAAACCGTACCAGAAACAAAATCAAATCATGTGGCAGCCACACTATCAAAACCACCCCCTTTTGATAACAGAGAAGGAAAAACAAACATCATCAAAATTGCAACCAAATGAAAAGAAAAAAAATGCTTTAAGCTCAAGTTAAGAGTGGAGACGCTAGTAAAATCGAGTGAAGCTAAACGTAACCCATCAAAAAACAAAACATCAACGAGACCCCCCAGTGAATACTATAACAGAAAGGGACAAACTTTGAAGGAAATAAAAACCAGAATCAGAATTAGAAGCGATAATTAAACAAAAAATTAACACGTCGAATTCACAAACCACACCCACGTAAAAAAAATGTTCATGATGAGGAGAGTCACAGTAAAATTACCAGAAAGATTAAAACTTGGAACCCTAAGCGTGAATGGGAAGGGGTGATCGAAGGACGAAGAAACGGGAATTTGAAAAAATGGCGGGGAAGTGGTGAAATCGGAATAAGGAGAAGAAGGGTAAGGAGAAGAGAGGAAGATTGGGAATTAGAGGGTCCTCAAGGGAAAATCCATACATTCACCAAAGCACCAACAGAGGGTATTTAGGTCAAACGAAACCACTCTCTCCTCTTTTCTTTCCAATTCTGCCAATTACTCTTTTACCCTCACTTCCAGATCATTATTTAAATTTTAAACAATCAAAACATCACGAGACTGAGAATGTAACCTTAGAGATTTATCCTAAACAAATTTTCCGGACAATGGTAAATTTCAAAGGACTGATGGACTTCACATTTGATTTTATTTTTGTGTACATTTTATGTTGTTATTTAACTAAATAATAAATTAATTCTCACTCATAAAATAAAATATGTAATAAATACCAAAGACCAACAAATATTTGCTATAGTCAATCTCATTTATTAATACATTTAATTTTTTTTACAGTCAAACTCTTCGGTTATTATGACCAACTTCAAAAATCATTAATTATTATAGTCAAACTCATTTAATAATGCAATTAACACCTTATTAAATAGTATACTTTTTTTTTTTTATATCAACAACATATTATAATTATAATTATAATTAATAAAATCCATGTTGTCATCTTTTTGTTCTAAGTTTATTGACTTTTTTCTTTAAATGAGTTTCAGTATTATATAAAAAAAAATATTGATTCACGTTTCAGTATTGTTTTTTTATTAATCGATGTTTTCATTTTCTAGTAAATTAATATTTTTTATTTAAATTTTATCTCCTAATAAACACTAGTGTCTTTAAATACTTAATAATGTAATTATAGAAAATAAGAAAGAAAGTGGAGTTATTTAGTAAAATTGTCTCTTAATAAATACAGTATTTTATTTAGAGAATAAATATAGTATGATTCTCTTTGAATAATTATTTTTCATAATTTGTATGAAAAAAAAAATCTTGAGAGAAACTGACTCCGTGGATGCACAAGTAAAATAATATAAAATTCTCTAAAATACCTTTCTAATATTAATTATCTTAATATAATTTATATTATTATATAATAGATAAGATAAATAGTAGGATATGATGTTGCAACTAGTGATAATTTGAATTCAAAACACATGACATGATAGGTTTTTTTTTTTTTTTTCTCCATACCAAAGTCAATCAGATTCAGACTCTTACCTATTAGTTAAGTAGCACAATGCGTTATTACTTATACTAACGGTTGTTGATACATGAATAAGATTGTTACAACCGACACGTAGATTCATATTCAAATATGGTGATTCAAATTTAAGTTTTGTTTTTAAATGTATGTTTTTGAATATTTTGTACCTAGAACAAAATGTTATCCCATGATTTTTTGAGTAACAAAAAGTTGAATTTTGATTCTAATCTCCTTTATTTAGTTTGTGTTGCCCATGACTTTTTTTTCAAATCAAATGTAGAACAAAGATGGTGCAAAAGGTACTTCCAAATACTTGAGTTCATAACTTAAAATCATGTTTCTAATACACATCCAAATGTTGCATAACAAAAAGTATTGCAGTCTAAACTAATTTTTTTAACCAACCAAATGTCTAGAAAGTGCACCATCGAGACATGGGCTACATTATTGATATTTAAATACAGCATTCTGATGGTGATACTAGCCTTTGACACTCTCAATTCATGATGACTTGGAAGATTCTCTAACCGAAGGGTTGGGTTGAGTGCGTCAGGTTGAGATTTTTGAATCCTTTGGAGGTGTGTTAGCAAACTTCCATGAAAAGTGATCCCGTCCATTGTAATATCTACCACCTGCCACATCATCAATGGGAACCGCCTCAGAAATTTCTCTCAGGTCCTTTTCTGACAGTTTCACTGCTAAGGCACCTATGTTTTGATCCAGGTTCTTAATCTTAGTTGTTCCTATAATGGTCCAAAGAAATTGAGAAAATAATCATACACTTATGAACCAAAATATAGATAAAATATTGAACATATATGTGCTTCAGGACTGAGGAGGAGGAGAAGAGGAGGAGAAAAGTAAAAAGGTGGAAAAGAAATCTCAAAATGCTTTGGATATACTTAAATGTACTCAGAGTACTCCTCAATATTTATCAATGATACGATACAAGTTAAAGCCTTGGTTTTAAAGACTCCAGGGAGTTTGGATATAGAAAAGAAATCAACATTATTTTTAAACTTTAACTGATCTTCCTCCTATTGACTGAACAGTTATCAAATTTAATTGGGAAGACCTTCAGTCAGTAACCTTAGTACATAAGAAAAAGCTCACAACTCAAGTCATTAAAACATGGAATGCACGATTCTAATGCACCAAGTTTTTCACTTATTTGATCAGTGCACAAAAGTACATGACTAAATTATAAAAAAAATATCATGTTCTTGATACATAGGATACTAGCTCAGATTAGTGAGTATCAGATATTTAGTGGCTCACCAGGGATAGGTACAACATCCTCTCCTTGCTGGAGTACCCATGCTAATGCCAACTGAGCAGGAGTGACCTGATGCTTTTTAGCAAGGCTTTCAATTCGCTCGTATATATTCTTGTTCTTGTCCAAGTTCTCGGCTTGGAAGCGTGGATGTGCTTTCTGATAAGTGAAATAACCATCACAAAACAACATAGAATCTTTTCCAAAAGAAAATGTACACTTTTAAATAAGATTGGCATCCATTGCATCACTACATCAGCTTAAAGATACAAATATTTGCAACTGAATAGACAACAAACTAACCAATGTTTAATTCGAGATTGAGAACTGATCATGCCATTTGATAATTTGTTTAGTATTAACAATTCCATGGTATGCAGCAGAATTATGTACATGCTAAAATGCTATTTACTAACCAGGGAGCTAATTGCAGCCACATTTTCCACAACTCCTTTGCCGCCAAAAAAGCCACGACCAAGAGGACTATATGGTACAATTCCAATACCAAGTTCCCTGTACCAATCAATATAAGCATTATAAAATTGAAGTCACATTAACACAAAAATACAGCCAACAGCAACTCAACCATTTTCTTGACCCTCCTTTCAAGTCGAGCTGCAGTTCCATGAACTTGAACTAACCTGCAGAGAGGGACTATCTCTTCTTCAATGTCACGAGTCCACAGAGACCACTCTATTTGCACAGCTGTGATGGGATGAACCGCGTGTGCTCTCCTTATTGTATCTGGGCTGGCTTCAGATAAACCAATATACTTGACTTTACCCTCTTCCACCAGTTTCTTAAGTTCACCCACCTATAATATTATAACAAACTTATTATTAATACATCTAATATCTATTGAGATAAGCCAGATAATGACATCAACTACTATGATCAAAATCATTTGATAGGTTTCTGAGTGGAAGAAATTCTTAACTGTTTCCTCTATAGGTACAGATGTATCCACTCTATGCTGATAATAGAGATCAATGTATTCAACATCAAGACGCTTCAAGCTAGCTTCACAACACGACCGCACATATTCAGGCGAACCCTTGATCTTCAATTCAGATAAACCTCTTGAAGCAATACCAAATTTTGTGGCTATTTGAATCTTTTCTCTGGGTAGCTGCTTCAAAGCCTAGTCAACAGAATAAAAAAAATGACAAAATCAATTCCACCGAATCTTAAGTCATTAAAATAAAAGAAAAATTTGCATACAATCAATTTTAAAATAAGCTCCATTACTTGAAGTCTTGAACACGAAATAATTGACATATGTGACCCTTTATATAAATATATTTATTTAACTTTTTTCTTGTACAAGCTTTTTAAAAGTACTCCCTTGGAACATTTCTGTTCCAAAATATTGTGTTTGGTTAGTTAAAACGGGTCAAAATTCCAAATTGCAAATAGAAGGAAAAGACAAATTTAGCAAACTACAAATACACAGAAAAGAAAGTGTTTGTACCTTCCCAACCAAAACTTCATTAGCGTTGGCTCCATAAACATCAGCTGTATCAAAAAACGTGATTCCTTTACTGAAAGCATACTTGATAATAGATATGCCATCCTGTTCTGGGAGAGGGTCATTGTATCCTCCAGTAAGGCCCATACATCCGAATCCCAATTTTGAAACCTAAGGTATAAAATAAACAAGAATGGTATCAAAATGAGAGCATGTAATTAATTGAAGTGAGTAATGTAATGAAGAAGTACCTCAAAGCCTTGGGTTCCAAGTTGAAGTCGTTCAATATGCTGCACTTGGGCCATTTTGGTCGCTGGGGTCGTTTTCTGTTCCCCTTTGCATCCATTATATAGGATAAGAATTACGATGCGCTTCGTCAGAGAGGGCTATGCTTTCATCACTCATGACGTTTTCAATGTACTCCCTTCCTTCTCATTTAATTTCAGTAAATAACCCACTAAGTTTGACTTACTTGCATGCAGGGTTAACAACTTATCATATATGCATTACAAATTTTTTTTTGGTTAAACGTGAGTTTTAGTAATTTATACTTTAGTTTAGTTTTCGTTGAGTTTAATTTGGTAATTTGTATTTTTTAAATAATTTAATTTAATTTTTTATATTTTAAAAATAAGTTAAAATGGTCATTTTATAAATAAATAATATTTTTAATTTTGTGACATAATTTTAAATATTTTTTAATTAATTTAAGATATAAAAATTATTTAATTAAATTCATTTATATAATAACTATGAAATTTAATTAATATTTAAATAAAAAAAGATGATAAATATAATAAAAATTCTATAAAAAATATATTCAATGATTAATTGAATTAATAAAAAATATAATTTTTTTTTAATTATTTATGAGATTTATTTTTTTATACCATTTTTATTATGTTTAATCCTTTTGATTCATACGTTAATTGAATTTTACGATTTTCATATAAATAAATTTAATAAATAATTTTTATATCTCATATTATTTAAAAAGTGATTCGGAATCGTGTCGTAAAATTAAAAAAAAAATCATACTAAACAAAAATTAAAACACGAATAATGACAAAAAAAAGTAACATTTTGGACTTTTTTTTTCACAACAGTCGCATTTATGTTGGAATCTATGACGCCCCATGTACGCTAGGCTGACTCTAGTGGTTTGATGCATCACAATTTAGTTTCAATTTTTGGTTGTTGGCACAATGTCATTGGACATTCAAAATCCTCATCTTACAAACTTAGGCCCAACTCAATTTTGTAAATGGTACTGATCCTTTCCATAAAAAAAAAAAAACAGAGAGAAAAGAGAGTAAAGAAAAGAAGAATAATAGATATTTATTTTTTATTTAATTTAGTTTATAGCAATAAATTTTAGTTTTACATAACACAAGTAGAGAATGCATTTGGTTGAAATTTGTGATTCTCTTAAGAAACTTGTGGTTTATCTTCTAAGAAAAATAACATCAACGATTTTATGTAATGGAGATAAAAATACAAGTTTATTATCTGATAAACTGCATAGATTTTTACAAATTCAATGCCTAGTCAAACTCTTAAGCAACTTTTACACAATAGAGGCAAAATAAATAAGTTCTGCAATTTTCCCCTTCATCAGGGATTCAGGGTGTTATTTCATTGGATTTTCTTGGCAAGGCCTTTTATAGCTAGCTTCCTGATGCTAGCCTTTGTCAGCCTAGTTACTCCTATTCATGACTTAGTGGAATTCTCTAACAGAAGTTGAATGTGGAGATGCTCAAATCTTTTGGAGGTGTGTTAGCATACTTCCAGGTATTGTGTTCTAATCCATAGAAGTGAATTCCACCTGCTACATCACTAATGGGAACTGCTTCAAAAATTTCTCTCAGGTCCTTTTCTGTCAGTTTCATTGCTAAGGCCCCAAAGTTTAGATCCAGGTTCTTAATCTTAGTTGTTCCTATAAAGGTGCATAGAAATTGAAGAAAATACTTATGCACCTACATTCTAAAATCTTAAGACATGGAATGCAAGTTATAATGTTATAATTTTTTCACTTATTTGACAGAGCACATAGTACATAGTGTGCATAATAATTTGTTCAAATTTTACGAGAACAAAGAAAAAATATCATATTTTTTATACTTACCCTCTCATACTAGTGAGTAATAAGTATCAGATATTTAGCGACTCACCAGGGATAGGTACAACATCCTCTCCTTGCTGGAGTACCCATGCTAATGCCAACTGAGCAGGAGTGGCCCCATGCTTCTTTGCAAGGCTTTCAATTCGTTCATATATATTCTTGTTCTTCTCCATGTTCTCGGCTTGAAAGCGTGGATGTGCTTTCTGATAAGTGAAATAACCATCACAACAAAACAAACACACATGAAAAAAAACAAATATTTGCAACTCAATAATAGAAAACAGACCAACTAATATTTAATCCCATGGTAATCAGCAACAGAAACACACATGACACATACCAGGGAGCTACTTGCAGACACATTTTCCAGAATTCCTTTGCCGCCAAAAAAACCACGACCAAGAGGACTATATGATACAATTCCAATACCAAGTTCCCTGGATCACTAAACTAAAGCATTAAACAAGTGAAGTCACATTAACACAAAAATACAGCCAACAGCAACCCAACCCTTTCAAGTAGAGCTGCAATGCCATGGACTTGAACTAACCTACAGAGAGGGACTATCTCTTCTTCAATGTCACGAGTCCATAGGGACCACTCTATTTGCACAGCTGTGATGGGATGAACTGCGTGTGCTCTCCTTATTGTATCTGAGCTGGCTTCTGATAACCCTATATACCTCACTTTTCCCTCCTCCACCAGTTTCTTAAGTTCACCCACCTATAATATTGTATTATAACAAACAAACTTATTAGTAATATACATCTACTATGATCAAAATCATTGATAGGTTTCTGAATCCTTAACTGTTTCTTCTATAGGTAGAGATGTGTCCACTCTATGCTGATAATAGAGATCAATGTATTCAACATCAAGACGTTTCAGGCTAGCTTCGCAACACGAGCGCACATAATCAGGCGAACCCTTGATCAGCATGTCAGAAAAATCTAATCTTGCAATACCAAATTTTGTGGCTAGCTGGATCTTTTCTCTGGGTAGCTGCTTTAGAGCCTAGTCAACAGAATCAAATAATTGACACCAAAAAGTTATAAAACAAAACATTTCTGTTATAAAAAAGTAAAGAGTTTGGTTTGTACCTTTCCAAGCAAAATTTCATTGGCACCGGCTCCATAAACATCAGCTGTATCAAAAAATGTGATTCCTTTACTGAAAGCATACTTGATAATAGATATGCCATCCTGTTCAGGGACAGGCACATTGTACGCTCCAGTAAGGCCCAGACATCCGAATCCCAATTTTGAAACCTTCAGTGTAGAAAAACAGGAATGGGTATTATTTACTAGCATCAAATAATTAATCAAAGTAGTTACTAGTTTGGTTAATAACACCATAAACTACCTCAAAGCCTTGGTTTCCAAGTTTAACTCGTCCACTCTTGCTTGCGTCCATTTCTCTCTGAAGTTTGCAGCCACACAATTATAACATGCAAATACGAAGCTCTCACATTTCATTATCTCTTCTTTACTTTTTTACTTCGTCATTCAGATTTCAGTGTGTCGTCAGCTTGGAAGACTTTTACCAACTATTTTTTAAAAAGTTTAATTGTAGTATTTTTTACTTCTAATTTTTTTTTAACAAATTAATTTGATGTATTTTATACTAATTTTTTTTTACAAATTTACCTTCATAGTTGAGTTGACGTGAGGTGCTATCATCATTTACTAAATTGTCATTTCTTTAGTCCATGTATTTTTTCTTGTATAAGTTATTTTTTCATTTTCCTCCTTGTGTTTTTTTTTAAAATGCCAACTTATAGGAATTAAAATTAGAAAAATGAATTTATTGAGACCAAAAATGAAAAAAAAATGTTTTAATTTAAGCGGATAATTTTATATGTATTAATTGCATGTTTGATTTAATCTTAGAAGGTTTTTCTTCTTCTTCTTAAGAACAATTTAGGAATCTATAGTCAAGAAGTAGATTCCTCTTTTTAACAGAAGTAGTCTGATCATTATTTGAGATCGAGTTACCTCGGACAACAAGTATTCAGGGCTTTTTGTTTTATACATCATAGTATTGTACTGCATTTTAAACCAAAAACTTTAACCAACCAAATACCATTAAGTGTTAGCCAACCCTCTAGAGTTCATAGTTGACTTGGAAAATAAAAAGATCAATAGAATACATTTGGATGCTTATAGTGGTACTAGCTTTTGCATCTGATCAGCTTGTTATCATCGGACCTGTACTTTAAAACTAAATAAAATTTCTATATAAAAATTAAAGGAGTATTGCATAGTTATTTTAAAATTAAACTAAAATATATAGATAAAAAAGGTCATTGGAAAATAAATATTCCGTTCTATTATTAAAGAGATAAGATTTAATAAAGGAGAGAATTATTTAATTTGATATTATATTATCTTAATCTCTTTATTTTTCTTGTCCTGTTACCAGACAACGCTTTTTTTCTTATTTGACAAGTTTCTCTCCTACCAACAATTTCCTCTTCTGTAAGTCCAATCCCAGCTACTCGAATAGGTATGTTCATGGATTCTTTTGGAGGGGAGTTGGAAACGGGGATGATTTGCAATCACCAACCATCAATAGCAATAGCAGGTTTCATTTTCACTAGCTTTCATATGAAAAAATAACATGGATGGTACCTTTGATGTCGTTTGCAATTGACGAATGCATATATATTATGTAATTATAAAACAGTGAATCCAGGTTCAAGATCTGCTAATTTTTCACATACAGAAAATTCTACACTTCTGCAGAAAGTGCTAAAATATAAATATTGTACCAGGATACTATTTTGAGGCACATCTTCTATAATTCCTTTGCCACCAAAAAAGCCTCGACCAAGAGGACCCTGTAACAAAGATTGTTTTAGAGAGTTCCTATCTGGTCCTCAATATCACGACTCCAAATGGACCACTCTATTTGTAGAGCAATGAAACTCACTACTCGTAATGATTACTTTTCCGAGCAAAACTTCGTTAGCGTTGGCACCATAAACACCGGCAGTGTAAAAAAAAGTGATTCCTATAACAGAACCAAGCCCCAACTTTGAAACCTATTGTTTGTTAAGAAAGAAAAGGTATTTTACATGGGGGTTTAGTCGCCATAAATTGTCCTTAATTCCAGAACCGTTTTCTAATTTTCTTTCTTAAATAATCTAAAATAAAATCAATTTATTTTCTTTCTAATTTCTTATTTTATTAAATAATTTCTTGTTTAAATTTATTTGATAAAATAAATATTTATTTAATCAAATAATCACTTTTTTGTTTATTTAAAGAAATAATATTTCTATTTGTTTTAAATTAGTTTTTTTTTATAAACAGATTTAAATAAACAAAATATTATATATTTTAAATAAAAATATTCTAAATAAATACATTAAAATAGGTAATTATTTATTTTATTAAATAAATACTTATTTTATTAAATAAATTAACCCAAAGTTATATCTATTTATAAAATAATTTCTTATTTAAAAAATACATTTTAGAAAAAAAAATTGTTAGTTTTAAACAAATTGGACAATGCTACCTGTCACAAATGGATACGCAGATGGGCACTATTTTATTTTGAGATCACGCTAACCATTCCATATTAGCCGACATCTCCGTTTTGTATCTGTCTTTTTTCACTTTTCAACCGACCATTAGTCCATTATTTAGGCTTCTTTTTTACAAAAAATTGTCACGTTATAAAATATAAATACTATTAGTATTGAATTTTTCTTATAAGAAAATTCTATTAAATTAATACTTCAAAAAAAAAAATCTAAATTTGCATGAAGAACTCGATTGAAGGTTAACTATATAATAATTATAATAAAATTTATACTTATAATAAAATGAATAAAATAAAATCTGAATATTGAATTCACAGTAGATAGAACATTTCAAATTCCTAATAAGAATATAGGCAAAATATAATATGTGTACAATTATAAAATAATATTAACTAAAAGAATTATTACAATTTACTTAAAATAATATTAAACTATGAAAAACTTCTTTATAAATAATTTTAAGTTGTGAAATAATTTTCTTTCATGACATATCAACATAAAATTTATAATAAGATTTGTTATCACTTAATTTTTAATAATAAAGACGTAAAAACTGAAACTTTCCCTTACGAGGGAACATACTCATGTTATTCTTATACCATTTGGTTTTAACTTTTGTTAATGTGTATACTATTCATCCTTCCATTAGTAATATGTGATAATATTTTGTTATGTTAAATATTTAATAGTATTTTTTTTATTATTATTATTTAAATTTAGAGACCTTTCTGTAAATTTTATTTTTTTAATTTTAAATTTTACATTTTTAAAAAGATAATTTAATCTTACTGATTTTTAATTTTGATTTTTTTTATAAATTTTTTAATTTTTAATTTTAAACCCTAATTTTCATCATTAATTTCAAATTTTGCTTCATACATTCAGCTTTCCTTGTTGCCTCCCATTGTAAATACCTGTAGCATGTGTCATTGTTATGCCGTTATGGATGCATGTGGTCACGGTAGGAGATAATGAAGGAAGTTGAGGACATGAAACAACAAAATTTGAGATTAAAGATAAAAATTAGAGTTTAAAACTGAAGATTAAAGAGAAAATCAAAATTTAAAACCAATATAATTAAATTATCTTTTTAAAAATGTAAAATTAAAAAAAAATTACAAAAATATCCCTAGATTCTAATAGTAAAAGAAATAAAATTATTATTAAATATGTGACATAACATGATATTGTCACGTGTCACTAATTGATTGAAATACAGTATATATCAAAGTTAAAACCATACTATTTTATACTATTTTATGTATTTTGTTCCTAGTATATTATTTTTATAAAGAATTTGATTAGAATGTATAAATAGTATTTTTATTTTCATATTAGCATTCAGTTATCCATTAAATTATACTACCACTGTAAATTTTTCATACAAATAATATTTTAAAATTGTTAGATAATAAGCTAATGTACACAAGCGGAATAACAGTACAACTTCTTTATTAACCTACTTGAAAGCTTATATAAGCCTTATACAACCAAATTGGAGAAAATTAAGCAAGTTAAACAACCCGAGATACGGAAGACTAATAAAAAAATAATTCAACCTATAACCCCTAATATTTAGGACTCTATTTAACAATAAATAACAAATTGAATTGAGTAACAATATACCTTATCCTAACAAAAATATTTGCTCACAAAGAGAATAACAACTTTTTGGCATTCTATTTATGGGTAAGTGAAAAACTTTCCTTTCTATCTAAATTCTAAAGAATAAAAGCTTTAAAAAAAACTTCTTCCTATTTCATTTTTCTAATCGATTAAGAGGGTAAATAGCATGCTTTTTCCTGTTTATATATATATATATATATATAAATATAATTTGATTATTCTGATGGAGGGGTATTTACGGTATTTGCATATATGTTTTTTTCCCTCTAATCTCTCCGCCAGTCCTTTACTCATCACTCAGTAGACCTTTTTGTCCTTGTCGGCTTCTTATCTTTTTCTTTTCTTTTCCGCGCAAAAATAAAGGTAAAAAAAAGAAAGAAAAAAAAGTGAATATGAATTCTGCGTGGATTTCCGTTGGAAAGTTGAACCTTTCGGTTGGTTTGGATCGGTCTGTTCTCCTGCTATTCTAATAACTCCATCTGATTTTACTCTCTTTATTCTCTCAAAACATTCAATATAGTCATCATAAGGTATTTCATTTTCTTCATCTCCTTCTATTTCTATTATTGTTTTCACTTCTCTAATAAGTAATAACTGATTACTCATTCCTAATAACTCATCTTTTATTGCCTTATTTAATTCTCCATCTAATACTAGAAAATCTCGATTACGTTTCATCTTCTTAAAGTACCTGCTGATGATGATATTGGTAGGAATAAGATTTACGTTTCAGTTTATTTCTTATTTTTTTACCTGAAAGTTTTATTGCAGTACATCATGATTTTCTCTTGGTGTCAACTTGTTAGTTTAAGTTTAGCATATTAATCAAAATCAATAAATTAATAGTTGTTGTAACTTCTTGCTTCAGTTTTCAATGCTTGATCTTGTTTGTTTAAGCAAAAAACGTGTTTATGCTCCAATACTGTCAATGTTGTTTTTGATGAAATTTCAGATTGTTAATAGATAAGCAATATTTCTGATTTTGATTTTCCATTTTTTCTTTCCTTGCTAAGTGTGCTCAGTTTCTTCAATCCCTTGCGTTGAATTCATATCATATTGGGAAGAAGGTCAAAGTTTGATCTGTTTCAACTTTCAGCAATTTGAAGCTAATAATTGAGTTGGGTGGATGATGGCTACCACGGGAATTTCATCTTTCGAGTGGCGTAAGCTCTCCCCGGGTGTTACCACGGCCTTGGCATCGGCTTTTCTGGAATGGTTGCTGATCTTTTTCCTGTTCATTGATGCTGTTTTTTCTTATGTTATTACAAAGTTTGCTGGTTACTGCAAATTGAAAATACCGTGCCTGTTCTGCTCTAGGCTTGATCATGTGTTGGGCAAGGAGAAAGGGGGATATTATTGGGACTTGATTTGTAATGGTCATAAGACCGAGATTTCTTCTTTAGTTCTTTGTTGTGCACATGATAAGCTTGTAAATGTTCAAGGAATGTGTGAAAGCTGCCTCTTCTCTTTCACCACCACCAACAAATCCAATGCTGAAACTTACAGGTTATTGGTGGGTAAATTAGGGGAGAGATCTGAGTCCAGATTTGATCAGGATCCATTGCTTGGTGAGAATTCAAAATGCTGTTCTTGTTGTAATGAGCAATGGGTTTTGAAAGGTTATGATCAAAGGTTGGTGATTACCAAGTCAATTGGGTCTGGCAGTGCTGATTTTGATGTATCAAATGTTGTCCAGAACAATTTTCACAAGAAAAGAAGAGCAAAATCATTTGTGTCTGCCAGAGCTACACGCCTTAGAAATAAACAGGCAGATCCTTTGTCTCATGTTGGTTACACTGAGCTAAAGATTACTTCTGATACTGAGTCTGAACCAGAAGTTTCCTCTGGTGATGATGGTACAAGCATACCAGTTCATGGTACAGATGACACCAAGGAAGATATAGAATTTCCATGTGAACATATGGAGCCTCACATCCCTGATTCAAATGAGAATTTGGTTTTAGAGAAGCTAGGGAATTCAGCTTCTGGACTTCAGCCATCGTTATCAGAGTCAGGAATGCAATTAGAAAATATAGATATTCATGGGACTAAATCTACAGCAGCAGCAACAGAAAGTAGAGATGGCTTGTCCGAACTTGATTCTCAGCAGCACGATGAGAGAAATGCTGTTTGTCCTTCTCCAAGAGAACTTATTTCCTCTAATGAAGTCCCTGCATCATCAAGTAACATAGGAGTTCCTGTTGAAGTATCAAAGGAAAACTGTAAGTTACTTTTTGCGGTTGCTTTTATATACATTTAACAGTTGGATCTGAAGGATGGAGGAGTATGTTGTAGTTCATTGCAGAAATTTGATGAAAAGAAATAAGCTAGTTCTTAATAGCCAATCATCTTTATAAATGAGCAAAAAAGACATTATACCTTTTCATAGCTGAAAAATATAGGCCTATTTGATTTGAGAAAACATTTTTTGCATTCATTTTCTATTTCTACAAATGATTACAAAAATATCTTATTTTCACTTTGTTTCTTGTTGTCAAAGATTTGTATGGAAAATAAGATTTTGTTGTTGTCACTTTTTCCTATCTTAAGATGATATTTTAGTTTTATTAACTATTTATGAAAACAGAAAACATTTTATCAAACCAAATAGGCTCCCAATTTTTCACTATTTTAAGTCCACAAGTACCATGAGTATTTGTACTGACAATAAACCTTTTGTCCGTTTTTTTATAGATGATTTGACAACTGATGAAGTGGGGATAAAATCTAAGCAAAGAATAACTAAAGACTGTGGGGAAATAATTGAGTCAGTTGATAAGCCAGCAACATCTGAAGCCGGTCTAGAATCAACCCCCTTTTCTAGTGACATTGGTCAGCAAAATCCCAATTTACTAGATCTTGGTGATGCCTATAAGCTAGCTGTCAGTAACAGAGGAAGACCTGGCATGCTTGTAGAACATTGGCTTGGAAAGGATTCTACAAGAATTAGTGAAGATTTGAAGATATTGATGTCACAATTTTCATTTAATCGAGGGACTGATCTGTGTTTTAATGATATCAGTCCTAGAGTGTCTATAAACAGTGATGAAGTTAAGACTTCTGATGTTTCTAACTCTGCTGGAATCCAGATACTTCAAAAAATGATTTCACTTGAGCGAAATGAATCTGGTTTGTCTCTGGATGGAAGCATTGTTGGTGACATTGAAGGTGAAAGCGCAGTTGACAGGCTAAAAAGACAAGTTGACCATGACAGGAAACTTATGAATGCTTTGTATAAAGAGCTGGAGGAAGAAAGAAATGCTTCTGCAGTTGCTGCAAATCAAGCATTAGCCATGATCACGAGGCTGCAGGAAGAAAAGGCGGCATTACATATGGAAGCCTTGCAATACTTAAGAATGGTGGATGAGCAGTCTGAGTATGATACAGAAGCTTTGCAAAAAGCTAATGACCTTCTTGTTGAGAATGAGAAAGAGATAGAAGAGTTGGAAGCTAAGCTTGAGTTTTATAGGAAGAAGTTCCCTGATGAATCAGTGCTAGAAAACATGGTGGAGACAAACTCTGAAATGAAGGTGAAAGATATTGGATTGGATCATTGCATTGAAAAGGATGAAAGTATCCTTGGAAAGTCAGTTACTGAAAATACTAATATATCTGACAAAGCTGAAGTTCTACCCACATCTCTGGAAAAACAGAATGTTCAATCTATAAAAAATTCACCATTGGAGTTTCATGATGAAAGGTTATATATTTCCCAACGTTTGAAGAAGTTGGAGAAGCAAGTTTACTTTTTCCTGAATAATCATCAATCTCAGGACAATTGGCTAAATTCTGAAAAGGAATCCCTGGAAAACTGTGAGAAATTGGACAATAACAGTCTAATGCAAGAATCTGTTTCTTCACCTAAATTAAATTCAGATGACATGGGTGATGATTCCTCATCCAAGGAATCCCCAGTTTGCAAGAAAAATGGTGAACTTGGGTGCAATGGACATAGCTCGCCTGGGCTCTGTGGGAATAATGATTTATCTTCTACTGGGAGTTTGGTTTCAGATTTTATTGGAAGGTTGCAAGTTCTTGAGGCAGATTTGAGTTTCCTTAAGCATAGTATCACTTTATCGAGCAATGGAGAAGAAGGACTTAAACTATTGCAGGAAATAGCTGATCACCTACAACAATTACGCCAGATTGGGATAAGAGAATTAGATCAACCTGTTGCTTGAGGCTGTATATAAGGTCAGTAGTTATTGCTGAACCATTAGGTAATAAATTAAAGCATATCTTTCTCTATTTTCTTTCTTAAAATTATATTGATCCATTTTGCTTTATCTGTTTTGTTTGTTTGGACTTTGGACTAATTTACAAAAGAAAATTGTCCATAATAAGTATGTGCCCATGTGGTTTAGCATATTAAGTATGGAGGAAAACGTTTGACTAAGTTCGATATATGTTTAGTGACTGAAGCTTCTAAATTCTAATGGGCAAATTTCATTATCTTGGATCGGAAACGTCTAACAAATTAAAAAGATTATTTTCTAATTGGGTGTTAATTAGTGGATTTTTTTTTATGTTGTCTTATTTATAAAATGACTAGCCATTTCTGAAAATTAAGAAATAATAAATAGCTGATGATAAAATTGGCAGCGTAGTGGGATTAATGTCAAGATGACATGCAGTTGGATAATAGAGCAAATCAAGTCAACTAGTCAAGTTGGTAATTTTATATTGAAATGTCGATGCTGCTCTGTTCAAGAGTGAAAAGGATTACTGATGAAAGTATGATTCAATGCTGAAAATTATGAATATTAAAATGCAACTGTAGATTTAGTGGAAGTGAAGTCTTGTTTATAGAATAGTTTATTGCTTTAGTTGGTAGGTTTGTGTAATTGTTTATGGAGAGATCATGCAATCACATATATGTATAGAGTATAACTATAACTTAACTGTGTAATGAAAGGATAATGTGGAAAAAAATAATTTATAGATTCTAACCAATTTAAAAAGAAAATAAGAAATAAGCCATAAAAGCGTCTCTTCTAGCCCTTTTTTCTTAGCAATGAGAGGCAACAAGTAAATGGGAAGATCATTAATCATATCATATCAGAGGTCATATTAATGTTGATGCCTGCAGAACTTCACAAGCATGCTTCTTAGTTGTTTACCTCACGACGGATATGTATGTTCCACGTTTGTTTGCAGACTTATAAAAATGATACATATACAAAGAAAGGAAGGTTGATTTTGTAAAGTAATCAAAATCCAAGTAATTAATGATTGTGGCGGTCTTATCTTATATGAAGTTAAATCTTAACTCGACTACTGATCAAAAATAAAAAATGGTTTACAATTTCGCATCAGATTTTGCCATATTTTTGTATACAGTTTTTTGTTTACCTTTTGGATGTTATATATTTTACAGATTCATACACCAATGATCGAATTCCGCGACCAGGAAGAAGTTACATTGTACACTGGTGAACCAGGTTACCAAGGCTGGTTGCAACTGTACAGTAACATAGCTTGCCTTCATACAGGGTATAAGAAAATAGGATTTTAAATAATATTGAGAGTTTTTTTTTTCTTTTTTCCTTTTTCTCCCCCCGCCTTTTTATTCGGGGTTTCATTGAACATTGAGTTGACCAGGTTTTCATCTGCCCATTCAAATTTTCTTTATAATAAAATTTGTATTGATGATTGAGTAGTTTGGAAACAGATTGAATTAACATCTGTGAGAATTTTATATATGGGGGCACTATTTGCTTCAGTGTTTGTATAAGTACTGCCCCAATTACATGTATATGTGAGGCTTCGTTAATAAATTTCCTTGTTTGCTCGTGTGATGAATACGCGTGGAGAAATTAGAAAAAAAAAAAAATGAAATGAAATAGTACTGTTGATTCTTCTATAGCGAGCCGAGACAATTTCATACCTCTGTGTCTAACGAAGAAGGCAATTTGTTTAAGTTTATTTAGTAAAATAATTATTTATTTTAATAAAATAAATAATTATTTGTATTTTTAATATATTTATTTAAAATATATTTTTTTTCTATTTAAAAAAATAAATCTTATTTGTTCATGAAATAATCACTTATCCTAATAATTTATTTTTTAAATATTTATTATAATTTTAAATAAAGTTATTGAAATACTAATATACTCTAATAGTCATTTCGGCTTCAAAACATGATCGAAGATTGAAAAAAGTTGTGAACAAATTAAACCCAAGCCCACTTTAATGGTGGGCCGATAAGATTAATATAAGCTCCATGGCATTGTCACGGTCTTAAACTTGTTCAACAATCAAACTGGTTCACACACCATGAAAGTTCGTTGTAATGTAACTTGGACCAAGAAAATGGTTGGCAATGTACATCACTAGAGTTGACCGCGAAAAAAAAGAAAGGAAAAAACATATAGCATGAGTAGAAAAATAATAAAAAGGAGGGAAAGAAGAAATGTGTAGCAATCAAAGTATAGTATAAATGAAGTGTTTGAACATGGACTTAATTAAAATAAGATAAAAGTAAATGTGAATGGTTCGCATAGGAGGGGAAAATTCCGGGTGTTTGATTTAGACTATTTGCACCGCTATTGACAAATTCAAGCCGCGGATTTCTGTCAATATTATATATATAGCATGTCATTGAACACACCTTATATATATAATACTACTAATTAAGCTCTTTAAACACTCCACCGTCATTGAGTTTCTCTTCTTCATCTTCTTCTTCTTCTTCTTCTACAAGCACATCAGAGAATGAGGGTGAGTGTGTTGACAACCACAACAGTAGTGATTGTGTTGATGGTGATGAGTTTAGAGAAAACAAGGGGAGCAAGAACATTAGAGGGAGAGCAATGGTTTCAGTCTCACAACAATCTAGTACTTCTTCATTCATTGCAAAGAGGCCCCGTACGGTCTTCTCAGAGAAACCCATGTTCTACCGTACCTGGCCGCAGTCGAGGGCGTTGCACTTTGGCTGTTGCACATGCACCACCACCACCTTCCATCGACACCCCATATTAAACATCAATCTTGCATATGTACTTGTTAGATTTTTACTCCTCTCCAAGACAGATACAACTTATATTGTATATGCAATTTTTTTTTAATCTTAAGGATTTATACTGTACTCTTTTTGTCGTGGATGATTTTATGGTTTTCCTCGGCGCGCTCGCTCTTATTATTGGTGTCAAACTTGCATGCATCATGCATGGCGTGTCATGTGTGCCACGTGTTCAAGAGTAGTAGGTTGACTTTCTCTCACACTCAACTTTTCAATAGTTCTAATTAGGATTAGGATGTCATTAAAATACGTACACATTCTATTCCCTTAATTAACTGAGCGGGCAGAAGGTGCCAACCTGAACTGAACCAAGTCACATGGTGAAGTTCAGAAGTGAGCCAAAAAAAACTATAGTACAGCATATAATTGCAAAGTTATTTAAGGCAAGGCAAAGACCTGTTGCTTCAAACCTGTGCTTTCTGCTCCATCGAATTTGCAACTAATAACTAATGCATATGTGGTTGTGGTGTTGACATTTGTATTTGCCTCAATTAAACAAACGCGTGAAATCGTGTCATGACTCATCAACCCACTCCTTCATTTCTACCTTAGCTGTCTCTCTGTCTATCCCCTTATTATTCTTATTTTATACTCAACTCAACGCGTTCTTATAATTACTACTACTAGATCTTTCTTATTTCAATCAATATCTAACTTGTTTCTTTGTTCTTGTTGAAATGAGGGGCTAGCTGAAGGCCCAATACTAATTATTATATAAAGCCTAGCTAGGCAGCTAGCTATAGGAAGGAACTATTCACTCTTCAGATATTTGTCATACTTAGTTATAGCATCACACCAGCTAGGTTGAGGTACACCTGATTGAAGAAGACTATTGAATTAACTTATGGACTGAATTTGTTGGTACCAAGGGGCAAGAACTGAATCATAGTATATATCAGCACTATTTGCTTAATTTTTTTGTACAATAAAATCAATCTTGTTCACGTTGTATTCCTGTTCTAGATTTCTGCTTCTAATTTTCTGTCGGCTCTCTTCTCAGATGAATGCATTCATTCATGACTAAATTGGTCATTTACACTTAAACAAAGTTATATAAATTCATATCAAATAGTTTATGAATTTTTATTTTCCTCTTAAACTAAGGATGACAAAGTTATACTTATTGATTTTTTTTCTTCTTTTCCAATATTAAATAGCCGAGTCTCTCGAATTATATTAATTATAAAGCTTTATTAAAAATAAATCATTTAAATCATCTAAGCAATTGAAAAGGAATTAATGTGGTTGAAAATTAACCTTAATTAGTAGTAAGAAAAAACAGAGTTAAAAATAGGATAGAAGCAGGGTGATAAACGCGCGTCATTGATCTGAGGACCTACATGCAGATTGCAGGGGCAGCATGGGGCTGTGAAAAAAAAGATGAGATTGGAATTTAAGCACGCAAGCCAATTGTGACACCCTAACCACCCATCATGTTCGAGGAACTGAGACACAAACATATTTCGCTCCATTATTCATCATCATCAATACTACAGCATTGTATCTACAATTCATATATTTGCATTTTTTTTTAATTATAAGAAAGATACTATTATTGTCTCCATTTCAAAATAAGTATTGTATTTGGAAATTGTTCAAAAATAAGTGTTATATATCTAGTTTTTTTAATGTAACATTATTATTTATTAATTTTTATTGGTATGTATAAAACAATTTAAAATGACATTCATTTTGAAATAGAGAGTATTATTATGATATGGGTGGGAATCTTTAGTCTTAAAAAGGCAAAAGGAAAGAGGGGGAAGGGGTAAGAGAGGTTATCGGTGTGGATGTGTATTAGAGGAAGGAGACAGTGTTGTATGTGACCCACAGTTCACAGAGCACAGGTTACCATTTGAAAGTACGTAGGGTAGAGAAATGAAGTTTGAGTTCAGTTTGACCTATTTCTTTGTTCTTGTTCATGAAATGAAATGATGATGATCATTGGAAATGGACTGGACAACACTTTCAAGTTTCAAACGCATGCATGTGAACCCTTTGGAATTGGGCCCCAATCCCAACTCCATCATGCTGCAATTCCTTTCTCATAATTAATTCATTTTAATTAATCATCTCCTCTGCTTACTTGTTTGCTTGCCACTGCTGCTTCAATCCCGTTACATAGGACAACAAATTCCTAAATTTAATGTTCACACCAAAAAATACGTTTTCAATACTATATACTTTTTTATATAAGAAATAAATGAAGCTACTCTCCCCAAATGTAAATGAAGTTATCGAGAGAAAAAAAAAAAGAAAAAAAAACTCAAACCTACATGCATTGGTGTACTCTTATCTTTCTTGTTATTAGTAATTAGTAATATTTAAAAAGAAACTGAAAAAGAGGAGGAGAATGATTTGGTCGAAGATCAAGGTTAAAAAGGAGAGAAGGGGACGCGTTAAGGAAAGCGCGTGGTGAAGTGAATGGAAGCATCGGAATCTATTACACAAGTCCGACGTCATCAACGTTAGACCAAAGTGGACAAGGACAACACACTAAGGACAATGTCATGTTTTATGTGTGAGATACTCTCTCTTTTACGAGAAATTCTTTTACAAATCAAATAAATATTGCAACCAAACCAACCATGAATCCCGACGAGACCAACACACATTACTTAACTTCTGTACATCGAATCAATAAACATCAATATTTTCTCCTTCTCTAGTACTACTTTAACAAAAAAGTATATTTTATGTTAGTATTAGAAATAGATATGTATGAAATAATAAGAAGATTTAAAAGAGTGAGAAGGGAAGAGAGTTGGTCAAAATTGTTCTCCTTGTCTGTGTCTCATATCTATCATCACGTGATATAGAGAGAGGGACAGGAACACGCAGTTCAAGAGACCGACCCCATAGTGTGAAGAAAGAGTCAAAACCAATAAAATAGTACTTGTAGTGAGTAGTAAGGCCCCAACCCCAATGTAATGTTCTTCTCTCTCTCCCTCTCTCTCTCTTTCACTTTCTATTCACGCTTTCTAATATCTTGTTCCGTGTGGTAGCATCATTGCAATAGCCAAGACATACAAGAAAAAAGTGGGAACACACAGAAAGCCAGACCCAGAAAGAGAGAGAGAGTGTTAATTTCTCTCTGCACTTGCACTCTTGCAGGCTAATTTGTTTGGCTTTGGAGTGAGAAACTTGGTCTAGAGAGAGTATAGTACATCTTTCTTTCTATCTATCTATCTATCTATCATACATACTACTAGTGTATATATATATATATTGCGTTTGAGAGACTGAGAGAAAGATGCAGCAGCACCTGATGCAGATGCAGCCCATGATGGCAGCCTACTACCCCAACAACGTCACCACTGATCATATTCAGCAGGTCCGTTTCCTCTCTTCTTCTTCTTCAATCTTCCTCTCTGCACTGCTACTACCATTCCCCCTTCAATATCTTATCTTATCTCTTCTGCTGGCTTTGGATATACTCATGATATGATGACACATTACATAGACATGATCAATTCAGGGCCCTTTTGTCTCAGCAGCACTGCTAGCTTGTGGGTCTTAATGTTTCTCTTCTTCTTCTCCTTTTCTTCCACTTTGTCAGCTTCTTTCTGCTATCGGTTACGTATTCCTATTCCTAACTCGGTGCCCAATATTCTCTCCTCGCTCACCTATTCGCCTCTTTCTTTTCCACACTGTCTACATACATCATGTGCTGTATCTGTATCAGAGCTTTTATGACCCTTCAGATCACATTGTCTGAATCCGAATATGCTTTCTTTTCTTTGGAGATCACAAACCTTGTCTCTATCAACCGTACCAACTCTTCCGCCTCACCTAGCTCCTTTAATGCACATGCTATGCTGCTCTTTTTTTCCAGCCTTTAATTACGCTATCTCTCTCTCTGACTTAATTACTATTAATCAATGCTCTACTCCTTCAAATAATCTGCTTAGACTTTGAAATATTTTTCTCTATTTTTACTGCGTGCCTGCACTTTCTATATTAATTTTGAGATTTCACTTAGGTAACAACTTTTGCTGCATCATAGGGAGCATTTTTTTAATTGGGAAATCTTACCATACTTTGTAAGAAATGTTTGATTCAGGGATGTGGTTTGATTAACATGGTGCAGTTCTAGTTCCTTACCCAAATGGTACGATAGTTAAGACAAACAAACAGTTTTAGATCAAAGTACAAGATATAAATCCATATAATATATATAGGCTAAGTATATATTTACTATATCTAATCAACTAGACTAAACTCTTTTCATTGTAACTTTTGTTGCTCCCCCTCCCATTTACTTCATTATTTTCACAGCATTTAAATGATGACGTTGATCCTTCGTTTAACCTTTTACTCCTTTTTTTAATTTTACAAGCAGTACCTGGATGAGAACAAGTCCTTAATTCTGAAGATTGTTGAAAGCCAGAATTCTGGCAAGCTGAGCGAGTGTGCCGAGTAAGAATTACATTATTCTTGTGTTATGTTTTAATTGAATTTAGTGTTTCTCATTTGTCAAGCATAATAATGTCTTCATATGGGTGCCTAGTTGGCAGGGTCATTTACTGTTGATGCTACTTCCACATTGATAACTAAGTTCTATTTAATCTATAAATAACCTTACCAACTAGATAGAGTGCTGCACCACCAGGGAATTTTTCCCACACCATCAACATATGTATAACGGTAGGTTAAAAATCAACCTTGTCAGCAAATTAAGGAATGGAATTTGAAATAGTGTATAAGAAGAATATAGCTGATTTGGTGTCATACAACAATCCTGCGTTACTTTGAAAGTTACCAAGAATTAAACGCTCTGCAGTGACCCTCTATTTTAATATTCTGGTATGGTTTACTGTTACATTTTCGGGCCTTTATTTTAATATCCTATGCTGGTAAATTGAAGGACATGAACGTGATTTTTTAACTTCTTCATTATGAGACAGTTTACACAGGGATCTCCATAAAACTTGATATTATCTAGTATGATTTGGGTGAATGTATTGATATTCATTAGTAATTAATTAAAACAAATGCTACATGACAGCTATTAGAAATTTCGAATATACTTTTTGAGTTGAAAAGAATATGCAGCGTTTAAGACTTTCTTTCACACTTTGGGCAAAGATACTATCTACAAAATTATAATACAACAGTCTGTAAACATTGCAATGTGTTCATGTCATCTAATTTATTCTGAATTTAAGGTCTTGTTTTTTTTTTTTTATTCCAATTTAAGGTCTTGTTTGATTATCGTGACATCTTTTTTGCAACTTTCTTAGTTCTTACGTTCAATATATGCCATCAGGGATTGCAAGCCTTGCATTAATGGACTCTTCTGATATATCTGCAATCTATCTATGGTCTTGATCCCTCTTATATTGTTGTGTTTCCCAACCCTTAGATTCTTCTCTATCCTCTACCCTTCTCGAGAAGAGAGTTCACTAGTTTTCTCACTTTTTTCACAGACAGCACAGAAATAACTTTTTGCAACAGATTCCTTTCATTCGAATGTCACTTCTATACTTCTGCAGATTCCTTTTCTGTCAAGTGGACAGTCCTGGTTATGATGTTTGGAGGTTGAAGTGAAAACAATAGGGAGAAATCATTGAAAAAACCTTGCTTGAAGTGGTTTTTATTGAACTTTGGTTTTGTTTTGGATATAGAGTTGATTGATGTAATTTTGTCAATATCTGTGGCTGACCCCATTTAATGAAAAAAAGGTTGGTTGTTGTCTGCAGTTGAAAGTAATAAATTTTGTCTGAGGTAACTTATTTAAGTATCTTGGAAGCTTTATTGTGGAAGTCATACTTTTCGCTTGTTTGGCTATATACATAGAGGAAAAAGAAAGGGTTTTCGTCCAAACATGTTGACTGCTAGTGCTATTGGGCATTTAAAACATATAATTTAAGCTTTCAATGCAAGATATATAGGTGGACAAGTGTAATTGTGCATTTTCTGTCCTTTAAGCATAGGCTGTTTTAGATGTAATATAAAATCAACATTTTGACTCCTAACTGGGCATAAAGGGTTGTTAAGATATAAGTTTTGGAGTTTGATGGTGAAATTAATTGTCAGGAACCAAGCAAGGCTTCAGAGGAATCTGATGTACTTGGCTGCAATAGCTGATTCTCAACCCCAACCACCCACCATGCCTGGTCAGGTACATACATATGTAGTTTTATTGCCAAATTAACTAAGAAATTGTTTCTTCCTGGAACGATCATTGATGGTGTGTATGCATGCATGCAGTACCCTCCTAGTGGGATGATGCAGCAGCAGCAGCAGGGAGCACACTACATGCAGCAGCAGCAGCAGATGACACCACAACAACAGCAACAACTAATGGCCGCGCGGTCATCCCTTTTGTACGCGCAGCAGCCATACTCGGCACTTCAGCAGCAGCAGCAGCAGCAAGCCATGCACAGCCAACTCCACATGCTGCAAAGTGAAGGCAGCAATTTGGGATCAGCAGGGTTTCCTGAGTTTGTTCGCACAGGGGAGAGTGGTGGAAGGGGAAAGCAGGAAATTGGAGGTTCAAGTGCTGAAGGACGAGGGGGAAGCAGCTCTGAAGGGGGTGAAAACCTTTACCTCAAAACTACTGCTGATGATGGAAACTAGCTTTTCTTAGTTTAGTTAGGAGAAGTAGACAAATGGCATCAAGGGATGATATATAGTTAGTACGTCAGGAAAACGCTTAATTGCCCTCATGTTCATTTCATTTCTACGTTATTACTATTAATTAGTAACATATTATTAATTATCACATCTTCTATGACAGATAGATATGATCGCGCTATTTCATTTTAGTTTATCATTTCTATAAACGCTGCTGTTCATCGACTTTATCTTTTTGTGCCTAGTTATCGTTATCGACTTATCATTATCGTTGTGGAATAAAAGTATGATCTTCCCCAACTTGTGTTTTATAACACGTACAACGCATCTCACACTAATTGATCTGATAAATACATAAATTAGGAAGTTGGAAATCAGGAAATTGCAAAAAGCCAAGAAGAATCTGTTGTCAAAAGTAGAGAAGAAGGCATAGGAAATAATGAAGGAAGGGTTCTAGGTCGATGATCGATGGTCCCGGTACCAGTGGAGGCAGTAGCATTAATACTAACACATATAATGATATATATCATACAAGTAGACAGGTGGGTGAGGGGAAAACAGAAAGTGCAAGTACTTTCCAGTAGTAATCTTCATCCAAGTCCAGAGAAGTCATGTTGTAATTCCCATCTTCAGTACGCGGGGTTTCAACCTTAATGTTGTTGGAGTCCTTGCCCGTGAGTTGTTGAACCACTGATCGGAACTCAGAAGCATTGCAGGCCATCACCAACACTGGACTTGATATGTACGTTATTTTCACTCTAGTCTTTTTATGCATGCTCTTTAACTTTAAGGGGCTATAATTTGAATTGGGTCGTTGTTCATACCTCAGTTTTCCCATTTGATCGATCAGTTCAGTGTGTATTATTTGTCAAAGGTGAAGGCGTTAAGGTGGCTTTTATAGACTTCATCATGCTGCGAGACTTAGCTAACTTCCCAGAAGGAGGGTTATATATTATTTTATTTTATTAATGGGTGAGGAAAATGACAAATTTGGAAAAAACGAAACGAAATAACGGGCCGGGTGTGGAAAAGTAAAGTGGTACACATGCATGCATGCATGCATATGTATGGATCAAAGGGTTTTCGTTTTCGTAATTAGGTGGCTCTTTCGTTCTAAAATGACTGCGTAGTGAGTGCCATTGTCGCTCTCGTTTTTTTTTTTTTTTACTATGCGGTCGTTTTCTAATCATACCTAGTCTTTGCTTACTCAGCACCGCAAATTTTTGTTTTACGGTCTATATATAATTCTATATTCCCATCCTTCTAGATTGGAGTGGAACAACTTTAATTATTTTGGTCTTCATTCAACTAGTCTATGTGACTTCATTCATTCATATGGTCTATATGATATATGATATAATCAGAATCAGACCGGGATGGTGCCTTTTTTATTGTTAATTCTCTGGGTTTTAAAATTTATTTCCCTTTCTTTAAATTAAAAAGCAAAACTTTGTAGTACTTATGTTCAATATGAATAAGATTGTTTTAATTATTTCTTTTTATTATAATTAATGATGATATAATTAAAAGATGTTTTAATTAACTTGTTGCGAACCAAAAGTGAGTTAATTAACACAAATGTCAAGTGAAATGAAAACTTCTTAATGCACGGATTAAATATTACGTTAAAACTATCCAGAAGAATGAGGAAAATTAAGAATGTTCACTGTTCCTCTCTCTGGCTAAAGCGAAAGTGGATATAGATATATATGGGTCAAATCCTTACCTGGTTTATCCATGTTCTCTAATTTTTTTAAACATTTTATTCATACTATTGGTTAGCTGTGACTGTGACATGAAATATCAAACTCAGTCAAAACTTTGGATAGCATATGGTCAAGCAATCAATTATGTTTGGTCGCTATCCTTACGCACCATAGTATGATATATATAGTATTATGAAAAGGCTTAAATATTTCTGCTCCTAGCTGACATTATACTATAATACTGGCTAGTAATTTTTATTTGAATTTAATTAAAATATATTGAAAATATCATCTAATCATGACTTGCTATATAACTAGTGCTTTTTTTTTTTTTTTTTAATATAATTAGTGCCTTGGTTAATAATGACTTTTAAAAGTATGCGTAAAATAAACGTATTTTAGATAGTAGTAACAGTAGACCTAAGTCCAAATATTGTATTTAGATATTAGAAGTGATTTTCAAATAATAAATATATAAAAGACAAATGATTGAAAGGTTAGTTTGAAATACAATTTAATTTTAAAAAAAATAAAACATATTAAAAGTTATAGGATCATAAATTTAGATATATCTTTGAATTAAACCCCTAAATTTCAATCTATGCTTAGATTTATTAATTAAAAGTGTTGATAATGACAATTAATCAATTTGAATTATGAGGTGATCGATCCCAAAAAACAATAACACTAAGAATAACCCCAAGATATAATTAAAAGAACAGTTGAGATACTTTATTGAAAATAAAAAATAAGATTCACATAATAGGTTCTACATCACAACCCTAAATTATGAATTTAGCTAGTCATAGATACAAGAAAACAATAATCCACAAAAGAAAGCACTAGAGACAAAGGAGAAAAACTTTACAAACATTATTCTCTCAAGAATTTTTAATGCTCCAGAGAAAGTATGTAAAAAGATCAAAAGATTCATTACTAAAAAAGATGAAAACTATGTTATTTATAGAAAATAAAGTACAGCAGTCATGTGTGATATGCACAGGCTCAAGCGCGAGGTTGTGCATATTTTATAAAGCGGAGACTGTTATGCACAACTTAGTGCTTGAGATGCATATATGTAGAGCTTAGTGTTTGATGCCGTGTATACTTTACTAAACAAAAGTTCTTCTACCTCCCTTGTGTTAGAGGTCGTGTTTCATTAGCCGACTTAGAACTTGAAGCTGTACATACTCAAAATAAGATCAAATTTACTTTTTGAAGTTATTTCTCTCATTTTTCCAATGTCTCAACTGTGCAATAACTTAACACACATTTGAATCAAATATCTCATTATGATACACAAAAATTAATAAAATAATATAAAAAATTCCTTAAAAACAAAGACTAAAAAGGAGTTTATATTAATTGAACAATTTTTATGCTATTATTTAGTCTATTACTAAAATATTTTTGGCAGATAAAAAAATGATATTTAATTAGTCAATAATGTAAAAAAATTCTACTCACGGTTTATAAAAATAATCTCTTTTTACTTTTTCGCTTACTTTTAATCTTTTTTAATCTTCGAAATATTCTCTAAAATTAAAGAGAATAATAAAAGTTATTCCACTTATGTTGTAATTTTTTTCCCCTCTCTATTTGTATTATGTAAAGTCAAGAGTCAAGGATATTAAACTTCACGGGATTAAACTGCACTAATATATTAAATCAATCAATCAAACAAACAAGGAACATTTTTTTTTTCCTTTTAAAAAAAATGAGCATGTTTTTTATTGAATAAAATGTAAAAATCTAGAATCAGATGACTGTCACTCGAAGAGAGGGGAGGGAATTGATTGTGTTTGATTGTTTCTCAACCCTCTCTCACCATCATCTAAAATTAGAATGTATATAATAAAACCATTTTACAATAATTAATTTAAAAGTTATAATTATAGCATTTTTAATATAAAATTTCTTAGATAATATATGAAAAATGAAACTTATACAACATTCTTAAATTTTGTTTTTTTTATATCCAATTTTTATAACATTGGTTTTAGTTTTTAATTTTTTTTTAAATAAGTACCAAACTTTGGTCCTTGCATTATTAGAAAATGCTAGTTTTGGAGAGTAAAGTTTAGATATTCTATAAGATACATTAATAGAAAATATTAGTTATAAAGTTGGTACAAAAATCATAATTTAAAATTTTTTCAGAGACTGAAAATATCATTAAAATTTATGTATTATTTTTTTTATATATATAAAAAGAGAGTAAAATAACTGCAAATATTTCCCTTAATTGAAATGGGTCCTCCCAGTCCGTATTTTAAGGAAACAGTAAATCTCAAGAACTATCAACCCCGACATAAAATATTGACATGAACAATAACATACTTGATTGATTTTACTGATATATTCAGTGAATTTAATTTAAATATATTGACAGCATAAAATCATCGAATGGCAAGTGATGATTTTAGTAAATACTTTTTATAGTGAAATTAAGCACATGGGCGCCATATTACATTGATATGATCGTTCTCACCGCCGCGACAAGAAATAAACGAAGCTTTCTAATGTGTCTGCTTCAAAGGACGGCATTGTGTCGACGTGGCAATTAGGAACCTGAACCTTTCTTTCTATACGAATACGAGTAGAACCAGAAGAGTCGTCTTTGCCCGTAAGATTTTGCACCAATGCGCGGAATTCAAAAATATCTTTTGCTATAACAAATACGGGGCTGGAAATATACTTTATTTTTATGGCTTGTTTTTTATTGGAATTAGCTCGGATGATGGGTGAGTGCTTATAGTTACTACTGTTCTTCGCCATTTTTCACTTTGTGGGATTATGGCTTTATTTAGCACCCATTTTATAGTGGAAGGGCAACGCGAAAAATTGGAAAGAAACTTCCCGGAAGGTAGCCCTAATCCTAAACTTAAATTCATAATTTTAATTTGGTCCTACAAACGCCTTTTCATTAATTTTTCTTTCTTTTTGGCTGGGTACAGAGTTTCCAATATGACTGCCCTTTAAAGTTTAAAATATTCAGTCTTATTCATTTTTCTTTTTCTATTTTTGATATTATTACATCAGTTTCCAACCGTACGTAACTAGTTTGCGTATTCAATGACGTAATTTTATGTTAAGCATGGATATCGATCGATATGGAACAAAATAACACTAATAATGTAATTACGTAATACTCCATCAACTATATATAATTCGAAGTTTCCATAACCATTCACTTTATAATATATTTTAAATACTTTTAATTATATATTTTTATGAGAAAAAATAAACTTATTAAATAAATAAATAAATAAAAAAGAAGAAGAAGCTTATATAGAAAAAGGTCTTCAAATATGTTATGATATTTTGGTAGACTCTGTTAAAATAAAAATAATAAAAATATTTATTTATGACTAAAGATTAAATTAATAATTAATATATAATATGAAAAAATAAAAAATACATTCACTAAAGATTAAATCGATAATTTAAATTGTCTTATTATCAAAATTGTTTGTTAAATGAGATAAGGAGTGACGTTTTTTTTTATTGTAATTAATAAATATTTAAATAAAATTAATTAATTTTTTTTATTAATAATATAATTACACTTTTTTATTTTTAATTTAGCCTTTGATTTAATTATTTAATTTAAATAAAAAATTAAATAAATTTTGACAAAATTAGAATTTAAATCTTACTCTCTTTTAAGTTTTAAGTATTAGAATAACCACTAAATCAACCATTTAATTAATAATTATTATGAAATATTTATATATATATATATATATAATATAAATGTTTCACATCAATTTTATTTATTATCATATATTTATTTATTATTTCTTGTATTCTTAATAAAAATTTAATAATTTAAATAAAATAAAAGAATAATTTATAAAATATATATAAAAAAATTTACAACTAATAACATGATATATTAAAAAATAAATGTAGAAATATATATAGATGCAAGATCGTTGTATTGAATCTATTATCGCAACGTGTTGTGATTATTATAAGGCTACAAAGTAATCACTAAATTAGTAGCCGATATTTTCTTCAAAGACGACGTTGACATTTTGTATCATATGGTCAATAATTGGGAGGCAAGGGTGGATTTCCTCGAAACTAGTCTGCCTCCAACACATATTGAAATCTTGTTGGGTAATATTTTCCAAAGTACGTATTCTCGTTATTTTTATATACCTGTGTTTTGATCATGATTAAGATTTATTTTTCTCAAGACTATAAGTTCTATGGTATATACTTATATTCGCCGGTTATCAACGGACGTTAACTTATATGATCATGTGCTGTTTTTTTTTTTTTATCAACGGAGAGTTTTTAATTCCGGTCATGTTTGATAAAATCTTGAAGATTCTTGGATCTTGAGACATAATGATGTATGCTACATAACATGTTCACATTAGATTTAGTCAAAGAAGATTTTAGAATATGTGTACTTAAAAGAACTCATATCTTAATTAATATCTACAATCTTGGTCTAGTTAACTTCAAGATGAATTTGTATCTCCATATTTGCAATATATATGATTCTAATCTTGTATAGAAAAATATTCTCTTTATTTGGTTGCTAGTTTTTTTTTTTCAAGATAATTGTTTTATTATAGTCTTCAAATGTGAGTAAAAAATCCTCGTTTATATGTTCATTATAACGTTTAGTTAAATTATCATAGGTATCACATTTAGTTAATTATATTTATAACTAATAATTGAAGAGTTATTTGTTTGCCTCAAACATCTTGACCACTATTTGTAGGGTCATTTTTAAAGGTAAGAGTTTGAACTTAAAAAGAATTTTATTTGGCAATGGACATACAAATTGAATATGTGCCCGTGTTGAATATGGAAGATGTTTGAAATGTCATTCTAACTTATTGGAGAGAATAAACAACAAGAGCCACACAGAAGTTTGTTGGATAAAATTTACATTCTACTAAGAGCGTGATTAAGTGTATTATTAGTCATACAAAGCACAGTATATATATATACCGTTCGCATAAGAGTGTGAATTAATAACAACGCAACCAATTAATTGCTCATTGATTTAGCAATAAAGGAAGAATTTTTTTGTGTGTTTTAAATTTAATTCAAAGTAACAAAAAATGTAATTAACATGCATTAGAAACCCCCTTAACAAAATGGTTATGTATGAGAATTCTCATGATTTCTCCTAATGCAATTTTCTTCTTGTCTAAATCATCTCCTGTTATGTAATCTAGCTACCTATTTTTCTAAATTAGTTTAATCCTAATTCCTTAAGGCAATAAACTCTTTACCTCCAACCATATTTCTCACTTCCTTAGACGGAACAAATTGGGGCTTATAATAATAATAATAATAAAAAAAAAAGATGGAACTAAATTGGTTATAACCAATAAGATAAGGAAACTTATGCGGAAGCATACAAACTATTCCTATCCATGTTAGGCTAAAGTTTGTACGACTATTGAATTAGAACAATTCAAATCCCAAAATTTCAAAGGGAAGATTCAAAGTACGGAACAATTCTTAATGTCAATCATAGAAAGATATTAAGTAAAAAAAACAACTAAATTAACATAGCAAAGGAAAGATTTAAACAAGAAATTGATTACAAAGATTTAACCGAGTTTCATCATAATCTAAATATAATTTAAATGTAATGGAAAAATATAAGTTGAGTCGAGTGGTAAAAGAAAAAAGAAAGAGAAAAATGAGAGAGATATATCGTGGGTTCGAATCCATCTATTAATATTTTTAATAGAATTAACACACTAACATTTATCGATAAAAAGAAAAATAATAATCTGTTGATAACTTTTATCAGCATAACCTTATGAGAATCAACAAGACTAAGTAAACTAGATGGAAAATCTTTTAATATGTAGTAATATGAATGATTTAGAAAATTAAAAATGATATTATATTTAATAATAAAATTTTCAATTTACAATCATTTTGTTGTTACTTTTTTTATACCGTGATGTCTTAATCTAGAGTTTTTTTTTTTTTTTTATATTGGGTGTGATATTGTGGGTATTAGACAACATTTTTTAATTATAGGAATTTTGTATAATTTTCTATGGGTACAAGGAATGATTGTCTATATAGGAATACACATGTAGTGTGAGTTAGATTGTTACTAGGTATATTTTTTGGTGGAACTTATTTTGTTAGGTAAAGGCTTTTGATGTCTCTGGATATTATTTGTATGGCTATAACCAGGACATTTTTGCAATAGAGCTGCTTTATTTTGAGAGGGATGAGATCAAACTTTAATGTATGATGAGTACTTCTGGTATCTTTGTTTATTCTAACTCATATATATACATATAGTATTTTGTTTTGGTGAGAAGTTGATGATTAATCCTCAAACTATTTCTTACATTTGATGAGAAAGGAAAATCGATTTTTTTTTATAAAGATTATAAGTGTGAAAATTGAAATATGAAAAAAAAATTAAGATTGATATTTTTTTGTTTTGTTTTAGAGAGTAATTTTTATTATATAACTGATAGATATAAAAATGAAAAGGTTGTAATTAATTTAGAAATTGAGTTAGATTAATTTATATTAATGATTTTTTTTATATTCACTTTAAAAGTCATGCCTTAAATTAATTGATTAACAATGCACAAACTTTTATGCACAACACAATGTATTAAAATCGATCTCTAATTTATTTTGCTACCTTTTGCAGATAGAGTGGAATCAACGTTTCGCATTAAAAAAAATAATCTTCATTTAATCACCAATAAAAAATTATTTAACAGTTTAAAAAAATATGAAAAATATATTATTACAAAAACTTAAACTTCACTTGCTAATTATTCTTGAATTTAAAATATAACGCTTTATAAGATTTACTTACATTTACATTCTTTATTAAAAAAAAAAAACTAGAATTCACATTAAATTTGAAAACAACGTATTCTTTTAAACACATTTTTATTATTAATTTAAAATTGATTAGAAATAAAAGAATTTGATATCCGTAAAAAGTGGGAGAGAAGAGTTGAATAGTAGCCAGGCACGAAATGAGTTGGCGCGAAAGCAAAGGGAGGGAAGAAGAAGAAGGTGGCGAAGTTACAGTTACAGTTACAAGAGAGACACAATCGACTTGATCCACAACACAATCAATATTCCATTTCTCACTTCAATTCATTCATTCCCCTTTCTCTTCACCTAATCCACGCACGCCATCGCTAGTCGTCTTCATGAACAACATACCTCAATAATGGTACGTTCTTTTTCTTTCTCGACGTCATTGTTGGAACTGTACATTCTCATGTTCTCTCTGGAATGGATCGATCTTAATTTACGTGCGTCATTCAGGAACTCAACAACAATAACATTTCCTAAATCAATTGAATCTACATCTCAGAGAAGAGAATGAATTGGCTTGCTTCTATATATGCATTGCGCGCGATGTGCTTGCTTTAATTAAAACAAATACTATGCATGCTATATTTCATTTGCATCAATTCAACATTTGTAATCCATTCGAATGTAAACATAACATCAGATAATTTAAAACAATCTATCGTAGCGTGCATGATTCCTTGTCTCCATCTGCAGGGGACTCCAGTAAATATTATTGTGGATTCTCATGTCTGGGTTGAAGATCCACAAGAATGTTGGATTGATGGACAGGTATCAAAAATCAATGGAAAGGATGCTGAAATTGTAACAACCGATGGAAAAAAGGTTTGTGCTTTCTAGCCTCACAACAACACTGTTACTTATTTCCTGAATAGCTAAACGTACAATTCAAAGAATTGTTATTACCTGTGTTTTTATATTTATTATTTCTAGGTTGTCGCAAAGTTATCAAAATTATATCCCAAAGATATGGAAGCTCCTGCGGGTGGAGTGGATGATATGACTAAGCTTTCCTATTTGCATGAGCCTGGAGTCCTGCAGAACTTAAAAACTAGATATGAATTGCATGAAATATATGTATGACAACTCTTTTCCCTTTAATATGATATAAAATCCAGCATTGCTTATTAATTGTTGTGCGTGGCAGACTTATACCGGAAATATTCTGATTGCAATAAATCCATTCCAAAGACTACCTCATATTTATGGTTTGCACATGATGGAACAATACAAGGGAGCACCACTTGGAGAGTTGAACCCTCATGTATTTGCAGTTGCTGATGTTGCATATAGGTAATCTAAATTTCTTCTAATTATCCAAATTCCGATTCTGCATTGAACCAATTTTTAGATTGATTAATTCATTAATACCAGGGCAATGATTCGCGACGGGAATAGCAATTCAATTCTGGTCAGTGGGGAAAGTGGAGCTGGTAAAACTGAAACTACAAAAATGCTTATGCGATACCTTGCTTTCTTAGGAGGTAGGGCTGTCACTGAAGGACGAACCGTTGAACAACAAGTTCTTGAAGTATGATACAACAAATCATACACTCTTTTTTAACTACTAGTTTTTTCATTTATTTTTATTTCTAGCAATAACATTCCCTTTTCTTTTTTTTCTATTGAACTTTTACTCATTTAAGACATCTGTGTTAACTTATCTGAGTGCAGTCAAATCCAGTTCTGGAAGCATTTGGCAATGCTAAAACTGTCAGGAATAACAATTCCAGGTGAGTCTTACACGTGGGAAGCAAATAATCTCGTCTTATTCTCTTTGATACCCTGATATATATATAAATTAATTTTTTTGTGAGTATTTGTTACACGTGTGGGCAATAAAGGATTGTTTGTGTTTCACTCAACCCAACAGCCTGATATATAAATTAACTTTGTCGCCATTTTGTCTCATTGCATTCCCCCCAGTTCTCTATTATACTGCCAGAATATAATGTGTTAATAACAACAATTAAATTAATTGTTGTTTATCAATTTTTCTTTCCATAAATGAAACATTAACTGCTACATTATGCGTATCTAAGTTCAATCTTTTACTAATAAATTAGTTTCAACTTCTCCTTCTCTTAATGGTGCAGTCGTTTTGGTAAATTTGTTGAGATCCAATTTGATAAGAATGGAAGAATCTCAGGAGCAGCCATTCGAACATACCTTCTAGAGAGATCTCGGGTTTGCCAGATTAATGATCCTGAACGCAACTACCACTGCTTTTATTTTCTTTGTGCCGCACCACAGGAGGTTACTTGCTGCATAATCCACTTTTTGAGGGATTTTGATTTTAATTATATAAACTCATTGCAATTTTTGCTAACAGGAAATTGAGAAATACAAATTAGGAAATCCTAAAACGTTTCATTACCTTAACCAGTCAAAATGCTATGAACTGAATGATATAAATGATTCCCGTGAGTATATTGCCACCAGGAGAGCTATGGATATTGTCGGAATAAGCCAAAAAGAGCAGGTATTTCTTTTTCACGAGTATGAATTTAGCTTCTTTCTTGCTAGAAAATGGAACAAGTATCTTGCTAGTTCGTACCTCTGTACTTCCCCTTGCTTTCTTTTTGTCAGGAAGCAATTTTCAGAGTTGTTGCTGCAATTCTTCATATTGGGAATATTGATTTTGCTAAAGGAAGGGAAATTGATTCATCAACTCCAAAAGATGACAAAGCCAAATTCCACTTAAAAACAACTGCTGAGCTTCTTATGTATGAATGCCACTGTATTATTACTCCCTATGCCCCTATTATTTTTTACTGCCTTTAAGATGATTTCCATCATTGGATTTCTCACATTATCAGGTGTGACCCTGGTGCCTTGCAAGATGCATTATGTAAGCGTGTCATGATCACCCCTGAGGAAGTTATAAAACGGAGCCTTGATCCCAATAGTGCAGCAATCAGCAGAGATGGCTTAGCAAAAACAATTTATTCTAGGCTCTTTGACTGGTAAGATGCTGAAATTGGAAAATGAACCCATAAAATACAGAAGGTAAAGGATCTAGGATTCTGGTTTTGATCCCTGGTGCATTTATGTGGTGGTTAACAGGTTGGTGAACAAGATTAATAATTCAATCGGACAAGACTCCAATTCTAAATCTTTGATTGGGGTGCTTGATATCTATGGTTTTGAAAGCTTTACATCTAACAGGTAATATGTAGTTCATAAGAAGAAACAGGCCTATCTATACAAGTACTTTGCATTACTAATAAATTATTGAAAGCAACTACCTCTGCTTGTTTTCAATCCTTTGTAACTTATTTTCAGCCTATCATGCTCTGCAGTTTCGAGCAGTTCTGCATTAATTTTACAAATGAGAAGTTGCAGCAACATTTCAATCAGGCAACATCTAAGACCATGATAAGAACTTAAAGCTTTCTTATGACCATCTTTTCCCTACTTAACATGCTTTTTATGACAAATTCCAGCACGTGTTTAAGATGGAACAAGAAGAATACAAGAAGGAGCAGATCAATTGGAGCTACATTGAATTTGTTGACAACCAAGATGTTTTGGACCTTATTGAAAAGGTCCCTTCCTTCCCCACCCCTTTTTTTTTTTTCACTTTCTTTGAGGTTGTTTAGTTCATTTTGAGTGCGAAATTAGTCAACTTCTATGTTCAGAAACTTAACAAAGTGGAAAGCTAATGCTACTATGCTTTTGATATGCTTATTGTCTTGTCTATTGAAATTCCATTCCACAATCTATTTTGTGGACTATACATCCCCTTTAAGCAATGAAAATTCTATTTATCCTAATCAGCAAAGATCAATTAAAGATTTACAAAACAACTGCCCACATTTATAAAGGAAGAGAATCAAGAGAAGGGATAGGAACGAGGGTGAGGGTGAAAATGATGTTGGTTAAATGGTTTGGTTTGTTGCTTCTTTTGAAGTGCAGCACAAAAGCCCTATTTTATCAGTGTTTCAGACAAGCACAACTGCACAAATTTACAAATAAGGAACTGCTGTTACTGAGTGATCTTTCACTAGGTTGTAATTTGGGTTATTTTACAGTCTGCCCAAGTTCAATCCCTTTTTCAGGTTATCTTTCCAGTTTGTCCTCCTCTTCTTTTTGTACTAATCTTTTACATTTTTGCAGAAACCTGGAGGAATAATTGCACTCCTTGACGAAGCTTGGTAAAATATTGTTTTTTCCCCTGAACATCTTCATTAAAAGGAGGGAGATTCATAGCTTGCTAGATGATTTTAGCTTTTTCCTTTTGGTGACACGAACCAGATTTTGCCTTATTGCTTTAAATAAAAAATTCTTTGTTACAATCGATATTGATTTACTCCTTTATTCTATTCTAACTACCTCATCCTCTTTTCTGGCAGCATGTTTCCAAAGTCCACACATGAAACCTTTTCAAACAAGCTTTATCAAACATTTAAGAATCACAAGCGCTTTATTAAGCCAAAATTGTCTCGAACAAATTTCACTATTTCTCATTATGCTGGCGAGGTATGACTTAATCTCATGGCACCGGCTACAGCCAAAAATAAGAAGTCTTTGTTTATTCATTATTTCTACTGTCATAAATGTGCAGGTGCAGTACCAGTCTGACCATTTTTTAGACAAAAACAAGGATTATGTGGTTCCTGAACATCAAGATTTATTGAGTGCTTCCAAATGTCCTTTTGTAGCAGGCCTCTTTCCTCCACTTCCAGAAGACACGTCCAAGTCTTCAAAATTTTCTTCAATTGGTTCTCGATTTAAGGTATCATTTTTCTTTTCTGGTCTTTATTATCAAATGTATGGACTTGGTCACAAAAAATAAAAAAGCATCATGAATCAACGAGTACCCATGTCATGGCCTACAAAATTGAAGTGTATTCTTACAATCAGAAAGCTAACAAACCATGTTTTCATATTCTGAATGATGCAGCTGCAACTGCAGCAATTAATGGAAATACTAAGCTCCACAGAGCCTCATTACATTAGATGTGTGAAACCAAACAACCTCCTCAAGCCTGCAGTTTTTGAGAATGCCAATATTATGCAACAACTTCGCTGTGGTGTGAGTATATTTTGAAAATATAACTTTGCTATTCCTCCGCTATTTCACTCTTTGTATGATGGCTAGTACACAAGTATGGCCATGGTATCTTCACATTTTCAACCTTTCTTCAGCTGTCCCTAATGCTTGCCCATACAGGGTGTTTTAGAAGCAATCAGAATCAGTTGTGCTGGCTACCCTACTCGCCGTGCTTTCTTTGAATTTATAAACCGATTTTCCCTTCTTGCTCCAGATATCACAGAAGTACAGTAAGAACTCTTCTTGCATATCTTTTATGCCCAAGAGAAAGGAAGTTTTGGCTTGATGTTTTCAAACAGTTTGGTGCCAAATTTCCTGAGTGCTTAACTGCTTTGTTTTTCACCTATGGGCAGACATGATGAGAGGACTGTTTGCCAAAGGATTCTGGAAAAGGCAAAGCTTAAAGGATATCAGGTACTTCAAAACGTTTCGCCAGAATTATTATTTGACTCTTGTTTTCTTTTTTTATATATCATTAAAGCTCATATGGCCTTCGCAACAGCTACAAGTCATGGATATTGTATCATTAATATAACACCTCTTTCGGCTATAATTATTTAATGTCAACCAGGATATTGTGCAATCACATAACATGCATATATGTATATAGTAATGCTCCACTTGCATTCATGGCCACAATGTTCATTTGATTGGCTTTCGATTGTGTAGATTGGAAAAACAAAGGTATTCCTAAGAGCAGGTCAGATGGCTGAACTAGATGCACGGAGAGCTCAGGTACTCAGTAATGCAGCAAAAACTATCCAACGGCGTATACGAACCCATCAAGCTCGTAAACATTATCTTGCACTACGGAAGAAGACTATATATGTGCAGTCTCTGTGGAGAGGTGAAATATTATAAAAGTGAAATAACCTAAATCATTTGTTAGGTAGGATAGGTGCAAATATCGAACGGGCTTCCCTAAATAGAATGGCATATCTCAGCTCTGTAGGACATCTTACTGCTTAATCAGTCTCCTTTCTCTACATATTTTTCACATTCATAATATGTTTTACAGGAAGACTTGCATTCAAACTTTATCAGCACAAGAGAAAGGAGGTGGCTGCTGTGAAAATTCAGAAGAACATGCGCAAATATGAAGCTAGGAAAACCTATATTAAACTCCAAGCATCAGTAGTTACTTTGCAAACAGCTTTAAGGACAATTGCTTCCCTCAAGGAGTTCAGATTTAGGAAACGGACTAAAGCTTCCATCATTATTCAGGTTACAGTTGACTAATATATGATTAGGAGCATCGACAAGGGTCATCAGCATTTAATATTTAAATTCTCAAAAAATTGCAGGCTCGGTGGCGGTGCCACCAAGCTGCTTCATATCATAAGAAGCTCAAGAAAGGTTCAATTGTCACACAATGCCGATGGAGGGGGCGCATGGGCAGGATGGCACTTAAAAAACTGAAAATGGTAAGTTTCTACTGTTCCTAATTTATCTTTTTGAGTACCCCATCATTTAACAGAACCCTCAGAAACAGGGCAATGCAAATTCATCCAACCTATATAACTGAAATCATACAAGGAAAAAAATAATATCTGATGTTTTCTGTTACAAAAGCAAGTGTCATATCAGAAAGGCATATAGTTTTATACAATGTTCATATAGGGAAAACAACAAAATGTTGTCCTATCCACAAAATTGAAATTGGATTTTAACATCATTTCTGATTAAAAGGAGCCAAAAGTTACATTCTCATTTTATTTTCTATTTTAACTTCTTTAACTAATCATATCATGAATGTAAAACGTGTAATAGATATAAAATAAATCTTCTACTGAACAGAATAAAATAACATACTATCCACATTATTGGCCTGAAGTGAAGATCATGCGATATTTCTCCGACACAATCCTTTTTCTTTTTGATAGTTTTATGAATGATCAAATGGAGCCAATTAAGCTGCTCCTATATGACTCATTGTTTACTATTCCTGACATTCGTATCCGTTTGCTAGGCTGCAAGAGAAACTGGCGCACTTAAAGATGCAAAGGACAAGCTTGAAAAAAGACTGGAGGAAATCACTTGGCGTCTTCAACTAGAGAAAAGTTTAAGGGTGAGATATATGCTTTGCAGATACATAAATTTTGGAAGATCAGTTTCAGCATAAGAGACAGCCCTAAACAAAACTATTTGGAATCCTGCAGAGCAACGCAGAAGAATCCAAAGCACAAGAGATAGCAAAACTGAAGAACTCACTGAAGGAGATGCAGAACAAAGTTGATGAAACCAGTGCATTGCTTATAACGGAGAGAGAGAATGCAAAGAAAGCTATTGAAGAAGCACCTCCTGTTATTAAAGAAACTCAAGTTATTGTTGAAGACACACAGAAGATTGAATCACTAACAGAGGAAGTTGAGAGTCTAAAGGTAAGAAAAATCGGTCTTACAACATCTAATCTTTGTTAGGAAACCCCAATTTCAATCATGCTTCTATTTCTGCATAAAATGCTTCTTAAAAATATTGTAGAGAATATAAACTTTAACACGTACAACTTGTATCATTCTTAGAGTGGTTCATCAAATGAAGGTGGAAAGGAGCAAACTCGTGACCAATTGATCACGTAGGGATTTATATCATATTAAAATCCAATCATCCTAAAAGCTTAAGTTGTTAGACGCATTATGATAAGAACCTTGGGAGAACCACACCACAAGCTAGTTGTTGTAATTGGAGAGGATATGGCCTTATAAAGGCCACAGTACAACTGGATCTTAACATCCCACCATAAAACCTAGCTGTTGTAGTTGGAGAGTCCAAGGTCTTATAAACCCCACTCTAGAATCACATACTTCTAACGTAGGACTCAAGTCCCATACCTTGAAACTACATCCTAACACATGATAAGGATTTTATTGGACATATTATTATACCAAGGAATATATATGAATGATTAAATTAAATGGCTATGCATAAGGAACATAATTTATTTTTAAGCCTATAGCAGTATACTTAAGTTCTTGTGTATAATGGTTATCTCGTCTAAATTTTGTTGCTTTGGATTTATCTTCTCACAGGCATCCCTTGAGTCAGAGAAACAGAAAGCTGATGAGAAATATAATGAAGCCCAAGCTTCTAATGAAGAAAGGGGGAAAAAATTAGAAGACATGGAGAAGAAGTTTCGTCAGCTCCAAGAATCCTTGACCAGGTAAAATAAATAATGAAAAATAAACATAATGTCACTGTTCTCCCATCCTAATCAACACTGAAAATATTGGATTAGAGTGTACCTAACAATAATTATTATTGTTACTACTATGCTGGATAAATTTATATCTAATTTACAAAGTTTTAAATTGTTCAGACAATCACAACCCTCCATTTATATGATTTTTGAAATAATTGTATAAAAGTTAATTGACTTATTGTAAATAGAAGGTTATGATTGTTTGAAAGTGTAAAACTTTATTACCAATAGGGCACTATTCTTATTCTCAAATAATAAATGAATCATATCTACACTTAATTTGGGGAGATGAATAACCAAATCTACATAATTCTTTGATTAGGCAAGAAGAGAAGATTACTAATTTAGAATCAGAGAATCAAGTTCTACGTCAACAAGCCCTGTCCATGGCACCTAATAAGTTCAACTCAGGACGCTCTAGATCAATTATTCAGGTACTCCTTGGAATGAATCTTATAAACATAAACGCACTACTAATAATAATAATAATATGAATACAAAGATGGTTTAAAACATATTTTTGTTTATCTCTGTCGATAGAGAACGGACAGTACACAACATCTTGGAGTGGAAGCAAAGACAACTTTGGTAACTAAATTTATCTTAATTCTGTTACTTGTCTTGGATATGTATATGAGGATTTGACTTGTTTTATTTTTTGATTTGATAGACTAATCAGGATATGCATAGCACATCAATGAACCACAGGGAATCTTCTGAAATGGAGGATAAACCACAGAAGTCACTAAATGAGAAACAACTGGAGAACCAAGAGTTACTCATTAAATGCATTGCGAAACCCCTAGGTTTTGCTGGGAATAGACCAATTGCTGCTTGTATCGTATATAAATGCCTGTTGCATTGGAGATCATTTGAAGTTGAACGTACGAGCGTTTTTGATCGTATAATTCAAACTATTGGTCGTGCAATTGAGGTTGTTCATTATCTTCATGGTTTCCTTCTTTGGCATATATTTATTGAGTATTTCACTAATAAGAGCTTTATTTGACCTCAGACCCAGGATAACAATGATGTCTTGGCTTATTGGTTATGCAACACCTCTACACTTGTCTTGTTTCTCCAGCGCACACTAAAGGCAAGTGGTGCTGCTGGAATGGCTCCTCAACGACGTCGTTCTTCTTCATCGTCAGGGGCCCTGTTTGGGAGGATGACACATGTAAATACATACAACTTGTTATTTAAATTGATAAACTTTCCTTCTTTAGATAAGTAAAGTCTTTCTTATTACTTATTATTGTTTGTTCCAGAGTTTCCGTGGAACTCCAGCAGGAGTTCATCTTTCCCTAATCAATGGTAGCATGAGCGGTGGTGCAGATGGGTCGTCAAGGCAAGTTGAAGCCAAGTACCCTGCTCTGCTTTTCAAACAGCAGCTTACAGCTTATGTGGAAAAGATTTACGGAATGATTCGAGATAACTTGAAGAAAGAAATTTCTCCCTTGCTTGGATTATGCATCCAGGTATAACAATCAATTTCTTCATTACGCTCTTATTGATCTAATCTACCATGCTTGCATGCATGCAATTTTTTTATTAAGCTTTTCCTTTGCTGCATTGCCTTTTAAATTCACTCACTGTTGAGATAGGCGCCCAGAACATCCAGAGCCAGCTTGGTTAAGGGATCATCACGTTCAGCTGCAAACACTGAAGCCCAGAAAGTTTTGATTGCTCACTGGCAGGAGATAGTTAAGAGCCTAGAGAACTTCTTAAATACTTTGAAAGCAGATCATGTTAGTCCAACCTTGTTTTACTTCATTTTTTTTCTTTCTTTCTTTCTAACTGGTGCTTTCTCATAGCAAATTTTGCTAAGAATACTAGTTCTGGCTCTTCACGAAAACATTTATTAAGATACATTATATGGTGAAATTCAAATATTGAAGTTCACCAAAATTACATGACTTCTTTTTTGGCAGGTTCCCCCATTTTTGGTTCGTAAGGTGTTCACTCAAATATTTTCCTTCATCAATGTCCAACTTTTCAATAGGTTAGTTTGTTCTACTTTCATTGTTTTGGGTTGTTTTTTGTTCTGGAACTAACCATTAGTTACTATACATATTCATTTTTCTTGCAGTCTTCTCCTAAGACGGGAGTGCTGCTCATTTAGTAATGGAGAATATGTGAAATCTGGTTTGGCTGAATTGGAGGATTGGTGTTGTAAGGCCACTGATGAGGTGCAGTACTTCATATATACTGCTGACTGTTATACTGTGCAATTATTCTTTTAATAAGATATAAATACTAACCCCACCCTCTCGGGGAAAAAATGCAGTACGCTGGTTCAGCTTGGGATGAACTCAAACATATAAGACAGGCTATTGGATTTTTGGTATCTATTCATCTTGTTGCCTGCATGGTACTTGTTCTTCTAATATTAAAAACTGACTTTCCCTGCCCCCCATAATTTAGGTCATACATCAGAAACCAAAGAAAACGCTGAATGAAATAACTCATGATTTGTGCCCAGTAAGTGGAAACTAGCGATCTTTTACTGATCTCTACTCAATAGTATAGTATATAATTAACTTAATTTCCCGATCGAATACGTACATTATGAGTTGTGACTTCCCTCCCTATTCACAGGTCCTCAGCATACAACAGCTATATCGGATTAGCACCATGTACTGGGATGACAAGTATGGCACACATAGCGTATCCCCGGATGTAAGTCTATCTTTATCTTCACAATAAACTAGATTTGATTTAAAATCGATCGTCTATGCCTGAAATTAACAAGTTATGTTTTGATCTAGGTCATATCCAATATGAGAGTGTTGATGACTGAAGATTCAAATAATGCAGTTAGTAATTCTTTCCTGTTGGATGATGATTCAAGGTAATTAGGCTATGCATGAAATAATTAATAACACCTTGCATTGAATTGCATTTGCATGTCGTCATTAATTAATTAATTAATCATCATCTATCTACTTTGCAGCATTCCGTTTTCTGTTGATGACATATCGAAGTCGAAGGAACCGATAGATATCTCTGATATAGAGGCCCCACCAAAAATACGTGCAAACACTGGCTTTAGTTTCTTGCTGCCACAACCAGCATGACTAACTCGATCTTGCCTTCATTTGTCAGTTAGATTTCACCATTATATATTTAATTTTTTTTTCTGTGCATTGCTTTGGCTCAGAAAGAGTATTGTATTTAACATGCGAAATTTATTTATTTCCTAAAGGGATGACAATGACATAGACATAGACATAGTGATAGTGCAGCAGATCTTGGGTGGGACTGGAGTCATTTTTCCATGAAAATTTCCCCATTTCCTTTCTCTGTCACTCGTTGGCAGTTGGCACCTTGCTTTTCTTAGGATAAAGAAGATTTTGTACCTAGAAAAAGGCATAGGAACTTCACCAAATTATATAGGCCCGCAGTGTCATCTATCAACAAAATCATTTATTTATAGACTTTTTAGATTTACTTATTCACATTTTTATTTCATTATATTTTCGATTTCTATTCTAACCTATTAGTAGTACTATGAATGTGAATGAATAAGGGCACAGACTAGTTCACGACATTACAAGCGTTGATCATTTAGTTCCATACATTTTTTAAAAAATTATTTAGTCTTTGACTGTGCGAAAAAACATTTACAATAAAAATCAGAGCACAGTGATGAATACTTGCAATTTCATATTAATATTAATTGAAAGAGTTCTCTATCACACACACTATAGTCCCTTTATTTGATTAATAAATATAATTAGAATTTATTTACATGAAAATTATTTTCAACATTCTAACACTACATTAACCGTCTAAAAAAAACATCTTCTGAAAATCCAAAATGTGGAATCAAACACAATAAATCTTTTAACAACTGAGTTAAGACTCTTTTAAGAGTAGCAAGCAGCCAAGCAATGGGTAACATACTTGGCATTAAAGGTCCCCATAAAAAGATTGGAGTTTTTACTAGCATTCACAGTAAAAGTTCTAGAAGATCCCGAACCTGCAGGATTCATACGAATTTATATTCAAAACTAGAGTTGAATACCTTCCAGTGGAAGAAACAAAACAACTACCACCAGTTTTACTGTAAGTTAAAGGACATCAGTTTTCAATGTATGAAATTCATATACACAGCTACAATAATCACACAAAACTATATTTAAACACAAGCAAACAAAAACGGATGAAAAACAAAATGGAAAAAGACCAAGTTCATCTTAGATTGAAAAACGACAAGTTTTCCCTTGTTCCATATTGTCATGACACTGAGGAAGTGTGTGGCCAATCTGGTAGAAAGTAAGGAACTACTTTGCTAGATTCCCATGAAATGGAACCTCCACGACCCTGATAATTAACAATTTCCACCGTTTTGGTCACCAAATCACACAGCAAAATGTTCCGCCCAGACCTAATGAAGATAGATGTAGAATTCTGAGGAAGGAATGATAATATTTGGGTCTCTTTAGAATGCGTGCTTAAAGACGGCATCTGCTTCCATAACACTTTAAAATTTAATCTCCACCTCAGAATCCACTTGTACTTCAGATGAGTACAGTTGCAGTAAATAGATGAGTTGTCTCCTGATTCCTTCTCAAGTATCCATATCTCCAGACCCAAGTTATTGCTCTGGCCATACTGCAAAAGCCCATCAGATGACTCCCCAAGAACAGATTCCTCATGCTCATTTGATAACACACCTGTTGGAAGTTTAATCAAGGCTATATACCTGTCTCCAAGACGAGGATCATAAATGGCAAGTTTTCCCCACATTGCAAACCAGTGTACAACCCCTCCAACCACCATAGCTGCAGTCCTTGGGTGCAATGCAAAAGTTGTAGAGCACATCAGAGTGGATTGCTTCCATTTTTTAGTTTCTGATGAGTAAGTCTCAATTGAGACAGTGTTGCGTTCCTTAAGTTTGCATTCACATCTTGCACGGATCACCTTGTAGCACATCTTACCATCAAGATCTTCATCTACAATCAATGCCATGCACAGAACTTTATAGAACTGCAAAGGTTCTGGGAGTTGATACTTTTGCTTGGTCACAGTATCGTACACATAATATGTCTTTGGATGGAAACCAGAAAGAATAATGCCTTTGGAACTATCAATGAAGTACCCAAGGTGTTTGAGGATTCCAGAAAGTTTCAAATCATCACCCTCTTTACAAGTGGACAAGATTGGGAGGGCAGGCTCCCAACGAGGGCGACGGTAGCCGTCCCGAGGTCTTCCAAGGTATAAAAAGTTGCAAACAAAAAAACCCAAAAGTCGATGACTTTGTCCCCATTGTCTTAAGTAGCATCGACGAAATGAAGAACTGCATATCACACGCAGCCATATTTTTGATACAATGATTAATTTGAAGATAGTTGATGGTGGTATTCGAAGTAGGATCTCATGCAGGATGTCATCACAATTAAGTGCAGCGGGATAAACACTATTACGTTTCATCCTCACAATTTTTGCCAGGCCAGTTATATCCTGCTAAGCATAAACTAACAACATCTTCAGAAGAGCCAAAAAGAAGCACAAACATCTCTTAACTGATAATGAGATTACATAAGTTCATTCATTGATAATATAATGGTAAATAAATAAAATATAAGCCAAGCCCATGTTCACCGCTGGTCTGGATTTTGCAACTGTGATGTCAAATTCAAACCCATTTATTCAGGGTTTCAGACATCAGAGGCAAAATTCGAATACAACGTATCTGATAAAGTATAAAACACGGTTTTCATATGAATTAACATCATCAATTTTTGTTTCATCGAGACAATCTGAATGCGGCTTTATATCGGTTAAAAGTGAAACATATTTATAATTTATTTATGCTATTTCACTTCGTTCTTCAACTTTTTTGAGGTTAGTAGTTATTAACACAACTTGCAGGAGACCCAGTTCCTAATCAACAAGTAACTAATCAAAAGTATGTGTTTTTTTAGCTTATTATTATGAAACCCGCATGCATTCGGTGAAAAGATTTGAAATATAAATTGATCCCATCTGCAAATAAATAAAACCTAAAACGGAAACCGGACAGAACAGGATAATTGCAAACAATACCATTGACAGAGACAGAAATGGAAATGGATTTACTGACTCTTCAAAATTGGGGCTTCAAAGGTGAGAGCTTGCGGTTGTGGTTGCGGTGCATGCTTTCCCTTGTCGATTGATCAACCCAAACAAACGAAGACGAATGTTTTTTTGGGTTGATCATGTTAAAACCATCGAGTTGGGTTCTCACTGTGATGTTGTTGGGTTGGGTTGGGTTCAATTGTGGATAGCAATAGCCCATTTACACCATCATCTTATTTTTATTATTATATATATTTTCCGAGAATTAGTTTTTGAAAATTTCGGAATATAAAAAAATCACATGATTATGAGTGGGATTAATTTTATCGGGTAATGAGCTGGGTAAATGGGAAAGTAGATTCGTCCCCAACTGAGTTCGATTTTTTGTAATTCTCACATATTTAATTATAAATCACACAAAATATTTTAAGAAAACACATCATTTTTAATTAAAAAATATTAAATCATATAAAATTATAATTAAATATGCCATTTCAACCATCAATTAAAACTTTAAATTTTAAACACTTTCACGTAAAAAAAAAGTTTAAATACTTAAAAAGTTTTATTCAATTTTTGTTCAATTAATATTTTTACATGATGGCAGGGCCCAGAAAATAAGTGGGAGCAGCACTAGGGTTAAAATAATGTTAGTCATGATGAAAAGGCCTGCCTCATTTCTTGATAATCTTTTCAAGAGCTTAAATTCATATTATTATATCGAGTAAAAATGGTATTTACACACCATTTAAAAAAAAAATTGTATACCATTTTTTAGGAGAAAAATATCAACTGAGGTGTGTATTTTCTTATGTTATCAATTAAAAATAAAAATAACTGAAAATAATTTAATAAAATAGTATCAAAGTATCAATTTGTTAACATCAAACATGAGTTTATGGCAAAGGCATTGACCAATAAAATTTAAGTCTACTAATCTATAACTTTAGCCTCATGAATGCTTCTTTAGTTGTGTAATGGGGGTACCACTCTAGTTTTCATAATTTTTTTTCAACATTTCAATTTTTTCATAAGCTTTAAAACAATGAAATGTTTTAAACATTTCAATTACCATGATTATGTGCAATTTTTGTTTTCAACCGCAAAATCTATATGTATACACTCAGATCTAGAGATGTCAAACAAACTCTTTTTCTCATTTATATCTTCAATTCTAAATTTATATGAATTTATTAAAGGATATAGAATTAAAACCAAACAAATAAAATAAAGAACAAAAAAATCATTTAGCCTTTATTTAATGAATTTTATACAGAATTTAATTGATAATTACATATATGTTAAAACATATGTTGTTAATGGTTTCGAATTCTACTAGAATTCTTTTTTTTTTTTTGCTAACTTTTTTTACTACAAAATTATTTTGTGTATCACTCTTTATTTTTATCATTTTTTTAGTAATAATTTTTTTCTAGTATTTGTATTCTTTTTATGCGCCCAATGCCTCGATTCCCTCGTTCCAGCAATAATTCGAAGAATCTTAACCCAATTGGGGAATAGGATATTCCTTTCCACTAATCTTCCAACAATAATAGATACTACACTACAAAATTATCCTTCTGTATCACTCTTAGCATTACCCATTATACTAACAATTCATGATTACATTATTGATCATTCGACCATGTAAAAAAAAATTATATATATTAATTATTAATGTATTCTAATTAAATGAAAAATAATTATGAAAATTAAAGTGTTATAAAATTGTATAATGAGAATAATATATCTCCCTGCTAAATTATGTCCCTTTATAAATACAACTTCTAATCTCCGGATTCTCAACAAATCTCTTTACTAACTTTCTAAGTGCCGATTGAAGAAGAAGAACATGAGAGTCTCAAAGTTGAAAACAACATCATTGTTTGTGGGAATCATCATCTCATTGCAGTTATTGGAGCCATGGCCAAATATTATAATACCACAAGAAACCTGAAGAAATGTGCAGTACTCTAGGCAAGTCGGATGCTTGGCTTTTGATATATATCATCTATGGTGTAAAACTAACAAGGAGGGATGATATCATTTTCGATCTGTTTTATTATATATGTCTTTCAATTCTCTTTCCGCTGTATATATATATATATGCTGCAGCTGCATGCATGTATCAAGTTCAATTCCTTCTGTTTCACTTTTTTCTCTTCTTACTTCTTTCATGTTCAATTTGAAATAAAACAATCAAAGCTAATTGACTACATACTGCTTTCTGTTAATTAATTAAACAAAAATTAACATGCTAGATTCATCAATAGAGCACGGTGGGTACATAATTTTTTAGATAAAAAACTACGTGTGGTTCTATCTACTTGTGGTATTAATTATCTGTCCTCACACCAACTACTAGCAAATTAGTAATTAATATTACTAAATAGGTTGCCAACAAAAACAAGTGAATATCATATATAGGAGAGTTGCTTTTTGCGATGGAAAAGATGGGTATATTAAGCTCATTTATTTTATTCAGTACTGCAGCTGTGTTAATTAACAGGTTATGGATAAGGATTATTTTTTGCTAGCTAGGTTGTCCTATATATTTTCTGCGTTGAACACTGTATATATATAGAGGTATATCTTTTGAGGTTTAAAATGGCGGAACAGTTTGGTTTAATTAATTGTGAGGCACACAACACAACAGTACTTAATTAATAGGTCTAAAAGTGAGATATTAGACATGGTTCGCTATTATCAGTGATAATATAATTTCCTTTTTCTCCACTTGTATATACATGAAACCCTAGACCATCGAATAATTAATAGACCAGACCAGACTGGCTTTAGTAATGAGTATTGTACTGATATATATATATATATATATATAATAATATTTTCTGCGCGCTTTTGAAAAAGAGAACATAGTTAGGCACGTGATCCACTCTGGCTTCCAGACATATATGTGTGCCTGAAACAATTTAAGTATTTAACCATGACAAGTTGACAACCATCCACTTCCCTAGCTAATGATCGATCTATTGTAGTTTATTCTATAATGAAATAAAGTATAAATAACATAAGATCTTTATAAATTGATAGTGTATTCATATATATTTTGAAATCGACTTATATTTTTTCTACTATAATTAATTAGCTTCATATAAAAAGATGATTTTTTAATATTTCATAATATATTTTAAAGTGAATTTTCCAAAAGTTAAAAATAAATATTTTTTAACAATTTTAATGTACGGATTGTTTTTTCTGCAATTTTTTTTTTAATTTTCCATTGTTCATTGTTGACATCAAGTGGCATGCAGATGCAGTAGGATATCGATCTGTAGTGAATTACTCTTGTCCTGAGTGACAGTGATGAAGCCACTTAATAATTAAGAAGTCACGCACGCTTGTACGATTTTCAACTTGTTAACTAATTTCAACAATTAAGGGTAGTTGAAAATATATTTAATAAATGAAAATCTCTTTAGAAGTGCTTTTTACACTAAAATTAATTATATACATCTTCTATGAATTAGTATTAGTATTTAGTACTGTAATTGGTAGTTAAGTGATAACGCTCTAAAAAAATGTTAACTAACGCCGGAGTTGCTTCAGTAGAATTTGAATTCTAAAATGAGGTCATCTTCTGAAAGAATAACAATAACAATAATATAATATTGCAACAGAGCCTAAAATATGGCAAAGTACATAATTTTCCACTACAACATAGTTTACATCACATCATCACTTGCTATTTGTCACAATCAATCAACAGGGGCTACTATTTCGAGCAGTCTCATCAAAGCCTTTAAGAAATGATCGGATTGCAAGATGTTCGGAAGCATATGTCATGAATGCAGCCAATATTATGCCCCCAACAACCATCAAACCTAACCTGTTCAAAATAAAAATTCAAGGAAATATTTCGTAACTCATCTTTTAATACCATAACTACTTTGAATTATTGGGCAGAGATTGGACATTGGAGGTTCTCTATTAGAACAGAAATTACCTTAAAAACAAGGCAGTTATTCCAAAAAGGCAAGGCAACGATGGAGCTGCAATGGCCAACAAGGCCATCCCTAAACCATAGTACCATGTAGCAACATCACAAGATGACATCTGTCGCTGATGACCTGTAAATACAGATAATATATAGATTCAATAAAAAAAATTAAATTAAAAAAAAAAAAAAACTATCTCAACCATCACAATTAAATGAAAAACAGAACCACAAAAGAAGCTTTACTCTGGAGAACATACGTTTTTCTGAATCATAATCGGACCCAGGCTGTGACAAGGAAGATGCTACTCGTGATCCCACTGTTTTTCCCCACTGATAAATCAAATGGATATAACCTCCGAAAAATATAAAGAAAATTGTGAATGTCCATTCATACATCAAAAGCAATCCAGTCCATGGCATCACTTGCCGAGGAACAATCAAGAGAGCTAGTCCCAAAGACACCACTGCAACCATAAAACAGACACAGACGGAAATGCCACCCAAATAAGCAGGAACCTTGTTCTGAGCACCATTTAAGACCTGCTAGACACCATTGAAACAAATCTTAGTATGTTGAAAATACATAAATATAAGCAATAAGTACATCCAACTAGAGGATATGCATTCCCTCATTTGAAGCCATAGCATGACCAGGTCATTTGATGACAGATAGTCATATAGACATAACTTCCTGTGCAAGAAAGAATGTGGGACTCGGTGTCAGGGATTTGGGGAAGCCACACATGCAGGGCATTGTGTTTGTCTTTCATCAAATGATTCTGTCATGTGAGGTCTTCACATGGCAGGATCCAACTCCCCAACTAGAAGACAGAAGAGAAAGCCAACCTGATGGACTGAATTGGTTGTTGATGTCGAAATACTAGTATATGAAAGTGGCCCATTTGATCTAATCCTATAATAAAGGTGTCTGACTTGATCACATAGTGAGCTTCTACAAAGTGTACTGAAGTACCCTTGATTCTGCAGAAAATACAATGTTATGAGTAATGAGACTTGTGTACAGCTGTATTAGCTTAATGCAAAGAGATTGGACAAGAATATCAATCCATGATAGCTGACCTTTGTATATGAATGATAGCAGCAGAAGAGTAAAGCACAGAATGGTAGCAGAAAGAGAAATTTCACAAGAAAACTGTCTTTAGGATTTTGTCCCCCTCCGGTCCCAGGAAGGGATTCCTCAAGCTTTTCCCTTACATCCTAAACATCCCACCAAGGTTCGAACAAACAAGTCAGTATACTTTTTGTAACAAGCTTCAACTAGGAAGATATGATTACTTAGACAAATGTGGTCTTTATAAATATGAGGATGAGAACAATTTTTATGATATTAATAGAAGACCAAAAAAAGGAAAATGAGTTGCAAAAGTACCTGCCAGACATCAACAGGTTTCAAAAGCCAAGACGTCCACCAGTCCCAAGGCTTAAGGGGGCCCAGTGTATAGTGAATCACACGGAGTTCACTCTCATCTACCATCCACTGGATAGATCCGCATGAATAGTTAGAATGGTAGATAATATAATTGAAAGATGCAATACAAATGAATGCTCAGAGACAGATACATATGTTTGGTATGCAGGGTGTTATACTAAATATTCTACATTATAAAAGTTGTTTAGGCTAGGTGCCTATAATATGACATTATAAAATAAGAAGCTGAGCTACTGATTTATAAATGAAACAATTTTCACCCACCTATCACTAATTTTAAAAATTAGTGAAACATTTCAGAATTGACTGAAAGCAAAAGTTTCTACAGACCACACATGCCCAAAAACTAAACTTCTAACACTATTACACTAATTATAAGGAAGATGAAAATGCTAAGATGATGACAAATCATAAGACTTCTCAGATCATCACTTTGACCCGTTAATAAGCTCAGATTCACAAGTGCCAATTCTAAGTGCTGCCTGTGTTTGGTTTTCCATTGGGAAAGAACCTAATGTATGTTTGCCTGTAAGTAGCAACTAGTTATCACTTTTTGTTTGCATGCTTGGGAATTTGTGCTAATGGAAAACCAAACACACTGTAATAATGTAATATAGGGTCACTTGAATGCCATAATTTATTTCAATGATCACAAAGAATATCTGTTGAAAAAACAGTACATGTAAAACAAATCACATCACAATTATTGAACAACATATACATATACATGTAAGTGTAGGACTCTTTCAGAGAAGTTAATAATTCATTTGTAAAAGCAACATAACCTAGTATACAGTCCATCTCAACTGAACTCAAATGAGCAGATCCAGCATAATTAGGCTAAAATGGGGGAATATATCTCTCATGCCTCTCTGACTCTAATTACTCAAAAGGAAAGTACTATCCTCTCATTATCTATATTATAGTACCTTGTTAGCAAGCATGTAAAGACCAACATCAGCATTATACAGAGTTGATAATCGCTCCATTTCAGGAATGGGTCTGGAACTCAACACCTCTGGGCTCAAATTTGGGTCAAAAACATGTGCATTGGGAAATTCAGAGTAATATGAATTGAGAAATCCTTGATCACCTGTCAAAGGGAGAAAGACAGATGAAGACCATTGTTAAAAGCTAGCAGGTTGAAATCGACATCTAGCATATATGGTTCTTAAAAAAATATATAAATCAAAAGAAAAAAAGTAATAGAATATAAAAGTACCCAAAATTTGTTTTACCTCCTGTGTAAGATGCAGTAGTTTTTATTTTGGTTATCATGTCATTAAAAACAGTTGCAGATGGCTCCACCACCATGACTCCCGAATTCAACCTCTCGGAATGCTTTAAATTAGCGCAGAATTTCCGACACTTGAAAAGATCATCAATATTTTTAACCACAATAGTGTCCGCATCAAGGTAAACAACTGCACAATAGTGTCCGCATCAAGATCATCAATATTTTTGATTGATTGCTAGTGCATAAGTCTTTATCCAGGGAGTGCATGAAAATTAAACTCATAACCTAAATGAGAGTTATAAAGTTCCATCCTTATTTCTACAACCAGATGATATACACTAACAAAAGGCCACAAGAAAAATGTTACCTTTCTTGTAGTCAGTCATGTTAAATATTTTGAGCTTTGTGTAAACACCCCAAAATCTCTTTGGACGCACTCGATTAGGATTAGCCAGTAAACTAATCATCTCCACTATCCACCCATCAGCCTTCATAAAATTCAAACACAAATCCACCAAATAAACAGTTAAAATCACAAACTACACAAAACTCAGGAGTCAACAGATTCATGTCAAACAGAAAGATAAAGTTCAAAATTTGAAATTTGAAATTTTGACGAAGACCCATTAAAGAGAAGATGATGATTACCCGGAGAAGGCTTTTGGCATAATCAGACACACCATCGGAGACCAACACGACCATGTCCTTGTTGGATCCAGTGTTCCGTATTGATTTCCCCAGAACTCGAACACCCAACAAAAATTCATCTCCGTACAAAAGAGTGACATATGCCTGGTCCGTTTTCTTAGTCTTGGATCCCACACAACCTTCAAACTGAACACAAACTAAAACTATGATAACTATCGAACCTAACCACCGTGTAACGCCACTTGGTTTCATTGTAACTCGATTCCGATTCGCCACTTTTTCTTTCTATTGGACTCTGACTTGAATTTATAGTTGCGGATAAAATAAAGGTGGGAAGTTGATTTAAATTTTCGAACTTTTGTTTTCCCCGTCGTCTCTGACCAGAACTCTGGTGGTCTTCTCTGGCTGCGTGCTTGCAATTTGTGATCCCCTGCTGTGAGTTCCACGGGAAAGAGCTGCCACCTCCACTGTCATTTTCGGGGAATACAAGAATAAAAATCGCAATAATTCTACAAAGCCTTTTTTTTTTTTTTTTTTTCTTGTTCTCTAACCCTTTGTTCGAAAATGAGGTATAGGAAAAAAAATCTTAAACTATATCAAAGAAAAAGAAAAAAATGTTTTTAAAATTTAAGTATTTTTAATTTTCTTTACAATTACAACTAAACAAAAAATATTATTATATGTTTTTTTTTCATTTCTTTATACATTTTTCCTCTTATCTAAAACAAATATAAAAAAAATGGTATATATTAGAAATGTCCAATAAAGGGGAATATTCGGACGAAATCTTGGCAAGTTCTTGAAAGTTAAATTTGACTGGTATGCATTAAGGATTTCAGCTTCAGCATTGTGCAAGATACGAGTAAAATGTAAAAATTGGAGATATCTTAGATCTTATCTTGCTTATTTATTATTTTCTTGAATTTCAATAATTAGGCCAGTACATTGGCCTTACTTATTAATGGTTGAGATCAACCAAGAATACTTATAGAACATTTTAATTTACATATATATTTATGAAGATAAAGAATATTATGTAAAATTAGTTTAATCTACATATATTTATTTTAAGGATAAAAAAACGATTAAAATTATTAAAATATATACATTTAAAACGTTTAATTTTAAAAATTATTATAATTAATAAAATATAACTTTGAATATTATTTACAAATAACTTATTATATACCAATAACCTCATGCATTTTTTTTCTACAGGAAGAAATACAAAGGCTTTGCCAACCTTGTGTTAGTTGCGGTTGAGGTGATCACAAACATATTTAAAGCTTTTTCATGGAATTGTGAATTTTTTTTTATATTTTATATTGAAAATTTTCAAACTTTTACATACGAGTTTATGAATACACACATTTTGTGTTATTTATGATATCTTAAAATAAGTAGTAAATGTTCTAATGAAAATTTAAAATGACTATGCATATTCACATACCGTCATATTTAAAGCAACAAGTAAATTCCCTTTTTAAATCTCCTTATCTAACCTCTTAAACATAGTAGCATATAGTTGATAATTGTATATGTAGGACTAGAATTAGAATGCACTATTATCCTTCCAAGAGTGTTAAACTCCCATTACCAAGATGTTCTTAAAATAGTATATTCTTCATTTTCTGAAATTTCAAATGTTTTTACAAAGAGAGGACAAAAAAGAGTTGAAAACATAAAAGCGCAAGTAATTATTTAGGCAAACTAAATAATACAACTTATTTTGTTTGAACTTACAGACCCAATAATGAAGAGCTCTGTCTAGAGTATATTTTGTTTGATAAAGTCCACAAAGTGACTCAATTCAATGGGATTAGTTTTTATCCCTTCTTGTTCAGTATTGCCAGCAGAAGTTTCATATGAAGAAAAGTTCATCAAAATGAAGGAAAAAAGTTTCAATTATTATTACTCTAGACTATAGACAACAATATCCAAATTATTTATTCATGGAAAAAAAAATCACAACAAATAGAAATAAAGTTAAAACTGTTAAAACTGAAAACAAGAATGAGACATTATCCATCTTACATGATAGAAGTCCACTTATCCCATGTTTTATGCGCAAAAAACTCAATCCATTGCGTCGCAGTTAAATTGGAACAAAACATATAATTGACGAGTATAAGTAGGAAAAAGGGGGCATTGACCTGTACTGTACTATTTCTATATAGCTAGCTAGCTAGCGTCAGCGAGTGTAAATCTGAAATAGAAGAAGAAATATTCACTCAAAACCTGGATACAGCCAGCAAGATGCAGAGAGTGGGAGCGAGTCGAGAGTGGACCTTCATCACTCCAACAACACCACGTTTTAATGTATAGTACTTTTTTTTTATAATTTCTCTTCTTGTCTTATAAAAAAAATTATATATTTAATGTATTGAAAATATAAATTTCTTATAAAACATACTACTACTACCAGTACCATATAAAAGAAGTAAAAAATATTAGGCCACTTTAAAATCAATAAACATAAATATTCATCTACCTTCTCTTTTTCTTTTTTTTTTTTTTATTAATTTGTGGCCTTATGTAAAATAACACAGGACAAGAAGAATACATGAATTGAACGACATTTACATAAAGCGTTAATTAAACATTTACAACAGCCCTTTCCGGCGGTTCCCCGGCGCCGGCGTAAGTAATCGTATCCTCAAGCCCAAACACCGAGCCGAAACACGAACACGGCCCGCCGCCATTCCCACGCCGTCTGGGCGTCTCACTCAGGCGCTTCGACGTAAGCTCCTTCCTCCATCTCCGAATCTTCGTCTTCATCCCCTCCGTCCCGGAAATGATCATACGAACCTCGGAGATGCCGTCATCAACGAGAGTATATCGTCCCCGCTTGATCGGTCCACAGTGGACGCAGACTGAACTCAGGAGGAAACAGGGCCAGTTTGATGGAGTAAGAAGACAAAGACAATCCATATTTAGCAAAACTATCTGCGACGGAGTTAGTTTCTCTGAAGACGTGGTTCCAACAAATGGAATGAGCCTCCTGAGCAAGATACAGGATTGAAGAGATAAGCCTAGCGTGAGGCTTGTCTTGTCGGAGCACTTTGTTGTTAATGAGCCCGACAGCGATACGAGAATCACTTTCGATTATCATATTTCTGAATCCCATTGACAATGCCAATTCCATTCCAATCTGAATTGCCCGCAACTCAGCCTCGACCACACTGTCACAGTTCAACAGTTGACTGGAAAAGCCGCTGATGAATGTACCGTCGCAGTCTCTCATGACCCCTCCTGCAGCGGCTTTTTTCCCATGGAAAGTAGAGAAGGCTCCGTCGCAGTTGATCTTAACGAAGTTCTCGGGAGGCATCGTCCACCAAACCAATCGAGTGACTTTTTTTTGGATTGTCTTCCTTGGGGTGAACTGAGATACCATCGGACCATGCATGGAGATTACGACACTCATTTCCATATATGCAGCAGTTATCGTTTGCCCAATATTTGCATATGTTGGACAAAGACGATGATGTTGGTGTTATTAATCCATTCCCACGACCAATATCTTCCAGTGCTGACATCATTTTTCTCATTTCAAAGGTATCCATTTATGAGCGTGGATAATGAAGAATGTATGTGAATGTGACTGTGGTTTCAAAGAATGTGAAAATGATCTTTTTTTCTTGAATGTGGTTTCAAATAAAGTGAAAATTGTATATTTATATTATAAATTTTGGCGGGAAATTGATTAATACCTCCCTCTATCTATCTATCTAATTCTATCTTATCTCTATCTATCTATCTAATACCGTTTCTATCTTTATTTTCTGGCAAATTAACTAGTAGGTTCCTAAACTGTTTGAATTTTTTTAATCAAATCCTTAAACTAAAAAAATTAATTGCAATTAAATCATTGGTGACAGGAGATAGGAAGATAGAAACTGCAATTGTAGCTACTTTAAAAGTCCCAAGGACTTGATAAAAAAAAATTCAAGATTGAGTACCCAATTATAATTTTTTTTTGTTTGAAAACTTAATTATTATTTTTTAAAATAGTTTAAGGAACTACTAATTAATTTAACCTAAAAAAAAGTCATGCCTCCTGCTATAAATAAAAGTATTCATAATAATAATGGTCATTGATGTCATTAGGAAGAGATGGTAAGTTAGACAGGAGTAACATTCCATTTCACAAGCTCTCTTGAAAGCAATTTAGATGGTAAGTTAAACAAAAAATGATAAGTTCTCCATAAAAAATTTTCATATACAAGTGTAATGACTCAAATGACATGAATTATTATAACATACATAAAGAATAAAGAATGACTGGTTTAATGTATAATTTAAATTATTTGTTTTCAGTTTCTTCAATTTTCATATTGTGTATTGTTTCTTCCAGTGTGAGTTTTTCACGTGATGAAGATTTGGCAGATGCACTTCGTTCCCCTTCTCACGTTGATGGAACTAAATCTTGGTGGAGATTCTGGTCCAAAATGCCTGTTATTGAGGTTTCCTCTCCCCCAATCATATCCATATCTTGTTTAATGCAGAAAAAATTTAGATTCAAACTTTTTTCGTGCAACTTCCAGGATCAGGTTGTGTCCATTACACCTATAGAAGTTGTTGGTGTAGTTCATGGAAGTGAGAAGCCAAGCATATTTGTTCCGGCAAATGATCCTGCATCTTCCCAGTGGTTCTATGTTGATGTTCCTGGCATTGCTCGTGCTTGTGACCTTCCAGAAAATATTATCTATGTTGAAGATGTTAACGAAAATGTGAATCCAAGTAATCCTTACCCTGTGCCCAAGGATGTGAATTCCTTGATGATTCGAAGTTCAGTCATGCCTAGGAACCACCTAAACTATAAATTGACATGGTATGCAACTTACTTTTCTCTCCTCATTGAATATCAATGCATTGTTGGTCAAATTAAAAATGAATTTATATATATTGGATCCTACCAGCTTTTGTATATTTGATTGCAAGATCATGGGTTTTGCTATAAATCTATAATACGTAGTTTACCAGTTACCACTAATAGTATATGATTGAAAATCCACTAAATATTAACTAGAGTTTACTTGTGGAAATTAAGCTTGACATAAGTTATAAGGTTTTCAATGTGAAGGCAAAGGAAATAAGCAGTTTTCTGATGAGGTTGAACTTGAAGCCATCTTTCTAACAAATTTTCATTTGTATTTGTCAGGTATTCTCTTTCTGCAGCAGTTACATTTATGGCTTTTAAAAGACTTACACAGAAAAATAAGCGGAGATAGCAAAGTCATTTTGCGGTTGCATTTATAGTTGAAATTTACGGACTCATACTCCCTCATTTGACATCTATCCATCTATCTCCTTGGAGCATTGTTTTACCCAATTTTTTCTTCAAATATCAATTTTCAAGCAACTTTAGTTATTAAAGTGAAGTCTTCCTCACCCAAAAACACTGATGAAATGAATGTGGGGTGATATTTTTTGTGCAACAAAACCATGTTTTGAATTTTGATGTCAAGGGGATGGAGATGTGGATATTTATTTATTGTGGGAAAAGCAACTAGTGTTAGTAAGTTGTGAGTATACTACAAATCTTATCGTCTCATGGTTCCACTAATTTAAATTTCAATAAAAAAAAGTTAATTATCCAAGCTGATTCATTTTTTTCATTTGGATCATAAACAATGGAGTTGGTTGAGTTCATGGACTATATTAGACTCTCGGTCATTCCTCAACAGACTTAATATCTTTTATTTTGTTTTATTTTTTTTTGCATAAAATAAGAATATTTTAATAATTTAATGTTTAATTAAATATAAATCAATTCCTGTTTCCAATCATAATCAATTATTTTAATCAAGCTATTTTTTTTTTTTTCTCTACCAACCAACTTTAATTCAAATATTTCATCTTTTCTTCACTCTCCTTCACTAAAATCAAACAACCCTGTTTTTCACTCTCTTTCTTCTACATTTCACTTCTTTTCATTATTATTTTTCATTCCTCATAACGAAACACTATTAACTCGAAAAAAAAAAAAAAAGGTTGAGACGAGGTGGGTCAATCAAACTATCCATTGATGAATATTAAATCGACAAATTCTATTTCTAATTCTTTTAAAAAATAATTTGATCAGAACAATGAGTAGAATTGAATTTACAGGAATCAGTGAAATTTCTTAATATAAGATCAATGTGAACAGTAAAAACTATGGTTTAACAACTATGCAACTAATCAATTATTTTTTATTCAAATGAGTTCTTTATATTCCCAATTTGGGCAGAATGTTACATAACAATTAACAGCAAATGCCTAAAACATTTGCTAACAAATAAAAGTCTAAACTACTCCCACCTGTACATCTAGACACCGGAGATGAAATAAATAACAGTATGGAATCGATACATATCGGAAATAGAACAGGGAATTCCTCAAGAAATTTATTTGTTTCCCACCTTCTCTACGGATCGCAGCAAGATTGCTTCACTCTACTCCAATTCTTGTTACATCAACCTGATTTTCTATTTTTCCTTTCCCTACAAGTTGAATCATCATATTCTTTCAAACAACAATACAGTCAAAGTGTCAACCAGAAACCTCCTGGACATTATTTATTAGAACGTAATCAACAAACAACATACATATACTTATATATTTTTTCTTAATCACTTATTTCTTTTCATTTATCCTATGTTCTTTATTTCTAAATTAAATTACAATATTTTAATTTTAATTATGTAATCCATGTAACAAAATATTACTAGTTATTAGGAACACGGAAAGCAGAATATAGAATTAGATGATCAGGAATTATACAACTAAGCAAAACAACACTTGTTAAATTGAACTAACCTTTTTTTTCCTTATCACAGCAAAAGACGCTTCCACAACTACACCGAAATGCTTTAATAGGATGGTCGTGATCATCAAAATCAATACCATAATCCTGCAGATAATGTCATATGAGTATTACTATTATGGACCTAACACTAGAAAACCATGCGAGGTGCCAAAACAAATGAATGCTCTTTAAAACCAATGTTCAAGTTTTTTTTTTTTTTTTTGCCAAATGCTCTCTAAAACCGTTTACATTCCAGAATTGAATTACCTTTTACGCATTAATTAAATTCATAAACTAATGCAAATGCACAATAAAAAAAAGTCCGTCTTAAATCGGTCCAATTGACTTACCCATGTCAACTCCTCATATGCACTCACTTTCCTGTTGGTGAAGAAGGCAAGCTGCACAAAAGGAACAAAACACAAAATTCTGAGTATATGCCCCTAATTTAATTTTGGCTTAATAGCACTTTTGGTTCTTCAGGTATTGTAATTGTGTGATTATCATTCTATGAAATATTTAACAGATTTTGCTGACATGACATTGAATGATGGTGGTAGCTTAGCTAACATATTGCATGTTTGGTCTCTCACAAATGTGATATCATAGGGACTAAAAGTGTGACTAAAACTGCATAATCGCGCAATTGGAAACTAGGATCAAAATTGCACAATTACTATTATACCTGGGAGACCAAAAGCACAATTAAGCCTTTAATTTTTATCATCTTGCACAAAATTAAGTAAATCAATCTGGTAAAAGACAACTACATGAGTATAAAAGAAGGTAATCATTACATGATAATAATGGTGATCAGGATTCTCTATTTCAACAGGAATGTCTATGAGATTTGCATCATAGCATCTGCAATGACAAACACAGATCAATAAATGGTTCAGTTTAGTAAAAGAAAAGAAAGTGAACAGTAGACAATGAAACATAAAACTGAACATGTTTGGCCATTGAAGATGGCAAAATTTAATTTGTTTGGTAATGCAAATAGTAATTTTAGGAGATTACTTTTCATACTGCCATTATAAGGATTTTTATATTTTCAACCAATTACAAATCATCTATAAGGATTAAGGAATGACTTTTAAAGTAGTTATTACAAAATTTACAAAATTATTACACATGATTATTTGTAATTCAATGATAGTGTAAAAAATCAGTGCATCGTAATTCTAATTTCAATTGGTATATGTTATTGATGAATTTCAAAAAAGGTATGTTTTTTGGTATATGGTTACCTATGATTGATAAACCTTCCAACATTTCCATTGTTTGTTCCATCTAAACATAGAGCCTCCTCATCCTTTAACCCCTTTTCTGAGCCCCAGTCCGCATCAAGAGTTACAGGATATGTATGTCTCTTATTGCGACTATCCTGCATAATCCTGTCGTATAACTCCATATTGGTTAATATTTCTCCTACATATTCACATACAAAAGTTCCTTTTGGTAAATCTTCTAGCGCTCTAAGGCCCCAGCCTTTTCCTTCACGAGTTAAGAACACCTGAAGAAGGAAAGATAACAATGTATTCATCAACAGCTAACGTTTGTAGCACTGTGCAAACATGTTAGGAAACTGAGTTTACTTTCCAAACTGAATTTGGAGCACCCCAAACGAAAATCCAAACATCCTCTAAGTTGTAACAGTATTCAGAGAATTGCTTACCTGCAATTTGCATGTTATACCCTGTTGCACTATCCGATTCCCGCAGTTCATGTCACATCCACATTTCCTCCAACATTCCTTTATAAATTTCCTAACCATATGCCCCTTGCATCGTTCAAGCGTGTCCTCATTCTTGGACTTCTCTAAAGGGCACTCTTGACAGTACACATAATGATGATCTTGAGGTTCATTCTTCATAGACACACAAGCTGTTAGAAATTCATCTTTCAACAAACCTTGAGGAGTGTAAGCAAACTCTCCGCCAGTTTCCTGAGCACATGCACAAGGCAATGATGAAGAGAGACAGTCACCAGAACAATCAGAACAACAACCCTCATCCGAAATCCGAGCCAAAGAAATATTTACAACAGCACTTTGATAAATTATATTACATGGTATGTAATTAAACTTTGGCAAGTCATCACTACTGCCAATTTCATTTATTAATGATATTTTCACCTTTTCTGAACCTTTTGTTATGTCACTGATAAAATGAACATATTGTGAATTGGCATGCTTGGAATTTGATCCCTTCCGATATCCCAACTTGTGATAAGCCCTGCAAAGTTCATCTAATAGCTTTGCCATAGAAATTTGAGGCCCAAGAGTGTTGCATGAGCCAAGGTACTTCTTGTCCATGAACTTCATAACAAGATCCAAATTAGGAATACAGAAATTTGGTTGTTTCAATGCAGAGTCACAATTCAAATATATTTTTACTTCTCCCACACGTGAAGAACTAGCAATCGTAAGATTTCCATTATCAACTGTGGCATTATGGTTGCATGCCAATATAACATCTTTACTTTGCATATCCTGACCCTGAGTTGACAAAGGTTTGGCACAATGATTTTCATCTGACGAATAAGATAAACCTAGAGAAAATCAACAAAAAAATTAACTACATTGAAATTTTTTATTTAAGAAGAAACCATATAAAACGAGAACAACCAATCATTGCTCCACTACAAAAGATTGGCTAAAGGAATCAATGGATGTTGGACTCTCTAAAATTAAGGATTTATTTAAAACAAAGTATTTTTCCTTGAGTATTATTGCCCTGATTATTTCTATTAAAATTTGGAGGTTTGTAGGAAAATAAGATATCATTTTTCCCACTGGGTTATTTAATATGATTTTTGAAATTTAGGAAAATGCCCTACGAATGGAAGATGAGCACTTTGGTTCATATGTCTAATCTAACACCAAGGAGACAATAGGACTTGTGCATACTAAATAGTTATAAAACTTACAAGTCACATAATAAAATTATGAGATAAGACGATCAAGCACAATTCAAGAGAAGAGATGAGGATTGTACAGAATCAATCTGAAATTAGTTAAAAACAGCTATTCTTCAATTTTGTGACAGGATTTTAAATATTTCATTGACTAATTCAAAACATAAAAATTATTTTATTAAATTTATTTACATGAAAAATATGAAAACCAGCTGATCTTCAATAAAAAAAAAAAAAATACGAATAACATAATGAAAATCACATCTTCAACAAAAAGCCGAAATAATGAAAAAGTAGGCATGATTACCATTATGATTCGTTGAAGCAAGTTGTATCTTGAGCTTCTTAGTTCTTGGCTTCACGAGCTCTGCAGATGATGCTTTCTGGGGGTATGATTTTCTATCTTGAGATGCCACACGAGGTAAATTTGAGATCTTTTCTACCTCACTCAGCATTGTATGCTGTGAACTGGTTTTGGGTTTAATTTCTTTCATGAATGTTTGAGATGGCAAACCCTTGTCGCCGTCGTCTACCAAAAGGGGATTCCGTTTTGGTTTATCTCCTCCGTGACAACTGGCATTAGGTTTTCTCTCACCTTCAACTCCCTATTTCAAGAAGAACGTAAATACATAACAAAGCATTAACTTTAAAATGTACAGAAAAGAAAAAAGAAAAAAAAGAGCAAAAGAAAACAAAAGTGTAAGAAGCTACATGATGCTGATTCCAATGAAACAACTCGAGAGTGGGAAATTAATACTAGTAGTCAGTTCATATGTCACTTTTCATCTTCTCAACTCAAGATGCTAATGGCCTAATTTAGTCATTTTTTAAAATAATAACTTAGTTTAAAATATAAAATGAATTAATTTTTTTTATAAATTAAAATTAAATAGGTCTCCCACGGTGAAAAATTAATATTTAAATTAAAGTAGTATAAACATATATTTTTTAATTTTATTTTGCTATAAATTTGAATCAAACTATAGGTCATAGTTTAAAATAACAATTTTATTCAATCAAATTAATGATCTATAAATATTTGAATTTCAAATATTTATAAAAATCATCAATATTTATGACCTAATATTTTGAAATTCAAATATTAAGTCAATTTGCTAACATTGCATGGTCATAAATATTTATAACATGTTAAAAAAAATATGAATTATATGTTTGTCAAAATGAATATATTTATGTACTTTTATAAATAAAAAAGTGTAAATTTGAAATTGAATAACAGCCATGAAAATGAAACTAGTTAAAACTAATTTGAAATTCCTCCAGCTATATAACAGTGGATTTGATGAAGATGGGTCCGTGGTGTCTGAACCAAATTAGCTGATGAACACATTGGCACCGTGATGGATGCAGTTAGTTGATATTTCATTATATAAGCCGGAGGAGGAGGCTGGAATACAATAGAACCAAAAACGATGTCGTCGACGGTTGCGCCTCCTTACCAGCTCCTTGAAATCAACATGATATCGGCCCAAGAGCTGGCCGGGATATCCAAATCGGTGGAGGCCTACGCGGTGGCCTGGCTGAACCCAGAGCGCAAATTGGCGACCCAAGTGGACCATGAAGGCCACACCAACCCAACCTGGAACGAGAAGTTCGTCTTCCGCATCGACGACAATTTCCTCAACTCCGTCATCATGATCGAAATCTATTCCCACAACTGGATCCGAGACATCCTCATCGGCACCGTCACCGTCGACGTCTCCAACCTCCTCCCTCCCAACACCAAACCCAAGCTCCGCTTCGTAGCTCTCCAGATTCGCCGTCCCTCATCCGGTCGCCCTCAGGGGATTCTCAACATCTCCGTCAACCTCCTAGACGCCACCATGCCTCTTTATTCAGACCTCAGCTTCTCCGATACCGCTGGCTATTCTAACAAAAGCAAAATCACTAAAACATCCCACGACTACGACTACGACGACGATAATAATACTTATACTACCAACCATCAAAGCGAGAAAAACGACTCCACCGTCAACGATTACGCCTACCATGCTGCTAATGCTAAACATTACGGTTACGACGATGACGAGGAGGACTCGGAAGAAGTGGGGTTGCGGAACAGGGGCTTTTTCAACGGTATGGGGGCCTCGCCGTCGGTGGTGGCGGAGGCGATCGCCAAGGGGTTGTACCCCATGCCGCCGCCTGTGCCGCACACGGCGGGGAGCTCGGAGATTGACGGCTGGTCTGAGAACACCGGCACGGAGGGGATGAAGACGAAGATTCGGAGATGGAGGAATGAGCTTACTCCGGCATATGAGGATGATGAACGGATGAAGGTGAGAGATCATGCTGGACTTTTACCCCAAACGTCGAAGCGCGTGAGTCAGACGCCCAGACGGCGCGGGAATGGCGGCGGGCCGTGTTCGTGTTTCGGCTCGGTGTTCGGACTTGAGGTTACGATTACTTACGCCGGCGCCGTGGGGAACCGCCGGAAAGGGCGCGCTGCTGCCAAGGGTCGTGGAACTACCGCCTCGTCTAAACTCACTTACGATGATTCCTATATTTGACAATTATTTATTGTAATGTTTAATTAACTCTTTATGTAAATGTCGTTCAATTCATGTATTCTTCTTTGATCCTGTGTTATTTTGCAAATTACTGATTAAAGGGTTAACATGCTTAGCACCACCAGTATAACCAACTTTAAATGTTACTCCACTAATCTTCAACACGTTGCAATGTAAGTTTTTTGATGAATGGAAAAAACTATAATTATATATCTATTGTGATTGGGATAAGCTAGCATAGTTGATCACCTTGATTAAGGAATTTGTATGAATATAATTATATCTCTATTGTTACTTAGTTTTCGTATGTTTTAACATAAACATTAATAGTAGTGTAAAACTATTATTTAAAATTGTAATATATATATTGAAATCTCGTACTTAAAATCATTCCTCACAAATGAATTTCTTTTGTTTCCTCGCGATCAGTTATTTTCGGTTTTCTTAATAGCTAACCAATCATATCTTAATGCTGAAACCAACGTCTTGTTAACGATTATCTGCTGTCCTAACAAAACAAACAGAGATCTAATGGTGCGACAGGGACATGCATCCAAATTGACAGTGACATCCACAACTGTAACCCACAAATAGCCTTTTCCTTCTTGTTGTTTTGTTTTTGCTTGATCCACTTCATTTCTTTTTTCTTGTCTGGTCGATTATCCCACTCCTTTCTGGTTCAAGTTGGTAAGATTTTTTCACAACCCGTACGCTCAAACAATTAGTAAATAGGTGGATTAAGAAAAACCCTGTAAATTGGTGAACTCGGTGTCTCTCGAACAAAAATTAAGATCTAACTCTTCCATTTAAATAATTCAACTCTCATAGATTAATATATTTTGCATTCGCACACCATTAAAGAGAGATTGAAAATTGATTATATGATTAAAGGACAAAATTATTTATCAATCATGTCATATTTAATTTATTATTAATTTGTTAATTTAATTCATAACTTTAATATTTATTTTTTAAAATTATTTTCATTTATAAAACTCACATCCAATTAAATTTTCTAAATAAATAAAGTGAGATATGAGAAATAGAGATTTTTTTTTTAGTGAGATGAGAAATTGAAATATGAAATTTATAAATTCAAGGCCTAATCTATACACATAAAAAAATATAGAATTAGGTGAAAAATATTTTTAAGAACTCTATTCTAACAAAAATCAAACATACATTTAATGTTTATTGAACTAACTTCATCTTACATGCTATGAAAAAAAATCTTCTCTCAATTTTTGTCAACCATATCGAAACACAAGCACAATGAAGGTTATGTCAAGACAAGACAGAAGTCTGAAAGCAAATTAAATGTCAAAACCATGTTTTTCTTCTCTCCAGTCTCCAATACTCTTGGCTTTCTTTGTTGTTACTAGTCAACGCAGTTATAAAACAAGAGTATTGCAAACATTTGAAGCCAAAGGAAAGAAAAATCATTTTCTCTCTCTCTTTCTCTCCTCCACCGCTTGATTGAGAGTTTTGGAGAGGGGGAACTCTGAAACACAAACCATCTCTACCTCTTTCTCTGCTGAGTGCTGACAGTGTCAGAGATGTTTGGTTGTGAGTGTTTTTGGTGGAACAGTATTCCCAAATCCTACCCTTCTGAGCCAGAGCCCTTCTCTCTGCCAGCACCTCTTCCACAATGGCCACAAGGTGCGTGCTTTTTGTGTATTCATTACTGGGTCTTCTTTGCTTTTTCTTAGAATTGGTTTATATTATATCCAAATGTTATCTGTTGGAATTTATAACAGCTATTCCATTCCTCTTAGAAGGATTTATTTATTTATTTATGTTTCAAAGTCTTACTTTCCTTTTTTGAGGATGATGGTATGGTGCATGAAGAATTGGACCATTTTCCCCCTCTTGGTGCATTCAGCTATCAGAGTCTCTTCCTTCATCTATGCAATACTGTTTGTTGATCCAAAGAGATGACAGAACCAACTTACTTTTTCATCTTTTGATTGATAATCATGGATAATCCTTCTTGGTGTTTTAATAGTCTGGAAGTATTCATGAGAAGATTTAACTTCATATTTTTTGATACAGAGATTTAACTTCATATTAGCATGTAGAATTAGATTATTTAGAAAAGATATTCATAATACGTGTCATTCTATCAATTTTGTCATCTTGCCTAATACTTTAAGATACACAATTATTTCTTTGCAAATAAAATAATAAATGGTACTGAATTTCTTAACTTTTGGGTTAAACATGATTAGTTGGCTTATCTTTAGTTCTTTGCTTAAACCTGAAGGTAGTGGACAGAGTGTCTTTAACGTGATATTAGCTTATGAAGCTGTGGGTGATACACCCACCCATACTGACTGGACTGGTTCAACTGATGGGATAATTGGGTTTGTTTTGATGGGGTTCTCAGTTACCAACCAATTTTAAAAGAAAAAATGTTGTGTCTTTCTTGCATGTAAAATCGTGGCAATAGCATTAGTCAATGCTCTACATACTGCTTTGCTTCAACAAATGGTTGAAAAAACTTGTTTTCTTGCCTCTAATGGATGTTTGTTTGCATTATAATTAATGCATCAAATAACACACCATAATTGCAAAATTGACTAGCATAATGTCTGGCACAGCCGCACAGGTTTAATTACAGACGTTGAAGTTGAATTCTTGTCATCGATAACTTCTTTAATTATGTATTTGACTTTCTATTGCTGTGCCATCAAATGTTTGTGGCGTAACATATAAACTTGTGAATGATATATATGGTGGCAGGTGGTGGTTTTGCTAGTGGAAGAATTAGCCTTGGAAGACTAGAAGTCTTAAAAACAAGCAAGTTTGAGAGAGTTTGGAGCTGCCCAAGTTCGCATGGTAAATCACAGGGTTTTGTATTTTACAAACCTTTGGAGATTCCAGATGAGTTTTTCTGCCTAGGTTACTATTGCCAGTCCAATGATCAGCCCTTGAGAGGACATGTTCTTGTGGCTCGCGAAACGTCTTCTGAACCTGAAGCTGAATCTCCAGCTCTTAAAAAACCAATTAACTACTCTTTGATATGGAGTGCTGATTCACCACATGATGGATCTGGTTATTTTTGGTTGCCAAATCCTCCATTGGGATACAAAGCAATGGGGATAGTAGTGACCAACAAACCAGATGAACCTGAAGTTGAAGAAGTTAGATGTGTGCGAGCCGATTTGACAGAAACTTGTGAGACTTGTGATCTATTACTATCCACGAAGTCAAAATTTTCAAGAATTTCATTCAAGGTTTGGAACACAAGGCCTTGTAAAAGAGGGATGTGGGGTAGAGGTGTATCAGTTGGGACATTCTTCTGCAGCACCTATTCTAACCCTGAACAACAAATAGCAGATATTGCTTGCTTGAAGAATCTTGACTCCACCTTACATGCCATGCCAAACATAAACCAAGTTCATGCACTCATAAATCATTATGGCCCCACAGTATACTTCCACCCTGATGAGATATACTTGCCATCATCAGTGCAATGGTTTTTCAAAAACGGAGCACTTGTGTATTCAAGAGGCAGTGAGAAGGGTAAAGCAATAGATTACCAGGGGTCAAACCTACCTAGTGGAGGAGCAAATGATGGTGCTTATTGGATAGATTTGCCTACTGATGACGATGCTAGAAATAATGTAAAGAAGGGAGACATAGAGAGTGCAGAACTCTATGTTCATGTGAAACCAGCTCTGGGAGGAACATTTACTGATATTGCTATGTGGGTGTTTTGTCCCTTCAATGGACCTGGCATAATTCAAGTGGGGTTGATGAACATTGAGATGAACAAAGTAGGTGAACACGTTGGTGACTGGGAACACTTCACCCTTCGCGTGAGCAACTTCACAGGAGAACTATGGTCTGTGTTTTATTCTCAGCATAGTGGAGGAGAATGGGTAGATGCATCCAATTTGGAGTTTAATGAAGGAAACAAAGCAATTGTTTATTCATCAAGGCATGGCCATGCAAGTTTCCCTCATCCAGGGACTTACATTCAGGGATCATCAGCACTTGGAATTGGAGCAAGAAATGAAGCAGCTAGAAGTAAAGTCGCAGTGGATTCCAGCACAAGATACAAGGTTGTTGCTGCTGAGTATCTTGGTGTTGTTACTGAACCATGTTGGTTGCAGTACATGAGAGAGTGGGGTCCTACCGTTGTGTATGACTCACGTTCTGAAATAGATAAGTTGATAGACCTGCTTCCTGTGTTTGTTAGATTTTCTTTGCTGAATTTGTTTGAATTGTTTCCTACGGAGCTTTATGGTGAGGAGGGGCCAATTGGTCCAAAGGGAAAGCCAAACTGGGTAGGAGATGAGAAGTGCTACTAGTCTCTTCTCTATGTATTTTGTAATAACTACTTTAAAAGTCATTCCTTAATCCTTATAGATGATTTGTAATTGGTTGAAAATATAAAAATCCTTATAATGGCAGTATGAAAAGTAATCTCCTAAAATTACTATTTGCATTACCAAACAAATTAAATTTTGCCATCTTCAATGGCCAAACATGTTCAGTTTTATGTTTCATTGTCTACTGTTCACTTTCTTTTCTTTTACTAAACTGAACCATTTATTGATCTGTGTTTGTCATTGCAGATGCTATGATGCAAATCTCATAGACATTCCTGTTGAAATAGAGAATCCTGATCACCATTATTATCATGTAATGATTACCTTCTTTTATACTCATGTAGTTGTCTTTTACCAGATTGATTTACTTAATTTTGTGCAAGATGATAAAAATTAAAGGCTTAATTGTGCTTTTGGTCTCCCAGGTATAATAGTAATTGTGCAATTTTGATCCTAGTTTCCAATTGCGCGATTATGCAGTTTTAGTCACACTTTTAGTCCCTATGATATCACATTTGTGAGAGACCAAACATGCAATATGTTAGCTAAGCTACCACCATCATTCAATGTCATGTCAGCAAAATCTGTTAAATATTTCATAGAATGATAATCACACAATTACAATACCTGAAGAACCAAAAGTGCTATTAAGCCAAAATTAAATTAGGGGCATATACTCAGAATTTTGTGTTTTGTTCCTTTTGTGCAGCTTGCCTTCTTCACCAACAGGAAAGTGAGTGCATATGAGGAGTTGACATGGGTAAGTCAATTGGACCGATTTAAGACGGACTTTTTTTATTGTGCATTTGCATTAGTTTATGAATTTAATTAATGCGTAAAAGGTAATTCAATTCTGGAATGTAAACGGTTTTAGAGAGCATTTGGCAAAAAAAAAAAAAAAACTTGAACATTGGTTTTAAAGAGCATTCATTTGTTTTGGCACCTCGCATGGTTTTCTAGTGTTAGGTCCATAATAGTAATACTCATATGACATTATCTGCAGGATTATGGTATTGATTTTGATGATCACGACCATCCTATTAAAGCATTTCGGTGTAGTTGTGGAAGCGTCTTTTGCTGTGATAAGGAAAAAAAAGGTTAGTTCAATTTAACAAGTGTTGTTTTGCTTAGTTGTATAATTCCTGATCATCTAATTCTATATTCTGCTTTCCGTGTTCCTAATAACTAGTAATATTTTGTTACATGGATTACATAATTAAAATTAAAATATTGTAATTTAATTTAGAAATAAAGAACATAGGATAAATGAAAAGAAATAAGTGATTAAGAAAAAATATATAAGTATATGTATGTTGTTTGTTGATTACGTTCTAATAAATAATGTCCAGGAGGTTTCTGGTTGACACTTTGACTGTATTGTTGTTTGAAAGAATATGATGATTCAACTTGTAGGGAAAGGAAAAATAGAAAATCAGGTTGATGTAACAAGAATTGGAGTAGAGTGAAGCAATCTTGCTGCGATCCGTAGAGAAGGTGGGAAACAAATAAATTTCTTGAGGAATTCCCTGTTCTATTTCCGATATGTATCGATTCCATACTGTTATTTATTTCATCTCCGGTGTCTAGATGTACAGGTGGGAGTAGTTTAGACTTTTATTTGTTAGCAAATGTTTTAGGCATTTGCTGTTAATTGTTATGTAACATTCTGCCCAAATTGGGAATATAAAGAACTCATTTGAATAAAAAATAATTGATTAGTTGCATAGTTGTTAAACCATAGTTTTTACTGTTCACATTGATCTTATATTAAGAAATTTCACTGATTCCTGTAAATTCAATTCTACTCATTGTTCTGATCAAATTATTTTTTAAAAGAATTAGAAATAGAATTTGTCGATTTAATATTCATCAATGGATAGTTTGATTGACCCACCTCGTCTCAACCTTTTTTTTTTTTTTTCGAGTTAATAGTGTTTCGTTATGAGGAATGAAAAATAATAATGAAAAGAAGTGAAATGTAGAAGAAAGAGAGTGAAAAACAGGGTTGTTTGATTTTAGTGAAGGAGAGTGAAGAAAAGATGAAATATTTGAATTAAAGTTGGTTGGTAGAGAAAAAAAAAATAGCTTGATTAAAATAATTGATTATGATTGGAAACAGGAATTGATTTATATTTAATTAAACATTAAATTATTAAAATATTCTTATTTTATGCAAAAAAAAATAAAACAAAATAAAAGATATTAAGTCTGTTGAGGAATGACCGAGAGTCTAATATAGTCCATGAACTCAACCAACTCCATTGTTTATGATCCAAATGAAAAAATGAATCAGCTTGGATAATTAACTTTTTTTTATTGAAATTTAAATTAGTGGAACCATGAGACGATAAGATTTGTAGTATACTCACAACTTACTAACACTAGTTGCTTTTCCCACAATAAATAAATATCCACATCTCCATCCCCTTGACATCAAAATTCAAAACATGGTTTTGTTGCACAAAAAATATCACCCCACATTCATTTCATCAGTGTTTTTGGGTGAGGAAGACTTCACTTTAATAACTAAAGTTGCTTGAAAATTGATATTTGAAGAAAAAATTGGGTAAAACAATGCTCCAAGGAGATAGATGGATAGATGTCAAATGAGGGAGTATGAGTCCGTAAATTTCAACTATAAATGCAACCGCAAAATGACTTTGCTATCTCCGCTTATTTTTCTGTGTAAGTCTTTTAAAAGCCATAAATGTAACTGCTGCAGAAAGAGAATACCTGACAAATACAAATGAAAATTTGTTAGAAAGATGGCTTCAAGTTCAACCTCATCAGAAAACTGCTTATTTCCTTTGCCTTCACATTGAAAACCTTATAACTTATGTCAAGCTTAATTTCCACAAGTAAACTCTAGTTAATATTTAGTGGATTTTCAATCATATACTATTAGTGGTAACTGGTAAACTACGTATTATAGATTTATAGCAAAACCCATGATCTTGCAATCAAATATACAAAAGCTGGTAGGATCCAATATATATAAATTCATTTTTAATTTGACCAACAATGCATTGATATTCAATGAGGAGAGAAAAGTAAGTTGCATACCATGTCAATTTATAGTTTAGGTGGTTCCTAGGCATGACTGAACTTCGAATCATCAAGGAATTCACATCCTTGGGCACAGGGTAAGGATTACTTGGATTCACATTTTCGTTAACATCTTCAACATAGATAATATTTTCTGGAAGGTCACAAGCACGAGCAATGCCAGGAACATCAACATAGAACCACTGGGAAGATGCAGGATCATTTGCCGGAACAAATATGCTTGGCTTCTCACTTCCATGAACTACACCAACAACTTCTATAGGTGTAATGGACACAACCTGATCCTGGAAGTTGCACGAAAAAAGTTTGAATCTAAATTTTTTCTGCATTAAACAAGATATGGATATGATTGGGGGAGAGGAAACCTCAATAACAGGCATTTTGGACCAGAATCTCCACCAAGATTTAGTTCCATCAACGTGAGAAGGGGAACGAAGTGCATCTGCCAAATCTTCATCACGTGAAAAACTCACACTGGAAGAAACAATACACAATATGAAAATTGAAGAAACTGAAAACAAATAATTTAAATTATACATTAAACCAGTCATTCTTTATTCTTTATGTATGTTATAATAATTCATGTCATTTGAGTCATTACACTTGTATATGAAAATTTTTTATGGAGAACTTATCATTTTTTGTTTAACTTACCATCTAAATTGCTTTCAAGAGAGCTTGTGAAATGGAATGTTACTCCTGTCTAACTTACCATCTCTTCCTAATGACATCAGTGACCATTATTATTATGAATACTTTTATTTATAGCAGGAGGCATGACTTTTTTTTAGGTTAAATTAATTAGTAGTTCCTTAAACTATTTTAAAAAATAATAATTAAGTTTTCAAACAAAAAAAAATTATAATTGGGTACTCAATCTTGAATTTTTTTTTATCAAGTCCTTGGGACTTTTAAAGTAGCTACAATTGCAGTTTCTATCTTCCTATCTCCTGTCACCAATGATTTAATTGCAATTAATTTTTTTAGTTTAAGGATTTGATTAAAAAAATTCAAACAGTTTAGGAACCTACTAGTTAATTTGCCAGAAAATAAAGATAGAAACGGTATTAGATAGATAGATAGAGATAAGATAGAATTAGATAGATAGATAGAGGGAGGTATTAATCAATTTCCCGCCAAAATTTATAATATAAATATACAATTTTCACTTTATTTGAAACCACATTCAAGAAAAAAGATCATTTTCACATTCTTTGAAACCACAGTCACATTCACATACATTCTTCATTATCCACGCTCATAAATGGATACCTTTGAAATGAGAAAAATGATGTCAGCACTGGAAGATATTGGTCGTGGGAATGGATTAATAACACCAACATCATCGTCTTTGTCCAACATATGCAAATATTGGGCAAACGATAACTGCTGCATATATGGAAATGAGTGTCGTAATCTCCATGCATGGTCCGATGGTATCTCAGTTCACCCCAAGGAAGACAATCCAAAAAAAGTCACTCGATTGGTTTGGTGGACGATGCCTCCCGAGAACTTCGTTAAGATCAACTGCGACGGAGCCTTCTCTACTTTCCATGGGAAAAAAGCCGCTGCAGGAGGGGTCATGAGAGACTGCGACGGTACATTCATCAGCGGCTTTTCCAGTCAACTGTTGAACTGTGACAGTGTGGTCGAGGCTGAGTTGCGGGCAATTCAGATTGGAATGGAATTGGCATTGTCAATGGGATTCAGAAATATGATAATCGAAAGTGATTCTCGTATCGCTGTCGGGCTCATTAACAACAAAGTGCTCCGACAAGACAAGCCTCACGCTAGGCTTATCTCTTCAATCCTGTATCTTGCTCAGGAGGCTCATTCCATTTGTTGGAACCACGTCTTCAGAGAAACTAACTCCGTCGCAGATAGTTTTGCTAAATATGGATTGTCTTTGTCTTCTTACTCCATCAAACTGGCCCTGTTTCCTCCTGAGTTCAGTCTGCGTCCACTGTGGACCGATCAAGCGGGGACGATATACTCTCGTTGATGACGGCATCTCCGAGGTTCGTATGATCATTTCCGGGACGGAGGGGATGAAGACGAAGATTCGGAGATGGAGGAAGGAGCTTACGTCGAAGCGCCTGAGTGAGACGCCCAGACGGCGTGGGAATGGCGGCGGGCCGTGTTCGTGTTTCGGCTCGGTGTTTGGGCTTGAGGATACGATTACTTACGCCGGCGCCGGGGAACCGCCGGAAAGGGCTGTTGTAAATGTTTAATTAACGCTTTATGTAAATGTCGTTCAATTCATGTATTCTTCTTGTCCTGTGTTATTTTACATAAGGCCACAAATTAATAAAAAAAAAAAGAGGAAAGAGAAGGTAGATGAATATTTATGTTTATTGATTTTAAAGTGGCCTAATATTTTTTACTTCTTTTATATGGTACTGGTAGTAGTAGTATGTTTTATAAGAAATTTATATTTTCAATACATTAAATATATAATTTTTTTTATAAGACAAGAAGAGAAATTATAAAAAAAAAGTACTATACATTAAAACGTGGTGTTGTTGGAGTGATGAAGGTCCACTCTCGACTCGCTCCCACTCTCTGCATCTTGCTGGCTGTATCCAGGTTTTGAGTGAATATTTCTTCTTCTATTTCAGATTTACACTCGCTGACGCTAGCTAGCTAGCTATATAGAAATAGTACAGTACAGGTCAATGCCCCCTTTTTCCTACTTATACTCGTCAATTATATGTTTTGTTCCAATTTAACTGCGACGCAATGGATTGAGTTTTTTGCGCATAAAACATGGGATAAGTGGACTTCTATCATGTAAGATGGATAATGTCTCATTCTTGTTTTCAGTTTTAACAGTTTTAACTTTATTTCTATTTGTTGTGATTTTTTTTTCCATGAATAAATAATTTGGATATTGTTGTCTATAGTCTAGAGTAATAATAATTGAAACTTTTTTCCTTCATTTTGATGAACTTTTCTTCATATGAAACTTCTGCTGGCAATACTGAACAAGAAGGGATAAAAACTAATCCCATTGAATTGAGTCACTTTGTGGACTTTATCAAACAAAATATACTCTAGACAGAGCTCTTCATTATTGGGTCTGTAAGTTCAAACAAAATAAGTTGTATTATTTAGTTTGCCTAAATAATTACTTGCAGTTTTATGTTTTCAACTCTTTTTTGTCCTCTGCTGTAAAAACATTTGAAATTTCTGAAAATGAAGAATATACTATTTTAAGAACATCTTGGTAATGGGAGTTTAACACTCTTGGAAGGATAATAGTGCATTCTAATTCTAGTCCTACATATACAATTATCAACTATATGCTACTATCTTTTAGTGGTTTAAGAGGTTAAATAAGGAGATTTAAAAATGGAATTTACTTGTTGCTTTAGATATGGCAGTATGTGAATATGCATAGTCGTTTTAAGTTTTCATTAGAACATTTACACTTATTTTAGGAGATCATAAATAACACAAAAGGTGTGTATTCATACAAACTCACATATATGTGTAAAAGTTTGAAAATTTACCATTTCCTGGAGTGGATTGTAGATATATATATATATATATATATATATATATGAAAATACATGTTATTCTTTATGTGTGTGATGATAATCCATGTCATTTGAGTCATTACACTTTTATACTCTATGTGTAATTTTATCTATTGGCATGGTGCATTGTAGTTTACTTTCTTTCTTATACTTTACTAATGGAAATTTGGATGATAAACTTGGTCACGTCAATTCATGAGAATTGGTTTAGTGCAAGGTGTATAAACACATCAAAGCCTGTTGGTGAAGGTGTTATTGTTATACAAACAACAACATATATCTTGGTTGCTCTGTAAGCATATAATTCAAATTCAACATATTTATTGTGAACTATTAATGCACTTTACTCTCTTTGTATAGTGTATATTCATTTTTTAGTTCCACAGGGTACCAGGGTTCCATTGGTTTAGCATCTCGGACTATGGTAGGTGCTGATCAATTAACTTGGCAATTAGGGTGAAAAAATCTTTAAAATACTCCTTTAGATCTGTAGCATGCACTTACCAAAGGTTTAATTTTTCTGTTTCACTCCGATTTTTGTTTAGATGGTTGCAACCAAGTATCTTGGTGATAGAGCCATACATTGGTTAGTGGTTACAGTATGAGAAGGAGGTCTTGCTTTTATGTATTATACACATTTTGAAATAGATGAGTTGATAGATCTACTTTCGATAGTTGTTAAATTTTCTGTGAAAAACGTATCTGAATTGTTTCCAAGAGAGCTTGTGAGATGAAATGTTACTCCTGTCTAACTTACCATCTCTTCCTATCACTAGTGACCATTGTTTGTTATGAATGCTTTTATTTACAATAGGAGACATGACTTTTTCTATGTTAAATTAATTAGTAGGTCCTTAAACTATTTTTAAAAAATAATAATTAAGTTTTCAAACAAAAAAAAATTGTAATTAGGTCCTCAATCTTGTATTATTTTTTATCAAGTCCTTAAGGACTTTTAAAATAGCTACAATTGCCATTGCAGTTTCTATCCTCTTGTCACCAATGATTTAATTGTAATTTTTTTTCGTTTAACTAGTAATGATAATCCTTATTACAATTTTTTTTAGAACACCAATTATTTAATTGCAGTTTTTTTTTAGTTTAAGGATTTAAATAAAAAAATTCAAACAGTTTAGGAACCTACTAGTTAATTTGCCAGAGGTATTAATCAATTTCCTGCTAAAATTTATAATATAAATAAATCATTTCCACTTTATTTGAAACCACACTAAAGATAAAAGATCATTTCACATTCTTTAAAACCACACTTATATTCACATACACTCTTCATTATTCACGCTCATAAATGGATACCTTTGAAGTGAGAAAACTGATGTCACTGCACGAAGATATTGGCCGTGGGAGTGGATTAATAACACCAACATCGTCGTCTTTGTCCAACATATGCAAATATTGGACAAACGATAACTGCTGCATATATGGAAATGAGTGTCGTAATCTCCATGCATGGCCCGATGGTATCTCAGTTCACCCTAAGGGAGACAATCCAAAAAAAGTTACTCGATTGGTTTGGTGGGCGGCGCCTCTTGAGAACTTTGTTAAGATCAACTACAACGGATCCTTCTTTACTTTCCATGGGAAAAAAAAAAGTCGTTGCAAGAGGGGTCATGAGAGAATGCGACAATACATTCATCACCGACTTTTCCAGTCAATTGTTGAACTGTGATAGTGTGGTGGAGTCTGAGTTGCGGACAATTCAGATTGGAATGAAATTGGTATTGTCAATGGGATTCAGAAATCTTATAATCGAAAGTGATTCTGGTATCGCTGTCGAGCTCATTAACAACAAAGTACTCTGACAAGACAAGCCTCATGCTACGCTTATCTCTTCAGTCATGTATCTTGCTAAGAAGGCTCATTCGATTTATTGGAACCACGTCTTGAAAGAAACTAACTCTGCACAGATAGTTTTGCCAAATATGAATTGTCTTTGTTTCCTTACTCCATCAAACTTGTCGTGTTTCCTCCCAAGTTCAGTGTGCGTCCATTGTCGACGGATCAAGTGGTGTGCGTCTATTGTGTATGCATGGAGTGTTAGTGTTTGAAGCCATAGCCACCTTTATTGATCGACCAAGTTTCCTTCATTGTCCTTCAAAGCCAATGACAGAATAATAGGAAACAAAACAACATTGAAGATATTTCAAATCCAACACATAAAAACATAGATCACTAAAATTCAAGACTTGTAGTTTCTCTCTTTCTAACGATATTATCGTGATGCCTTTGCATACCATCATACTTTATTATTAATCATTGTATGTACTATGTACCAAAATACTTGGTTATAATTTGATTGAATATTATTAATGAAAAAGAATTTTTATTTATCCGTCAATGCATAAGAATATAAATTTAATTATATGAATTATTATTAATTTTATGAGACAAATGAAAAAATTCTCAATATAAAATATAAGAAAAAATCCACGATTCCATGAAAAATCTTTAAATATGTTTGTGATCACCTCAACCACAACTAACATAAGGTTGGCAAGGCCTTTGTATTTCTTCTATCATGTAGAAAAAAATGCATGAAGTTATTTGTATATAATAAATTATTTGTAAATAATATTTAAATTTACATTTTATTAATTAAAATAGTTTTTCAAATTTTTAAAATTAAACGTTTTAAATGTATATATTATAATAATTTTAATCATTTTTGTTATCCTTAAAATAAATATATGTAGATTAAACTAATTTTACATAATATTCTTTATCTTCATAAATATATATTGAGTGGGACAATAAAAAATAAAAGACTAAACTGCACATTTGATCCCCCTATTTTTTCAAATCCGCAATTTTGATTATTCCGTTAATTTTGAGGCTTTGACCGTACCTAACTCTCTTTAATTTTTATATGTTAATATAAAAACTAAACCAATTATCTAATTAATAATTATTATGAAACATTTTTATATATAAATATTTCACATAAATTTTATTTATTATCATATATTTATTTATTTTTCTTGTATTTTTAACAAGAATTTAGTATTTTGAATAAAAGTAAAATAAATGAAGTGATTTATAAAATAAAAAAGTGAAATATATAAAAAAGAATTACAACTAATAATCGAATATGTCAAATTTATTTTACTTTTATTCAAAATACTAAATTCTTGTTGAGAACACAAGAAACAATAAATAAATATATGATAATAAATAAAATTTATGTGAAATATATATATATATATATATATATATATATAAATGTTTCGTAATTATTATTGATTAGATTATTGACTTAATAGTTATATTAACATATAAAAATTAAAAGAGTTAGGCTCAAATCTAAAATTGTGAATTTGAAAAAATAGGAGGATCAAATGTGCAGTTTAGCCAAAATAAAAATAAAACCTTTAAATTTTTCTTACTATGACTTTGGTATCGAATATTAGTCATATTACTTAAATCGTAACAAAAGAAAAAAAAAGTAATATTAATTAAATGGGGTTGTTAACGTCCACTCTAGTTAGAGGACCTTAGGAACCAACACACATCAAAATATTTTAGACTAAAATAATATTTATTTTTTATTTAAAATAATTTTTTAAGAATATTATAATAATTTAATACTTAGTTAAGAAAAATATATTTTTTCTTCATTTATGACAATTTATTTTGAAAAAAATAATTGATGATATATGAAAAAAAAAAATGATTTATGTACATTCTCACTGCTGTATATGTTGGACATTTCAAGGGAGAAGATATGTTTATTATGTCGTTCTCATTATTGTCACCACCACTACCATGGCGACGATGGTGGTGGCGGCAACAATAGAGACGATAACTATGATGATGGTTCTGTTGTTGGTGGCAGCGGTTATGATGGTGGCGGTGGTGGTCATGGTAATGGCGGTGATGCCACCATCACTACGACCACCGCCGTCACCACCAACAGGGTCACTATTATAACCGTCGCCACCACCACCGTGGTGACAATAACAATGGAGGCGACAATCATGATGGTGACTCATCATCATCACCACGACCACCGTCGCCACCACCAATAAGGCCATCGCCACTATCATAACTGCTACTACAACCAAACAGAGCCACCATCACCACCACCATCATGGTCGTCATCCCTGTTGTTACTACCACCACCATTGGTGGTGATAGCAATGGTCATGGTGATGGAGACAACTGTATGTAAATGCACAATAATTAGAAGAGATATGATGGTATAGGATGAAGATCACATTTAATTTTAATTCAATAATTGTTATTTAAACTTTTCATCTCTCGTAATAAACATGTCTCTCACGGTGTTGTGTGTGTATATATATATATTCGTTGAGGGAAGGGAATACCAACGAGAAAGTAAATATATCACGATGATGATTAGGCATTTAGGCTTCTATGAAACAGCACACATATAATATAATAAGTGCAAGACAACATTGTAGTTAAAAAAGATAGTTCTGTTTTGGTGAATTTAAATTACAGTACTAGAGCACGAAACCAACAAAGTAGGGAAAACTCTTGATTTAAAGAAGCTGATGTCAAGCCATCTTTCCAGCAGCACCTTTGTGCATTTTAGCGCAATACTCAAATAAGCTCCCATCAAAGCAACGTCTCACAGCTTCTTTTGACAGATACCCTTGCTCGTCTTTTGCTAGCACATACAATACACCCCACTCAAATTTACTCGCAGCCCTGCACTTTGTTCAAAGTGATTCACCCATTTTCAGTTCAACATTCATTCTATACATGATCTGTGCATTGCATGCAAATTAAAAGTTGAAAGAAAAAGAGAGGACCAGCCAAAGAAGTCATATGCAACTCTGTTTCCTTCGGTCATGTTCCACAGCTCCCTCAATGTCAATTTATCAGGCACCTCACGTGCATACTTGCTGAACAAGAATTCCAAATTTGCTGGCATGAACCTGCAATACTTGATGTTATAGCAGCCACCAAAAACAGGCATCAACAACTCTTATTAATTTTACTTACCTTCCCTCTGTGTCATAGCTACCAGTGTCACTTCCATGCTTTGCCCTATGTATGTTTTTTATGTGAATTGGGAAAAAAGGTGAAGGGAGCCATGTCTGTGTTAGATATCATAAAGTGTAACGAGTAAGTGGGAGTAGTAATGGTAATAAGGTACAGTTTCATCATGTGAAGAGTGAGTGTCTTACAGGAAGAGTAGGATAGCTGAGAGTCACATGAATACCAATCGAAAATATGAAGGAAAGAATCACATTGAAACCTAGTGCACGGAATCCTACAAAAATATGAAAAGGGATACAAAATTGATCAAATTAATCTGTGAAAGAACTGAGTCATCATAAAGATGAAGATAAACATAGAAACAAAAAACACAGAAGATTAAAGGTACCCTTATATGTCTCCAATGGGTAGATGACACCATCATTGTTGACGTCGAAGAAGGATACGTGCTGCTGAAGTACAGACATGTCGTTGTGTTTGTGGCTCCACGTGCCATTCACATTCTCTGTGTCTGGGGCACTCAATGCTCGAGGCAAATCTGAATTTAAAAAAATAATCCACAATAGTGAAAAAGACAAACTTGATCAAACCCCATTAAAATTTCCTCCTTTGGGATCCCTATCCTATTAATTAGATGACGTACAATGTTGAGAACATGATTAATTAAAACAAAGAAACAAAAAGAAAGAACTTTTAGTTTTACATACACGGTTTGGGGAGTTTGGCGTCCAAGTCCTGAGGGAGCTTTCTCTCAGCAGTGATCGGTGCCTTGTTGGCCACCGTAGCCAAGGCTTCACGGGATGCTTCCACTGTTGCCATTTCGATCAATGCTGATTGCTGAATAATAGGGAATTAATATTTAAGAACTAAAAGAGAGGAGAAGTAGAAGAAGGATGCTAGACGCTAACACTAACAGATTCTTCCTCGTGACTCGTGCCAATGGGTCACACCATACCATACAATACATAAATAACGTTCTAAAGCTTGCAAATGGCAATCAGATTTTTGACCCAAAAGCTTGAGATTGGTTTCACGTCGTCCATTACGCACCTAACACTAACACTCACTGACACGCAAAACCAACCAATAAGTTTAAGAAATGTCGGTTCAATACGGAACCGTTCAAACAGCAAAGCATCAGAACTAAATATCAATCCAATTCCAACGAAAAAAATAAACAGATTGATGATGGTATATTGGTATTAACTATTAAGTAATGATTCTAATAAGCTCCAATAAAATTATCTCTATATCACTCCATTTTTAGTTTTTATTGAAGAGATGAATGTATTTGTTGCTTTTATATAATCTTTCTGGGGTGAATTTTATACAATTTTTTTGTATTATTTATTTTATTTTTATTATATATTATTATAAAAATGTAAGTAATTACTATATTTGTAACCAAATGACTTTATTAACCTTACGTTTATATTGATTTGAGATTAAAGGTTATTTATTAATCTTTTATGATGGAACAAACTTACACTCTATAAGAGGTAGACAACTTAAACTTTGACACAAATCAATAAATGTATTTTTTTCTTAATAAATATTTTATCTTTATATCACCATTATTCATATATTCTCTATTTTTGTGGTCTCGCCTTTATTCTTCCTGTAAATGTTTTGAGGCTCAGATGTAGGGACGGGTGTGCATTAGGGGGGTTTTGGATTCTGTTTTCTTGCTGCATGTGGGCTGAGCCCATTTTGCTTGTTTTGTTGGTCTGTTTGGTTTTAATTAGTGAAGATTGGACCACCCTTGTTTCAGGGAATCGTTATATATACCTCTCTATTTTAATAATATATCTCCCTTTTAATGTTGCTCTTGCCGACATGGAGAATCTACTCCTTCTCACCTTCCTTCATGTCATTCACTCCCAAGATCACAACCTACCCCTTAAAGGCTCAAATTGTTACCTCAACTTCTTCGCCCTAAACACGGTTTATGTTTCCAAATAAATGGGCCTCTAGATCCGTTCTAAATGCATATCAGCATATGTATTGGTTTTAAGGGGCATGTTTGTTTTAGTTAAATAATAAATAATAAAATAACAAATAATGATAAAAAAAAATGTTTCAAAGAAGGAAATGATATAAAATGTATTCCTAGATTCAAAGTATTTCATTCAAAAAATGTGCATAGATAAGTCTATGGAGAGTATCTTGAATCAATAAAAAAAAATCTAATTAAAAATTGAAAATGATAAAATTTTCAAAATGACAACTTGCCATAAATTAAATAAGAAAATTATTTTTTTACTTTTAAAAGCTAAAAAGAACAATTTAGAAAAAAGAAGAAGTCAAGTAACCATTTGTATATTTTAGTTTATTTGTGTTTTTTTTTTTTTTTGAATCTATCTTTTTCCCCATATGTCAATTAACAATATATATTCAGTGCACTTGGGCTACAAGGAATAAATAAAAGTGTATTGAATGTATGCCTTTTCGTGGCATTGAGATTTATTATTTTCCATGAAAAATTGAGAAAGTGACTTGGATAGAAGATATTGACCATTTTGTCCACTTTCACTTCACTTCACACTTGACACCACTCATTAGCACTTAGCAAGCACCAGACAGCAGCCTTTCGTATTCATCAGCAGCCAATATCCACTTTACTACTATTAATTACTGTATTAATTATTTAACATTTAATATTTTTCATCTCATACTCATTACTGTACTCGCTTGCGTTATCAAAGTCAACAACTTGCGAATGACAACTTAGAACAAACAAACACACCACATGGACTAGAATCGGACGGCTCAGAACCAACTTGTCCACACGTGTGAGCCGCAGGATGTTTTTTTTCCGCTTCACTTCTTCTAACCATTAATCATTAATCATTAATCACGAGAGATAGAATCAAAAGCGAGACCCCAGAACAGACGGCGTTCGGTTCGGTTCTAAGATTGTTTTTGTTTTAGTTAAACACGACAAACTCAAATACGTGTGCATTATAGTTTACAACTCCTCATCCTCTTCCTCTCTCTCTCTCTCTCTCTCTCATACCCTCCGTTATTGTTAATGGTTGGATTCTCAGCTTTTTAGATTCCCTGTCCCTTTTTTTTTCCAATTCCAAAGCAATCTGTTATCATCGTCATCATTCCTTTATAGGTAACTTTTTCTGTTCACCCTTTTCTTTAATTTGAGCTTGGCTTTCATCTCTTGTGCCTTGTTAAACTTTGTAATTTTACTTGTTTTTTTTTTTTTTTGTTTATTGAAATTCTTTGAATCTGGGAGTGTGATTTTGATCTGAAGTGGGTGGTCTCAACGAACGATTAAGAGGCATCTTGCGTGGTGGTACCTTTTCTTTAATTTGTGGTTGTAAAGAGCGCGCGTGCCGCGTGGTGTGCCAATTCTGGTGTTTCTGTGACACTTGTCAATGCTTGCTTTTAACTAACCGTGAATTTCAGTTTCATTGCATGTCCCCCTTTAACACTTTTTTCTTCAAGCCTCCCTTTGCCAAAGCTGATGCTTGAACTGAACTCGTTTCTAATTTACCATTCATATTGGAATTTTCTTCTTTCTAGATTGGTCTTTGGGTAGCTTAGTTTTATAATTCAACAGCAACTCACAATTATCACCACCCTTTTGTTTTTGTTCATGAGTGTGACTGGCTTTTTTTTTTTTTTTTTTCTGTTTTATTTGTTAAAAGTGGCTTGTGCTGTATGTTATGCTCTGCTTATTTCTTGTTATTTACCTTGGCGATTTCAACTTGTATTTTATTCTCAAGAATAAGCTTCAAGGCTAAACCAATGTATACACTGTGAAGGTGCCACTGATTTTCCTTTTGTACCCACATAAGTTGTACATATTCTGATTCAAATTACATTTTTTCTGAGCTTGTGCTGGCTAGCTTATTCTTTTTCTCATAATATTTTTGCCATTCTTTGAATAATATCCATGAAAATTGTGATGTGTTTTCTAGAGCTTTTATGACTTCAACCCTTTACTTGGAGGATCAAGCTTAAGTTCTAGGCCAGTGAGATATGAAAAAGGAGAGAGAACTTTAGCTTACCAAATTGCGGTAAAGATAACTTATCATTAGTGGTTGATAAGCTGACATACAACTTGTTTTCTTATGTTGAAATCAGAACAGACAAAGCTGATTCACTTAGGAGCCTCGAGAGCTATGTCTACATCTTCTCGTGTTCTTCCCACTCCCTTGGGAAACAAGTATATGAAACCCCCAGATTCTTTTCAGCTTTCACCCATCAGAGATGTTACTGCAAATTCTGCCTCATCAAGTTCAATCAGAAGTGCTGGGAAGATGTTGTCATCACCTTCTTCATGTCCCGATGACATCCCTTTTTCCTCTGTTTCACAGCATGATAGGCAATATCAAGATCTCCCCTTTGTTTCTCAGACATTGGGTGATAATGTGTCTTCTGAAATACATTCGACAGCATTCATTTCTCACCCTCAAGAAAATGAAGATCTTTCCTGGGGACCAGATCCATTTCAGGATATTCTTGGCTTCCCTGAAAATGTTTCTGTCCAGCATGACCAGGTGGAAAACAATGCTTGTTACATAAATGATGATAATGTCAAAAGATCTGATTTTGGAGAGTGGGTTGATCAGCTAATGTCAATTGATGATTCTCTTCACCCGAACTGGAGTCAGCTTCTTGGTGATGACAATGTAGAAGAACCAACACCAAAGGTTTGTTTCTCAAGCTGATTACTGCTATGATTGTTCTCAACTGTGAAGTTACTAGAACGAGTAGGTGGCATCTCATTATTGGAGGCCTCTTTGTGGTCTATGGGTCATGATTTTCATACATGAACTAGTTACTGATGCAGATGAAAACATGGAGAGGGTTGTAATACACTGTTTTAATTTCTATCTATTTCATCACCGTGTACATGTGAATTTGTGGATATAGCACATTCCCTCTTCTCTTATATGCTGTATATGTGGTTCTTAACTGTTTGAACTCTATTTTTTACCATGTACCTTAACTTTTTGTTTAATGGTTTCTCTTATTTATGTATTTATTTTCATTGCACAAGTTGCAGAAACATATCCTACTCTGTTGATGCAGGCATCTCAGGTTTCTCAGCAGCAGCATATACCATCTGGAGAAGTTCTTTCTAATTCAGCAGTAACTGCACCGCAGACTAAGCCTAGGATGCGTTGGACTCCAGAGCTTCATGAGGCCTTTGTGGAAGCAGTCAATCAGCTTGGTGGTAGTGAGAGTATGTTTTTTTTTCTCCGTAATCTCATACAATTTGACCTTTTCTCTGGAATGTTTCTTGTCATCTCATGATGTTAATAACATGTTAACATGCAGAGGCTACTCCAAAGGGTGTGTTGAATCAAATGAAAGTCGAGGGCCTTACCATCTATCATGTAAAAAGCCACTTACAGGTACATTTGTGATTTATAATCCTCTTTAAATAAAAAATAACTTGTGTGCATGTGTCAATTTATTTAACGTAATGTTCTTCACAAATTATATGTTTGTTTTTTAATTTCAGAAGTATAGAACTGCCCGATACAAACCAGAGTCACCAGAAGGTATGCTAAAGTGCATGAGTTCTATTGTGCTTATAACCAAGTTTCAAGGAATAGGTTTTTGTTTACAACATCATATGCTTTTTTTATATGAATTGATCTTTGTACTTGAAACGTCTATGCCTGCAGGAACGTCTGAGAAAAAGGTGATTCCAATGGAAGAAATGAAATCTCTAGACTTGAAAACGTGAGTACTGAGGTCTCTCTTTGTGTACATGACTACATGTTAGTTATTGCGGAGTGTAGTGTTTTTATGCAACTTTCCTCTAATTATTATTTATTTTAATTCAAGTTATAATGTAACAATGAATGGTACCAGTTAGATTACAGGTTTGATTTTCACCATTGCTAATTTGCTATGATACCATTTTCATATCGTATTATGAACAGTTGCTCCATCAGATTATTTTGTCTTAAAATGAACAGTAATGCTCAGAAATATACTTGGGTTTTTCTTTTGCAGGAGTAAGGGGATCACTGAAGCATTACGTTTACAGATGGAACTCCAGAAGCGACTTCACGAACAACTTGAGGTAATTAATGTATTAGTAATTAAACATATTTTTTTTCTTATTGGGGAAAGAGAAATTTCAAGTTTTTGGCATGTTCTGATATGGTAACTGTTATGCAGATCCAAAGAACGTTGCAGATTCAAATTGAAGACCAAGGGAAACGTCTTCAGGTGATGTTTGAGAAACAGAGAGAGATGGGTGACAGCAAGGGTAAGGGGTCTTCTGGTGCACCATCAGACACGGTGCTTCCGTCTTCTCCAAATGAGGTAGGTGACAAATCTGATGGCATTCAAAAAGCCATGTCTGAAGAGAAGGATGCAAGCACAAAGAAAATGGCAGGTGAAGCTGAAGAAGTGATCAATGAAGATGCACCACCCACAAAACGGGTGAAAAGTTCATAACAGCTGGATAAAATTCATTGCCTAGATTTGTTTAGTATTCGTTGCCTAGAAGATTTGTTTAATATTGTTTGGACTCCATGGAACTTGTAGAAATATTATTGAATCCAGGGATGTTTCAACTTGCTCATTTATGACAGCCGCATGTTTTTTAAGGTTATCGTTTTTTTTTTTTATCATTTGAATATATGGCATGACTGCCAGAGCCCAGAAGTATTGGTGGCTCATTGTGCTGGAAATTTTGTTATGATCCTCTTCATAGTGGTCCTTGCTTAAACTACTCATTGAGGATTTTCACATGTAAATTATTATTTATTTTTTTTGGTGCAATTTTCACATGTAAATTAACTATTATATTATATACGTTACTAATATTGTTTTGGTCTATAAATTCTTTGGTGATAAAAAGACTAGCCAGTGTAAGAGTGGAATATGTTTGACTCAATGATCAAGCATTGTTTATATAAGAAGTTTAAAGATAAATATATTATTTTTATTATACATAAAATAATAAATTAATTTTAAAGATAAAGATAATATTTTTATTTTTTACAATTATCCTAAGATTATTCTTTTAATTATCTTCATGATATTATCTCTTGAGTAGAGGGTGGTTAGGATCTCGGTAGCAAGTAGATCAGCAATAATGATCGTTCAATTAATAAAATCAATAGCACAAATATAATTAAGTATTATATTAAAAATCAGAATAGAAGAATAAAAATAATATTAAAACTCTAAAGAAATATAATGAAGTGAAATAAAATAAATATTACTACTAATGATAAATATATATATTATTTTTTTATATAATTTAAGAGACATGTGATTGAAAGGAATGATTTCATATGACTTACTAAAAATAATTCAAGTTATTAATCTTATTTAGATGAATGATGGAAAGAAATAAAAATAATAATTTTAGTAGTTATTTTTTAAATTACTTAAAGTAAAATGAAATAAATAAAGAGGATAACATTTATTTGATAACATATATATATATATATATATATATATATATATATATATATATTATAGTTTTTTTTATTAAATCAATGCATATTATTAAGCCATTTAAAAAAAATACATACATATATATATATATTATTAAGCCATTTTATTTTATTTAATATAATGTAATTCAATTATTTTAGAAACAATGAAATAGAAAATATATTTTACTTTATTACAATAGTCTAATTTTATTACATTATATTATCAACTAATTATGTATAAATATTATAAATCTCTATAATATCCGTTTTCTATTTTTGGATAAAATTTTTTTATCAACTAATTAAAAATCATTTTAGATATAATTTTGAGCAGGTAGAAGAGAATCAAGAGTTAGATATATGTAAGGGAGGTAAGCATGGCGGTGGTGGGTGGGTGGTGGCGAAATTGAAGGACAGAGAGAGAAAGATGTTGTTCCAGGTGGCCGGGCAAGGTAGTCGCCCCACCTTCTTCGAGATGGCGGCGGCTCAGCAGCTTCCGGCGAGCCTCCGCGCCGCTCTGACGTACTCCATCGGCGTCTTGGCCTTACGGAGACCGTTTCTTCACAAGCTCCTAGACTTCGAAGACGAATCCTTTGCCTTACTCATGCTCGTCCTCGAATCTCACACCTTAAGAACCACAGGTACGTAAGTTACAACTCTTCTATAACAAACCACACTGTCTCTCTCTCTCTCTCTCTCTCACTCTTCTCATTCCAGATGCTTCCTTTGCGGAATCTCTCTACGGCCTCCGAAGAAGACCGGCCAACGTCGCCCTCAAGAATGACGACGCCGCCGCATTACGGAGGCGCCAGAGACTTCTTTCCGTTCTCTTTTTGGTACTCCTTTCTCCTGTAACCCTAATTTCTGCTTCTTCTCGATTTCCCTCGATTCTGATTGATTCCTGTGTTGTAACAGGTTGTGTTGCCGTATTTGAAATCCAAGTTGCATTCAGTCTACAACAGAGAAAGAGATGCAAGGCTTCAAGCCACTCTATGGGGAGATGAAAGCGAAGGATTGTTCGAACAAGATTATTCTCCAACCTCTGATGCTAGTGCCTCCGTTACAACGCGCTTCTCAAAGAGACTTCAGAGAATTGCAGGGCTTTGCTACCCGTTGTTACACGCTAGTACTGAGGGTATGTTAAGTACAAGTAGGATTAAAAGAGTTCATTAACCTTAAACGTCTAATGTAAGGTAATATATATTTACTATGCAGGCTTGCAATTTGCTTACCAGCTGTTATACCTGTTGGATGCTACTGGATACTACTCGCTTGCACTGCACGCACTTGGGATTCATGTTTGCCGAGCTACTGGCCAAGAGCTGGTACACTACACTGTTAGAAATTAGGATATACTAACATCGCCATTTACAAATATCTTCATTATTTTTATTATTTGTCATTTCTGTTTATCTTATTCATTTTGCTCTTCTCTCCTTTCATGTCAAGATAGATGGATACCTCTTCTAGAATTTCAAAGATGCGCAACCGGGAACGCGAGAGACTTCGTGGGCCTCAATGGTTCAAGGTATGTCATTTTTCTTTTATCTGTATAAGGACTTTATCTTTTCCTGACTTTCCATGAATTAAGAAGAAACTGAAGATGTTAGTTATACTTGATTGACACTGTTCTTGTTTTTCTGCTTTTCACATATAGACTGGGGGTTGTGTAAGATTTTATGAGTATATTTCTGGATAATAAAATGTCTTTTATGGGTTCGTATAACAATAAATAATAAATAATTGTATTAACAATTTAAGATAAATTGCCATTACATCTTGTTTAGGTTTTGACATCATTAAATTCTATGGCTTCTTTGCACTTGTTTCTTTGGTGAGTTTATCCTCACCTATTGACTATCACTATCACCATGTTTTTAAGTGAAATTTTTATTTTGCTTCCTTTCTGATTTTTGTTTGATAAAATATCCTTTTTTTACTGCTTCCCATTTATTTCTTGCATTTAAAAACCTTATTTTCTAAAATTGATTTTGTAACAAGTAATTTTAAGTATGGTTTATTTAACAATAAGAAGTTCAAATTATTATATTATATTATATTGTGTTATGTTTGTTTATTGCTCCTTTAACATTATTAAATCTATAATATGCATGATGTTCCTACAAATAAAATCTTTATAATGTTTTCCAGAATATCTGAGAACTGAGAAGTAGAACTTATATAACTGGTGCATTTGCACTTGTAGCTTTCAAGTGCACAAATCTTATTGCACCTGCATATGAGATGAGTAACTTACTGTATAATCAAATCTTTTATGTATGTGCAGGGATAAAATGGTTAAATTTTCCTTCTGTATATAACATAGGATAATGCTGACTGTATGAATTAATGTACTGTTTATGCTCCATTTTAATCACATGATTATGATTATATGATGTATTAATATCTCAGACATTGCAAGGAGCATTGCTCAGCTGCTCATACACCGTACTTGACTATGCACAGACCGGTTTGATTGCAGCAGTGTTCTTCTTTAAAGTGAGATGGTTAACCCTTTAAATATATATTATTTTTCCTTATTTCATTGAGTATTGACAATATGCTGAAAGATGTACTAACAATGTTGTGTCTTGGTAGATATTATTGGCTTAGTTTTCAATTTTAGATTTGGTTTTGTATCCAAACCATTATCAAATATTGCTACTAATGGGGGTCTAGTTTATCTCAAGTTTGACTTCTTGTTCTGTCTAAGCATCATGGCATTTTGGAATGGTGATATGCTGTTAAATAGGTTTTCCTATGCGCAAATTGCGAAGCGTAATTATTAACACATCACCTATGTGAATTATGTAGATGATGGAATGGTGGTACCAGTCTGCCGAGGAGAGAATGTCAGCTCAAACAGTATATCCTCCACCCCCTCCTCCTCCTCCACCAAAGGTGAAGAAACAAATTTTAAACTTTTCTCCCACCTCTCTTTCTCCATCGGTTTTGACTAGTTCTTTATTTTACCTGAATTAATTATTCTGAACAAATAAATTATAACTATTTTCAACTTTTTGTGTTAAAGCTGGCTTTTCCCTCTATGATGTTAAGTGTCACACTGCAGAAAAAGTGTTGGCTAATTACCTAAAGGATCTGTGAATCTAATATCTAATATCTAATATATATAAACAGGTAGCAAAAGAAGGAATACCACTACCACCAGACAGAACAATTTGCCCATTATGCTTGCAGAAGCGTGTAAATCCATCTGTCGTTACAGTTTCAGGGTTTGTCTTCTGCTATGCTTGCATATTTAAGTATACTACTCAGGTGAGAGCTCTAATCACCCTTACTGTAGGTTTACTTTTCACAATTCTCTATATCTGACTTGATTTAAGCTATTGGAATCCAAATCACTCTAACTATTTTACCAGATACATTGGAAATCTCTGGGATGTTTTAATAGATGTAAAATGTTACAATTATTAGACATTTTGTGGATGCATGAAACCTTTTGATGAATTTATGTAATGTAAAATGTACTTGTCAGATGGGGATCACTCAAAATAGCAGTGTTGCAATCCACTGAAAATCATCAACTCAACCCCACAGACCCTTTTTTCTAATGCTAGTTTTCGTGCTTTCCCTTTACAGTATAAGCGTTGCCCAATTACGTTAATGCCTGCAACAGTTGACCAGATCAGGAGACTCTTTCATGATGTCTAGTAGGCCTGTTGGAGCGGAGCAGGAGCGGAGCAGGGTTGGTAGAATTACAGTTATCTATTCTTGTACATGGGCAAAAGATTCCCAACTATTGTTGTACTCTTTATTTTAGTGACTAAGAGCACATCATTTTTTGTTATTTTCCTCTCGTTCATTCGTTTATGAATTATATATATACGTCATCAATTTATATATTTCATTTATAATATATCCTCTCAGCAGCACTGATAGTTTTGCACTTTGCTTTGGCAAATGAAGAAAATGATCCAAGATGGACAGATATACTAGTATCAAAACAACAAAATTATCAATGATCGAAGACTAGAGAAAGAAAGAAAGGTTTATTCTCCCAGACAGGGCTACAACAAAAATCAATCACGCTTCTTGTGCAGCACTGGCTTCAAATGCTTGATCTAGTCTGGTCTGTAATGCTGTTGAAGTCCTCTTTGATTTAACATCCTGTAACGCAATCAAGCAATTGTGGATTATGGATTTGTTCAGCCTTATCCTTTCCACTAACTAATGGGGGTGTAAAGCACATAATATATACAGTTAGTTCATTTACCTTTCTTCCACTTTTGTTGAATTCCAAATCCATGGTCTGCTCTGTGTGACTCCAGTAGCTTCCAACAGTACCTATGATGGGTGTCTCGTCTGGACTCGGGCTTCTTGTCCTTCTTGAAGATGCAGATAATGAATGCATCCTGATCTCCTCAACAGTTAATGCACCTAAAATTGGCCTATCCGCGTGACTCCACGGTGAACCTCTTCTTCCTTTTTCTCCATTATTTACGGAATTGGGTGTGGTTTCTGATGATTCAACCAACCAGCTCGAGAGGCTAGTGTCTACCCCAATTTCCTGCCTTGCCTTGCGGTTTGACAGCTTCAAACCTGGATTAATGGGTGGTATGTTAACATCTTGTACTACCAAGTTGATGTTTTCTTTATCGTTGTTCTTCTGTGGATGCAATTCTGTTGCCCCTTTGGTAAGACTCTGAATTGGGTTCAGCACATCTGGAATCTTTTCTTGTGTGATGCGGTTGTTTGTAGCATGGCCTGACATTTGACTGTTAACTTCGTTCTCTTCTTTAGCTGATGAAATTCGTATTCTAGAATCAGCAGACAGAGAAAATAAAGATTCTGAGGACTCTTCTTGAACCCATGTTTGGTTAACATCAGCGTGTTCTTCCCCTTCTCTCTTCTGATTGGGAGGATCATCTTCATCTTCAAGTGTAGCATTCAAATCTTTGACATTTATATTAATATCGTCGTACCCGTCATCAGGGCAATCTCTATATCTATACTGATTCCCGTTTCCTCTTTCACCTTCCTTTTCGTCCAACTTGTTGATTAATTCCTTGGTTTCTTCTCCCTTCTTTATGGCAGTGAAACTTGGTTGTTGTTCATGGTGCTTGGTGTCCTCGAAAGACTTTCCTGGAGAACTCGGAACCAATGAAACCTTTTCAAGTTGAACACTTGGGGATGACCCAGATGCTTCTTTTGTGCATAGGAGTTGTATTGGACTGTTAACTTCAGCCTCGGCATCTGAAACTTTTTTTCTAGAAGAAATGGAGAGAGAGAACAGTGACTCCGAAGACTCTTCTTGATGCGATCTTTTGTTAATCTCATCTTCTTCATGGCCATCCTTGTTCTTCTCATCTATCTGAGTCTCGGGTGATTCCTCTTCCCTTGATGCTTTTTCCTTCTCCTCCTTCGATTCAGCACTGTTATTTGATTGATCTTCATTTTTTATTCTGAAAGAGTAAATGGCAGGATAACTAAATAAAAAAATGACAAACAAGTGACAACTTACTTAGATTCTGCTATGCAATCAATGAGTTCTTCAACATCAGTCTTTTGCCGTGCGAGAGGTTCAACAGCCCCGTCTCCCAAATGGATCTGTGACAAAATAGTTGAATGAATCGTTAAGAGAGAGAGAGAGAGAGAGAGAAGGAATGTGAGAGAGAGCTTACTTGGACTCCTTCTGTGGGAGTTGCATAGGTAGAACGCAATTGGTTCCGACGTTTAGAAGAAGTACGAAAGCAAGGTAGAAAGCAGCTCCTCATGATTTTGTATTGTATAAAGTGACTTTGCTGCTTCTAATGAAAAGAGAAGAGTGAGAGTGTGTGAGTTTTGGAGGTCATGAGAAGAGAGAAAGAACCAAACGGTCATGAAAAAGACTTCAGAATCTTGGGAGCGGAAGCGGAGCTTTTCAAATTCGACCGTTAAGATTCCCACATCAGTTTGGGGCCCATCTTTCTACTTGTACAAGTCTTTGGAACAGTATACCAGAAGCACCACTGCACGTTCTACAAAAGTTTACTATATTTTCAATTCTCAATACTATAATCATAAATGAATGAAGAAAATTAAAAGTACTCAGTAAATGGTTTAAATAACCAATAAAAAATTAATAAATGCTGTTAAATATGCTTTAACGGTTAGTATGCGTGTAAAAATAGAATGTATACCTTGGAGCAACTTAAATTTAACACCAGTTTGTTTTCAAGGATATAACACCAGCTTTGAACTGTTATTTTGAACGAGGGCTGAAGACTTCTATTCTATTATATATTATAAAAAAAATGTTATAAGTCAGCAGATGTGTGTAATTACCGTATTCATTTTTTATTGATATTTTTTTATTTGTTTTTAATTCATATATTCACTAAATTTAAATATAATACTTTAAATTATTAGAATAAGTATATATTCTGATTTAATTAATCAATAAAATTAGATCATTAATCCTTGCAATTTTGATTTAATATATCATTGTAATTAATTATTAAGTTTTATAGAATATTTTTTTTATAATGTGTATATTATTTTTCTTGCCTAAATTTAACAATTTATTTTTTATTTTTAAATTCATATAAATAAATTACTAAATTTAATTAAATTACTAGAGGATCATAAAAGAAGTCAAAAGAAAATCTTAAACACAAAGATCACTGAGGTTTTAAGATTTTGTTCATGGTTTCAAGGTTTAAGTCTACATATAAGATTTTATTCTTATTATGGTTAGGATTTAGTGTTGAAGATTCAAGATTTAAGATTTAGAATTTATGGTTAATTATTTTAAAGTTTTAATGTATGTTGTTTATAGTTCATTGTTTTTTATTTATGATTTAAGGAATGGGGTTCCATGTTTTAGGTATAGGATTTATGGTTTAGGGTTTATAAGTTATGATTTTAAGTTTATGGTGCATGGTGCATTATTTAAGGTTTATAGTTTAGTATTTTAGTATTTACGATTTAGGTTTCATTATGTATAGTTCATGGTTTAGAGTTTAAGCATTTAATGCTTAGGGATTCAATGTTTAGTGTTTATGGTTTAATGTGTGTTTTGTTCATGATTCATGGTCCATTGTTTAGAGTTTATGGTCTAAGATTTCGTGGTTTAGGCTCTAAGATTTATGATCCATGGTTCATCGTTTATGGTTATGCTTTAATGTTTAAGGTTTAGCTTTTTAGGGTTTAGGTCCAGAATTTAAAGTTTATGGTTTAATGTTAATAATTTTAGAAACTAAATTTGTCATTTAGGGTTAAGTTCATAGTTTATGATTTAATGTTCATTGTGTTTAGGTTTCAATATTTTATGGTTCATGGCTTTAAGGTTTATAGTTTATTATTTATGATTTTAGGATCAACGATTAGGACTTATGGGCTAGGGTTTTATAGTTTTATGGGTTTATGGTTTAGTATTTATGCTTTGAGATTTTATGGTTTTGTGGTGAATGGTTTAGGGTTTCATTATTTAAGATTTAAGATTTGATTCATGGTTTAAGATTTAGGGTTTTATAAACCAAACTCTAAATTATTTAAGGTTCCATAAATAAAATCTTCAATGATTTAGGTCATAAATAAAATCATAAATGATTTTAAAGTTTCATAAATGAAACTCTTAATGATTTAAGATTTCATTTGAAATTTAGGGTTTTATAAATGAAACCATAAATGATTTAAAATTTGATTTTAGAGTTTTATAAATGAAAGCCTAAATGATATAGGATTTCAAAATAAAATCATAAGTGATTTTAGGGTTTCATAAACAAAACCTTAAATAAGTTTAGGATTTCATAAATAAAACTTAAATGATTTTTGGGTTTGATTTTAGGATTTCATTTATGAAACTCTAAATTATTCAGGGTTCCGTAAAAGAAATCCTAAATGATCTTAGGGTTTCTTTAGGTTTTCACAAATAGGATTTAAGGTTTCATAATTGAAACTTTATATCATGTAGAGTTTATAAATAAAATTCTACATGATTTTAGGGTTTCACAAATAAGATTTAAGGTTTCATAATTGAAACTTTATATCATGTAGAGTTTATAAATAAAATTCTACATGATTTTAGGGTTTCACAAATAAGATTTAAGGTTTCATAATTGAAACTTTAAATCATGTAGGTTTATAAATAAAATTCTAAATGATTTTAGTGTTTCATTTTAAGGTTATGATTTAGAATTTTATAAATGAAACCCTAAATTATTTAAAAACCTTAAATTCTTTAAGATTCCATAAATGAATACGTAAATTATTTATGGATTCATAAATACCCTAAATGATTTGATGGTTTCATAAATGAAACTTTAAATGAATTAAGATTTCATAAATAGGATTTGGGGTTTGGTTTATGAAACACTAACTAATTTTATGTTATTTTAAGGTTTCATAAATGAAAACCTAAATTATTAGAAATCCTAAATGATTTTTAGGATTTCATAAATAAAATCCTAAATGATTTGACGTTTTGATTTTAAGGTTTTATAAATGAAACCATAAATAATTTAGGGTTTGATAAATATGATTTAGGGTTTAATAATTGAAACACTAAATGATTTTAGGGTTTAATATATGAAACCTTAGAACATTTTAAGATTTCATAAATGAAACCCCAAATGATTTAGGGTTTCATAAACATAATTTAGTGGTTTATAAATGAAATCCTAAATGATTTAGGGCTTTAGAAATAGCATTTTTGAAACACTAAATTATTTAGGATTTCATAAATAAAATTCTAAATGATTTTAAGGTATCATAATTAGGATTTGGAATTTCATAAATAAAATCTTAAATGATTTTAGGTTTTCATTTATGATTTAAGGTTTCATAAATAAACCTTAAATTATTTTATGGTTTAATTTTAAGGTTTCATAAATGAAACCTTAAATGATTCACAATTTCTTAAATATGATTTAGGGTTTCATTAGGATTCTAATGAAATCCTAACTAATTTTAGGGTTTGATTTTATAGTTTCATAAGTAAAACCTTAAATAATTTAGAATTTCATAAATATGATTTTGAGTTACATAAATAAAATCCTAAATAATTTAAACTTACAGAAATGAAATCCTAAATTATTTTATAGTTTGATTTTAAAGTTTCATAAATGAAATCTCAAATAATTTAGAATTTCATAAATAAAATTTAGTGTTTTATAAATAAAAACCTAAATAATTTACGGTTTCATAATTAGAATTTTAGATTTGATAAATGAAATCTTAAATAGTAATGAACTCCTAAATCCTAATCCATTAAATGAAACCCCAAATCTTAATTCATGAACCCTTAAATCCTAAATATTACATCTTAAACTATAAAACCTTAAATCTTAAATAGTGAAATGGTAAATTATGCAACATGAAACCCCAAAATCTTAAAGTATAAAACCAAAATCATAAATCCTAATTCATAGACTCTTAAATCATAGACCATGAAACCTTAAACCTTAAACCTTAAATCTTAAACTATAAAACTTTAAATCTTAAATAATAAAATCATAAATCTTAAACCGTAAAAGTATAAACTATGCAACACAAAACCTTGTAATCTTAAAACATAAACTCTACATCATAAACACTATATCCTAAAACATTGAATCCTAAAACCCTAATCTTTAAATCATACAACCATAAATTTTAAAATCATAAACCATAAACCTTATAAACTAACTCTTAAATATGAAAAAACATTATTATTATTATAAATTTAAATAAATTAGTTTAATGTTAACTTTTAGAGAAGTTAATTTTACATTTTCTTCTCCTATAAATACTTTTAGAATAATGTCTAAACAAGTCTCAATTTATACCACGTAACTTTTCAAACTAGGGCATGTAAATCCTCTTAAAACATCCAAAATCTTGAAACAGTAAAAACTAGAGATTACCACTCACGAAAACGTAAAAATCGATAATCATCGACATAGGTGTAGATACAAATAGTAGTATCTAAGGACAACTGGAATGAAGCCAAGCGGAGATCTAGGGAGCAAAACACCCTTGCTCTTCAATTCTTCTTCACTGGCAATACAACAATTTATAGAAGACAAAGCTTTCTTCGCGATACGAGGGAAAAAATAAATGCACCTTTTTCTTAACTAACAATTGGTTGCCCAAGAAATTTCTAGTAAATTCTTGGAGAAACCCTCCAACATAGAACGGTAATGTCAGTTGTGGCTGTGCACAAAGAAAGACTCTTTCTCTGGCAACAATTATCAAATCCACAATTTTACCCAGAGATACCAAACCACAATATTACTGTTCTTCTTCTACGTCCTCCGTCCTCTGATGCTGCACTCCATCTCCACCTTTTGCCGCTGTTTGCTTCTTATGTTTCTTACTTTTGGCTTTCTTTGCCTTCATTCTGCGTTTCTTCTCATTGGCGTCAACCCATTTGTAGTCTGCAGGTATGCTGAAAGGATCAACTTCATCCTTATATCTGTGACTATCTGAGTCACTGGACTGCCCCCCACGGCTTCCTTTCATCCATGAAATCCATGAACTAGACCCCTCTGATTCCTTGGATTTGGCATCATGGAAATGTGCTGGGCTGGAGAGCGGAGTTGAAAACTCCTCTACTGGCTGAAGCTCCTCAAATTTCGTGAAAGTGACAAGCACCCGGATAGTGGGAACTATCGGGATAGCAACCTGAGTACCAGATGTTATTATCAAGCTTTTATAAAAAAACACGCATGGATGCTGAAACGTGCCACAGGAAAGACAGTAACAGATAAGTAGAAATCAGGCATAAATTGCACCAAACACTCAAAACACAATTTGATTTCTTTGTAATTTATATTAAGATAAGCTAACTGATTGATGATCCAACTCAGTCAACTAAAAATGATGAGGCAAAGTCTAAGTGTAATAAGTTTCAAAACCCAGTTTGCAAATAAATAAAGATAAATAGACAAATAAATTAACTTCAATCTTATGATTCCCTCATTCATGCCCTACTCTCTTGGTCTCTCCCATTTTGCACTTTGTTTTCACATTCCCCCACTCCTTACTCTTTCTGTTTACTCTCTGCCTTCTCTTATGTGGGTTGACTTCAGCCACCTGCGTTTCTGGTTTGTGTGCTGATTTCAGCCATCTGCAACTGCATTTTGGTCTCTGCCTTGGATTCTGAGTTCAGCCAATTGTGTCTGCCTTGTATTCTGATTTCAACCTCTCTAGCTATCTGGTCTCTCTGTTCTCTGTGTTTTGGTGCTTTCAGTACTTATCATGACTTGTTCGTGATCTTATGGGTGGTCTGAATTTTCAATATTTACTAGTTTAGTTAAATGTTGTGATTTTGATGTAATTTTGTATGCATACATATATGTTTAAGTAAAATTTTGCATTTTCTTTCAGTATGATTTAAGATCTACATTACTATCGTGCTATTTTAGCTCACTCACAGCCCACAAAAACCAGCTACAGGTAATGAGCATGCTGTACTGTAAGAGTGCAGAGCACCAGTGCATAAAAAATAAAGAACCAAGGGTTATGGAATTTAGATTACCTTGACAGGAAAAGTTCCATGAGGAAGCTTAGTTGTCAAAAGCTCTCTCAGTCTTCTAATAGCCTTAACCTTATTCGCTAAGATGTCAAGCAGAGGCAGTAGCTCATCAGTTTTCAGAGGGAAGTCTGGCGTCAGCCACAACACAGGTCTTAAACCCTTTTTATACTCACTCTCATTCTTTGACTCAATGTTCACTCCTTTTTTCTTCTTCTTTTTAATGTTTTTATCTTTTCCCTTCCTAGAGTCTACACTATCCTCCCTTGGAAAGTCAGATGCTAACTTTTGCTGATCAGCTGATCTCTGAGTGCTACCTTCTGAGCCAAACCTGGAATTTTTCTTCACAGCTTTGGAATCCTCGGGATCATCACTGCTACTCTTCAAACTTTTCTTGTTCCAACCAAACCAGCTCTTCTTTTCTTTAACCACACCATTGGCTTCAGAATTCTCACAGGAAGCTGCAGAACCATTTTCTTGACCATCAAAGGCTCCATGTTCCTCATCCTCAAAAGTACCATCAGAGTTCCCCATATGGAGTGCAGAATCTAATTGCATTCTTTCCTCTGCAGTCAATACATCATCATACTCATCATTGTTTTCCCCATTTATCATGCTTTCTCCATCCTCTACAGCAAAAAGCTCTTCATCTGTCATAGCACCTGGAACCCGCCTTGACTTCACACTAACCATCACATGTAGCATGTCATAAACTTTTGCCTTCCAATTCCCAACCATCTCAGTCTTCTCCTGACGCCTCCAATTTAAATGGGGAACAAGCTCAGCCTGAGTAACATCAATACCTGGTCTATACATATTTGTCTGAGACATCAAGGAAACTTCATGAGCAACTTCAGACTCTGTTGGTTGTGTACCAGCTCCTTCCAAAGCATTTGTGATTTCCTTCTCTTTATGAGAAAGAGCAATCAAAGAACCAGGTGGCAGAGTTAAATTACCCTCCTCTGCAACATAGCCCTCTCCAAGGAACAAAAAAGTCTGGTCTGATCGCTGGATGCGTAAGCCATCAAAACCAGCAAGGGTCATATCAGCACGGAGATTAGACCCACGTTTCCAAATCCGATAAGTATCTGAAGGAGCTATCCGCCCAATAAAAGGAATGACAGAGCTCTCAAAATGAAAACTAATCTCCATATAAAAATCACGAATTCGAGATGCTGAAGCAACGATGCGGGGAAGTCTACGACACCATTTAGCCCAAGCCAGAGGTTGATAATGCCGTGCAATAATCATGGCAATTGCTTCCTCTCTGGTGCACACTGCTTCTTGGAGAGCACTCCAACCATGCTCATTCTGCAGACTCCAATCCGCACCAGCAGCCATCAAGATCTCAGCAGAGACTGGATCCCGGAGACGCACTGCAAGGTGAAGAGGAGTCTCCCTAGCAGGAACGTCACGGCGATCAATAACAGAAGAGACCTCATCAGATTGAAGTTCAGCAGCAATAGAATCTGCTTCTGTGTTGACCTCGCCAGCCTTAGGAAGCCTAGGCAGGGAGGAAACAATGCGCCTTAGGGCAGCATGGTCGCGTCTGGCAACTGCCAAGTGAGCAGGGCTGTGAGCATATTTACTTAAATCTTCCATCGATTTGTCTCCGACCTCTCTCTTATCCCTTCTCCCCGCTCCTAGGCTACTATCATGAGTGATTGCATTGGCTTCCATGCTCCGTAAATCTTGAGTTACAAAGCATATACAGCATAGGCTGCATTCATACCTTGGCCTTGCCTTAGACTTAGACACTCAAATTAACAATTTCCATGACAGGGGAAAACCACCAAAATGGGCCAGTTTTCAACCCTCCTCTCCCCTGCCACAATCAAATTGCCAGATATTACTTCACTGCACTGGCATTAACGATTTAGAAACAATAACACGACAAAAGCAAGATTTCGGGAACTGTTTCTGGTCCAAATTCCCGAGTCCAAGTATGCAGGAAGCCGATCCAATCAAATCTGCAAACAAAGCAAGTCTGAGCCTAAACCAGCGAACAAAGATTCACACATAGAGCGCCAAGATTTACAATTAAAGCCACTCAACGCTTGTTCATTAAACAAACCGGTTTCCAATTCTAACCGCTTCCAGAAAAAAAAAAAATGTCGTAAAACATAAATTAAAGTCACAAAGAAGGTTGAGGAAGTAGAATAACAGAGCAAGCACAATAAATTAAGAATTACGAAGGAAAATAAGATTGGTGTGTCGGAATGAAATGAGGGAAGAAGAATCGAAGACCTGGCGAGGGCAAAATTGAGTGGCGGTTGCGATCTCAGTTGATTGGTTGGTTGATTGCAGGAGTAGCAGCTTGCGCCTTGCACTGGTGATGGTTAGGGTTCTTCGTTCAGACAAACAGCTTCAAACACGCACTTGGCGAATTGAAATTGAAATTGAAAGATCGGACGGTGGGAGTGGAGTGGGAAAGATACGATCCAAGGGTGAGGATGGATGGGACCATTAATGCTGACAAATGACAACACGACTCTAAAGGAAAGAGGACGGAATCGGTCACGACTCGGTCCTCTACTCTGACTCGGAGGTCCCTCCCCAACATCCCGCGTTCTACTGTTTTAATGCGCCTATTTGGCGTTTACTACTATTAATTAATTAACACTCTTTTTTTATTTTTCTTTAATGCGATTTTCATTTTTATGTCATCTCTTTCTTATATATTACTTATTTCACGTCATAATAATCGATAAAGATAGGCAGAAAATATATTACTATTTTGGAAAAATCGTATTCTTGAAATTGTTGATCATGCAAGTTCGTCCCTTAGATGGTTTGCAAGGCAACATCATTCACCCCTTGTTAGTAGTTACTGGCTTCACAAGAGTACATCATGAGCCATCATTTTTAGTGTATGCGTACGTTGAAATACTTGTTTGCAGGAATTTCGCTCAAATCTCAATATTGGTGCTATACTATTTCAATGATATAATTTTCACCCAACTTAATGTTTTAATTATTCCAACCTACATTTGATCATCCATCCAAACGAAAAGTAAATTAACACAATTATCAAAATTTTGAATTCGCAGCCTCTTCTTCAACTATGCAGACAGACCGGGTTTTCAGTGTTTTTTTTTTTTTTTTGGTTTTTGTTACAGAAGCGTATTTAACAATCATAATGACAATTTAGCAAAGTTTTACTTTCGTTGATATCATAAGGGTGGGTAAGTGTTGGATGTTAGATATGGAACGAGTTCACCAGGTAGGTAATTCACGACAAGCTAGGTTTGTAATTATATGGTGGTACAGTCAAGTCATTACTCATTATAATGAGAAAGCATGTACTTACTATTATTATGTCAAATTTGACTGCAAGTGATATACTTGAAAGAATCAAGTTTAGATCGTAATTATTGGATGAAAAATAAATTATTGAAATTGTAATCAAATATGTACGCACATTTAATGAAATATGACGTTAAATTTATTTAATAATTAAAAGAGTTTAATATTATTTTGTCAATTTTAACATTTGGTGTGACTTTCAATTGAAGCCTAAGCCCGTGAATTTAATTTATGGACCCTGGTCCATGGTTAGAGGACCGAATGAATTTACAGCATGTAGTCCATTTTTGCTTCCAACTACGATCCGACAACTTTGGGTGCCCAAATTTTGCTTCATAGCAGGCATGGCTTCTTAAAATTTTCTTGGTCCCATTTGTTCATATGGGTTATTAGTTATTACTCCCCATAGTTATTAGTTGCATTCAATACCATGTTTTTCTTTCCCATAATCTGGGTGGCATTGGCACCCACAAAATATAGAAATTAAAAGGAAAAAAATGGGTACAAGTGAAGTGAAGTGGTGTAATTTGATTTCTAGTAGTGTCCTGCTCTTTTTTTTCTGTTTTTTTTTTTTTTAACAAAGTGGTGTCCTGCTCTTGAAATCATAGTATCCGGTTAAAGTACAATAATCACAATCATATATACAAGAGCCAACAAAGCAGAGGCAAGAGGATGACATTTAAAAAGTATGACATTTTTTAAACTTTATTATATGTCTTAAAAAATTATGCAAGAATGAAAATAAATCTACTAAACCAACCAGAGTCTTCATTGTAAGTTTGTAACTTACAATTATAAGTATGAGTAATGTCTTGGGTCAAGAGTAGCTTCTTCATGCCATGCTAAGAGTATCTCTAACCATAATTTTCAAATTGGGTCCTTAAATCCTTTTAAGTGGGCCTTTCAATGGCATTGAGTTTTATAATTATTATTTATTAGAGTACCGTTTTTTTTTCAATGGCAGAACCAACTTTTAGAATTCACATGAAAATGTTAATATAAAAATTGAATATAAGAGGGTGTATTCTCTCTTTCAGCACAACGATCCAAATTCAATCTTCCAGGAAATACAAACAGAAAATACAACAACAACAAAAAAAAAAACAAAAACTGCAAAAGTCAACGAATAAATTGCAAGTTTCAGTATGTGCATCAGATAAAACATTAAAAACAAGACTCAGTTCGGTGAAATTTGATTTCTATAACCACCGAATCCGAATGGCTGGCTTATACTGTTTCAACTTTCAACACACAGAAAGGATGCAGAGCTTTGGTTAATGCTGAAATCTGATCTTCAAGCATACTTCCCTATTCCAAAGCATACTTTCAATGCTGAATTCTGGTTTTATCTTACTTTGCATTGTTAGATTAATCTGTGATTGACTTTTTGAGTTTATTATATTGGTTGAAATCATGGTCGAGAGACAAAGAGAACAAAGTGATAAAATTTCATCATGATTTCAACCAATATAAATAGTGATAAAATCAGTTTAGAGATAAAGAGAACAAAATTGAACATATTTATTCACTCTCATATTATACTAATAAATTAGAATATACAAACTTAAAAAGTTAGACTATCATTTTTTTCTATTCCCTTAGATATTGTCAATGTTATATCTAAAATGGACCCTTTTAGCTTTTTAAAAAAAAGTATTATATCTTTTTTCTCCTTTAAATTTGTATTTCACAAACTATTCTCACAATTAATAAAAAAAAAAAACTAATTTCTCAATCATTAGAATTTTTTTGTTATATACGTAATTGATCTTATTAATTAATTAATTATTTATTTCATTTATATATTTTTAAAAATGGACAACACGTATAAATAATTTTATATTATTCACTATATATTTAGATTAAAAAAGTTAAGAAATAAAATTCGAATATTAGATTTCCTTTTGAATATTTTCTTGCCGACGAGGATTTTATTAGTAGTAACAAAACAAAGATACTTGATCCTGAGTCTCGAGTCCCGTAACGAATTGACGTCATCTTTTGGCCTTGGTCTTTCTCGCTTCCGTATTTAATTAATTACAGTAACTTATTATTTTTTCAAAAAGATATTTTCCTTCAAGTTCACGCAACAAATAAATAATCACAGTCAGTAATTTGACAGAGAAAAACAAAATGGCCAAGAACATACGAGAGGACAAGACGAGTATGACTTTTCTTGGAGACGAACAAGAACAAGATCCCGAGGAGGAGGAGTGGTGTTTTGAATGCAAGGATGGTGGACATGTGGTCATTTGTGATCACCAGTCAGTCTCCTTCTTTCTTTCTTTCTTTTTTTCTTTTATTCCATCAAAACCTGTTACTAATCTATGGGTATCAACATGCTTGCTTATTTCAGCGATTGTGGAAAAGTTTATCACCCGGACTGTGTTAAAAAGGATCAATCTTTTTTTGACTCTGCACAATCTTGGGATTGTGGTAAGTTACTTAGGTTTTTTTTTTTTTTTTTTCTATAAATGTATTACTTTCTTGCTGCATGTAACATATCACTTTACTAACCCATATTCTCTTTTGGGGTAGTGACTGTGAGAGGTTTATGCAAATATAATGATATTGTGCTTTTCTTTCTATGTAAATATTTTCAGGTCGGCATTTTTGCTTCGGCTGTAATAAACTTTCAAAGTTTCATTGTATTGGGTGTCCAAAGGGTGTGTGCATAAAGTGCTTTGCAGCCTCAGATTTCACTGTTGTTCGAGGGGTAAAAGGCTTATGCATTGACTGTTTGGAGCTAGCGGAGATTATAGAACAAAATTTGGACCATGACTCGGAGGGGGTAGGTGTCATTACGTGGTTTTTAATATTTTTTTAACCCCCCACAATTGGAATTTTAACACATTCACGCTCTGTTGGATGGATCATGTTTTTCTCCTAAATATGCATATGGAATTTTTAACCGCTCAATCTTCATCCAATAGTGAGACTGTGTGTGTGAATGCACTAAATCTTGTAGACAAAGCGAAAGTGGCTGGTCAAGTCATTGATGAGTATAGAGCCAAAATTGTATAGTCCATTTTTTTGTTGGAACAGCTAAACTGATCTTTTATCTATATCTTTATATATTGCCCTTTTGTTTGTTCATTGCAGAACAAAATAACGTTAGATGACACAGAAACATATGAATGTCTATTCAAGGAATATTGGGAATTTATTAAGGTAAAAGAAGAATTGACTAGTCGTGATATCCTTGCTGCACTTCCCAATTACAAAAAGGATAAAAAAATTCTGCAAAATAAAAGAAATTGTAAAGGTGAAGAAGAAAAACAAAATGATTTGATGTCATGTAATTTTGATGAAGATTCTAAGCCAGCCAAACGGAAGAAGTGCAATTCAGAGGCAAAAGAAGGATTGACTAGTGCAGCACAGCCCGACTACAAAAAGGGTGAAAATTTTCTGCATCATAAAAGAAATTGTGAAGGTGAAGAAGAAAAGAAAAATGATTCAATGCCATGGGAATGGAATATTGTTGGAGGTTATCAGCCAGCCAAACGAAAGGGGTACAAGGTTAGAGAAGCATTGACTGATATCCTTGCTGCACAGCCCAACTACAAAAAGGGTAAAAAAAACCTTCATCATAATTTTTTTTTTAAAGGTGATGAAGAGAAGAAAAATGATTCTATGTCATGGGAATGGGGTAGTGTTGAAGATTATAAGCCATCCAAATGGAAGGGGTACTATTCAGAGGTAAGAAAAGGATTTACTAGTGATGCTATCTTTTCTGCACAGCCCAACTACAAAAAGCGTCAAGATTTTCTGCATCATAAAAAAAGTTGTAAAGGTGAAGAAGAAAAACAAAATGATTCGACATCATGGCATAGTGATGAAGATTGTAAGCGAGCCAAACAGAAGAGGTACAATTCAGAGGAGTTTGTGGGATGGGGATCAAAACATCTCACCAGCTTCCTTGCATCCATTGGGAAATATGAAAGTCAACCATTAACGCAAGGTGATGTAAATTCTCTCATACATGAATACATTAAGGAGAATAATCTTCATCACCCTAAATATAAGGGGAAGTTCCTTGCTGATGAAAGGTTGTTTCCTATATTTGGAAAAGAAGTTATGTCAAAAAGTCAGATATATTCTATACTGGAGTTTCACATTGCTAAAAAGTTGGATGATTCATCTGTGGAGAAAAATGATGATAAAATAGAAAACATTTCTACAGACAAGCATGTCAATGATCAGACAACAAGCATGCAAAGCAGACTGTCAAGGTTAATTGGAAAACCTCCATTGAAAAAGGGAGATTTTCTTATCAAGCATAGCCGCTTTGCGTCCATTAGTGTCAATAATATAAACCTCATTTACCTAAAACGAAGTTTGGTGCTAGAGCTATCAAAACAGCCTGAAAGTTTCATGGTTAAGGCTGTTGGAACTTTTGTCAGAGCCAAAATGGATTCCAGTGATTCTAGGTCAAAGAAGTGTTACCATCTTGTGAGAGTTCTAGGTACTAAATTACATACAGATACTGTGTGCTCACCACTTTCTTTCTCTATTCCTGTTAAGTTACTTTATATTTCTTAATGTGGCTCTATGTATATCTTAAATGATTGACCATTATTCTTGTTTAACTTCTAGGCGTTGTATTTGATGAAAAGTCAAATGGAATTCTCCTGCGAGTTTCCTTTATGGATAAGACTGTTCCCATTTCTGATCTCTCAGATGAAGACTTCACAGAGGTAAATGACTTGCAATGAACCTATTATTATTTTCCCAGAATCAACCATGAACATCTAGTTGGAAAAACATCCTTCCAAATGTTTCCATAGTTGCATTGGAAATTATATGGTTATTACATTCTATCAAGTATTAACTCATTCTCCTAAAATTACGTACCAATTGTGTTATTTTGCTTACAGCAAGAATGTGAGGATTTGCAGCAAAAAGTGAAAGCCAGCTTGCTCCCAAAATTAACTGTTGTAAGTTGTTTGATACATAAAGAACAAGTGTTTTAATCTTTCGAAGGATGATTATCTGAGACAGAAATTAAAAATCTGAAAATTAGTGTAACTGGGAACCATATTTTTACTACTTATTCAAGTATTTATTTTTGGCTTTGTGTAGTTTACAGTCAGTTCAGTTCAGTTCCTGAATGTATCTTGTCATAGCTTAGAAAATGGGATTTTACTAGTTTGTTTTCCTTCATATTTATTGGCATTTGGCAGGTGGAGGTTCAAGAAAAGGCTGAAATTCTTCATGAGGATATAACAAAACATGTACGGATATAACTAATTTAGATTCACTTTCTGGATTGTAACAAAACTGATCTTGCATGTTTGATTCAGTCTGTATAATTTTGTGACTATCCTGATCACTTGATGAATATGTTGTTGCAGAGGATTCTGAGTCGCATAGCCTATTTGCAAATTCAAATTGAGCGTGCAAATATTAGAGGACGAAATAGAGAATATCCTTTATTTATAGAAAGATACTACATAGGTTTGCGTCGTTTAAGAAGAATGATAATGATAATTGCTCCTTAACGTGTTTGTTTGTGCTATACAAAAATCGAATTACTGGAAGAAAAGGAACAAGTTGAAAAATCATGGAAACAAGGAGAACCGTTAAAGAGAAAGCCATCAGTGCGGCCGGAGCTTATTGAGGCAAAATACGATGAAGAAGATTCTGAACAAGATCAAGAAATATGATTCCTCTTCAATTTCTTAATGTTGTTTGAAGCACTTATCTATAGGTTGTTGAGGGGGCACGGAACAAAACGTCAAGAGTTTCGACGTAGTATGTAATATGAAACGTCATGCATGTTTTCTGTTTATCTAAAGGATATACATATCCCCATTGTTTTCGTTTTTAACCTTGAATTATTCTTCTCACAAGCAGTTCTTGATATGCTTACTATTTTCAAAGGAAATAAGAGTGTTAAGAATATCCAATTGAGAGAGTGAGAGTCTCTAAATTATGCGTTTTAATTTCTAATTATAATATTGATAATGGAGTAAAATTTCGATATTATATAGAAAGAAAGAAAAATACTTTTAAGTAACAATTCTTGATTTTATTTTACTACTTTAAATAACGTCAACCAAGGTGATCAATGCTTTCAGTTGAAACGGAAGAAGACATGTCTGCGTTTTTCAATAAGATTGTGGCACAACACACATATCATTTGCAACTAGATTGAATCGATCTTTAGTTGTAAAAAGTCAACCAATGCATTTTTCAATCTGATTGTGGCACAACACACACATATATCATTTGCAACTAGATTGAGTCTCAAGAATTGATCGTTAGTACTATATATCAAGGCTATAATATAAAGTCAACCAAACTTTGAAAGACATCTTAAGCCGAAGCACGATTTGATTTCAAGAACATTGACTAATTGAAGGAGCTTATCTCTAAATTGTACGAGAGACTACTACCATAACATAATGCACGGGCCACTTCTATGAGAGTTGACAAAATAGTGAGAAGAAAAACTCCAGATAACGATACATTTCATTTTATTTTATTTGGTTGAAGATAAAGTAAGAAAATAGGAAAATTGATTTGACCATTTTAGTCGTAAAAAAAAAAAAAAGGAAAATTGACTTTTAGAAATACAAAATACTGTTGACAAGTATTACACTTTAAATATTTTTCCGTTAGCATGATCTACTTTAACTGAGGTGCAGATCACTCTTTCTTTAGGTTTGTTTGTTTTATTTTTAAAATTACTTTTTCTCATCCTACACATATTTTAATGTAAAATTTTGTCGTTAAATATGATTGATTAATAACTAAAACTTAATTTGATTAATAAAATTAATTAAGTTTAAAATAAAGGATCACCAGTTGACGTGATTGTTTGAGGTTTGCAATTGTGGTCTAAGTTCAATGTTTTGGGAATTGGGATATGCATAATTTTTTTAGTTCATTAAATAATTAACTAGCCCTAAAAAAATAATAATTAACTACTACTAGTAGTACTAAATAATACTCTACAATTTGAAGGCGTAATCATAATCATCGAAATAAAGAAGAGCTTGTTTATGCATACAAGTCAACCTTTGTCATGATGATTTGACCTAGGTTGTAATTAGCCCAAGGAGATACGGAGACAGATTATTCTATGAAATCTTGCAGTGCTGCTATTTATTTATATTTATAAAACCACTTCCTTTCATTTTCATTACTTTGAGCATGCCATGCCGCCACACTCTTAAACGTGAGTAGAATATACAAATCATTCTTTTTTTCTTGAAAAAACTAGTTACCTAGCTACTTTTTTTTTAATAGGGACCACGGGCGAGATACATTTTCGTAGATGTTCATAGGATGATGCGAGAAAAATAATGAATGAAAAAAACAGGATAATTAAAGTGCGTGACATTATGTCTTGATTTCTTCCTAGTACAGTTGGCTTCATGTTTTATGTGTGTGTAAGAGTACTAGCAAGAAATAAAGATTTATTTGAGTTTATGGTATAATTCAACCTCACAAATATTATATAAATATATCTCTGATCAAATATAAAATTAGAGGTTGGTTGTGTGTTTTTTTCTTGTTGAATTGATCCAAAATAGTAGGCTGATAGAGGGATGGTAACTAGTAACTAGCACTTAATTAACAACGGGGACAATGGAAAGAGGCGGCAGAAACAGTAAATGCCGCGCGCATACTACTTTTGACCTCTGTTTCTAAAACTATCATTACTAATTTCTTTAAGCCTTTACCATGTTTTGAAGAGAAGCAACCTGGAAATTAAAGTCAGTTGGAGTCTACAAAGCAACGGAGGCACTTTCTCACTAAACGATTCAAAGTCATGTTTTCTTGCCCCATCTCTTTATAGATTATTACGAATCTCTCATAAGGTCTTCATATATATATATTATTTTTTGTTCAAGGGAAAAAATGTGTTTTTGCCTTTTGTCATATGGTCAAAGATCATTATTATATTTTATATCTTAATTTTTTTTAAAAATATACTACGTAAATTTGGCTTTTCATGTTAGGAATTTATTATATTTGAAAACTAAATTCATGATAAAAGTAGAGAAACTTTGATCACATTATTGAATTTCAACTGTGGGTGTGCGTGGCTAAATTTGGAGAAGCAAAATGGGAATTGGAAAATCCACGAAAGGGGAAACAGTATATATATGATGTGATCACTATCAACTATCAAGTAACAGTAGTTTTGTTTTGGAAGCCATATACTGTTTTATTTGGACCACATATTGTACATTTTCCCCAGTATAATACTTAATAAAGGAGCCGAAGCTACCTTGAAAGAGCGTGAGCGCCCACACACCAAAGTTATTAATACAAAGAAAAGGAGACACATTATTAACCAAAGAGTGCAGAGAAGTGATCAAGCATGACGAGAAGTACCACCCCTTGTTGTGAGAAAATGGGATTGAAGAAGGGTCCTTGGACTGCTGAAGAAGATCAGATTTTGGTTTCTCATATTCAACTCTATGGCCATGGAAACTGGCGTGCCCTTCCTAAACAAGCTGGTGAGTAATCCACTGCTAATTAGTTGCAACATTTTCTGTATTATCGATCTAATATATGATATGATATGATATGATATGATTGTTTAGGTTTGTTGAGGTGTGGCAAGAGTTGTAGGCTTCGTTGGATAAACTACTTGAGGCCAGATATTAAACGAGGCAAATTCAGCAAGGAAGAAGAAGATACCATCCTAAAGCTACATCAAATCCTTGGAAATAGGTGTGACATATTATTGAATATCTCTCTCTGTCTCTGTATATATAGGTACATGAATTTGATTGTGAAGCCCTTTGATGTTTAATTTGATCGATGCATATTATATATAGATGGTCTGCTATAGCGGCGAGCTTACCCGGAAGAACAGACAACGAAATAAAGAATTTTTGGCACACCCATTTGAAGAAGAGGATGGATCAGAAAAATAGATCAGTGCACAAGCACAGTGGCAATGCTTCTTCTCATATTCTGCAACCAAATACTTCGGATGCATCATCAAGTGACAATTACGGTTTAGCCTCCTCCTCATCAAGGAATATTAATGCAGAATTTTACGGTTTAGTCTCCCCAGATAGTACTTTTGGAGAAATTGATGAGGGCAATCATACTTCTTGTCAGCTCAGTGAAGAAATGGAGTTTTGGTACAATATATTCATCAAATCAGGCCAAACATCATCATGAGACATTATATTATGGATCAAAATCTAGCTAGCTAGCTAAGATATATTATTTCTCTCACTCCTTAGTCCTTAGTTAACCTTTGGTTTCAGCTTCGTGTTTGTGTACAAAACTTAAAATCCATTTTGGCAATGCAAATTGCCAGATGAAATTTTTTAATAAAGGCTCGAGAGAAGTTTACGTAGTTACCACGCACGCATACAGGAACAAATTACTTTTGACTGTTATTTGAAGCATTGCAGTTACAATTATTACTATAGGAAGGCTTGCACGGGTAATTTGTATTATACTATGTTATCTGAAATTTATATTAATATAATAATAGACTTATATAATTTTAAATGGACAATTTTGATAATTTTATATCTAAAAATTAGGTTAATTAAAAATATTAAAAAACTGTAATCATCATGAAGAAAAAATAGTTTTTTTTAACATTAAAAAAATCTTTGATTACTAATCATTAAAAAATAATAAAATCACATTCATCTTAGCTAAAAGTTCAAATAAAAACAATAATAGTTTAAATAAATAACCATATACAAAAATTATTTTACATAATTGTTATAAGGAGACCATTTGATTTTAATTGTTAAGGAAAAAAAAAAAATAGTAGCTCAGTGGGTAAAATCGATGTCTTTCACGATGGGACTCTAACGCACAATCTCCTGTTCCGGAGGAGAGGACGGGAGGAGCTCGCCTTAGGGGATCACGCAAAACTGTTGGTTTTTAGTGCTTCTAGTTTGCCAACTTATTTAATGTAAATGTTTCTAATTGCTTTTGGATAAAATAGCTAATAAGATAAAATAATTAACATTTACTTTTAATTTTAACTTATAAATTATTTTCAAATTAAATTTAAAAATATTTTTTTTAAAAAAAATAATTATTATTTATTAATAATTATTTTTTTTAATTTAAAATTTTATTAAAATTAAAATATATTTAAAGGGAGAAATTATGGATTTAATTTCTTCCACTAACAAAAATTAAATATTTACGCATAAAAAAACATTAATTATTTTATATAATAAAAAAGTATATTTATAAAATAAAAAAATATTATAGAATTTTTTTTATTTATACACAAATATTTTAGAGATAATAAGATTTTTATATAAATAAAAAGATAACTGAAACTTATTTCAATGTTATATTATTAGTTTTTAATTATTTTATTTTAAGATGTTTGGTAATGTTTTAAATATTTGATTAATAATTTTATTAATTAAAATATAATTTTTTATTTTATTAAAATTAACTATGTTTTTTTTATAACGAAATAGATTGAATAAAAAAGACAAATTTTTTGAATAATTCAAATAATTGATATTACTTTATGAGAATAAATATTTTAAAATGTGTTATACATACCTTGTAATTTAATTTTATTAGATTTAAAGATAAAACATAAAAAATAAGTTTTGTAAAAGTAATTTTTAATAGTTTATTATTAAAAAAAAAATTAAGTTTTTTTTATTAAAAAAATAATTTTTATTTTAATAAATTTTTACTGATTAATTTTTTATCTAACATTTATTTTATAAGTAAGGACAAACACACCCTTAATATTATAGTTATATTAATCATATTTTGAATTTGTTTTTTATGATAATGCTGTAGTCGGACATGTGGCTTTATAATTTTTTTTTATAGGCAATTTTTATAATTATTTGTTTGTTGTTAGTTTCATACGTGTAACTAACCAAGCATTTTTTGATCTTAGGATCATCCATAGATTAGCTTGTCATTGTACTCCACATTAGATTGGAGCAGTCAAACCAGAACATTAGCAAATTGTTGAAATGGTTCTTGCGTTTTTAGCTTATGTTTATCTCCTTTGTGAATATTAAAATATCGTCGTTCGTTAAATTAATTGTCTTCCAATAATTTTTCTCGTAGTTTACCTTTATTTTTCATGCACTATACCACACTAATACATTATGTCAATCTCAATTCATTAAATTAATTGACTTCCAACAGTTTTTCTTTTAAAGACAAGTGATTGATTAAACTTAAACAAATAATAAAGGATTGAATATATTGATTTCTGTGTATGAAGAAAATTTTAGGAGACAACTGGTCTTTAAATATTTAAAACAGATTTGTCAGATTTTGTTTGTTATCTTAATTTTTTATGAACGATGAAAGATACTTTTTTTGCAATTATATACATAAAAAGTATATTATATTTTTTTCATTAAAAAAAAGTATATTATATTTAAACATGATATTATGTTTTAACTTGTATGTATATTAATGAAATTAAGCAGTTAAATAAACTAACAAAGGTACAATATACATTTTCAACGTAATTATTATTATTATTATTATTATTTTTAGGTTGATTTGTTAGATTTTTTTTGTTTACTTCAAAGCCTGCCAATTTTAAATATGCTTTAAGAAAAAATGTTTACTCTGGACCAAGTTATTATTTGCACCTTAGAAGCAGTCTTACTTTTATCTTCAATATAAAAATGATTAATTTATCTTAGAAAAAAAATAATCCCAACTATTAATTAAAAAACTAAAGAATTAATTTTAACAAATTTTCAATTTATTAAACATACACAGTATTTGTTGATTTTTTTTAAAGAAATATTTGTTGCTTTTATTAGTCATTGTTAATTTTTTTTAAAATGAATCACTTATTTTAATACGTGTTTAGTTTGACTCATTTTTAAAAATAATTATTACTTTATTTCTTGATGAAAAAAAACATTTTTCTAACTTGAATCTAAACCAAATACTTCGTAATACATAATACACAATACTAGTACGGAGTATTATTATAGTTCCAGGGGAAACAATGAAAGTATGAAAGAAGAAATTGAGTAAGATAAAGCAAAACCCTATAAAACTCAAAATTCAGACATAAACTGAGAGAGATAACACCGTTGCAGTGATGGCTCTGGGAATCTCAAACATATTGCACTGCCCCAAATTGAGTTTCTCCCTTTCTCACAACAATTTCCATCCCAAAGTTCCAACCTCTCTCAGGTCATCCATTTCTCTCTTTCTTTCTATCCTATCTACTTAGTAAGATTACATTTTCCTTTCAATCTCTCTTTGTGCAGCTCAGAGCTCATTTCTAGGGTTAATAAAACGTAATTTGGTTTGAATTTTTTAGGTTTCCCCAGACAGTAGCATGGAGTGATAGAAGGATTATCTGTGCTGCTGCATCTGCGGCAGGAAGCTCTAATCCCGATGGTGACTTTAATCCTTATGAGGTAAATAGTAAAAACTGCTCTGTAATTTGTTCATAGTTTTAAATTTGAAGTCATTCGAGTTGGTATTTGAGTTACTGTGATGTGATGTAGGTGCTAGGTGTAAGCCCTATTGAGAAATTTGACATGGTCAAGGCAGCATATGCTAAAAAAAAGAAGGAGGCTGAGATGAGTGGCGATGAAGCAACTGCTTCAAGAGTAGGTTAACTTTTCTTTTTTTGTTTGGGTTTTTGGGTAAAATGGTTTTGATAACTATCGACATTCCAATACTATTATATTGTGGAACAATCTGTGATGTCATTGCTGACATGGCAACTGGTTTTCAAATGGGTGGGGTTGATTCTTTGCATTCATGTTTGGAAATTGAAAGTATGAGCTGAGCAATATGTATAATGATATTGTTAAGTTTACTTCTAACCCATTTCCTTCAAAGTAAAACTCACACATGGGATAAAAGAGGTTGCTGATTATTCCTTTATTTACAAGGCTCTTAATGATGTGTGTTGATATAGGATTTTTCCTCAAAGTTCAATGAACTAATGTATGGAATTTTGTGTGTTGTGAATGCATAATTCAGCTGGAAAAGGCATATGACAAACTCATGATGGCTCAATTGTCTAATCGGAAAAAGGGTGTGACGTTTGGATCATTTAAGGTAATGCAGGGGATTCTTTTTTTTTGTGTGTGTGGACACTTAAAATCACACACATAACTTGATGGCATCACAACACTGAAATACTTCTTGTTTGCATCTCAAAATCTTAATGTACATATTAAACTAAATGCAGGTTTCAAAGGAGATCAAGTATGCTGACAAGCAGCCAGTTATACCTTGGGGGCCAAGGTTTAATGTTGCTTCTTATGATTAATGACATTGTAGTTTTGTTGCTGTATATTGTTGTTGCTACCATTAGTTTTGTTAATATTTTAACTTTTTTTTAAAATGCTTTTTGAATACAACAGCTTGGAAGGAAAATCTCATTTTTCCTGCTTGCATGAATGGATTACATTTATTTCCAGTGTTCTACATTTTATTCAAATTATTGTTTTCTCCCCTTATCACTATCACTCTATTAGCAGTTACTCATCTTTTGATGTTATTTTGTCCTTCAATGTAATTTCAGGTTTACTAAATCAAGTCAAAATGACACACGCATCAACTTGGCAATATCCGCTGTTTTTGTGAGTAGGATATAAAGGGGTTATTTTATTTTATTTTTGGGAAAATATCAATGCTCAAAAACCATATCAATCTTGTGTCTTTTGTCTTCAAATGTAGTATTTAAACAGAATTGTTTATCATCTGTCTGCAGACAGCTTGGATCCTTGTCAAGCGCAGTGCTGACTATAAACCCTTGCAGTTTTTAGCCTTTGCCTTTGTTTATAGGCTTTTTGAGAAGTTAAAAGCCTCTGAATCTCCTGTAACCCCCAAATATAGCGTGAGTCTCATCTTCTATGACAGTGTATTTGGTGAAATTTTAAAATCATCTGTTTTTGAACCATGTTGAGTTATCAGTAAAATTGTATAGTTCATGTTACTGTTGGCTACAGGAAGAGGGTGAAGATACAGGAGAAGGACTGCGCATGGGAAAACGACTGCTCCGATCACTGGCCTTGGTTTTTGGATGTGTAGCTATTTCATCTTTGGTATGATGATTCCTTAGATCTTTCGGTGTGACTCTTGGATCAGTACTTCGATATCCCAAATTTATGTCTTCTGTAACAATTAATAAGGAAGCTGATATATTTTTTTGGGTACTTGGAAGCTGATATAATATATCTATAATATGATTTTTTTTCTTGAAACAAAAGAAAGAGAAAAAAAGTAAGGAGGAAGGGAGAGAGGAATCAATTGATCTTATCATCCTCTTTTCCTATTTTACTTCATGTAAATCCAAATTGTTTTTCATCATGGTATGATGCATCATTAATATTCTTTTTCTTTTAATCTTTATTGAATTTCTTATTTGAAGAGTATTTTTAGAGAAAAAAATTGTGGTAGCCAATTTACAGAAATTCTTATTTTGTATTGTGTTTGACTTCCAAATAAAGATTAATATTTTTTCTGATTCTTTTCTTGCAGGCATACACTTTGGTTTTGAACATAATTGAGTTTGCAGGTGGTTTTATTCCTGCTCTTTTGTACAACAGTCAGGTATACTATGAATAAATGAGAAGTCCTTCCTGGCTTAAAATATATAAAGTAGAACTATCCACTATCCTTGTGAATAATATGATACATGTCCTGCAGTTACTTTTATTACTGTTTTGCCTGATGCAGTAATGAGATGAATGATTATGATTATGTTCATAATTTTCAACTATTTTTTGGTTACATGAGTATTATTTTTTAATACATGTGATGTGAAGGAGTTGGTTGCCATTGAAGTATGAAATACTTGTGAACTAGGATAGCTAGTTCATTGACTAAGTAGCTATGTTTCTTAATGTGATTTAGAATGTATAATAAATCAATTTACCAAGCACAGGTGTTAGCGACTTTTTCCCTTGAACTACTGAAGGTACCAACTGATGTTTTCATGAATTCATTTTGGTCGATTGCAATTCAGCTGCTAGTTCATCCCTTACAATATAAAATTTATATATTTCATTATCTATTGAATAAACATCCATTTTGATCTTCTAAAGATATTTGCAAGGTTAGATTGGTCCTCCAAAGATTGGTGCTTTGATGATAATTAGTGGCATTAATTTTCCTTCAAAGTTCAATTTGATGTCGCTTAACTGATTTGATGTATTTATAAATGGAGGAGTTCGAGAAGCTGTTTCTTCAATGACACATTTGATGACATGCATTGGGTTTTTATTACCAATAAAAATAAAACCACACACCGCTGTTATTAATAGTTTTATTTTTCATTTTTTTGATTGCCCAATGCCAAACTTATCTATTATCCCATTGGTCAGTGTGTGTTGCTGCTAAGTTAACAGTCTTTATGGTATCTGCAGGAGTTGATAATCACCACTTCATCGGCACTCATGCTTTATACCATGGCATCTTATTATAGATAGTGGAGCGTGTCTTGAAGACGAAGAAACCATGCATCTAGTCATCATCCTTCTTTTTCTTTATCTTTTTCCTCCCATCTCTTGCTTTTGTCCTGTTGTGAACTCAAGTATTTCACTCACAAATTTTGTTAAAAGAGAGATGCTTTTTCCTTGTTTTGATATAATAGTAGGAATAGTGTTAACTTTCTTCGCTACTCTTATTTTATTTTCTTTTTCCTCCCACTTATTGATTTTGACTATTCACATCAAAGTGGTATATGTATAGCCTTGCCCGTGGAAAATGTGATAAGGTTGGGAATACAGTAGAATTTGTATACTTTCAAATTTCAATTCCATAGGGGAAAAAGTAGAATTTGTAGATTCAATCTCAAAATGAGGGGAAATATGACAGCCTTTCGTTAATGAATCGAGAGGAAGTGAGAGGATAAGCATGAGAAACATAAAATCATGGTTGTTTTAATATTTTATTAATTGATTTATTTTAGTTATTATTATTTTATTATTTAACCTATCTATTTTTTATTATGTTGGTGATATATCACTCATATTCATTATTTATTAATTTTTGAAGATTGTTGATTCATACTAGAAAAAGTTGGACAATCCGTTGCATTTAAAACTTTATCAGCTGAATTCACATTCCATTTAATAAGATTTTCATGAGTTTAACATAATAAAAATTGTAAAATCAATGTGATAATATAAATTAGATCATACAGGATTATTAGTTGTAAATTTTTATATATATATATATATATATATATTTCATTTTTTATTTTATAAATTATCCCATTTATTTATTTTTATTCAAATTATTAAATTTTAGTTAAAAATATAAAAAATAAGAAATGAATATATAATAATAAATAAAATTTATGTGAAATATATTTTATAATTATTATCATTAAATTATTGATTTAATAGTTATTTTTACATTCAAAAATTAAAGAGATTTTGGATTCAAATCTTACTTTTTACTCAAAAATTAAACACCGGACAAAAAGGCATGCAGACAAACCCTTTATTATACAATATAAGACTAAACAGATAGACTAATAATTTTATTAGTGGTCGTCGTAGAATTTATAGTGTGATAGGAAATAAAAAATGACAAAATGGATAAAGACAAACCAATAGTTGGTGGAGAAATAAATCCATTGAAACTGCATTGTGGTTAGGTTACAATTACAGTACAGCTTAAATAACTAAATAATAAAAATAAATTATCCATCGGTTCGGTTGTTGTCTCTCCACTTTTGTTGTCAGCTTATTATGATCCAAAGAACAATATGATTCCTTTGTTCTTCCTTATGTTGTCATAGTATTTAAATTTAAATTCAAATTCACGTTTGTTCCCATCCTCCTCAATTCATGAAGCATCGCAGGCAATTCAGTACAAAGCTCTTGGAATAAGTGTGTACTATACTACAGATGCAGTTGCCTACACCACACTTAACTCGGGTTACTTTCAGTCTTGTTGGCGTTTCTAGCTAGGTAATTAATTCCCTTGAAACTTCTCAGTTGACTCTGTTCCTTTCTCTGTCACTGATTCTGTATCATGGAAAAAGAAAGCATTAACATTAACTCCATGATTTGTAACAATATCTTGATCTTAGTATTTCTTGTCTCATGTTCTTCTTTGGAGCTATATATATATATATATATATTGAGTGCTCATATCTTTTCCTGTGATTTTTATTGTTGATAATTAAATTGAGAGTAATTAGCTTATCTATCTATCACCATGCATGTGGCTTTAGTAAAAATAGAAAACTGGGCAATAATTCTGAAAAAAGTAATTTGTTTTTATAGAATTCTGGCTCAACTTGAATTCACTGAGGACTTTGAGCATGTAAATGCTCTATTTCCCCCTAATTTCTTAAAATTCATGAAGATTATTTTAAGATCATTCGTAGTGAACCATAGGGAACTTGGGTTTCCCACCCCCCCTTCCCCCAAAAATTGTCTGGTAATTATGGATTTTGAATCCAACAAAAAAATGTCACTGTAATCATTAATTTGTATAAAATTGTTGATATGATTTGGTGTTTGTATTTTTGTACCAATTAAGTGCACATGGTGAGAATGGCACATAACATTAATTTACTTTTGGGCTTGTTTTGGTGCTAGAAAAAATGGTACCTAGGATAGTGGATCTTCGGTCCGATACAGTGACAAAGCCAACTGAAACAATGCGAGCTGCTATGGCGAGTGCTGAGGTTGATGATGATGTTCTTGGCCGTGACCCCTCTTGCTTTCTCTTAGAGACAGAGATGGCAAAGTTATTGGGAAAGGAAGCTGCACTTTTTGTTCCATCAGGCACCATGGCCAATCTTATATCGGTTCTTGTGCATTGTGACATAAGGGGAAGTGAAGTTATTCTGGGACACAATTCCCACATACACATTTATGAGAATGGAGGCATTGCAACCCTTGGAGGGGTGCATCCAAGAACAGTTAGAAACAATCTAGATGGAACCATGGACATTGATTTGATTGAGGCTGCAATCAGAGATCCAAAGGGAGAGCTAGTGTATCCAACCACAAGGCTTATTTGCTTGGAAAATACTCATGGAAAGTAAGCAATTATTAAGCTCAAAATTTTCTACATAGTACATTAACTGGTTAAATATTCTGTATATAGAAGCAGTATGAATAATTGATATTTTTTCCTGAATGCAGCTATGGTGGTAGATGTCTTTCAGTTGCATATACAGACAGAGTAGGAGAGGTTGCTAAAAAGCATGGATTGAAGCTTCACATTGATGGAGCCCGTATATTTAATGCATCAGTTGTAAGTAAATTTTCTATATAATTATGATTTGATTTTGTTCAAAAACTTAAGAGTACAATCACTGCTGCAAAGATATAAATTTGTGCCTGAAATGCTCCAAGATAGCTGAATGATTACAAATGTGTGAATAATATCTGTAAGCCCAATAATGGAAGGTAACATTATGTCTTTTTTATTGTAAATCTAGCTTTCAATTTGTTTGGTTCCTCATCATGTACCCTTTTGTTTATCCTTTGTCTTATCATGTACAAACATCGCTTGACAGAAAAGTTTGGTGTTTCAGGCACTAGGTGTCCCCGTGGATAGGCTTGTTCAAGCAGCTGATTCAGTATCGGTGTGTTCCTCTTCTCTCTCTCTCTCTATTTTTTTTAACAAGATCCATGGAAAGGCTCTTCTGAACTAAGCCTATTTTTAAAACGAGTAAATAAGATTGTGTCTTACTAGGCACGCTTCAGATCAAATAAATTTCATCAAAACTTTGACAGTTTTAGCTATCTTATTTATTTATAGTACTAGAAATCTAATTTCATTAAAAGTTCAAATAAAAACTACCTTTGTTACCTCTCTGTCCTTCCTATTAATTATGTAATCGAACTTAGCAGCAACTTATGATTATTCCTTGAATATACATATGAATTAGGTATGTCTATCAAAAGGTCTGGGTGCTCCAGTTGGATCTGTTATTGTTGGTTCCAATAGCTTTATCACCAAGGTAATCTTTTGGTGGCTGGAATACAATAAACAAATTAAAACTATATTCATTCTGAAAGAACTTCATACTAAGTGTAGTAGTATATATATGTCTGCTATTTAATTTAGGCTAAACGGCTGAGAAAAACCTTAGGTGGTGGAATGAGGCAGGTTGGCATCCTTTGTGCTGCTGCACTCGTTGCTCTGCAGGAAAATGTTGAAAAGCTACAAAGTGATCACAAGAATGCTAAACTTTTGGCTGGTAAATGTCATGCATGCAATTTTAACTGTCCTTAACCATCTTTTCGAAGAATTACAATTCTTCTATACATATATTTTAAACTTTTTTTTTTCTTCCTAAATTGCACTTGCTGTTCTCATAAAAAATTTACCTTTTGTTTTTAGACGGATTAAATGAAATTAAAGGACTGAGAGTGGATATCTCTTCTGTGGAAACTAATATTGTGAGTATTTACTATTTAGTATAGAATCCATTCAAGCTGGCACAGTTGTATTACTGTTGCTTCAATTACTTTGTTGATATATATTCTATATTTCCATGCCTTTGCTTAGTCTATTAGGCCAGCAACTTAGATGCTTAATATATATGACAAAGTAATTAACGATCGAGGACCATTTACAAATAAATAATCTTTGATACTAGATATATGTTGAAGTTGAAGAGGAGGGCTCACGAACTACAGCAGCGAAGCTATGCAAGGACTTGGAAGACCAGGGCATCCTTCTCATACCAATGGGTTCATCAAGGTCTTGTTTGGACTGTTTGATAGTTTATAATTAATTAAGCCATTGCAGTAGAGGTTGATGAATGATGACAATATATATTTACTTATTGCAGCTTGAGAATTGTCTTCCACCACCAAATATCGGCAACTGACGTGCAGTACGCCTTGTCGTGCTTTCAGGTGATGACAGACTAGGAATCCATTATTATTAACTCTTTTTACTACATGCTACGCTTGAAATTCGATCGAGAATATGCATTAGACTTTTATATATATAATAATGCGTTTAATTTGTTCATTGGCATACATCATTGCATGTAATTAGGAGATGAATGTTGATCGCAACTCTTTTTGTTGAATGTTGTAGCAAGCTGTCAATGGAGTACGAAATGAAAATGGCAACTAGTACTGGACGAAATTGAAATTGCAACCTGTCGCATATATTTATATTTATATTATCAAATTCTATTCGATCATGTGAATAAAAGGTTTGAACTTTGAACATCACATGTATGTATATGATGTCAACTCGTAATCCAAAAATTTCTGATCGAGCATGAGCCTGTAGTGAACCGAGAGCCTTTACGGATTCTTAGCATACTCTTTTGATTTTTTCTGTATCTTTACCAAATTGTGATTCTTTCTTTCGTACAGTTTAATTACTATCATGCAGATAAATAAAAGCAAAAGTAGGTGCTTGTTCCATTCCTAGGGTTTAATAATATTCAGGAAGAAATGTAGTGGGCCAAGTAGCAGTGCCAAAGATTCGATCACTAAAATGAGCTCAGAGTTAACAACAAGATTTAATTCTTTAGTTTTAGACATTATTGTTAGTTTTATTTTTCGGATTGAATCAAAACATGCCTTTTTCATTCTAGTATTTGGTTAGTCATGAATATTTTTAAAAATAATTATATAAATTTATTAAGAATAAAAAAGCTATATGATATTTTTACAATTATTTTAATTATTTATCATATTAAATAATGTATTAAGAAAGCTTAGATTAAGAATCTTAATGAAAATACTTAGATAAGTTTAATAATTCAAACAAGTTATTTCAATTTGATTGCCACAATTGAATTAAGCTTTTAGTTTTTTTGCTTTATTTACCCGTCCTCTCGCTCTTCGGCTTTTTATCTTGGTTACTGCTGTTCGTAATCGTAGTTTGGATTCCTGCATTTTCTTTCAACTGCATACAATCCGCACGCTTAATTTTATATTTTGTAATTAAAAATTTGATAAACATATAGTAAGATAAAAATAACTTAAAGTTAAACCATTAAATTGTGACTGCACAACTTCACAAGTCTGAACTTGCTTTTGATGCAGGAACCCTGGTCTAAGAAAAAAGAAAAATAGCAAATAAAACGTTAAAGGCAGCCCTATCCGTGCAGGGTTTGGTCATTGGTGGGGCAGGAGGACGAGATATGTTAATACTAAGGAATCGGTGGGACGAGGGAGGCTACCTTGTACTTCATAATTCATATATTATCGATACAGTGTTCTCGAGTACTAACAATTTAACGTTGAATTATCTACTATATCGTCTTTTGTTACTATATATATTATGAATTTATATAATATCTTTAGTACTATATATAAAAATTAATATAGATTATTAGTAAATTAAATATTAATATGATATCTTATATTATTAATGTAATTACAGACCAATGTGTATATTAATTAGTCTATATATGAAGGCTAATTGATTAAGCTCATCCTATTCAATTAATTTTGTTCATTTCTTTTTTCTCTTTTCTTCTTTCTTTCTCTCTGTCATTTCATTCCACCTCATAATGGAGTACTATAGTCTGTTTTCTTTTTTTTGTTGGGGTTAAATCTGATTTAACTGATGGGAAATTGACTTTAGCGTAGGTAAACTTGTGTATGCTACGACAGTGGCACCTTTAATTTGAAGAATTTTCTGGGAAGACACTTTGGAATTTTGGATGTTAATTAATGTGAGACGTTATTATGTACAGTTAGTTTTAATGATATTTAAAGACAAGAAAACCAACCAGGAAATAGCCAGACTAAGATAGATATGCCAAACAACATGTCAACATGCTTCTTGACTTCTTGTTACTAATTGGGCCAGGTGTCTGCTCTTTGCATAACACCAAGTTATTGTTTTTATGCTTTGGTTTCACTTTTTTTTTTTTTAAATAGTATTTATATGCTTTTGTAAAGAAAAGAAAAAGAGATGATAAGATAACTTTTGATATTATTTCATTTTTCTTTAATTATAACTAAATTAATATTATACTTACAGCATCACTGTTAAACTTAATAACATATGACCATGGTATGATAACTGATTATCATGATACGATAACAAATTATCTGTGTTACTGATTAAAAAAAATGAGACCGATAAAATGTGTTTTGAAAATCAAAATAATAAATAATTAACAATCTTTTTCTATAAAAAAAATTAATTATTTAGATAAAAAGTTACATGTGGGGGTAATTGGATAAAGTAAATTTTATAAGTGATTATTTCATAAATATAAATAGATAGAATTTTTTTAAAATAAATAAATAAATATTTATTTTAAATAGAAATAATTTAGACAACATATGTTAAAAAAATAATAATTATTTATTTGATCAAATAAATTTAAATAAATTAGTTCATCATTTAAAAAATCCTCACCTCATTCGAGAGTGATAATTTACTTAACATTTTCATGGCTGAAGAGCAACTTTAAAGCATTCACATAGGAAGAAATTACAAAAAAAATATTTAGTATAGTAAAGAATGACCAAAGAAATTAGCATAAGTTATGGCCTTACCCCTTTTAAACTATAATCTGGCCTCCCTATTAAGTAAGTTATAATTGAAAGCTCCCTTGATAAGTTAAAAAATGATAAATTAATTGACGAGCTTGATGAACTAGAATCCCGTGGTACGACCAAAAGATGAACTAGAATTAATTAGCCCATAAACTTGAAGTTAAATTGACATCGATATATATATAAAAAAAAAAAATTGACATCGATTTAATGCATAGTTAGTAGTACTTTATTAAGTTATATATTTAAATGTATATTTTTTTTTGGGTGGATTTTACATTTCACAAACGAGTTGCTAAGTGGGTCTTGCCTTAATCTATTTAATTTATAACATAACCTCTGAATTAAAAACAAATAAATTGTAGAAAGTTATAGAAACACACGCGAATCATTGTAAATTTGTAATAATAAAAAGAACGGGTGATGTAACCGAGGGGGAGGGGACTGGTGTGATGTCCCATCGAGGTTGAACTGTGAAAACAAATCATCTCACTCTTGAAGACGTACGTAGCAGACATCGAAGACTTGAAAATAATCAATAAATTAGGTTTATACTTTAGCGGTATCATCTCACTCTTTTAAATTACATAATATGTAAAAAATCATTAAATAATGTGTGAACATTTAATTTGAATTTCACCTGAAAATTATTAAATTTTATAATTTTTGATAAATTTTAATTAATTAAAAGAAATTTATTTTAATTTTATAATTTATTATAAAAAATGTATTTTTTAACATTTTTTTAATTTAAACATATTTATAATTTTTTAAATGTAGTGGTTTTTTATTTTAATTAAAATATATTTTTTAATCATTTAAGAATGTGATGATTTTTTAATGTGAAAATCAAATTATGAAAAAAAATATAAATTATAAAATTTATATGTTTTATTTAAAAAATTGTAAAAAATATTGAAAATAATATTTTTACATTTAAAAAATTAAAAATTATTTTCGAAGAATAAAAAAATAAACACATTAACTAAATATATTTAAATACTTAAATTAAGAAATCGAGCGAGTCAATGCGATAGACATGTTTTAAAGGCTTTTTGACTTTTATTTTTAAAAATTATTTTTAAAGAAAATTCGTTTGTTATTTAAAAATTATTATCAAAAGAAAATAAATCCAGAAGAAGATGTAGAACTTATATGTGAAAAATATAAAATAAAAAATGTAGATTTTATGTGTAAAATTATTAACAAAAAATGTGAAATTTTATGAAAAGAAAAAATAAAAGATATGAAATTATGTAAAAAAAAAAAACATAAAAAAATGTTTTAATTTTTTAGTTTTAAAAATTAAAATAAAAAATAATTTTTATAAATTAATTAATCAAACAAATTTTATAATTTTTAAAAATAAAAAATTATTTTTAAAAACTGAAATCAAACCGATGTAAATATCTCATTTACCTTTGGTTCGCTCAGGATTTTGTCTTTGCACCATATGGATATCTCATCTCAATTTTCACGTACGTCCTGCAATTATTATACGTAGTACAACCCCCATATCCGTAGAAAAACGAGACAATAAAATTAAATACTACTAACATAGATAAATATTAGATGTGTAAAATATGTTACGATAAATAAAAAAAGAAAGAAAGATATATAAGAAAAATGAAAGTATGATAATAATTGTTCATCTTTTAATTTTTATATAATAATGAAAACAAATCCTATATATGTTACATGGTGCAATGAATTTGGTTTAGTTTCTTGATTCGATGTTCGATCCAAAAAGCACTTTTGATAATTCTTCGTTTGAGGTTGATGTTCAATTTCAGAAGAGTCGTTTTCATGACTTTCTTGTGTGTAGATGGGCCCTCATGCTAGATTTCTTACCGAGATTTCTATGAAGTTAAATAATTTACACAATTAATAAATTGTTTAACTCTTTCTTTATTTGTGTGAAGTCTAGGAAAGCTACACCTCTTAATTACTCTAACTTAACATGCTAATATATTATTTATATAGTTTTTCAACATAAACTCAAATGAGTAAACCACTTTTTCGGTCTTCTAAAATATAAAGTACTGTCACCTTCGTCTCTAAATTAAAATAAAAAAAATTAAAGCAAAATACAAAATTCTCATTTTAAATTTAACTATTTATAAAAATATATTAATACTATTACTTAAGTCACCTAGTTTTAAAGATTTTAGACTATAATAAATGACAGATTGCACTTAAAATGGTCTTTTTTAAAAATTATTATTTTTAGATACTAAAATAACAACACACATGACACATCACAGTTTAAAGAATCAATTTGAGTATTCTCAAAAATGAAAAATATTATTAAAATGTACGGAAAAAGTTGAAGTTAAAAGGAGACAGGAATGAGGAAAAGCTGTGCACGTAGATTCATGAAACCAAAGGGATACGAATACGAGCATTTGTGTAAATTTCGCCTGAGAGAGGAAGGTGTTTTGTTGATTCGAAATCCATGAGAACGGGGAAATTGAGATTTTTGCTCCTTCAAAGACACTGGATTCTGTTCCCGGACTCGAATAATGAAAAGATAACAGACAATCAAACATCACTCCATGTTTTTTTTAATAGGTAAAAATTGAAAACAAGTATTAATTAGCCTGAGTTAGAATCTTTGATAAATATATATATTTCTTTTACATTTTTGTCATACTCTCTTCGGTGCTAGTATTTATAAGACCTAAGAACAAAGTGAGAGACTACGTTGCAAATGAAAAAGTTGTGTATAGATCTTTGATTAATTCTCTTCATTTCTGAAAATGAAAATTGGATGGAAGGCAACAATGCATATTTCTAACGATGGAAAAAGTATCTCTCGCATCGTTTTCGGTTCTTCCTTTATATATGAATTCGTTTATAAATATTTTAATTATTTGAAAATACATTTAAATATTTTAATAAAGTAAATAAAGCTGTTATAAATAGTACCAAGTCTTATTAGCATTTGGTCAATTAAAATATGCTCCTACTGTGTATTCGTACACAATTAATTTATTATTTCTAGATGAGGTATTACTGTAGCAAATTGCTCTAATTAATTACATGAAACAAGAAATAGCTAGATGTGGCCATTTATTCATTTTACTGGCACAGCCACAGCCACCATTCTATTGTGAACTGTGAAGTCCCATTCTGGCTGCTTCCATTCGTGGGTTTTGAGATTCTAGATGTTGGAACTTTTTCCTTACTCTAAGAGGAACACAACACTTTCATCTTTTTTTACCATTTTTACCACTCTGCTTTTAGTCTCATGTGTTAAGTTTTTTAATAATCACACATGTTTCTAGTTGTGTACTTGTACTTTTTTTTTTTTTTTTTTATCTCTCAATATATTAGTTGTGTACTCAGTTATTTTGTTGCATGAAATATACTAGTGGGTACAGTGTAGACTCTTTTCTTCTTTAACCAAGCAAAGCCATAAACCTCGAAGCTGCAGTTTAGACGTACAGTTGGAACGCGAATCAAAGCAAGTAATAATAAACATGCAGCAGCAGGACAGCACGAGAGGAAAGAGAGCAAGTTTATTTTAATTTGTAAAATCTACTATTTAATAATTACATGATTTAACTTATTTTATTTTCTTGACATATTTAAATTTTTATATATTTTCAAGTTTTTTTTCACTAAATTAAAATAAAAATATATTTTCATCTTCTATTTTTTTTTATGGATAATAAATAGGGATGACGATGAATTCAAATTATCCATAAATCTAAATCGATCCAACAGTTTGGATTAGAATGAAAAATACTTTGAATTAGACACAATTCAACTTAATCTTAATCTTTAAAAATTATTTTTATTTAAAAAATTAGCAAAATCTATTTCTTTAACTTAGTCATTCAATAAATTTAACTAAGTTATGATTGAATTTGATTTGAAAATAAAATTATATAAATTTGATTCAATCTAACCTATTAAAAATTAATTAGATTGATTACTAACTTAGATAAACTTGATTCAACCTGTAAACATCCTAAGGATTAATGATAATTAAAATTAGACTCCAATCTTGAATAAGCATGATCTTAATTTATTTAAGATTTTAATTATTTTATTTATATTCTATTTTAAATTTGATTATTGATTAATAAAATTATTATTAGTCAACTTTCTTAATTAGTAATACAATAGTTTTTTATTCTGAAAAAAAATTGTATTTATTATTAATTTTCAATAATTTATTTTTATTTTTACATTATTTTATTATATAAAAGTTGATTTTTAGTTGTACTCAAACAAATTATTATATAAATTACTTTACACTGCTACAAATTATTTTTATGTAAATTGATTAAAATAAAAAGAAGAGGTCCGTGAAAGCATGTATATGGACGCGCTTAAAAGTAGAGTGAGGAAAGTTTTGTATAGATGTCTAATCAGCTATGGTCAGCATCATGACTACCCTCACTGCCAAACTTTGTCCTGTTTTGTTTTGGGGCACAGTGCAAGTGCAAGGGCAAGTGCATTGCCTTCTTCTTTTCTCTAATTGCTTCCACATCATCATCATAATTCACAACTCTCAGTTTGCTTGCGCTTTTCTGGAAAAGAAATTTCAGATTGATTACCTCATCCCTTTTCCCTCTCATCAATCATTCCATTTCCAGCCCACTGCTTAGAATCTCATCTCAACCTACATATGACCGACCGCATCCATACTTACTCTCTTCTTCTAGCTCCATTGAAGTACAAATTATTAACTAGTTAATCTTCACAATACCAAAACCCTAGCAAGCAAGATCTATCAGATCTCAAGAATATTATAATGGAGAGTGTGGCATCCTCAGCAATAATAACTTGTTCAAGAACCAACAACACTACCACTCCAAGTCCAAGCAGGTACGAGAACCAAAAGCGCCGGGACTGGAACACGTTCGGCCAGTACCTGCGGAACCACCGCCCACCGCTATCGGTGACGCTCTGCAGCGGAGCGCACGTGCTGGAATTCCTGCACTACCTCGACCAATTCGGGAAGACCAAAGTGCACATCCCGACATGCCCCTTCTTCGGCCTTCCCAACCCTCCGGCGCCCTGCCCCTGCCCGCTCCGCCAGGCCTGGGGCAGCCTCGACGCCCTCATCGGACGCCTCCGCGCCGCCTACGAAGAAAACGGCGGCAGACCTGAAACCAACCCCTTCGGCGCCCGCGCCGTGAGGCTCTACTTGCATGATGTTCGTGATTTTCAGGCCAAGGCCAGAGGAGTTAGCTACGAGAAAAAGAGAAAGAGGCCCAAGCAAAACATCGCTAATAATTCATCATCATCTTCATCTGTTAGTGTTACCACCACTTCCCACAATGCCACTGCAACGTAAGTCCACATCCATCATGCTCATGCCATGCATATGGTATATCTTTTTAATTATTTCCTTTTTTTCTTACTTAGTCTTTCTCTAAGTTGTGCTTGTTTTATATATTTTACTTTTGGCAACTCCATATATATATAAATGTCTTTTAATTTGCAAAGATCATTGTTTCTGTGGAGATGTTCTGGCTGGCTTCCTGTGTTTGAGGTTAAGTAAGATACTATATTAGTATACCTAATGAGTTTGGAGTTCGAACTAGCTAGTAGTCCAGGAAATTAATTAATGCTTATTTTTTTGTGTTGAAATCAATAGAAATTTTTTCGGACATGTACTTCAATCTCTAGCTAGCTAGCTAGCTACCAAGCCCTTTCTTGAGTTCCATTTTATTGAAAAAGATTAAAGCTTACGCTGGTTTACTTGATTGTGAACAAGTCGTGCCATATTATGATACATGTGTGTGTGGAGATTTAATTATTAGCTAGGTAGTGACCACCAATCCATACATGTTTATAGGCTTAACTAATCTCTATATATGTAATATATTCAAGTTAATTATTTATTTAATTTAGAAGAAAAATTGATAACATTCAACTAATGTAAATATTAGTATGGTCAGTCTAATAATCTATCGTGTCTCTCGTTGTGTGTTTTCAGAGAAATTAACCTGCAAATACATCAATGGTTCATGGTAGCACTGCACTTGCACTTGTACTATATATAATTATTTGTAGTGAGGCGTACGTAGTTGCTAGTCTCTGGGAATTGATTAATTGAATGTGTTTGCTTTTAATTTGTTGTTTTATTGTTGTGTATTTTAGCTCATACCATACAAATTAATTAGCACTCTCTCTGTGTTGCTTTCCCTGCATCCATGCAGATTTGTTGGGAGAGAAGTTTAACGATAAGAAACCTTTTTTGACGTGTTCAAAGTAATGATATATAATATATTCGTTTTAAAATAAAGCTATAGGATTTACACATAAGAGCTGGAGTAACAGTTAACAACCTATTATTGAAAGGAGGATAGCATTGATTAATTGTGTAAATAATTAACTCACAAGCTTAGCTGGATAATTAATTGGTCAAATCGAGTTAGGTATATATTAGTTTAAAGATCTTGTGAAATCTGTCTTTAGACAGTAAGACAAAACCTAGATTATCTTCTAGTAGCTGCCAGCTAAAGATGGACATGTCAAAAGTAACTAGTAGATATATAAGAACAATTTTTGGAGTATTGACAATCAGGATATCTTCAGGACTCAGTTATTTGCCTAATCCCTATAACTTGGACAACGAGCTAGCCCTTAAATTTGATGAAAAGTGGTTCTATATTGTAGGCTTATCATGATGGACTGTCTCCTTGTGAAATATATGGGTTAGGTCATATATTCAATATGTTCTAGTATCGTCTAAACCAATATGTTAGTGTTAATTAGTTTCTTGGTAGAATCAGAAAAGGTTGATTTAATTAATTTAAATGGAGAGTGTTTGTCAAATGATTATTATTTTCACTATGCTTTTGATATGGAATTAAATAATTCGGAAAAGATAAATTAAGTAGAATTAAAAAATCATTTATTAATAGACAAAATGTTATAATTTATACCAATTATATAATATTAGCTAAAATATACTACTAAAATTGATACTTTCGTCTTTAAATATAAGACTGTTTTAACCGACTCATGTACCATTTAAAAAAAGTTAGTTAATTTTGTTATTAATAATATTAATCTTTTAACAATCTGTATTACTTTTAAAATTGTTTTTAAAATTATTGAGACTAATTATCTTATTCTTTTCACTTAATTACTTTCTACCTAATTAATTAATATTTTAAAAATGGACAAACATTTTTTTTAAAAAATGTAATGTAATATATATTTTAATAATATTTAATCTATTAATAATTGATAATGTTTTTTTATATTAATAGAAATACTTATTAGTGTTATTTTCATTAATTCAAATTCATAATATCTATATTGCCAGTTTAACTTTGATAAGATAAAAAAAATATATTAACAAAGGCTAATTTATTATAATGAATGTTAAATTTGATCTCGTTATCCATGCGTACGTCAGGTATACATGTGAAAGAGGTTATATACATGCATCGTGCACGTGAAGATTTGATCTAATTAAGTCCAAGACATTTTAACTAGAGATATAACAAAATATAGTCGTACTGATCTAAGTTGTTCAAATATTGATATATAAGTATAACACGTACGGTACATAAGCCAGAAAATGAAGAGCAGCTATAAATAACAATATAACATGGTGATTGATACATCTCAAAAACCAAAGAATAAAGACCATGCACCTCTATATATCACATAAATCCGAACTTGTTGAAGGCCTTACCCCCAATGTACATAAGCCGAATCACTGTGATCACACTGTAATTCACACTAACCTTACCATGCCTCTGTCGAATTAACCATCATGTGTCAATCATTTTCATATAAAAAAATTAAGATCATGACGTTAAAAAGGCTCTCTAAACACATAAGAAATTAAGCATTATATATGTGTGTACCACCAGTAAATAGTAAATACCAATTTTTATAGATAACACCAATAGACAATAGCAGTAGACACATCCAAGTGATCACAACAATGGCGAATGACAAGGAATTTATGTTCCCAATAACTGCAAAAAAAATTATGTATCGGATGGTGCATGAGATTTGTGCAAGGTATACAATTGTACCGTTTTTTTTCTAATATTCTATATCTGAAGATGCTGTCTTAGAATTTACACAAGTTTTTTCTGCTAGTTGCTACAAAAGAACTGATCTCGTGTCTTCCGCAAACCCTATATTAATGCAAGTATACAGAAGGTAAAAAAACTAAATTGTACGACCTTCTCATATCTTCTAATTGTTGCCGTGTTACGAAACCTAGGGCAAAAATTAGTGCTGTGATTTTCACCAAAACGAAGCCCTTGGAGAAGCCAACCAAAATTGTCTTGGAATAGATCGATGTGAGAGCGTGTTTCTTTATATGGTTTAACTCCATAGTCCATAACTTTCCAACTTCTTTGACAGTGGATTTCTTGTTTTGATTACCATTCTTAATCTATTCATCCTTGCTTCTGTGTCATTCCCACCACCACATATCAATATCAATATTAACATTTTCTTTTCTTGGTTTTTCGATTACAAATATTTACTACCAACCGGGCTTGCATTGTTTTCATTGCTGTGTCGGATAGCCTTTTGCAAGTTGCACCCATCATTTTCGTTGGGCTTGAGGGGCTAGTGAATGAACTTTCTATTTACACCCTCCTTATTAGTTTTTTATACCAAAATTACCCTTATCTTACACCCCATGATTGTTAGGTATTATTTTCATTTTATCTTTATCTTTCTTTTAACCATACTTTTGAATCTTATCTAAAATTTTATTTCTTAATTTTGAACTCTAAATTCTTATTTCCTAATTTTAAATCCTATCTAAAATTTTATTTTATAATTTTGAATTATATTTAAAATTTTATCTTTATTATTCTTTAAATCCCAAATTTTACATTCATTTTCATCTCATGTTATTTATATAGTATACATTTGTCGTTAATTTCTTATAAGAGAGATTTTGTTTTAACGGTGGTTTCTTTTCTTTAAATGCGTTCAAACAAATATTTTTTTTTGTACAACATCAATGGTGATAGGCTGCAACATCTCTTAATGCAAAAAGAGGTATGACACATTGTTTATGTTATATATTATTTTAGAAACACGTTTGTAGTATGTATATGCTATTACGTTCCGGTATATGTTATTTTAAAAATATATTTTCGATATATATATATTATTCTGAAAACATGTTTATGATATGTATATAATATTACATTTCAATATATGTATATGTAGAAACATGTTTTTGGTATATATATACTATTACATTCCAGTACATGTATATATGTTATTCTAAAAACACGTTTTCAGCGTGAATATATTATTTTGAAAACATGCTTTGTATATGTAGTTATGAATTATTATGTTAGTAAGATATTTAAAGAGAAAAAAAAAAAATTCACGGAAGAAAAGAAAACTCTATCATGTACTTTTATTGTTGATGCCTACAGCGTGTTTAAATGCTGGGATTTATCAGTTCCTTTTTTTCTCTCTTCCAAGTCTTATTAGCCAAAAAATTCTCGCAGTCCACAAAGACAATTTTCAACCTTATGTATGAATAGAGATCACATGCTCCTTGTCTCCAATGAAGAAAATGACGTACCACAAAAATAAATATTTTAAAGATGCACTCTACGTTTCTTTATAATTTTAAAATTTATTTAAAATAACAAAGTTGATAGGTCTTGCTTCATATTTAATTAACTAGCTCAAGATTTTGTAGTTTATAATGTATTTTTTAACTAACACTAGAAAATGTATTTCAACTCCACTGCACCCGGCAAAGTAACGATTACGTACACTACGAATGGATAACAATATTGCAGTTCTATGTTGTATCAAATTATGTAAAGAATTTATCCGTTATGAATGACTTTCCCCAAACTAGATTAATCGAGATTCAGCGTTAATATTTCTTACTCGGAAATTGAAGTTACAGTTACACGTAACTGTACACATTGATGAGCAAAGACCTTAACATACGATGCGGACACACCAAAACTAAGATGAGCCATATTTATCGTTATTACAGCATAATTGCAAAATTTATGTGAATAAACCACTCTAGGAATTTTGATCTTCTGAAGAATCAACTTCCCTCAAAGCTTATGTTTGCATAAACTTTGGAATGGTTTAACATCTCTAACGGATCTGAACGAATTGCTTGCTTGTGCAGTAGAGCACAAACATGAAAGAGAGGCTCCTGCCAAACTAAGTGATAGTAATGTATATCTACGCAACGATGCAATTTGACAGAAAAGAATGTACCTCAATGACCATTTTGTCACTGAATTGCTACTAAGATCCTCTTTTCTGCTTTTGCAATAGCCTCTGACAAACAAACAACCTAAGTGATATGACTTAAAAAAGCCCAGTGAAGATAGGATTCGGTGTTTTCTGTAGCCCTGAATACTTCGTCTGCCAAAAGATAAGCCCTCTATTTTCGTCTCTAGCTGCTGGTTTAATTGGTAATCTCAATTCTCAACTCTTCTTTTGAAGCTTTATACAATACAAGCCATACACAGTTGATCACATGGTTCTCAAAAATCCACGAACTTCAACTAGGAAGCTATTGAGATTTTTCCTAAATCTCTGGTAATTTATTCTATCAAGGGAGGAAGAAAGCTGATTTGCACTTGTTAGTGTGTGCAATGCATTTGCCAGCCTAGATTTGAGTGTTGGATTTGGTTGTCTCTCTATCAATTCATTCCCTAATCTCTGTAAAGAAATTTACCCAAGTCTTCTCAGGAACTATCCATAAAATATTGCACAGTAGTGTATCGTGACTGATTATAATTTACAATTTTCTAAATGCTAAAACTTGCATTAAATTTTTTACCAAATGCAAGTCAGAGATGCATACCTGATACAGGCCTTGCTCACACAGGATTAATGGAAGGAGAGCATCTGCCGCAACACTGATTAGATCCAAACTGAAATAACGGGTAATATTGTTAGTCAATTGCAATGTGATTTTTAACAGTATTAATTAACACGTGAAATGGCCTTTTAGTAACACTACTGGGAAACAAGGTACTTGTGTGGAAATGTGTTTGCAAGTTTAAATTAAATCATTCACAAGTTTTATAAAATACATGAAATATTGAAAAATAAAGTATGTGGGTGTGCTCTAAGATGTCACAGTATTTGATATACACATTCATTTGATACACCCACTATATGCCTAGCTATATCATATGATAATGAATGTTGGGCTTTAAAGAGACAACATGAGAAAAAGGTGGGATTTAACAAAAATGAGAATGTTATGATAGATGTGTAGTCACACAAGGACAAGATACGGAATGCTTATATATGAGAAAAAATTAGAATAGCATCGATTGAGGAAAAGATGACAAAAATAATTAAGATAGTTTGGCACATACAAAGGTCACAAGAGGAACCTCCACACAAGTTAGAAGAATATGGGCCCGTTTGTTTAAACTTAAAACAAGTGATTCATAAAAAAGTGGTTTTTGTAAGAGGCAGAGAGATATTGCTTCTTTAAAAAATCTTAGAAACTACTTTTTATATTAGAAAAAAGTGTTTTACTTTTTAAAAAAATCAAACAAACGGGCCCCTATATTACATGGTTAGTAAACCTATGAAAAGGAAGAGAGGAAGACCAAGGACCTTGGAGGAAGCCATCAAAGGAGATTTCATGGTAAATACTATTCATGAAGCTTTGGTTTTAACTGAGTCAAATGGTGTTGTGTGATCCATGTAGTCAGCCTTACCTAGTGGGATAAGGCTTTGTTGATGTATTCACTTGAAAAATCAATCTCTGAGAGTCTGATGGACTCCCAATCCAAAAGATTCATTTTATTATTAAAATATAAGTTAAAGAGTGAATCTGCTATCCCCCTTTCCCAGAGCCTAGCTCTGAACAATGATCTCTGAAAACTAGAATATGATCCCCTAACAGACTCCCCATACCTTTAAAATATTCTCCCCCAGCTTCCTAGAAATTAGGATAACAGATAAGAATTTCCTTCACAGATAACAGATTCTTAAATATGTTGTTTTTTATTCCTCCTAGAGTAGACTCTTCAAACCTTGGGTCGTCTACTCTGCCTTACTAGTTGGGTTTCTATCAATCTCCCGCCAAAGGGAGGATGACCTGCTAACTGAGTGATGAATGCAGTACATATATTCAATTCACAGTGACTAAATTATCCATATTGTTCTTTATATGCCTGTTTAGATAAACGTCCGTACCATGGTCAGGCTTGGTAAAACAAAACAGGAAAGAGAAGCGGGGAAAAGAATCTCCTTTGCATTCTCACCTGTAATCCTCAAAAAGGAGTAACTGCAGCAATGAACGAAGGAAACGGCTCAAAAGACCTTCCTGAACATTCCCACTCAAATCCTTATGACCCACAGTGTGGGCACCCAAGCCTATATTACCATTTCCAGTCTCCTTGTAGTGGTAAGAAGCAAGAGCTTGCAGAGCTCTCAGACACTTGCTAACCACATCTGCATCCTGCAAAATCAGTAAAGGATATAAGCACAATCATAAGTTACCAATTGGAAAAAAATATTTTGATTTGGGAACTGTAGTACACACTGGAGAAATTTATTTAGGAGACTGGAAAAGAATGCTAAACTGATGAAAAACTCCTCAAGCTTAGAAGTTTCTCTTGTCTAGTCATTGTAGTTTCTCACTGCTTTGATCATATATTATTGGTTATTAAAGAAAAAGCACATTCCAAATTTTACCTGATGGTGAAGACCAAAATCAAGGGTTCCAAGTATATGAGCAAAGGCTTCACTATTTAGTTGTGCAAATGTTTCAGGATAAACCTCCAACATATGTGACAGGAGAGAAAAATACTGCAAATAAGTTATACGGTATCAGCTCTGGATAACAACCAGTCTGGTATTATTTCCACAGAGCACAGGAATATCTTACATCGTGACAAAGTTTGGGATATTTCAGGAGGTCCATAGAAATCAATGGTGTCACCATGTGAAGACCAAAGTAAACCACCTGCAGCAAGACCCATGCATTAGAGATTGACTATCAAACTTTACATGAAACAAGTAAATGTAACCTTGATGACCTGAGATATGTTAGTGCCTTGGGCTTCAATTGAATCTGACGAGAAATCAATCTGCCACATTAAGAATTTTTCAGTTACACCTATGTTAAGTATGAGTATGAGAGACAAGTAAATAATTTATGAAAATAAAATCCTTACCATGTCTTTAGAGCAAAGACTTGAGAGAAGTTGAAGAAGAGCACGCAAATCTCTATACTTATCTGTTTTAGCCTCACTGAGTAAGCTGCTTGAAAGACTTAGTGATATCTGAAAAATAAGCAAATGGAATTTGTGGGAGAAATTTTTTACAATAATGAAAAAGAAGAAGTGAATTAGAAATAATTATGAGATTTGTTCACAGAAAACAATAATATATCGACTTTATATAATATAATCATCACAATTATATTGTCCGTATTGGGATCAAAGAGAAAGGCAGCGCAAAAGGGACAACATGTAAATAATTGGCTCTTTGCATCCCTGCTTCATACTAACTGTTGAAGGTGTAATCATTGACTTCTAAAGATTTTCCTTTCCAACTGTCTAACCTCGATTTGTATATGGTTTGAACCAGATTAAAGCTTCAACAGTATAATTTCATTTTTTTCAGAAAAAAAAAATCAATTTTGAAGAGGGGGGTTTGAGGGCACAACTTAGAAGTGCTCATTTCCCCAAGATAATAAAAATCCCCAGAGAAAAGAAAAGAAAAGCAATTTAAAAGAGAAAGAGATTAAAAACCCATTCATAGAGATTTTTTTTTACTTAATTCAGTTTTATGATAATCACTAAATGCACCCAAACAATTTAGAAAATGGAAGTCACAGAGGATCCAAAACAATCTTTGAGGTACCACAAGAAAGTTCAGCGAGGTAAAATGTTCCTCCTGACCCAAAGTATTTGCCATATAAAAAAACAACCTAACTGATAACAGACATTTACCTTGCCAATATTGTGAGATGAATACAACTGAAGCAAACGCATGCAAAAATTAACAACAGCAGCAGTTTCTTGGGCCTCCAAGTAAGTAATTTGTCCATCAACCCAATCAACTACAAATTTAAGTAGCAGGTAGACAACTGCAGACTAAACAATAAATACAAATAAGAACAGAATAACAAGATGTCAGAAACTTAGAAATTTAGACATATTCGTCACACTGAAAATAAATAGGATGTTGACCAAAAGTATAATATAGTCATACAAATCACACTTCTGTCGAGCATAGAGGGTAATATATAAGTTTAAGAAACTGATAAATGTGAATGCTACCTCATGTTTATACACTTCAAGAAGAACTAGTATGGGATTCATTAAAGAGAATCCTAGATCATAGATAGCCTTTTGTGTCCGAGGTTCAGAAGCACTTGCAGCTCCACGGAGCCGTTCTAACATGCAGCTGACCTACAGAATGTCGATGAAATTGAGGAGCTATTTTCATGCAAACATTCGAATGAAAAAAATGCTCAAGCCCTCACCGAAAGGAGAATATCTGGTTGTTGGGCAATACTTTTGAAATTACTCTTGCTGGATATCTCCACTATATATGTTGCAATAGGACCCATGAGATTCCTTACATACCTTTAAATAAAAATAGACAAATTTTACAGTGTCGTAATTTTGAAACTATAGCAAAAAGGAAGTTGAAGGAAATACTCACTGACTAGATGCCTCTGAATTTCTTATGCCTGAAGCTGAACGAACAAGCGTTTGTGCAAGAGATCGCTGAAGCAAGAAACTGATAACACTTAGACCACAACCCATAGCAACAAAGTAGCTGGTCAGTAGATTTAATAAAGATGTTACCTGATGAGCAGTGTCCAACAAGAGCAAAGTCTTTTCAGTGGAAAATGCAGTTGCTAGTTCATGCCATGAATTCTGCACATGATATCAGAAGTTCAAGACAATCAATCTCTGATAATCAAGACAGGGAGAGCATAATACCCCCCCAGAACCCATACCAATATCCCCAATGAAACAGATTTGCAGCTAAGTAACTTTTAGAATTTAAAGAGAGTTTTGGAAAATCTGTTATTACTTTCATTGATTAACAGAAAGACAACTGATAGATACAGTAGTGTGTGACTCTATTTATAGAGTCACAAAGTATTAACTAACTAACTGAACCATGGTTCTAACTACCTGACTAACAGTGGTTAGCTAACAGAATGAATACAAGCTGTATATAAAATACAAGAGTAAAACTACTACACCTGACTAACAGTGGTTAGCTAACAGAATGAATGCAAGCTCTATATAAAATACAAGAGTAAAACTACTCCTAATAGTAACCAGTTGTAAGGCAAGTTGGGCTAGGCATTTTTTGGAGCATGTGAATCAACTCACTTGAGCTACCAGAGTTATTAAAATTGTATCAATGCAACGTCTAATTTTATAATGAGAAAAATTGGATTGGAAGATGCCGATAATAAACACAGGAAGGATATGATACTTTTTACATTTCGATTGATCATTTGGTCATCAAAAATGAAAACTTTCAAGTCTATCCTGGCAAATAATAGGAATAAAGTTTGCTTGTTTATAAGCTCCAGAACTTGGAGCACACTATTAATATAAACAACTACTTACCAAACTTGAATCACCCATTAATGAAAAAATAATAATTAAAATATAGACTCTTAAGTTTGAATCAACACAAGACTTTGATGTGTTTTATCAATTTAAAGATCCATAAATAAGTATTGACTCACCAGAGTAACAAGGTGGACACATATATGCTTTTGCTGAACCAGCGAATGAAGTAACTGGTAACAAGTGAGTCCCTGGGTAAAAATGCATTGCATTTATTCCAATATCTTTTACAGATAAACTTTCACTTGCAGAGCTTATAAAGTAAAATATTAAAATCCAGAAGAAAAAGATGCATATTGAATCAATCAAACATAAATGTCTAGGTAGCCAATTCAACATTTTCTGACTGAATCTTATTAGAAGATGAATGCATTTGCCCATTAAGTTTCAGATGTTCCAAATTCCAATTTAGTCTCCTTTTGGATAATAATTTTGATTGAGAATTACATATTTAATTCATACTTATATAAAAAAAAAACAGAAGTGTAGTTAGTTCATAATCTTAGCACTTTTGAAAGAAAAGGTTTGGATACATGAGAATATTCAATAATATCTTAATCATATGTAAAGACTTAAAGTATCTTAGAATTATATAAAGTATCCAATGATATCTAGATTGTCTTCAATATCTTAGAATTAATCACATTGTTTAAGAAACACATGGAGAGAATAAAAAGAAAAGAGACTTTGAATAATATTTAATTGTATACTATGATAATTTACAAGAAGATGAAATGTGATAAACCCTAAAACACTCATCCTTATTTATACTAGTAATCCTAATTAAATAAGGAAACATCACAAAATATTAGAAAACATGGAAACTAAGAAATAATCCTAAAATATCATTTCTTTGATACTCATAAATATTTAAAGATATACGAGGTATTTCAACAAATATCTTAGATTATTTCTTAGGACTACTTTTCCTAATTTCTTAGTTTTCATATTTCCTATATCTTATGATTCATTTCCTTCTTTAGTTAGGATTATGATTGGTATAAGTAATGGTTAGTGTTTTAAGTTTTATGAACAAACACATCATATTGTAATACAACACAATACATAAGTGAATATTATCTAGTCTCTTTTCTCCCTCTTCTCTCTTACCATACCTAATACCCAATAATTCCAACAATATCTATTGTGTAGAATCAAATTGATCATCACTAATAACTACCACCTATAACATATTTTATGTAATATGATCAAATATATTACATATTGACCATTAAAACAAACATGCAAGTAAAGATTGTAATTGAGAACATATGAATTTGCATATATACATCACATTAGTAATAAAGACAGAAAACTAGGTAGACAACCATGTGCAAAATACTTTATTTAAAACAGAATGTACAAAATTGTTAAAATGGTAGAAGTTTTAAACACAAACCTGCAAATCCTTTTCCCCTGGATATGATGTAAGTGCAATGAAGGATATCCGGACAATAATATCAAGAACAAGTTTCCCTTGGTTATGTTCTCCAAAGAAACAAAGCAAAGCCTTTTTTGAACTATGCTCATGATGATGACCTGAATCTAAGATTTTCTCACCGATTCCATCAGAAGACATTAGATATGTATGAGACCACCTTGCAAGGAACCATATAACTGACTGCATGTAACAAATTTAAAAGGGATTGGGAAGTAAAACAGTACCTCGTCAGAAAAGAATTTCCGATGTTCCAAAGTGCAGTATCAATATAAAAAGATTAAAACAGAAATTGATAAAGAAGTCTTAAAAAACAAAATTACAAAATTATAATTTATGACTGACTTTGCAAAGCCTGTACTTTAGAAGAATGGAAATGAATCAATTAATAAATAGCTAAATAGAGTAACATGCATTGAATAGGTGAGTGAATAATCAAATAGTATTAAGTAAAGAAGTATTTTTTCAATTCTTTTTTCATGAGAATTGGTGAAAGTAAAAAAATAAAATAACGAACTGTTGAATTGTGTGATTCGTATCATATACACAAATGCAGAGATTCATTCATGCAACATAAGATACAAAGTCATTTAAGATTCATCTTATGATACAAATCGGTATGCAGAGAGGGGAGTTGATAAATAAGATCTGAGTAATGTAAGGCCCTACAGGTACCCACATGTTCAGAAAAATGAGATAGAGAAGCAAGTGAGTGAAATGCTGAATAGTGGGATCATCAAAGCTAGTAACAGCCCCTACTCAAGCCTAGTGATTTTAGTAAAGAAGAAGGATGACAGCTGGAGATTTTGCATTGACTACAGGGCACTACACAAGGTCACTATTTGAGATAAGTTCCCTATTCCTATGATAGAAGAATTGTTAGATGACCTATTTGGGGCTACTATTTTTTCTAAAATAGATCTGAGAGCAGGCTATCATCAGATTAGAATGCATGGAGAGGATATACATAAAACTGTTTTTAGAACTCATCAAGGGCATTTTGAGTTTTTTTCAAGTTTTTGGTTATGCCTTTCGGGCTGACCAACACTCCTGCTACTTTTCAATGTGCTATTAACTCTATCTTACAACCGTATTTGAGGAAATGTGTGCTGGTATTTTTTGAAAACTTGGGCAGAGCACTTGAAGCATTTGGAGAAGGTGCTAGAAACTCTGAAACAACAAAAGTTTAAAGCTAATAAAAAAAAGTGTAGCTTTGGACAGAAGGAGATCGGTTATTTGGGTCACACCATTTCTGCACAGGGGGTTGTGATGGATGTGCAGAAAATTTCAGCCATAATGGAATGGCCAATACCCAAGACGAGTCGAGCCCTCAGAGGATTCTTGGGCTTGGCAGGATATTATAGAAGGTTTAAAGGATTATGGGAAGATAGCAAGACCGCCGACTGATCTATTGAAAAAAGGGCAGTTCAAATGGAGTGAAAAAAGCTTGGAAGCCTTCAGAGAATTGCAGTAGGCAATCACCACAAGCCCCAGTGTTGGCCATGCTAAATTTTTCCATACCTTTTTCCATTGAGTGTGATGCTTCGGGAAAAGGTCTAGGGGCTGTTTTGTTTCAAGAAAAAAGACCAATAGCCTTTTTCAGCAAAGCTCTGGCTGAGGATTCATTGGCTAAATCGGTGTATGAAAAGGAATTAATGGCTTTGGTGCTGGCCATTCAACATTGGAGGCCCTACTTACTGGGGCAGAGATTCATGGTGTATACATATCAGAAGAGTCTAAGATACCTGGTGGAACAGCGAATAACTACTCAAAATTAGTAGAATTGGTTGGCCAAATTATTGGGCTATTAGTTTGATATTGTGTATAAGGTAGGGGCAGTCAATCGCGTGGCTGATGCTCTATCTAGAAGGGATCAAGAAATGGAGCTGCGAGGGTTATCAAGACCATTTTAGAGGGAAGTAAAAGAGATAGATGAAGAAATTAAAGATGATCCAGTTCTGAAGAAAATTGTGGAGGAACTGAGAGCAAATTCAGACTCTCATCCCCATTATACTTTGGAACATGAAAGGTTGTACTATAAAGGGAAACACTCCTGTGATCTGAACTGGAATTTGTTTTTATTGTAAGGCCTCAATAGTGGAAAACGGGCACAACCAAACACTCTAAGGAAGGAATAGAGAGGCTGCTGCTTAAACAATTTGACATATGGTACCTCAGTTGATAGAGGTGGAGGGAAGTCTGTTTATTAGATAGACACAGGTGAGGAAAGCATGGTCCCAATATGCTAGGGGTAGTGAAGCTTTAGCTAGGAGGGTGAGACCTAGATCAACGATATGCCTATGTTTTCTTTCAATGACACCATTCTGGTGGTGAGTGTGGGGGCAAATAAGTCTATGACTGATGCCTAACTCTCTTAGGAAACTGGAAAAGGGGCGAAACTCACCCCCCCCCCCAAATCAGTTTGGACAGATTTAATAGGGAGATTGAGCTATTTTTCAACCATGGCCTGAAACTGTTTGAACACACTTAAGGACTCAAATTTTGTTTTCAGTAAAAACAGCCAGGTAAACCTTGTGTAAGCATCAACAAAGGTTATATAATAATGAAAACCGTTATGAGAAGTGAGGGGAGCAAGGCCCCATAAATCACTGAAAATCAATTCAAAGGGTTTAGAGTAGATAGCAGTAGAGGAGTGAGAAGGCAAGCGATGTGATTGCCAAGACAGCAAGAGACACAAAATTCATCCTCCTTTTTATTAGAAATAGGAATATTACATGATTGCATGACAATTTTCTGCACATTAGAATTAGGATGACCTAATCTAGAGTGCCAAGTATGGTAAGAAACTATATTAATACAAGGGAAAACAGAATTGAAAACTGATGCAGACTTGGTCTTAGAGCCTTGCACAGCTGAGGTTTGGTAGCTTGTAGAGTCCATCAGACCCAACCTTGCCACTGAGTAGGATTTGGTTAGTGTCCTGAGATTTAACCAAACATGTTTTAGAGATAGTAGGCATATGCAACACATTTTTTAGAGAAAATTTCACATCAGATTTAATGGGAAGGGAAAAGAGATGCAACTAATAGATTTGATGGGCAAACCTTGACCATTACCAATTACAACTTGGTTAGGTTCCTCAAATGGAGAGTGTTGAGTGATGTTCTCAATGTTGGAAGTGACATGGTGAGAAGCTCCTGAATCGAGATACCACACGTTGGTTGGTTCAGCAATCATAGCCTGTGGTGAAGGATGTTGAGCCGAGGTAGGAGGTGGATATGTAGGCTAGGGAGAGTATTGTATGGGCTGAGGGGGTGGATATTGTATAGATGAGACACCATAGTAAGGAGGTGGTGCAGGGTAAGTATTGGGATAAGGGTTTTAAGGTACTAGTGGGTATTGTATAGCTGGTGGTGCACCATAGTAGGGTGCAAGTGGAGAGTACTAGTAGGGCTGAGAAGGATAGGTAGGATATTGATAAGGCTGAGGAGGTTTGTGCCAACAAATATTCACATCATGACCAAATTTGTGGCAGTAAGAGCATTGTACATTGCTCCGGCCACCACGACCACCATGATATGAGTTATTGGACTGATTTCCACTGTAGTTGCCATTGGTTTGGCTATTGGGTTGGTTTTGAGGCTGAGGTAAGTTTTGCTGAGCAAAGTCTGCTTGAGCAGGGGTAGTGGAATCAGATTTAGGGTCAGTAAAGGCAACATTGATAGAGACAGTGGATTGCTTCCTATAATTCTCAATTCAAGACTCATGTGCAAGGAGGATTGAGCGAATTTCATCAATCGAAAATTGCGGACACTTGCTGCTAATGAGTGAAAGAGATGAGTCATAATCTTTAGGCATGCCTCCAACAATAAGATTGACATGCTCCCTAGAGGAAATAGGATCACCAATGGCGGTGAGAGAGCTGACAAGAGACTGAATCGCAAAGAGGAATTTGGAGACAGTACAGCCTTCGAGTTTTAGGGCTCAAAGTTCTGTTCGAAGTTGGCTTGATTTTGCTGTCATCTGCGAGTGAAACTGGTTATGAATGCGATCCCAAAGCATCCATGAGTTGGAGCAACCTACTAGGTTGTGAAGAACCGAGCCAGAAATCGTTGATGGAGCCATGCAAGAAAAAGTTGATCTTGCATGTCCCAAGTGATGAACTCTGGAGAGACATGGAACGCATCACGATCTTCTTCAGTTGCATACTGTGCTGGAATGATAGGGTTTACGATAAACCTATACAGGCCATGGCCACGAACAACTGGTTCTACTTGTTGACACCAGATGAGGTAGTTCTGAGAGTCTAGCTTCTTAGATACTGAATTTGAAAAGGTAATTGGAGGTGATTGCATCTGCACTCCATCACCTTGTAGAGACACTGTTCTGATCAGAACAACCATCACGAACAAAGGAGACGGTCAGATCTTGAAAAAAAAAATCTCGTTGGAAAAGATAACTAGAGCAAAAATCACCGCCGAAGAAGACGACTGGAGCAAAAATCATCGTTGGAGAAGACGATCGGAGCAAAATCTCGTCGGAGAAGACGACCGGAGCAAAAAATCTTGCCGGAGAAGACTACCGACTGCCGGAAAAGATGACTGAAGTAAGGAAAATACTAGCGGAAGTGAAAAAAAAAAAAACCTAAGCTCTGATACCATTTTAGAATTTCAGAAACCTAATTGAGTTTCTATAACTCATTTTTTATTGAATAACAGAATTCTTACATTTACAATTGAGAGTACACTATTTATAGAGTTCCTATCTAACTTAACTAAGTGCAATTCTAACCACCTTGACTACAGTAGTTAGACTTAGTGACTAACTATACAATAAACTGAAGAGTAAAACTACTCTAATAACTACAGGGGACAAAATTGAAGATGAGTACAGCCTATCATCCTAAAACGGATGGGCAAACGAAAGTTTTGAATAGAACACTTGAGACTTATCTGAGATGTTTTTGTGCTATTCCTTAGGTTGAGTATTGGTATAATACAAGTTTTCAGGGAGCAGCTAGGTGTACACCATTTGAAATAGTATATGAAAGACCACCACCATCATTGGCTCGGTTCATACTTAGGGAGACTTTAGTGGAGGCAGTCGCCTAAGACCTCATGAATAGGGATGAGGCCATGAAGCAACTTAAGGTTCATTTGTTAAAAGCTCAAGAGCAGATGACAAGGCAAGCAAACAAATGCAGAGCTCTAGTAAAGATAAAAGGAGACTCAGTATATTTGAAGATCAAGCCACATAGGCAGAATTCTATAGTTACAAAATTACACCCTAAATTGACAGCAAGATATTATGGGCCCTATCTAGTGCTGAAGAAGATTGGGGCAGCAGCTTTTCAACTATAGCTATCGGAACAGGCCAGGATTCATCTGGTATTTCATGCATCTCAGTTAAAATTAGCAATTGGGGAACATGCGGTGGAATTAGAACTTCCTGCAGGGCTGCATAGTGGGACATCTACCTACTATCCCGAGGCCATTTTGGGAGAGCAAACTGAACTGATAGGAGGAGTGCCAACTCAACAAGTGTTGGTCCAATGGCAAGGCAGAGCAAAGGAAGATGCCACATGGGAGGACAAGGTCACTATTGGTAACCAATTTCCTAAATTTAACCTTGAGGACAAGGTTAGTTCAGCAGGGGATGGTATTGTTAGGGGTGAAAGAAGAGAGACAGAGCCTCAAGCTGAGAAAGTTTGGAGGGTCTATTATAGAAGGAAAGGTAAAGAGGGGAATTAATAAATAAGATCATCTGAGTAATAGTTAGTTAGTTAAATTAGTTAGGCACTTAGTAGTTGGTTATTGTCTAACCAACTATAAATAAGAGATCTGAATTGTAATTGAGGGATTCATGAATTGTATACTGTAAACTGGATATGTGCCTGTGAGAAAGGAAAGTTTACTCCTTTGTTCCTAATTGTAATAGTCTTGTGCATTAGTGAAGAGTTACCATTTCAATTGTGTGTTCTACCCATTTTCCCAATTATCAGCAGTTATTCACCTCTAACTAAACAGATGTGCCTAACAGTATCCGAATTCTAAGATTCGAATTGTGAATCATAAGATTCTGATAACTATTTCTACTACTGAAATAAAACAAGAAAACAACAAAAAGCAATATAATTCTATAACAGACATTTAAATGAATGCCATGGGAGGGAAAAGAGCTAGATTAACATTATGCAAGATGAAAATGAATAAATTGCATTACCTCCATAAGCCGGGGACTAAAAACTGATGCTCTCATTTCTGGACTGAGGCACTGCTCAGCAAATTTTATAATTGAGCTGCATTAATGCATAACGAACATGGTTTTATGGTTGCATAATTGGATCAGACATTATGTCCACTGCAAACTTTGACATAAGGAATTGCACTCAAGTATTAACCCAGTGTTATCATATGATTCAACTCTTCAATATCCAAGGAAGAACCCATACCAAAGAACAGCTCTTTAACTCAAAATAAGTTTTCAGGCCAACAGACATGTATGTACTCACAGACAAATCATAGACACAGGCATTAATCAAAATAAATCTTACAAAGCTAACCCAATAGGACGTTTCTCACAAAATCCACCAATTAGTCTTGCACATCAAATTTCATATTAATCAGAAACTGCTTGTACACCATTGACATAGAGTAATGCTAATTTCAATACTATTTTTTACTAAGATTATTTGCAAGAACTCAAACATCTGATTCCAAATCAGAAAAGCAGAAGAAAATTATTTACCTGGAAAGTAAAATAACAGGATGTTTATCTGCTTCAACAGCATTAACAACAAACTGGGTTTGTATCGTATTAGGAACCTAAATATCCAACATGACATAACCTTAAATCAACATTGCACATTACTGTCAACTTACCAGAATAATAAGAGTCAAAGATGGAAATATAAAGGAAATGCAAAAAGTTATTTATTTTCTGTATAATGTGTGTATAATTGATTATGGTAAATCTTGGCCCCCCCAAGCCATTTTCCAAAGAGAGTATTTTCACTTTATTATCTCACAAGATTTACCATAAACTATTTGCTAGTTTGATACACAGGAAGGATTAAATATGGAAATACACAACTTTTTTTTTTGTGTATCAAACTGGCAATTTTTTTATGGTAAATCTTGTCCTCCCCGCCCCCCCCCAAGCCATTTTTTCAAATAGAGTATTTTCTCTTTATTATCCCACAACAAAAATATATGCAGCCCGAATGAACAGATCTAAATGAAACATAAAAATATGGAGAATCACATACCAGTGGTAGTTCCCCCTCCCCTTCATCTGCAATTACATGACCAATAATCAGCAACAATGAATAAAGTTCTTCCAAAGTTTCAGTCAAGTCAATAATGCCCCTGCCCTACAAATGAAGTGAATAATTTGAGCTATGGAAATAATTCACATAACTTGACACAAAATAACTATTATAGATGTATAAAGACAAAAACACAAAGATACAACAAATATACAAACACACATGCAGAGAAGCCTGCACGGTATGTGTTACTGTTCAGTATTATGATATTTTCTTATTGAACTTTAGATTTTGCATATTTCAATTTGTTTTATTAAGAAACAACATTTCTACCCTATCACTAAGAATTATGCAGCATATGGTCAAAGGAGAAACTATTTTATTATATACTATAAATTTAGATGTCCAATTGGTGTAATTTGATTAAATATAAAAAGGAATTTTTTGAAACCAATAACCAAAATGAACTAACCGTCATGTTGAAACTTCAGACTCATCAAAAACTTGTTGTCATTTTAAACCAGTTTTCAACTTGATTGCAGCTAAAATGTAGTTGGGTTTTAAATACACATACATCACAAGTTTCCACCATTTGATTCTAGCTGGTCCCACCTCGTTTTTTATATACCTAATATATGAATTTGCCACTTATAGGTAATGTACACCCACAAGATGGGTATCAAGCATTATTCTGGGGTTTTGATAAGCCTAGCTCCATATGATTACATGGGTGGCGGTATAGATGACAGAATGCTGAATTAATGGATGTTTTGACTTTTGATATTTTAAGTTGTATTGTATCTTAACGGGTGTAAACTAAGAGCTGAAGCTTTTCCTTGTGTGTTGTGAGGGCATTTGGCAGGCTGGGCATCCTAGAAAGATTGATTTATCATTTGTGGAAAGCAACATGGAGAGAGAATCTAACAATCTAACGACAAGAAACACAGTTATCGTAACTTAATTGCTTGCTAATTATAATAGTCACTAGAGTCCTAGACCAAATCCCCCATAATACTTAGAATGTAGTGGGTTATCCGTTATGACAGATATTAAACCATTTTATGTATTGCCATTAGGTATGGCAGTGGGGCGGGGCGGGGCGGGGCGGGGCGGGGCGGGGCGGGATTAGCCTCCCCAACCCCCATCCCAGACATCCCAAATCATCCCCGCCCCCACCCCCATTCCCCATCGGGGCTTAAAAATTTGACCCACCCCCATCCCCGTCAGGGATCGGGTTTCCCAACCCCATCCCGTCCCCCCATACACATGATAGTTCCAAATCATAAAATAATTTACATGATCGTCTCAAATGTTACTTGTCACACCCTTGTATAACACACTTTTATTTCTCATAATAAACCAAATTGTTTCATTTATTTTATCAATAGAAATATTATTTAACAATTTTTTTTATATATAAAGTTATTATACAATGAGTTAAAAATATTATTTTATAATAAATATAATTAAATTAATGTTTAATATAAATTTTTAAACTTATGATTTATGTAATAAATAGATAAATTATTCTAAGGTATTTATATAATTTACTATATTAATATTGGGGACGGGTGTAGGTACGGGTGCGGGGCAGGGATCATAATTCTCAACCCCCACCTCGTCCCCGACTTTCTTAAGTGGGGAAAACCCAAACCCACACCCGTACCCAGTTAACTCGGGTTTTCCCCGTCAAAATCGGGGTGGGGATGGGGATATCCCCATGGGTCCGGGTTCAATTGCCATGGAGTATGGAAGGAAGTGAAAGTCTCAATAAATTTTGTAAAATATTGAGGGTGACCCACATCATTTCGTAAGTCCCAAATCCTAAAAAATTTTAACCAATAATAAAGAGTATGTTGCTAACATTACTCAAATATAAAACCAACCTGATTAAGGTGTCCAACCCGCTCTGAAAATACTCTTGCGAGCAAAGGAATTGTAACATCGATAGAAGCTCTTGCAATAAGAGCATAGCAGCTTAACCTTTCATCCATGGCTGCAAAGACAATATCATTTAAAAAAAATTCAAGCCCTAATATTTTATTTTATGAATGAATGAATCATCAAGCGCTAATATGATATGTCTATTCGAATGTTTGGTGTTGAAATATTATAGCACTGAGTTTGTATTATTAGAAGATATTTTCAAACAAGAGCTTTTTTTTTGTTGGGTCTTTCAATTTTTTTCTACTAATTTTTTTATTTGGGCTTCAGTTCTTTCCTTACATATAGGCTCACATACTATATTAGAATTTATGACTGGTCCCTTGTCCTTGAGAGAGCGAGTTAGTGGGCTTTCAGCTTGAGTGACTTGTTTGTACAAAAAATGTCATGGCACTTTGGAATAATTACCCTCTTGTAGTATCATTTAATTTGTTTCTAACCCGTCAATCTGGCACTCACTTGTACTCCAACAAGGCATCAACGACCATGCACTTTTAGCACATTTTGACTTTAAATTTTCATAAGTACTCCCTCCGGTCTTTTATATAAGAAACAAATGAGCATTCATTTTTGGTCTTGATTATAAAAAACATAGACTCACTTTAAGATGTATTAATTGCTAGTTTTCTTTTATACCCTTCATCTTGTGAAATCTATTAACGAGGCATCCACTCATTTCTCATGCATTTATTGGTTTATTAACAATACAATTAAACTCATTGGTGGATGTGTAGTGTCATTAAATGTAGTCACTACTTAAACCAATTAGCTTAAAGGGTATTTTTGGAGTAAAATTGAAACTTATGACATTATTAATTAAAACTAGCATGTGCAAGTTTTATAATCATTGTCTCATACCAGATACAGAAGCATGAAGATAATCTGAATCTCCCTCATCATTAAATGCTGTTGCAGAGGCCACTAAATAAAAAGAAAATTCACATTTCCATAAGATTGTAGATGGGGAAAAAGAAAGCAAGTAAGAGGACAGAAAAAGACAGCATTATAGAAAGTTGCATATAGATTTTACGTCGTAGCTCGCATTCTACAATGAAACTGAAGAGATTGGCAGCAGCTTTTATCCCCTCAGATGGAAGCAAAGCATTCACATTGATAGTATTTATTGGCTGGAAAGAACAATAAATATAGTTCAGTGTAATGACCAGAACTAAACAAGCTTCAGAATTTTTATTTTACATTGAAGAAATGTTAGAAGAAACAGGCAATTGTTTCAAATAATTTTATTAAATGGATACCATTAGAATGGCAGTCCAAGTATCCAATAAGACATCACGTGCTTCCCAGCTCCAAGTCTCCTCTTCTGTGTTACTAGTCATGAGGACTTTAATTACTTCAGACATCAACATTGACAAAAAAGTAAGAGTACCGATGGGCCTGAAGTATCAAAACAGAAAGTTTACTCACATCAATTTATTTCAACTATTATTATGATTAACACTGAGAAACACCTAACAAATTAAATTATTATTACAATAACCTCATAGATTTTAGCAAACCATCAAACACATAGGGGGTTGTTACATTTGCAATGGCCAATAATGCACGACAACCATCAAGCATCTCACTGAAAGAAACCAACATCAATTTGAGGGTTAAATATATATATATATATATATAAAACTGTGCAGGGGTGGGTGGGTGCGCAGGTAGGTGGGTGCATTCACACGTGCATTATGCAGATGAATATCATTCAAACCTGTCACTTTTCCCATTTTCAATAGCTTTCGAAACGGCATCTGGAGGATCTACCCACTCTATTATCCCAGATAGGAGCTGCAAAAGATGCTGCTCATGCATTTTTCCATCATCTAAATCACGGCACAAACAAAGTCAAAGAAATTCAAATCAAGGATTTCCACAACTTAATTTGTTTAGGGGACAGGTTGCAATGGTGATACAGAGAACTGAATCCCTAAGGCTAAGACTGATCAGGAATACTTTTAGATATAACTAGTTATCCAGCAAAATCTAGCAGTGCTACTGTACAAGTAACAGTTTGAAAATTTTGATATTGAATCAAGAACTGCTAAGGCAGTAATGAAGATTTTCAAACTTTTGCAGAAATATCCACTTCTAGAAGCCAAACTCTTATCACTATAGTCTCATTCCATACTTTCCAAAAGATATCTCTTACAAAAGATAAGTTTGTGCAGGGACCAATTAGTTTAATTTAACACTTTATCAAGAAAGATCTTACTATCAGTAAAAACTGCTTGACATATCTATCTAATCCATCCTTTGAAAAAACAACTTATCTCATCACCAAGACAGGTAAAATACTTATCAACCTGAAGATTGTAATTTTAAGAAAATGAACATACAATTGGCATAAAGAAAGATGAGGAATACTCATACCAGAAAGAAATACAGCTCCTGTTAAAGAACAAAATTGTACAACTAGCTTTCGAGCAGAGACTGCAATAGGGCAGTCAAGCCAGTATCCTTCGCATGAAAATTTCAGCCTCAATGCTGCATATAAACTCAAAAGCCATCCAACATGACCGCTTAATATTAACATATCACGCCAATCTGAACCAGGCTGCAGGTAAACATGAAACACAGAATGAAGGCCAATCCATGGGAGATTTTTAGTCCAAATTTCATGTCATGACACTAATCATGATGTGTCGTGTTTAATGTGCCATAGCGATCAGTGTGTTATGTTTCATTCTATCAAATGCATGTAAATTGTTAATAAGCAAACCAACTGATTACCTGCACTAGGTGACATTCAGACCTTTTGAGAGAATCCCCATCTTGTCTAACTACAGCAGAGAAGACATTTACATTTATTTTTGTTTCACTAGCATTGCTACGAAAATCCCAATTCAGGATTTGAAGCATGAGATCCAGTGCAGCAGTGCAAACTTTAACCTCTGGTACAGCCGAGTTATTTTCAATAATCCGGTTTGTGACACTTGAAGCAGCTTCTTGTGTCCAACGATAAAATGTCTATAATATAGGCAATATAAAGAGAGAGAAAAAAGGAAAAATTAATGTTAATTCAGAAAACAGTTGTTAGTTCTAATGAAAAAATTTCAATTAACTTGGTAAAAGAAAAGTAAAAATAAATATTCAAAAGTAGAAAGACCTTCAGGTAGTCCTGCTCGAGTGACCTCCTACACTGCTCATGAAATTCCCTTGGAAGGCCCATAGCACTTGAAGTAGATGGAGAAAATTCTGATACCTACAGATATTGAATATAAATAAAAAAAACTATTTAACATCCAAAGCAATGAGACGAAATGGCTAAAAAAATTTAATCATAAAATATCTCGTACCAATGATTCAACAAATTTGATTCCAGCAAACTGCACATCTATACCATGAATGCCTACAATAGCCTGGTTCACCTGCAGTGCATGAAATTGTCAGACATGCATGAAATCTGGATGTTTGGGAGCAAATAAAGAATAAAGCAAAGATAAAGCAAGGAACAGCATTAGGTTCTTAAAATTTGGAGAATTATGATTTAGGGAATCCTGGTGATTATATTTATATTTCAAGAAAAATTAACAATTGTAATGGTTAGTAATTTGAACATATTAACCATCTTCAAAGTTCAAAGAATGTTAACCAGTTTTTTGGTTAATCATATTAAATGTAAGCATGTTCTCTATAATAACTTGAACTGTAACTTTCACTTTAACTTTGGGGAAGACTTGGCAAGATGAGAAGGGAGTGGCATCAGGTAAGATAAGATATTCTTCTTCTACTAAGAGAGAGAGAGAGATAAGACTATGTCCTAATGCCTTCTTAAATATTTAATTAGAATTTGTTTAAAATAATTTAGTTTCACACAGAAGTAATGGATTTCAAATGTTTCAATCTCATACCAAACAACCTAGCAATTAGCTTCTGTTCAAAGAAAAAACCCAACCAACCCACTCAAATTTACTCGAGTTGTTCAGTCATCAGTGTAATCAACTAGTATCCATACCTGGAGTTCCCTAGGTTTTTTGTTCTCTATTTTTAAATATAAAAGGTTAACATGAAAAAAATAAAATAAAATTTAAAAGAGTAAATATATTTTATACCTACTGAAAAGAAAAATAGTATATAATATTTTTAGTAATTGAACTCTTTCAATTTTTTTCATTGCAAATTAAAATCTTCAAAACTGGTTTGCTCTTCACCTGTGAAATTGTTTAGCTTCTTTCTTTCCATGTAGAAAAGATAAACTATTCTCTATTAGGATTGAGACCTGCTTAACAAGTGGGGTTTAGGTTATTTTTTGTGGAAAAAAATGTTTGAAGTTAGATTGTTTAAAAAAGTAATAAGGTATATATATTTAATTTTTTTCAAATTCATATTACTATGTACCTTTCAAATTAAATTAAAGGTGAATTATTTTTTCACTTTTCAAAAGAACTCAATTTAAAACAACTTTATTCTTTGTTTTGGAAGGTGGACTTAAGTCACCTTAATTGTTTAGCTTATTTCTTTCTATGTTAGAAAAGTTGCACCATTCATTTTTATGCATAAGAATAAAAAAACTATGGCTCAAAAATATTAAAATAAAAATAAAATATTCACTATTTAATCAAATATTATTTTAATTATAAAAATTATTTATTATTATTTTTAACATTTAGATGAATCCAAAATTCTTCTTGATCCAGACCATGAATAATGGCCAAGCAAATTTTCTTATCAACTTTGTATTTTAAAATTTTAAATAGAAAAATATATTATTTGAAATCAACTCCTATAACATCAGTTTAAGAACAATAAAATTACCAATACCGCCTAAACCAGACACAAAAATCATTCTACGTATTTAATTTAGCATAACTCCTAACCTCTCTGCAAAGCACAGTAGTACATCACTCACAAATTGTTTAATAGTACACTGACTTCCTGAAGTGGAATAAATGCAGCAAATTTTCATCCAATGGTCCACAATCCACTTACTTGCTAGATGAATCAAAGCAGTTAAAATAAAATATTAATATTTTCTCTGAATAGTGAAAATGTACAGGTGAACTCTTCCTTGGTTGTATAAGTTATATATTTTGAGAGATTTGAACAGCCCACTGACACATTTCATGCATATAATTAGAGTTATGAAAAAAATATTCGTCGAGTCCAGAAATGAGTAGAAGGAAGAAAAAGAAGCAGACATGCAAAAAGAGTAATACTGAGACCAAAGCTGAAGGAAACTACATAGTACAAACAGAAACAAAAATGTGTTGGCACCTGATAAAAAAGAGCCTCCTTCTCCGCAGGTACAAACTCAAGCCTACAAATACAAATATATACCAAACCAACTTATAAGAGAGATGAACCCATAACCACAAAACCTTAACCAATACTGATGAAAAAATATAATAATATTTTCCTTCTAAGGAAAATACACAGCTTGATATAATATATGCAATTATGCATTTTCGATTAGAACAAGTCATTGTCAAAATCACACTCCAGCACGTAGGATCATATGATCCAACTCTTTTTTGCCTCCCCTACAAGTCATGCACCCGGTAGAAAATGCTGAGTCGTGTTGGATCATCAGCTAGAAGCATTGAATTGTGGGATTGTCACTCCAAGAAACATGTTTGCAAACCATTAAAAAAAAACTACTTTTTTTATGCTGGATGCCCTAAATGCTGCCGCACAACCCTCGATCTAGTTCTCCACCTTAACAGCCAACCTTCTCCGGTTCCCTCTTCTCTCATGATTCTCCATTGCTCTTCTGTGTTTGTGTGTGTGATTATAAAAATAGTTCTGCAGGACACGCCATGACGCCACCCCCCTGTCCCTAAGAAGTTCAGCCATTGGATATGATCTCAACAATTTCATATTACAATTTATAAGCCTCAGCCAACTCTAGATACATTATTAGGTTTTTGGGTTAATGTAAATAATTTATATGGATGCACTAGAGTTGTATCTGCACTGTAAGATTGTTACAATACAACAGTTTGACAAAATCTCTCCAGCATCTGCACTCACTCAGACTCCCATATCACACTCTGGTGATTCAAGTTCTAAGACAGCATATTGCATCTCCCACCCACAAAGCTAATCATTCAATTCAATGAGAATCTGACATTCCTCCATTATCTTCATTGAAGTAATAAGATAGAGACATATTAAAAGTTTGTAAGAAAAAGAATCCAGTGTTCAATTATAAATGAGACAAGGTTGAATAAGCATGTTATGTATTCAGGTAGGCTCCTAACAAAACTAAAAACACAAACAGAATGCACTACTTACCAACCCCTTTTCATCAACTGAGTAGCCACAGAAGAAACCTTTGCTTGGACATAGCCATCAGGAGAACTAGCATGTTGCATGACATAGCATAGACAAAAACTGCAAGTAACAAATATTTAAAGAGGAATAAGTAACAATATATTAAATAGTAGCATAACTATCAAATAAGTGAGTAAGTGACACATTATAGACATTTGGCTCCCAGCTCTTGAGGCAAGGATTTAGCAACAACCATACTACTTGAGAGGGTTCGCAAGGGTAGTGCTGAGAGAGTTCACAAGGGTAATGATGTCAATGGTACAACATATTTTTGGGTAATGAATCGAACAAGAATTATTAGGTACAGAAGAAAGATGTTTAATTGCAAATTATATGAACAAGGCCACTCATGATGTAAATATCAAAAACAGCACAAAAATTAGTGGAATCAAAGGTCACAGAAGACCTTATCAGGCCTCTCTTGTCATCAGCACTAAGAAAACCCCATTCTCTAATAGCTGCTTCTCGGATTGCTGCAGCTGCCTGAAACCTTGCAGTTGCCACCTGAGAATTTTCTGCATAGACAAAACCATTACAGTATCGGCATGATCTAAACCAGAATACTAAATACCAAACAAATTACAGTGCTCAGAACATAAAAAAACTTGAAAAGGGCATTTAATAAAGTATAATATATGCCAATGATGGACAAAAATGTTTCAAAACAAAATAATCTATCTAATGCTAGTTTAATCCCATGGAATTTGGTTGTGCTTTCATTTTCTTGAAAAAGCAGAAATTTACCCAAGATCTTTTTACAAAAAAGAAAAATAAGGGAAAGAAAGACAACGGACACCATGCATCTAAAAAGTGAAACCTATACTTTCTCAAGGTAATCATATCACTAATAGATGATTTCTTTTGAATCAAAATGCAGTATTAATGCTCTATAGCTGGCCTATATTAAAGAAAAACACAACCCTCAAGATAAGTATAATCTCCATTAAAGCATGAATGATAGACCAGTTCATCACTAATGACAACTAAAATTAACCTTAGGAACCAAATGGAGTTACTTATAATTATATAGTTGCTGATGAAACAAATCAAATCACTGAACAGGCATAGCATTATAATGCTGAATTTGTTTTCAAGTTGGCTATTTTCATCATCCAACAACCAAGCAACACCAAAAAGGCTTTATAAGGAACTGACAAACTAATTAAAACTTAATTCTTAAGTAAATTACTAGAACTGAAATTTTAACATATTAAAAGGGCGGTAGATCCTGCACAGTTATGATTTCACCTAAGTAAACTATGGCATCAACGATATGTCCATCAACACATATAATCCAAGTTAATGTGCACATTCTTGCCTGTCAATGATCATTCGAATTAGCAGTATCATTGCATAATAATACAAAAGGCAGATATTTTGTTTGTCACACAACATGTAACCTTACCAAGAATGAATTGGCAAGTCTTATATGGCTGAGAAGACTGGCCCAATGACAATATAACTGCCTCAGAAGCTCCTGGATTGATATGCATCTGAAAATAAATGCATAACAAAGAATAAGAACATGACAACATGTGTATTTGCATTCTTATGAGTTCATACTTCAAATGAAATGCTAGCAGAAACTCTATCCCTTCACTGCACCCACATGAATTTGAAGTAGAAAGCGTTAGAAAATATCATCTCAGGACAATAGTGGGTAATCCACAAGAACCGAAATGATTAGAACAGAAATGAGGAATTAACACAAAATTTTAATTGCACAGTACAGTGGAAAATGTTGAAAATCTGACAGTGATGTAAGGTTATCAAGTTGGGATTTGAATCATGAATTGTCAAGCTAAATTTTGAATCATGAATCATAATATGTATCAAATCATAAGATTCAGAACAATGAAAAATTACTTAAAAATATATCATATAATTGATATATAGTTTCAATGTAAAAATAAAATAAACTAGAAATAGATAAAACAACTTGAGCGTAAGTCTTATAGAACAAAACCATTAGTTATACTTACATCTTAGTTTGTGAAACCTTTATTTTAGAAGAATGGAAACGAAACAATTAAAATAGCAAAACAGAGTACATGCATTGGAATGAGTGAGTGACAAATAGAGTAACGGAATAATCAAATGTGACTTTTCAATTTTTCATGAGAATTGGTGTAAGTAAAAAAAAAAAAAAGAAACCACAATGAATCGCTGAATAGTATGATTCGTATTGATGATACGAAATTGCACATAACATTCATGTATCCTACGATGCAGAGTCATTTAAGATTCATCTTATGGTACGAATAAGTGGGTAGCTGAATTGCATAATATCGTAAGATTGGAATCATGAATCATAAGATTCTTATACTACATTCAGTGCTTCTGAAATATTTTCTACTAACAAATGAAATAGATTTCAGAAGTGGTATTACACTTGCAGTGTTCCTAACTTTAACACCTGCATGTTTCCAATGCTTTTCTTACAAGAGAGAGGAAGAAAAGGTGAATATAACATGATAGAGAAAATATATTTGAATAACTAATGAAATTCGACTTCTCCAGTCATTCATAATATGCCAGCAAGCGGAAGAAGCCACAAGGTGAGCAACTAAACCAATATATTCAGATTCAGAATTACAACCATCCAATTTCACATCTACTTAAAATAAGTGTATGTGTTTATTTTCTTGTCTACTTCAAATGAATAGATAGTGGAAAGGGAAATGAGAAAGCGACCTGAATGGAAGTGCAAGCATGCTCAATGGCTCGCATGGTAGACTGAAGTTCAGCCAAATCTGTAGTTGCTGTAAACCCTTGCATCTTATTCTTGGCGAGACAACAAAATCGGGAAAAGGAATTGAAAAGAGTTGATGAGGGCTTAATTAGTTTTATTTGCTTGTTGTAAGCGTCAATTAATTAATGGAGAAATCAGAGCGGAATCGTCGATGGTTGATGATGATGATGATGATGATGATGAGAACCTTGGGAACTGAATGAATAGGAAAATGAGAGTGTGAGTAGTGAGATAAGAAAAAAAATATTCAATTCAGCATTCAGCAATCCTCTTGAGTGCAGAATGGAGTGCTGTGTCTCTGGGCGGCTACACTTCTACTAAACCCAACGAGTCTCCTTCTGTCTGCCCAAGCTCCGCACCGCGAGTGGAACATTTTTTCTTTTTTCTTTTCTGCTGTTAACTAGTACTGGTATTTTGATTTTTAACATTGTTTTATAAAACTAAAATTCATAATAAATTAATAATTTTAAATATAAAAATTATATCATAGTTAAAAATCACGATGAATTATATTAATCATCCTGAAATTTTGTAAAATTACATAAACACTTACCTCTACCACAATGTACGTCTATATAGGAGGTTAAATTAATGGATGGAAAGAAATTTACATAAAATATTAAAAGGGTAAAATTCACAAATATATAATTAAAAGGCATGAACATTGTTTAAGAAATAAATAATAATATTTATTAACAATGATAGGTAAGGTTAGGTTAAAGTTATAAAATTATTATAGATATATCTTATTTTAGACTGCTGCCATTTGGAGAAGTAACGATATGTTAACCAGTTCAACATTGTTTTAGCCTTTTATAATAATAAAAAAAAAATGAGAATGAAGTTTAAACTTTAAACTAATAACTCTTGCAAATTATAAATTACTGAGATAAAAATGTTCATCCATACAAAAAGAATTTGCTCAAATTTGTGTGTAAATAGAGTGTATTACAGATTGTATTTACTAGTTTTTTATGAATGAAATAACATAATTTTTTTCTTTCTTTAATAAAAAAAAGAGTATTCCGTCAAACTAAATTTTATATAGTTTAAGTTTCTATTTATTTCATAGATGATATAAATTAAAGTACACATTCTAATAAACAGCATCGGTGTTACTCAAATGTCCCTATTTCCCTCCGCCACACAGTCAAAGCCGCAAGAGTTGGAAGGAATACAGTGGTCCAAAAAAAGGTAAAAAATCGCAGCAACAATACAAATTCTTCACATAATAAAGCCATTGTTTCGCTGGCCAAAATCCATGGAGCATTCAGATTCATATTACAACCTTCCTTCTTTGCCGTCAAAAAGGAAAGGACAAGCCCAGAGTGATGACAGCATCCTCAACATACAAAAAACGATGACTATAAACATCATCTGTCCTCTATAATCCATCCAAACAGAAAGCAAAGACTGGTAGAAAAACATAAACAAAACAAAAAGCTCATGGACAATTCCTGGATAAGTAAATCCCCTATGCAAAAGAATATACAGTTGTTAATTAATCGGATAAATTAAGCTGTCTGTACACATCAAGCTTGCAAAATGTTTTGTACAAACGTTGAAATGAATGTTCAGAAATAGCATCCATATTAACAAGGGTGGTAGCCAAGTCCCTAGCATCATTCAGCCACCCCCCAAAACCAATCCCTTCAATCAAAAAAGTGTAAGTAGTTTCATTTGGCCGACACCCTCTGTCCACCATCGCAGCCAACACCTGAATGGCATCACTAACTCTACCCACTTTGCACAGCCCAAGAAGAACAATGTTGTAACTAACAACACTTGGCCTACACTCACTACTCCCGATCTCCATGTCCACCAACAACTCAATGGCCTCATCCACCATCCCATCTCTGCACAAACAAGATATAAGCGAATTATACGTGATCCCATCAGGATCAACACCCTTCTCCAACATCTCCAGAACCATCCCCAATGCCCTAACTTTATGCCCGCTATTCCATAGCGCACTGAACATTGTGTTATAGGAACTAGCATTCGGAGAACAATACCCCACTTCACTCCCCAACTTCTCAAAAATTCTCAAAGCTTCATCAGCTCTTTTTTTCTTACACAAACAAGCCAATATGATGTTATAGTTCACAATATCCGGCTCGCACCGGTCAGAGATCATGACATCCAACAACTCAATCGCCAAATCCACTCTACTCTCTTTGCACAAAGCAGCAATCAGAGGGTCGTAGCAATAACCATCAGGCTTCAACCCTTTTTCCTTCATATCCTTCAACAAACCCACCCCTTCCTCAACCTTCCCATCATGACAGAGCGAAGTAATCAAAACGCTGTAGGTGACAACGTTAGCCTTGCAGCCTTTTGCAACCATATCAGACATCAATTCATAAGCAGCTTCCCATTTCCCCTGATTCAAAAGAGCACGCAAGAGAATGTTGTAGGTGATCACATCAGGGGCATAACCCTTGCTGCTTATGCTGTTGATAAGCTCGAAAGCACGATCCACAAGACCTTCTCTGCACATGCCCCTTATGATGGAGTTGTAAGTGAACATATCAGGTTGAAGACCAGTTTGTAGCATCTCGTCCAAGAGCTTCATTGCTTCATGAATCCCAGCCTGGAGAAGAGTTGCTTCTATTAAAATGGTGTAAGTAATGACGGTGGGGTTGTAGTTATCTTTGAGTAGCTGGTTCTTGACTTGGAGAGCGGAATCGAGCATGCCCCTGGAACAGAGAGAACCGATGAGGATGTTGTAGGTGACGACGTCGGGTGAAAAGCCTCTGTTTTTCATGCGGTGGAGGACTCTGTAAGCGGAGTCGAAGCGGTTAGCTTTGCAGAAGCCGGTGATGATGGCGTTGTAAGCGATGAGGTCGGGGTGGCCGTGGGTTTCGAGGATATGCATAACCTGAATGGCTTTGTCAATGGTTTTGGAAGTGAAGAGGCCGTGGATGAGTTTGGTGCAGAGAACGACGTCGGGTATGTGGCCCTTGTTCACGATGTGGCGGAGGAAGTAGAGGGACTCGTTGAAGTTCCCGGCTTTGCAGGATCGGGAGATGGATTTCAACAGATTATTATTGGGCTTCGAAACGGAAGAGAGGGTGCGATTGGTGGTTCCATTGAGAATTGGGAGTGTTCGAGAATTTGAATGGGAAATGGTGCGGTTGGGGTGGGGGAGGAAATCGGTGGAAATGGAAACTGTAGTTGTCATTTGGGTGGTTTCAGGTTTGGGATTGTGGTGGCTTCATGGACAAGCGAGAAAGGAAAAGATGAAAAGAAGTGTGTCGGAGGGCGGGGACATGTCACGAAGATAGTGGATGAGGAATCAAGGATTGGCTCGTTCGCTGGATGGTCCATTCTGCAATCCAAGATAACATCTCATCAGAATCAGAAGGGGAATAAAAGACAAATAATATATTAATATAATTTCACACACATTTTTTATTATTAATAAAACAAATATTTAAGACATAAAAAATTATGATTTTACAATAAATTTTAACTATTATTATAAGAACATTTAAAAACTGTTATTAGAATCTAAAAATATACATTTATCATGTTCAAATTTTGCATTTTATGTTTTAATATTAAAAAAGTGTGGTTTTTAAATAATACATATTTAACCAATTGATTCATTATTATTGGGTAAATTTACTGTATAGTAATGAGGTAATATTTTTTTTTATAATATATACATCTTTGATTGAATTGTTACTTATTAGAAACTTTTTTTTGTATAGTGAAATAAATATTAATTAAGTTTCTAAATATTTTTAAAAAATCATATTTTTATCAATATTAGTTACATCTTTTAAAATCTTGAGTTGGATTAACATTTTTATTTTATCATTTTACCAATTTGGTTCTAAATTCGAATTTAATCGAAAAAAAAATGATTGGATTTATTTTTCTTTTATTTAAGAAGCATTAAAAAAAACCTTAAAAAATAAGAAATACGATAATATATATATATATATATATATATATATATATATATATATGGGTTTTTATGTGAGAATGAGAATGAACGTTCTTTAGTTAAATTAGATAGTCATGATTAAAACACTCATTTAAAGTTTAAATATTTATTTTATTACATTATAAAATATTTAAGATTTATCATTACTGTCATCAAGAGTTGCCTCATCACCATAATCACCGCTACTACCACCAACATAGTCATCATACCTCTTCTTGTCATCATCGTCAAGACTACTGCCATTATCACCATCATAGTCGTCATTCCTATTGTTGCAGCCATCATTACTGACGACGGTGGTGGTGATGGTGATAACAACGGAGACAATGACCATTATGATAGCAACGACAGTGGCCCTAACGGTGGTGACCATGTTGGTGACAGCGACAATGATTATGATGATGACGGCAACTCTTAACAGTGATAGTAACCCTAACGGCAACAAAAATAACGGTGATAGTTGTTCTCTTGAAAAAATAACTTTTATGTCATAGTTGTTATTTTCATTCATAAATTTTTTTGTATATATTATCATATTTCTTATAACTTTTATGAAAATTATATTATTTCTTTTAAATCTTTTTTGTTTATTCTTTTCATTCATCTAATTTTTTTGTGATAGTTGTTCTCTTATATAAAAATTTTTTATGAAAATTATAATATTTCATTTATATTTTGTGTGATTATTATTCTCATTTATTAAAACTTTTGTGAACATTATATGTATTCTTTTATATTTTTTATTTTCATTCATCAAATCTTTATGTGAAATGATTGTAAAAAAAAATATTTTTGTAAAATTTGTATTTATTCATATATATATTTTTTTTTATAGTTGTTCACTAGTATACTTTTTTTTTATGAAAATTATATTTTTTTCATTTAGATCTTGTGTAATTATTTTTGTGTTTGTTATTTTCATTTATCAATTTTTTTTGTGAAATTTGTATTTATTCATATAAATCTTCTGTGATAGTTATTCTCTTGTATATAATAATTTTTTTTTGTGAAATTTGTATTCATTTATATAAATATTTTGTTGTATTTATTCTTTTGTATAAAATTTTTTTATGAAAATTATATTATTTCATTTAAATGTTGTATAATTGTTTTTGTATTTGTTATTTTCATTCATCGATTTTTTTTTTTATAATTGTTCTCTTGTATAAAATTTTTTTTTTATGAAAATTATATTATTTCATTTAGATGTTATGTAATTGTTTTTTTATTTGTTATTCTCATTCATCAATTTTTTTTTTTTTATAGTTGTTCTCTTGGATAAACTACTTTTATGAAAATTATATTCTTTCATTTAGATTTTGTGTAATTGTTTTTGTATTTGTTTTTTTATTCATCAAAACATTTTGTGAAATCTGTATTCATTCATATAAATCTTTTGTGATAAGTGTTCTCTTGTATAAAAATACTTCTATGAAATTTATATTCTTTCATTTTGATTTTGTATGATTATTATTTTCATTCATCAAAACCTTTTGAGAAATTCTATTTATTCTATTAAATGTATTGTGTTGGTTGGTTTCTTTAATGGAAACCTTTTTCGAAAATTATATTCAACAAAACCTTTTGTCATAATTATATTCATTTTTTTGTATGCTCAATTAGGACATTTTATTTTTTAAACTTTTTAATTAAGTTATTTTTGTCAATTGAGGTTTAACTCCATGAAGAGTAGTCATTAGAGGAGGGAGATATAGGGAGGGAAGAGAGTTCAAAATGGAGTTCTTGGAGATGATTTCAATTCACAAACATGACTCAATTTTATAGTTTTTACATGTAAAGTGAGAGGATAAATTAAGCATGAAAAATATACAAAATGAATATTTGGAAAATAAGCAAATTATATTATTTTATTTAAATATTTTGTAATAATTAGTTTCATTCATCAAAAAATTTTATAAAAATTATATTCATTCATTCAAATTTTTTTGATTATTATTCTGATTCATCAAAACCTTTTGTGAAAATTTTATTTATTTTTTTGAATCTTTATGTTTTTTCTTTTCATTCATCATTTTTTTTTTGAAATTTGTATTCATTTATATAAATCTTTTATGATAGTTGTTCCGTTGTATTAAAAAACTTTTATGAAAATTTGATTCTTTCATTTAAATCTTGTGTGGTTGTTTTTATGTTTGTTATTTTCATTCATTTAAACTTTTTGTGAAATTTGTATTCATTCATATAAATCTTTTGTGATAGTTGTTCTCTTGTATAAAAAACTTTTACAAAAATTATGTTCTCTCATGTAGATCTTCTATGATTATTTTTGTGTTTGTTATTTTCATTCTTTAAAACTTTTTGTGATATTTGTTCTGTTATATAAAAGAACTATTATGAAAATTATATTCTTTCAGTTAAATATTATGTGATTATTATTCTTATTTATCAAAATCTTGTGTGAAAATTATATTTATTCTTTTAAATCTTTTTTGGTTGTTCTTTTCATTCATTAAATCTTTTGTGATAATTGTTCTCTTGTATAATTTTTTTTATGAAAATTATATTATTTCATTTAGATCTTGTATGATTATTTTTGTATTTGTTATTTTCATTCATCAAAACTTTGATGAACATTTTATTCTTTCATTTTGATTTTTTGTGATAATTATTCTCATTTATGAAAACCTTTTGTTAAAATTATATTTATTCTTCTAAATCTTTTTTTATTGTTCTTTTCATTCATCAAATTTTTTTGTTGAATTTGTATTGCCTCATACGAATCTTTTATGATAGTTGTTCTCTTGTATGAATTTTTTTTTATGAAAATTATATTATTTCATTTAAATTTTGTGTGATTATTATTCCTATTCATCAACTGCTTTTGTGAAAATTCTATTTATTCTTACAAATCTTGTTTTTATTATTTTAATTCATCCAAACTTTATATGAAATTAGTATTCATTCATTTGAATTTTTTGTGATAGTTTTTTTCTTGTATAAACTTTTTTTATGAAAATTATATTCTTTTAATTGGATATTGTGTAATTATTATTCTCGTTGATGAAAACCTTTTATAAAAATTATATGTATTCTTTCAAATCTTTTATGTTTGTTCTTTTCATTTATCAATATTTTTTTGTAAAATTTGTATTCCTTCGTATAAATCTTTTGTAATAATTGTTCTCTTGTATAATTTTTTTTATATAAAAATTATATTCTTTTATTTGGTTGTTGTGTGGTTATTTTTGTATTTGTTATTTTCATTTATCAAAACTTGTTGTGATTGTGGTTCTCTTGTGTGAACAAACTTTTATGAAAATTATATTCTTTCATTTAAATCTTGTGTGATTATTATTCTTATTCTCAAATCCTCTTGTAAAAAATTGATTTATTCTTTCAAATCTTGTGTTTGTTATTTTCATTCATTAAAAATTTTTGTGAAATTAGTATTCATTCATTTGAATGTTTTGTAATAGGTATTCTATTGTATAAAAAAACTTTTATGAAAATTATGTTCTTTTATTTAAATTTTGTGTGATTATTATTCTTATTTATCAAATCCTTTTGTGAAAATTATATTTATTTTTTTAAATCATTTTTGTTTGTTCTTTTCATTCATCAAATTTTTTTATGAAATTTATATTCCTTCATATAAATCTTTTGTGATAGTTGTTCTCTCATATAAATATTTTGTTATAAAAATTATATTCTTTCATTTGGTTGTTGTGTAATTATTTTTGTGTTTGTTATTTTTCAATCATTCTCTTGTATGAACAAACTTTTATGAAAATTATATTATTTCATTTAGATCTTGTGTGATTATTATTCTTATTCAGCAAATCTTTTTGTGAAAATTCTATCTATTCTTTCAAATACTATGTTAGTTATTTTCACTCATCCATACTTTTTGTAAAATTTGTATTCATTTATATAAATATTTTGTGATAATTGTACTCTTGTATAAAAAAAACTTTTATGAAAAATATATTTTTTCATTTAAATCTTGTGTGACTATTATTCTTATTCATCAAAATCTTTTGTGAAATTTATATTTATTCTTTTAAATTTTTTTTGTTTGTTCTTTTCATTTATCAAAACTTTTTTGTGAAAATTGTATTCGTTCATATAAATCTTTTGTGATAGTTATTCTTTTGAATAAAAAACTTTTTATGAAAATTATATTCTTTCATTTAGATCTTTTGTAATATTTTTTGTATTTATTATTTTCATTCATCAAAACTTTTTGTGAAATTTGTATTCATTTATATAAATCTTTCGTGATAGTTGTTCTCTTATATAAATTTTTTTATGAAAATATATTTTTACACTTAGACCTTGTGTAATGATTTTTGTATTTATTATTTTAATTCATCAAAATTTTTTGTGAAAATTATATTAATTCTTTTAAATCTTTTTTGTTTGTTCTTTCATAAAAAAAATTTGCGAAATTTGTATCCATTCATATCAATCTTTTGTGATAGTTGTTTTCATAGAATAAAAAATCTTGTATGAAAATTATATTATTTCATTTATATCTTGTTTAATTCTTTTTGTATTGTTTATTTTCATTCATCAATATTTTTTGTGAAATTTGTATTAATTCATATAAATATTTTATGATGGTTGTTCTCTTGTATAAAAAATATTTATGAAAATTATATTATTTCATTTAGACTTTGTGTAATTATTTTTGTATTTGTTATTTTCATTCATCAAAACTTTTTGTGAAATTTGTATTCATTCATATTGTGTAAAAACTTTTGTGATAGTTGTTTTATTGTATAAAAAAACTTTTATGAAGATTATATTCTTTCATTTAGATTTTGTGTGATTATTATTCATATTCATAAAAACTTTTTGTGTAAATTATATTATTCTTAAAATATTTTGTGTTTGTTCTTTTCATTAATCAATGTTTTTTTTGTGAAATTTGTATTTATTCGTATAAATCTTTTGTGATAATTTTCTCCTTGTATAAATTTTTTTTACAAAAATTATATTCTTTAATTTAAATGTTGTGTGATTGTTATTCTCATGCATTAAATCTTTTGTATTTATTATTTTCATTTATCAAAAAAATTTTGTGAAAATTCTATTAAATGTTTTGTGTTGGTCGGGTTCTTTCATGAATTTTTTTTTGGAAATTATATCCATTCACTATAATCTTTTGTCACAATTATATTTATTTATTTATTGTGCTCAATTATGACTATTTAATTAATTTATTTTTGTCAATTGAAGTTTAAAGGAGGGTTAAGAGGAGGGAGATGTAGGGAGGGAAGAGGGTTCAAAAAGGAGTTTATGGAGTTGATTTCAATTGATGAAAATGACTCAATTTAATTGATTGTCTTTTGATCCTTCTGTCAATAAATTTGGATAGTGAACTAAATCATATAATTAAAAATATTAAAATAAAATAATGCAGTCTTATACAAAGACTCTCTCTCTCTCACACCCTTCTGTAACATTAGTTAGGATTTTAGTTTCTTTGTCACAACGCTTCACTTACATGACATCTCTCACAACATCTTTCTCACGCATTTTTATCAAACAGTATGTACTGCATTAATTTCATTCTTATAACATGTTTTTTTTCCTGAATGCAAAATAATAAATTGGGTAAAAAAAAAAACACAAATGAACAAATAATAACATATTTTAAGAAAGAATGAATTACTTATAAAAATTATGTTATAAAAATGAATTGAGTATTGTACATACATAAATGCCTGAGAGATGTGTAAGAGAAATGTCACGTGAGTGAGATGGCTGTATGAAAAGAAAAGTCTACGTGAGAGAGGTGAGAGAGAATTTTTATTTTTATTTTTTAAAATAAAAAATATTGAATTACTATAATGGATATTAAGTAAATAACTAAATGAAAACACAAAAAAAAATATTTTTATCTTAATATTTTGGTGTTACTTGCTAATATTCATCAAATTAGTGGACATTAATAACCTCTTTTTATATATATATATATAATTAAGCTTCATTTAAAATCTAATATATCATAATATTTAATTTTAACAATACCAAATAAAATTGAACATTTTCTTTAAAAAAATAAAATAAAATTATGAACAGTTAATTTCAATTAAATTGCCACTTCTAATTGATTTTGGGTTGGTTTCATCGGTTCGACACTAATTTAATTAATGATCGGTCTAAAGGTTGTTTAGACTAAATATGACACTAATTTCCGATTGAACAACCTTCTGTTCATGTTGTTCTAATAACAATGCATTTTACGCATCAATTTTTTTTTTAAATTCTTTTCATTCATTATAATTTTTTTTGTTCATTTTGCAAGAATTCATTTAACTCATCCAAACCTTTTTTAAAATTTTATTTTCATTCATGAAAATATTTTGTAAAAATTCATTTTACAAAAAAAAAAAATTAATTTTTTTTCATCCATGAAAAACTTTTTTGAAAATTCACCTTTTTTTAAAAATATTTTCATTCATCAAATATATTTTTTTGAAAATTATTATCATTCATGAAAACGTTACGTGAAACCTATTTTACACATAAAAAATGTTTGTGGAAACTAATTTTACACATCAAAACCTTTTCTGAAAAATCATTTTACTTGTCATAACTTTTTTTGAAAATTCTTTTCATTCATCAAAAATATTTTTTGAAAATAATTTTTATTCATGAAAGTATTTTGTAAAAATTAATTTTACACATCAAAATATTTTTTAAAAAATATTTTTTTACATGAAAACGTTTTTTGAAAAAATGTTCATTCATTAAAATATTTTTTGAAAATTATTTCCATTCATGATTTTTTTTTTGTAAAAAATCATTTTACACATAATTTTTTTAAAATTATTTTTATACATCAATTTTTCAAAATTTATTTTTCATTCATCAAAAATTATTTTGAAAACGTTTTGTGAAAATTCTTTTTATACTTCAATTTTTTTTAATTATTTTCATTCATCAAAAGCTTTTGTGAAACTTTATTTTACATATCAAAATATTTTTTGAAAATTAATTTCGTTGGTGAAAATTTTTTGTGAAATTTTTTATTTTATACATAAAAAAATTTCATTGAAATTCATTTCATTCATTAAAACTTTGTTTTGGTCTTTTTTTTTTTTTTTTTCAATTTGGTTGCTTGAGTTTAAAATTTTTACTTTTATCCTATATGGTGCCTTTGGAAGATCAAATTGGTCCTTCTATCAACTTTTTGTCCATTGGTAATCTATTGATTATGATGTGACAATTTTTAATGGTGTGACTATGTTGTGACAAAGTGATTTATTATTTAAAAAATATCATAAAAATAGTAAAAGAAACGAAACTATAATTTTATAAACTATAAACCACATTTACACCCATATTTTCTACTCCGTGTCTTATCGAAAGAAAATATAAAGTTATCCATAATTTTGATACATAAGTTATAAGTTTGATAGATAATTTCATCAGATAAAATTCTTATTTCAAACCAACAAAATCATAATATTTTTTGTATTAACTTATCTTTTTCATGTTTAATAATGTGTACCGACTACCGAACATGACAGAGGTGATATATATTAAGCATATGTATATACAATTGTTTTTCCAGAAAAATAAAATAAAATTATAACAAATTATTATTATTATTATAAATACAATTTAGTAATTTCTGGCTTCAATACAATTTGTACCAAACTAAATAGCAACTATAGACGATTAATTGTATTTTTTTTATCCTTTTCACCCTTGACTTTTTAATTTTTTTTTGTGAATTTTACTCACAATAAATTAATTTTATGTATTTTATATTTTTTTTTTATCAATTTTTTAAAATTTAATAAATTTTATTCCTAACATGAACATTTTACCCAACCTTTTAACTTTTATATTTATTAATTGACAAATGATAAATGGATAAAATCTGTCAAATTTCAAAAAGTTATTGATAAAATATATCATATTAATTTATGAAGATAAAATTTATTAAAAATTAAAAAAATATATAAAAAATGGAATTAAGTTTTTTTTTTTTTTTTTGCACAGGACCATAAATACATAGTTGTTAAAAACTCTCCCTATATTGAATAACAATAACGGAACCATGAAACAAATAAGTGACGTCCCAAAAAAAAAACAATGGAACCATAGGATCGGAACTTGGAAGTGGTGTTGACTGTATACGTAGGTAGGATCGTCGAACATGTGACGACTGATGATTGCCCTCAAAAAACCGTATTTCCCGTAAGCAGACCACGTGTCAGCCTGCCAATTTTTCATTTTCTGCTCCTTTCTGTTCATTGCCAAATAAAAAAAACAATACGGCTCTCTTAATTTCTTCCCCAGTATCTGCACACACACATATTTGTTCTCTCTCCCTCCAAATTCGCGTGGATCTCTACAGAATTTATTTCCCACGCGCATTCTTCTTCCTATCTATCCAGATCGCCGCACCGTTCCATTTCCTCAATCTGCATCGGTAATTGATCCTAAATTCCCAACAGTGGAAAGATCTAGGGTTCCTGCTCAATCCACATCTGTCTCGAGCACATTTGTTCCATTCCGATATAGATTCTAATTCACGCACGCACGCACGCACGCGGTTTCGATTCAGAGCCATTTAATTTCAGCTCGCTCCACCAGGTTTCGTTTTGTGAATGAGAGATACGGTTACGGTTTTGGTTTTAGTTTTGGCTTAGATGAGCATGGAGGTCGTTAGCGATACGGCGTCGTTGGAGGTCGATTTGTTGCAGCTCCCTGAGGTGTCCGCTCTTGCACTCAAATCTAACCTAAGCTTCGTCGAGACGCTCTTCGAGCAGTGGCTTTCGCTTCCTGAAAGCAATCGATTGGTACGCTTCATTTCACCGTATTGCTACATTGTTCATTTAAACATTCTTATTGCATGATGGATTGTTAATTGTTAATGAGAATGATGAGTATCTCGCAGCAGCTTTCGCTGTCAGATAATGAATTGTTAATCGTTTCGATAACAATAGTCAAATCCGCAAGTTTATGTGAGAATGATGGATTATTAATTATTACTTATGTTAATAAATATAGCCGTTGGTGTGGGATTCCATACACCTACCTCATGAGAATTATGACTTTTTCCTAGATATACTCACCGTGTGTATTACTAGTAGTCAAATCCGCAAGTTTATGTGTAGTATAAGTGATTAATTTCAACTGTTATGTCTCAATCTCACCATAGCCTATATTCTTTGAAGGAGTGTATTAAAATCTTGCCTACTAAACCAAGCTATATAAATGAAGTCTCGGTGATATTTGAAGTGTATGAATGAAATATTGATCATTAACGAAATTTCTTATTTTTTTCTAGTTTCCTTAGGTAGTCATGTTTTCCCCTCAAAACACTCCAAAGAATGTAATGTGTGCATATGTGATTTTATTCTCATGTCGCAGTTGTTAATGTGTGCAGGTAACATCATTGCTAAATGAAGCAAAGTCAGGTGCTCCCTTGAATGTCCCGGGGAATTGCTCTAGTCCAAATGCTGCAAGCAATTCTTTGCCCTCCATGTTTCCTGCAGGCACTGCACCGCCTCTTTCACCAAGAAGTACATCTGGCTCCCCTCGCATACTGAAGCAGAGAGTTGGCCCATCTAATTTGGGTTCTCCTTTGAAGGTTGTCAGTGAGCCGGTTAAAGAAGTGATACCTCAGGTTAGGCACATCTGATATGGTATCTTAATATTTTATAATTTGTATGCTCTAAAAAACTGCATGGTCTGCTAACTGTGTGTGTGTTTGTTCTTTATTTATTTTTTATTCTTTTTTGGTTCACACCCTCTCCCACCCCTGTCTCATGCTATGTTCCTGCTCATAACATAGATACTTGTGTGCTTGCAGTTCTACTTTCAGTTTGGGCGTCCTCCTCCAAATGATCTGAAAGAACAATGCCTGATTAGAACTGACCATTTATTCCATGATCACATGGATGGGCTGCAGATACATGGTGAGATATTGGGCATATAAGGGTGTTATAGTCTGAAGGGCCGATTGGAAATTGAGGAAAATATGATTTCCAATAAGTGGCACATTCTAGATTTTTAAGCAGAAAATAGTTTGACTGTTTCCATTAGTCAAAAAGTGATTATCTATCTAAAAATCACTTTGTAATAAATGTAGACTTGTAGTAAGAGCTTAATTATATTATACTTGTTTCTTTGGTTGTCAGAATTCAAGTCAGTTACTAAGGAAGTATGCAAGCTGCCATCTTTTTTTTCCACATCTATTTTCAGAAAGATCGATAATGGAACTGGAGTTGTGACAAGGTGTGTACTTTATTATTTTTTATTTTTTTTAAACAAAGCTTTTATATGGTTTTATGCCATGGATAGTGGTTCTTGGATTTAGATGTTTGGATATAAAAAAAAAGTTTTGGTTTAGATGCTGTGACATTGAGTAGAGCTGGAGCATAATAACTATTGTGAGTAATTATGCAGGAAGGAAAGAGCTTTTAAGAATACATAACACCTGTATTCCTGACTATTGTGTTATTTGTTTTTTAAAATAAATTTCTTTATTCCGCTGGCTAATCTAACTAGGAGTCAACTTACAATGTCCACTCCCTTCCTGTGTGTTCTTTTTTCCCTCCCAATTTCTCTCTGTACAATTAGGTTTTTCTTTTAAGGATTTAGCCAGAATATTGTTTGTTATGTTAGGTTACTCAGTGAATTCTTCCTGATACAAAGCCTTAAGCCTACAAGTTTCTAAAGTCTTACATATACCCTTATTCACCGATTATCCTGCTGCTATAATGTCTTAGTATTATTTTATTTTTTTTGGTGAAATGATGTCTTAATATTTAATTCCCTTTCCCAAATAACTTGTCTATTAAAGATAGAAGCATTCTTTAGTTCCCTTTAGATTGAGTAATTCTTTGACATATTGAAGCTATCTTTGATTGAGTTGTCCTGATTTCAATCTTAGATGTTTATAATAAATAATCTAAACAAATTTGGCACTGGTAGTGGTGGATCTATCCTTGATTCATGTTTCAAGCTCAAGGGAGGTGGGCTGTATTAGGTTTTACGTGCTATATTATTTCCTTTGTTTTATTCTGTATTTCTGTTTATCTATAAGCCATAAACAATTTATCTATGCCCATATCCCTAATTTAGTTGGGTTTTGAATATCTCTTCCAACTATTTTCTAGGATTTTAAATTTAAATTAGCTGTAATATATCATTTGAAAATTTAAATATCTCTTCCTTATGTATTATTAATAAAATGAATATGGTTTATTTAAGTCTCCTTCCATGATGTAAGAATTATAACTGAATGGTCTTGTTCCCTGTCATTAGTATTTCCTAATACCTATGCTTAATTCCTTGATTTAATATTCCTATAGGAAAGCATTTATTGATTATTGGATCAATGGAAACATGTTGACAAAAGATATAGCAACCCAGATATACACAATTTTAAAGCAACCACAACTCAAGTACCTTACTCAGGTATTTTGCTTCAATTTCTTTTATATTTCTAGCTTTTCATTTAATTTAATTTTCTTCTGCTACTCCGAAAATTACCCTCAGTCAGGGACTCAGCACCTGATGAGATCTATCAAAATGTCATTTATTCAATTCCCATTTGACACTAGTATGATTTTTTTTTAGGAGCCACTTTTGTTGATTTTCTTGGCTTTGATATTATATTACTATCCATCTTGTTGGTGAACTATATTATACTTCATGTCAGGATGATTTTAAACCTGTGCTACGGGAGCTTTTGGCAACTCATCCAGGGCTGGAGTTCCTGCAGAGCACACCTGAGTTTCAAGAGAGATATGGTTTGTCTTCCATCTTGGTTATAACCTTGCATTTAGGGGTTCATGTATGTTTCACTGTAGATATCAGCAAATAATTTTGAAATTCTTGCCATACCTGGTTTCTAAAAGAAACCATTTTAGGGGTTATTGGAAGGCATGAACATGTTATACTATGCTGGAGCTGTTGTTTGTTGATGGTTCATTATAAAGGATTAAGTTGAAACATGGAAAAGTTTTATAGCAGTGTAGTTCTACTCTTGGCTGCTTGAATGGAGTCACTATCTTGGATATTCAGAGAAATTGAGCAGCTTTGCTGCATTCTTACTTTAACTCTTTCCAAATTCTCCTTTGTATTGGATACTCTTTAAACATTTACACTTGCTAAAATAATTCTAGCAGGCATTTCCCTATCTAACCAGTTTTACTACTTAGTTGATATCATCTATCAAGCTGAAATTATGCATTGTGCTTTGTTTACCTGACAAAATTTCTGTAACCATGATTTATTGAAAGTAGTCTTACCTTAGAAACTAACAAACCTTTGTTTCTTATCTCGAAATGGCATGACTCAGCCTGATGTTCATAAATCATAATAACTGCAACTAGTTTATAAAGGGATGTAGGATGCTTTACATCAGAAGATATACATATTACTTGTGAATGAATGAATTATGTGGCATAAAAATGTCAATGAATTAGTAGCCAACAGATATCATTGTGATGAGTATGAAATACCCATTAATGGTTTTTCATTGTCACTGTAAATATATTTTTTATTTAGGATTTTTGCTGCTAGTTCCAATTATAATGTATAATACATATGAAATATCTATTGAAAAGAGTCAAGTGTTGGAAGAATCAGTTAAAGGACTTCTTGCATCAAAGTTGGGCGTAGGCTGGTCATGGTTTCTGGTGTAACTTGTTTTGTCTTTTGTGTGTGGTGCAATGTTCATAACTATTTGTTTTTCCAATGGCCCAGCTGAAACTGTCATATACAGAATATATTACTACATTAATAGATCAGGAACTGGTCGTCTTACCCTGAGGGAGCTGAAGCGTGGAAACATAATTGATGCAATGCAGCATGCTGATGAAGAAGAGGACATAAACAAGGTTTTGAGGTAGATATACTGTTTGAAAATGTCATTTCAATTTACTTCAGGAAAGTGACATGGTTTCATTATTCTAATGAACTAAATATATTTGTATTAAGATGCCTTAATCTTTTTTACCTTAATGTTATCTGCAGGTACTTCTCTTACGAGCATTTTTATGTTATATACTGCAAGTTTTGGGAGCTGGATACAGATCATGATTTCTTGATAGACAAAGAGAATCTCATCAGATATGGTAACCATGCGCTTACCTATCGAATTGTTGATAGAATATTTTCTCAGGTTGGTGTGGATTACTATATTATGCATTGCTTCTGTCTTGAGATTTGACTACAGCTGTCTAGGGCCACAGACAACCCAAACCCCTGCCCCTCCCCTTCTAACACATGCTCTGTCCTTTCACTCATGTTTATATGAATTATCAGATCATTTGTTGAAGATGCAGATTTTGATTCACTTATATTATCTCAGGTTCCTAGAAGGTTTACCAGTAAGGTTGAGGGAAAGATGGGTTATGAAGATTTTGTTTACTTCATACTGTCAGAAGAGGATAAATCATCCGAGCCAAGTCTTGAGTATTGGTATTTTGTTTCCCATCTGTTATCCATTTTATTTGTTGCCCCTGCCACTTAGTGAGATACTAAGATGTCACTGGTTTAGTTGCTGTGCAGTTTCAGACACAAGGATAATGCATTTTAGGCATGTATATACTTTATAGTGTGGTTTATGTTTTTTTTTCCCTTAGAACTGTGCATATGCATGAGCACAAGTCCATGGTTATGTCTCAGAAATTTGGGATTCAAGCTATAAAATTTCTGTTTCTGAAACTTCATTCAATCAAAGTGCAGAATAAAGCAGACCAAATTGGCAATGTCTATGAAACAATTTTCATGTATAATGTGATAAAATTGTTTTTATTTAAAAAACAGCTCTTCATATGAAAAAAAAGAGGCAACACCAGTGTTGTATATTATTGCACTTTTGCCATTAATGAGAACAATTTTCATTATGTGTTTCCCTTATTTTTAATGATTTCAGAATACAAAATCTAGAAAGCATAAAAAATTTAAAACTGTTTTTAATAATTTCATGGTGAAAACAATCTCTTGAACAGGTTTTATTTAATTTAATTTTTTAAAATTATTTGGGAAACAGTGTCAAACACATCAGTTAAAATAGGAGAAAACAGAGGGATATATGAGTGAAAACCATGTATCAGAGTACACAACAGATGTTCTATTTTATAGTGGTTATTACAATAAACACTAATAATGAGAGGATATTTGTTTTCTCAAAACCAGATTCTAGTTTCCTACAAATCCTACTTTCCTACTAATAATAAATAAATGAATCCTATTTTATCCTGATTTTCAACAGCATCTAAATTCCTGTGAAGAGAAAGCTCCTTGTGCCATATTTTTTTTTGCAAGGCACTCCTTGTGGCATATGATATTGTAAACTGTGTGTAAGTGGGGTAGTATGCTTAAGCAGTGTCAACAAAAGGCAGGGCAGGGAAAATGGTTGATTGAAAATTTGGGCTGCTTGGTATATGTGAAAAAATGGAAGAACTTTTTCCTCTTAAAGCTTTCCACCTTTGTTTTTTTCACTTCCCTCTATTTTCCACCTTGCCTACTCAGTATACTCTTAGGCGAGCATTGGAAGTTTGACCTTTGTCATTGACTCTTATTAGCCATTTGTGATTTGACTTGTCATGATTAGGTTCAAGTGCATTGATTTGGATGGAAATGGAGTTCTGACACGGAATGAACTGCAATTTTTTTATGAGGAGCAATTGCATCGAATGGAGTGCATGGCCCAAGAACCTGTGCTTTTTGAGGATATACTGTGCCAGATTATTGACATGATTGGACCTGAGGTTGGTCTTTCAATGTTTCTTCTATTGATTGTTTGCCCTTGTATTGTGTTGTTGGGAAGTCACATTAGCTGGAATATGATATGCTAATCTAGTCTTTAGTTTAAAAATTTCTGTTCTTTCTTGGAAAACTGAGATATACCCTATTTTCATATTTTGGTTCCTCCCTTTCTTGTCCTTTCTCCATCCTTTTGGTTGATATTATGCCATTACTTATCCTTTATCTGAGATATTTTTTTCTTAATTTTAAATTCGAATTCTTCATTCTGCAGGATGAGAGCTATATAACTTTGCATGATCTGAAAGGTGGTAAACTCTCAGGAAGTGTTTTCAATATCCTGTTCAACCTGAATAAGTTCATGGCCTTTGAAACTCGTGACCCATTTTTGATTCGTCAGGTGCATGTATATTTGATAAAAGTTATTGTGATGTTGAGTCAGTATGATGGACTATTGTTGGTGAGTGTTGACTGCCTTGGCATATGTTTTGTGTGAACAGGAACGTGAGAATCCTACATTGACAGAGTGGGATCGCTTTGCTCATAGAGAATATATTAGGCTTTCAATGGAAGAAGATGTAGAGGATGCCTCTAACGGTAGTGCAGAAGTTTGGGATGAATCACTAGAAGCTCCCTTCTGACATCATTTATGTAAGTTGAAATATGTGGTATATTTATCCAATTTTACTTTGCATTTATAATTCAGAAACAGAGTCTTTTTCAAATTCAGGCTGGGGCTAAGTATGTGGATCAAGCCAGCACAAAGCTGGACTGGCCCTAGGCAGATTTCAGGCATTCCATGCTAGCAAATCAAATATATTTTATGTAGTGTGTATAATTTTACAGCCCTGTTAATTATGAAACCATTGTAACTTTCTAGTTGGTCTGTTTTTGAACATTATACATTAATGAATACAGTGTATGAAAAGATATTAATGCCCCAGATCGGATGGACTGGCCATTGCTCAGAGACTCATGACTCAGGTTCAGCTTGGAACTCCAACTTTGCCCCAGAAATGGGGAAATTCCAAAAGCTTAGATATGGAATGCGTTTTGATGGATGGGGGGGCAAGCAGCAACAACGATATTCAGACATGCATGTACTGACATATATTGGGGACCATTATCATGGAAGTTTTGTCGCTGGACCAATGTCCATGTAAAGTGAGGACCTTTGCTAAGAGGTGATTAGCCAAGTTGAATTGAATTAAATTGACATCATTTTGAGACGTTTACTATAAGTAGCGAGATTTTCTGATTTTTTTTTTAGTAATTTCATTTACTGATCGAGTCTCTTTTTGCCTTGGATCTGTCCAGGAGTACATTCGTGATTTGTTTCGTCATCTATGGCTCAGGCTGTTATTTCTTTTACTGAATTTCTTTTTCCTTTTCTTTTTAGGCTAATTGAAGAATTTAATGAAATTGTAATACTACACATAAAAAGTCATGTCTTTTCTGCGTTATTAGATTTGTCTGATGCATGCTTAGTATTACAGGGCTGTACATTGGATTTGCACTATCTAGTATTTATATTTAAGGAAACTTCAGTTCATATAAGTTACTAAAAAGTCCTTTAAATTTTTACAATGTATATACATTATATTTTTTTGGCTAAATTTAATGATTTTTCTTTTATTTAAAAGTTCATAAAAATAAATTATTATATTTAATTAAATTACCATATGATTATAGAAGAGATTAGAAGAAACATATATGTGTGAAAATCATTAAGGTTTTATTTATGAACTTAGAGTTTATTTATTATTCACAATTTAAGATTTTATTCAAAATTTATAATTTAGGAGATTAGAAGAAACATACATGTGTGAAGATCATTTATAAACTTAGAGTTTATTTATTGTTCACAATTTAAGATTTTATTCAAAATTTATAATTTAAGATTTAAGGTGTTATGATTTAGTATTTAAGGTTGAGGATTTAAGGTGGATTGTTCATTGTTTTAGCATTTTAGAGGTTAATTGTTTTTGGTCAATGATTTAGGATTTGTTGTTTAACGCTCGTGGTTTAGGATTTAATGATTATATATTATGGTTTTAGATTTATGGTGCATGACACATGATTTATTGTTTAAGATTTATAATTTACAATTTAAGGTTAATATTTAAGTGTTATAAGGTTTATGCTTTGGGGTTTAGAATTTTGTAATGTATGGTTCGAGGTTTTAGTGCTTAAGGTTCATAGTTGAGTGTTAAGGTTTGTAGTTTCTTTGTTCAAGGATTAGGATTTCATGGTTTAGTGTTAAAGATTTCAATATTTGAGGATTCATGATTTAATGTTTATGGCCAAGGGTTTATATGTTAGGGTTTAATGTGTGTTTTGTTCAAGGATTAGGGTTTATGGTTCATAATTTAAAGTTTATGGTTTAATATTAAGGCGTTATAGTTTATGGGTAATGTTTCAAAATTCAGGGTTTCATAGTTTATGTTTTAAGGTTCATGGTTTATGATTTAGTGTTCAAGGTTTAGTTTTTTGGGTTTAAGCTCATAATTTAGAGTTTTAGGCTTTCATGTAACAATTTAACAATTTTAAGGTTAGAGTTCATCATTTAAAATTTATGGTTTAAGGTTTTAGTCTTTTTGGTTCAAGGGTTTATGATCAATGGTTCTATGTTTAGGGTTTCATGGTATATGGTTTAGTGTTTATTGTTTTAGGTTTCAATGTTTATGATTTTATGGTCAATGAGTTTATGATTTAGGTTTTTAAGGTTACATGGTTTAGGTTTTGGAGTTTAAAGTTTTAAGGTTCAACATTTTGACATGTATTGTTTATGGTTTATGCTTTAAAATATTAGGGTTTTGTGGTACATGGTTTACATTTTCATGATTTATGATTTAAGATTTTATTATTTAGGGTTTATGATTTCATGATTTATGATCTGTGGTTTCATTTAATAGTTTATGGTTTCATTTATGATTCATGGTTTATGATTTAGGGTTTAATTTCATAGTTTAGGGTTTCATTTATGATTCATGATTTATGGTTTCATGATTTATGATTTAGGGTTTCATTTAACAATTTTGGATTTTGGATTTCATTTAAGATTCACGAGTTATAGTTTTATGGTTTATAATTTATGGTTTCATTTAATGGTTTAGGATTTAGGGTTTTATTAAGATTCATGATTTAGGATTCAAAGTTTGATTTCATGATTTAGGGTGTATGGTTCCATGATTTAGGATTTATGATTTCATAAATGAAACATTAAATTTCAATTAAGGGTTTCATAATGAAACTCCAAAATATGATTTAAGGTTTTACAAATTAAATGCCCAGGACATAGGGTTTCATAAATGTAACACATAGGATTTAAGGTTTCTTGAATACAACCTCAAATCCCAATTTAACGCTTCATAAATATAACTCTTACGGCTTAGGGATTATTAATGAAACCCTAAGAATTTAGGGTTTTATGAATGAAACTTTTACAATTTATGGGTTTCATGAATGAAATTCTAAATCTCAATTTATCATTTCATAAATGAAACCTTAAGGATTTAGAATTTCATAAATGAAATCTACAAGACTTAAAGTGTGTTTGGATAGGAAAATTGTTGAGAGTGATTCATTTTTAACAAGTAATTGAATTTCTTTAAAATAAAATAAGTTGTTTGGATAAAGTATTTAAAAAGAAGTTAAAATCCTAATTAATTTTATAGAGTATTTCACTAAACTAAACTAATGGAATTTGAATTTCTATATATATATAAAAAAAAAAAACAAAGAATTTGAAATTCTCTCCCAGCTAGCTAGCGAGGCGGCCCATCCTCCCCATCTTTTTTTTTTAAATTTGACATTGTATTGAATCTTTCACGCTATTTTGTTATTATTGGAATTCTAGTTAGTCTTACATACTTTGGTTATTATCAAAGTATAATTAAAATTGAATATTCACATGTGTTTGACACTTATAAATTCAACTTTCTAAGTATTTGTATTTTTAATTATTAAATATTTAAAATTATTTTTGAACCATTATATATTTAACATTATTTTTAAATTATTAAATATTGTCTAATAGTAAAATTATTGTTAAAATATCAAATATTTAAAAAAATGACTAATCTTTATTAACATTAAAAGTAGGAAAAATATTTATAATTTTGAAAAAATTAATGTTAAAATACTCTATTAATATTAGGAAATTAAAATACAAGAAACTGGTTAATTATTTTAGTTAATCCTTTTGGAATATAGTTTAGATAAATGTATCTATTTTAATTTAAAATGAGCTATAAAAATATATTAACATTATTTTTCCTCTATAAATTTACAAAATATTTTAGAATTACTTATAAACATTCGTGATGTAAATTTATAGAGAAAAATAATATTAATATATTTTTATGGAGAAGAATAATGTTTTTCCATAAAGTTTAATATTTAAATTCAAATTTTATAAATAGAGGAAATTGAATTACTCTATCAAAACAAGTAAATTTAAATACAAATAATTTAAAATATTTCATCCAAACAAATTATTTATAAAATGAAGGGAACTCAGATTCAAGTAATTCAAATGCTAAGTAATTCAATTACTTTTAATTTCTAAAATGCTCTATCCAAACACACTCTAAGGGTTTCATGAATACCACCTTAAAAATTTAGAATTTCATGAATATAACCTTATGGATTTAAGGTTTTATGAACAAAACCTTAAAAATTTAGGGTTTCATATATAAACTTAAAGATTAAGGGTTTCCTAAATGAAACCTTAAATTCTAATTAAGGGTTTTATAAATAAAATTCTAAAATGTGATTTAGGGTTTCATAAATAAAATGCTTAGGATTTAGGGATTTATTCATGAAACATTAAGGACTTAGGGTTTTTTTGGATGAAATCTCAAATCCTTATTTAGGGATTCATAACTTAAACCCTAAGCATTTATAAATGAAAGGGTTTCATAACTTAACACCCAAATTCCAAGTTAGGGTTTTATTTATGGTTTCATAAATGAAACCCTAAATCCCAATTTAAGGTTTCATTTAAGGTTTTATAACTTGAACCCTAAGCCTTTAGGGTTTCACAACTAAAATCCTAAAATATGATTTAGGGTTTCAAAACTAAAAATCTCTTGATTTAAGGTTTCATAAATAAAACACTTAAGATTTATGGTTTTGTGAATGAAACGTTAAATCCCAATTTAAGGTTTCATACATGAAATCCTATGGACTTATGCCTTTGTGAATGAAACCTCAAATCTCAATTTAGGGTTTTATAGGATTAAGGAATTCACAAATGAAATCCCTAAGATTTAGGGTTTAATGAATAAAACCTTAACGATTTAGGGTTTCATGAATAAAACCTTAAGTATTTAGGATTTCATAAATAAACCAAAGGATTTATGATTTCCTAAATGAAACCCTAAATTCTAATTAAAGGGTTTCATAACTAAAATCCTAAAATGGGATTTAGGGTTGCATAAATGAAATGCTTGAGATTTAAGGTTTCATGAATAAAACCTTAAGGATTTAAGGTTTCGTGGATGAAACCCCAAGTCCCAATTTAAGGTTTCATACCTTAAGCATTTAGGATTTAATATGTAAAACCCAAAAATATGATTTAGGATTTTATAAATAAAAACCCACGGATTTGGTGTTTCATAAATGAAACCCTAAGGATTTAAGATGAAACCCTAAATTCCAATTAAATGTTTTATAATAAAACTCTAAAATGTGATTTAGGTTTCAAAAAAAAAATGCTTAAGATTTAGGGTTTCATAAATGAAACACTTAGAATTTAGGGTTTCGTGAATTAAAACCCAAATCCCAAATTAGCGTTTCATACATGAAACACCAAGGATTTAGCATTTTGTGAATGAAACCTCAAATGTCAATTTAGGGTTTCATAATTAAAATATTGAGGATTTAGGATTTCATAAATGAAATCCTATGATTTAGGGTTTGAGAAAGGAAACCCTAAAATATTATTTAGGGTTTCATGAATAAAACCTTAAGTATTTAGGGTTTCATAAATAAAAACCCCAAGGATTTATGGTTACATAGTTGAAACCCTAAATTCCAATTAAGGATTTTATAGTATTTAGGGTTTCATTTATTAAGGGTTTCATAAATGAAACTCTCACGATTTAGGGTTTTATAAATAAAAATCCAAGGATTTAAGATTTCATAAATAAAATCCCAAGGATTTATGGTTACATAAATGAAACCCTAAATTCCAATTAAGGGTTTCATAATATTTAGGTTTTCATAAATGAAACTCTCACAATTTAGGGTTTCATAAATAAAATTTTAAAATATGATTCTAGGTTCCATTAATGAAACCATAAGGTTTTCAGGTTTCACAAATGAAATTCCTAGGATTTAATGAAACCCTAAAATATCATTTAAGGTTTCATGAATAAAACCTCAAGGATTTAGGGTTTTATTACTAAAATTCCAAGGATTTATGGTTTCATAAATGAAACTCTAAATTCCAATTAATGGTGGAACCCTAAATATTTAGCGTTTCATTTATTTAGGATTTCATAAACAAAACTCTCATGATTTAAAGGTTCATAACTTAAACCTTAAACATTTGGGGTTTCATATATAAAATCCTAAAATATGATTTATGATTTCATAAATAAAATCTCAAGTATTTTGTGTTTCTTAAACAAAACATTAAGGATTTAGGGTTTCTTAAATGAAACTCCAAAACTCTAAAATATCATTTATGGTTTCAAAAATGGAATGCCTATGATTTAGTTAATGAAACTGAAGAATTTAATATTTAGTTAATGAAACTTCAAATTTAACTTTAAGGTTTCACAGATGAAATCCTCGGGATTTAAACTTTTATAAATGAATCCCTAAAATATTATTTAGGGTTTCATGAATAAAACCTTTAGGATTTAGATTTTCATAAATAAAATCCTAAGGATTTATGGTTTTATAAATGAAATCATAAATTCCAATTAAAAGTTTCATAAATGAAATCCTAAATATTTAGGGTTTCATTTATTTAGTGTTTCATAAATAAAATCCTCATGATTTAGGGTTTCATAAACCCTCACAATTTAAATATGATTTAGGGTTCCAATAATGAAACCTTAGGGTTTTAGAGTTTCGTGGATGGCACCCCAAATCCCAATTTAGGTTTCATTTATGGTTTCATAATTTAAACCTCAAGCATTTAAGGTTTCATAACTAAAACCCTAACTATGATTTAAGGTTTCATAAATAAAATCTCAAGGATTTGGTGTTTCATAAATGAAATGCACAAGATTTAGGGTTAGATAAATTAAACACTAAATTCCAATTAAAAATTTCATGATAAAACTCTAAAATATGATTTAGCATTTTAGAAATGAAATGAATAAGATTTATGGTTTAATAAATGAAACAATTAGGATTTAGGGTTTCGTAAATGAAACCTAAAATATGAGTTTAGGGTTTCATACATGAAATCCTAAGGATTTAAGATTTCATAAATGAAATATTAAATCTCAATTTAGGGTTTCCTAAATGAAACCTTTAAATATGATTTAAGGTTTCATGAATAAAACATTAAAGATTTATTGTTTCATGAATAAAACCTTAAAGATTTAAGGTTTTATGAATAAACCCAATGATTAAGGATTTCCTAAATGAAACCCTAAATTTCAATTAAAAGTTTCATAAATAAAACCCTAAAATGTGATTTATGGTTTCATTAATGAAACCTTAAGGATTTAGGATTTCATAGATGAAACCTCAAATTCCAAGTTAAGGTTTCATTTATGGTTTCACAACTTCAACACTAAGCATTTAGGATTCCTAACTAAAACCCTAAAATATAATTTAGGGTTTCATAAGAAAAATTCCAAGAATTTAGTGTTTCATAAATTAAATCCTACGAATTTATGATTTCATAAATGAAACCCTAAGGATTTATGGTTTCATAAATGAATTCCCAAATTTCAATAAAGGGTTTCACACATAAAATGCCTAGAATTTAAGTTTTCATAAATAAAACATTGTGGATTTAGGGTTTTGTAAATGATAATCTAAATCTCAATTTAAGGTTTCATAAATGAAACATTTAGAATTTAGGGTTTTATTAATGTAACACTAATAATTTAGGGTTTCGTGAATTAAACTCCAAATCTCAATTTAAGATTTCTTAAATGAAATTCTAAGAATTTAGGGTTTCATAAACCCTAAAATATTATTTAAGATTTCATGAATAAACTTGTAAGGATTAGGGTTTCATATATGAAAATCTCACGATTTAGGGTTTTATTACTAAAATATGATTTGGGAATCTATAAATGAAATGCTCAAGATTTAGGGTTTTGGGAATAAAATCTTAAATCCCAATTTAGGGTTTCCTTTAAGATTTCATAACTTAAACCCTAAGTATTTATGGTTACATAACTAAAATCCTAAAATATGATTTAGGGTTTCATAAATTTAGGATTTCATAAATAAAATATCAAGTATATAATGTTTCATAAAAATTTAGGGGTTTCATTTATTTAAGGTTTCATAAATAAAACCCTAACAATTTAAGGTTGCACAAATAAAATCCTAAAATATGATTTAAGGTTTCATAAATGAAACCATAAGAATTTATGATTTCGTGAACAAAACTTCAAATTTCAATTTAGGGTTTCATTACTTAAACTTCAAGAATTTAGTGTTTCATAAATAAAACTCTAAAGATTTAGGGTTTATGATTTCATATGTAAAATCATAAAGATTTAGGGTTTCATAAATGAAATCTTAAAGAAAAATATGATTTAGGGTCAAATGAAATGCCTAGGATTTAAGGTTTCATAATGAAATTCCTAAAGATTTAAGGTTTTGTGAATGAAATCTCAAATCTTAATTTAGAGTTTTATAAATGACACTTTAAAGATTTAGGGTTACATAATTAAAATTCTAAAATATGATTTAAGGTTTCATAAATTAAATTTTCAAAATTAAGGTTTTATAAATAAAACTTTAAGGATTTAGTGTTTCATGAATAATATGATATCCTAAGGATTTTACAGTTTCATAAATAAAACCCTGGGAATTTAGGGTTTCATAAATAAAATCTTACATTCTAAACCTTAAATCCTAATTTATAATTTTACAGATGAAACCCTACTTCATAAATCATGAAATGAAACTCTAAATTCTAAACCATAAAATCATAAACCCTAACTTCTAAAAGGGAACCTTTAATACTACAACATGAAACTTTAATTCATGTAACATGAAACCTAAAATCTTAAAAGTATAAACCCTAGACTGTGAATATTAAATCCTAAAACATTAGACCCAAAAATAATAAATCATAAAATATTAAACTTTAAATCATGAAACCATAAATCCTAAAATAAAAAAGTATAAGTCTCACATCATAAACTTTAGACACCAACCTTAACTTCAATTTTTTCTAATTTGGAAGATATTATTCTTATTTTTTTCATATTGAATGTTTTTTAAAAATTTTCATGACATTATTCTTTTTTTTCAAAATTTCAAGAAGTTATTATTGTATTTTCATATTTTTCAAATATTGAAGACATTCCTACATTTTTCATATTTTTTCTTCAAATTTTCAAGATGTAATACTTTTGTCTTTTTCAAATTTTCCTAACATAACACATATCTTTCATTTCTTTTTCCAATTTTTTTTTAAATATATATTTCAAGACATTACTCTTGATTTATCATATTTTTAAAACTTTCAATTTTTTTTTCCTTTTTTTTAAATATATTTCAAAATCTAAATTTTTTATTAATTAAAATTCAAGGCATTACTTTTATTTTTTCATATTTTTTAAAAATAATATTACAATACTCTTATTTTTAAATTTTTTTCAATCTTTCAAGACATTGCATTTTTTTTCTTCATATTTTTAAATTTTTATTTTTTTCAAATTTTCAAGAAATTTTTAGAATTTTTAAATTTTCATTTTCTTCTTCATAATTTTAAATTTTTCATCTTTCTTCATTTTTTAAGACAGTTGTTTTTTCATATTTAAAAAAAAAAATTAAGACAATCCTCTTGTTTTTTCTTATTGTTAAGATTTTCATATGTTTTAAAATTTTTAAGACATTATTCTTGTTATTAAAAAAAATTACAAGACATTATTTCCCTTTTTTTCATATTTTTTAATATTTTTAATATTTTTTCAAGTTTTCAAGACATTAGGCTCATTTTTTCATGTTTTTCAAATTTTCATATTTTTTCAAATTTCCTAGATATTATCCTTGCCTTTTCATATTATTTTAATTTTTTTTTTTTTCATCCAATGCTTTCAAAAAATTTAAGACATTAGTCTCGTTTTTTTTTTAAATATTTATAATTTTTAAGACTTTAGTCTTGTCTTTTCATATTTTTAAAAATTTTAGATTTTTCAAAATTTCAAGGCATTGTTCTTAATTTTTCACATTTTTTCAATTTTTTTTGGATCTATTGCTTTCAAAATTTTTAAGACAATACTTTTTTATTTCAATATAATGTTCATGAATTTTTTAATTGCTTTTAAATATTATTTAAGAATTTTTTTAAAAAAATTTAAGTAGATTTGTTAAATTTTTTTGAATAAATTTTTAATGGATTGAAATGGCTTAGTGAATTACTTTGATCCAGACCATTATGATTTGATTTATGATTTATTATTTTGTCACTCTTATATAAAATTATGGATTCAAAAATCATAAATCTTAAACCTTAAAATCTTGAACCATAAATCCTTTAACCTTACACCTTACACTTTAAACCTTAAATCATGAAATCATATGTAAGTTTTAAAATCTTAAACCCTAATCATTAAACCCTAATCAATAATATTTGACTTACTTCTACATCTATTATGACTTACTTCTGACATCTTTTTATATTAAATTTAAAAATGTATTAAAAATATAAAAAAAATTATAGATTATAAACTTAATACTCTTGCCTTCTACAAGTTATTGTGCTAGTTTGGTAATAAAAAAAATAACTTAAGTAAAAAAAATGTAAAAAAATGTTCTTTAATTAATTTACAGTTATTTGTAAATAAATTAATTAATTAATTTACTGTTAGAAATGTTAATAATTCACCAAAGATAAAGTTTTACATTCTATCCCTAAATGGAAAATATCACACCCTTTAATGAATCGAAACAACTTTTACATTGAATAAATTATATTGTGATAATTATGAAAATCAAAATTAAAATTTAAAAGTAAATAATAAGAGTCGAAAATGGTGATATTTGAACCGTGCGCCTCAAGCCAACGCAGTCCTCCTGGGTTTAGTTTGAAACTTGAATAGTTGAATAAGAATAAGCGAAAAGAAACCGAATATTCCCGCTATATATATATATCCCCGTTTCGCACCCTTGGCTCTAACATAACAGAGAGAAGAAGAAAAAGGCGCTATGACTCTGGAGAAGCAACAATACCAAGTTTTGGAAGAAATCGGGCGGGGCCGTTTCGGCACGGTGTTCCGGTGCTTGGACCGCACATCGAAGCAATTATACGCCGCGAAAGTGATATCGAAGCGTGTATTGACGGACTCGACGGACCGGCAGTGCCTGGAAACAGAGGCGAAGGCGATGAGGTTCCTATCTCCGCATCCAAACATCCTCCAAATCACGGACTCCTTCGAGGACGCAGAGTCCTCTACCATCGTCCTCCAGCTCTGCCAGACGCGCACCCTCTTCGACCGCATCGCCGAAGGCCCCCTCCCGGAGCCCCACGCCGCCTTCCTAATCAAACAGCTCCTCGAAGCCGTGGCTCACTGCCACGCGCTCGGAGTCGCGCACCGGGACATCAAGCCCGACAACCTCCTCTTCGACGTCGAAGGGAACAACAAGCTTAAGCTGTCGGACTTCGGGTCCGCGGAGTGGTTCGGTGAGGGGAGGAGCATGAGCGGTGTGGTGGGGACGCCCTATTACGTGGCGCCCGAAATGGTGATGGGGAGAAACTACGATGAGAAGGTTGATGTTTGGAGCAGTGGTGTAATTCTCTACGCCATGTTGGCTGGCTTTCCGCCCTTTTACGGAGACTCTGCCTCTCAGATATTTGAGGCTGTTTTGAGGACCAGTCTTAGGTTCCCCACAACCGTTTTTAGGTCTGTCTCTGCCCCTGCCAAGGACCTCCTTAGAAAGATGATTTCTAGGGATCCTTCTAGGCGCATTTCCGCACAACAAGCCTTGAGTATGTTCATTTTCTTTGCTTCTTTTATAAATAAATAACTTACTATTTCTCGATCATTTTTTTTTGTGTTTGCGTGTTATTAATTCATTATTCTGTGCACTGCTTGCAGGACACCCGTGGATTTTGAGTGCTGACAATTTTTCTTGAAGATGGAGGAATGCATTTTTGAGTATCATTCAGCATAGCCTTTACGTTTAGGTTATGTTTGTTTTTCTCAACGGAACCTTTAATTTTACTAACTAATAATAATGTACAGAGGTTTCAACTCAAGACTCAAGAGTTTCAGATTCAGATTCAGATTGTATACGTAAGGTTTAGGAAAGGAAATAAGGATCCTGCACTTTCTCCCATGATTTCCCTATCTAGTTAAATAAATATTTATGAGTAAAACTCGTTATGGAATAGGTTGACGAGAGAGGGAGAAGCACGTTTGCTTATGTTACGAGGTTTAGTTTTAAGTCGTGTGACACGTTTCTTGTCATTTTCCTTTTTATGAATATTTTTTCCACGACAACAGTGTTTCGTTAGTTTTTTTGTTTTACTCATTTGACCCTGCAAGTAGTTTCCAGTGCTTTGGGTCCCCGGGTCTGAACTCTTTAAGGTATGTATGATTTTATTTTATATTATTTGTAAACTCAATATTTTTCTCTAAAAATATCTATAAACTAAATTTATTAAGTCATTTAAAAATATTTCTTATATTAGAAATCTATTAATCAAAACATTGTAATTTGTATAAAATTTGTGAATCCTAAAAAAACATTACATTAATTTCACACCTTATAAAATCTTTTAAATTCTCTCAATTTTTTTTACTTCAATGCCCTTCAAAAATTTCATGTCAACTTTGTTCTAAACTACTAATTGTTTGAATAAAAAAAATAAATTGTTTATTTAGTCCCTTTATTTATTTATTAATAATTTTTTTATTACCTATTTATTAATAATTTTTATCTTATATAATTTTAAAACAATAATTATGGATACAGGGAGTATGTTTTTATTCTATCTTCTTTTTCTGTTTTTTTATTTATTTACCACTTAAGGGTAGTTTGGTAATTAACACTCAATAACTCATAATTTATTTGTTTTTTATGCTATTCAGCACGCGAATCTACAAGTGCTAACGAATATTGGGCGGCATTGAGTAAATGAAACAAAACAATTGAGTCCTATGTTAAACGCCAGAATGATTCCAAGTTCTAGAAGCCATTATAATTTACAATTAGCAATAATTAATAAAAATAAGTGTGCCAAAGTATCAAATGCCCAAGTCTAAGTCCGAACTTCTAAGCACGGTACTATCCATGTGACCCGTTACTTTTTAAAATTTCTTCTAGTGTGATATTTTCAGTTAACAACTACACAAAGTAATTTTTTAAGCGATTATTAAAAAAAGATGTTACATCATCTTGATCTTGAATATTCCGCCGGGTGAGGGGGGTCTCTCAGAATTCAATCATGGAGAATTATCAAATAATAATAATAGAGTATAACTGTACAAATTAAGTGGATTATAAGATTAAGAAGAACGAAGGTCACTTTCATCCGTTTCATGTCCTCTTTCTTTGGACTTTGTCGCCTAATACACAGTTGATGAGGTGTGCCATTGAAGATACTAGTCACATATGACGACGAAACAATACTGTACAACTGGACAAGGCATATAACGGCACATCAGCAATGCATAGTGATAGGGTTTCAATTATTATTAAGTACTAACTAATTGATGTTGTTAATTACCAGGCAGATTACAACTCTTAAGTCACACAGCCAGTTGTCTCTTAGATGACCACTAGTTTTGTCTTCAAAGCAAGTAATGATAACCCCTTTGAGAGAAATATAAGTATGGTGATGTAATGGGAGATCAATGGACATAGTTTAGTTAAAACGGATATAAATTAATACACAGAATATATATTTTTAATTTTTTGGTCCAGCGGAATATAGAATTTAACTGCAGCAAACTAACAACCACTGTTATTTTTAAAATTTGATATCATTTTTTAAATAAAACTACATTCAGTAAAAATACTTGGGAGGATGTATTTGATTATGTTTTCTACTTTAATTTTTAAAAGCCATTTTATAAAAGAATTTAAAAAAAAAAAAAACAAAAAACATAGATAGTAGAAATGGAAGAAGATGACGTGGTGCAAAGAACATTAGACATGTTGATTTCTTATTTATTTTATATACCAAAAATACGTGTATCGTTTAAACATCAAACCAATAGATCACATCACAAGCGACAAAACCACGACCGGAACAAAATCTATTTTGGTTTCTCAGTCCAATGCCTCGAATCAAGTCTCAGGAAAAAACCAAGTAAACCGAAGATGAATAGATGATCCCAAATCAAACAAGATTTCTCACACAAAAAAGAAGACAATCAAATCGAGAAACGAAGAGATTTGGGGGCATTCTGTTTTACCAGCCTCAACTGCCATTCATATATGCCAAATCGTATAAGCATTTTTTAAATGGTTCTCAGCAACAGATGCGGATGTATTCATCTATGCTTGAGAAGCTTACAGTTCAGAAAATATAGCAGGTATTAGTGTACAAACGAAGACAAGGAGATTATGGCTCTCCATCTTGAAATGCAAATTTGTACCAATAAAAAACAATGGTTTTTACATGGTTCATAATGGTGTTTCCCTTTGATTTTACAATTCCAAAATATCATAGCAGCCGAAATGGTACTCGACTTTCCCCTTCTTGCAACCATTGGCAGCAACCTTTTGGCCAAATTTAATTTCATACTTTCGCACCTTTCGCACCCAAGAAGGACTGCATCGGATTGAGAGGGAGATAAATTTCGAATATATTGTATAATACAATAAGTGTGAGCAAATAATAGAAAATATGGACACTATTCACTGCAGTGCTAAGTGATGTGATATAATCGCTTGAATTGAGTAACTGATTAGGACACTACGGTTTAGCTTGTTCTGGTCTAACTCTAACACTAGGTGTCCCCACACGGTCACACCCTTCCTGTGCGGGACTAATCCCTATTTGAGCATCTAATGCCATGACCATGACCCGGGTCATAGGGTACTTCCAAGTCCAACCAATCAGATTTGAAACCTGCACAGCAGGTAAAATCTGGCCACACAGTATTATTAAGCTATTTAGCACAAAACCACACTTTATCACACCCAAAGTAACAAATGCAACTGATTTGGGTGGGAACCATGAGAAACAACTGATGCATCCAATGGCTTTGGTTGCATTGATGCATGCTTCAGTTGAAAAGCTTTATTACTGCTTTATGTTATACACTGCTAAATTCAAATTCTCCAATGTTTCCTAGCAGGGTTACTGGTTAGCACATGAAATAAGATCATTCTAATTATCCTAATTATCTTGGAAATGGCAAAATCTATGGAAATCCAACAGTAGGAAAAAAAGTATCATGAAATAATCTAGAAAGTGGCAAATGTTTCCTCCAATTAGCCAGTCACCTAATCTCAAGCACAACCACCTCATCCCAGTTTTATGTGATCATGACAAGTGACTATTTCAATTATTACTTTTTGAAGGTTTCAGAAACGAATTCTCAGCCAGATACAAAAGCCAATCAGTGTGTACAAAAATCCCAAATCACTATGAAGATTGATACTAAAAAATATCTACATTTGTGTGAAAGGGATTATATCAAAAGATATCTCTCTCAAAAGTCACACGCACTAGAAGATATGTACCTATTGATGTCATGCAAGCATTGTCAGCAAATACTTAATTATCTTCCTACCTTTACACCTGCAGGAGAGTTTCCAGGCTTAGCAGTGGTTGTACTTCCAAAATTGGACTTTGCTTTTTTATCAGCTGGCTTTAATATTTGGAAAGAGCACATTAGTGTCTCATCAACACTCATCATAGCACCGGCATTGTCAAATTCCCCACAATAATTAGGTGCTGAAAATATTGTTACAAGCTGTCGATTAGCAAAGAACTCATACCCATCTTCCACAACCTGGTAAAAGAAGGCCAAAAAAACAACTTATTTTCAATAGCATAGTTGATCAAGACCTACCATCCCCCAAATCTAAACATAAGGGAATGTACAGTACAATGCAACAGATGCTAAAGCTAACACATGACATTGAAAGATTTTTAGGCTTAATGCATAAAATTGTGTTACATTTACATGGCAATAGATAGATTAAAATTGCTGGGAAAGAGAAATACATTTCACAGTTATTTTAGTCATAGAAATAGAAATGGGTATAGTATACAAACTCTATCGGAAGACCTGGTAACACATTAAGTACCAAGGGAGGAGTTTAACCTGATGAGCACGACAAACAAGATCAAGATCATGTTTCTGAAGAAACTCTGAGACCTTATCAGCACCAAATGTATATGAAACCCCTCGGTCATTCATTCCCCATCCATGAACCTCTTTGCTTGGGTCAGACCAAAGGAGATCACAAAGTAAACCTGTATCAGGAACATCCGTGGGCCGTTGTAGATTTCTAATCTGATCCAAATTATGCAAGTCAGGAGAAAGTCCCCCATGCATACACAAAATCTTTTCATCAACAAGGGCAGCGACAGGCAGGCAATTGAAGCAGTCTGTAAATGTCTTCCATAACCTTACATTGAACCTTCTCTTGCACTCATCATAAAATCCATATATCCGATTTATAGAAGCACATTCATGGTTTCCCCTTAACAGGAAAAAGTTCTCAGGATATTTTATTTTATAAGCAAGGAGGAGGCAAATTGTTTCTAAACTCTGCTTCCCTCGATCCACATAATCCCCCAAAAACAAGTAGTTGGCTTCAGGAGGTAATCCACCGTACTCAAAAAGCCTCAAAAGATCAGAATACTGTCCATGTACATCACCTGAAACATCAATATAAGGATATGAAGAAGAAAAAACCCTCCAAAAACACAATATTTTTCTTGTGTACAGCAATAGAGTATTATATAATAGTACTAACATAATCAGTGAGTATAAATGTATAATATTTGAATGTGAGTTTTTTTTTTATCAAATAGGAATCAAACTTGGTACTAAGGAGGTTTACAACACTCACACACACACACCAAGCTCAACCAACTGAGCTAGACCCCCTCGGTATATGTGAATGAATATGAATAGTTCAACAAAAACAGAGCCATATACCACTATGTGGGTGGGGCCACCTATATGGACCAATTGACATTAGATATAAAAGCATTTATTTGTTTTAACTAGATAATTGGTTCATAAAATTACATCAGAGCCTCTATGACCATGTGATCTAGAGTTCAATCCTTATTTCCTTCATTCTTCAAAATAAAATTTCAATTTCAGCACAAGGCATGGTGGGCTGTGCATTGTCCACATTGCAAGCCTAAAGGGCTCTTCCATGAGGGGGTGGATTAGATATAAAACCACTCATGTGCTTTCATCCAAGATCTTAACCTTTTAGGATCAATGGTTCATGATAGATGCCATTCCAGATATAAATTGACAGAGGCATGTCCAACTTTATGTTAAAACTAAAATATACTCTAGCAATTAAAGATGCCATAATCTTAGTATATAAAAACATTTTCAGGCTTTTCAACATCAATCCATGACAAAAAGAGAAAAAAAATGTTTTAGCAAATAACTTTTGCAAATTAGTGATGTCAGAATTGAAGCAAAAATTGAAGTCTCATGGGAATAAATACATTAACATTTAACGAACATGAATTTTATTTGCAAGCGCTGCAAGAGACAAAAAAAATTATCTCATGGTTTGATATTGCAGTGTAAGTCAACCAAACCAACATGACATAAATTGTACTACTAGTCCAAAGATGTTAACTGAGAGACTCTTTACAGCCATTCTTCATGTAAATCAATCAAAATTTCATTTTACCCAAGAAAATCATATACACAAACAATACGAAATCCATAAAAGAAATGATGCATATTCTCAAAGCTAAAATTATATGATTATTCACTCATATGCAAAGATTCATCAAGGACGGGCAAACATAAAAGACAAACCTTGATTTAGTTATGTTCCACAAAAATACTTCATTATAAATGCAGCGATTGGAGTCCAGAACAAGCTCATCAGTAAGTGTACAAAAGGTAACCACTAACCAGATAATCATGAAAAAATAATGAAGCATGCAAATTAATTAACAAGAGGTCCCCATGTTTGGTTTGGTTGAAGAGAAGGAAAGGAGAGGAGAAGATGTGACCATGTTCAGTTCCTAAGGGAAGGGGAGGAAAAATATGAATAATATACAGTTATACCCTTGCAAATAATAATGGAGGAGAAATAAAATATAATAACAGGACAATATAATCCGTACAGTCCAAAAACTATAAAGCACTTTCCTCGCCCTCCAATTTTTCATAAAAGATTTGGAAGGAAATTGCAGCATAATGTTTTAGCTATATACCATCCCAACACTGAAAACCCATACAAGACTTCTCAAAGCTAACACTATTAAGGTTATTCGCTCCCATACATAAATTCATCGAGCACATGGAAAGATAAAAGATAAACTTCAATCAAATGTATACTGTGTGGAGATGTTTTTTTTCGACTGCATAGTTTCGTCGATATTCAAGTATATTGTTTACATATTCGCTCCAATACATAGATTCATCAAGAATTCGCGCACACTTATTTTTCACTGCAGGGGAATCCAACTCCAGACATATTCCACAAAATACAGAACACTTCAGTACCAATCCAAATCGAATCAAATCAAAGCAGGATTCTCGCTAGTTTTACTGCAGGTGCTGTTAGAGAAAAGTAAGGGAAAAAAACATGTGGTTCCCAGTTTTTCAAAATCCATCAATACATGCAGTTCAGAACAACACACTGACTAAGCCAGTAAGTAATCCCTACTAATCCAGTTCAAAACACATTTATCGTCAGTAAGCATGCAAGCAAAGGCATAACGAAGCATGCAATTGAAAGCACTGAGATCAAGTCCAAAGCCCAAAATTAAGAAAAAATTACCACAAATCTTAATAGGTGCTTCGAGCTCCAATAAATTAGGTTGTTGCAAGAAAATCTCTCTGGAAACAACGCAGAGTTGACGGATCTCAGACTCCGATAGCTGGACCTGCTTCCCCGGTCGGGTGCGAACTTCGAGGAGGCGGCTGATTATGTCATCCAAAAGCGATTGGTCCATTCTCTTCTTCTTCCCTCAAAGTCAACGTTTCTCTCTTTCTACTGGATGTGATTGTGAAGATGCGAAGGCCAAGATGAAGAACAATAACAACAGTAGTAGGAGGAGGAGTGAGGGAATATCATGCCTCAACTGAAGAACGCGATCGTGAAATGTTCCGGGCTGCAGTTGTTTTAGGCGCAGAGGGGTGTCGTTTCGTGGCCCGGCTGGATTTTACACATTTCTTCCTTTCGGAGAAAGAGAGAGACTCTAGATTTTCCTTTTAATTTATTGATTATTGAAGAGGAAATGATAATTCCGTTGTTCGAGAGAGAGCCAGATATATATCGTTGCTTTCAATTTTATTTTACTTTTATTTTGTTTTATTCAACAGGAACAATGAACATGAACTTTTTGAAATTTCGATGAACACAATAAATATTCATTTCGTTTTGTTTTCCTTTCTCAAAACCTATGAAGGCTATATAACTTTTTCACGATTATTATATATTTCAATTTTTTAAATCATTTAAAATACTATAATTTTTACATTTTAATCTTTACACTTCAAAATTACTTGTTCATACATGAGATTGCAAAGACTGCATTATCCTTAAATGTCACATTAACTCAACATTTACATTTTTTTTTATAAGTAAAATGTTTATTTTAAAATTATTTTATATCGTTGATTAATTATAATCTGTAAATAATTTTATAAAAGTTAAATAAATAAATTATTATTATTATGATAATGTAAAATGTAAAATAATTTTATATTGATAATGCATAATTTTTTTTTCTAATTTTTTTTTACAGAACATATTTATAGGACCATCTTAGTAGTAAAGTAAGATCACTATAAGATGTTAAAAAAAAAAAAAAATATATATATATATATATATATATATATATATTTAACGTAACTATATATGTAAGATTCAAACTCAGTACTTCTACTTGTTAAGTTAAAACAATCCTGCAATTAACTTTTGATTATAGCAATATTTACATCGAGAAAAGATAAAGTATTCACTATTTTGTTGGTAATGAGAAATAATTCCTGGGGTAGTGGTATTAGTGTTCCCTTAGCACATATTTCAGACTTTTAACAAGACATTATTGAGGTGCTATGTGTCTAGAACCAATTATTATTGACATTTTGGGTATTGATAATGGTTTATTCAATTTCATGTAGTCCCCTCCGTGCATATAACTTATTGTATTACTGGAAATGGTCCCTATGGTGTAGAAATATTTTTCTTAATGGCATATAACCTTGGCTTGCATGTGTGTGTGTGGTCCATGTTTTGGAATTTACTAATTATTCTTTTGTGTCTTACCATGTTTATGTTTTGGTCCATATTGTTTTTTGTAAATATTGAAAAATAATATTGTTTATCTATAATTATTAGTTTTTCAAATATGCACCATAGTTTTTGACGTTATATATAATTTCTTGAACTATTTAAGAAAAAAAATGTTATTCTTTCTATCTCTTCTTATGCACTTTACTGTACAAATAGTAAAATAAAAGTCACGGACATTTCACCCTCCTTTTATTTTGTTTGTTTCAGAACACAACCTTTTCGTGGCATTGTTCATGGAGCACCTGGCGACCCACAACCTTGTCATTATGCTATTGTTGTCCACGTCTAGCACGGACGAGCAAAGAGAATCTTTGCTGTAATCTACAAATAAATTGGCTTCTTGCATTATTATTTTATCATAATATCCGATTAGGGAGTTGGAAAACACACATAAACCTTAACACCCACATTTCTCAATTTTGTTTTTTATGTTCAGCTAGCATTAGCAATCAGCATATTTCATCTTAGCAACCTCCTCTTTGTTGTTAAACCCGTTGAACATTGATTTAATCAATACATAAGATTTGTTTTTTTGTCATCATTCAATTTTGTGTAGCTTGGTGAAAACACTTGTTCCGTACCTGGCCAAGTTCCTTTCTTATCACTTCCACTTGTGTGGGGAGTGTATATTTAAGTTCATTTTGAACAACCAACAAGTGAATATTGAGATGAAAAAAATGTGATTAAAATGAAAGATTTTACTAAAACAATCAACTAGATTTTTTTTAGTGAAGATTAGTCATCAGTAAATTTAATTTGATATCATACTAATTTCATGGTTAAATAAAAAAAGCATCCCAACAATTTAAAATCATATTAAAAACTAATTAACGTGAATTAAAATAAATATTTACATATTTGTTTCATACTAAAGAAATGATTTTGAGTAGATAGACTTGAAGATCAATAAATTGTCTACTGCAATAATCTTTTGTCTCATTGCACTGAAAATGGTCCACAGATTCCACGTAAAAGAGACATTCTTGAAGAAACAGTCATCAGACCTAATCCCAGTAGTATGTACAAAAATACACCCTGACCTTAACAATAGAGACAAAAGGAAACGGTATTCAGATTTCAGAGTATACTATACAACTTGCCGTTTATATTACTAACCAACCAATTGCAAAATAATAAAAAAAGTTGTTATAGTACTATGGAATTAAATTTGTGGCTATATTAATACCTTCATTATTATTAATTTCATTTAATCATATTTTAAAGAATTTAATAGTGTATCATAAAAGAAAAAGGATTTAATATTATAATAGAAATAATGACGTGAAATCCAGTCTAGTCTTTTTTATTAGCCCTAAAAAGAAGTAAAGTAAGAAGGTGTTCCAAATACTCTGTCCCTAAGTCCTCCAACACCATAACATTTTCTTCCTGCACCTTCTTTTTGAACGATTTTCTTTTAATGGAGTGCATCTTCTTCAACTCCAGAACTGGCGAACAATCTCTGGTGGGAAGTTCAAGAGCAGTGTCGAATGTTCCCAACCAAACCCTAACTCCGTTCCTCGTGAGTACTGCAGGTTTTTATTATCATATGTTGAGCCGGAACTCATTCTCAATTCGATCAACTCCTAACAGTAGTGGAAATTTGAGTGTTTAGAGCTCTGTTTGTGGAATATATAATTTGGAGAATGCATGTGGTTTATATAGGCAAGTGAGTTGGCGTTGGAGTATGATGAACTCGATCGTTGCTTTCTGCATGCACAGATATATACTCGTCAATATTCTACTTTGTGATTCTTTTTTTGTCTTTATCTGCTTACAACCACACGTGCATGGGAAAAAGACAAAACACAACTAATTGTTGTAAACCGCTTCTTCCGGGATCAACAATTGAATTAATTAAAATTCTTGAGGATAATGCGAGATTAAAAAAAGCTTTCAAACTTCGACTTACGGCGGCACTGCTTAGCGCTGCCTTTCTGACCAAAGGAATTCTTCCAGAAATTACATTTTTTTTATACAGCTTATTGTTTTAAAGATGATAATTATACTACTTATTAGTTCTATTTTTTTTTTATCAGTTTACTTAATTGGAGTATAAGATATCGAGTTTAGTTTTTATGTATTTTATTTCTAAAAATCGTAGTAATACGAATCATTACCGTTTCTTTCTTCTTCTTTTACTTTATTTTTATTCCTCTCACAAATTAAAGTTCATAGTTCCAGTGAATGATAAAAAATGCTCGCTTCACCTTTTCGAAAACGATGGCCAGCCTTTCCTTATTGCAGTCAAATACTTATCAAGTGAGAGTGCATGGGATGTAATAATTGTGTCACAAAAAAATTCACACATGGCATGCCGTTGTCTAGATATGGCAGTGGGGTGGAGGCTGTATTAGCCTCCCACCCCCAAACATCTCAAATAATAGATATTGTGTCAATAAAATAAGATATAAAAAAAAAATTATTCTATAATATTTATATAATTTATTATATAGATATGAAATGAGGATCATAATTTCCAATCTCTTATTTCTAACTTTTTTAAGTGAAAAAAAATTCAAACTATCCACGTCTAATCAACTCAATTTGTTTCATCAAAATTAGAATTGGGATGTGACATCTGTTGGATTCAATTGTCATGAATACTGTTGTCTCCTCGTTAAGAGATCTTGGTTGGCACAAGGCTTGCCTAAGAAAACACGGTTGTGCTTCATAAATTTTTTTGAGAGATTTTAAGTCATTAGTCAAATATCTCATTATTTTTTTATTTTACTTTAAAAAAATAATTATTTGTTCCATAAATGGTAGAGGATGGGTCCTGGCGAAACAGGGCACCTGTTTTCCTCTCTTAAGTTCGTGTCCTCTTTCCTCATATAAGACAAGCTGGAATAACAAAATAAAACCGTAATAAAACATAAGCTTGCCATGTACATGTTCCTGGCTTAATTATTCGCTTCATTTGATTTGATGCGATTTTATACTTCCAGAGACACGTTGTAGACTTGTGTACAAACACACTGAGATAAATAGGAAACAAAAAATAATATTGTAAAAATGCTACAATAAACACTTCTATAAATTAATGCTACTCATAGTATTTCAATAAGCATCAGTGACAAAAAATGATAACTATGATCACATCAATCCGCTGACTTTGCCAATGCATGCACTATGAGGTCACACCAATGAGGTTATGAAGAACAAATGAGCATGGGAGACTAAGACTAGGGTCATAGCAATGACTAATGATTAAAGAAAGAGTAGCAGATATATATACTCTTTTGCCACATATTTTGGGCTTGGGTTTCAATAGGACGGATCAGAATTCGAGGTTAGGACAAGATTTTTTTTTTACAAAAATATGAATAACTAAAAAATGGATACAAAATTTGTCAATTCTTTAAAAAATTAGAGAATAAAATATACATTATTAAGAATAAAATGATAAAGTAAAATTTTAAAAAATTAAAGATAAAAATATCAAATTAATTTGTTAAGAGTAAAACTTGTTAAAAATAAAAGAAAATGAAATAAATATATAATTAAACCAAATATTTATTAATAAATGTATGTATAAAACTAAAAAAGAAGATTAAATAAATATTAACTTAAAAAATTATTTTTTTAATAATTTTTTTCTTTATTAATATTTTTATTATATATATATATATATAAAAAGAGAAAGGGAGGGGAGGGGCGGGGCGGGGGCCAAGCCCTGTTGCACCCCCTTTAAATCCGTCACTGGGTTTCAAAGAATAACTTCGATGCAAGCCACTTAACATGTTGCGAGTGTAAATAAAACTATAACAGATTATTTACAAACAGATCAACTTGCAGATATAACTGTTGCAACTTTTGCTGAATGCTGACACGCAATATTTTGTTATTAATATTACACCACTAAATAATCATAATTTTTTATTTATATTGTTTCATTTATTTGTATTGTATGAATAAGTTTATCATTTTATTCAAGGTCAAGTAAATTGAGAGTATTCTTACATACACTAGGCTTTTATGCGTTTTCTTGTATTTACAACCGCTTTTCTGTATTTAAAATTATGTTTAACGTTTCCGTTTAAACAAGAGTAACAAGTGGTTTATTACTTAATCATTTTCCTCATATATCAAATCGGTCGGTATGTATTATTATAATAAAAATTTCAAAAAAACCAACTTCTATTAAACTCTAACGCGTACTAGCACAAGCTATATATTGCTAATTTCATTTTTTCTAGAGTTACATTAATACCGATACGAAAACATTGATTCTTAATGCAACACAAATCACTTATTAAAATACTAGCAATTTGCATATGTAATAACATCCTCAATTCATTTCTCTACAATCTGACCACAATCTTCGATTACTACCGGTTCAGAAGTTCTGCCACTACCTGAACCCACTTTCTCCATCTCATCCACAACGCTGTATCCATCAACAACTTTTCCAAAGACAACATGTTTTCCATCAAGCCACGGTGTCTTTGCAGTACATATGAAGAACTGAGAACCATTAGTATGGGGTCCAGCATTTGCCATGGAAAGAATACCAGGACCAGTATGCTTCAAATTGAAATTCTCATCTTGAAATTTGGAACCGTAGATTGACTCACCCCCTGTTCCATTCCCTCTTGTAAAATCTCCTCCCTGACACATAAACTCTGGAATAATACGATGAAATGCAGAGCCTTTGTAATGTAAAGGTTTCCCAGATTGTCCAATACCCTTTTCCCCAGTGCAGAGTGCCCTGAAGTTTTCAGCTGTTTTTGGGGTTGCATCAGCAAACAACTCCATCACTACTCGCCCAGCTTTCATCTTTCCAATTACAATATCAAAGAAAACTTTTGGATTTTTTGACATATTGATCACCACTATCTGGCCTCGATCAAATTTCTTAGTTCCTACAAAGATAACGTTGAAACTTTAAATCATCATTCTATTAAAATATTAAAAACAAATATCACAGAATTCATTGCATTTACGTCAAAGAAAAACAATAGTATTACACTGAAACAAAAAAAAAATGTTTCAAATTCAAAGCCTTATATGGGACTTGAAAACGTTTTAGATTTAATTTTGGATTGAGAAATTAGAAAATAATTATAATATTTGCCACAAAGTGGAAGTGTTTTCCCATATGAATTGGAACACACAAAAATATACACGGCGGCAACATTAGATGTAGCTTAGGTTTAATGTTTTGTGCTGACGACATAACTAATCAGCACAAGACCGTCCATAAGCACAGCAGATATATTAAACAAAAATTCCTCAAAGTAGAATGTTTGATTTGCAAAAATAAATCCAGATAAAAAAGGGGTTACGCCCCAAACAATGCAAATAAATGATTATAGGGTTAATTAGAGAATGTTCATCATTCTGCACAAAATCCTCAAGACATGGAAAGCAAGAGGATCTGAATTGAAAAGAGGATGACAAGCTATTTGGCACATGATTTGAACTCACAGGCTACAAACAGAGCGCCTGCAAGTCTTCGAAATGTGCAGTGTCAAACAATAGCAAATGAGAGATTGGAAGAGTAAAAGTACCTGAGGTTGAAGTTGGCTACGATCAATGAAAGAGGCGCAACAATGGGATAAATATAGAGCATGCCGTAGCTCTAACCCTAGCCGCGAGGGTTTAGGGTTTTGCATAATTGTGGGTTGGGCTGGATCCACTCTTGCCAACGGGACTTACATCTAAAAGCTCAACTTTCCGCACCCTTTTTTTCTTCCTGCACCCCCCAAAAATTAATGAAAGGACAAATTGACACTTCAGTCTACAACTAGTTAATTATATTTATTTATGTTTCTGTGACAGCTAAATATGCTTCTTTTCTCATCCTATTTTAATTGAATTACGACAACATGCATGTGATGATCACTCCAATATTTTGCTTCTTAATTTTATCTGGTTTTTTTAATTTGGAAAATGATGCATGAAACCTAAAATATAGATTTTTCATAGAGCCTACGTGCATCGTTTGTGAATAACTCACTATTGAACGTACTCCCTTTTCATGATTCAAATTCTATTAATCACAACAATACATTCATAATTGTGCAGCATACGCCGAAAAATCATAGTTTTTTTTTACACACTCATCCATCTTTTCATAAACAAATGCAAGAAACTACACGCATTTTCAGAATTTTCTGTTTGATGGTGGGAAGCGGGTTTATACACCTTGTAGAAATCCATAATTCATTGTACGGTAAAAAGATCATACAGAAAAATGGTTAGCAAAATGAACCTAGTATCTACTATCTAGTTTGTTAAGAATTCCAATGTAATGAATTTTGAGGAACCTAAAAAATTTGAGATATTTAAAATTGTTCTCACAATTTTTCACCCGCACGATGCAGGACTGTTCTAAGTTCATCTGCTATCTCATGAAGGAGGATAGGTTTTCGAATCAATCCATTCATTCCCACCTGTAGACATCTCTCCTTGATGTGTTCTTCAGCACTTGCAGTAAAAGCTATGATCAAGAGCCAATTATGGCTTTGGAATTTCCGAATCCTTCTTGCAACTTCAAAACCATCCATTTCAGGCATGTAAAGATCCAACAGAACAATTTTGAATGAGTTACCAGAGGCACTTATAGCACCAAGACATTCAAATCCTGATGAAACAGCAGTTACTTGACACCCCAGTTTCTCAAGCAGCTTCTTGGTCACAGTCCTGTTTACATCATCATCATCAGTTAACAAAACCTTAAGCCCTCTAAACTGAGAGGTTGAAAAGTCTTTAGGAGCAAGAATGAATCTTCCATGGGATGATCCTAGCTGAAACTTGAGAAGAAGTGTCATTCCTTGTGCCAAACCCAGAGAGTTGGTTGATATCCAAATATTACCTTGCATCATCTGCATATTATTCCATATTGTATCAATAGTCAGAATTGCAAAAAAAAATCACACCACTATAAACTAAACATAATTCAGTTGTTTAATTACCATTTGAGCCATCGCCTATTATGATTTTAACTGAATGGCAATGACTATCACTTTAAACTTCTAGATTTTCTATCAAACAAAATCGTAATGTTTTAATGAAAACAGTAAATATAAAGGAGACATATTTCAATGAATATAGTCAAATTTGGAACTGAATGTCTCCTTTGAGCATTTTAGGAGGCCACTGCTATTCAGCATCATGAGTCCATATTGCCAAACAAACATCAAACTTAATAGGAGCTTTCGATGTGAAAGCTATTTCTTATTCATAAAACGGATCTGAGTACCTAACACTTACACTACCACAATCTAATTTTAATTTAGAGTTTCATTACACATTCCCAGCATCATTAACAATTCCCCAATGCATCATTCACTAACTTAACTAATTGAGGGTTCAATCCAATAATCATCTTCTTAGCATAAAGTATAATGCTAAGGTTTACAGCCAACACAATTCATACAATTTAATGGAGCAGCACATAATTTCTCAAAATGGGGAAATGGTGCTTTTTAATAAACTATTAAAACCTAGACATTGAAAAAATCTATATAACTAACAGAAAATGATACATAATTTTTCAAAAGAGAATGATGCACCTACCTGCACCAGGGTTTTGCACATGCTGAAGCTCAGGCCTTCCTTAGGTTCATTGTTGTAGTGCCTCCTACCAGTATAGTTTCTTGTTGAAACTGATTCATCTAACTGGGAACTGATACCATTTATCCAAAAATTAAATTTTATATGTACATAATCATTTTGCATGCTCGTTCTCCATAATCCAGAACTTCTATCATCTTTATCTCCACTATCACTTTCAAGATAAACTTGAAAAATGAGAGTCCCTTTATCATATATGTTCAATAAATAGCCAATCATATGTAAAATTACTTGGAAAGACCTTGCCTCATCACCTATGACCAGATCAGGCAAAGACTTGTCAACATCAACTTCAAGACCAAAGCCTCTATATATACACAAACACTTGGCAGTGCAAGAAGCTTCCCTCATCATTGAATGTAGATGGAAAGGTTTCATCTCTAACCGAAAGCTTCCATTGTCATTTGCTGCAATCTCCATCACATCATTAATCAACCGCGAGAGTGCATTGCTAACTTTCAAAATTGAGTCAATAACAATCTTTTGTTCAGGTCTTGTATTATCCTCTTGAAACATTGAAAGCAAGCCAAGGATTGAATGCATAGGTCTCCGCATTCCATGACTCATGACTTTCTCAAACGAGCTCCTTGCCTTCCTGGCCATCATTGCATTCTTTTGAGCCTGTTGCAATGCACGGTTTTGCTCTGCAAGTTTCTGGCTCATGAGCTGAGACTCTTCAAGAACAGATGCGTGAGACAATGCCACAGCCACCTGGTCAGCAACCACTTCCACTATCTCCATTTCATGGGAGGTCCAACCCCTGGAGTTTGAATTCGGAAGAACCAAAACCAGTACACCATAAGATGTTTCCACCAACTCCGGTGTACCTCCTTTGAAATTCGAAACATGAAGTATTGGCATGCGAATGGCAGCCACGGCACCAGATTCACCACCACCACTACTTGCAGCTCCTAGTGCAGAATCAGGCCTCAAAATCCACACCCCTTTGCTCTTCTTTATGTCCAACACATCAAGATCACTGAAAGGAATAGAATTGTGAAAAGTCCTTGTTGAGCTTGGTTTCAGTTCATGAGTCAAATGCATCATTTGTCTCCTATCCTGATCAGGCATCCATACTGCACAATTGTGCAAATCCAGTGCCTTGGAAAGCTCAACAAGTGTGGTATACAAGATGGTATGCTTATCAAGAGATTTTCTAATCTCACAAGTGAGCATCCTAACATGCCAACTAGCTTCCTTCTGTTTCTTCATCATCCCAACCTCCTGCCCCAATTCCAACACGTTCTGCCTCAAAAATAGCTCCCTCACTTTGATTTTCAGCAGAAGAGGAATGAGTGTGGGGAAGGAAATGGCAGTGGCACAAGAAACAAGAGCAGTAAGGAACTTAGCAACAGTGAGGGAAAGAAACAATTGAAAGGAGTGGGGGCCATAGTAAGTATAGGCATTGAGCAAATGGGTCAATCCACAGAGAACTATGAAGGCAATGAATTGAAGGAATACCAATTTAAAGGGGACATTGGAGCAGCTCACAAAGTAAAGGAGCTCAAGGGGAATGGAAAAATATGCAATGGCAATGAAAAAGTCACTCACTTTCTGGCAAACCAGCACGTTATGGATGCTCCAAATCCCTTCCTCATCACAATTGCACTGTGAATATTCCACATCGATGCCACCAACAGAAACTACCATAACCAACAACAACGAAAGAAGCAACCCTCTTTCCATGGCAAAATTATCACCTCAAATTGACATACACATTAGCAATAGAATAGATCTAAACTAAGTTTAATTTCACATACCCCTAAACTAAGTTCTTGGAGTTATACTATATAGGATTTCTAAATTCTGATCCCAATTCAAATAAATTCAAATGATTAAATAATGCCACTAGTTATAGACTTATAAGTTAACTAATTAGGTGATTGGATAAAACAGGAAGAAAATAAAAAAAGAGAGAAGATAAGAGAAAATTTCAATCTTAATCAAGTTTGATGGGAGCACTTGATAGTTGATACTTGATAGATAGGTCTTGAAAGCAGTGAGAGAGGGAGTGGACCCCACACAGCTTTACATGAACTGAACCGAGACATCCTTTCTCTGCTTACACACCTTTACACGTAATAATAAAGTCTTTACCATTTGCATCAAGTATCAACCACTAAATTAATTATAACATAAGATTTCGTAATATCACTTATAATAATAGTTAAGCTTAATCAAGTATTCTTGTTCTTCAACCAAGAACCGGCATTTTATTATTTAAAAATCTTATCTAATAAAATGCGTCTTCTAGTAAATTATGCATAATGAATGATTGAGATTTATTAAAAGGACCTCTCATGTTAAAGAAAAAAAAAATGAGAGGATTCTAATTGGCTGATCCTTAAACAAATATCTTCAACCCAAAATATCTCTTATTTATTAGTAGTATTTTGTATTTGTCGAAGAATAACGAAGAAAAGAAGGTGAATAACAAATATTGGCTTCTTTTTTTTTTTTCTATTTTTGTATATTGAGTCTGTGACGCACAGAAATAGAAATGGCAGTGCGCTATCGTGTTGTACTGCTGATATGACCGTTGACAGAATTCCGATTCACCTCGACCAAAATATCTTAAACTCTGTTTCTGTTTTGAGCGAAAAGATAAATAAATGAAGAGAAAAAGGGTGTTGCCGTCATTAATCTAAAAGAAAGTGATTTGTTTTTTTTAAGTTAATCTAGAGACCTGCAAATTAATTTATCTTTTAAATATAATTTAAAAACCCCCTTCAGTTTTACTTACACTTAAAAATCAAAATATTCTGGAACTAACAGTCAAGACTTATCTTCTCCAGAAGTATTAAAAATTACTGAAATAACTTTCAACTCTTCTGATCGAGTTCTTTCATGAACACAAAAAAAAGAAAACCAACTTCCATTTCATCTGGTTCTAAATTTCTTTTTAGTGAATGAAATTTCTGTGTGAATATTCGGAAGCATTTTTTTAATGGTTTTTAAAATATTAACTTCTAACTTTTTTTTATATTTATTATTTTTTTACCCTTACAATATTAACTTTTTCTTTTAAATAAAACATTATTTAATTAGTTTTTTTTTTCACTTATTCTTCTACAATTTTTTTTATATTACACTATTTATTTTAAACATCATAATATTTATAAAATTATACTTCACAAAAATGAAAATGATAATTGTTAAATTTGTTTTTATTTTTTTGAATAATTTTATATTAGACAATTTATTTTAAATATTATATTTATTAACATAATAAAAATATAATGTTTACTTAAGTACTTTTCTTTTTACTTTATTTTGAACTTGATTTTTAAAATACTTTAAGATATAATATAAAATTAATAATTAATAATAGAATACATATAAAACACGTCATAATTGAAACTAAAAAATAATGAATATAACTTATCTATAATAAAAAAAATAATTACAGAGTTTAACATTAATTAAAAACTAAGATATAACACCTCAAAATATATTTTTATCCTTAAAATAAAATTAAAATTTACATAAAAATATCATATAAATAAGTCTATTTTAGACATTTGACATTTTCCAGCTATTTCAATATAGTTTACAAAACACTTACGACGTAACATGCTAGCTTAAAAGCTTCCAGCTATTAACTAGCTTCTCAGCTTTTAACTAGTGTTCAAACTTCCACTATCTTTTCACTTTTTCAGCTAATTTTGTCGAATATAGCCGAATTGATTTCCCCCCACAGCGAAATGACCTTCCTCCATAGCTTGATACTCATCATTACCGCGGATTGGATTACCACTGGAAGAGTCGACTGATTGGAGGAAACCTAAACTTGATACCGGTACACCAACTGGAGATGGCAACTTGCTGGCAGAGGCATCACCTTTTACACCAGCACCAGTATCCTTCTTGTTGTCAATAAAGAATGTTCCAACGATGACCTGTGTAGAAAAACCTTTCATCAAAAGTGACTTCATGCTGTAATTCTTCATATCAGGCAGTGGTTGATAGGAGTGAAAACAGATAAAATAGTGAAATTTGACACTATATGTGGATATAAAGTAAAGTCTACATGCATGCATGCCTGATTTTATTCCACCGGTTTTCCCAACCATTTTTGCTCTAACCAAGCACGACTCTAGATGCTCACCTCATCTCCTCTTTTTCTTTGCAGGCAAAATTTATGTATTAAATGTAAAATCACATTTTTGTTCTACTAGGTAAAGGCTATAACAAACAGAAACTACAGAAGAATCGGGAACATAAGTAGAAAACTGTTCTCCCAACCCCTTTACCTTGGAGCATCTGTTTCCCACCTCATAACTTGGACAATGTACAAACAGATCAACAACCACCACCAAAATCTCTTCCCACTAATATATGAGGTTGGTTATATTAATAAAATGATGACATAATGTCCTAATCATAAATCATATTGATAAAAAATACAAAAAATAGATGTAGGGCACAGCTCACATCTCCCACCCACAAATTCATAGTTCTTTCTGAAATTACCTGAACTGGACCAGCTGCTTTAAGCGGCCCACCAACTCCACCACCTATGATTTGTCCATCAGTATTAGATAAGCATACACTAAGACCACCAGTTCGAGTTCCAAGTTCATTACGGACATAAGAACCAGTAAGTGAAATAATCTCAAACCGACCCTGATGTCAAAGCAAGAAATAGTTAAATTGTTATGACTGCAATATAAGCACATGAATCAAATTCAAATATGATAAAGCAAATTCATTTGACTAAAAAATCAAACAATAAAAATTATTATTTTCAGCAATTAGCCATATGTTCATTATGTTGTAGACTATGACTCCTACTTAATAGTTAATTCAGTGACAACACAGGAAAATAACATTACTAGTTTACTGCTGCTCAGCACTGACTTTAAGTGGGTAGTCATAATCTAATATAGACAGTTTTCATAAAGGTTCCTCTTAGTGTCTATGCTCTTGAAGGTAACTGAAGAATGGAGATCAATGCTCTTGAAGGTTCCTCTTAGTGTATATGAAATCATTTTGTTAAGCTTCCAACTTTGACCATCAGAAAAGTTGTCCATAGAAGTTGAGTTTATACAAACAAGCCATAAGCACACATGTGTATATGATAGAAAATTAGTTATTGTTCTTAAATAATATTTTTAAATTAACATTTCTAATACAATGTTTTTTATTAGCATAATTGAGAAACAAGAGGATTCAGAGTGGATTTGAAAACTTTAATCACCTTGTTTGATGGCAAGATAAAAATCTTAAATTAAAGGGTGAATTACATTTTGCTCCCCCATGTAATGCTTAAATTACACTTCCTTTCCCTCCAATTTTAAAAATGACATTCTCCATCCACTCCAATAATATGTTACACTTCAGTCCAATTATAGCATATGATCCTCTTAATGGTGGTAAACAATTATGAATAAGCCTCCTAGTAGGGAAGGAAATGGGTAAGATTTGAAAAAGGCATTATAGTATCGACTCCTACACCAATGTTTAAAACAAATACCCGTCTCGAAACCCATGCCCACATTGGTAGAAACTTCAGTGTCCATTCTGTACCCTATGGTAGCTACATACATACATACATACATATACCCTCCTGGCCTCACCCATTACCCACATTCTAATTAAACAGAATATTTTCTTTTAATGAATTTTCTTTGACAAACTAGAAAAACAAAAATGCTATTTTAAATACTGAAATTAATTATGAAAAATCAACAAAACAAAGAACATTAATTAAAAATTCTACCACAATTTGGATGGAAGAACAACCAGCTGCTCCTATAACTAGATGAATATGAAGCCATGAAAACTTTAGACAACAGAGTCACAACAACAGCACTTAGGGTTTTGAGATGAGAAGTATATGATTTGTGTAGACTTCGATCCATGATAATTTGTATTGAATAAGTAATAAAGTATAATATTTCTAATTTTAGTTTTAGATTTAATATATTAAATGATATATGTGGGTATGCTGGTATGGGGTGGGATGAGTATTAAAGTACCTATACTGGCATATCCAACCTGTTCCTATAATTTTTTGCAAGTATTTATACTTGGTCCCAAACCCATTTAGTAGATAACTTCCCTCCCTGACATGGTTAGTTTTTATCGGGTACACATTGGGTCCAAATACATTAATCTCTCTGCGGCGGAGAGTGTAAATGTGTAATTACCCCATATAAACAAAAAAATCCAAAATAATATAACCAGATTTTGAGCCTTGATCATCTTAATACTCACATAAACTAGATTTTGACCAAAGTTGCAACTTTCAACAGTTCCTTTTCCTTTTAAAGAAAGATTGTTTGAAGAATAGTTATTAGAATATAACATAAAGATATGATAAAAAAAACAGTGACATATATTTACCTCATATGTAATGCTGCCTCCTGAGGTTGCTGGTTGGCGAAGAGAGGCATTCGAGATGGAACCAGATGCAGACAGAATACACATCTCACGCCTACTTTGTTGCATAAATAACATAATTTTCTGGCCGACATCCTATTGAGTGCACAGTTAAACAGTAATAGAAGTAGTACATATACAGAAGAAAGCTGAAAATAAAACTGGATAAATGACAAAACATAACATATTCAAAAGGCAAATGCTGACATGTGCCCTGAGGGCACTGGTTAGCAAGAACCTATTCAAAATCATGGATGGAGGTAAATTTCAAGTTATAAAGAGCGGTGAACTACAAGAAGAAATGGAATAACATGAGAAAAATACAGAAAAGCATAGTTCACTGAAATAATTTTTTTATGTTTGGAAATGCAGAAAAAAAATCAAGAGAAATTATTCTGACTCTTAACAGTTCCTATCACATGCAAGGTTAGCTATAGCTATTAGGCACACCCATTGTGGCTCACCTGGATCCATCATAGGAACCCTTAAGCAGGTGCAAATTGGTGAACTTCAGCAAGAGACCTGGTATGACTATGCTGACCCCTAAGTATTGAATATCCATCAATTTAGTTCCTATGTTTGTATATTTTACTAATGTCCAGGACTAATTTGAAGGATTTTCAAGACTAATTAATATGAATTCTAATAGTTGAGAGATTGCGTATATAATAATTTGTTTTATTTTAGGAACTACTTAGAAGAGAAAGGTAACACTTAAATTTAGGGATGAAATTGATGGTTTATTCAATAATAGCCAAAAGATTTGGGACTTGGATACGGGTCAGTCACTGTACTTCCCTGCCCGGTGCAGCAAGCAGAAATCTAAAATAAACAAACAATATTAGAAGTCTGTGAAGATCACATACCTCACCAGCAGCAACAGAAATGACATGCGGAGTGAAGCCTTGCCCTGCATTGCCTGCATCAAATTAAAATTCTGCACTTTAATGTAACGCTTTTTTTGTTTTGATGGTGTCGTCGAAAGCATAAGCTTCGAGTTCGTATATAATAATATAACTAAGGAACACTGTATACTCGCTTGCAATCCCAATCTTAACAGTTAGAAAGAAAGGAAACACACTCGGGAGGGAAGTAGCAGTATTGAAAATTTAGATAAAGAGAAAGGGAAAGCGAAAAAACCTAGAGCGAAGGAATGGGATTTCTTGGAAGAAGTGAAAGAAGAGGAAAGGAAGGTCGGAGAGTGGGGCTTCTTGTCCGCAGAGAACGACTGAGACGACGTCGTAGCGGCCTTCTTCGCGGCAAGAGCTTGCTCCGGCGTCCCGTACTTCCTCGGCCGCCCGCGCTTCCGCTTCGCCGGTTCCAGCTGTGACGACACAGCGGACGCCACCGAGTGAGGGTACAGCATGTGGGACCCATCCGCGTTCGGCAAGAGGCCGTTTGTCGGAGACGCGGTGCTATGCGGCGGCGGCGCCGCCGCCGCCTGGTGGTGCTGTTGCTCTTGCTGGTGGTGTTGGTGTTGTTGTTGTTGGTGGTGTTGGTGGAAAAAGGAGGTGAGTTGGTGGTTGTCATTAGGTTCCATTCTTGAACAAAGATGTGTGTTTGTGTGTGCTGCTGCCAGGGCTCGCACTGCAATATTTTTTTTTTTAGATTTTTTTTTTTTATTTTTATAATGAAAACAAAAACACTTTATCCTGGAAGAAAGAAGGGAAGGGCAGAGGCAGAGAACTGAACCCTCTGATTTGGAGTAGTCTCAGTTTCTTATTTTGACCTTTCATCATATCTAATATCTCCATTTTATTATTATTATTTATTTATTTTTTTTCCTTAAAATAAAAGTGGGAAGGAGTGGGACGTGGATATTTGTATGGGTGACAGGCAAGTAAAGAGTAGGAGTAGTCACACACTAGACTGACTGAGACAGCGACACTGACAACCAAATATACAAACCGATAAGGCTTACTTGGACTTCTTGGGCTTACTGGGTTGGGTTGGGCTTATATTAAATATACAACACGACAAACATTTCTTTCTCCTCTCCACACAAACACAAGATTTTTCTTTTCTTTTGACTCAAAACAATTTTCTCTTTCAGTTTTTGTATTTTCTGTTTAATTTTAATTGGATTATAAATTTAACTTAACTCTTGCTTCTTTTGTGGTTAATGAAGCATGACATATCCCTAAATCACTTTGAAATAGATAATATTTTTACTAATGACATAATTACCCCTTTTTATTCTTAAAATACCCTTTAAAATAAGTAATTAATTTAAATAAAATAATTAAGTAAATTTTGACAAACCTAAGATTTAAACTTAAAACCCTTTAGGCTTTAAAAGTTAGCATAACCACTAAGCCAATAATTTAATCAATAATTATTGTGAAACATTTATATATATAAATATTTTACATAAATTTTATTTATTATCATATATTTATTTATTGTTTCTTGTATTTTCAACTAGAGTTTAATATTTTGAATAAAAGTAAAATAAATGAAGTGATTTATAAAATAAAAAGTAAAATATATAAAAAAAAAAAATTACAACTAACAATCGAGGATGTTAAAATATAAAGAAAAAATAAATTAAATAAATTTTAATCATATTAAAAATTAATTAAATAAAATTTTATAAATTTACAATTTCTATATAATAAATATTTTTAATTTTTTTATATAGGTCGGTCATGAGAGTTAATTTATTAATCAATTGGTTTGCATAACCAGCCTATATTAAAAAAATTGAAAATATTTATTATATACAAATTTTAAATTTATAAAATTTTATTTAATTAATTTTTAATATGATTAAAAATTATTTAATTTATTTTTCCTTTATATTTTAACATCCCCAATTATTAGTTGTAATTTTTTTTATATATTTTACTTTTTATTTTATAAATCACTTCATTTATTTTATTTTTATTCAAAATATTAAACTCTGATTGAGAACACAAGAAACAATAAATAAATATATAATAATAAATAAAATTTATGTAAAATATTTATATATAAAAATGTTTTATAATAATTATTGATTAGATCATTGGTTTAGTGGTTATGTTAATTGCTTAAATGGTCTTAGGTGTAAATCTTAGGTTTGTTAAAATTTACTTAATTTTTTTTATTTAAATTAATTACTTAAATCAAATCCTAAATTAGGGATAAAAATAGATAATTATGTTATTAGTAAAAAGATTATCTAAGTCAACGTTTATTTTAACAGTCAACCCTTCAATTTTAATGGTAGGACCAAAAGTACTTGATTTTAAAAGTAAGGGAACCAAAATTACAGATTCTACAAAGTAGAGAGACTAAAAGTGTAATTATGCCAAAAAAAAAAAAAAACTTAACTCTTAATCCTTACATCTATTTTTTTAAGGATTTAAACAAAAAAAGGTTTTTAAGAGTGATAGTTATATAATGTAAAATGCTTTTTCTTAAATAATATATATATATATATTAGTTAAGAAATAAAGTGAAATAGAAGAAGAAGCAAGGAAAGAAAATTAGTAAAAAGTGAGATGATTTGTAAGTTTTTAGGATAAATAAAAAACATCAGGAAAAAAGTTTGTTTATTTTTTTGTTTTAAAGATAAAAAAAAAAATGTATATAAAGTTACATAATACCCAAGGTCATTTTATGACAAGTCAACCTATCACTTTTTGTACAACTGTTATTGTGGTTGTATGGATGAAAGGTTTTGGAACTCTTGACTATATACAGGGTTTTGCAATGGTCAGCCATCTATAAGCCAAGATTGGATGTTGGATTTTGATAGGTTGTGCTATTGGGTTTATGAATGGGGAGGCATCAAGGGTATGTATATAATATAATGCTGCCACCAATCTGGAGTATTATATTCATACCTGCTTGGGAATGATTAAATTTTAAAAATTAATCATTTGTTTTCCAAAAGCTCTCTCACAAAAGTGATGAAAACAAGCTGAACCAAGTGCTGCCACTCACTGTTATGGCAAGTTAGCTGTAGTATTAGGTGGGTTACGTGATTTTTAAAATTGGCCCTAAAATAAATTAGATTTTTTATGCTCCCCAAGAGAAAAGAAAACATCAAACGTGGCAAATGAACGATTAGAACCTTAGAGGGGGTAGAATATTATGCCTTAAGGGGGTAAAAGGGTTATGAACGATTAGACCATAAATTGGTGGTTCGCACTTTCTTCTGCCTAGTTTCTGTGCAACAAAATGAAGAGACTAGGACAGCCAAAAACTTAAAAATATCATTCAAAATCCGTTCCATTGCAATTCTGTTGTTAGATATAAGAAATCAACACCGTTTTACCAATATAAATCACAGCTTAAGTAAAAGGAAGAGGTGATTACAAGTTATCCATCAAAGACAAGGAACAGTGAACAAAACAAAACATAACCAAAGTCAACCAACAGTCACTCCCCAACAACAAAAATGATAATTTTATCCCAGTAGGTGAGGTCAGATACACAATTATATGATACCATTGACATTGAGTTTGGTTAAAAACCAAATTCCCAGAAATATTATTCACAATCAGTAGTCACCACCTCCACTGAAAAAAAGAAGAAAACATTGCAAACCAGGTTAAATACACCTGTATGAACCTCCAAGAATTGCAAGTTTCAATGCAGAAGCTTTAGAGCCCATCTTTAGGAGATTCGGTATCAGTTGTTTCCTTGGTAGATGCTGTTGCCAAGGCATGTGAGCTTTTCATTTCTTCTAACTGTGAAACAGTATGGTATATATGGAATAAACCTAACATCAGTCAAACAGAAAAATAAAATCAACTTAACTCAAGAGAATCAATGGAATAATTGGATATCAGATATCAGGGGCAAAAATTATCAAACTGCTCATTAGAAGATTTGCAGTTATTTATTTGAATTTGTCGAGGGCCTCTTATATGTGAAAGTGAGATGGACAAATACTGACAATAGGTCTTGTTATAAATGATCGAAATTAAAAAAAAAAAATCACAACTTCTTGAAAAGTTATGCAACTAGAAGTAACTTCTATTCTTTGATTGTCCATATATATAAGAATGGTAACATGTGAGTGCATGAGAGCAGCTGCTAATCTTGATCATACAATCAAAGTGGATGGTCAAATTAGTTTCAAATAAAACAGCAATGTTGACTATCCATTGATGGTAATATGACTAAAATTAAATTTTATCACTTCTCACATTCTTGTTAGATGTGCCACACATTATGTGGCCACAAAAAATCTTTGATATGCTATCAAGCAGAGGTAATGATTGGCTGATGTCCTGCATTCCCCCTTACTTTGTTCCCTACATTACCTTCTAATCACACATAGCCAAGTTCCCTAACCACACAAGACATTAATCAATCATAACCAACATTTCAAGTGACATATTTTTGTGACTAATCAAGGATCCCACTTTTCATCACAGGCTTTATGCACATCATATATATTTATTTGACCTGCCATCTAGAACCCCCAACATCCCAACTTTTACAAAATCCCAGAGCACATAACAAGCAGCCCCAAATTGCAGGTTAGATAAAATATTTATAGAAACAAAAAAATAAGGAGATAAAATGAATTAAACTTTTCTGACATGAAATCAACTTATGTAGAAATTCTCTGATCAACTAGAGGCTTGAGGCTTGAGAGTATTATGTAATAATAATAATAATAATAATAATACATTGTTAAATGGTGCCAATATCATGGTAAGTGCATGCCATCTCGAGTAAAAAGTAAAAGCATGGTAAATAATAAAATAAAATAAAATTCCGAAAAAGTAAAGGCGTAAAAGGGACCTCTTTGCAGGTTTTCTGGTGTGCTGCTAAAAGCTCAGTGTATTTGATTTTCAGATCGGAGAATTCGGCTTGCAACTTTTCATACTCTGGGATGGAAGGACAACTTAATTTCTGTTGAATGAACCTGACATTGCCAAGACACACGTGTGGTCGAGTCGAGTCACAGATCAAATCAAATTATGAGAATTGGAAGTGAAAAAGTGAACATACTCGACGGCAGAGGAAGGCTTGTCGTTTTGCTCGTACAAAGAAACGAGAACTTCAAACAAAGAAGAAATAACAGTTTGAGTTGAGAGATTAGAGATTAGAGAGTAGAGAGAGGTAAGCTAGCGATTAGCGAATGCAAAACCTTTGGTGAGAGCGTCGACAGCTCCACTTGTTTCTAGATATTTTCTAAAAGCTTCCTTCTTTGCTTCTTTTTCCTACAATTACATTGTGGTTTGTAAGACTCAGATTCGTATCTAAGAAAGCAGAAAGAAACAAGTTAGTAAAAGTAAATGTTAGAACCTCTTTGTATCGCATCATCCTCTGTTTTGCTTCACACTTTCGATATCTCTATTCTTTGCTTTGCCAGCTGATCTGCCACCACCGTCGTCGATATGACGATAACAGAAGTCCAATGCAACTGTTCAATGTCTTTTTTCTTTTTATTTTTTATTTTTTGTGTCGTAAAACATCAATTTCATCTTTAATAAAAGATACCGACACTGCATCACACTGTCTAATTGAACACATTTTTATAATTAATTAAAATTTAATCGTAGATTTTACTTCTTACATTAGATTTAATCATCTAACATATAACTTGTTTGGGAATTAAACATTTAAGCTGTTTCTTAAAAAAATAATGTTTGGAAATCTAAATTAAATCTAAGATTTTTATTTTTTTAAAATAAACTATTTTTATTAAGTTGAAAAATTATATATTATGATTACTTTTTCTATCAACATTTTTTACACTCTTTTATTGTGTAAAAATTATTTTTTTGTTACATTCAAACAAAATTAATTATTTTTTAATTAATTTATCCAAAAAAAAAACTAATTTAATTATAATCGATTTTACATGTAATTGATTATTAAAATAATATAATTTTTTAAGTTATCTCATGCACTTAGATTCTATCATTTTTTTTATATAGATTTGACGATTTCAACCTGTTTTGCCTTCTTGTTTACTCCGTGCCCTTTTATCTTGGCTTAGGACAAAATGGGTTAAACTCATCAAATCTATCAAAATTAAATATTCTTTGATAAGTAGTGCAGTAAGAAATTTATATATATGCATAAAAAACAAACATGAAAAACTGACATGTTTACCATTTATACAACAGTGTGCTCTGAACCTCTTTTACTTCTGTACTTTTGTAAATCCCAAATAGGTTGCACAAAAAAAAATCACTTATTTGGGTGTCTCGAAAGAAGCAAACTATCTTTCATTTACAGGATCCAAAAGAGTTGTTTTTTGGCATAATATTAAATGGAATATCATGGATTGTGAATTAGAACCAGTATATATAACTATGACACCCTCGACAAATTAGAAAGTCCGGGAGTATTTCCTAATTTCATACATGATTGAAGATATGGAAACAAGATCCTTGTTCAATGCAGATCCACCGACGATTCTCTTAATGCAATCGGAGAGTCTTGTGTAATAAAGCAACAATTGAGTCAACGCAGCCCTTAAGATCTCCATACCACACAAGAAGTTGCTGAAAGAAGTGATAACGTCTTTATGCATCAGCTCTATTGCAGCCTTCCACCTACTCGCAAAATCCTTCACTAGTGGCTCGACCTCAGCAACAGTTATGGGCTTATCCGGATTTGATGTTGGGTCCTCGGCTGATAAAATTTACACACAATCAAGCCCATGATTTTAAAAAACAGAGAAAACAAAAACAATATGCGTGTGTCGTTGATATGGATACTTACAGGCTCTGGACTTAACAAACTTGATTAAATCATTAAAATGTTCTTGAAGCAGTTCTTCCTACAAGGAATGAAGAGAACAGTGAGGACAACCACACGAGAACAAGCGGGAAATTATATTCTTTTGTCTAGTATAATCTATAGGTTCCCCATTTTTAATCTAATCCACTTCTTATGATTATAACTATTGTAGGTCCTTTCTCCAAGTTGGAGATCATAGTCATGATTTCTGAGGTTTTATTTTATCTGCCTAAATGGTTTTTCACTTCCTTTCACAAGTAACAAATTGGGTTCTCATGAATTGAATGGTGGAGCGACTCAGCATGCTATTTGAAAGTTATCTCAAGTTTAGGACTTAAAACACTACAATTTTCTAGGCGGGTCTTAGATGTGAACATCATATGGCAAAAAGAAACAAGAATGTGAAGATATAGCAACAGAAAATTGATGCGCTCATTTCCTCCTGAAACTATCAAAACACAAACTTATCATTGTATTGAATATACAAGAAATTGATTGCAGTTACCACGAATATTGTTGTATTGCTCTTCAGCAGTTCCTCAAAGTGCATTTGAATTTTCCCACCTTCAGGACCTGCTTCCTGGAATCAAGCAAGTGAGAAAATTTTAGTTGCCAAAAGTCAAAGAGAACAACCTATCTGGTTATGAAAACCACATTGTAATTTTCTCATCTTACCCTTGACCTTTCCATTGATTGATGCAGATATAGCTATACTTTAAAACTAAGTTATTTTACAGATTCCTACCTTCAGAACATTAATTGTCATATCATAATTGTTTATAAGAAACACTGTTTGTAATTTTGGTTTTGGGAAGTTCTTCGCAAGCTTGATAAGTAAGTCATCAACAGCCATTCTAAGTCGTTCCAAATTCAAATCAAGCTGCAATTGGTCAGAGGATAGATTATATTAGAATTTTACAAAAGAAAGCTTGGATGACTTTCACTTTTATCATACTAACCTGACCATCTCCACATTCAGCGTTTAAATGGATAAGTGAAGCAGTAAACTCAGCATAACGCCTCATGACATAGTGAGGATGAACATCATCTTCCCATAATGTCTTCACATTTGCATTGCGTAAGCTGTTGAGATGCATGTCAAATACCAATTTAAATCGAGGCCACAAGGATATGTTGACCTGCCCAAAATAAAATTAGCTTCATCACGGATCAATAGTAGTAAATTCTATGATACACAGGCTCATTATCTTATTACCACTATTCCTTAAAGCCATAAATAATGCAGTTCATCTAAATCCAAAGGTAACTTCCAACTATGAGCCAGTTGCAAGTGAGAGAGGGATATCAGAAAACCGAGAATGTGTATATAAATAGAAGAGGTACTAAAGAAAAGGGTGAGAAGGAAGATGAATTGGAGGGCAGGGGGGATTCAGAAAAAAAAAAGAAGGTAAAATAAATATCCTCCACACTTTGCTTCACGATGTTTTCCAAATAAATAAATTTTCTATATATTATACAAAAATGTGATTTGCATTATGTAGCAGAAAATATAAAGTTGGAAAAACTAGTCAGACTATATTTGTTGTGATCCAGCAAATTCAATCACACTTCGAAGTGTGCAAAGGGTTAGGACACAATCTATATCTATATATTATAAAAAAAAAAATGTTTATCCCAAATGAAAACACTGGAAAAATCTGGTCAGATTTGAGTTTTCCAGTCATCAACAAATGTCAAACATATTTTACTTTTTCTCTTTTACCTCTTGTTATTTTAACAAGAGTTACATCCCAGTGACTTTAAATGCCTTAATAGTGAACAGAGCTAGACTCACAGCTCAATGCATGTACTAAAGCTACTCTCAAACATAGAAGTTCAATCATCTAAATATATGGCATATGGTTTCCCAGTCTAAACACACTCAAGAAAAGACTACTTTTGTTTAAATAAGTCTATAACCATTGGATAGAAAACTGACCTTGTCTAAATATGAATCCAAGCATGGAATCCGTCTCCGAGACATGATGAGCTGAAATTGAAAAAGTCAGTAACAAGTTGATTGTAAAAGTGAAATATCTTCAAATGCACCAAGTACATCTGCTAAAGCATGCAGCATACTACAATTTATTCTGTTGATTGCTATATGCTTCTAGCAAAGTTCTATGCCTACATATGTTTTATGTGCTTAAAAAGTTTTACAAGCAGGGAGTCATCAATATATTCATGATGTTGCATGGATCATTTCAGCATTATTCATTCATATGATAGTTCCTTCCTAAATGATGTTCCAAGCCCCCAAACTATAGAGTGAATTCTCATTCAGTCTGTTTGGAATCAAATATTTTAAGAATTGATTTTGATTTAAAAATGAAATCCTTTGTTTGTATAGTTATGATATAAAAATTGATTTTATTTGGAAATCCCTTTTCAATAGTTGTGTGCAAATAGAAATCCACTCAAATTTGGTTGGATTTGAATTAATTTTAATTTTAATTGTTGAAATTGGCATTTTTTGCCCTTATTAGTCAAGTCATTTGACCTATTTTAAGTAAACTTCTAACATAAAGTCAACTCAATTTATCTTTAATGCGTTCCAAACATAGAATCTGATTTGTAATTGTAAATAAATTCAAATCCCTTTTTATATAATGAATTTCAAACATAAGAATTAATTCATAAATCTAATCAAATTATTTCTGACTTTTTAATTCCAAACACAACCTTCGAGAATTTCAGGAGGGGGTTAAGATTCAGAATTAGATTCTTGGAACTTTGAATCAAATGCTAGAATTGTTAAGAATCATCCATTGAGATTACACTTACTTGGGCTAGAACGGTCTAATTAGCATCACTATGGTTTTTGCTAGACATGTTCTTTTCACCCAAAGATCAAAATCAGAGTAAAACATTACCTGATGCTTGTGTATTATTTGAATCATAAGCATGAGGCCAATAGCATCATAACAATTTGGAAGTATAGAACCAAAGTGCTCATCAATGACACCAAATGGACCTGAAAATACCAAAGAGCAAACACCAATGATCTCACAAATCAATAAGCTAAAATTCCTCCTTGTGTATACTATTTGTTTAAATTTTAAGTGAAAAAACTCCTAAAAAAAATCAAGACACTCCATTAACAAAATACCTGCAAAAATTTCATAAAATATAGATTCTTCTCCAAAGAAATCATCACAGAAATTATATCTGCAGATGAACAAAAATAATGTCATTATGCATAACAATGGGGACTTTATGCTATGAAAATATGATAATACATAGTGAACTTTTAGAGTACTCTGAAGTAGCAGTATCCATCAGCAGCTTCTGCAAGCTCCTGAACAGGACCTCATATGGATATTTAATGGAGCTGGCTTCAGCTATATGGGGAATCAATGCAGGTTCATCAATTTCCTGTTAACAGTATAACAATTAATGTACTGTAAAATCTGATGCAGTTATCCAAAAGTCTGTAAAATTTGTGCAGAGACACCTAATAATATATCAATTCCTATTAAATCATGCAAAGCTCAAAAATGACTTAATATTACAACAAAGGAACAGGTGTATTGGAAATGTGGATGAGACTCTAATACCATATTAGAAATGAGATATCTTACCCCCACCCCTTGGCATCTGGAATGTGAAATTAGCAAGTCTGGACATCAATGAGCCACCCAAATATTAAAATTGGATAGACTCTAATATCATATTAGAAATGGACTGAATATAACTCAAACCCAAAAGTTAGCTTAAGAAGGGAGGGTTGCCAAAGCATTATATCAAGTATTTTGACTATATTCCCTGTCAATATGGGATATCTTAACGTTATTTCTAGTATGAATTTATTTATTTGTTGAATCAAAGTAATGTATAACTAATGATTATTGCTTTATAAAATTAGCAATAGGCCCTTAAATCTTGAAACACAACTTGCTAAATATAAATATTTATTTCTTTTGTAACGATTGTTTTTTCTAGTTTTAAATTTGACCTTCACTCCTTGAAGAAAGCTATTGACATCAATAACAATTTAACGTAATTAAATAAACACATGGATTTCTAGGCCAATTTGATTAGTAGTCAAAAAGGGAATCATCTTGCATGGATTTTTTATTTTTTTTTCTGGACAGTTATACCTTCAATATATTAATCCTATCCCCAAGAGCAAATACTGCAGATCGATTCTTCAGTGGCTCCCTTGCTCTTATGAATAGACCACTGCTTCTTGTCTCTACACCAATTAAATCATTATATGTTGCTATATCCAGTTGTAGTTTCTCCAATGCTGGTATATAAGCGCGGAAATGAGCACTTAGAACCTGCAAACGTTCAACAAAATTATAATATTTTTGAAATTTTCTTCAATTTTACTGTTTCTATAATTTTATCTAAAATTATCCCAGTGTGCATTTGGAAGGGGCTTATTTGGGCTTGTGGAAGTTGCTTATGAGTTATGACCTTCCTATGAATGAGCTCTTTTTAGCTAATTTCAACAAGTTTCATGGACAATTTACAGTAAAATACAGCCAAACAAAGTCTTTTGTGCAGATTAATGATTTAGAACTACAAATCTGTGAAGATTAACAATAGACTAATCAGGTATAGCATCAAAGACAGTTGATTATCAACCTAGAACCATTAACATCTTCCATACAGTAATTGTCCTTGTCAGGCCAAAGCAGAGCTACCTAAAGTCTCCAATGCTATCATATCCATACCTCATTTTAAACTGCATTTAAGAAAAAAATGTTATGTATTTTTGGTGTGGTGGGCTTTGGTTTCCTTCATTATTGAACCTAGATTTAGGTAGAATCATAATCATACAAAATAAGGTTTTCGTAAACAGATTACAAATTTAAAGGAGGCTTAGGTTTCAAAATACTAAACTAAACTAAACTTATCAAACAAAAAAACTCTCCTGATGACACAAGGTTCAATATACTTAGAAAAAGTTTGAAAAAGATGATTCAGATCAAGATTATAAACAAAGATAAATACATCAAAAGCAAGCAAACCTTTTCTACTCCTGATAGCAATATTGATTCAAGATTCCAATTTTAACAGTTACCTTGTTCATTGTATCAATGTATGCTGCACGAACTTCACTATATATTTCCTTGCCATGTTCCTTGAGAAAAATAACAACATACCTGCATGTGTATACTTCCATTCATTAGATTAATAGAAGACCAAAAGCACACAACATTACCAAAGTGATTCCATAATTAAAAGGGGGCCAAAGAAGTGAAGTATATATTGGTATATTTCACAGCCTTCCAATGTTGGCAGGCAAAATAAAAATTATGCAAATGATGGCAACCAAAACATTTAATTGAATATTTAGTAAATAGATTCTTCAAGATCAACAGTTCTGTTTATTACTGTAGGCTCTAATGATTTAGCTACCAGTGGCCAGTGGCCACTGTGCAAGAAAGACTGAAATACACACCAATTTAAACAAAACAATATTCAGTCAACAACATTTGAAAAGGGAGATTTACTCGAATACCATCTAATTCTCCAACAGAGACACATTTAAAACAAAGTTTGCAGCTGTTATCAAGTAGATGCAATTACCTGCTAGGAAAAATCATCAATTGAAATTTGAATTAAGTGTCAAGGAGTGGCTTATGAAGCACAAATCAGCTTCATAGTAAAAAAAAAATGTGATATAGCAATTCAACCAAATGCCAAAACCAACAACAAGTTCCATTTCATCCAAATCCAAATAAAAAACATGAGCAAATGTTGCCAGTAGATTTTGAAGCAAAGGAAATGATTAATTATCAAATAATCTGTTAAATTCAGGATATTAAAAGGTAATACAAGAATCATTCCATTCAAGTGGTAACCAAATCCATAAAATGCAGATATCCAGAAACACAGGTTTCAGAATGAAATAATTATATTTTCACTTATCTCAAGTAATCACCACCAAAGCAAACTACTATGCTCTAAAAAACAATAAGAAAAACTCACTTGTATTTTAAAAGGACACTTTGTTGAAGTATTTGGATATTTGTTTTGGGTTTTCTCAGTGCATAAAGTTTCTGAACAATAAAGTCAAACACCTGCAGATGGAAAGCCATGATAGTTATTTTTTTTACCTATTAAATGGTTTACCAAATAAAAAGAAAAATCAGCAAGAAAAAAATATTATTCTTAATATTTTAGGTGCTAATAACCTTTGAAACTGCTTTCTGCCTGAGCTTTTCAAGCTCAGGTTGGACATCTTTTAGAGCTTTTGAAGCTTTAACCATTGGATCTACTTCCACAAACTTTAGTTTCTTACTGAGAATCTCAAGAGTTCTCATATATTCCTCATTGACCTGAAAAGAAGTCTAATTAAAAGGGAATATAATGGTAACATGTAATAATATAATGAAACTATACACATTAAGAACCGAGTGATCTAAATGAAAATCAAAACATAGATCAGGATTATCGAATTGAAAATAAATTAACTCTAGGCCAAAACATCAAAGAAGACCCAGAAGATGTATCTCAGCAGAAGATATAAACTGTCAATCTAGGCATTATTCTCAAATTCAATATAATCATTATACATTTTTAAATGTTGCCATGGCTACAATTGTCCAAATATGTCAAAAATAATAAATCTAGTGAAGATACTGAGTCTATAACATCATAAACAAGACGTGACAGATGGTCTGAACAATCAAAGATTCAAAGTCACAAACAAAACACCTGTGATCCTCAATTAGAATGGTAGGTTTTGAAGTCGTGAAAACTGAAATGTGTGTAAAATGCAAGCAAAATAGTATAATACTATTGGAAAAGATTAAATCTATTCTCCACACCACCAAAAGCAACTTATGCAATCTTGGTGGAGAGAAGTAGGACAAAAACATACATACCTCTCCATCAACAAGAATGTCGACCATCCTTGGAGGGACTATTATGTCCTCCACAAACTTAGCCAATTTAGATTCAGCCACCTGTTGGATGAAAACAAGACAAATCTTAACACAAGTAGAGATATTAAAAAAAAAAAAAACTAACTTATTTGGGGTGGAGGAGAAGAGATGAAAATGCAGAAAGAGCATGTGATAAACATTAAAAGAAATCCAATTGTTAAGTGTAAACAGCCTTCAGATAGTAAGTTACATAATAGTCATTTTGCTTTAGTTGTATTACTATTAAGCAAAGGCAAAAAGGATGTTACTATTAACGAACAACTTTGAATTTTTATTTTGTATAAATTAAACATTCATACCTTGCGATTCTTAAGTCTCAAACTCATATCCATAGACTTCTCTTGGAGAATCTTTATGTCTGAACTAATGGAACCAATTTCAGACTGATACAAAATTAAGAAAGATCTCATGATTTAATATTCAATATAGACAAGAAAATTGTATTACAAATTTACAATGGCTATACATAGTTTTTGTTACATGACTATTAAAGATGAAAAACAGGTCAATAAGTATTTCAGCATTGCAGAGTATCTAATAATTCTTGTGGGGAGATATCCTCATATGAGAGGAAAATTGTAGTGTCAAATTCAAGATCACGATAAAATTTACTTGGCCAAAAACATACCTGAAATCCACTTAGAAGAGTTTCCATCTGTGACAAGATACTATCACAATCATGAATTTGATCATGAAGAGAAACTAGATTATCACTTTCTTTAATATAATCCTGCAATAAAAGGAACAATAGGAAAACAAAAGATCAAATCAAGCAAAAGCAAAAGCATTAGGTGAGTACAAACAACCACACTCAATGGATATTCATAGTAACCAGGATAAGCAAAATAAAATGGAGTAGCTGCTACAATTTTCAGAAAATTGACCACAAACCTGAATTGAATCCAATTCAACTTTGCGCAAATCGTTCTCAACTCCTTTTGTATAATCCCTAAGTTTGGTACCCTTAGACAGTATATTTGCAACTACCTACACAAAACAAAGCAACATAATAACTTAACATACGCCGATCCATTTCAATAGCAGTGTTTTCAACACAACGACAATGAAGTGACTCACATCATTGTTCTTACACTCTTCTAGTTCCTGTTCTAGTCCTTCCAAAGATATATCATCGCTGCAAAATCAAGTTAACCGAAACATATAAAACAAGTAGCAACATGATTTTGATTCTAGAGCTGCATGCTCAAAAGTGCGCAAACTGAAAATAAACTTAGTAGAAAGTGAATAAGACCTGCTGGGATCATCTTCCAAAGTCAGGTCTCCAACAAACGCTCCCAAATCGAACACATTCTTCTGCGCATCGTTGGTTTCACCGACAGAGGGACTCTGCAGAGAGCCGAATCAGCAGAAGATAAAGAGAGAAATGAAAATTGGTGATAACAATTGACTGAAACTGGGAACTAGAATCGTTCAGCTGAAGTGCAATTGAAAACAAAGGTGACGGGGTTCGCACCGCTGTGGCTTCGGCAACATCGGCCATTGTTGGCGATAATGTGAAGTGTGATTACTGACTGGATTATTAGAAGAAGCGCGGCTTCAGGTTCAGCGTCGTCAAAATCAAATGCAACACATCGTTGTTTGCTAATTAGATTAGATGAGATCTGAATGGATCCACGAGAAGAAACTACAGAGCCGTACCCGATACCAGTCGAAACAAACTAAAGAGGATGGTGGGATCCGGGAACCAAACCAAATTAAATTACCATATCATTTCTATAATTTACTGTAGAACCCAAATAAACTTTTCATTACAGCAAAATAATGAATAATAAATAAATACACAAAGCTTTTTTTTATCCGTTAAATATTTGAGCCTTTTTTTTTCAGTATAATCCTAGTAATTCCAAGGTGTTGACAACATTATATTTGAATTCAGAAAAAAAAAAAATTTATATCGGTAATCTGTTAAAATTTATTAAAATAAATAAATAAATATATATATATATATATATATATATATATATATATATATATATATATATATATAGAGAGAGATTTCACAACTAAATCAATGGAAATAAATAATTAAATAATTGTAAAATTTACCAATATTAATGATTTTTTTAATAATAAAAAAAAAAACCAACAATCACCTTCATAAAAGTCTCTAAAAATAAAATGTTTCAGAAAACATCGATAACATTTTTCAATTTTCAAATGAAGATTATTATCCAAAATTATAGGATCGTGATATTCACCCCTTTTTCTTTTAACCTTTTTTTTTACTTTCCTTTTACCTCCACTTTCTTCCTCTTTATTTTTACAATGGATTTATGTTTCCTTGCAATATTTAAATGTTTTTTTTATAGCACTTCAAAAATTCTTAAAACATTACTATTATCATATATATATATATATATATATTTTTTTTTTTTAAAAAAAAATTATATATATAATTGTTTGTATGTTATTATATATAAATTACAAATTTACTCCTCCTTACGGCCTTGCCAACATATTTATGACGGGATGATGTTCTACTTTCTTAAAAATATCTAATGAAACAAAGAGTCAAAAAGTTATTTTCGTTGCATTCGATATTTTTATATAAAAAAAAATCCATTAAGCATATTTTATAAAGACTTAATTCTACTTTTTTGATAAATTTTTCTCTTAACTTGTTCAATTAACATATTTTATCTCCGTTTAAAAAAAAAAAAAGACTTACAATTTTTTTTTCTTTTATTGTTGAGATGATCATACAGTATTAAAATAATTTTTTTTATCATAAATTTTATTCTCTTATGTCACCTAAACGACATTCAACAAAAAAGAATGTCACCTAAACGAGGAAAGATAAAATTTATAATTTTTAAAAAAATATTAAGAATAAAATATGTCATTTGTTAAATATAAGTATCTATTTAAAATTATAATTATAAGTATTTATAAAATAAATAATTATTAGATAATTGATTAATTATTTCATAAATAGATAAAATTTATTTTTTAAAATAAATAAAAAATAACTTATTTTAAATAAAAATAATATAAAAAAACATACTTAAAAAAATATAAATAATTATTTATTTTATTAAATAAATTATTATTTCATTAAATAATTTAAACAAACCAGTCAATTAAGCCGATGGGCGGAAAGCATAATAGGCGATGCTTGGGCTGGTGACGGCGTCGTTTGGGAAAAGGCATGAAGAGCGGTGATTGTGAATCGGGAGGCATTTTCTATTTCCATTTTCATTTTGAATTGGGCGAGCAGAGCAGACATCAAGTGAAGTGAAGAAGAAAGAGTGTTCGAAAATGTTCAAGCTCTCTCGCGTGCTCCCTCTTACTTCCACTTCCAGGTACTCACTGTTACTTAGTACTTCTCTTTCTTTCAACTATCTATCTATTCACTGTCACTTGTGACTTATGAGAATACAACCGTTGACACATGGTGGCCCTGGACCATGCTTATGCAAAATAACATGGAATCTCGTTTACTAGACCGTGCTTATGCAAAATAAACATATGTTAGATTAGATTAATCTACATAGTAACATCACGAAATGCATTTAATATATCTTGCAAATTTGTGAAGCAGGCATAGGCTGTTGGAAGTGCTGTCGTCTACGAAAGTTGGAGTTGGTTTTACCTATTCAGCTGGCATTTCTACTGCTACAAATAACTATGCTGCCAAAGGCATTTCTTTATAACTATACAAGTCTTTCTTTATTGTTTTGCTACCTGTTTTCTGGGTTGATATTGAACTTGAACATAAACTTACAGGATATGCTTCGGATCGAATATTCGCTCCTTATACTGTTTACAAGGGCAAAGCTGCATTCTCGTTGATTCCTTGTCTTCCAACTTTCACTAAGTTGGATGTAAGATTGTGGTTTTCTTTTAACAAATTTATTCAATTTGTTCGTGTTCTATTAACTAAACGTCATTCTTGTCAGTCTGGGTCTGTTGTAGTTGATCGACGTGGTTCAATCATGATGACTTTCATGCATTCTGTTGGGGAGCGCAAATATGACTGGGAGAAGAGACAGGTAATTATTCTTGCTATTCCATTTGCATGGTTAAAGTTATCTCCCTCTTATAGTAATTACTCTTTTGTAGAGATTTGCTCTCTCAGCAACTGAAGTTGGTTCTTTGATAACCATAGGCGCTCAAGATTCCTGTGATTTCTTTCATGACCCCTCAATGTTATCAAGGTTTGTTTCATGGCTCTTGGATTAGTTTTTGATGGGCAACTAATTATCATATGGGAGAACCATAATGGGGTTGAATCAGTAGTACATTATCATTAGCCTATTAATAAGATTTTTTTTTTTTATCTTTATACCACTTCAAAGATAATTAGTGATGGTTTAGTAAGCACCTTATGTTGCAGTAATGCTGGTCAAGTAAGGAAGAGCTTATCAATTAAGCCTCATTCAAATGGCTACTTTGTGTCTTTGAGTAAGATATTTTTTGTTAAGTTTTTTCTCCTTTTGTGCTGCTTACTATAGATTGCACAATGCCACGTTTGCTGAGTGTTGCACCTTCTTTGGCAGCTGTCGTCAACAACCTGTTAAACACCAACGACTACTTCAGTGTTCCTGTCACAACTGCTGAGTTTGCTGTAATGAAGACAGCTTGCACTGTATGACTTTTATCTGCTTAGTTTCTCATAAGTTTGCGATAATTATATTACAGCTTTAACTAGTTATGGACTGACGAGTTTCTGCTTGCAATATTTATGAAATAAGAATGGAGAGGGTTATATGTTATCTTGTCAAAAATTCTTTCTAACACTGAAGTGATAAATTGATAAAGAAAATAATTATCCTGTCATTCTGCATGCATATTATTCCATTAATCTTTAATCAGCACAGTTCTTGTCTTGAAACATTGGTTAATACATTACAATAATGCCTTGAATCTTGATTCAACATTGTGGTCCATTAAATTTATCAGCCTTCTAATCCAGAATTTAGAATTTCAAACTGCCCGGTGTGTTTCTCTTGACATTTTTTTAACATTCTTGAACTATTTTCTGCACAGATGACCTTGTTTGCAACAACCCACTTTTTTGTTTTTCGGTGAGGATTGAAATAAAGTTGAATACATGTTATTTTGTTTACTGCAAAAAACTGTCATGGTTTTTATTTCCTTCATAATTTACTGCAGATAAATAAAACTTTAAATCAGTATATATAAAACTGTTCTAGTCATTAAACTGGTGAAGGTATTCAATATTTATGGTTCACTAGTCTAAGCATGGTTGAAGTTGAACCAAACATATACACACCCACACACAAACCATGGTCCTGCAAGAAAAAAAGAATCCAATAAGAGGTTAAATAATGATCATCCTACAAATATAACATGACATAAAACATTAAAGCAGAGAGGCTGAAACGGTAACTATGGTGTTGCTTGATGCTTCGAATTCTAGCATTGGACACTCAGTCAAACATACAACATATATAAAAGCTAAGAGGAAGTTATATTTGCAAGTCCCTCATAGGATAATGAGTACAACATTTATGAAAAGTAAAAGGGAGGCAAGTCATATCATGCCTTGCTTATATGCAGGTCTTTGTAGTTTGAAACTGCTTCATCATTTGGCTAAAGTATTCTTTCTGGATGAATTATTATTAACTTTTTGAAAGGTTCAAACTACCAGTTATTTGCTTAGCCTGTTTTGCGAACTGATGGATACCTGGCTAGCTAGGAGCATTCATGCTGAGTTTCTTTATTCGTGGAGCTAGGATCCAGTTCTTACTTCATAGTCCCTGCTTGTTTATTGAGTGGCTTTGGACTCAGTTATACACATATGATCCCTAATCCTTCTTGGATGATTAGTTTTAATAATTTTCTGTTAATTCTATTAATAAAAGTTAGTTACTTTCAGTTTTCTCTGTTTCCTTCTTTCTGATATTTTGCGGTTATGGTAGTCAGTCATCCGAACAGGTTGTAGAAAGCCATGGCAACAGATTCAATGAAACTTGAATTCCATTTTCATCTCTACATTTGTTCTAACATTCTTTGCTCGCCTCCTTGCTACTTGTTAAGAGATTTGTCACTTATTAATGTGTCTTTTGATGCAGTTTGCATTGCCACACATTATGGGTTGGGACCAGATAACTAATCAGCAATCCAGAGGCATAGTTAGCCTTCAACCAAAGGGTGTCTCTAAAGTTTCAGACTTGGAATGGGAAAAATGAATTGCTGCAGAGGAATATGCGAATATGAAATGGATCCTTTTTTGGTTCGCAATTCTACCAATTTGAAGACTAGGATTGCTAGGGGAAGATGATGTAAATTGCAATCTTTAAGAGATATTTATGTGTTGTTATATAACTTGTTAAACCAGTCTGGTCTTCTGCCTGGCTTTGAAATATTGTAGTATTGGCTGTTTGAAAAATCCTCAATCTGATGGCAACACGTAATATCAGTCGTTAAATGCTAGCAAGTTTAACTGTGAGTTGATGATTGTGTCCAGTCTTTCCACATCAATAAATTTTAAAATACCTAGTTTTTTAATGGATATTTTCACAGGTATAATTCTAATAATAACTCCATCACCAAGGGTCTTGCAAAGTTTTCTTCTGTTAATGATAGTTACGCATTGTGAGTGATGTTAGTTTTTGATCTAGTGGATTGGAGACATTCTGTTTTTAATTTAGGATAAAAAAAAAAAAAGTAAGTCAAGGAGTAAGGGTTTTTTTTTTTTTTTTTTATGAATAAAGAAATTAAAAAAATGGTACTAAGGCCTACAAAAGAGTGTCCGAGGCATCAGTAACTAAGTAATTCGAAGCTGAAGCTGGACAAAAATTTAATAAAATAAACAAGGAGGAGGATTTGGCTCCTGACTTAGCAAGAATGTCTGCCACATTATTTCCTTGCCTAAGCGTATGCTTGAAGCTAATATTCCAAGGTAGTTGTACGTAATCACGAATGACCGAAACCACACCTGCATGAGGATGAACAACATCGAGCCCCTCAATGATGAATTTCAGAGAAGTGGTAAAATCCGTCTCACAAATAACATTAGAGAAATCTTTTGTGTGGACAAGTTTAATGCCATAGAAAATAGCACACAGCTCAGCGGTGGTGTTTGAAGTAAAACCGCAATTGCCCATATAACCCGTGATCCAATTGCCTGCAAAATCTCGTAGAACGCCACCAAAACCACGACAAGCCAGGATTACCAAAGGAACTACCGTCCGTATTGATCTTGATGTAGTTTTGCGGAGGAGGTTCCCAGTTAACCAGTATCCATCTATTGAGGATGAGCTGGTCAAACTGGTCGAGCTTGTCCCTTTGGCTAGATGTAAAAGAGAACTTATCTGGTTATGCATATACCAGTCTGGCCAAACTATATCGTTAAAAACCACCTCATTCCTTGCACGCCAAATCACCCAGCAAGTGATGTCGAATAAGAGCTGAAAATTTCCTTGAATGTTACTTCGAGCCAAGATGCAAGCATCATCAATGAAGAAATCAAGACCATACTGCAACCGGATGTATTGCCACACCTTACATGCATAGGGACAATCGCGAAGGATGTGAATCCATGTTTCATTGGCATCTCCACACCTGCAACAAGAAGAATCAGTAGTAATATGCCGCATGAAGTGGAAAGAGTTAGTAGGAAGACTCTCTCTATAGGTGAGCCAAATAAAGTGTTTAACATTCTCAGGTAGCTTGAACTTCCACACCTACGACCAGAACTCAACATAGGTAAGATGAAAAGCAGGCTCTCGACTCAACCATGCATAGGCGGACTTGGTATCATACCTTCCCGAGCTAGATGCACTCCACCTAATAATATCCGACATAGAAGGATTAAGAAACAAGTATGGAAGGGTGTTCCGAATGTCTTGGGGCAAGGTTGTAGTAAGGACGTCAAAGTGCCAATAGCCATCAAAATAGATATCCTTAACGCGTAATTGCATGTCCCTTTCATAGACCTCATCTACCATGCCATACAATGGTCCCTCCTCTAACTAAGGATCAAACCAAAATGAGCAATCCCCATCTCCAATCCTAAACATGAAACCTTGTTTGAGATGAGATAAGGCTTTCATGATAGAGGACCAAACATACGAGTTGCTTGTGAAATTCTTAAGGTGAAGAATATTCTTTTGGCCAATATATTTCGCATATAGTAAGCGAACCCATAACTTATCCTTGCCGTGCAAAAGATCCCACACATGCTTGCCAAGTAGGGAAATGTTAGCTTGGCGACATCAACGAATGCCCAAACCTCCTTTGGCACAAGTTTTAAAGATCGTAGACCAATCTATCCAATGATTGTGATTCCCTCCCCAGATGAAGCACCTTAACCTAGAGTCAATTTTATTGCAAATTCCCTCCGGGATCCATAGGTTTTGCATAGAGTAGGAGGGGATAGCAGATATAACTCGATATAGCCAAAGTTACTCACCAGCACGGCTAAGGAGTTGGCCCTTCCAACCTACAATGTGACTATTGACACGGTGCTGTAAGGGAGGCAAAATCCGCCTTAGTGGTCCTACCTACCAAGAGAGGGAACCCCAAGTATCTGCCTGGATTATGAGTGTGTTGGAACTCTAATATAGTGGCGAATTGCTGGATTTTGCTACGTGGAACATTCTTAGAGACGAAGAACTTAGATTTCTGACTATTGGCTTTCAAGACAGAAGCAAGACAAAATAGACAGATAACATCCTAGACCAACTGCACTTAATTTGTTGACGCCTTAGTGAACAACAGGCAATCATCGACAAAAAATAAATGTGATATCTTAGGGCCACCTCTGGAAACCGTAACTGGTTGCCAATCCCCACTACTCACTTTCTCTTGAATGAGAAGTGCTAGCTTCTCCATGCATAGCAGAAAGAGATAAGGTGACATTAGGTTTCCCTGACGAAGACCACGTCTCGGCGAGAAAGAGGGCAATCTCTCATTATTCCATTTTAAGGACAAGGACGTAGTAGTAATGCAGTTCATAACCAAATCTATTGTGCAATCCGGGAAACCCAAATTCCTTCAGAGTCAATCTCAAGAAGCTCCAATCAACCCTATCATAGGCTTTTTCAAAATCAATCTTGAACATAACATATCTAGTCTTTCCAGTCTTCTTATGCATACTATGAACAATCTCTTGGGCGATGATGGCATTATCACAAGTTCCCCTCTTGGGGATGAAGCTACTTTGAAGGGGACCAATGATAGAATCTAAGTGTGGCCGAAGGCGATTCACTAGGACCTTGGAGACCAATTTGAATAGAACATTACAAACACTGATCGGTCTGAAGTCCCTGATGGACGTGGGATTCTCCGACTTAAGAATGGGAACTATCAAAGTGTTAGTAATTTGGGATGGGACAACAGTTGTGGCAAAGATCTCAGCTACCATGCGTGTAATATCATCCTTGATATGTGGCCAGAAGGTTCTAAAAAATATAGGTTGAAATCCGTCTGGCCCAGGGACTTTGTAAGGGTTCATGCTAAAGAAGGCATCATTCACTTCCCATAACGTGACGATAGCGGCTAGGCCAAGGGAGACATGATCCTCTAATCGAGGAACATGCACTAGCTGTAAACAATTGGGAAGACATATAGCAGTAGATTGAAAGAGACCTTGGTAGAACGATTGAGCTTCCTTCTTAATAAGGGATGCATCAGTGCACCAAATATTATCGATAAACAGGCCAGAAATGTTATTCTTGCGTCTTCTGATAACCGTTTGAGTATGAAAGAATTTGGTATTCTTGTTGCCAAATCTTACCCAATTCTCACGGGACTTTTTGAACCATAACATTTCTTCGCGAAAAAGGATTTGGTTGTACTAGTCCTGCAAGGCTTTCTCGAACTGAATCAAGTCGGAAGTAGCCCGAGTCTCTAGTTCTCGGTGGACTCCTTTGATACGAACTTCCAACTTCTTTTTGTCCTGAAAAATATTCCCAAAGACCTCTTTGTTAAAGGTGATAGAGCTGTCACGAACCTTATTAAGCTTATGGAAAGTGTCTCCGATAGTTTGACCCTATGCTTGTGTCACAATATTTGCATACTCCGGGTGGGAAAACCAAGCTGCTTAAAAATGAAAGGAAGGGTTTATGCGAGAATCAGCTTTTCGATAAGAAAGAAGGAGAGGATTGTGGTCCGAGTTGTGAGAGAGAAGAGTTTCCAACAACGCATTAGGGTAGGCAAGACGCCAGTCAGCGTTAGCCACGCACCTATCGAGTTTTTTTTGTATGAATCCCCTTGCTTGAATATTCCTGCGCCACGTGAAGAAGCTCCCTGTTGTTTCCATATCAATAAGGCCACATTGGGTGAGAACGTTGTAAAGAGCATTGGCCCTAGCTTGGTGGAAGGCTCCCCCTGTGATCTCCGATGGTTAAGTAATCTCATTCCAATCGCCAATGACTAGCCACGATCCTTCCATGTCATTACCAATCTTGATCAAGTGGTCCCAAAGAATAGCCCTCACCGTAGAAATAGGGGAGGCATACAGCGCAGAGCAGTTCCACCTACTATTCGCCTTCTCTAACCTGAAGGTAATACATTGATTCGTGAAGTGTAGAAGAGTAAAGTTGACATTCAGCCTTTCTGACAAGACCCAAATACCTCCTGCATGTCCTCTAGCCTCTTGAATAAATACCTTCTCATACCCCAATGACTTCTAAAAATTTTCAACCCTATGGAATTGAACATGAGTTTCGTAGATGAAGAAAATGGAAGGTTTATGGGTTTTAATCATATGTTTGACGTGCCGTTTTGTACAACAGTCAACTGCTCCTCTTATGTTCCATGATATGATTGATATATCTTGTAAACAATTCATGACAACATAATGAAAAGAGGAAGGGAACCTAAGCCATGGTCCTACGTTGGCATGGCTTGGCTTACAGAGACTAACTCTTGAGCCACATTGGCCACCTTCTTACCTTGAGAATCTTCAACCATAACCACATCAATATTAAGGTTCGATGCAATAGCATCAGCATGCACACCAGGTACCGTGGTGTTAACCCCATTTTGATTTACATGATTATTCGCATGAATATTGAACATGGACGATGATGGCGTTGATGTGGGGTTCGGTGGAGTAGTATGAGCTGGAGGTAGTACCTTTTTATTTGTCTCACGTGAATTCATGTTGGTCTTTGCAGCATTTTGAATTAATTGTGCAATAGGGGTAGAAAAATATGAACGTGATCTTTTATGAGCAGGTGGGGCCACGTGACTAGATTGATTTGCATGATTGCTTTTTAAATTTCCCACTTTCTCTTTCTTGCCACAAATATTGGGATTCTGTTGTGGGAGAGAGAATTTATTCTTATCCTTTTTAAGAATAAAATCCCGAGCCATCATATTCTCCTTCTTTTTTGAATTTGAATTATTGTTATTCTGTCTCTTCCTTCGTTGCACAATAAGCCAATCACTATGAACAGGATCATGATTGGCATCTGTTATTTTTGTTGCGGTTTCCACTTGCTCTTCTGAATTAATGGGGACATTAATTTCAATAATTGGAGACGGATCTACTGTTGTTGCGGTGGTTACCGGAGCAATTGGTGGCACTGTTCCTTGTGAGGTTGATAGTGGGGTTTCCAACGGAGATTCTAGTTGCTTCTTAGTGCACTCCCTTGTAACATGGTCGTAACAACCACATGTGGAGCATATACGATGGAGACCTTCATACTCCACTCAATACCAAAAACCTTTCAATCAGACCTTCCCAACAACTGGTTTAGTAAGATCGATTTCAATGCAAACTCGTGCAAACCTGCCTCGCCTTATGTCTTTGGTATTGGAGTCCACCTTAACTAGTTTCCCAATGGTCGTTGCTAGTGCAAGCAAAATGCTTTCATCATAGTAAATAAGGTTGAGACCCGGAAAGCGAATCCACACCAGCGTTTTTTCAATCTTCGCAGATGGAAAGATAAACTCAGGAGACCAACGTTGCACTATAAGGTAATGATCAAATAACATCCAGGGCCCTTCATCCATAACTTTTTGGCGATCACTTACGTTGTCAAACTTCACCATGAAATAACCATTGCCAATGTCCATAATTTCAAAACCCGCATCTAGCTTCCATAGTCTATGTAGCTTATCCCGCATCAAAGAGTAGCCTATACTTTTGCCCAAAAGTTTCACCACTAATGCATCTTGCCAAGGAGCACATAGCCCATCGAACACCTTGTCAGAGATATGAACCATTGGTTTGAGAGGATTATCGTCTTCATATTCAATTTTTGTCAATTGCTGTTGGATTAGATCCACCCTAGGCTTGGGTGCCGGAATGAGTCTATCTCCCATGAACATATGGATGGTCGTGGAGGTGGAGTAGGAAAGGGATGATCGCCGCTGTCATTTGGTGATTCGTTGCCGGAGTCAAGAGCTCTTCATCAAACCTGCAGAGAAAACAAAATCTTGAACCATTAGTCCTTCAAAAAAATCTTGAACTACTAAGGAGTAAGGGTTTGAATTAGATAATACTAAAGTTTAGATAGTTTATCTTATCTAATTTACTTTTTTTACCAATTTTTGTTGGGTAAATATAAAAATTACATTCTCATAGGATAAAATTTATTTTTCACATTGTTAAAAGTAATTAAGGTGCAACCTTCAAGGTCAACAAAGTTCTTATTTTGAAACAATTTTTAAGTTGTAAAATTCGGGTCTAGCTTCCAATCAAATAGGTAAGTTCTACATGATGATAGTTTCCTATCAATGTCCAAGGGAAGAAAACGTGATTAGAGTATATATGTAAAGAATTAGATAAACTTTTCTAAAAGGGCTTACGTCTTTCGAAGTTATATGAAAGAATTTTTGACAAATTATTTATTGGATAAATTAATTTTAATTATAAAAAAATTAATTTTTTTTTCTAGAAATTTTTCTAAAAAAATTTAATCAAATAAACCATAAATAAGATTCGTAACTTCTTGCCTAGTGAGATTTGTAACTTCTTCCCATAAACATTATAATAATTGAAATCTTTGATTACATCCTCAAATATATAATAGAATAATTAATATTTAAACAAAAACAGAATAATAGAAATTTTATGGAATTAAAATGGAACCTTTTATGAAAAAAATTGAATCTAAAAACATTTTTTTAATGAATAAGAATTAATCAAATGACGACAAATTGAACAATTAAAATTTTAGTTGATAGGAAGAAAAATTGTAACAAAAATGAAAAAGAGAAAGAAAAATAAGAAAGTTGGACTTCCAACCAAAAATTCAAACGGATCTCCCAAGATAAATTAGTTTTAAAAACATGCCTCAATATTTTGAATTTAAAAAGAATAATTTAAGTTATTTTTAGAGATTTGTTATTTACTTGTTTATATTTCAAATATCTAAGAATTTAAAAATATTATCAGTTTATTTTGATTATAAGATTTGTTTCATTTCTAAGAATAAGATGTTATCAGTATCATCAATTTGAATTTTGTATTATAAACCTAAGAAATAGAAGTTTGATAGGCTCCTTCTTCTGCGGTTCAAAACAATTTCTGTTGAAGCTTTTGGTGGTATTCCTCCATGACTGAAGGTTTACTTATCTTTCATTTATCCCCAGATCTACGTACAGTTTTCTTTCGTTTAACTCCAGAGCAAACAATGTCAATTGAAAGCAAACCTACAGAGTTCGGATTATTAGAGTTGGGTGTTAATTCGTGGCCCAAGTGAGTGATTAAATAAATCTAATCCCTCCAATGCATGCACGTATTGATTGATTGATTGATTGATTTTGTTTTGGTTATATATAGATGGCAAAGTCCCACCGGATCGCGTGAATTCCACACGGAGGCAGAACAGACATTTTTTCTATTGAAAGGGAGAGTGAAGTTTTGGCTGAAAGACTCATCGTATACAATCCCTATTGAGTTTGGTGCTGGTGACCTTGTCAACATACCCAATGGGATTACATGCATATGGGACATCTCCGTTGCAGTCGATGCGCATTACAAGTTCGACCCTTAACTCCAATTCATTTTAATTTTATATATATTTGGATAACTATAGAATCATTCATTTAATTATTTCTCTTTTCTGTCTCTTAAGGTATCAAATAGAGTGTTCATGTACGTGTGTTAATTTATTATATGCATGCAGGACGACGAACCATGGATATTTTTAAATATTAAATATTGAGTATTAATCATTAGATATTTTTAAGGTATAGTGAGTGCTAACCGTTACTAGAAATGTTGTTTTCTTTTACACAATATGCAAAAAGACAATTTTCAGTGTGTATTGTAAAGTCACGCTCACACCCTATAAACATATTTCCGTCAAGTGAAACTTTGTTAAGAAAAAGGTTTTGGAAAAGTTGGTTTTGAACTTAACAAAAGAAAGATAAGAATAGTGTAAGGGAGTGAAAAAAAGAACAATTTAAAACCTTTAAACTCAATCATACAATCCTCAATTCTTTTTGTATAGTTCAATGCTAGTAGTAAGTTTTTAATTTTTAGTTTTTGTCAGGAGAGAGATTAAAATCCATGACACTCTTTCTCCCTTTCCTTTAATTTCACTACCAAATTAACTTCATAACTCCTGATAATCAATTCAAATATTGCACTTCTTGTAACAACAGGATATTAAACTAAGAAAGAAAGAAAAAAACAGAATTAAGCTTGACATTTAATGATATCTGATGAGTGATCACCATTTCCAATCGTGTTTATGCATCCATATACATGTGTCCCGATATTCCTTAATTGCTAGCTTATTGACTACAAGTCTACACATAGATTTCCCTTTGAAAGGAAAGAAAAGGGTGAAGGCAGAAACAAGAATGGAAATGGCTCAGTGAAGTCTAACTGATTGATTATGCGCATTGAGGATTGTTGCCTGGGCCACCATAGTAGAAGTAAGTGCCCCATTCTTTACTATAGGAGCTCTTGATGTCATAGCAATTAGTGTTCTCTGCTAGAATTAAGATATTGTGCACCGAGCTAAGACTATTGTCGGTGTCTACAATCTCAAGATTACGAAAATAGCTTGCTTTTCCAAAACCATCATCAGCAAAGTGGCCGGAGCCCATTTGAGTGGAGGTGTGTTCCCCATTGGCACGTGTGTTAACGACTTCACCACCCCACTCCACCATGGTCGCGTGTGTGGCCAAGTGTGAGAATATCTCTTCTGGCCAATACCCTACCAATGTCCCATCACCAAAACTCATCCACCAATTCCCTACTTTTGGGTCCTAGTTAAATATTGATATATAATTGATTAGTTAATTATTTGCAGAAAATCTAAATGAAATTCTCTTGAAACGAATGAACCTTCCAAATGAGGATGGTGATGTCATATTGGTTGGAATCAAAAGATGAGATGGGGGAAATGGCAGCTCCGACGGCTATCCTGGCATTTGTTTGGACAAAACCGGCACAAAGAAGGTTGTAGCATCCTGTTGCTTGATATGAGTCACTCTGCAAAACAAAAAAAGAATATAATTAAGTCGCTAAGTAGTAAGTAGTATATATATTTGTTTATGATATGAAGAAATGGATGCTGACCGTCCAGTAAGTAAATAATCTGGGCCTACTGTCACCATAAAGCTCCGGACTGACCTGACTAGTAGAACAATCAAAGCTTTAGATATCATTTCTATTATTTCTGTTCTGTAAGTAAAATAGAATACCTGCCATCCAGCTTCAATGCTGTTGAGATCTGAGCCATCAAAGGATCCAGAAAGAATCCAAATTTGAGAGAGACTGAACTCGTTCACTACTTCGATCCAAGGTTCCCACACATTTATTGTTGCCTTTGCACCGTACACCTCCTGTGCTGATCCAGTGTATGCGATCGCATGCTACATATTATACACACACTAAATCATTTATCATTTGCATCATGCATATTACCTTACACTTTTTTCTATCTCTCATAATTATAAGCTTTATTATATGAAAATATTGTTACGAATTCAATAATTGAAAATAAAGACTGGATATTTGCAGAATTAAATTACCAAATGAGCGACTGTAAATGCTTAGTGGGCCTCGGTCAAAATATTGACACGCATTTATAACAATGACATTAATTGCCAACGCCTTATTTATGGCAAAATTAAAAATAAAATAAAATAATACTGGTACTTCTTGGAATTTTACTTTCACATTTAGAATTGTCAACTATACAATATTTTGAAATTCACGAAATGTTTGTTCATATATTCTACTATCATTTTGAGTGTCTTTTTTTGTTCGTATTCACCACTCACCAGCTTGTGATTTCTAAATATATATAGTCCATGTTATAAATATATAGAGTAAAGTAGATTTGATTTCCTTTAAGAGAAAAAAAAATGTCATACACGGGGCAATGTGAAAAATATTTTATATCATCACTCATTCATAAATTTAATAATTTTTAGAGTAACAATTATTTTTAAAATGACCTAAGCTGTTTTAGTTACATAACTCTAAAGAAAAATAAATTAATAGTATAATAAACAGAACAAAATTTATGCATCTCAATGTAAAATTATTTTAAATAGTCTTTCAGTTACAATCCTCTACTTACAGTTAAATAATTAACTTTTATAATGTAAAATGATTTCCTGAATAAGCATTTTACTCTATAAATGCGATAGGGTGAGTGAATGTATAGAGATGCTCCTTTGAATAATTGTTGAACTGAAACGTAGTACCTCATGGCCATTGGCGCTGACTACATCGGGGGTCGTAGTAGTAGTAGTAAGAGGAAAGCGTCGTGGTTTCTTTCCAAAGTCAAACAACGACTTTGCTCTCAACACGTCATGCACTGTGCTCCGCCGTATCGGAACCGTTCCCTTTGGACACCGAGTTCCATTTTGATGCCACATTTGCCATGCACTCTTCATTTCCATCTCCTTCTTCATACCCCTGGGCATCTTCGTTGGTGCTTTCTGTGTATAAATGCGTTAAATTTATCAAATGAAAATATCTAATGATTTGAATGATGGAGGTGTGTACGTACCTGGATCTTGTGATTCTTTAAAAGGGGATGGTCTAAAGCTGGTTGTTTTCTTTTGTGGACACAATCTATGAGATCACCATCTGGACTCTGAAATAATAATACTAAGATTCCAATCAAGCAATGACATTTATTTAGCATATAATTACGTACCTCTATGGTTAGGACAGGGGGCTTGTTAATGTTGTCCAAGTGTCTCTGAATCCTTTGGAGTCTCAAGCTGCTGACTTTCTTATTATACCTTATTGTGTAATTAAGGGTGCTGCTGGTTTCAACCTCAACCGTTTGTAGAAGAAGAAGGGCCAGGAAGAAACCAAGAAGCTGTAGGAGAAGATGACTGGGAGCAGTACCCATTGTTTTTCACTTTCTCTTTCAGTGTCAAGAAATTAGAAAATGGGTAAAGTGGAGGAAAACCATTACTAGCAAAGAAAACAGCACAAACAAAGAAACTCTCTCTCTCTTTCTTAATACTGTAGTATTAATGGCAAGGATGGGGTGGTGGGTGGGGTTAATTAAGGTGGTGCTCAGAGACCCTCTTGGACTTTCAGCATCAATATCATGATTGCTTGCATTTGATTCATCTATCTACACAAACAATACAATAGTTGGAGAGTGCACAAACGTTGATGATGAAGCAAATTAAATTTAAGTTAAGGAGAAAGTTTCATTGCATATGGTTGTGGCTTGCCTGGCTGGCCTCAAATTCGAACTTAATGAAAGCAAAATAAAAACGCAGACCTACCCAACTGAAAACAATCCCCTTTTTATTGCACTTCTTCAATGTGCATCTGCCACCATACACTTTGCCATTAATATTTCCCCTTCAAACCGAATACACTACTAATGCTTGCCTCCTTCTCTTCTTTTACTGTTTTGTTCTGCCTCTATACCCTAATTTGTTTTGCTTGTTTTTTTTCTTTTCTTTTCTCGTTGAATAAATAAAAAACTGACAAATTAATTCAACACAAGTGGTGGGGATGTGTTTTATTGCCACGCGGGCAACTTTTCAATGTTATCGCCTAAAATTATGTAAGCAAATGATCTGTGTATATAGCCTAGCCATGCCTCTAATTAATGAACAACATTTGTATATTCACCTTTGTATTTACTTTAGAGTAATAATGTACCGTTTTGGTTTTTTACATCCCCTCCTCATAATGAGCTAGTGATACTATTCTTAGTTTCTTACAATAACTTTTTTATACTGTATTACTTTTTCTTTTTTTGTTTCTCTCTATAACATCACTTATATTTTTCTCTGTTTTGTTCTAATTTCTCTCTTAACTACAAAAAATGCGGTGAAGAAAATGAGAAATGCCTATATATTGCACCTCTTATATGTCTATTGTCACATGTGTCAATAATTTTTAACTAATTTAGATTAAAATTATTTAAATAAGAACGACAATAAACACATCAGAGTGATAATAAATACAGTCGAAAAAATGTAATGGGAGCAGAATTTCTCTTTCATGATTTTATCTTTCTCTTTTCTTGTTGCAATCATTATATTTTTTTAATATTAAACCATGTTAAAGCATAAGAAGAATCTAAATGAAGGAACCTACAGAAGACGAGTGTAAAAAGAAAGAAAGGATATATTAAAAGAGACTTGTGCACTAGAGTTTGCTATTGATATCTTCGAGTTTTTGATTGAGCAGTTAACTTTACTTACCAAAGTAAGTATAAGACGTGATTTAAGATATAAAATTGAATCTCCACTGGAATCTACGTACCTAGGGTTTGGACTTTAAGACATCAAGATCGAAGTAAGAAATCATTTAGTCAACGTATTGGGGGAGGCTTCTCTCTGTTTTTTTAAGAGAGAGATTCATTTGAACATGTGTTTTAGAAACGCACGGCCATCCATATGACATGGAAACTAGTACAAGTATGAGAATACAGTATTTAAATCAGGTAAGCTTCTAATCGCGAATCTCGAATTATTCTTTATTGAAGACAAAATTTTAGTTGTCAGTGATGTGCAGTGTATCATATTAATTTGCAGCTATAGTAGTTAGAGTCTGATAACAAGTTTTTCTAATGGTTTATCGCACTTATTAAAAAATACATTAAAAATATATTATAAAAAAACATTAAAAATATATTATACAGTGTTTCAAATTATTAAAAAAATGACTATTTTATATTTTTAATATAAGAAATACTTTTTAATAAAAAAAAAAGTTATATTCTTATATATCCACTTCCACTACTCAAGGATACACATTAGAGAAACCGACTTATACTTTGACAATTCCATATATTAATATCAATCAATTAGCCGGTAAGACTCTCACAGGAATCTTCATGATTAAAATTCTCCATCTAGTACCAGGAAAAAAATTTCTAGACAAGGTTTTCATTAATCTCTGCTGTCAACCTTAAATAAAGCAAATAAAGCATACCCATTGGTCTTCAATCATTAAGGGTGTGTTAGTATACACTTTCAAAATGCATTGAATGATGATAAATTGAGCTTTCTAATGCACAAGCTACACTCAAAAACTTTGAAATAAAAGCACATTCACATTCAAATCAAACCTAAAATAAACATGCACTAAACTAAATTGAAGTTTCAAAGACATATAGTAATCTGCTCCCTGCTTTATTCATTGAAACATGGTTAGTATTTGCCTATACCATTTAGTATCTCTTAATCAATTACTTAATTAGTCGATATACTACTTCCGACAAGTATTGATTAAGAGTAGTTCTAGAAAAAATTTAATGCGGCATTAGTTTTTTAAAACATCTATTTTATAATATATTTTTTTCTCTTGAAAACGGAGGAAGAATAATCAAGCAAACTTCAAGTCAAGAGTAAGGGTGATTAAGTCATTATCGTGATGAACTCGCTTAGAAGGCAAGGAATAAATTACGGACAATAATGAATTAATTTGTTTAAATTTATTTAGTAAAATAATAACTTATTTTAATAAAAGAAGTAATTATACATATTTTTAATATACTTATTTAAATTATTTTTACTTAAAATAATTTTTTTTATTTTTTTTAAAAGTAAATCCTATTTTACCAATGAAATAACAAATTTGTCCAATTGAAAACAACAACACCTAATTATTACCTATTTGGCACGACACTAGGTAAAGACATATTTTCCTTTTGAAATTAAATTGTAAAAAAAGTTACAACCATCGAAAAGATAGAAAGAGAAGAAAAACTACAAGTTTAATTATCATGCCCATCATCGTAAAAACTACACAATCAATAATCGATTAACATGTGTTTTGAAACAGCTGAAAAATTAAAATGTTTCAATAATCAATTTTCGTCTGAATAAGTTTCTTGAAAAATAATTGTTTGAAAAAAAAAGGTTTTTTTACTTAATAAAAGTAAAAAAAAAAAAAAAACAGAAAGAAAAAATAAGTTATCAAAAAATCGTAAACTACAAATTTGCAAAGCAATAAAAATATTATTTTAAAAAAAAATTATTCATTTTCAGCTGGTGTGTTCAAATATCAAATGAGAAAATGAATTGACCAACAAACTCTCGGTACAACAAATAGATTTGATCACGAGCTAAAACTACTCCCCTCTATCTAACAAAAACTCAACTAACACCGTAGCATGGACAAAATATTGAAAGTAAAAAATATATTACCACCAAAATTGATTGAGTAAAAAACTTAAATATACAAATAATTCGCCTAATCTAATTTACAATATAGACATAATCAAATACCCAGGCGGAAAAAAATTGGGTAGGGTGCCTCAAATTGCGTATATTTCTTGACTATATCATTGTGCCACCAAAAATTTGGTTATCAACGAGAATTCTGTACTCTGACCAGAGAAGAAAGAGAAGAACACGACACTTGATGAAACACAAACTACTTAGCTACTTGAGGTATCTTGGTCACTGTCATCGCTGTCATCACTGCACAGCAGTAAATACAAGATTTATCAATAACATATTTGTGCATGGATTGTTTGCTTAAGCTCAGGCATTACTTACAAAACCAGTAAAATTGACCAGTTGCATGTCAGATTCATTATCATTTTCTTTTCCCCCTTAAATATATACAGGATTTGGTACTTGCATTGCATAAATTTGAAATGATCATTCTATAGAAATGCATATTTGATTATACAAGTACCTAAATTCAGGAAACTTGGATAGGCGCCTAGCATCCAAGCCAGTGATATACTTCTGTGCTACTTGAACATTTTCTGAACCTGGAAAACCCAAATCCATAAGAGAATTAGAAGAGTCTCTCCATAACAATTATCAGTTGCTAAATCTGACATCCTGTTCTAGTAGACAGAAAGGAAAACCTATTCAATATTACACAATTATGATATTAAAAATGTAGATGTCAGCCAAAACTAAAGATTTTTCATAAAGTGATACATGTTTTTATGGTATGATTAAACATATAAATTTTGGAAGAGGTTTTTGTTGATTCAGAAAGCTGTAAATGAAAGAATGGTACTCAAGTGTTATATAGATTACTGTTTTGGAGTAACAAGTTAGAAACAGATTCAAGCAAGAACTCTACTTGAAACAAATTATATGGTTCTGAAAAAAATGATGTACAGAGGAAAATAAAGGCAGAAAATATCTAATCAGTTCATTAAATTGACAGAGATCATAACTTCACAACGAGGAACTCTACTTGAATCCTATGCTTTACATTACCCTTTATTTCTACATTGTTTTGAACTATCCACCCAAGATAAGTGTGTGATTTGTGAAAGGTATGGTCTTTAAGAATCATCATTATGAAGAATTAATGCACCTCAATACTAAACTAAGCATCCATATACTCTGTTTTACTTCTACTTAAACTTCATATAACACAATGCAGGTGAAAGTACCCTTTGTTAGTTGGAAGGCATGTAGGGCACATCGTTCTGCAGCAAGTCTAACCGGAGTATTTGCATCTTTCATACACTCTGCTAGTGCGGGACCAACAATAGTGCCATGTGACATAATGGCTGGAGGATTTGCCTGTCATGTTTCAGGAATGTAGACCATGTAAATTTTCAACCGCATTACTCTGCAGGTGATATCTTGGTCAAGACAACACTGTTCAAACACATACCTTGGCAACAGTTTTTATAGCAGATAATGCCCTTCTTCTAACTTCACTTGAGTCATCATGTGTGGATGAAACTAGCAATGAAAGAACATCTTTGTAAAGCAGTGTGTCAGAAGGATCCACCTGAGCTCTATGAAGAAGGAGCCTTCCCAATGCATTGGTTGAAGTTTCACGAAGAGGGAACTGTTTTACAGAAAATTGAATAAAATCAGACAATAGCAATATAAATAACTAGTTAGACTTCAGAAATAAACACAATGAATTCTGAAAAAATTATAAAAAATAATCTGGATTTTAGGCCAGATTTGAGATCAAACACCAACAAACAGGGTTTTTCCCAGGGCAAGACTTAATTGCCATCTACATTCTACAAATCTCACAACCTATATATCACTATAACTATCACATCATAACAAATAATTGCCAAATTTGAAATTTAATAAAAAAAAAAAAAACTCCTTAGTTACTTCCAAATGCAGAATTAAACTGCCTAATTCAGAAACTTGGCCTACCAAAACTAATTGAGGATTAACATACCTTCTCATCCTTCAGGGTGTCTCTAAGGCAATCTACAATAGTTGGGAACAAGGAAGACGAACAAATTGTTGCTGGATTGTAACGAAATAAGGAAGAGATTGTAAGGATGGAACCATGCCTAGGTGGCCAGCTCGGTGAATTAGCTAGACTTGACAGTTCTTGAATTAACTCTGCCAGCTGAACATCTTCAAGGTACTGGAGTTGTAGTTACAAAAAAATCATAAAAACATTGTAAAAACAAAATCAAACAGTAATGTAGAATTAAGCATCTCCAATAAATCTAGGAAATGAAAGCAAATGTAATAAAATAATCTAGCAACAATATTGTAAGATATGATTGAAATGTTAAGGATATGTTTAGATATGCATTATCTATTAGGATCAATTCCTGATCCTTTCCATGTAATTCCTTTATTATAAATAAACCTCTACTCTACTGTGTGTAGAGAACACAACACATATTAGTAAACCCTTTTTCAACAAATATCAAAATGATCCATTAAAAAAAATTGAACAAAGAGGAAGAGTAACATATTTTAGTCAATCAAATAAGGAAAGAAGATTAAAGTTAACAAAGAAACATGTCAGTAAATACAAATCCATTCAATAGCCTACAAACCTGTGTCAAGATACCCAATATGCTAGAAGCATATATTCGAACTCTATCATCATCATGTTGAATTAAATCCTTGAGAACACTGTAAAAACGATTTCTAACAGCAGAGCTCACATTCTTCCCAGCATGCTTCAAGACACCTTTCAAAGCAGTCAGAATAGCTTCCCGAACACCACCATCTGATCCCTAAATAATCAAATTCCAAGAGTTTTGTATTGGATAAGTAACATTCAGCAATACTAAGATGTTAGATTCGCAGTATTGCATCAGCTTAAGTCAAAATAGAAGTAATAAAATCACCTGCAAACTTGACAGCAAATCACTAACTAAAGGGTCAACCCTGGTACTGAGTCCACTGAGCTTCCCAAGCGCAAGGGCAGCACTAGAACGAACAGTTCTGCAGTCACATTTAATCTAATAAGCAAGAATAATAAAATATAGAAGAGATTATGCTAAGAGATTCCCAAAATATCAACATTTTATAACAAGTTAATTACAGTAAAGTATCAAATAGTTAATTAGAACAATTAGTTAGAGGTTGGAAGGGCAGGGGGTTTATCTTAAAAAGGAGGTGACCAAGAGAGTGGAATTCAAGGTTGTAGCATTGAGAAAACAGTGCAGAGGCTCAGTTGTAAAGGAAAATCCTTGGAGGGTATTTCACTCCTTTGACAATTGATATTCAACCGACAACAAAGATTTTTTTCCTTTCAATCTTTCATACAATTTATCTGTACATGTGGGTCTGTAAAAAATTGGTCCAGTGTGGCAAATCACTTGTTGTGGAGGAAATGAAGAATTTAGTGGTGACAACCCTGTGGATAGTGCAATCTTCAAGAAAAGAAAGAAAGAGCAGGTAACATCCATGGATATTGAGTTTTGTGCAGTCTCATCAATTCACCACAACACACTACTGGTGATGGGATTCACCCTTGGAGGAGGATGGATAATCAAAGAATGAGCATTGGGTCACATGTATGATGGATTGCTGGCTAATCTTCCCCTGCCAAAACAGTCAAATAAAGTGTCTGTTTTCTGTTTTCTACCTTTTAGTTTTTATTGTGATGGCTTCTTCCCATGAGGATTTATTATCTCTACATTTGTATCTTCATCTTCTTAATAAATTATTTGTTAATAAAGGAGAAGAATACAAATTAGGAATTAACAATGCTAATAATTCCCTTAAATCAGGCTCTCGCCTTATATTATGGCATAATTAAATGTTGAAGTTTTTGGTTACATAATTTTTACTGCATTCCACCCATTTGAGATTTCCCCACTAAATATTTTGATGTCGTTATCAAGTCATGTGAAATACTGCAAATATTTTATTGAATTGTTTACTAATAAGGTGGCAATTTTTGTCATTGTGGGAAGTTGAAAGTTGATTTGTATCTTTTCAAACCATGACATCAAATCTCCAAAAGTCTAAATTGAATGGATAAGTTGCATGTTTTCCTTAATACTACATGCAGATGGAAATAAGAAACAGGGATTGTTTATTATTTCAAACCTCGTACTATCCTGTAGACACTTGACAAATGTTGTTTGCAACTGAGGAAGAAAAGGCTTCAGGGAGATTCCACCCTTTTTTATCATCGTAGTTAGAGTAGACAAGATGGCACTCTTCACCTGCCATGGGAATCGATCTCCTATTATACGGATAAGAGGCCTATGACAAACAAGATTGGCAAAGTCAGAATGTATAAAAACATGGACAGAAATATTCAATTATAAAATGACATCATTACTCGTTAGAGCTTGCTACACTCAAATATGAAATCCCAACAAATAAAAAAAAGAGCTAAAATATGAAATTTAGAAAACTAATCTACATCAACAATTATTTTCACTAGATACCCTGTTATTGGGATGACAAATTCCTTGAGTGATTGTTCACTGGTCACTTCTATCAGTTCGCCAAGTCCCTGAGCAGCCTGCTCCCTCAATTCAGCAGACCCGCTTATGAGACCCTGTATGCAAAATGTATAACTTTGAGAATGAATTATGTGTGTAAATCTTCCAACTTTATCTTTACCACACCATGTAAGAATAAGAAGCAAGCAATGCAACATAGATAGAATTTTTAAACTCTGTAGAAAAGAAAACAGTTAGCATATTTGTAGTATTATTTAAAAACTGTACATAAATGATATCAAAGCCAGATGAAAAATAATGCATGAATTTTGAAGAAACCCCATGAAAAAGTTGCCCACAAAAAGGTAAGATAAATTGTGTTTTTCATTCAGCTGGAGTGACTGGGGAGACAAAACTGAACAATAAAACAGTGGAACAGCAAAGACCACAGAACAGCATAAACTGATACAACCACAAAAACATAGAAAACGGTCAAATTAATAAGAAGGATAAGCATTTCCTTACTTAATAATATTGCAATTAACTGCAAAGTTCCTAGAAATCTTAGACAGGATAAAAAAAACTATATAAACAAGCCTATACCTATACTAGGTTTCTTTAAATATCCATGCAAAACATGTAATGATCATACAAAATGCAGAAATTTCAATGGAATGAAAAGAGTACTTGGAGAAATATTGGCAATATGGGCTGAAGTGCTTTTGGAAGACAAAAGCCCGGTATGAGAATTGGTCCTCCCTGCAGGGCAATTATACACAAAACACATTCACAAATTAGCAATTAGGAACCAAAAACAATATCTGAAAGTCCCAGTTAGGAATTAGTTTAATAGTGCCTCACCTTCTTCTTCCTTCGTTCCTTATCTCGGGATGTTGACACGGCATCACGGACAAGTTTTATATAAGAAGGCAGCACTTCCTTGGGTACTGAAATAATGACCCTTGACAAAGCTTCCCATGCAACCTAATTACAAGCAAATTATAACAATATACTATATAGAGGATCTATGTATAATATCAACAACTCCAACACTTACAGTAACAGTAGATGAATCAGGATCACTTAGTAAAATGATTAGAGTAGATATCATGTTTGGAGCTTCATCAACCAGATATAACTTGCTATTTTTGAAGAAATATCCTATCAGATATGAACTAGATCTTCTGACAGCAGCCTGTAGACACATCATCAAAAAGAGAATAAATTGTAGGGAGGGCATGTAGGAGATAGATGAAGGGCATTAAATTATATCAGTTGTTACAAGAAAATTACCTGACTATCATTAACACCTTTGACAAGCTCTGATATGAGTGGCTCAATACCTTCTTCATCAATAACTAAGACCACTGTTTCAGCGGCTTCCTTAGCTAAAGTTTGAACCTCCTAAAATATCAACAACCAACAAAAAGGATAAAATTTGTCCAAATAAATCCGCATTCTATAAGGTCAAAACTCAATAGTCACATGAAGATGCAAGCATGATGTCTGAATTCTGAAAAGTATCTCTCCAAATAATGTGAGCATAGTCTACCTTATCATCATCACTCATTGCTGATAGCAAAGGAGGAAGCACAGTACCAAGATGAAAGTTAAGACCAGGCCCAGCAACCTCTGCTAAAGCACCTAAAGCATGTGCATTGAAGGCACTGGACAGGTACCAAGAAAGTTCTTAGTTAAGATGCAAGTGCTATTTGATCTATAGAACAAATGGATTAAAACAGAAAGACACATACGACAATGGAGGATGAACCAGTTTGGGTAAAATGTGAGGCAATACTGCACTTGTTCTGACACTACAAATAAGGAAAAATGCAAAAGTTTAGTTTAAAACAACAAGAAAGTGGGACATATAATATAACTTCACAAAATGAAATTTGTCACTGCACATTTTACCTCAAAATTTGCTTAAGGCCATCAAGTGCAGTATCAGAAGTTTCATCATCCTCCAATGCATGAAGAAGAGTTGGAACAATCTCATCAATAGCTAGCATTCCGGCACTCTACATTCCAAATTTGGGGGATATGGTGTAGTAAAATAATTGAATTTTAATCACTAGTCACCACTAATAAAAACAAAACAAAAAATTACAGTAAAAGCCACAACCTTATACAAAGTACTGAATGCTAAGCCAGCTGATTCACGAACCTCAGACACACTGTAAACATATCCCACTAAATATCAGATAATGCAATCTAAAAATTCTGCAAACAGTGAAATAAGAATAAATGCACAAACCTATCACAGAGGGCTGTCCGAATAGTTGGAATGAGTTCATTCATGAAAGTCAACAACTGGCTCTTACCAGCACTTGCCATCACTTCACTCAGACCCACACATACACCCTTACAACAAATCAAATTCATAATTGTATCGAATAACAAGTAATGAGCTATAGAATCTGTGATACAACCAGTGTAAAATTTTGTTCATTGTGAGGAAATAAAAAAATTCCAACCCCATACACTAGTCTAACCTGTCTTCTGCTGCTGCTGGGGTCACTCAGGCCCTGGGATAAGATTGGAATTATCAAGGGAAGTACCCGTTCACCAAGCTTCCTGACAAGCTCACCCAGTGATCGTCCAGCAACCTACATTAGCAATAGGGATATGTAATTTCTGCAAGCTATGATGGAAAATAGGTTGACACAAATATAAGTGCAAACCTGCCGCCTTTCCGATGATGATGATGCAAGGGATATAATTAAAGTATCCATCAGAACTGGCATAATTTCCCTAAGAGTCTTTGGAGTATTTGCCACAATAGTTTTCCACACATGTAATGCAGCCTGAAAAAAGAAAAAATGTATTCAGTCTTTACATTTGTTGAGGATATTCCAATAATAATAGACTATATTGCCTAAAACAAGAGTAAATGTAGTAGTCATTACCTGACGTACTGACAAACTAACATCAGCTCGGACCATATACAATGCAGCAAGTACTTCATTACGTTTCTCACGCCCCAGAACCTCAATGATGGCACGTCCATGTGCCTCAGTACTAGAACCTTCATCATCACTGCCCCCCTCAAGCAAAGCTTTACCAGAAGTTCCAGCAACCTGAAACAAATAAATTGCCTCATAAGTCAAATCAAGCTCTGTGAAGGAGTTGCTCTAGGATGAGCAACACATACTTTGAATAATAGATCACCCAACAGCTCGACTGAGCTTTGTCGAATACGCCAACTATCATTAAAAATGCCATCCTCAACAGCAGGAAGGAGAAGAGGTAGAGAACTGTAGGAAAAAAATTATTAATTGTTATTAGAAATTGGTGAGATGAGAACGAGAGAGAAAATAGAGGGAAGGAAAAGAAAAATCTCAGAAAACTGAGATTGGCACAGCATCCCCACCTGTGGCATATATCACAAGTATAATTCAATCATTAGTGATAATTTCTTACATTAATAGTTCAACAGTATACTAACATTAGAGTTTCCACAAACACATTTTACCAGAAGTAGGACCAATAAAAAGTATTAACCATGCAACACAAAAAAAAAAATGATATAATAAAACATACGTTGTTGCATAATGCTCAACCAGGACATGGCCAGCCCCTAGGGCAGCATCTCGTACAGATTCATTCTCATCAGCAAGACCTATAAAAATTGATAAAAAGTTAACATGGTAAATTTTCAAAGATAACAAGCCAAGAAATAGCAATAATAAAACATAAATTAACCCTGAAAAAAATATCATACCATCTAGAATAGCAGGCAGCACCTGGGGGAGATAGTTTTGAAACTGGACTCCTAATGATCGTGGTAAATACTAAAAGAATATTTTGGAAAAATGATTAAATAAAGTCTTCAAAAATAATCTTCCAAAATTCCAATGGTGATTTGTGAAAATTACTGCACTTTCACTATTTACCTTGAACAGGGTCAAGTATCCATCTCGTACAGAAGCTTTTTGATGGGAACAATTTCGAATAATATCAGGAAGTACATGCTCAAAGAATTCAATCCCAAGAGCAGCTAACACCTGTAAAAGAATAACAGGTCAAAAGAAAAATATGCTAAAATGGTTTCCTTAAAGAATGATTTCAAAGGGAATGACACCATATTGAATTCAAAAAAAATGAAAAGATATTATTTAATAATTGGTAAAAATGATTTTCACACTGAGTAAAGTTTTGAACTGCAGCATGCCAGCATTTATACCGTGCATACATGTGTAAAGTTCAAGATCTAACTAACTAGTCAGCTGTCCAACGGCAAACTAGTAGCTAACTAACTGATAGGTGTGAGAACTGACTTAAAATTAACAGACTTGAAAAACACAACAATAACAAACCGAAAATAACACAAGTAATTCTATTCTACACCAGATTACAACCAATATGTTATCAAATAGTCTTCCTTGATTATTGTCAGTTTCCAGTTCTACTATAAATACCCAGCTTACTTAACAAACCCACAATCCTTGTATTATAATTTTACTGATCAAAAGTGCATATAATTTTCATGTATATGGTTCAATAAAAGACCACCAACATTCGCATAATGGAAAGTTCCCCTAATTTACAAATCATATTTGCAACTTTTCAAACAAATGATCCTCTAGTTTTTTTTAACTATCCTTCTTAACATTTATTTATTCAAAGTTTACTCTCTCCTTTGTAAAAAGGTGTAACTCTATGAAATCCAAAGGCCTTAAAAAGTAAAACCTATTAAAAGAAAAAATCTGACCTCACTCAGCCCTTGAGCTGCTCCGGAGCGTTCAACATTACTATTATCAGACTTCAGTGTCTCAAACAACCATGGAACAAGATCAGGGAAATTATCTTCGCCCATTCCTCCTATAAGGGATCCAATGGCTCTAGCAGCAACTGACCGAACTTCAGGGATAGGATCCACGAGAACCTGCTCTTATAATATATGCATGAAATGAGAAGAAACCAAGGCCAATGAAACAAAAGTAAAAGCAGCAACCTATGCAGATAATAGAATTACCTTTTTTACTTCAGGAAGCAACAATCCTATATATGGAATCATATCCTTTGGTTCTGTAACCAAGGAACACATGTTTCCAACTATTTGTGCTGCCCTCTTTTTAGTGTCAGCACTCCTTTCCCTCAAACCTCTATGTACTATCGGTACCAATAATGCAAGTGAAGGGGCATCAATTGAATTAACAAAGGTTGTCTGCAACCAACCCACAAAATATTAGATAACTAAGGATAAAACTAAACAAAATCAACATAGTAAATGTTGTAAACCTTACTTGGAGAAGAATATCAAGGGAATATTTTGTATGCTCATTAGGATCACTAAGTCCCTTAAGTAGAGTAGGGACAAGAGCAGATATTTCTGGATTCTTTATCACACTCCCAACCTAAATAAAACAAGAAAAAGAAAAACAATAATAACAGAAACAGGAATCAAATGGATAGAAAAGTTCATAAGTCAAGACAAACCTGTTGAAGGGCCATTTGCCCAGCTGACTGGACTTTAGGATGTGTATCAGTCAAAACCTTCAAATAGCAAGATGAGCTAAGGTAACACAATCTATTAGCTTAAAATAGAACTAAAAATGTAATGCTTGCCATTTTATACCTCAGTCAATTTGGGAACAATCTTAGGGAGACACTGAGACAACTGTTGAGGGGCACAGTATGCCATAGCACCAAGTAGTTGTACACTACTCTGTTTTGTCCTCCAAGCTTTATCTTCAAGACCCTGATCAAATAGATTAGCTATGCAATAGTTCAACGAAATAGAAGCATAGTAAGCAAATGTCATATATGTATGTAGGAAATATTGAAGAAACATATCACGACCAACTCAAGCCACATATTAAGCACAGTTGGATTATTGAGATTTGAGAAACATATCACTACCATACTCTCCTTCAGATTACAAGTTGCAACTGGCATTAAAGTTTATTTAGAAACCAAAAACTAGAGAAAATGAGAGAAAAAAAACTATATTCAAAACCCTGAGTGCAAGGAATTTGATAAAACAATAAAAAACATCATATATGAAATGACATAGAACAGCAATAAAACAAAAGAAAAACCCACATTACAAGGATTTACAAGAGGTCATTGAAGTAGCACAACAATTCCCAATAAGTATATGAATAGTGCAGTTTCCAAATGTCTACAAATATAAGATTTGAACAGAATATATTTTAATTCACATGCACAAACAAAGTTTTGGATATGATCAGGCATCTTATTAATATATTAATATATAGTTTAAAATCAAAAGGAGGGCAGGGGGTTTAAACATTTTATGCAGAAAATATCAATCAATTACTTCAAGTCAAGATTTTGAATCTATAAAAGATTTATGACAGGAGTAAAGCACCCAAGCATCATAATGACAATTTAAACTTTTACAAAACAATAGCCAATTTGCATTTTGGCAACTCAAACCACATACTATTGCAGATTTTAATACTGCATATCAAAGCACATATTGTTTATCTGGAGCAGACAAAATGTTTCATCAATCATAATGATAATCAATTGATCACCTTCAAAAGAGATGGAAGGACAAGCTTCACTCCTTGTGCACTAAGTTGAGACATCATTGCACGGGCAGCACATTCAGCTGCTTCCCGGACAGCATTAACTTGATCAGAGAAGGAAACCAAAAGTAATGGTAACATCTGAATTACGTACCTGAACACAATAATTGTGAATATAATTAAAAAAAAAAACACAATATAAAACTAAATTTAAAATAAGTAATTTTATGGACGCTATACTCAGCAACTTACGGTTCAAATAGTCTTCCAAGTGTTTCGCAAAGGCACTCAAATCCAAGTAAAGCTCCTTCACGAGATTTCGCAGAATTCCTGCAGTTTAAAAATAAATTTACATAAAATAATGTAGGTATATTCACTTCAATGGTTAAAAGTCCGATTTAAAAATTGACAGACTTTTTTTAAAAAAAATCAATTCCATACACTGCATAAACTTTAGAAAATAGGTATTGTTTAAGAGAGAGAGAGAGATGTTAACAATAAACTCTCCAACCTTTCAGCAAGACTCTCTTGAAGTGTAATCACAATCCTATACTTTTTCAAGCAAGAGATACCAAATCCCTTAACCAATCCTGCAAGTCCAAAAGCAGCCCCACGCCGTTCTCCATATTTTTCACTTTTCATCAGTTGATCCATCAGCCGATTAACAAGAGTTGCTGCATCATCCTAATGGTTGTAGTAGTATCAAATAACAAAAGAATTCAGTTGAGTAAATCTAGAAAACATCAAAATGCAAGACAATATTAACCTGAAGCATCAACTATGTAATAATGTTCAGGTAAGGCGCTGACAAGCAATCATAACAGCACAAACTTTGTACTTTGAAAACAATGAATTACTCCAAAACAAGCATTTGAATCGTAATTGCAACAATTTGCCACTGGGTTTCAGTATTAATTTCAGTAAAATTATGTGCAACCATATAAATGCATCCAAACACCAAGCATCAAGAACTATTTATATTGGAACTACTGCTTGTGATGATATTTCATACTATCCATCTAATCAACAAAAGAGAGGCAAGAATAAATATGCAAGCAAGGGTTATTTTTTGTTGTATTTTTATTTATTGCTGATAAAGTTGCTCTCCTTTTGTAGAGATCAGTCTAGTAATCTTTTACAAGTCCAGAAGTAAAAGAATCAGATATTAAATGTAAGAGTTCTCTGGCATACTTGTTTTGATTGCATCAATGGGGATAAGCACGCAGAGACTGCCCGTTGAACTGCTTCAGAAGGAGTATTTAAAACATCCAACAGCTTGTCCACAACAGCATGAACCTTAGGATCATCCTGCTCCAAAAAGAATAGAAATAATAGCAAAAGTTATAAAATTCAACTAGCTACCAAAAATAAGAAACAAGGAACAATCTTTAAAATACTAACCTTTGCCAAGTGTTTTGCCAGAGCTCCAGTGAAGATAACCACACCCTCACGAACCAAGTCATATTTTTCTTCGTCTGGAACCTATGATATTGAGGGAGAATTTTTAATCAAGCATCACATACTATAAATGTTTTAAGTGCCAAACTACAAAGAAAGAAAAGAACAATAGGTCGAGTATCCAGCAGATCAATCTCCCACATGATAAGGAACTCACATTTTTGTTTAAGAAGTTCTCAAAGATGGGGAATAACAATGAGACATTATCTTTTCCATTTTTATCAATGATCAATATACCAGCGTTAATCATTCTGCCTCTAACATCAGCATTTGCATCCGCCTGCAAATGAAATCAATCCCAACAGTCAAACGTTGTTATCTCTCTACAGGCAAATAAATATTTTTTTGTAGAAAAGTTACCCTATAGATCAAGGTAACAGTTCACTGACAGCATCAATACAAAACACTATCATCAAAAGAGTAGACTCAGCATTATCGTTTACTTCTAATTATAAACAGACTCTTGTATTCTTCCATCACATTAACATCTATTATTGAGAGTATCAAGCATTAAAAAGTTTTAAATTTATTTCATATCCTTTTCAGACAAGGGACATTTTATTGCACCTTCCTGAACCTGTGTTGAATATGGGCTTAGGCTTATGATATTTAGGTCCTCATAATGTTTTGTTTCAACATCCAAGTTCCCCTTGTTTAGTAGTCTATCAACCAACCTTTATAACAGTAGAATTCTATCCCTTAATTCCTCAAGGATAAGTAATTTTTTGTGGTTGCAAGAGCATATTGTTATTATTGTTCACTCCTTGAATGTGTTGAATGATTTACAATACAATTTGGTGCGAGGTATGGGTTATGTGGCACAACAATTTGCTACGCACATGAATGAATCCCCAATACCCTGATATGCACTCAATGAACCTTAAATCAGACTGCTGTCCATCAATATATTCACCCCAAGAAAATTCTTACTGTACATTGATGAATGAATCTGGTAATGCCAAAAAATGAAAATTCACTGCAAAATTATTGCTATTCTTCTGACATAAGCTCAAATGTGCACAATTCGCACTGAAAAAAAAATGGGTAGAGACAACAAATCAAATATTAACCAGCTAACAAATTTTGATCATCTCAATAGTAAAAATATTTTCATTGTTGAGTCATACAAAGCTATATTAATGCTTACAAAAGATGCTGATTCCAAATGAAAATAGGTTTCAGTTTCAGGATTATAATGAAAATCAAAAAATAAATGCCAGCAAAAAGTTACCAGTGCTCTTGATATTAGAAATGTCATCACAACAGGCAAGTCTTTTGTCCTCAAAACATCAGCTGCAGAATGTAATGCTAAAGCTATCCCTTGCCTACCCAGCCAACCAGCATCAACATTGTCTCCAACACCCATGTCACGAATATACAATGAAAATAAAGTGGAAAGGGACTCCTGAAAATTATCAGTAAATCATGAGACAAAACACATAGCAACAAAGTGAAAATTATAAATCAAACATACTTGTATAGAATCTGGATGTTCATCCAAGGCAGCAGCTAATGCTTCCGCAGCTGCCACGCGAACATTGAAGTTAACATGAGAAAGTGCTTTGTAAAGTCTTGAAAAGTCAGTTCCAAATTCAACCCCATAATGATCCCATATGTCTTCTGCCACTTGAGCCACTGACTGAAATGTTGAAAATAATAAATTAGCTACGATAATATAGTTCGAGTTATAGAAAATTAAATGAACATAATCAAAAAAATAGAAAACAGTAAAAAATCATAATCAGCAGAAGCTACGGTAGCAATACAATGTAAATACAAACCTTAGTAATACAATGTAAATGCAAACCTTAGCAATACAATGTAAATACAAACCTTAGTAATACAATGTAAATGCAAACCTTAGCAATACAATGTAAAGCCTGCTTCATGTGACAATTAAGAATTTTAGTGATTAACTTTAGTTGTTAACTCTATACCCACATTTTTAAGACAATTAGACAGTTTATCTACTCAAGAAATTAGTAAACAAATTTGATAAATAATAAATTAACTACAAAGACTTACATGCATTTCACTGGTATTTTAAATATGGGCAAAAATTTAAAAATAAAAAACCTGTCCAGTGGAAGAAGAAAGTATAAATGGACAAATCTTCAGTCATCAATAATGCCGATTCTATTTTATAAGAAATGAATAAATTAAGCAAAGACTTTTATTGAAGAAGAAATTTTGAAAATAAATTATATGAATAAAAACACATCTCCATGTCTTAATTTTTTTATAGTGTAATAAAATTCAAAATTCAGATTGGGATTGACCAAGTTTAAGCAGAAGAATGATATTTTGAAATGGAGACTGGAGACTAATTAGAGGAAGTACAGTAAAAAATAATTAATTCAGCCATTTACAAGTCCAGTCAGTTGAGTTCTAAAGACATCAGATCTATAAATATAGATTTTCAAGGTAATTTTGAAATGTAAACTTAGCTATATCTATAATAAGCAACAATCGTTGGATGAATTGAACAGTTGATTTCTAATGTCAGCACTCAGCATTTTCTTGATTCTTCCCTCGCTATCATTGTTTTGCTTTTAAGAGTGCAATTTACACACTCCAGAATATAAGTTTGCCAGATTTGACCACTTTCAATACATTTTATTGTCTTTCTAAAAGAAAATGGGCTAAGAATATATAGGAGACCCACACAGAAAAGGCAAAAGCAAAATTAAATATCAATGTAATACAAGAAAACAACAATCTAAAGTGAAATTGGATTGAAAATAAAAGACAGAGACATCAATATCATAACTTTTTAAAAATACTAGTTTATTCTCTATGAACAAGGAAATTAAAGGAGAAACCTTTAGCCATAAGTTTCCAGGGGGAAAAGTTCAAACCTTCTCAGGATCATGTAATGCAATCCATATACTTGTTGCGACCTCAATGTTTTCAGGTAGAGAACGATTAGCAACAGCAGGGATACATTTGACAGCATTCAAGCATGCCATTCTTACATGAACATCTTTTGCATAAACTCCATAAAGTGCCTGTAAAATTAAAAATTGAGAGATAACATAAGGATCGTTACAAAGAGTCAAAGACACAACTACACAATGCAAATAGAGTTGAGCATACATACAGAAGCAACTTCGACAGGTTGCAAACCAAGACTCAACTCATTTAGTGCAGGTCCTATCGATGCTTGATAAGCTGGTACAACACCAAGTGCATGGTAAAGTACCTACAAAAAAGAATATTAATCAGACAATTGGTAAAATAAGAGAACACTAAACAAAGCATGAAATGTTGGGAAAGTACCGATAACATTCGAATCCTAGGAAGAGGTAGATGAGGATCGAGGTGTAAATAAAATATCCGAAGCACATCATCATGAAATTTTGTTTTCTTTGAGCACAGAAGAATTCGCTCAATTATCTGTAGAAAATCAAAGTTAGGAACATAGAAGCCATGGTACACTGATTAAATTGCATTTGAAAGTATAACTGCTTACTGGGAATACAAAAGAAAAAGAATCTACAGGAAGTGCTCCTGATTTACAAGAAATAGATAGGCCATCTAAAATTCGCTCAAAAAGGCCGTGTGGCCTTCCATTGACTTCCTCTTCAGCACCTGATGGAACTAGATCCAGCAGAAGATGAACTTCATCAGTCACAATTAAACGCAAAGCAGTTGAAATGTCAAGGGCCCAATCACATAGAGGGGGGGCAGTGCATCTTGCTAACTTCACCATGGTTTCAAAGGCTTCATAACTTACAATAGGCGATCGCATTAATGGTTCAACAAACTTGACCTGACACGAGTGTTGGATATAGATATAGATATATATTAAAAAAAATGATAGAAATTAAATAATAAACTGTACAGTCTCGATAATTTAGAAACTACCCCCTTAGAAAAGACCAATTAAACTAAACTAAAATGAAGAGCACGGTATTAGAAATGGAGTGGGCCAAAATCAACTCCAAAAACTAGCTCAAAGGGGAAGTATTGCCAAGTTTCAAATGGCCATATTCCCAGCTGATACCGGATAATAACACACCACTAGCCTATGACTAGAATTTGATATGTGAAGGTTACAAGACTGAATATTTACCCATAACCCAACAACATAAAGACGAGATAGGCTTTGCTAACATATTAAAAATGGATTAGATCTAACTCAACCACAAAAGCTAAGACAGTGAGGAAAGATTGCTCAAATCATGTAAGGAGTACTTTAGCCGTAATCCTAACAGATGAGCATCTTAATTAACAATTTTAAATTCAAACTGATTGTAGTTAATTCAAATAGCATCAAATATATGGTAACAAATATTAGTGGGCATCATGCCAATACCATTGAGGGCAGCCTACTATGAGCAAAAACTGAATTAGCGATGGCCATATCCCCAAGAGTTCTTAGCATCAGAGACAGATTTTTCTGTATTTCATGGACTCTATCACGTACAGAAGCTTCCTCCTTAAGTAACAATTCTCTTGCCTCCTCCTTCGCCGTCTTCCCTTTGTCTAAATGAATCACAATAACAGCATAAATAAAAAGCAGCTTGGGTGAACTTTAAATTCAAAACCTAGAAACTAAGACAAACAGAAGTGCAACACTTGCCAGCCTTCTTTGCTGCCTTCCCATTATCCTTTTTCCCTGCACCAGCAGCTTCTCTACTTGGTTGATCTCTCTTCACTGAATGGTTAGATCGGGTATTATCCTGATCAAAGAAACAGCAGAGTATAACTAACTAAAACTCGGGAATGGAGCAAAGAAAATGTAAATGCACCTCGCCATCTTCATCATCATACATCCGGAATCGACCCTTTGCTTGTTTTGTGTTCTTTGCAGTAACAGATTCGGCAACATAAACCCCTTGCTCGGTGGAAAGCATTCCTTCAGGCGTATGGAAGATCTGAAACCATGTGACAAAAAAATTTAATATCATATTTGCCCATAGAGTAAATAAAATTTAAAGTAGTAATCACAAGTTCACAACAAATGGAGGACATTGCACTGATAATATTATTGTGGGTCAATAGACAGTATAAAGTGCATCATGTGAATTACCTGAATGTCATTCTCCGAAAGTGTATCATGAGCAAACCGCTCAGGAAGATTTAGCAAATTCTGGCATTAACAACGTGTGGTAAGATTATCAGCAATCAAAATATACAAATATCAATCAAACCTGAAAAATTACAGAATCCAGCTGAAATATAATCTAAGCAAACATATAAAAATTACATGTCTACCTTTTCAAATTCTATATATGTATCTCCAGGGATTATAGACATCAAGTTGCACAGTGACAATATCGCTGCATTCTGTTCTAGTGGATTAGAACTCTTCAAGCCCATTGGTCCCAGTAAGACCTGCAAAATAATATATCATTCAGCAGTTAGTAAAACATAGTTAACCTTTTATAGGAGATCCATTTTATACATGAATGAGGTCAAACAACTAGTGCAAAAACTGGACACAAATATGTACTTATACAAATAAACAGATGACAAAGAAAGCATATTGAAGTTTCCCTAAGCCATTCAGTTAATTTAGCAAAAGCAAATGATTACAATATAAAGTATATAGCCAGTTCCACTAGGCTATCAGTGTCTCTTCCCAAACAATAGGTGGCAAGTTTTAGATCACAGTAGTCATCCCACATAGCGGTCCCAAAAATGCTACAGCGGGATAGCAAGTAATGGGATGACCACTATTTTGAAGCTGATATACACACAAATTGTACTAACCACACACATTGAATAAACTTTAAAATAAAATCCTAAAATTAAAGACATCTTCATAATTAATGGATAAAGCTGTTAGTGTTGATCAATGGTAGACAACACCCATAGAATAAATAAAAAATTAAAAGGTAGAACTTAGAAGAATTAGAGAGCACAGAACAGGGACTAAAAAACCCATTAGAGACATTGAGAGAGGAGAAACAACAGAGGATAACAGAGCAAAGTAGTATGAGTTGGGTTGGTCAGAACGCTGACAAGCTTGCCAGAAAATGCTGTGATGTCAGATATCTTGCCAGAGAAAGATGGGTATTCATCAGAAAGAAGGATTGGGGTTCCTCAGTCTGTGATCAGGGCATGTGAGGGTGGGAATTGGGTTGCCGATCTGATTAAATGAAAATGGAGGAAAAATCACAAGACTGTCCTCATAAAAATAAAACAGCACCAAACAATGCCATTCCAAGGTCAGAAGAGGGATGTTCGTTCACCCATAAGCAGGAAAGTAGCAGAGATGTCCAAAAATTCATGCGAAAGCAGCTACAATTCACTCTGCTACAACCACTACAGAAAACCAATCCACAACCAGCCACACAAAAGAGACAGGTGCAACGTGATGCAGCTATAGCGGCTCTATCACACATAATAGAGTCAATCCAGTGATTCAAAAAATTGCCACATCAGAAGCGGTAATAATGCAAATGTGCAACAAAATGCAGCAGCTGCATCATTGATTTTACCAAAATATGCAATATACGTTGAAAATAAAATTTGGATATTTAATATTTCATCCCTTCAGAATATGTAAATCACACATAAGCTACTCCAACTATATAGAAGCGCAAAAGATTTGAAGTACATCAATCACACAATTACCTGTAAGAAATTCCCCATGTTAGCTGAAATTATATCAATGACAACAAATTCATGGGTCTGCAGACACTTGGAGAGCCTCTGGAAAAAGAATGAAACAGATTAGATAACAAGTCAAAAAAAAAAAAAACATGTACAATAAATAGTAAATACAGATCCCCTCACCATGTATATTTACAGGCATACAGACATGCAATTTACACTAGTAACTCGTAAAAACAATGATGGTGATCATCTCACAGATAATTATGAAAACCAGACATTTGTAAAAGATAACTATGCAATTTAGACTAGTAAAAGGTAAAAACAATGGCATTTAAATTTAAATGCAAGACATTTATCATTATTATTTATTTTTCTTTCCGTTTTTTAATCACTTGTTTCTTCAAATGTTATTCTAATGTGAAAACTAGTTTCCAGGCATCTTGTTTGTCTACATTAACTTCTAGAATTGTTCCATTCAAATAGCTATCCCACCTTCTCCTCCCATATTGTGAAATGCACTGTACCCATGCATTCAAACTTAAAACTACTAGTGTAATAAAATATTCAAAATAAAAATGACTTGCGTATTTTATAATTAATTCTAAAAGAATTATAAAATAATTAATTACAAAAAATAAGCATAAAAAGTGTTGAAAAGATTAATTTTAAAATAATTAACTAAAAAATAGCTTTTATACTAATTTTAAGTTTTAAAATTTTAAGAATCATCTAGATTGGTTTATTTTGGTGCCCCAAACCTGTTAGAAAAAATGAAGCGCCATATCCAAATCCAGATAATAAATTGGTTAGGCTTTTTATTTGGTTCTTTAGATTTTTTACACAGCCCTAGTACTCACATGATCACTTAAAAAAGTGACATGCATTTATCTTTTAATCTTAATCATTATATATATATATATATATATAATCCAATAATCAATATTCACCATTTCATTGTTCTCATTTCTCACATCAACTAAATGTTCTCACTTGAGTAACTTCCAACACACACACAGAAAGCCAATATACAGTTGATTGATAAAACTTTGGTGCTGCTAAGAGCAAGTTTTTGACTCTTTGGGTTATGAAAAATCAGACAATGATGTATCAAAAATAAACTGGAAGAGAGATGAACCAATGACCAAAAATAAACTAATTGACCAATGCCCACATGTATGGAACCAGTCATATCATTTTTCCAAATAGATCCTGCCACTGTAGGATATAATCATCAATACACACATTTCAATTGAACTGCAACTCATATCAGATTCATTGCTATTATTGGATCACATGCACAAGATGACAGGCACGTTATCAGATAATTAGAAGTGAAATTAGGATATAAGATAGCACACAAGTATGTAAATAACTACCTTCCACACTGCATCTCTTTTTGCACCACCAACTACACATGGGTGATGTGAACAAAGTATTATTCTGAAAAATGATTCTGGAACATGTTTCAGAGCTGCTGGTGACATAATAAGCAGAGCCTTTACCAACACCTCAACTGATGGAATGAACGGAACTTGAGAGTCTAAAGAAATATCAGTATCACTGCAAATTCAAATATAATAGTTTAAAGCAGAATGGAAAGGATTGAGATTGGTAAGAGAAGTACAGAAGTACGACTCAAATGAGGTAGGATACTAAGACCATGTTTGTGATCCTCCATAAACAATAATAGTTAGTGAGGAATGAGGAGTGGTATGAAAAAGAACACAGTTAATCACAGAAAATTGAATTTCCAAAATAGATTATTAGCTTCTCCAGGAATAAGATCTGCAAGATAGGCACAAGCAATATTTACTAGATTGTGGAAGAAGTGGCTCTAACCACATTAGACAAGTGTTTTTTCCAGAAGCAAAACCAAAGATACTAACCAGTGTTACCAGTCTTATAAAACAACATTTTCCACTCATCTGACTATTAATAATTTAGAAAAGCAACAAAAATCCTAAAGGGGAACTTGAAGGGGAAATTTCCAGATAATTTCTGGGCACTGGACAGGAGAAACACTATGCTTTTTGTAGGTCCAAATCTAATAGCAAAATATGCAACTTTTACTACCAAGAAGAGATACCTTTCTGAAATAAACACATCTAAGTCCAGCTGACTTATACAAATTTAATTGATAAATATGAACGTTGGTGTACAATAAACTATTTACCTCATTTTTAAAGCTAAAAGTTTCTCTCCAATCAAAGTAAGGTACTTCAAAAATTCCAAAAATAGATCTTCGGATAACTGTGGAGCAGATGTGATAATCCTCCTAGCAACATTATAAGTCATTCTTCGAATATCCCATCTCGGATGACACATAAAAAAGATCATTAACTGCATGAAGTTAACAATAAGTGGATCAATTTAACAAGTCAACATGGGAATCTGATAAAACGCAAAGTGTTTACCTGTAACATCAATCTGACCGAGAAGTTGGATAATGTACTGCAGAACCAAGAAAATAAAACATAATCAAGCATACAACACATATAGACAAAAACTGTAGTCATCTTTTTAGCATTATAATGGAATTTACCGTTTTAAATGTTCCACAAGAAGCACTTCAAGAAGATCAACACATGCCATGCTATCCTCAAGTGATAGCTTTGAAGCCTGCAGAGCATCTTTTCAGATATGTAGAATAAAACCTGGTAATGCTATTAACAATTTTTAGTTGAGTAATCACCATAGAAATTGGCACAACCGAAGGTTCATTTTGTGATATCAGCGCCCATATCTTTTCCTTTACCAATGTCTCCTCTAGGGAAGTAAAACACCATTGAACAAATGAAAATTTTAGCAAAAACTAAAATAAATAAAACAGAACTAAGCCAGTACTCAAAATTAAGGAATATAAAGATTTCTACTAATACAGACCAGCTTTAATATCAACAGCAGCTATCTTTGCCACTAGTAACAAGGCATATATCCCATCTAAACGTTGCACTGCCTTTGTAAAGCCAGTTTTAACAAGTTGGACAAGAGGGCCAAACAATGGTAGCATCTGAAAATATAGTTGAAACACAACGGAATGAAGTTCACATAGTATGCATAAATTGACAAGCAAGTATAATTAATCAAAATAATGGGTCACCTTTAAGATAGCATCTTCATTTTTGCATATAGCATGTAGACTGCGCAGAAAACCCTTTCTTAAAGTTTCCTTCTCTTTGAGGCCAGAAACCAAAAAGGAAACCAAACTCTCTTGAATGATATCTGTAGATCTAACTGCCCAAGAAGCTATAGCTGACAAAATCACAATTTTAACCTCCTCGTTTCCTGTCAATTAAGTGTGGAGCATTAGTCAGCACCAAATAGTATGATCCTTATAAAGAACTGTTTGCAGAGGATAATGTTATGTAGAAAAGCTCTATCAAATTAAAAGAAACATCATAAAAATTTTAAAGTAATTAAATAAGCTTGCAGAAAGACAACAAAATACCAAAAAAAAAAGTATTACCACCTTTGTTCCTTTTTAAGTGCCTTTCAAGATTTTTGCAAAGGAACCAAGAAATACAATAAATTTTCTTGTTCCTCATAATATAGCTATGAAGCTACCTATTTTACCCTGTTAAAATTTTACTCCACAAGAAATACACATTACTTATTTTCTATTTTCACTCTCACAATAAATGTGAGTTAATTAAAAATTAGGTGGGAAATAAGGGAATAATTGACAAAAAATAACTAATGTTATCTTGAACTATGAAAATAACAGATAGGAACAGAAATTAAAAAGGAATAGAGAGAATAGTTGTTTATCAAATGTTATTATTCAAACACACCCTAAATACCACAAAGTCCAGAGGGGGAGAGCTGGCCAAATAACGATCAGTGACAGTCACCCTACCTCCTTTGTAACCCATTGATTTACATTAAGAATAATAATGAGGAATACCAATTGATACTCCCTGGCATTTAAAAGCATTACAAATGGCATGCTGCATATTCACATACCTTAGACAACATTTAATCCTAATATACGTGTAGGTCTAATTAGAAATAACATTACTTTTGCATTGTAATGTGATATTAACTTCTATAGTTATAATTTTCTGGGGTCTCCTGGTGAACACTGAACATGTCCTTTCAGTCTTTCGCCTTAGAAAAGCTCTTGTAGTACACTTTAAAGGTTTTCAATGCCAATATTTGCGCAATGTGCAGCTTTTGCAGATATCTGTTGTACGTGGTTGGAGAAGAACACTCATTATTTTCAACAATGCCCTCACTGCCCTAAGATTTGTAAGGGGATAGATAATGTTTTGAATTCCCTAGGCGATCATACCAGGGTTGCTTTTAGGGGACTTTCACTACTGATATATAAGGGATTAAACAGCAATTTAGATTTTCTAGTCTCTTTAACTTATTATGTTACCTTTATTTGTCTGGTTACTGTTTTAGGAGGATATCGGATCCCTTCCCCAAATATTTACCTTCTCTCTTTTCTCTCTAATAATATTTTATTCTAGCATTGAATAAAAAAGTAAAAGACCAACTTAGTAAAGAAATATATATATATAGAGAGAGAGAGGGGAGAGAGAGAGAGAGAGAAGAGGGATCAAGTTATACCAATAATAACTCTAAGAGATTTACACTCTATCCTCACCATTCACTTAAGGTCTAATGGATAAGATTAGTGATTCATTACAACCATTAGATTTTTAAAAAAAAATGAATGGAAGGATGCAATGTAACTCTGTTAGAGTACTCTTAGTGTAATTTTATTTCTCCTCAGACATATAAACAGATTTACAATTAAAAGAAATATTAGAGCTTGTGCCTACCATCATCCTTGTAGTATGATATAAGAAAATCACATATTGTGCGTGACAGACTGATGAGGTATTTTCCATCGGGTGCATTAGATAATTCTTGTATCGCATTCACCATTCCAACTCTCTGGTATGGAAAAGCCAGCCTTCCTTCTGAACCTATTCAGAATGAAAATCGTGTGGTCAAAACTGTTGATCGAAACTCTAGATAACCCACTCTCCAAATGGTTTAGTGGGCTGAAACAACCCAACAACACAAGCATAGGACCATTTTATACCTTTAATAACAGCTTTGATAGCATTGAACATTGTTTCTAATGCATCTGGATTGCTAGATTTTTGACTCAGACTCCGGACTATAGCTAATGCCCCATCCCTTCTCCCTTCATCAGCATGCCGAGCCTGTGCTAATACTACCGAAAGCATTTCAGCAGCATACTTACTCAGATCAAGGTTAACAGACTTCAAAAGAATACCGACAGACTCCAACACAATCTCTGGGTTGCGCTTAAGCATTTTAACAGAGGATGGTATCACAATACTTTGAAAATCTTCATGTGACATTTGCAAATAAAGTGGACGAAACGCTTCGGTAAGACTCTTTCCTGGCTTTTCTTTGGCACTCAGTATTGCATTAATATATATATCAAGAAATGCTGGCTGTAAGGAGCAAAGAACTACATCAGACCCTGTGAGGTTAAAATCAACCAAATGCAAAGACAAACCAGAAAACTTATGTACACACCTTGAATTCCCCAAATAAAGGAGATGGACTTGAGAACTCCAGCAACAACATTAACAATTCCGGACTATCCTTGACAGGAATTCGGCCACTTCTAAGCTCTTCCATGTAGACTTTATAAATATCTGGCAACTGATAAAAGCCATAAACATCTAAATTACACTGTAATTTCTTATATAATAGAAAAGGAGGATGTCGAAACTCAAAAGCATAAATTCAGGGAGCAACACACGTCATTAGTATTATTAGTATCGATGAAATCAAAGAATAACGGTTGAACTGAACCTGTTTAAACAAATGGAAAAACTTCTTCCTGCAAGCCCTTCGCTCCCGAAAAGACCTTCCGAAAACTAAGCTAAGCAAAGAAGCTTGCGCCGCAGCCACTCTACAAAGAGCATTCTTAGAAACTGCGGCGAACTTGCTCTTGCTCAGAAGTAGACACGACCAGCTGAGAAATCTATAGCCCCCTGCGTGAGATTGAAACTTGGATTGTTTTTCCATGTTCTGAACGAGAGCTCCTGCAAAAGTCTTCATGAACACCGTTCCACCTAAGGCTCTCACAATCACATCATCAACGGCTTTCCTCGATCTAAGATCATCGTAAATCATAACCGTTCTGAATACTATATCGGTCAGTAGCGAAGCGAGCTCCGAAGACATTTCTGCAAAAAAAGACCAAAACGATAAGGTCGAACAACAAAACAAATCACGCACCGTGCGATACATGAATATCTAACTAAGCAATAGCGAAGACAAACAAAGCCTCATTGTTTAATGGAAATGGAAATGGAAATGGTGCATTGAGTTTGGGAAGTGTGAAATGGAAATGGCTCCGGTGCTGACCTGAAGTGGCGGAATTCAAGAACGCAGGGATTTCGCGACGGAAAATCCGAACTCGTTGATTAGTGGACGAAGTGGAAACCAATTCGGAGAGTGAAACGAGAGATTGCAGTGATTCCGCCATTGTGAAAAACGGGGAGATCCGAAGGAGATTCGGAGCTCAGAATCTTAATAATATTAATGCAGCGACGCTTCGTCTGCTACAGTGAGTCACATACACTGTGTTTCAGTTCCTCACTACTGAGATTGGCTAGGGTTTTGGCCTGGGTACTGCTATAGCTCGTACCCGTCGTATTCGGTTCGGACTTTCGTTGAAATGAAAAAACAAACCAACGACAACCTTTTTTTTTTTTCTTTTTTCTTTTTTTATTTATTCTCCTGCTTCTCTATGATTTTTTTTTTTTTATCTCAAGTATGCATTGCATAGTCTGTCCAAGTAGCTCGCATGGGCTTTGGGACCGTCAGGATTACTAGTTAACGGGTTATAGTCATTGTGATACGTAGGAAATTACTTACTGCATCTCATTTTTTTACTTCTAATACCTCCTAAAAGATCCAAATTGATAAAATTATGATAAATACTCATTTTGTTTACCGAAAGTGTAACTCCCTCACACTTTGATCCTAAAAAAGGATTAAATGTTTTTTCTGTCTCTCATGCAACAAATAAATCATTTTGTCAACTTCTCTAATTCAAATCTAACGTTTGTGTTCATTTAATACTTTAGGATTGATTTACCACCCAAAATAATGCCACTTAAGCTACTTAGTCCCTTAACTTATTCTTCAACCAAAATTAATTTATCATTTATTGAAATTGAATATATTTTTTATTATTTTTATTTTTAAACTATTACGAATATTCAATAGTTAACTTCATTTTTTTTCACCCAAAATACAAAATTCCTTTGAATTAAAAATAATGTGAATTTTGAAAAAAAGACAATAACAAAACAAAGTAATAATGTTAAGAATATGTTTCGATAAATTTTTAGTTTATAAAAATATCATATCTTCTAGGTGAATTTATATAAAAGTATTTTTACAAAATAGCTATTAAATAAACTAATTCTAGTATATGAAAAAATAATTTTATTTTTTCGTCATAATTTTGTTCGTCTATAAGTTATTCAAGATAAATTTACCCGAGTAAACTCTAATAAATTTACTACTTTGATATAAATTAGGGGCAAAGGAGGCATTTATTGTCTCACACCGTCTTTTTGTCTTTCTTAGAACTAAAAAGAAAAAATGATAGAGGCTGACTGTGAGTAGTTTTGTAAGACCGTTACAGCATTATAGTTACGCATTCAAACAATAAAAGTAGTATAGTTATTATGTGGGTAAAATAGATATAAAAAAAAAATGAGTAGACCAAAAAAATAGTTATCAAATAATATATTTGTATACAATGGTATAGATGTTTAAAAATAATAAAATAATCAGGAGTAATATAAAATGAAAACAAAATATCTTTTCAAAATGTTTAAAAGACTGGCTGCAAAATTAAAGAGAGAAAGATAAAGAGAAAAGAATATGTCAAAAACAAATAATTGTAATTATAAGCTTTCATCCACAATGCCTTGTTGAGTTATTTTTCAAAATTATGCTGGATGTTTAATAGAATTAAGTTAAATCAAATATTTTCATCTCATTCTCCAAACTGAAATAAGTTAGAAAATTTAATAAACAAGACAAATATTGTATAACACGATTTTTTTTTCATTATATCATATTTTAATTATATATATCATCAAGCTCAATGCTAATTAAAAATTCCACCATTTTTTAACAATCCAAACGTGATCTAAAATATCTGGCATTCATCTCATTTGTATTTTTTTTTACAGATTTAGCGGAACTTAGGCACGAACTTTATTAAATAGAGTCTAGGTCTATCATCTATGCTTTTATCTACTAATAAAAAAAAAATCCTAATTACAAAATATATTTACAAATCCATGAGTAAAATCAAGGAAATATAATTTATTTAATTAAACAATGTGCGTAAATATTATAATTTTTTTATGATTTAGTATTCGATTTATACCTATAAAATAAAAATGACCAAATAAAAAATATACACTCATTGATACTATTATTATTATAAGCCTATCGAAATAATCAGGAAAAAAAATTACTATAACCCGACATTATTATTATATTTTAAATGAACTTAGATTGTGATTTGTGCAAAAATGTTTGCCAAACGTCGGTTTCAAAATAACTCCCCAATAGAACAAGAATCCATTGTTTTCTTTTTTGTTTTTTTGCTAATTAAAGGAACCCATTGTTATACTCCGATTTTTATAATTCACGTGCATTCTGTTCATTGTTGTGATTAATTAGCTTAACGAAAAAGATATAAAGACATGCAAGGGCCAAGGAGTATGTGAAAGCGATGTGTACGGTCATTATCATTGTCCATGATTCAAAACATGTTGACAAGGATGCCAAACTAATCTCATCAAGATTGAAATTATGCTATAAATTTATATGAGAATTTAATACATCATTAAAAACAATAATTTGTATTTTTATATTATTTTTAATTTTTCAATAATATCTATAAATTAAATGAAATATTAAAAATGAGATAGATGATTCCAATCCTTGTATCAAATTCATCATTTGATATATCATTTTTTTCATGAATTTGTATTACTTTTATCAGAATGACAAAATAATTAATGTATTTAGTTGGTTACAATAAAATTCATTTGTTTAGAAATGCAAATAATTTTATTTTACTTTTTTGAACGGGGAAATGCAAGTAATTAGATTGAACAGTTTGGATTATTGTGATAAATACGTGATATCATTATGCCCGATTTAACTCTATTTTTTTACAGGAAAAGAAAGATTACATCCAATCCACTATCTTATTTGACACACATTCGGGAATAGTAGAATGATCTACTTAAGAATCTAAGATCATGCTTAACAATATCGTGTTTAAGTGATTTTTATTTTATTTTAATTAGTGTGTTGAACTTATTGCTAATATTGTAGCATTGGTTTAAAGCCAAAATTGGTATAATTCAATGTTCTTTCTTTGATTGGTGCTCTGATCGCGTGGATTGTCTTTTAATTTTATTCTTATAAATGATTCTTTAATAATTTTAATTAATAACTTAGAGTATGTTAAAAAAATATAAAAATTACGTTGCTAATACTTTTCAATTGCTATTAAGATTTCTCTTCAGACTTAAATATATCAAAATTAACTATTTTTTGCATTTTCTTAGAGTAACTAATTTCGGCATTAGGTAAAGAGTTTAATAATTATATATTAATGTTGCAAAAAGTAATTTTACGTTGTTAATAAAAATTTTAAATTAGTTATCATAAAATTAAGAAAACTTATTATGCATGATGAGTTAATAATAAAACTATTTTATATTAAGTATATAACTTATTTTATCTTAATTAAATACTACTATATATATATATATTAAAAAAATGATTCTAAAATAACCCCATCTCTCCACATTTTTTAAAATCTAAGTTACTTCATAAATTACAGTCACTGTCAATCTGTCATATAATAGAACTATTCTGCTTCGTTAAATTCAAATCGAAGTTTAGAATAAGCAGGGGGCGGTCAAGCCACGTGAATGTACATTACTAAATTAGTTAATGCACCCACTAGAGCCTAGACCATTCGCCCATCTTATTTATTTTAGTCACGTACCTTGAAATAGCAAGCATTAATTAACGATGTATTCAAAAAATGAAAAAAAAAAATCACTTAAAATACTCGTTAAAACAAAATAGATTATTTAATATATTAAAATTTTAAATACATCTAATACAACCTAGTATAATTAAAATAATTAATACTAACATCCAACAAAAAAGTTACTACGTACGATTATTTTTTAGAGATTTTAGAAAAAAAATCAATTATTTGATATTTGTTTTTAATTATAAATTAAATTTTTTAACACAAAAAAATATGTCGATTTTATGACTATTCATGTCAACGCGAAACACGACCCAGATTCTGATGATTTATCTTTGAGTAATGTTATATTACATCCAATTGTGTTTTTTTTTGTACAGTATATCTTTCTTTTTTTTTGGAGTGTTCCATACACTACTACAAAACTATGATACCAGGGCATTTTTGTTAACACACCAAGAGGCCAAGTTTTCATAGATTATCAGAATTTATTAAAGCAATAGACCACTAAATAGGATATGGTACATATCGATCAGCATTTAATTTCATGATAGCATAGAAGGTCTCTCATGCAAGTTTTAAATTTGCGAATTGAATTTTCTCAGTATTTCAATTAAATCATGCATGTTAGCATGTGTGAGAAAACACAGTGCCACATCATCATTAGGTGCCATGTTAACAACATTTATTAAGAATTTAACGGAAGACTAACATAGGAACTAATTAAAACCAGACAATTATAACACTTGAAAAAAAATTGCGCAGTGGAAATAAGAAAAATTAAAATTACACAATTGCAATTCATGCATTTAAGCTTAATAATAATAATAATAACATAATGAATGGTTTACTATATTTGAAGGAAGTTTGGGCTATGGGTATGCCATATGTTTTAGCACAAGGCTATTAATTGCCAACACCTGCACGTAGGTGGATTAGTTTTTTAATCTATTATTCTATATGGCCCACATGGACTGTTACTTATGCATGAAATTTCTACAAGATCCGTATACAGGTTTACTTACTGGGTAGGGAAAATTGGGAACAAGAGTGACCAAGTATTGAAGAGGCTTGAATGTGGTAGATTGCAAGTTTTTATTTATTTATTTTCTTACTCTTGGAGGCATACACGATATGCAAATCGTAAGTTCCATTCCTTCTTCTCTATCTTATACATATCCTTAATGGCAACTGTGGACTTTGATCTGTTACAGACACTAACATACTACCAACAAAATTAATTGTCATGTCATCCCCTCATAAAAAAACTTAGGTAAAAGGCAATAAATGTGAAATATTCTGAGTTTAAAAGTAACCCCCTTTTATCTCACTATATGAAAACGATGAAAATGAAAAGAAAAAGATAGAAAAGGGCACATCTAGCTGTAAGGTGTGGCCATGATGCATTTAACGCACATGAACTGTGGTGCATAGAATTGAATAGGATCGGAATAGTATTGATAGGCCTCTCTTTATTATGGGCGTTATCTTCATCTGCTAGTGGCGTGGTAGCAGCTAGAAGCTATTTAATTCGGGACATCAAATATCACAACCAATAAGCTCTATATAAACTGAAATATTACTTGTGTTGTAATTCATAGGCAATGCAACTGAGGGTAGACATAACATATAATAATATGGACGAAAACAACAAGCCAATAAGGGTGTTTGGTTGTTCTCCTTCTATATTTCTATGTTTGCTTGTGTTGATTGTTGTTGTTCCACAAGAAGCTGAGGGTCGAGCATTTTTTGTTTTCGGTGATTCGCTAGTTGACAATGGCAACAATAACTACCTATTCACCACTGCTCGTGCCGACTCGTATCCTTATGGCATTGACTATCCCACTCACAGGGCCACTGGCCGTTTCTCCAATGGCCTCAATATTCCGGACATTATCAGTTCGGTCACACTGTTCCTAATTCAACTACATGTTTTTATGTTTTGTTCTGTTTATAATACTCTTAATTTTGATATATATACTAACCTAGTCCGTTATAATAATAAGTAGAGTATATATACTACAATTACTAGTTATGATGAATAATACTGCGTGCATGCATATATATGTAGGCGAGAAAATTGGGTCAGAACCAACACTGCCGTATCTAAGTCGCGAGCTCGATGGAGAGAGGCTACTCGTTGGTGCCAACTTTGCTTCTGCTGGGATAGGAATTCTCAATGACACTGGAATTCAGTTTGTAAGCCAAATTAAGTTTCTTTTTGGCTGTCAATGATTTCTTTTGCTAATTAATTCATGATTAAGTATTAATACACGCATTCAGACATGAAAAAACTTATCAATAAGCACCAGTTAGAAAATAAAAGAAGAAGATCAAATCAATAAAACTTATCTTATTGATTCTATGCAAATTCTTCGAACATTAATTAAGACACTCAAAATATATTTTTTATTGTGAGCAGAAAAAGTATGCAGCCCATAAATATTTTATCCTTTTACTATTTAACGCTCTTAGGACAGTGGTTAACAAGATTCTTTATTTTATTTTACCTTTTTTTTTTTCTCCATTAAGTTATTATTTTATTTAATCAAGAGCAGGGACCAACTATGAGGCAAATATGTATTCTCTGTCCTAACTAGTTTGATATATAGATACTGATATTGAATGAGGCCATTAAAATGCTATATATCTACATTTGCAGATAAACATAATTCGAATCACCAGACAATTACAGTACTTTGAGCAGTATCAACAAAGGGTGAGTGCACTAATTGGTCCACAGCAGACTCAACGACTGGTCAACCAAGCACTAGTCCTCATAACCTTAGGTGGCAATGATTTTGTTAACAACTATTTCCTGGTGCCATTTTCTGCAAGATCACGCCAATTTGCACTTCCAAACTATGTTGTATACATTATTTCCGAGTATCGCAAAATTCTAGTGGTATATTGCTATCCTTCACTTCTTTTTCTGTTGCTGTTATTATATTATTATTATCCTTTTTTTGAAATATGTTTTTTTTTTTTTTGCACAGCAAAACATGACGTTTTTATATTTGATATAAACTTGAAAAAATATTTGTAGCCATTGTTGATTTTTGAGAAAATACCATTTTCGTACTTTATTTGATCTTTATTCGTATCGTGAGGGGTGAGTAGTGGATGTGGATGTGTTGTTTTTTTATAATAATATAGTTTGGATGCCTTCTTCTAATTGATAGTAACTTCATTTTTCCATTCTTACCATCTCTTTTTATTATTTGAATTTGAACAAAGTCCTTTTAAAAATTTAAATCCTATCTCTTTTTAGCATTTATTTTATTGGCTTAGTTTGTTAAATTTTTTTATTAACTAGGATTCCAACTCATATCCTGTTTCTTCCTCCATTCTCCTTTTACAATCAATTGTTAACCTTATGAGATATAATACCTGAAAATGTTTTTTTGTAAATGACCTAATACCAATCGGTCATATAGTATATGCCTTAAAAGTTAAAACCCAGCGCACCTAAAAGATAACTGTTAGCATTCATTTGTAGCACTAGCTTAGTAATAGCGTATCCACCTCTGTCAAACAGAGGACACGTTGATTAATTGTGTCTCAGAAAAAAAAAACGTACTGTACCTGGTTTAGACAAGACGTTTTTTTTTTTCCTTTCCCAGTGTTAAAAAAAATACCCGAATTCAACAACGGATAATAACACTGGCATTATTATCTACACATATAGTCTTAATGAATTTGAATCTTGAATTAAAAAAAAAAAAAGCCATATACATCATCTAACGTTCATCCACTGGTCTTTTCTATTTGATTTTAACCTCTAATTAATGGTAGGAACTTGGGAGTGTAATATAGATATAGATATGAAATGAATAGTATGTGGGAAGCAAGTTGAGTTATAGAAGCCACATTGAACATTAATTAATTGTAGCGATTTATAAACATTGACGTAGGAAGCATGGGGACTAGCTAACGTACTAGTTGGTACTACTATATATAAATGTGTACGTCATGCTTGCAGAGACTTTATGAATTGGGAGCAAGGAGAGTATTGGTGACTGGAACGGGACCTTTAGGTTGCGTGCCAGCAGAATTAGCACAGCATAGCAGAAATGGGGAATGTGCAACAGAGCTGCAACAAGCTTCTGCTTTGTTCAACCCACAACTTGTTCAGTTGGTGAATCAACTCAACTCTGAAATTGGTTCTGATGTCTTCATTTCAGCTAATGCTTTCCAATCCAATATGGATTTTATCAGTAACCCACAAGCCTACGGTATGTACCATCCATTTTGCAATTAATTAGATATTAGTTAAACTTTTAAAATTGAAAAGAAGATTCATATTAATATTTAATAACGTCATCTCTATCTTTCTTATTGTACTGTCAATTGACTGAATTTAAACAATAACATTTATAATACTAGTATTAGTATGCTTTCAAGTTTCAAGTCGTAGTTATGAATTGTCAACAAACTCTGCACATCCTTGTTGAAATGTGCCGAGTATTGTACTTCTTCAAGTGTTTTTGAGAGTAGAGCGCCACTGCAAACACGTAAATAGAGGAGTGTGGTCCATGTCCATACATAACAATTGTAACTTGTAAGACGTAGAATCATTGGTGTGTTTTCCCACAATGACTTTAGCTTTTGGGATGAGATCATTCCTGTTATATCTTTGGCCGTGTACGTATTATTGCTATTGGTCCTTATATTACTCATTAACTCTTTGGGCCCTTCTTCAGAAGCCCAACTGCCAACCACCCGCATTAGGTATGCAGTATGCTATTTACCCCCAAAGAAGTTGGTCAACCAGGCATTTGCACAAACACCGTTTCACTACTTATAGGAAAAATTCTTATGTGCTCACAAATTATATTAAAATTTAATGGTGATTCACATACAGTTTTACATTGTAGTTGCATCTATCGTATGACTTATCATTAACGAATTATTGTGATTCACTTAAAGTGTGAAATTATTTTCTATCGTCAAAGCATCAACTTTTTTTCTCATTATATTCTCATCTTGGTAACTTGGGAGCGTGGTAGCTAGGTATATTAAATTGGGAAAGCATTAATGACCCACTTTACAATTCACATGCATGCAGGGTTTGTGACATCAAAAGTGGCATGCTGTGGTCAAGGACCCTACAATGGGATTGGACTGTGTACACCGGCGTCTAACCTGTGCCCAAACAGAGATATATATGCATTCTGGGACCCATTCCATCCAAGTGAGAGAGCAAACAGATTGATTGTGGACACTTTCATGATCGGAGACTCCAAATACATGAACCCGATGAATCTCAGTACCATGTTGCTTTTGGATTCAAGTTCAAGGACCTGATTAATTATTATCTAGCTTAGCTTCTTCCTGTTAATTAGGGCTGTGTCCGCACTAGATTTTGTGTTATATATTGATGATTGTTTAAGCTATATATACTGTTACAAATTATTTGAAACCACGGGATTTCGAATGTCCCACGTTAGGAATTGTAACTCGTGATTTGTGAACCATGTATCGCTTGGGCTTCAAAGTTGAACTCTGATAATTTGTCAGTAGAGGCTAAGCCCAATATCTGTTTTGAGATGCACTAGGAATTTACAAATACTATTCCATGCAAACCTTAGCTTAATTCCATATAATGCTTTATTTCCACTGTAAAGCTTTATTTACGATATGCAGAAAAATAATGTTTGATACATGTTAGTACCATTCACACCATCTCATACAAATGTGGGATGATAAAGACCAATTATAAATGTTTCAAAAAAAAAATAAAATTGAGACTTGATTGGTCTGAGATTAATATGTATATGTATTTGAGGTGGATTGCTCACATGTCTGAAATTGACGACAATGAAGTTATTTTGTGCAAGTTGTTGACTCACTTCAGGTAAGTAACACACGGATTTGTCAAAGTCAACTTTTAAATTATTGTCCACAAATCAAGCATTAACAAATGGTAAGTATATTTACATGTTTAAATAAGAGTTCATGTTTCAAAACTCATAGTTCAAAAAGTAAACTTAGAATGTGGCCATCTTTTAATAAATATTTGTGCATAAAATATAAATTGTAAGTTATTTTTATGTTACATTGAAAAACTTATTAAAATAAGAAAAAAAAAAACAACTTAAAATGTATATTGTAAGCTAATGTTATATTTTTTCTCAAATATTTATACAAATGTTTATATTATAAGATACGACAATTAGCTTCAATAAGATGTAGATAAACTCACTACAAGGTTCAAGTCACACTTCAAATAACTCAAACTTGGTGGTGTCGTATAATTCTTTAAAAACATTTTTTTAAAAATAGGAATGATAAATTATAAAACATATTTAAAAAAAAACATAAATTTAAAAAATCACACACATGTACACGCCCACCCGTCATCCAAATCCAAACCCACACACACTTACACTGCATCCACACCACACACAATGATTTTGTTTGACATTTTTTTTGTTAATACGACATATATGAACTTGTACAAAAAGTACACAAACACAATGATTTTTCTGTTGACAGACTTTATTGTTAATACGACATATAATGAAGTTATACGAAAAGTACTTGATCTTTAATCATGAAATATATCAATTGCCTGTAGAATCCAATGATAAAATAATAGTTCAAATTTTGTTGATAAAAAAAAGTAAATGAAAGTTTTTTTTTTTAATGAAAAATGAAAGGTTTTATTACCTTGATTTAACGTGAATTCTATGATAGTGTGAATTACTTTTTATTTTTCTAATAACTTCTATTCGAGATTAGATGGAGTATTATTTTGTAAGCACGATTCGTGAAGATTTTTAGACTACTTCAATCTATGTTTGATATGATCAAGACATTGAACATTTTGTAAGTTAATTTTATGGTTTAGATTCATGAGTCTTTCACTCAGATATATATAGTGTTTAACTTCCTTCACACATATTCTTGTATTTTATTTAATACTGTTTGTTATTTTAATTGTGTAATATGTATGTCTCCTATTTTATTTCTCTAATAAATTTAATTGTATAATTATTTATCTAACAGTAATCCTAAGTAATAATCTCAAGTGATTATTTGTTTAGAAAAAAACACTAATAGAAATTAATTTTTTGGTAGTATATAAAATTTTCCATACTTTCGGTGTTGATTGTTGAATCCAACAGCATGTATAAGGGTGTGTTTATTTTTGGAGAAAGATTTTATTTACGTCATGTATTTTTTTTTTCACATGGGTTAGGAACACCTGGCCCATCCTTGGGGAAAGGGTGCAAAGTGGAACTGTGGAAGGAGGGTAGCTGAGACCGAACGCCACCCTATTTATGTGGATCACGTGTACATCTGTTTGAGGGAAAGCACGTCGCTATTTCTTTGTATCTTGTTTAGCTCAAAAGTGTATATTATTGACCATTCGGTGTTTTAGTTCTAAATCAACCAAGATACCAGTGACAGTAAAGTTTAACAGAAAAACATCAATGATTGATTAGTCATGAATGAATTGAAATAGTATATCTGAGAACGTAATCCTGTCTAACTCTATACTAAAGGGACCTACCTGTTTAATTATTTCTCGGTGCTTAAAACAACTCATCGTGGTTCCCCTTTAGGTATCTCTGATATATATTGTTGTTAGAATAAACTACAACTAAAGCGACTTGTTCAATATTTTATTCAATTCTCTGAACAACACAAACACTCCATACCATATATATGATTTGACATCCTCCAAACTAATAAAGGAGTATTCAAAGATTATTTAATGGACACTGAGTAGAAGCATAATTCAATCTTATACACATTACACTAGCGGCGAGTTTAGTTTCAAACGACGCGCAACAAATTAACTAGTTCCAGAACTAGCTAGACAACAAACTTGGCAGAGCGTAACTCTAGTATACGATCTGCCTGAAATACTTCTTGTTTTGACGTCAAGTGTTTTTTGGATCTACCCCTATCTACGTTAACTAGCTACTTTCTCATTCTCACATTAATACATTTCAATCCACCCCTCAATTTCATTTTACAGTAAGATAGGAAAGACTCAAGAAAGTTATATGCACCTCTCTCTTGCCATGTATTTTTTTTTACTGATCGAGTGAGTAGTTGGAAATTAATTAAGGAGAGAAAAGATTTGATTCTCACTCTTATTGTCATTTTCGAATAGAGAATACTAAATTCTATGTATTGGCTACTTCTTCCAAATTGAAGTGTTTTCTAACTCCTAAATCCTAATTAACGTATATATATATATATATAGTTCTGCGGCTGGTCCAACATGTTGGCCAATTAATATTCTAACGGCCAACTTAGATAAATTACATGCAATATATGCAACCAATGTGCCGATAGTTTATTCTTGGAAGTTGTGATAACACCAGGGGATATGTCATGTATCATAAATCGCATAGTCATTATATTATATGTCTAGAGAACTAAAGTCTAGAAGCATGTACAGTAAAAACATTTAACTTGAAAATTTGCATGTGGTTTTGAATAAGAATGACTGAGAATATTTAAACTCTGTCTACATAGGCGGCTAGAAATTACTAATGCTGATTTTGGAGGCTGCTTTTAAATCTGAAGAGGTGGTAGCTAGCTAGAACATATATAAATATACAGCCCTTTCCAAATGCTTGAAGTAAGCCACGAGTAGTTATCAAACTAAGAAGTAAGAATCATACATACAGTGGTTAGTTTTGCAGCCATGACTACTAGTGTTTTGGTGTTTGGCTATTGTGTGACTATAGTACTAAGCTTGGTTGTAGCACTAGGTTCTGTTTCTGCTCAGCCAACAACAAGGGCTTTCTTCGTATTTGGTGATTCACTGGTGGATAGTGGTAACAATGATTTCTTGGCAACCACAGCCAGAGCAGATGCTCCACCCTATGGCATTGACTACCCAACACACAGACCCACTGGACGCTTCTCTAATGGCCTTAACATCCCTGACTTAATCAGTATGACTTCGTCTAATTCTCACATTTTAATTGCCAAATCAAAATCAACATCATTTGCATGCATGGCCATAACTAACTAGGCATGCAAGTCTTGTTAATTGCAGGTTTGGAGCTTGGCCTAGAGCCTACACTACCCTATTTGAGCCCTCTGCTAATTGGAGAGAAGCTCCTAATTGGTGCCAATTTTGCTTCCGCTGGAATTGGCATTCTCAATGATACTGGAATTCAATTTGTAAGCTTAAATGTCATGAATTGTTACTAATTTTATTGCAATCAAAAACCTTTAAATAAGTTAATGGTGACTAACTATATAGTATGCATGGTGTATGATTGATTGGTGTGGCAGTTGAACATAATCCACATCCAGAAGCAACTGAAGCTATTCCACGAGTATCAGTTAAGGTTAAGTGTACACATTGGTGCGGAAGGAACCAGGAACCTAGTAAACAGAGCACTGGTCCTCATCACTCTTGGAGGCAACGATTTTGTCAACAATTACTACTTGGTGCCATATTCAGCAAGATCTCGCCAATTTTCTCTCCCTGACTATGTGCGCTATCTCATTTCTGAGTACCGCAAAGTTCTCAGGGTACGGATATATATACATGCATTCTTTTGCAAACCCAATAAGTATATATATATAGTCAATAATGCCACGTTTTTTAGAATGTTCTGCTGCATCTGCATGTGTACGTACCAGTGTTACTGTCAGTGAAGGAATGTGTGTATTAATGCAAAAGACACATGTATGTTTCGTGGTTTTTTTTCTCACTTTCGAGCATCATGTTATTCAATTCAATGCGCATAATTTATGACACATTACAATGTTATATCCACCTACATTAATGTACATGCTCATTAACTTCAACTTGCTTAATCATTTCCTCCATGTAGAATATATTCATACGAGCTAATTAATAAACAGAAATACATATTTGAAACGCATGCAGAGGCTTTATGATTTGGGTACTCGTAGGGTTCTTGTAACGGGTACAGGACCAATGGGGTGTGTTCCTGCGGAATTAGCGACGAGAAGCAGAAGTGGTGATTGTGACGTGGAACTCCAGAGAGCTGCATCCTTATTCAATCCCCAACTCGTTCAAATGATAAACGGACTAAATCAAGAACTCGGTGCTGACGTTTTCATTGCTGCTAATGCCCAACGCATGCACATGGATTTCGTTTCCAACCCTCGAGCTTATGGTATCAATATTATTGCACACAATTTTTAGACTTACAATTAGTGGCACTATCTTTCTCACGTATTGAAAAGGGTAATTGGGCTTTGAGTCGTGCAGGATTCGTGACATCGAAGATAGCATGTTGTGGGCAAGGGCCATACAACGGAGTTGGGCTGTGCACACCGGCCTCAAACTTGTGTCCAAATAGAGACCTTTACGCGTTTTGGGATCCATTCCATCCATCTGAGAAAGCTAGTCGAATCATAGTGCAACAAATCCTCAGAGGTACCACTGAATACATGCACCCAATGAATCTCACCACTATCATGGCCATCGATTCCCGGACTTGATCAATGCATCGTCTACAATAACCTTCCATCGTTTTATTAAGTCAATTATATTTTCTATCTATGTGTGCCCCCTAATTAATTAAGTTTTATGATCATGATCCCTTAGCCTATAGTGTGCTTTGTACCCCTCCAATTGTTATTGCTCTGTTGGAAGTAATTTTGCTCTGTCACCAGCAATAAAATGTTCTCTTCCTTTGCTTTAATCTCGAGGGAGTATTTATTTTAATAATCTTTTTTTTACTTTAAGTTGCTTTAAATAAAATAAACTATTTCAAATGATTGTGATTATGAATGCAACATCTTTAATTCTAACTAATAAAAAAAAAACTAAACAGTCTATGGGCAATAGACATTTGCGTTAATATTGTCAGGGAGAGAATTTGCATTCACAATAAATAATGAACGTCAAAAGTAGATATATCTTAGTGCGTTTGTCAGTACCCCAAGTAATTTGTTTTAAGGGGGAATTGTCAATACAAACTTTATTATAACAAATGTAAGATACATAACATGTTAGATATAAACACAAAATTATTATTAATGAAGCTCATTAAAACAGAGTTATTAAAAATATGCGTGTAATATTCCCCACACTTTAAGTTCAGACAACTTGGAAAAATATGTTTGTGCTATGAAAAGGTATTGATTGCATTTACTATTACAACACAACTTCAATCTAATTTAAAACAAAGACTTTTGACTTGTTTTTACCTGTATGTATATATAGTTGTTGTAGTTATCTAAACGATGATGAAAGTTTCTGAAATATTAAAAAATAGGATTATTAGCAGTCACACGCTTTCAATACCCTAGTATTCGGAACAGTACATCTTCAAAGCTGTGTGTATGTAGGCTCAGTCAGTTAAAAAAAGTGAGGGCATGAAAGCACGATTTACATCAAAATGCATTTAAAGAATGCACCAACCTTGGAAGAAGATAACTAAGAACATTGCCGAAATAAATACATAGGGGACAAGCTGCGCTACTTATTGTGCGACATTAACTCAGCCTCCGAATGCGATAGACGGAGTAAATTACATTAATTTATCTAATCGCAATTTTGACCTTGATCTATGTTTTTGAAACAAAAGCAAAATCTAGTAAAAGCCAACCAGAAATTGATGAGTAATACCTTTTTATTATTATTTATAAGAAAATGTATAGATCCAGTTCTGCCACGTACATTGTGCAGTTGCCATGTGAATTGCTACAATTGTGCTGTTTCTTACTAGACTGAGGAGGGAGAGTTTGAGATCGATGAAGTTTAGAATAACTTAATTGGGATTGGAATTGAATAGCCTGAAATGTTGGTTGGGGTATCTCACTGGAATCAATTATAACTAGATCGATAAAATTAACACTTTGTCATGGAAGAATAGGCATGTTAGTTGAACCGGTTTCTCCAGCCAAATTATGTGATCGAGAATATTAGGTGTAGAGTAGTTGGTAACTTAAAGTCTCTATTTATATACAGCTCATATATATATATATATATATATTATTCTTATTTTAATAACATATATGATATATTACCATATAAAGTGGTCCTTGCAGTATAATCATCGCATCAAGGATCCAAAAAGGGGGATAGGCGGCTCCCTGTTACTATTTATGATGAATTGTATTGATTTAATAATTCCTGTCAACAAAAACAAAAAATGATATTTTTGTTTTAAGTTTGCCCCTTGGGAGGGGAGAGGGTGGGACGAGAAAAATATAACAAGATACACTTTTTTTTTTGATGAAGACTTTAACAAAGATACACTTTAATTTCAAAAAGTGTAATGATTAGGGAAAACTAATACTATAAACAGCAACTGCACTGAATGATGCAACACTCTCGATCCGGTCCATCGCATCAAAAACCTTCTAATTACAAGTGAATTATTGTACTGCAATTAATTATTATCGTAGCTTGGTATAACTTAGTCCACCACCGTTGTTGAACAGAATATCTATGCGATGCAGGCCAATCGACCAAATAATTAGGGTATGCTTTTTTTTTTTTTTATAAGTTTCTCCATAAATATTTTGAAGTAGAGAAAGTAAAAATAAATAATGAATTTTCCATAGTGATATTAACTTCTATAATAAATTTTGTAAAAGTATTTCATGACTTTCTTGTCTTGTGTTGATACAAAGTCAAGAATAAAAAGAACAAAAAAATGTATATATAGCAGTGCATAGTACATGTCTATTCAACTCTATTTCTACATAACTTTGAATTTATTTATTTTTTCATTCACTTTTTGTTTTCCTTTCATTTGTTTAATTTAAACCATACATAAAAGTCCATGTCCATTCAACTCTATTTCTACTTATATACATTCAATTTATGTATTTTCAAAGCAAACTTATAAACACGTGACACAAATTTCAAATTATATGTTTAGCAGCAACTTAAGCGTAATTTTTTTTTCTTGAAGTAATAGTATTAAGTTCACATATACTCCCATTGTTCGGTCGGTCCACACATATAATGCGATGAAAACACTGACTTACTGATTCATTAATGTGCTCCAATAATTGACAGCCAGGGTCTCAGTTTGGCTATATACCGCTATAATTGAATTTAAAGTAGCTTCAATTTATTTACCCGCGAATTTATAGAAAAAATTCTAATACAATGACTCTATTAACAGTGGATATTAAATTCTGATCAACCTTTTGAAACCTATAGTTATAGCATTCTGATGAAAGGGAGTTGAATAGAGATTCTGCCCTCCTGGAACATTTTTCTTCCTCCAAAAGGTACTCTAATTGCATTGCCTAAACAATATTTAAGTTTAAGGAAACAATAGTATTATTTGAGTTATTGGATGAGTTTCAATCATTCGTCAATAACACGGGACGAATTCTCTCCATTAAAATTGAATATTTTTTTTATTTCATCATTAAAAATTAATATGAGAGAGTAAATTGGTTTTTTTTATACTTATCCATAATTCTTAAATATAATTTTACAGTATTTTTTTATTTCAAAATAAAGTTACATTATTTTTTTATGAAATAAATTAAATGATTTTTAATCCGAACCGGTCAACACAAACACATGTAATCATGAATTGTCAAAGAGGTGGGCTTTAAATACAAATAAGGAATTGACACATTGCTCTAACCTGCCAGATCTGTTTAACACCTAGTGGTTCTAGTGGAACAGTGGACCCTCTTTCCTTTTGCTACTTTATGCTAATTCAAACAGTGCATGCTTGGCTTATTGCTTGATTGGAAACTAATGAGATGAAAGAATCACGTTTGGGATATAATATTTATAAACTTATAATTATTAATTTCTAAAAATTGCAAACGTAAAAAATCAATCTGAAACATCAAACTGTAATATATTATTAGTGATGAAAATTAAAGCGAGATTGAAATAACAGGAATTTGCTTTTGTTGGATTCAAAATCAATTTTGAAGTTTTAGTTATTGTATTGAGAAAAAAACTTATTCATGATAAGTGTAAAACTCAGTTAATTACCATAAATATATTTATGATAAGACAGATACATTTATAAAATTATTTTAAAAATTATTATAATGATGAGTTATAATTAATCAATTATATAAAATGATTTTATAATATATAATCATTTTACTCTATTTTATTTTTGTATTATAATTAATTTATAGACACAACCATACATGAATAAATATTATTAAGAGAAATGTTTGTGATTTCTTCCTATTGTCTTAGAATTGATTAAAATCTATTAAAAATCATTAATTAAATTGTATTTTTATTTAATGCTTTTTTTTTCATAATTTAAAATAGAATCCACCAAAATTAGATAATCCTGTCGTCCGAAGGTTTTGTAAAATGACATATCAGAAGCACGTCAGGCCATGAACTTTGCGGCACGGAGGTCGAATTCAAAGGCCTAATTAGGTTGGTTGAAAGTTCCATTCTGAAAAATTCTCTTACAATTAATATTTTAAATTCAGTATATATTTTTTTTATTTAAAAATCAAGTCAGAAAAAGTAATCAAATGAAGACAAGGATTATTATCAATATAATGGGAAGAGTATTATCTATTATGTGTTACAAGAAGTCGAAATCAAATTTTAAATGCATATATCAATTACGTGACTCGAAAGTGCATATTTATAGATAATGAAACTAGTTGAAAGGAGCATCAATTTATTTGCTGATTTGGAAAAAGTTCTTATTTGAACTTGTCAGGCGATGCTTGAACTATATAATTAAAATTAAAACTATAACTTTTTAGCATTAATTAAAATTTACAAAAAATAGTTGTTTTGTCAAAGTTGCACCATTGAAAAGATTTAAGGATTAATGATGTTTGTATTGGTTAAAATAAAAATGAGTGATGAATACATGTAGGTTCCATAGAACTTCAATTGGGAGTGATCAAATTAATGACACAAACAATCATGACAGCACTCAAAGAAAAATAAAAAATACAAATTTTGAAAGAAAAAAAAAATATATATATATAATGATAAAAGCATTAGAAAAATTGGTGGTATAAACCAGGAGATAGAGGAAATGGGAAGGATGGTTTGATTTAATTGAAGTGGTAAATGTCTGTCCCTGGCAATTGTCAGTGGTTTCTTCCTTTTGATACTTAATAGTGCAGAGAAGAGAGATTTACTTGTACTTCCCACCCAGGCACATTGGTAAATGATCATGTCCAAATTAACAATATTGGTCAGACATATACTAACTGGTATACTCCACAACACAACCACCTGTACTAACGTGGGCCATTCACATTCACCTTTTCCAAAATTCACATTATATAAGACCCCTTCCTCATTCCTTTACTTGCACGGATGAACAAGCTAATACTGTCTGCATAGTTCAGAGTATAGTATATAACTTGATGGCTAGAAATAGTAATTGCATGGTTTATGTTACTATTGTTTTGGGAATAGTGTTGGTGGTGGGTTTGAAAGGTGTGGAGGCACAGCGTGCGTTCTTTGTGTTTGGGGATTCGCTTGTGGATAATGGGAACAACAACTATTTGGCAACCACAGCTCGAGCAGATGCTCCTCCTTACGGCATTGATTACCCTACCGGAAGACCCACTGGCCGTTTCTCTAATGGCTACAACATTCCTGATTTCATCAGTACTACTTCTGTTTCTCTTTTTTCATATTCTAGTTTAATTATTAATGTACGTAATTTTCTCATGTTAATTTATATATAGGTCAATCACTTGGGGCCGAATCCACATTGCCTTATCTAGATCCCGAGCTCAACGGAGAAAGATTGCTTGTTGGTGCCAACTTTGCTTCCGCTGGTATTGGAATTCTCAATGACACTGGAATCCAATTCGTAAGTCATGTTTGGTAGCTACGTATGTTCAGACCAAATCAATCACATGATATATATGCTCATTAATTAATAATCATCACTATAGACCTTTCCACTCATTTGTGATATGATAACTATTTAATTAATTAGTTTTATTATATAGATAGATTACGACTAGTGATATTTTTCTACTCTCTTTATCCTATTCCTTCCATTTGGTTGTCGGTGCCTTTTGGTTGTGCATAAAATTAATGTGTGTGTTAATTAATGCAGGTAAACATAATAAGAATATTCAGACAGTTGGAGTACTGGCAAGAATACCAGCAGAGGGTGAGTGCTCTGATAGGACCTGAGGAGACGGAGCGCTTAGTAAATGGAGCATTAGTCCTCATCACTCTTGGAGGCAACGATTTTGTCAATAACTATTACTTGGTGCCTTTCTCTGCAAGATCACGCCAATTCAATTTACCAGATTATGTCAAGTATATTATCTCTGAGTATAAGAAAATTCTCGCGGTAAGTATAACTAGGTGTTAATTGAGTGTTTGACAGCATATACTGTATTAATTAATATAATATGAATTTCAGAGGCTATACGAATTAGGAGCACGTAGGGTTCTGGTGACGGGAACTGGCCCATTGGGCTGTGTTCCAGCGGAATTGGCCCAGCGAAGCACAAACGGTGAATGCTCAGCAGAACTGCAGCGAGCGGCAGCTTTGTTCAACCCTCAACTTGTTCAGATAATCAATCAACTCAACAGCCAAATTGGTTCCAATGTCTTCATTGGAGTCAACACGCAACAGATGCACATTGACTTTGTCAGTAATCCTCAACGATATGGTAAATTGCTACATATATATACTTTATACTTTTCAGTCATTCTTGAACCCTACCCAATCCAACATATATATAAAAGTCACGCAATTCACGTATACTTAATGGGGATAAAGTTATTTGAGGTTAATAGAGGCATGGCCCACGTTGCATCAATCATATGGGGGGAGGGAGAAGATTTCATTTTCCTTTCTTTGTGTACATGCAATCAATAATGTACTGTACAATATAGGGTCTCTGCAGTCCAGATTTTTTTTGTTGGAAAGGAGGGTGCTTCTTTAATTTTTACGACTGACATATAGATACAAAAATTATATTAATTAATTAACCCTTGTAATTATTTGTTCCATAATAAACAGAGTTGAAAAATTATCAGTCATTTGCTTAGGAATTGCATTACATGCATGTATATCGCTGTCCACATATATAATAGATATAGGTAGATAGAAATTTATTTAAAAGCGGAATGAGTCAAGCTACATGCATGTGGCATTAACGAAGGAGTTATGATATGTATAGTAAAGCTCGTGGTTGAACATGCAGGATTTGTTACATCAAAAATAGCATGCTGCGGTCAAGGACCCTACAATGGTCTTGGACTTTGCACTCCTGCCTCCAACTTATGCCCTAACCGTGACATTTATGCGTTTTGGGATCCTTTCCATCCATCAGAAAGGGCTAATAGGATAATCGTTCAACAGATTTTGTCAGGCACCTCAGAGTATATGCATCCAATGAATCTCAGCACCATTTTGGCTTTGGATTCCAAGAAGAACTAGATCAAGGATCTCATCTCGTCATTTTATTTAATACCGCATGCACGCACCTCTTCTGTGTCTTGGAAAAGTCTAGCTACCTGTTAATTTGTCATATATATATATATATGTGTGTGTGTGTGTGTGTGTGTGTTGAAATTTGTTGTCATATATTAGTAATTGTGTCAGTGAATAGTATATTGTTTGTAATGTTTTGGTGGATGGATGATGGTAATTACGTACCGTCTTCGTTTGCCTTCTCTTGGGCATGCAGTATACAAAAGAAAGACTGCATATATAATAATTGAGTGAATTTTTATCTTTAATATAATATCTTGGTGTAGTTTTATTCATGCTTGTGTTTGGTTCAGCGTTCATTAAAAGGCTACAATGTGCATCAGAGAGGACCTCTCTTAAAGAACAGCAAGAAACAGCAAAGAATTAATTAATGTTTAAAACAAAAGATAAAACCTGTCCTATATATATATATATATAGAAGCCATGTGGCATACCAACACCGAACACAAAATGCATTGCCAAATCCATGAAGATAAATAAGGCCCAAAATATCAACAGAAGCTCCCCAAGAGAGTGGCCCAACAATACACTAGTTAGTTAACGGATCGAACTGATCATTAAGTCAGAAAGCAACTTCCTTCTTTCTTCTTCCTGCATCTTTTTTAAATATTTATTTTTATCTTACTGATCCGGAATGTAAAAAGTGTCAACAATCCGAAATGTATGTAATTTTACATTTCGCATTAGCTAATCCGGAAGCAATAGCAACCCATCATACATTTAGTCTTTATTAAGAGCCCCATACCAGCATATAAAAGGCGGAAGATCCCTCCCTCCTTTTGGATCCCGGGGTTGCTACATTGCTATTTAAACCTCCCTATGAATTGGTATTATTTATATTGACAAAAATGTCCCCTCACAACGATTAAAACATGATTTATTGTGTATTTGGGGAAAATATATAAAATAAATAAATATTTATGTAATTAAGTGTCTGTACTTTTATACACAACATAGACAAGTTTCTATTGTGTCATAGGGTAATAATTAAAACAATAATGATATTTCGTTCTGCATATGATGAACATATACAACAGAATTTTATTTTCGTTATTTAATTGAGAAAAAAAATAATTTTGTACTTTGGTATTTATTTTATTTTTAAAGGAGTTTAATTAAATCAAACTCGTAAAATAGAAGTATAATGGATAATTTATAAGTTATAATAAAATAATTTTATTTTTAAAAATTTATTTTAGACATTGTTGATAGTTAAAATGGCCAATATGTATTTTTTTTATAAAATAAAATAAAAAATTGACCCTAAACTGCGTATCTGATTCCCTTATAAATTGTCTCTAGCATCTGCCCTGTTCTTCGCTTCGGTATGTTTTCGCATAATCGCATATATACATGTTGAAAATGAAGGTTTGAATGGTAGTTTTGAAATTTGAATACTGCACTCGTGATTTTGTCTGGAATAATTTATCTTCTATATGATGATTAATATTAATGGAGATATCCTGGTAACGTGATGAATAAGTATAACTTTGCGATATATATTTTTTTTTCAAAAGTTTGTCTATATTTATAATCATATGATCATATCAAACAATAAAAGAGAAAAAAGGTAGATGTTTACTTTCTTCTTGCTTCTTGGGCTATCTGTTTCTTGACTTCCTTTCACATTTTTCTTTCTTTAGTTTTCATCCTCTGCTCTGACATGAAATTAATAAGAATGTAAACATTTTTAGATTTTCAATATCAATGATTTATAGTATGTTCTTCATATTTTTCTTATTTATTAAACTAATACTTCTTCCTCCTTTTTTTACAATAATAAAACTTATCTTAAACTTTTAAAATAATAAACAAATAGAAATATAATATTTATTTAAAAGTGATAAATTAAAAATAGTAAAAGAAAATGTATTAATTAAGATTATATGATTTGAAAATTATACTGTTTAACAATTTAATTAAAATATACCAATACTGACCAGACGATTAATGTGATTTGTTAGTACTTAGTAGTATAAATCATTTTTATTCCAACAGTTCAACAGACGATAATATATCAAAATTAATCTCTCTGTTCAACTTTAAACTCTTAATTTTCTATCAACATCTTATCTTGATCACACTTCACAACATTGCGTCATCAAATACGAAGAAATTCAAATGTTAGTGAAAGTTTGCATCCGTAGTGAGAAATTAATAATACTTAGATGGCAAGCTGGCAAAAAAGTCTAAGGCATTTTGAACATAGTGGAGACTCAAACTTTGAACTCGTGACAAGTAGCCCAATCGAATAATTCATGACCTATATATTGATAATTATATTGGTTGTATTAAAAGCATGCATCAACAGCAGGAAACATACCCGTTTTCACTTTTTCCCCCCTTTTCGTCTCTTTGTAAATTCTACAGAGGGGCTTGGGCGGCGGAAATAATTTCTGATTGCATCCATTCTAGTCTTTTACAATTTACAGTACTTGTTGTCACATGCCTCATGCAAACTTTAGAACCAGAATCATTCAATTATTCAATTTCAATTTAAGATCCACCACCTAAAAGTTGACGTGCAATACCCAATACCTAATCAATTGGCTAGCCAGTGGAGTCTACCTAGCTAGCTAAATTATTCGTTCTTTTTTAGTTTGAAAATACATAACTAACTGGCTATAAAAAGCATTGATATCAACTCAACTCTCACTATCCACATCAACATCGAAAGGTTATTTTCAACTCGATCGATCGATGGCACTTCTTTTTTCAATGTCGTTGATACTTTTTGGTATGGTTTTGGTAGTTGGGGTCAGTGTCGTTCCAGGGGTTGAGGCAAAAACAAGGGCTTTCTTTGTATTTGGAGATTCACTCGTTGACAGTGGTAACAACAATTACTTAGCTACCACTGCACGAGCTGATTCTCCTCCTTACGGCATTGATTTTCCAACTCGTAGACCAACCGGTCGTTTCTCCAATGGCCTCAACATTCCCGATCTTATCAGTTAAGCATATTAATTTATATCATCATCACTCGAGTGTGTGGTAACATGCACATGCACTTACGTGGTAGTAATTAATATATGTTTAATTTGTTGATGATATATCAGGTGAACGAATAGGTGGTGAGTCCGTGTTGCCATATTTGAGTCCACAACTCAAAGGTGAAAATCTTCTTAATGGAGCCAATTTTGCTTCCGCTGGAATTGGCATTCTTAACGACACTGGAGCTCAGTTTGTAAGTCCAATGTCTGCTACCTGCTGTTATTTATTTATTTGTCTTGATTAGTATCTTCCTAATTAAATGTGCGCATATATGTAGCTAAATATAATAAGAATGTATAGACAATTGGACTACTTTGAAGAGTACCAGCAACGAGTGTCCATTGTAGTTGGAGTAGCGCGGGCTAAGAAACTTGTGAATCAAGCATTGGTCCTCATCACTGTTGGTGGCAACGATTTCGTAAACAACTACTACTTGGTGCCTTATTCTGCAAGGTCTCGCCAGTATTCGCTACAGGACTATGTCAAATTTCTCATTGTGGAGTACCGTAAACTCTTGCAGAGACTGTATGATTTGGGAGCTCGAAGAGTAATTGTGACAGGGACAGGACCAATGGGTTGTGTTCCAGCAGAATTGGCCATGCGTGGAACAAATGGGGGATGTTCTGCTGAACTTCAACGAGCTGCATCACTCTACAACCCTCAACTACAACACATGATACAAGGACTCAACAAGAAAATTGGCAAGGACGTTTTTATCGGTGCAAATACAGCACTAATGCACAATGATTTCGTTAGTAACCCAGCAGCATATGGTACGTAACTACTTACTAATTGCATTGATTAATTAAAGCACGTACGTTTATAATTAATTATAAATATATATGTGCAGGATTTACTACATCACAAATTGCTTGTTGTGGGCAAGGACCCTACAATGGGCTTGGGTTATGCACACCACTCTCAAACTTGTGCCCAGACAGAAACTCGCATGCGTTTTGGGATCCATTTCATCCATCCGAAAAGGCAAACAGACTCATTGTGGAGCAGATTATGTCGGGTTCCAAACGATACATGAAACCAATGAACCTCAGCGCCGTCCTAGCATTGGATGCTACAAAATGACGACAGCACTTAATTATATGTCTTCTTTAATTCTGATTCGAATCTGCATGATTAATGTTGTAAAACTCGTAGTACTCAATTATCAAGTGTGTTTGTGATTCTCATAGTCTTTAGAGTTGTGATTTCTCCAACAAATTATTCATCAATTAAATAATTGACGCATCTTTCGTTTTCCTTTCCCCCCCACCCTCACTCTGCACTCTGCACTCTGCATCTTGCAAATAAACTCGAGGACATTAACAAGAAAGAAAATCTTCTCTTTTGCTTTCGAGATGTCTCAGGGCTGTTTAAGCCTAGGACTATTATACTGTAAAATTAGCGTTGAAAAAACAAAAACTGTGATGAGTGATGACCTAAGAATGAAAATTGCAGTGTAGGCATATAAGTTATTTGAACTGAGAAATTATATTTTTACAACAATAAAACAAAAATAACAGATTCTATTTTAAATTTGACTGTTAGACTTAGAATCTCTTTAAATAAATTAATAAAAGCTAGAATAGTATTGGATATTTCAAATTTGATCGTTAGACTTAGAGTCTCTTTAAATAAAAAGAAGAAGCTAAAATAGTATTGGAAATTATAAATTATAGATTATTTAAGAAAGAAAGAAAAGTAATAAGTATAATATAAAACAGTACTGGAAAATTACGAAACACTAATGATAAAGTTCAAATGTATGTCAACTATTACCAAAATGATAAAATCAAATTTTACATGACAAAATATTATAATATTCCCAAAAAAATAATTCCTTTTAAATATAATAAAGGGAAAACATGCACTTTGCGCCTTCTCGATCTGTATTTTTTTTTTTATAGAATTATATTTTGTCTTTTATATATATATATATATATATATGCATTTTTTTTTTATAAAATGCAAATAACTGTCATGATTGAGAAGTTGTTTTTATTTTTGTTTTTATAATGCACCTAATTAGTTGAGTGTATGTGAAGTTATTAGGGATAGAGTGGGCGAGAACGTGGACAAGTGAAATTATCTCTTTGTTAATAATTTTTTGATTACCGACGGATTTTGGCCGTCGATAATGACTATATTTCTTGCAGTGATATATATATATATATATATATATATATATATATATATATATAAATAGATTCTCCTAAAATTGGTAAATGGGAAATCTACACAAAAGAGTTAATTAAAGTGAAATCTAATTCGATTCATTTACAAATTAAGACTCGGGGCTACTTTATTGGATATAAAGAAAAGGGGGATTGTGCATCTCAAGTTTCTATACTTGAACTATTTCTTAACTGCTACCCTATTTATATATACGTGTGCATCCTTTTACTATTTATAAGGTCTGTTTACGGTGGTTGATCATGGATATCCATACATTGGATTTGGATTAGATATACTTACTTATAGTTATATGGTGATAATTATTATTACACATTGATCAATATACGAAAATTAATAACTATTGCGTATCCAATTGGGTGGTGAAAGCATTAACGCAGTTGTAATCGAACGGGAAAAAAAGATTTGACGAAATTTTCATATCTGAAAATTTTCAAAAGAAGAGAAAAATGAAACGCTCATATGAAAATTCCATATCGATTTCTCTTTTCTGTTTCACTTTAGCATTTTTAATTCCCCGATTAAAAAAGTAGATGCATGTTGAGTAATGAGTATATATGCAACTGAAGGGTAGGACCTTTTACTAATTATAGTCAGAAGAACGCGTCTTAAGTTGAAGTTCCGAAGTTAAAGTGAGTGGTTCGAGCATATCTTCTCTGTGTGTATGCCATTTTCTTATCGTTTTTATATATAATGTGAAGCATTATTTTCACAGTGATTGGTACTATATTCGTGTGTTCAGCTAGTGTTTTTTTCTTTGCCTTGATTAATTGAACTTTAATTAGGCTAATACTGTACTTCAGATATATTGACTAGCTTGGTGCACCCATTCAATTGAATTTTTCTTTATTTTTTAACCCTAGTATGGTTAGTATATTTCTTTGTAGCTAATTAGTTAATAACTTGGAATAGGAATCCAATTACGAAGGTGGCAGTTCATCCATCTCAATGGTTAATTACAAAGAAACAAAAATATCAGCACTGATTGTGGATGATGACGCTATCATTCGCAAAATCCACAAGACCATGCTCGAGCGCATATTTAACATAGAGGCAACAGCGGTTAATGATGGAAAGGAAGCAGTGGATCTGTGTCGTTCTGGGGTAAATTTTGACATCATTTTCATGGACAAAGAAATGCCTATCATGGATGGTCACGAGGTATTACTATATGTCAATGTCATTAATTAGTACTATTGTAGTGTATCTGTGTATGTAAATTAACTAGTGAAGTACGGTATTTAATGTGATTAATTATATGATAAACTATCTATCTTAATTATAATAGGCGACAAAACATCTACGTGCTATGGGTGTGAGGAGCATCATTGTGGGAATCACTACCTGTGCTGATAGAAAAGATAAAGAGGAATTTCTAGCTGCTGGATCGAACCATTGCTTTGAGAAGCCTCTTGACCAAGCAAATGTTGAACAAGTCTTGCAAATTTCGCATTTGATGATTCACTTTTGTAACAGACCAATATAGATTATAGACAGGACCATATAGTCTCTGTGTTGTTTAGCTTCTCGTCTTATGTTATAATTATGTAGATTAGTTGATGTTCATGTGTTGGAAAAATACGCTAATTAGTTAAGAAGTGTTTAAAAAAACAAGTGTTCAATAGCTATTATTTGTTATGTATATTTAGTATTTTTTTTTTCTGGTGAATGTATATTTAGTGTTTGAATTAAAGAAATGAATTTAAATATTTAATTTGAGGGGAGGTTTTAATTTATCATTCTCATTTGTTCCCCTCGATCTCCATTTCCTCGTCGCTGTAGGTTTGTAAAAATAAATAATATCTTCCATTATATGTGCGTCATTTCTATTTCATTTATTTTTCTAAAACTATAATAATAAAAGAAATTAGAAAAATAAATGGAAAGGATCTTGACCCCTAATTTTCACTTAATATTTTATTTTGAGTGTTATTTTTTTACATCTACATTTCTATCCCTCTCTTCCCCTTAAGTTGTCATTAATCTTTAATGATGGAACATTTTATCCTAGGGTGTTTCAATTAGATTTTAAATTCGTGCGATGCATAAATTTTGATTAAATTATTATTTTTAATAAAAAAAATAGTTTAAAAATACTTAACTATTAATAAATATAATTATATTAAGATTGAAAAAATAATTAATTATATTTGTAATCAAGAATACGTACGTGGTCTTCAAAAATATTAAGTATTGAAATTTATTTGGAAATGTATAAGTTAAAAAATATTTAAATTTAAATATTTATTTTTGTTATTATGGATATTATATTTACATATATTTTAAAATTTGTGTGTTTTAATTAATAATTTTATTTAATTTTCAAAACTAAATTTTTATCTTAACACAATATTAAATCATTTTGAAGATATAAGTATTAGTTATGTAATATTGTTGAAGTTTTTATTTCATTATCTCTTAACTTGAATTATTATTACCAATGCAATTAAATTTGCATGTTATTATTATTTTTATTATTATAATAAAGTTCACTTCCGTTAATATTATTTATTTATTTATTTATATATATATATATTATAATTAAATATTGATTTTCATAATTTTAGTATTAAGTAATATAATTTTTTTATGATACAATTTTCTTTTAAATTAATAATTAAGGATAAAATTGATGTTTTTAAAAGATATTAACGTGTTAAAATATGAGAACAAAAATTGAAAATTTTAAACATGTTAAAAAACAAGAGTAATATTTAAAAAAAATTTTAAAACATTGAATTCAATCAAAAATGATTTTTTTAAAAGATAAAAATGTAAATACATTTTATGCAAAAAAATAAAATGATTTTTTTTATAAAATATGTCAAATCAAGACTAATTTGGAAATATAGAAAAATCGGAAAAATTAAAAATTTTAAAATATGAAAAATAAAATATATGTTTTGAAATTTTTGAAAACAACAAATGCAAAAAAAAAATAAAAAATTGAAAATTATGAAAAACTAAGTGTAGTAGTTATAGTTACTAATGTCATGATTTTCTTGAAAAAAAGAACATTTTTATAAAATATGAAAAAGAAAGACTAAAATGTCTTGCAAATTAAAAAATATTGGATGAAAAAAATTTAGAAAAAATGAAAATTCAAAATATGAAAAAGCTAGACCGTCTAAAGTTTTGAAAGTATTATATGCAAAGAGAAATAAAATTTTAAAACAATAAAAAACAAGGATAATGCCTTTTTTTTTTAATTATTAAATACGAAAACAATTTAAAAAAATTCATAATTTTAAAAGCATTTGATGCAAAGTATATATATATATATATATATATATGAAAAAGAACAAACTACTACAAAATATTTAAATGAATTAATAAAATTTTCATAGAATTTTTTTTTTATAAAATAAAACAATTATTAAAAAAGATTTATATAAATAATATAATTTTCACATAATATTTTAATGAAAAAGAATAATCATCGCAAAATATTTTAACGAATGAATAGAAATTTAACCAAAAAATTATAATGAATGAAATAACTATAAAAAAAATTTAAATGAGTAAATATAATTTTTGCAATTTTTTTAAAGAAAATAATACAGTTGTTACAAAAAGTTTTATCCTATCATTTTATATATAAAAATTATTAAATTGAATTATTTTACCACCCGCCTTCCATTGACTACTCTTATACTCTTATGGAGTTAAATTTTAATTAAGCAAAAAAATATTTGACAAAAATGACTTAATTTAAATTTTAAGCCATATAAATTTCACAAAAGATATTAAGGAAGGAATATAATTTAAAAAAAAATTATCACAAAAAATTTAAAGGAATGGATGTAATTTTTGTAAATAATATAAGTTTAAAAATAAAAATAAAAATCAAATAATGTAAAAAAATAAATTAAAATATGCATTCTACGTGGTTATATATAATAAACTATTTTAAAAAATACTACACAGTGCAATAACTATTCTCCGCTTGTAGTAGTAATGATGATTTCACCTAATTTATTTTCCGTATTTATCCGTTGTATTCTCCATCCCTCGGAAACATTATTCCATTCATTCTTCATAGAAGGAGGGCATCTTAGTCCATACAAAAAACGATACCTGCTCACAGACTTGCAATTGAAGACTCAGTGATGTTTATGTACCTACCGAGGAGTTGTGGAGAGAGAGAAACGAAGCAATTGTAGTTTATCTTTCCTCTGCTGTTCTTCTATGCTCCGTGTTCTGATTTTCTCTCACGATTGACTCAGGGATTGGTTATGGCTGTACCCGTCGAGGAAGCCATTGCAGCTCTATCCACATTCTCGCTCGAGGTACTTCCTTCACCAACAACTCTTGTTTCTCTATTTTTTCAATCCAATTTTGCTCACTTCTTTTGTTACCAACATTGAAATGCGCTTATGGATCATTTTACTTTCGTGCTTTTGCTATTGTTTCTCTGATTCAGTCCACCATTCGCACAATTGCTGCTAGTTTTAACTACAGAAACTTTTCATTCTGGTTTTGAAGTTGTGTGAGTTTGTTATAGATAGCGAGCGGCTTCTTTATTTTCATTTGTCCGAAATGTTTATTAGTCAACTATTGAATGAAGCTGACTTATGATCTGTGAATGCTACATTTACATGGCATGTAATTTGATTTGATGTTGAGGTTCCAAAATAACGCAGTTCAGGAACTTGAGGTTTTTGTTTCCATATGTACGAGTTATTTTTCATGTGTATTTTTTTTTTTTGTTTGGTTTGTGAATTATGTAGGATGAGCAACCAGAGGTGCAGGGACCTGGAGTGTGGGTGTCAACTGAGAGAGGTGCAACGGAAAGTCCAATAGGTACTTAGTTTCTTCTTCCATTTTTTCTTTCTTGAATATGTTATGCATTTATGCTTTGATTGTACTTAAAAGCTTGAGCACTTTCGGCTTTGTTTCAAAGATGCATAGAGTTATTAGTAATTACCATTTACCCCCCTCCTTTTTGTAGAGTATAGCGATGTTTCTGCTTACAGACTATCTCTATCAGAGGACACAAAAGCTCTCAATCAGCTGGTATGCAGCTCTTGGGCTATTTTTTCTGTTTAATCTACCATTTACCTTTAGTTGATTTTTTTTTCCTGATTATAAATTTTTGCTCTTGGGCTATAACTGCTTTTGCTAATACAAAATGCAGAATTCCCTTACCCAAGAGGGAAAGGAGATGGCATCAGTGCTTTACACATATCGTAGTTGTGTCAAAGCACTTCCTCAGGTAAATTTTCTCTTAAGCTACAGTTAGTTGAAGTTTGTCAATGGATATAGAGTACATTGTCTTTTAGATGAATGAAGATTTTTTGTCAAAACAAAATGAGTTAATCTTTGGGCTTGAAGTGCATTATATTTAAATTTTACTGATTATTTTTTTATTTGGATGGTCCACTCCCAATGTTCCAACTTCAAACCTATCTTTTTGGGGTAAAGTAATGAATTCAATTAGACAAGGCTTTGTATAACCAATAGTTTCACCTAATGCAACATGATATGTTATATACTTCCATTTTCTTTTTGTTTGCTGATAATTACCAATATTAAATTTACCATACCAGAGATCCATTTTCATGTTTCCATATGCCTATATTATTTTATGTAATTTATGCATTTCATCATGATGGGGCAGCTACCTGATTCTATGAAGCAAAGTCAAGCTGACTTATATTTGGAAACATATCAAGTTCTGGATTTGGAAATGAGTCGTCTGCGTGAAATTCAGCGATGGCAAGCATCTGCTTCGTCAAAAGTACTGGATGTTCTTTACATATTCTACAATCCTTTATTATTTTATCAGAAACTTAGCCGGATCCAGACTTAGCACATTAAGTATATTTGCCAATGTCATTTTTATGCAGTTAGCTGCTGACATGCAACGTTTTTCTAGGCCTGAACGACGCATTAATGGCCCTACAATATCCCATTTGTGGTGTGTTATGATGATTTGTGCTTTTGTTGTTGGTTTTTGTTATTGTCGTTGTTTTGTATTTTTTAATTGCTTTGGTCTTGACTGCAGGTCTATGTTGAAGTTGCTTGATGTTTTGGTACAACTTGATCATCTTAAAAATGCAAAGGCAAGCATACCTAATGACTTTTCATGGTATAAAAGGTATGTATTTGATTTATGCCTATCTCACTTTATCTTCAGGTTGAGGATCTTAAACTTTTCTTTCGGGCTCAGTGCTTTAGTTTGTTTCTGTTATATCTTATATCCATTTCTTCTCGGAACCCTTTTTTATGCATGGTGCTTTTGTATGCACCTCATTCTCTTATTCTCTTCGCTGAGCAAATATTTTTTTTTCTTTTATCCTTTTGTATTTTTTTTTCTCTCTGATAAAATTTATTTTCCCACAAAAAAATTAGAAATTTTCAGATATGTTATTTTAAATCATTTAGCTTTAGAGTGTTGAATTATCTGGTTATTTAGGTAATAATGGGAAAAATGTGTTTTTAGTCCTTTACTTTTGATCAAATGTGGTCAATGTATAGGGACCTTTCATATTGATGAATTTGATCTTCAAACTTTAAAAAAATGTGGATTTAGTCCGCCTCTCTAAGAATTCATCACATTTTTTTAAGTTAGGAGGACGAAATCCATATGTTTTTTAAAGTTTGAGGACCGAATTCATCAATATGCAAGTACAAGGACCTTGATGAAAATGGCTTTGAATATTGCCAAACTTCAGATTAAAAAAAATGGCAAACTTTCCAAGAATCATAGGCCTGATAATCTTTAGGAATATTATTATGCAATCACCTTCTCACCTGATTTAGGATTTCCATATTTGAAAACTTACTTTATGAAGTTTCAGTCATTCTTGGTTTTCCCCCTTAATTTGTCAGGACTTTCACACAAGTCAGTGGTCAGTGGCAAGACACCGATTCAATGAGGGAGGAATTAGATGATTTACAGGTGCATAATTGATGATATTTCCAAGTTTGTAACATATAGAGTGCTGTAAATTTGTTATTTATTGAATGATTATAAAAGAGTCTTTTTCCAAAGTTCTCCTTGTTATATTGTACTTTTGAAAATGCCAAACCAAAGATTGATGGTCATTGATCTTTTTTTATTTGTATGTGCAGATTTTCTTGAGCACAAGATGGGCTATTTTGTTGAATTTGCATGTTGAGATGTTCCGTGTGAATAAGTATCCTGTGTATCTACTTAATATTTTTTTGTTCCATATGACATTCTTGGCAAAACCAAAATGTCTACTCTTTAGGTTTAACTTGTTAATGTTTGGTTGTTTTTGTTTAGATTTTTTTTTTTTTTGAAAAAAGTTATTTGCATTTAGGATGGATATAGGAACTGATTCAATTGACAGATAAGGTGGTCCATTAAAACGAAAAATTGAGTGCTAGTTTGTGTTGAACTTATAGTGATGAGAGAGAGTGTAGGAGACTGGAGGATTTTATCCTTAACCTAGATATACTTCCATCCAAAAGAAACATGTAGTTTTGTACTTTGGTCAATACTTGAGTTGAGAAATAAGGAGAGAATAACTGGTGGCTAGGCTACCTCAAATCCTTCTTTTGATTACATATTCAAGTTTACATATGAGAAGAGTTTTTAATCCAAAATTTAGGGCTTGGCTTTTGTCCTTGAATACTGTCACAAAGAAGTGCAAAGAACTCCTATCGATTGATCACTCCCTTAGTCAACTTTTACTTTGTAACACGTTTTAAATATCCTCCTTTTAATTTCTTATTCAAATCCTTGACTTGGAATAGTGTAGAAGACATTCTTCAAGTTCTTATAGTCTTTGTTGTAGAGTCTTTAGAATTGGACTTTGCACTTCTCTTTCCAGAGCGCCATATTCTTTTGCGTGTTTTGCCTGTTCTTGTTGTCCTAGTGACATCATCAGAGAAAGACAGCGAGTCTCTGTACAAGAGGGTGAAAATCAACAGACTGATCAATATATTTAAGGTACTGTTGTGTATATTCTTATTGGTAGCATTATAATATACGTACTGGTTAATGAAACGATGTTATTAATAGATTACCTGAAAAGTTTAATATTTTTTGCCTTGAATTCTTTCTCTATTGTCAACAAGTTCAAATCTGTGTATCTTTTTATCCCTTTTTTTACAGAATGAAGCAGTCATTCCTGCATTTCCAGATCTGCATTTGTCTCCTGCTGCAATATTGAAGGAATTATCAACATACTTTCCAAAATTTTGTTCTCAAACTCGCCTTCTCACTCTTCCAGCACCACATGAGCTTCCACCTCGTGAAGCACAAGAATATCCTCCAAATTGTTTTTTGTTTTTACCCATAAATTGATACTAGTTTGTTATTATTGAACCAAAATTTTATTTCCTTAATCTGTGTCATCCATGAACTGATATTGCTTTTTACCATTTTCACTACAGATAGATGAGTTGCAACCATGATATACACTTTTGGTTCTCTGATTTATTTTTTAGTTCAATGGTCCTTGTATTTCTATAAGGTTCAATTTGGTCCCTTAATTTATTTATTATGTTCAATTTAGTCCCTTTATTTTTATAATTTTTAATTAGGTTCTTTATTTTTTATAAGAGTTTAATGCTCATGCATTGGTGGTATAAAATAATTTTGCACCGTTAGTCAATCACAACCCACCGGTTGAATGAATTTTAAGATAATTTTATAAAAGTCAACTGACTTACCATAAATGGAGGGTTGTGATTGACTGCCGATGTATCACCTTTTTTCTCTTTTTGTAATGGGTTCAATTGGGTCTCATTTTTTGAAAATGTTTGAAGTTGAAGGAAGAAAAATGAGACCAAATTGAACCCATTTAAAAAAATAAAAGAACCAAAATTGAACCTAATTAATAAATTAAGGACCAAGCTGAACCTTTTAAAATAAGAGAACCAAATTGAACCTAAAAAATAAATTTTTAGTTAAGATTACTAGCAGAACTTCTATTAAAAAAATTATTGAGGAATCGTTTTATTTCTGAAGTGTTAGATTTTTATAAACTTGTAAAGCATCTTCCCTCTGGGTCCTTTAGAATGTAAACTTGACATGATACACATATCAGAGACATTACCTGATCATCAATCATATTGGAGCCATCCGTGCTGAGCATGATGATTTTGTGATTCGTTTTGCTTCTGCAATGAATCAGGTGCTGCCCTCTGCTCTGACTGGGCTGCAAACAGAAAGCCCTCTCTGAAATCTTTTTTGTTTTGTTTCGGTTGACTGTTGCATAGCATTTGAAACTGCTAGTTTGTTTTTTTATCTCTGTTTTTACAGCTGTTATTGTTGAAGTCAACTGATGGTTCTGATGTTGAATGGAGCAAAGAAGTCAAGGGGAACATGTATGATATGATTGTTGAAGGTTTTCAGCTATTAAGCAGATGGACTGCACGCATATGGGAACAATGTGCTTGGAAATTTTCTCGTCCATGCAAAGATGCATCCCCATCATTCTCTGACTATGAAAAGGTAAGGAATGTTCAAATCTTCTAATTATTGTTATCTTCTATAGTCTGGTTGATTAATGTTCTAGTCTGGTTCTGACACTACAGTACTGCATTAAATATTACTTGAATCAACATTGTTTTTCCATTAAACACATCAAAATTAACCAACCAATATTTTCTTCATTTTTTTTTTGTATGAAACAATTAACTAAGAGCAATTCTAAAAACTTTTAGTTGTGTTGATACTCCTTGTTACTTTAAGCATGTTAAACACTTATACTTGAAGTGAACTAGCCAATTGTGTTTTTAAATCAACCACATAAAACTTAACCATTTATCACACAAATCAATCAATTGATAATATCAGTTAGCCACTTGTTTTTAGTTATCTAATTATTTTGTGTTAACCACACACGAACATTATTTGGTTAATTGTTCTTAAGTTTGATTTAATCAAAGTTGACACCCTTGAATGGTTTCTTATTAATATATGTTACCATAAATATTGTGTTTGTTGTAGGTAGTACGATATAATTACAGCGCAGAGGAAAGGAAAGCACTGGTTGAACTTGTGAGCTACATAAAGAGTGTTGGATCTATGATGCAGCGGTGTGATACACTGGTTGCTGATGCTTTATGGGAAACAATACATGCTGAGGTCCAAGATTTTGTCCAAAACACATTAGCTACTATGTTGCGGACTACCTTCAGAAAGAAGAAGGACCTCTCTAGGTAGTATTCTAATTTCACATTACATGGTATATAAATTACCCAAATATGGATTTTATTGCTCATATCAATTACCCAAATATGGATTTTCAGGATTCTTTCAGATATGCGGACCCTTTCAGCTGATTGGATGGCTAATACAAACAAGTCAGAATCTGAGTTACAGTCCTCTCAGCATGGAAGTGAAGAAAGCAAAGGAAACATATTTTATCCAAGAGCAGTTGCCCCAACTGCTGCTCAGGTCTTCATCATTTTCCATTCTCTTGCTGCCCCTGTTATATAATTTGTTATTATTGATATGCATATAAGTGAAGAGCTGCATTTATTAGAGATAAGAGTATCAATGCTATATATTCAACTCTGCTATCTGTAATTCTGTATATAGATGTTTTGTTGAACTAGCATTTGTCTTACTAGTTACTAATGTTGTGATAGAAGATAAATAAAGATGCTCAAGTGTGCCTTTATTTTGAAATGTTGAACAAGGATTCATTTATGTGGTCGTGCATATAGGCAGATTCATTCTTACATGTTATGATTATGAAAAAAAAATCTACTTTTTTCTTAGGTTATTTTTTTTCAAATGCAGGTCCTCAGCATGAAATTTCTTCTTCATGTGTATTCAGTATTCACTTACATTATAGCTATCAATTTATTCAGACTATATAAGTCCTTGCATGATAATTTTTGTGGAGAGGCTTATCAAAATTTGTTACTGAAGATTCTTTATATCCTGGCTTGGGCTGCTTTACAAGTTATTTTTGTGGATATATGTACTTTTGTGGTTAGCATGTAATAGTTTCTTAGCTTATCTCTTCGCTACAGGTGCACTGCTTGCAGTTCTTAATATATGAGGTGGTTTCTGGTGGTAACCTTAGGAGGCCAGGTGGACTCTTTGGCAATAGTGGCTCAGAAATCCCTGTTAATGATTTAAAACAGCTGGAGACATTCTTTTACAAGCTTGGTTTTTTCCTTCATATTTTAGACTACTCAGGTAAATGGCCTTAGATTGACCCAAGCCTCAATGTTACTGCAAAGACTCATCCTTTGGGCACATTCCATTGATAGATCCAATATCTACACTGACAACCTCTTCCTCTTGCTACTCCTGCTCTGTGGTTCCTCTCCTAAATTAGGGAGCTAGTTTTGAAGCATTATATTTTGTGTTATATCTGTTAGTAACATATGGACCCACAAACATATTTATGACTTCATGGTGCACTGCTTCAAACCTATACACTTCTACTCCCTCTTGGTTTTTAACTGACAGAATAAAAGGGCAAATTAGTCCAACATCTAGAAATTGAAATAGAACATACATGCAATGGAGCTGACAGATGCCTGATTATTAACAACATCATTTGGTGTTCATGAAATCCTCGGGCTCTTACAAAAGTTAATACATCTAATACAAACCATACATCATTGAATTGAGAGGGCAGATGGATGTTTAAAGGGTAGCTGAACACAACATTAAACTGATCTCTTGCTTTCTTGGGTAGAATAGTGGCTGAATGAATTTCAGCTTTTTGGGTGCTATTTAGTTATATGATAAATTATCAGGTTGCCGTAGATTATGTTTTCCCCTGCCATGTGGACCCAACCTAACATTGAAGGTTGGTCCTTTTAAAGCATCCAAACTGATTTTTGTGCTTATGGTTTAGCTGTCATAACTTGTTTTTTATCTGCTCATTATTGTACCATAAGTATACCAATTGGGAGGTCACAGTGTCGCCAATTCTTATAGAAAGTATCCTAAAATATTTCAATATCTTGGACTAGAGAAGAAATGCATTAGAATGTAGGGAAATTCTGAACATGTTGACCTTGTAACTTCTGAAACAGTTCAATGATATAGAATCCTTTGCATATATGCCTTATTGCTTCCTTCAATGTAATTGACTGGGGTAACGATTCTTGCAGCAACTGTTGCAACATTGACAGATCTTGGTTTCTTATGGTTTAGAGAATTCTATTTAGAGTCTTCACGAGTCATTCAGGTAATACTTATCACCACAAAATTATTTGAATTTCAAATCTATCATGTTCACCAGAAACACTCTTGGATAAGATCAGCTACAAATTTCATAGCTACTTGCAAGATATTGATTGCATCAAGCATTCACTCATCAGAATCTATTTGCACTTGTAATTGAATAAAAAAACTCTAATAATGGTAGGCTAGAAACTTGGAATGTGAGTTGTTAGAGCCTCCAGGTATTTCCTTGAAAAATTTCAATGAAGATGGTAGGATGATGGTGTTTGTATCTGTTATTTTTATTTTATGTTTTTTTCTTCAAAAACTCTTCTAATATTGATGTTTTGTATACTTTAGTTGTCCCCTACTCCCCACCCCATCCCAAATCTGTTTATTTTACATAAACTACTCATGGAGACCCAAATTACAAGCAAAAGAAGGCTGAGTATTTCATTGAAACATGTTTTATTAAAAAAAAAAATTATGATATGTCCACCTGAGCTTCATTTTTTGCTGATAGCTTTTTATGAACTTCAACATTAGTCTGTTGTCAAGAAGTGATTTCTGTGTAATGGGTTTCTCAATGTTGTTTTTCAAACTTAAAAGTTTCCAAATTCTGCCAAACTTGTGATCTTTTTATTTATTTTCTTTTATGCATTTGTTTTCCACCTCCCCCTCTTGTACTAAATTAAGTTCATTTATTCCATGTAGTTTCCAATTGAATGCTCCCTTCCCTGGATGTTGGTGGATTGTGTTCTTGAGTCACCGAATTCTGGTCTTCTTGAGAGTGTTCTGATGCCATTTGACATCTATAATGATTCGGCTCAGCAAGCCTTGGTGTTGCTGAAGCAACGGTTTCTATATGATGAAATTGAGGCTGAGGTATTATTTTAACTTAATGGCTGATGCTAGATGATTATAATGGATGTCCTGGAGCAGTATAATATCTGATACAGATGATTTTAGGTGCTATGCTGTAGGGCACCAAATTCATTGGTGTAACTTATGTGCTGTTAGGCATCATCCTCTAGCTACTAAATTTAAGAGATGAGAAAAATAATACTAGGGGAATTGAGCACAAGGAGTAGAAGTAGGAATTGGGTCATAATAATAGGGGATCTTTGTGGTGGCATCCAGAAAATTGAGTGGGGACAGAGAGGAGGCAGGACCCTCAATGAGCCTGCATTTTTATGTATTTTCTTTTCTATTTGAGAGTTGTTTGTAAATTCATGCCTTCTGTTGACATCAGTTTATACTGGTAGCAGACAGTGAATTCTGTTGTTAGTACAATAAGAATTTTGCTTCTGATTACCAGTTTCCTATTGTATGCTTTCTCCATTCATTGATACTGTATTCTGTTTACCTTTTTTTCACAGGTGGATCATTGTTTTGATATATTTGTTACAAAATTGTGTGAAACCATTTTCACATATTACAAAAGTTGGGCAGCAAGGTATGCTCATTTTTCTCTGGCTTATCCAGCTTTTCTTTTGAATATTCCACGGACAAACCGTTTTTCTTACTGGTGGATGCCTAAATCATGCAGTGAATTGCTTGATCCTTCATTCCTCTTTGCTTCAGACAATGCAGAAAAGTATGCTGTGCAACCCATAAGGCTCAATATGCTGCTTAAAATGACTAGAGTGAAGGTGAATGAATTACATTATCATAATGTTTCTTTTCCATGATTTGATTTGGTGCATAAAAGTGTAAACTGGGTGTATACTACCTGATTAACAAATTTTGGATATGAAAATAGCCCAAGGTGGGTGGATAGGAAAATATACGTACATTCTATTAGATACCCTTCTCTTAGCAGGGTTTGGAAACGCTTGACTGATGCCCTATTTTAAGTGAACAAAGCTAGTTGTTTTATTACTTTTTTTTTAAATTATGTATCAGGGTGTTAACAATTCAAATCCCATTATCTTCAAGTGATCTTGGAATGATGTGACTTACTATAACTTGAGGAATTATACAAAACATATGTCTTTGTGTACTATTATAAGCAGTAATAAGGTTTTAGAATATTTTTCCTCTAATATTATATTGGTTATCCATTAGTTTCATCAAAATCTTCCCACAAGTTAACAAAGCTTGTTGATCAGAAGTCCAGGTTTGAAATCTTATGAATGGAAAAACAGGAGCTGGGAGAGTGAGTGTCCCACTGTCGCCCCTCTAATTTGTTCAACCCAACTCAACTTTGATTAGTTAGGGTTCTAAGTGGCTTTTGGACGTTTGGTCTAACTTTTTGGAACTTCTCCTCCCTTTGAAAGGAGAAGCCAGGCTAAATACAAGTGGCTTCTTTTTAACTGAACTACTGAAGAAGCATAAAAAGAAGAGCTTTTAGATAATCTAAATTTTAGGAACTTCTCCTTTCCCTTCTTCACTTTTCCAAATCCCAAAAGTCAGTAGTGTGCTAACCAAAAATAACTTTTAAGCTGAAAAAAAATATAAAGTTATCAACCATCTTCAATTATAAAATTTTATTTGTACTTGAACTTTAAAGTAGTTTTTAATATCCAAAAAAATCAATCCACCTTCTCTAAAGTTGTTGACTGAGACAATAAAGACATCTTGATAGCTCTTTTACTTTTCAATATTTTGTTTCTAGAGACACACACACACACACACACACACTGTATTCTTAGAATTTGAGTGAGTTGCAATTATTCTCATGTGATCAAATATCTTTTGATGCACAGCTGCTTGGAAGGATGATTAATTTGCGAAGTTTGATCACTGAACGGATGAACAAGGTTTTCCGTGAGAATATTGAGTTTCTGTTTGATCGTTTTGAGTGTCAGGATCTGTGTGCCATAGTGGTTAGTGATTTTACCTTTGCTACTAACCATGGCCAACAATTATGAACTACTTTTTCTTTTCTCAATGTTCATTAACTAATACTGACTATTTTATTTCAGGAATTAGAGAAGTTATTGGATGTCTTAAGACATTCCCATGAACTACTGTCTAGAGATCTTTCTGTAGACTCTTTTAGTCTCATGTTGAATGAGATGCAAGAGAACATTTCTCTTGTATCATTTTCTAGTCGACTGGCCTCGCAGGTTTGTTCTTTTGAGCTCTAAAGATGTACTTTAATTTTGATGTCTTCCTGTTATTTCTTAATCTTGAATCCTTGAAACCACTATTTGAATGGTAATTAATAATTTCATGATTTGGTCTGTTTCCTTCAATTTCATTGATCTATTTCTTTATGTATGCTAGATTTGGTCTGAGATGCAAAGTGATTTTTTGCCAAATTTCATTCTCTGCAATACTACTCAACGTTTTATCAGATCATCAAGGACTATTCCTGTTCAAAAGCCATCTGTACCCTCTGCTAAGCCTAGTTTCTATTGTGGTACTCAAGTAAGCATTCCTCTCACTTTCTTTAATGTTGCAAACATTATAAAATCAATTGCAGTATTTTTAATGGCTTAAATAATCATCTATTTGAGATCATAAACATGTTAAATACAAGTAGTTCAATTTTTAGCTCAACTCAGATGTTTACATGGATAAAATAATGTGATTTACTTCCTCTGACTGAATTTGTTTATCTGACTTTCCATTTTGGGAAGTTCCAAAGTGTATGTCAGTGTGTCACATAAGATCTTAGGAACAATGTGCCAGGTGGCTGTTCCAAGTAGAGAAGAGTCCAATGTAAATTTCTTTGAGTTGTGAGCACTTTTTTTTAGCTTTTGCTCTATCCTTATTAGCTATTGTTTGTGTTTCTTCTATTAATTTTTTTTACTCATTCAATGTATATGTAATGAGGAAAGGGGGATGAATGATTGTGTTTGTGTGTGCTTTCTACAATTTTCTTTATGTACATTGTACATATAGAAGTTTCTCATTGTCTCACTCTGATAGGATTTAAATTCTGCACATCAAAGTTTTGCACGACTGCATAGTGGATTCTTTGGAATACCTCACATGTTTTCTATTGTTCGACTTCTGGGATCCCGATCATTACCTTGGCTTATTAGAGCCCTTCTTGATCACATATCAAACAAGGTATGCTGTTCTTTATATTTGCTAAATTGTGAATAATCCATTGCACGGCATTTGTTTTTCTGTGGAAACCTCCTAAACATTGTCAAATACAATTTCATATATACATTTAAGTTTGGAGAAAAAGGCTTATACACCGCTGGTGTAAAACTATTTTACACCGTCAGTCAATCACAACCCTTCATTTATGGTAAGACATTTGACTATTATAAAATTATTTCAAAAGTCATTACAGCAGTGGGTTATGATTAACCAATGGTGTAAAATGATTTTACACTAATGGTGTATGAACATTTTACTTGTTTGATAATAAACTAAACTATAAAAATTTATGCAAACTATTTGAAATTCTCCTTGCTTCCTACCCCTTGTCACACTAATGATTTTTTTTACTTATCAACAAAAAATCCTTCATTATAATGTATGCCTTTTGCATCCATATTCAAGACACCTATGCCATATGTCAATAACAGGTTATGAAGTGCAGAGTTGTTTTGGCTATGGAAAACTGATCAACTGACTCTTTATAACCATGTAAAAATGTCTCAAGCAATGAATACATAGTGCAAGGCTCTGCTTAATGAAGAGAGAACAAGTGCCATTTCTTTTCAAGATATGAAAAATGTCAAAAGTTTGACCGTAAAGTGATGTGTTGATCTGTACACGCTCATATACTAAGGATATGAGAAGTGAATGATGAAATGTTACAACATGTACTTTTTCAAATATATAGATTCCACAATGACATTCACAAAAGTTTCTACCTTAATTTAACCAAATTAAGCAACTGATTGTTATTTATAGATTTTCACACATACATACTGGATGCTTCTAGTTTGCATGTGTATATTTATTGATTATTGATTATTGATATTATAAAATTTAGACGTGGCTCACTAACAACATAAATGGGTGGTATTGCTAGATTACTTTGCTTGAGCCAATGATTACAGGATTACAAGACTCTTTGCCAAAATCAATTGGGCTTCTTCCTTTTGATGGAGGTGTGACAGGTACATGATGACATTTTTCCTTTTACTTGAATAAACTTTACTCTGCAATTTACTTATATGTGAATAAAATGTATTCTTTCAACATATTGATGGAAATTATGCATCCTGTATTTCTTTGTCCTTTCTTTTGAATTAAGTATTACTAGATGCATTTCTTTGTCATGGAGTTGAGTTCATTGGCATCTTATATCCTTTCTTTTGTGTTTCTTATATTACTAGAAGAGACCTTGGGCATAATGCATTTTTCAAAATCTCAAAAGCACCAAAACATTTTGCTAGAAACTAGAAGTTTATCAAGGCAGTTATATTTTTGGTCATTACCATTAGTTCTCTCATAAACAAACTATCTACAAAGGAATACAGCACATAGATACATGGTCATATCTGAGAAATTAATTCTTAATTATTGCTACACAGGTTGTGTGAGACTCGTTAAGGATCATCTTAACTGGGAGACAAAATCAGAGCTGAAAGCTGAGGTTCTTCATGGCATAAAAGAGATTGGAAGTGTATTATATTGGATGGGGCTTCTAGATATTGTGTTGGTCAGTAACATAGTGCAATTACCAATTTATTTATTGCAGTTGCCATCAACATAAGTTCAAGACTTAGATCTGTTTTATGTTTCATTTTCCTTAACTGTAGTCTATTGATGTTTTCATCAATGCTACTTTAATTTGAGAATAGTAGTGATTGATACGATGTGTCAATCTTGACAGAGAGAAAAGGATTCTATGGATTTCATGCAAACTGCTCCCTGGCTGGGCTTGCTTCCTGGAGCAGATGGTCAAATAGTAACATCTCAAGATGGTGGAGACAGCCCTGTTGTTAGTTTGTTTAAATCAACAGCTGCTGCAATGGTTTCATACCCTGGTTGCCCATCACCTACTTCTTTCCACATTATGTCAAAACAAGCAGAAGCTGCAGGTATGCTGTTGAATATGCTTTCTAATATTTTGCTATTAGCTTGGCATGTTTCTTGGTAAAAATAAAGGTACAAATGCTTGATGTAGATTAGTTGAGAAGTCTAGATTGTAACAATAGGAAATATAATGGGCATAAGGTATTTCAAAATGATGGAAGAAATGAAATGAAACGAAATAATAAATAAATAGAAGGAAAAAGGAAGGAAAAAATTGCAAAACTCAAATTGGTTTAGTATCAGCGTGATGCAACAGACATGGATGTCATTGTCTAAATATCTTCATGCAGGAATTATGGTGAAAAATTAAAAATAGAATGTCTTTATGTCAAAAGTGCTATGCAACAACAATAACCTTATCCCACTATGTGAGGTTGACCACAGGGATCACATAACACTATTGGGCTTGATCATAAAACCAAATTCTCAAGAATATTAGGGCCTATTTGATTTCAGTTTTTAAAAACAATTTGGTTAATCAATTTTAAAAAACTGTTTTCTATTTCAGTTTTTAAAACTAAAAAAAAAGAAACAGTTTTTATGTGTTTTGCTTTCTTATTTTCTCTTTTCATAAAGTCCCACATCTTTTATTTCAAGGATAAGAGTAAGATGGTAATAGTTTTACACACAAATCCCACATTTTTTATTTTATCTTTCTCACATAAGTTTCATATTTCTCACACACAAGTCCCACATCTTCTAATTTATATTTCTCTAATAGTAATTTTTAAATATCAAAAAAATTTGTCTGTTTTTAAAAATTGTTCTAAAAAATAGTTTTGAAAATAGTTTTTAAAAACAAAACTAGAAAGCCTTTCAAACAGGCCCTTATTCATTATGAGATTGTTTTTAATAATTTTCTCTAATGTCCTTGATCTCCTATCTCTTTTCATATTTCCTTTCACATGTCCAAATTATCTTAACTGATTTTCTATGTTCTCTTCCTCAATAGTTGCTAAAAATATCTTATTGATGCATTGTAACCCATCCCATTTAATATTAATTCTCTTTCATTTCTCTTCCTCCCTCTATGCCTAAAACCCTATTTTTTCTACAAAATACATTTATTATACCTTTGTATTTATCTATAAATTCTTTCTTTCTTAATTTTGGTTGCTTAAAATCAATTCTAAGGGTTTGGTAGCAAAATCATTTTATTATTCATTGCTTCTAGAGATGTTAATGTTATGATTTATGCACATTTACTTTGTGATCTGTAATTTTAGGAGAACAAAATGAAATTTATTATTATACATTGATTAAAACTACATAAGAGAGATATATAGTCTAGTAGAGATCCTAACCATCCTGAAGATAAAATAAATACAAGATAGGGAAAGGGAATCAAATCACACCAGATTTAAACAATCTGATCTTGAATTCTTGATTATAACTAACTAAGTCTTATAGAATACTTATTTGAAATTTAAAATAAAAGCACACGAAGCTGTCAACATGATCTTTTCATTGTAGCTCAGACATTGTTTCTTTTATTACAGATCTTTTATACAAGGCTAACTTGAATACTGGAAGTGTGCTGGAGTATGCACTTGCTTTCACTAGTGCTGCGCTGGATAAATATTGTAATAAATGGAGTGCTGCACCCAAAACAGGCTTCATTGACATTACAATTTCTAAAGATTTCTATCGAATATACAGTGGTCTACAAATTGTGAGGAGCAACCTTCCACATCCCTTTCACTTTTCACGTTGCTTAATGACTTGCTAGCGCTATGAATTTCCTAGTGTGTATTTTTTTTTAAATATATTTTGATGTGTGCTTTTGCTTGAGCTACATAGGGATACTTGGAAGAGTCTGCCCAAGTGCCATCAAATAGTCATGAAAAGCTGGGAGATTCAGTTGCTTGGGGGGGCTGCACTGTAATTTATTTGCTTGGGCAGCAGCTGCATTTCGAGCTCTTTGACTTTTCCTATCAGATCCTCAATATCGCAGAAGTGGAGGCTGCATCTGTTATGCAAACACATAAGAACTCACAATTTTCTGTGCAGGTTTATATTCTTCAAATCAAAGCCAAAAGAATACTTGCTTGTTTTACAAAATCATTATCAATTAATAAAATCATTGCTTTCGTTATTGTCCATACTTTGCCATGCAAGCATAATAGGAATGTCTTCCACCTCACTGCATTTCTAGAAAAATCACTAATACAGTGAGTAAAGATGAAATCAACTTCAGTTTGACCATATTGTTAAAACAAATCAATTTTAATTTAGATGTGGATGTCATATCAAATGTTTTAATGATGCCCAAATAGTTACAAAGAACCTGCGACCTGGTGACCTGGTTAAGTGCAATTTAAATTCCAGGTCCTCATGGCTACGATGGCTTTCTTTGAATGTATCTTGTGTGCTATTGATAGCATTTATTTTTCTTTAACAGGGATGGGAAGCCTTATTGGAAGCAATGAAAAAAGCAAGGAGACTAAATAACCATGTATTTTCTATGCTTAAAGCACGTTGTCCCCTTGAAGAAAAGACAGCCTGTGCGATTAAGCAAAGTGGTGCTCCAATACATCGTATAAAATTTGATAACACAGTTTCTGCATTTGAAACACTGCCACAGAAAGGTTCTTAAACTAGTCTCGTTGTAGATGTAACTTGTTACTAAGCAAATTAAGTGCCTTGTTTCCTATACGGTGTACATGTAACTTCGTGGTGTTGTATGTAATAGATACTAAGTGTGGTATGCATATGTTTCATGAGCCAAGTTTCTATACAGAGGTAGCAACAATTTTGCATTTGATAAAAAATAAATAAAAAATTGTTCGAAATAGATGTTCTATTTGAACAATATTTGGCATGTTCGTATGTAACTAGGTCCAATCTGAACTCCTACGAAAAAAATACAAACCAAAATTGTCAGAGGTGCAGCTTTACTGGAGCTCGGTCAGTTGGTAGTTACAACTGTCTCTAGCTATTGGTTATAGTTATGACTTATGATTGAATTTACCTTACAAGATTGTATGAATACGTTTCTCTACCTCTTGTGACTCGTGACTTGTGAGTAATTCAATTCGGGATCATTTTTTTGTTCTCTTTCTCCAAAGTCTTGCTTTCACTTCAAATCTTTGTTTATTTGACACCTTTCATGGGAACAGAACTAACTAGCTCTCAAAAAATGGTCACATCTATAATCTATCAATCAGTACAATTCACTTTCATTCAAGTTTAATAAAGGTATTCTTCTTAAGAAGCAACAAGTGTTAACAATGATCAGGGGATTTAAGTTGCATCAATATCTAATAGGTGATGGCATTTCACCTATGTTTCGATCAGAAAATGAAGAAACGCTAGGGTTTGTCAATATCGTGTATTCAAATTACGGACAACAACACTAACTTCGATTGTCATGGCTTTTAGCGTCTATGGTGAGAACCATTCAGAATCGAATGGTAGGTTGCTAAACCTCCCAACAAAGATTTGTTTTCATCTCAAGCAGAAGATTAAACAATTCAAAGCGCAAGAGCATCATGAAATATTCATCATCAACAATTGCTTATTTGCTGCAAGATTGTGTATTCACGTGTTGTAGCTGGAAGTTAAATTGTGATAATGAAAAAAGTTATCGTAATTGTAAGAAATATATTTCATATTATTTAATAAATTGATTATTATATAAAATCAAAATTTATATAAGACTTAATGATCTAATTGATTATGTTTAATTATAACATATTTTTTTATAATCATCATAATTACTATAAATAAACATAATGTCACGATCTTATTAATTAAAAAATAAAAGAGGAGTGCTAGCTAATTTCTCTGGCACTCTCTAAGGGACATTCACCATGTCATTAATTATAATTTATCAAAAATGATCAATTTAAATCAGTTAAATTAAAAAAAAAAACATTATAAAAATTCATCAAAATTGATAAAAGAGAGTGCTAGCATTTCTCATAATTTCAATAAAAATGATGAATGAATCACCATGAATATAGAATTTTCACATGAATGTGTATATATATATATATATATATATATATATATATATATATATATATAATTTGAATATTAAAATAAACTAAAAAGAATGTATTTACTAGTTAGAATACTCAGCGGAAAAAAAAACTATTTAGAATACTTCATAGGGGTAAATCATATTTAAGACATTATGGAAAGATATTAAATATGAGAATATTTTTTTGTAGAGATTAGTTGTGATTTTGTTATTGTATCAAATAATATCATTATCAATACGGACGGTAGTTTCTTTGGTAATTCTGACTTATCAGGTTTTGTTGGTGTTCTACGAGATTTTACAGGTAATTGGATCATGGGTTATATGGACAATTGTGGTTTTACTTCAAACATCACCGCTGAGCTGTGTACTATTTTTCATGACATTAAACTTACACACACAAAAAGTTTCTCTAATGTTATTTGTGAGACGGATTCCATCACTTTTCTGAAATTCATCATTGAGGGGCTTGATGCGGTTCATCCTCATGCAGGCGTGGTTTCGGTCATTCGTGATTACGTACAACTACCTTGGAATATTAGCCTCAAGCATACGCTTAGGTAAGGAAATATTGTGACAGACATTCTTGCTAAGTCAGGGAGCCAAATCCTACTCCCCATTTATTTTATTAAATTTTTGTCCAGCTTCAGTTTCAAATTACTTAGTTGCTAATGCTTCAAATATTCTCTTTTGTAGGCTTAGTGTCTTTTTTTTTTTAATTTCTTTATTCATAAAAAAAAAAAACGGTATCATTGATCAACTTCTTTTATTTGAAGGAATCGATTTCTGATTTTGTATACCTCAATAACCCACGGGTTGTCGTATTAACTATAATCAAATCAAATGGGCAGAATTAAAAGTACATACATTACCGTGTTTTGCTTAGACTTGAATTCAGTAATCACGGCCACACCTTTCCTTTTGGGCCGGGCTGGGCCGGGGCATATGGGTCGGTGGCGTGCCTTTATAACTTGATTATTTTATTTTATTTATTATATTTAGTACACTTTATCACACTACGCTACGCTACGCGGTATCTGCACACTGCACACACGCAGAGAGAGAGAGAGAAATAGAAGGAAGGAGTTAAGTTGTGCTGTGAGGCAGAAACACATACACATTGCCTTTGGCTTTGGTTGGTTAAGTGTCATTCATCATCACTACTCTCTCACTCATGAATCTGTGGAGTTAATTAATAATAAGAATAATGGCGAGGAGGGAGGAGCGAGTGAGAGGAGTGTCGGCATCGGAATTGAAGGAGAAGTTGTGCGAATTGGTGAAGGCAATCGTGGAGTCCGACGACTACACGGTGCAAGCCGCCGACGAAGCCATCGCCACCCTTTCGGCTCTCAAACATTTCAACTCGCCTAATTCTTTCGACGACTTCCCTCTTCCTCCCGAATTTCGCTGCCCCATTTCAACCCAATTGATGACCGATCCCGTTATCTTATCCACCGGCCAGGTACGTTTCTTAATTCTTATTACTTTCAATTTCCTTCTTTTTTTTTCTATTCATCACTCGCATAATAATAACAATAATTTAGATTTGATAGTTTATTAGAGTGTGTGTATGTGTCCTAAACTAATTTGGTTGGTGCTGCTTCAGACTTATGATAGGCCATTTATTCAGAGGTGGTTGAATGAGGGTAACAGAACATGTCCTCAGACACAGCAGGTTCTGTCTCACTCAGTTTTAACTCCGAATTACTTGGTCCGAGACATGATTCTGCAGTGGTGCAACGAGCGTGGAATTGACCTACCCATGCCTGTTAAGGACATTGATGAAGCCGTGACCAATGCCGACAGAAAGCATTTGAATTCCTTGCTTCACAAGTTGCAATTGTCTCTTTCTGATCAGAAACAAGCTGCCAAGGAGCTCAGGCTTTTGACTAAACGAATGCCTTCTATTCGAACTCTTGTTGGGGAATCCACTGATGTCATTCCCCAGTTGCTCAGTCCGTTGTCGTCGCCCGGCGCAGCTTCCACGGACCCTGATCTCCATGAGGACTTGGTCACCACGGTTTTGAATCTCTCAATCCATGATGATAATAAGAAGGCATTTGCAGAGGATCCTGCAGTGATTTCTTTGCTCATTGATGCCTTGAAATCTGGAACTATTCAAACAAGGAGCAACGCCGCGGCTGCTATTTTCACGCTGTCCGCTATTGATTCCAACAAGCACATCATTGGAAAATCCGGGGCCATTCAACATTTGCTTCAGCTTTTGGATGAGGGGCAGACATTGGCCATGAAAGATGCTGCTTCAGCCATATTTAACCTTTGTCTTGTGCATGAGAATAAAGGGAGGACCGTGCGAGATGGTGCGGTTCAGGTTATTCTGAACAAGATGATGGATCGCATACTAGTTGATGAGTTGTTGGCTATATTGGCACTCCTCTCCAGCCATCCTAGGGCTGTTGAAGAAATGGGGGATTTAGGTGCTGTTCCTTTGTTGTTGGGGGTTATTAGGGAGAGCACATCTGAGAGGAGCAAGGAAAATTGTGTTGCAATCCTATACACTATCTGTTTTAGTGATAGAACAAAGTTGAAGGAAATTAGAGAAGAGGAAAAGGCCAATGGTACACTGTCAAAGCTTTCACAGTGTGGAACTTCAAGGGCAAAAAGGAAGGCTAACGGTATTCTTGAGAGGCTCAATAGATCCCTCTCCTTAACTCACACTGCTTAGTGCTTAGTGAAAATTAAAATTCCAGGGTTAGAAATCACCTTCTTTTTGTTAATAGTTTTCTTGTGTTCTTCTGTACAAACCATCTCGGAATGGGAAAGAGAAGTTCGCAGATTATGTACAGTGTCTTACTTACAATCAGCGTGAATGAGCAAAAGAGTTGTTTTTTTTTTCCTTTATTTCATTTCTGTTTGATTCTTTATCCCTTTTGAAAAAGCTCTTTTCTTTGCTAAAGGTACTATATTCCTCTATTTTTGCATTGCCTTACTGCCCGTGATTGATGTCTTTGCTATCTAAATTTGTAAGTATTCTCACTTGGTTTGTCGCCTAGCCAACCAACTTTGAGTGCTGACAAAGTGTCTGTTTGTATTTTGTTAATGGCACTATTGTATCTGTATTTGTATCTGTATGTGGTTTTCGTTGCTGGTAACTCGGTAGTATCATACAGCGTGAATGTGGAAGTGGGGTAGGGGTAGGGGTAGGGGCTCCTTTTGTTTTCATTCCTTTGCCAACCATTGAAGAGTGTCGGCACTCGGCACCGTGTGTGTTGCTCTATCTTTGCCGAACTTTCTTTGTTTACACTTTTAAGCACCAATTAGCGAAGGGATTGCCCATGCCCCATATGTTTGTGAATCTCTAAATTGATAGTATGAGTAGTATTTTGACTTGTGCACTTTTTTTATTCAAATTTATGTGATAGGCGCTAGCATTATTTGTTTCCATAGCTTCACCGACATGCTAGAATATTCAAAGTTACTGTCTGAGGTCATGCGTGCCTAACAATTTCAGATTCTTAATCATGTTCTGAATGCTGACTAACTTTTTATTCCATCGAATGTGTTTCGTTAACTTGTTCCAACCGTCTATCTATCGCAAACGTCATAAGGAAGGAACAGAAGCAGTTGTTTGGTTTGGTTTGGTCTGGTCACATAGTATAAATGAAGAGTGAGAAAAATAAGGACGATTCAGGCTGGGTACTGTGATCGTGTCTTTCTATATTAAGGTTCTGTGTACCTGGAGCTTTTATTTCGTTCATTAGTGCAATGGCAATCATTACTTAAATAAAATAACATTGCTATTATTGTCGCTTATTATTATAGTACTAGGTTTGCTGCAAAAGGTTGGTGAGTCGAATGGCGAGCTTAGTCACACAATTCAATTAAGTTCAAAAGGATGGCTGGTTTTTGGTTGAATTAGATTGATTTCTAACTTTCTGGTTTAAAGCAATTTTAGAAGGAGTAACTTCTAAGGAGGTGTTGCATATACAGAAAAATACTACTATAAGCAACAGTTATTTGTACAAGTAACTTGTGCTACATTAATTAATGTGGGTAGGTATCTGTATCTAAAAAAAAATTGGATTGTTACATTCATTCTGAAGTTACTGGTAAAATCTTGTTTGTTGGGTAACTCTTCTCCTCAGATAGATCTCAAACATTAAAAAATCAGTCGAGTAGCTGCAAACAATTGAATAAAATTATTTGCACTTCAAATTTGTACAGTAAAACTCTAAAAGGATCTCTTTGCTACTCCACACAAGATGTCATAAACATTTTGTCCGGTAACCAGTGCTTATGCAGTTAATGTTTAAGCAACGCTCATCAGTTAGTTACATTATGCTGTGGATAGACCAAAATTTGTGTTCAAAATTGAAAAATAAAATGCAAGCAAGCACCTAAACTTAATTTTGGAAAATTTGACTTTAATAATAAATAAATAAAATAAAAATGTATGGATAATAATAATAGAGTGTAAAGTTGAGTTGGAAAGAAGACAAGAGAAATGAGAAATGTAGATAGATAGATAGACAGATGGGTGAGGAGAGGAATTTCAAAGGTCCTTTTCGTGGGCAATACCCACTGCTCCCAAAAAGGCTGTTATTTCTAGCCAGCCAGACGAACTCACTCACGGGCTCCACATCGCTTGTAATAGAACGGACCGCTAGTTCTGTCACTTTTTCGGCTACTGTCTAGGAGAGATCATCATAACATGCACAACCAAACCGACGAACTCTTCTCTTGGAGAATCTTATTCTATTTACGGAGCACATTTTTCCTGTCAAACAATTTTACACTGAATTTCTAAATTTAACTTTCTTATCATCCAAGTTAGGGATCTGAAGCATAATCTAGTTAATTAATTAATCATCAAAGCATAAGTGGTCCTTAATTAATTAATTAATTACACAGTGAGTGGAGTGGAGTGGGGACGCATCATTCCGAAATAGACAAGCAAACAGCGGAGGGTGGTACAGTCACCAATCACAAATCAACAAGCAGCACACAAAAATGGCCCGCCAACATCATAAGCTTTTGAATCATGTTTTATTTTGTCAACATTTAATTTAATATCAATCTACATCCTGATTTACTCAAATCCACGTGATTTTTACACTGTTTCCTGAAGGCATAACATTATGAATCAAACCAACTTCTGCCTCATCAATTCTCAACTATCAACAATTTTTTTATTTGGTCAAATTTAATTTCAACTTTCCACACACCTTGTTTGCAAGGGTCAAGGAGGAAGTTGTTTAATCTTTATAATTATATATTGGTAATTGGTAAACGTAGTATGCCGGGGTGTATTGAATTAGGATTGTTTAAAATTTTAATGACTTTTTTTTTGGTAAAAATGTTTGGGTATTTAATCAGGATTATTAAATAATAAAAAATAATATGATGGTATTCAATTAAAATTATCAATATTTTTTTTAGAGGGTTACGAAATCATGTGGTATTTAATTGAGATTTTGAATAGCTTAAAAAAAGTAATCTGTTATTCAAAATCATAAAAATTTTATGGATTTTTTTTAATTGGATTTTGATGGATTTTATGGACTTTTTAGTTAATCATACAAATACCAAACCCAGCAAACCATCTTATCCAATTACTACGACAAACTTTTCTTTCTCATCAGAGACTTTTTTTATTTCATTCTTTCTATTTTAAATGCATTGACATAATCTCTCACCCACATTTGTTTCAAGGTGAGACTTTTTATATGATCTCTAATACTGATGTGTTCATACTCAAATCATTACGAATCAACTTACAAGCCTATGTAGTCCACTATTTCATTCCCCTTTTTAGGTTAATAAAATCCTAATGAAATGAAAATCTCCATAAAAAAAAGAGGAAGTTATAACTCAGTTGGGGCATAAAATTAAAGTTTTAAAAGATCTTTCTAAACTATTGTAATTAATTTTGAAAAAATATATAACTTAATAGAAAGAAAAAAAAAGTAATGTTTCGGATATTATAAAAAGAAATCTCAAATCTATTCATATGTAACTGGAAGAATTTTTATTTTGTATATTTTTCAAGTAGTTAGACAAATGATTAATATATTCAATGATATTCATATGTAACTGGAAGAATATCTTTTTTGGAATTTTATTAGTAGGTAAAAAGTTTCAGCTCATAATAATTTATAATTAATTTGTACTCAATAATATTTTTAAGCACATTCTTGTTGATTTGTGTTCACTAGTTTTGAATGTTTTTTTTTTATAAATTCATAAAGTCTTTTCAAATTTTAGAAATACGTAAAATTCTTTCAAATCCTATATTTTAAATCCATTGAAATCCAAATTATAAAATCTTAATCACAAAAATATTTTTAAAAAAAATCTTAAAATTTTTTAATTTCTTACCAAATCTTAAAAATCTTACTTTTTTATGCCAAAATGATAATCTAATACACCCCTCTGACTATTCAAGTGAAAGCAAATATAAGAATACACAACAAAGCGTGGAAAAAAGAGACATCGTGTTCGTGTGGATAGAAATAGAAAAGGGATTACTTCGGTACTTTAGAAAATATTTTCAGTTTAGGAATAGAATAAAGCCCAAACTGCAAGCTCAGTTTAACGGCCACAAAGCCCAAACTACAGGCCCAATTTAATGATAGTCGCCCTTGTCTGGGGACTTTTTTTTAGTATAATATACATACTTTAAGAAAAATGGTTGATTATACTAATTTTTACGATAAAATAATATTATTTAACTAAAATATTATTATTTATTTTTGAAATATCAATAAACATGAGTATTATAAGTTAAAAATATTGAAAAAAAAACCAATTAATAAGAGTATCATTGTAAAAAATTTAATACCTTACTAATATTATAAAATAATAATAAGATGTTTACCATAACTCACATTCTCTCAACCAATTATTCAGCACTATTTAATAATTTGTCTTCTAATTCACTATTATACATTTTTTTTAGAGTAAAAGTGTATTATTCTTTTGAGATTTTTTTTAAAAAATTGTTGACTTATTAAAGTGAGTAAAAAATATAAAAAATAACAAGTCATCAGAAGAAAATGTAAAAATAATAATAGAATAATGTATTAGTATATTATTTGGCATGAAATTAGTTGTTGCGGAGAAGTGTAGCACGGAAATCGGCAACACGAAGGTCGTTGAGTAACCGGTAATACCAAGAAACCTTGTATGATGAGACTCCTCTGACGAAGACTTATGGAAGCCACGCTTTGAGATAAGGGATCAGAAAAACAAGCTCTGTGTTGTGGAACAAGAGGTATAAGGGAAAGAATATTAGACGCGTGATTGTTTTAACTTTTAAGGGCCCACAACACAAAGGATGAATGATTGATGGCGGCGCCTAGTCACTCAGAGCTGAAACTGGTTAATGCTCATCACATCACTGCTCAGTTGTTTTGTAATTCCTTCGCTCCAAGAACCTTCAACTTCAATTCCCAGTATTTCCTTCGCCTCATTGTTAGAATATTATTATTACTCCACGCATCTCAGGTCTCTTTTTAAGAAGAAAAAAAACATAAACCCCATTAACAAAAAATCTTAATTGTGCTACTTACGTAATAAAAATACATATAAATATTTTTTAAAATTCGGAATAAAAAAAAAATCTAAAATCAGGAGTGGTGGTGTATTTAGCAATTTCTTCTTGATTTACCAACACATATTGGGCCAGCCAAATGAAATTTGTGGGTAGAGACTGTTAGGCCTACAAGCAGAAGAGGGACCAAAGCCCAATGGTTTTGAAAATGAGGTGCAGCTTGCCCCGCCGTGGCTTAGGGTTTTACTTTACCCCCGTCGTGGCTCACTCTTCTCTTCCACTGAGACCGCAAAATGTCTGAAGTGAACGCCACCCCTGAAACCCCTCAAAACAAAACAATCTACATCAACAACCTCAACGAGAAGATTAAGATTGATGGTACGCCATTTCTTTCGTGTTTCCGCAACTTCAATTTCAGTGAATTATATGTTATTTATTTATTATTATTAATTGTCGTATGTTGGATGCAGAGTTGAAGAAGTCTTTGAACGCTGTTTTCACTCAGTTCGGGAAGATACTCGAGGTGTTAGCTTTTAAAACCCTAAAGCACAAAGGTCAAGCTTGGGTGGTCTTTGAAGATGTCTCTTCTGCTTCCAATGCCCTGAGGCAAATGCAAGGTTTCCCCTTCTATGATAAGCCCATGGTATCATGTCACGTGCTCCTTTTCATCTCCAATTTTGTTATATATTTTTAAAGAAAAACAGGTGTTTGAGCTGTAGTTTTAATTAATTAGGGTTAACTTTGCTGGTTGGAATTATCGGGTTTTGTGTGGTTCTAATTTCTAATGCTACTATTTGTGAAACACTAACTATTTCCAATTTCCATAAGCGTGTATGGCAGGACATTGTTTGGAAATTTAGCATAATTTACGATCCTTGAGATTAAAAAATAGTATTAATAAAAATGGAGAACTTTTGCAAGCAATGGTTATCAATTATAAGCAACTCTCTTCTTCTCGATAGATATTACATTGGTCATGGGAAATGCAAGTGCCGAAGGAAAAATGCAAGTGCATCAAATTACTGTCAACATTTGACAACTGGCAATAGTGCCTATCATGTTTGCTATGTAGTCAGTGGAATTAGTTATCTTCATAAGTTAGGTTCTGATCCCCTCACTTCACTGAACAAAAGAGGAAGATCTTTTCTTGATAGGAACGGATGATTTTATATAGAAATAGTCTAGAACTCTAGGCAAAACTGATGCCAAGAAAAGACTGAGTACACCTTGTGTAGTATCCTTTCAGTTTCACTACAAATACTATTATGGTTAATTTAACATAAGACACCACAGAGGTTTAACCATTTTGTCCCCAATTAACTATGCTATAGTTTAGTGGTCTTACTTCATCTCCCTACTTTCTGCCGCTGATTCATGTATACTACAGTTTTTTTTTCTCAATTTGTGTCATGCTACAGAACTTATTCTTTTCAAGAAATTGAATTTGATATTGCCGTTTATCCAGAGAATACAGTATGCAAAGACCAAATCTGATGTAATAGCAAAAGCAGATGGTACTTTCGTTCCTAGGGAAAAACGTAAGAGGCATGATGACAAAGGTACACCACTCTTTAAGCTCTCTATTCTTTTTACTTAAGGATGTTTCACTGTAAAGTTTTAAACCCATAGGCCATATGGGAACCAAAACAAACTAAATTAAATTTCATCTCTTCCTTAGTTAGGGCCAGAAGCTCTGAAAGCCTCGACAATGACAATAAGGGCCAACAGATTTTGTGCAACTGTCTCCCCTTGAAAATCAAAGGATTATTGTATTTTTTTGGGCTATTGACTATTGTCTCCCCTTGAAATTAGATTACTTTTTTTTCATGCAACTGTCTCATGGCTTTTATGGTTCAAATGGATTTCATGCTTTTGTAACTGATAATGTTGAAGAAGGAAAAGTTCTAATAAACGTTATATCTGACTTCAGCCTGCCTTCAGGCTCGTAAGGAATGCGTATTTTTTTCATGGACCATATAAATTGCCTGTTTTATTAATGCATTACATAATAAATAAATGCTTCACATGGAAGTGTGACCTTTTTTAATTTTGTGATTATTTTATGTTTTTGTCCTCCGGAAACAGCCTCTTTGCTTATGCAAGGGTAAAACTGTGTACAAAATGACCCTCTCCCATACCATTGCTTAGCGAGGGGCCTTCTGGCACTAGGGTATTTTTTTTATTGTTTTTGTCCACAAGGGACATGCTCATTGTTGAGCATCTAGGTGCATGCAACTCTTTTACTGAAAAGCTGTGTTGTATGGAATATGGACCATGGAAGTGTACATGTTTATTACACACATTACATAATCAATAAACAACTTTACATGGAAGTAACCTTGTTAGGATTTATTGCAGGCAAAAAACGGAAGGACCAACATGATGCTAATTTAGCTGGAATGGGCCTAAATGCAGCTTATGCTGGTGCTTATGGTGCAACACCTGCTGTAAGTTTCTACTGCTGCTTGAGTTTTTATTTATTTTAAATCAAGCAATTCAAACAAACAGAAGCATGAACAACTTTGTTTCATATTTTTTCTGGTCACCACGTTTACTTAGCTTCTTCTATATTTGTTACACATGCTCTTTCTAACATTGAAACTATCCCAGATACCTTATCCAGGTGGTGCAAAATCTATGGTACCTGAGGCTCCTGCACCCCCAAATAATATTCTCTTTATTCAGGGTCTTCCCAACGACTCAACTCCCATGATGCTCCAAATGCTCTTTCTCCAATATCCTGGATTCAAGGAAGTTAGAATGGTTGAAACAAAGCCAGGGATTGCCTTTGTGGAATATGGAGATGAGATGCAATCCACAGTGGCTATGCAGGCGCTGCAAGGTTTCAAGATAACCCCACAAAACCCTATGTTGATAACGTATGCCAAGAAATAGACAGCGATTTCTTTTACTTATGATATGAGAAAGGCAGGAATCACATCTTCAGCATAGAGTTCCATTTAACGCAGTGGTGTATCTTAATTGGTATCTACCTTTGGCAGCCTTGATTCGTGTATGATTGTAGTTAGGGATAATAACTTTGACATCTTTATACAAATATGTATTTAAAACATTACTGTTTCAAATTTATTTGTTACAAAATTATTTTACACTTCCTAGAATTGTCATTTGTCACGCTTTTCCCTTATTTGATGAAAATTACCTGCAATCCTTTTCTGGATGAAGTTCAATAAGTGAATACACGGTGTCTTTCTTGTGCAAGTTTACAATCATTTTGGTTATCCTCTTGTGAGTTGTGACGTGCTATCTCTGCTTATTTTTTTGAAAATTTGGTGTTTTATCTGTCCTTACATTGGCCAAAAGTAGAATAAAAAGTATAATGCTTTTTCCATGTCTAACTTAGATTCTTAAAGAAGGAATTGTGGTGAGTAAAAAGCATGTTGGTGGTGCAATCAAACGTTAAGTACCAGTACAAATCAAATGTAGTTTATACTTTATATGATCAAACAACATATTTTCCTTAACTACATCAACTGTCAATTTTTAACTGCATAAAATCCAAGCAAGCCTTTTCTCGCCCTATTGACTATTGTCACATAAGTAGGGGTTGCACTTGATTGACAATGTAAACCCTCTGTAAATAGGACCCAACCCAAGTGAAAAAAAGAAAAAGTGTTCGGTAGCTTAAAGTTTAAGTGTATTTCTTTTACGTTAAACTTTTGTAGTGATATACCCTATACAAGCGACGGGCATAGGGTGCCTTGATTCCAGTCCCATGTTCCCCGTATTCTGATCTCTACTCTCTATGGATGTTGGCAAATAAGGGGCAATTTTCTTACTCTGATATTAATTGGTTTCCTTAATCTAAGGGGAAAACAGAATGAGGTCATGTGACTAGGTTCGGATTCGGAGCAAATAAGTTTTAAAGATTTTTTCAGTTCTCAAGCTTAATGGACAAGGAAGGAAGCACTTTTTTGTTGGGTTGCTGTTCCTTTCTCTGAGTCTGAGGCATAGTCAAAAACACACATCAAGTGCCGTAGAATTTTAGCCTTTTGGGAGCATGGTTGAGTCTCACATGTGTTTGAATACTAAGTGTGTGTGATCAAATAAAGCTTTTACTGCATGAATACCAAGTGTAAGATGCACACGCCAATATTGAAGTCCTTAGATTTGACAATGATCTCATCAAGAACAAGAATCTATGTTCCAAGCCATCTATCTTCCTTACATTGACCTCATCAACTCTTTAATGCATCAAACGTAAGCCCTTATGAAAAATTAGGCATGTGACAGGCAAGCACCATTGCACTTTGTTTTTTAACCTTAGCGAACATTTCAAACTTATTTGGCAGTGGTGGACGATTCACCAAATCGAAATGATGGCTGCAACGTGACCTATGCAATGTAGAAACTCCTCCTCAGTCCTCACTAATATTTAGCCCAATGTCTCACGGCACAGATTCCCGCATGCTTGCTGTGGACTAGACTTCTGAACAAAGAATAATGAGCTTTGAATTTGGTTAATATTAACCCCAAACAAGAGAAATGCAGCGTTTTAAGAGTAAACCGTGGTTGTTTGTGCTGGTGTGTCCTTCAGAATTCATTGTTTACTTTTTCTGCTCCCGGGTTTTAATGCTGCCTTTGAAATTCTTGTAGTCTACCTCTACCCTCTGTTACACCAAAAACTTTGGGAGAAAAGGTAAGGAGCTATTACAAATAGGGAATGATATCTACCTAGGGAGCCTCCCAACTCCCACTCACACTCACACATGCACATGCCATATACTCAAAAACTTGCACTCAACACGCAAAGCCTACGTGCACTCATACATTATTCTTGCACTTACACTTGCACCATCCAATTCTCTTCATGAAAGGAAAAGGGCAACCAAGAATGCATGTGGGGCCCAAAATTCTTGATCCAAAGGCTGTCATTTGATTTAGTACAAGGAAAAGCTTGTCTCCTTCCTGCAGTGATCAATAACGAAAGGACTTGTTCACTCATTGTTCATGTCAATGTCCTTAGATAAAATCTAATTTTCTCTCTCTAAAGTTGCATCTATAAATATGAGACTTTCCCTTGGTGTAGTTCAACTTGAGCTACTGGTTGAGAAGCTCCTTGTTGGAGAAGCAGGGCACGTGCAAGTGCAAGTCTCTTGAACCACCTTTGCACGTGCTCCCCTTCTCCAACACGGGTTCCTCTTCCTCCCCTAACTCCTAACCAATTATGTCTGTCTAGGTAATTAATTGCTTTCTTCTTTGAGAAACGGGCTGAAGCATGTCACTTTCAAATTAGAATAGAATAAATGAGAAATACTATCATGCAAAGGAAGGGTGCAATAACACATTAACATTTGACTGCTGTTCTCTGTTGTATGTATATCATCTGATAGCTTGGTTCGATGCGAAGCTGCACCACCGATGTTGTTTCAATGCAAGGCATCATGTTGGTCACGATAGCGTGTTATATTCGTAAGACATATTGTATCAAATCATAAAGGGTAAAGTATGTTTTCTATACTTAATTTTTTTTTTAATTTATGATTTTTGTATTGAGAAATGCTAATATGAGTTTCTATATACTTTTTTTAATTGGTCATTTTTAAAATAAAAAAAATCACAAATTTAAGTAAATTTCATATTATATTTAATTTAATGAGTTTCTTGTTTAAATTTATAATTTTTAATAAATTTTGACCAATTAAATAGAAAATATATCATGATTATCAAATAAAGAATTTAAAAGATAGTTTTTAAAATACTTATATTAGCATTCTTTTTTTTGTCTTTAATCTTTTTTTAAATCCTCAAACTTTTTTTTGTCTAGTGTTTCATTTAAGTAGTAAAGATACTAAGAAAATTTATTTTTTGCATCTTTTTATTGTTTCATGCACTCCATAGTCCCTTGTTGCTTCCTGCACATATTTTTGCTTCATGCACTCTCATATTTTGAAACTCACTTATTTTCCATTTGGGTTTTATGGGTACCGGCAGAAAACAAACAGGTGCAGGAAGCAAATGTTACTCTAGTGCAGGTGCCAACTATTGGGAGACTGGAGAATTGCGGTAGGAATTCCGATTGTAGTTAGTTATCGAATGGACTGAGTCGTTGGGCAATGACAACTTTTTACCATCGGCCCAATTGGGTAGGCCTGATAATAAATAAGGGCTAGGCATACCAGTCACATCCATTGTTTTTTACTTTTTAAAATTAGTAAATTACTATGAAGCATCATTATCAATTGGCTGGGATTAGATAAAAAGGTAACAATATTAGGTTTTTTTAATGCCAAAGTAATAATATATTAGTTATAGCACTATATAAATAGATTAAATAGAAAAGGTAATAATAATCTACACAAAATTATAATATTTACTACATATTTAATGATTCATAAGAAAAGATGAATCTTGCCCATATATCTTTTGAAAAAATTTTAATGCTTGATGTCCAAAATATGCATGACTAGAAATAATAATTTTAAAAAACCAAAAACAAAAATAAAACAATTTGAGAGTAAAATTTCCTTAAAAAGTATAGAAATAAAGTGTATATTACTGAAATTAATGTAATAAATTATGTGTAGAGCATATTGTAAATTAAATTGAATGAATCTTCTGCTTATGCTATTCGAAGAGATGTTTTTTTAATATTTTTTCTATAAAGATTAATCAGTACTTTAAAGATGTCGATTAATGAATTAAAAACATTACTAATATATCTTGTTATAGTTTCTAAATACTTCCCTAATATTCTTAAACATTGTTGACAAGCCTTATTTTTTAAAGCACCAACATTTAGAACTTGACTGTGAGACTATGAATTAGTATGACATCAGATGAGACATTTAGACACATAAGTCATAACATAATAATACCAACAGATAATCATTCAATACGAATAAATGCAAGCATCGACTAGAATGAAGGATATGGAGTAAAGCCATTAAAATAAGACTTACTGTACATTAATTCTGAACAGAGACCATAATCGTTACTCAGAAAAACACATGGGCAGTCCTTTCCTTGAAATGATGATATCTATCTAGAGACTAAATTCCAACATATAGCATTTGCCTCACCAAACGCAAGCAACAGGATCCACACACTTTTAAACCAAACCCACCCTAAATAAATTGTAAACAAATCATGCTTTTGAGTGTCCAAAAACTAAATCTTATACTCAAAGACAACAACACTCCATTGTTTTGTCAGTATTGGTAGAAAAGCCAATTTCTCATTTAGATATTCCATTTGAGTTATTTAAACATCCAAACATAAACAAATTTGTTTAAGATTAATTGTAGAAACGTCACCTAAGTCCTAACACATCAATCATTTGGCAAATTTTGTTATCATTTGCAAATTACGTATAGTTTGTCAGTTTCGAGAACTACCTACTTCCTAGTCACTAGGCTTGCCATACCTTCTAAACGTAGACATATAAATCACCTTGGGCCCAAAGCGTGTTTCGGAGATGACACAACTAAAGCTCGATTTGAAAACCCATGAAAGCTGTCAGATTTGTGTTTGAACCATGTCTCATATCATAGTCATAGGGCGCTAAATTTGGGCTTAAAAATCAAAAGTACAACTTCTCGACCCATCCCCAAAATATTAGAAGAGCTTGGTTAGGGCTCGATTATAAAAGTACATAGTTGTAGTTTGGTGTTCTTGAATTGGTTTATCGTAAAGCTTAACCTATCCAAGTTTCGAGGGTGACAATGCATTCTATTTCCCCACTTTGTGTGCTTGGTTTATGACTTCAATAAATTAAAGCGCATATTATTATTTCACGTATTTAACGCGCGTATGAGGTAAATAGAGGCGGATCCAAACACGCGCTTTATAGTAAAAGCATACACAAGGAGTTATTAGGAGGAACTTCAGCGTCAGAAGAATTTGTAGTATGACATCAGAGGCATATGGACTTACAGGGTCCACCACACCACACAATATTCATTTAATTCCAAGATAAATAATAAATGCAAGCACCGACTAAATGAACGAGACAAAACCCATTAAATTAAAGACAATTACTACATTCATTCTTAACTTAAACATCAGAAATATACTTTTTTTTTTAAATAAAAAAAGAAAGTTATATTAGCATCATCGGGGTGCAGCAAAAACAAGCACATGTGCAGGGAGAGGAGGGTCATGAAACGCAGGCGGCAGGAACCAGACACTTGGAAATGAAACCCAGCATTTTCTTCTGCACATGGAACAAAGTCAAAGAAAATAAATAAATAAATAAATGAAAAGTGTTATGTTAATTAACACAAACCCGCTTAGTTTTGCGAAGTAGCTCTGGTGGGATCTTATAGAGATCTTCATCAACGGGTTTGGGGAGTCGAGGTGGCGAAGATCGCGGAACGGCGTCGTTTCGATGCATCCCCTTTCTCACGGGCTTCCTTGCCTGTTCCGTCACGTCGCACACCTTTCTCATATTCGTCTTCACACTCTGATCCTTTTCCTTCCTCGTCGCCTGCACACAATTTTACTCTTTATTTTAAGAAAATAAAAAACATAAAAACGGAAATAAACAGACTTCACGTCCTGTCTCAACAACCGCATTAATTAAACTGTTGTATAATGCAATACTATTCTCAATTAAGGTAGAAAAGAATAATTAAGTTAATGACTACCTTTTTAAGAGTAGAAGAATGTGGCATGTTGCGGAGAGGTGGCTTCTTAAAATCAACGGCGTAAAGGTCGCGATCTGCACGAACGTAAGGGTCACTTTCGCCGGAGGAGGAACTGTAACGTACTAAACCAGCTTGTCTAGCACTCTCGAAGTACTGAGTGATTGGCAACTCGTTCGCGTAATCCCAGTTCCCAAACGCCGGTATTTGCCCGCTCCTCTTGATGCATTCCTGTCAAAATTAATCATTTAAAGGAAAGTAAGTAATGATTACTGATCTGGAAAACGAAAAGGGAAAAGGGAAAAGGGGGAGTGAGAAGAAGGCTTACATCCATATTTGGCACCCGAATTAGACCCAAAAACTAAATTTGTTCTTCTTCTTCGTCTGTGGGGTTGGAGGAGAGTGATTGGAACTTTAAAGAGAGAGAAAGAGAGAGGGAGGGAGGGGGTTCCCCGATAAATTAAAACCTCAGACAGGGATATAAATTCTCTGGTCAGAATGAAGAGAAAAAAAAAGAAGAATCTGAAAAGCAAAGGGGCCGGGGCTGAAAACTAAAAACCTTTTTACTTGCTTTCTTCTTCTTGTGATATGGAAATTAATAACATGTCAGGAAAAGAAAACACAAAACGGGATTGAAGCAATGAAAGTGCAACCAATTGAATGAGGAATGATGGGAAAGGGATAGGGATGTGGCTAAACGAGTGACTGTTGCTGACAAGTAGGTGGGTGTTACTGTTGCCGAGTATGACCAATGCCAATGGCTGCTGCTAAACTCTCTCTCTTTGCCTTTATAAAGCCCCGATAGGAATGCCTTATTTCTTAGGTCCCCCACCCCACCTCACCTCTCTCTCTCTCTCTCTCTCTCTCTGTGCTAAACTCGCAAAGAAAGTCGGCAAACTTTTTCTATGCAGCAACAACAACAACAATCCCTTTTATTTCTTTCTTTCTTCTATTGGATTGGATCTTATATTTTTTTCAGCTTGCCGGATCTCACGCTTTTGTTTTATTTACCCATGCCATGCCATGCCATTGCAAATGCCAATGTACCTTCTCTATTATTATAAACAAGTTGAAATCAGATCAGATTTCCTTCCCTCTATTTCTATATTCCTAAATATTTTTAATTCATTTTTCACTAAAAAAAAGAACAGTCCCAGCAGGTATAAAAAAACAGAAAAAAAAGAGGTGAAAACTGTAATATATAATAATGGAGAAGAGAGATACAGAAATGAAACATGGATAAATAATAATGGAGTACGTTAAACAACTAAAGTGTATCATGTTTAATTGTTTATACTTTATATATCATTTTCCCATCGAGTTTTGACTCATTTAACTTGGAGACTAATTAAGTTTTGATTACAGACACTTTCTACTCTACTAGGGTGCAGTGCCACTTATCGATGCGTTTTTAGTTGAGAAACTATAAATAATAAAGAAAAGAAAAAATTGGGAAAATTGCCCAATAGTCAATAGCATAAACTACTAGTATGCAAGTCAGCGAAGAAAACGGATGTCGTGCGACAAGGTTTGCAGAAAGAAAACCATAGTCAAACCAAACCAATGAGTCAAACACGATATAGGTTAGGAACGGACTAACGGACTAGTATTAAATAATACTGCTCGAATTACAAGAAAAGTATTCAATTTTATTTTTAATTCTCGAAAATTCAAACCGGTTCATATGAGAAAAAATAATAATATAAGAGTAACGTATGAATAATTAATGTTATTTTTATTTCTCTATTTAATGAATTCTATCAATTACTAGTTTCTCAATTAAAATCTTACTGGGTATTAACTATTAAATAAAGAAAGAGAATGGCATTGAAGAGTACTATTGTCAAACATCGAACGGTAACGGAAAGAGATTTGAAGAAGAGTACAAAGCACGGTGTGGAAAGGAAACGCCAAAAATAGCATATCGTGGCTTGTTATTATCCCAAGTTTGACTTAACCCCTATTTATTTTCAATTGATTTAAACGCACGTCTTAATTACATTTAGTTAATTAAAAAAAAGTTTACTTAATGTTATACCAACTGCGCACAATATATACCAATAGTCTAAATACATCCATACTAACCAATACGCCATATATTTCATCTCATACTATCTCTTATTCTTAATCATTTATTAATGTTATTTTCAAAGTATTATTTTTAATTAATAAAGATAAATATTGTGATTAAAAGTAGTAGCATAAAAAAAAAGTCGCAAAGTATCATGAAGAGTAGAACTTAAGTGGGAAATGGGGGTCCTATCTTTGAAAATAAGTGAGATCCATTAGTCAACACGAACGCGCATTTCCACCGCATGACATGACACGCACGCCAGAACCTTATTGTTTTCTTCCATTGTTATTTTTTCATCCACGAGTGAAAATCAAACTCGTATCAAACAAAGAATAGAGTTGCCCCCACGTGACCATCTCCCCCTCTATGCATGCGTAATTCATGGAATTGGATGTTCTCACAGTAATGCATTGGGCAGTGAAATTATGGCATTGTCACATTCACATACTCCCTACTCCTTAAAATGCAAACATCTAATCTTAATCTAGTCATCCAAAAAGGAAAATAAACGCCTGATTGAAATTATCTCTCTTTCCTGTTCTGCTCTTTTTTTTTTAAACATGACATCAGATTGAAAATTTGTCTCTTATAATAAATAAAAGATTAATAATTGCATATTAATCTTGATATCTCTTTTTGCCTTTTTTTTAATCTTATAATCATATTAATTTTTTTTTAAATGTACAAATACTATCTATCTAATTTTTCGAGATTTTTTTGAGCTCGTCTATTTTCAATTTAGGCATTTATCCTTGAAAGACAATGGAAATTTAAGGGCCTCTACAATATTATCCCTTTCTTTTGATCACGCTCCACCATCCTATCCAAATCCAACCACAACAAACTACAGCAACAAGTCCCGTGTCTGACTCTAACTTTGATAATTTGGAATCTAGCCCATGAAAACTGCTTTGGATTGACACTTCCTTTGTGGTCCATGTGTTACAGAGTTGAACAACTCATGCATTTCTATAAATTCATATGTACTGTCAACAAAAGTTTAGAATACATAATTTGGAATTTGGATGCGCTTTACTTCTTCCTAGAAAATGAACTGAGATACATAGCATATTACCAGAAAAGGAAAGGGAAAAAACAAATGTCTCATCAACAGCATCACATATTCACATGTCATTCTAAAAAGAAAAGTCTTTTTTATATGAACAATAAATTATATATATAATAAATTGAACAAATTTTACAATTGTGAGAGAAAGATGAAAAAATAAATAAAAAAGAATGTTGTATAAATTATGGAATTGTTGTATGAATAACTCATTTTTTTTATATATAAAACATTATACTAATACTAAGACTGGCAGTGCATAACATTCCTCATGTCGGAATTCCCAATCCAAATATTTTCAACTAAAAGAGAGCACAAGATCTAAACCTATGCAAATACAAACAATGACTGAGGAGGAAAGATATCTAAAGCCATGCAGTATATATATAGTCAATGAATAAAAGCAAGAGATAAATTTAAGATGATCAAAAAGATTATGATGCCAAGTTATCTTGGACACGGTTCTCAGACTTATCTTAGTTTCCTTATAGGCAAGGCGCGTCCAAAGAGCTTTTCTACTTCATTGGCTTCCATTTTGAGCCCGTCAAGAATCTCCATTTCTTCTTTTGATAACCCTCTTAAGAAATTTTCCTCATCTTCTTGGAATAGTTTGAAGCCTTCTGCCAACTTCTGAAACAAGGTGGCCTCAGTTTTCCCCACTTTCTCCACCTCTTCTTCTAACTGTTCAACTTCCCTTACAATGGTTTCTTCTCCTTCCTCTACCTTTTTCTCCAGCCTTTCCACCAGGGAAGGCTCTGGCCCACATGTGTTGTCTGTTCTGATGAACGTGCTGAAGTCTCTTCCAACACTCTTAGCTGCCTTCTCAAGTTCAGGAACTATAGATTCAGGCAAAACTGCACTTCTTGTGTACACAACAGAACCTCCATAACCATCCCATGCATCATTTCTTCCTCGGTAGTATACAAATACGTAGTCATCTGGTTTATTCTCAATTTTGGATGACAAAATATACCTGCATATAATGTATGTACACGTAAAAGGAACAGCAACAAGTGTTGTATTATTTTTCTGAACTAGGAAAGTAACATTTACTTCCTTCAAACACTTTGAATGGCAACACACAGGGTCTTGATTTTGATAACATATTTAATTATCCTCATAATTACCTTGCATGTGAGGTTTTGGTCTTCATTGATTAGTCCTACCACCAATTTAAATTATTGAGCCAAATTGGGCAGTGAATAATTTTGACAGCATTTGTTATATTTTGACACTATATCAGCATTTTGGTCATAACTTAAGCTATCTCTAATTTTGATGTTCTTTATATGCTAGAAAAGTTAATAAAGATATCTACAAATTTCATAAAATGGACCATTTCGGGCATTCAGAGTTAAAATTCAGCTTTAAAGGTAGACCCGGAACGTGCATGCATAACATACCTTTTGTATTTTGAGCATATGCATAGATGGTTTAATTTAGTAAATGAGATATCCTTGAAAAGTTTATTCCATCGGCTAATAGTTGGGATCAGGGTAATCTTGGGATTAAGAAAGAGTTGACAGTCATAAAAGAGGAAAAACAGATAGCAAAAATAGATTAGAATCAGTATAGTGATCTGTAATGAATCCTACATGTGTGTGAATTTCTTAAGTTGAGCTTCATACCAATTAATTTTTTATTCAAGTTTGAATTTTTTATCTCCTAAGAAACTCGATTTGGTCATTGGTAGAATGACTTAGGCTAGCACAACCCTCACGTCAATGTGCTTCATGTGGAAGTTGTTGGCAATAACTATACATGTCTAGCCAAGTAAAAATTGAAAAGAGAGGTTATGAGTAAGAAATTACCAGTCATCTTGATAGTGAAGGTACTCATTGTCATGATTGTAAAGGATCCCAGGATAGGAAGGATCTTGTACAAATCTCTGCTCAGCGGACCTAGTAATAAATCCAGCATCTGGAGTCCGTATTCTCCATGACAAATTACCCACAAGTTTGTTGGATTCTGTGTGAAATTCATGTAATTGGCAGTCAAAGGCATCGAAGGTGGGATTTAAGCCACTAGTGATGAACCACTTGCCACTGAAATCAGCAATGTTAAAGGTCTGAACAAGGACATCAGGATTTGGAGCAGGAAATTCTCCCACATCAGATTTCATAGGTACACATTTCTTCCGTGAGACTGCACATTCATTGAACTCATCAACCACGCTGTTTTCAAACAGGTCCCCACATTTAATCTTGAAAAAGTAAGAAGAAAAAGAAGGTTCATGAGCAGGGTTTGGAGACATGAAAATAGTGCAGGCATGAATTTGATGTAAAGCACAAGACTAACTTGGCATTCAGTCTCATCAGGTCGATTGTTGCAAGTTTGGAGACAGGCAATATTGGCAGCACAAGATGGGTTTGAAAGACACTTGGCCAATTCTATCCTGCATAGACACAAAAGAGTATGAAATTAGTATGTTGTCAATTTCATGGCAGAAAAAGGACAAGAGAAAGAAAGGTGGCATACCTGCAATCCTTCAACAAGCAAGCACAAGTTTTTAGAGCGTCAACAGCATCAGCTGATGGAATGATCATTAAAATGGATACCAATATGCCAGCTACCGCCATAGTGCGTAAATTACTCCAATCCTTTAGCATTCGATCTGCCACGTATTTGAATATCTGTTGCTATCCAAACAAAGGGTATAAAGTAAACAAACTCAGAAGATGGACATTGGATATAAAGGAACGAAATTTGCATTTTCACACAAGCATGATTGCATTAACAATGAAGCAGCAGTTACTTACTGGTGGTTTTTGTGTAGTAGTGGGAGAAGAAGATCCTTTCCCTTGGTTGTGTTGGCCCTGGCCACTCAAACTACAACAAGGTCTTAACAAGCACAAGCGTGTTGGGTTTCTGGCGGTGGACAACAGTTTGAGCACTACCTTAAACCCTCTTGTTCTGTGTAACCTTAAATCACCTCTAACGGTAAAACCTGCTTTGATGCATACATTGAGAGTGCCTGTGCCTTCTCCATGAGATAACAACATTGAGTGTGCACCCCACGTTGCCATATATGCATATAATATGATAATAATATATGTATATATATGTCCTCACCTCCAAATGTAACCTGATACTGTCAAAACAAAATCAGCATATCATTTAGAATAGCCCAAAATGGTAAAGTAAATACTCTAACAATAAAAGGAAAACATAATTGTCCAAGGATTGCTGTCATTAGTGTGAAGTTCAAAAATTTAGTTTATAAACAACAATAATAGTAGTAATTAGTAGAGGTGTAATTTAGAATGAGGAGAGTGGGAAACATGCCTTGCGGGGTAGAAGAGGGAAAGTGCAGGTACAAAGAGAAAATGTAAAAGGAAGAAGAAGAAGAAAGAAAGAAAGAAGAGTCGTCGCCATCGCATAAGATGAGATAAGAACATGATGGTGTTCGTGTGGACTGCAAACAGACCCGTCACTGCAACCACAACAGACACGTCGACGCTCTCAATTTCCTTCCTTGCAAATGGACTCAATATTCCAAAGTCCAATTCCTTCTGTCAAGGCCCACTTCGTAATACTAGCTAGTGTCCTAAGATCAGAATTTAAACCTTCTTTCCTATTTTTCTATTTATAATAATTATATATCTTTAATTAAATATTACTGTACTGATCAAACAAGGAATTCATCCTGGTTAGTCTCAGAATTTTTTCGGTAAGAATTTTTGGTCAAAGATATATATATATATATAAAAGATGATATTAAGTCTAATGACTCGAAAATGGCTAACCGCCTTTAGGAATATCTACTTGAACTAGAATAAAACACACATATTTCGATATCGTACCCATCAAATAAATAAGAAAAGATCTTCCATTATCTTAATAAATAAGGTAAGGTAAACATTATCTTAGTAAATAGATTAAGATTAACAATATCCAAGTAAAAAGAACAACATATTATATCTTGTCATATTTTTACCTCAACCTATAATCTTGACAAATTACATGGACTCGTTTACTCACTATATATACAATGTATGCATGCCTAGGTAATTCATTTATTGCACACTCTAAATCATAACTTAGTATTTCTTGGGGGTAACCCCGCTTTTCTTTCTACACCATACCGAGAGGAAGTTGTCTTACCGGATAGCTCGTTTAGTGTTTTTGGTAAGAACACCACTTAAACACATTTACTTAAGACGGAAGCAGTATTTAATATATAGAAATGTGAATAATAGAATATTAACACGTTGGTCTAAGACTAGAGACTCCTTAACCAAGTTTTACAGAATGAAGAGATAATGTGTGTAAGAGAAATGTTAATAACACAATTTTGAATACACTATTTTTTTTTTTAATACATTGAAATATTGAATTAATTGAAAATCATTTTTTTTTGTCTTAACTCATATTTTTATAATTTACAATAATAATTTTGTATTTTTCAATATAATTTAATTAATTATTAGCAAAGAATGTGTTAGTCAGCGAGTGTTTTAAAAAGTGTAGTACTAACATTCTTAATGTTTGTAAATTAGACGGATACAAGATCACAACAAAAAGATAATCAATCCTAGTTCCATGAGTACAGTACAACAAAAAGATCTTTAACAATTATTGATGGATAAATCCTATTATTCTTTTGTAATTTTCGTTAATTGATAACTTGTTGGGCGTTAATTGACGATGAATTTTGTTCATTTACTATCTTAGGTATGTTAAAAAAGTTATTTACTTATTTACAAAAAAAGCTGAAGTAGCTGCATCATAGTAGACAAAGTCATGATAAAACACGATAGGGATATATTGGATAAAGTAGAAACACTAAGCCGCTTGTGGTAATTGCGATGTTGTTGTACAGCTAAGGAAGTGCGTTTCCCAAATACATATAAAAGGTGACAAATAATTAAAAAGTATGATAAAAATAAAAATGCATTAGCAGGGTAATAGTCGGCCACGGGGCATCAAAAGAATATGATTGAAAAAATGTGAAATGTTATAACTTATATAAGACTGGGTGAAGATAGCAATGTCATAAAACATGTAAGCGAGAATATCCACACCGCTAACGTTGTTCCCGAAGAAATATGACACTATATCTGCTCAATTCCACTCCTCATAGGGAAAAATTTTGGTTCCTCTGCCATCAACTTTACGCTGCTTCTCAATGGCCCAATTTATTTAACTTCTGTGACGACGGGTAATGGACATGAATATAAAAACCCATTTACCAGCTCGGCACCTTCTCTTTGCATTTTTATTTTTTCTTGCAACACTCCCACGGTGTTTCTCACTTCTATCTCCTGCACCCAGTCCACCAGGTCAAATCCTTTTCCCTTTTCTTTTCATTCCTTTAATAAGTTACACATGTTATATAGTATGATATATATTGGTGCAGGTGCATGCTTGTTGACGTTCAACATGTCCCAATATGTGTCATTTGGTGAGTGCGGTGATGTGAATGAGGATATAGACATGTGGGGTAACGATGGGTTTCCGACCACCTTGTGCTGTCGAAATGCTCTCACGGTTATGTCGAATGCGTTGGCCTCGCTAGCCATTAAGCTTTTCGTAGGAAGACACGTGTTCCTTTCCCAAGATGAAACGCAGAGTTGTGCCCAGTCGTTTCACCCGCAGCAAGGGATGTCGTTTAATTCATGTGGCTTTCAAAGCTTGTACATCGGCAGTTCCAAATGCTCCGACATATATTTGCAGGATGTTACGAAATTGCAACAGTACCAGGATGCATTGGACAAATGCTCTCACTTCGACCACCCATTTGATCAATCTTGTGCAGATTGCACCGCTGCAATTTTGAGCGTGAGAGATACTTTAGTACTTCAAGTGGCCAACAACAACAACTACACTGAGGTAGCCATATGTGGGGTAGCAGCTATTGTCGCTGTTGCAACTGGGAAACCAAGCGAACCTCTCGTTGACAAAATCTTACGCTGCTTGCCACCTTCAGTTCCAGCTTCAGACAAGAGTAGCCATCGATCTCCACCATTTTTATTTTTATTTTTATTTTTAATTTTACTTTTCTTGACAAAAAAAATTGTTCATTTTCGGGTGCCCGGCCAGGATTTTTGTGGAAACCCTTGTTGAGTGTGCCGATAGTTATCCTTACAACATTGCTAGTGGTGATTATGGTGAAATGTTTGTCCAAGAAGAAGCTTGGTAGACAAGCTAACTTGAAAGAGATCGCTGCGTGGTCTGGATTGTACTGGTTCTGCAAAAGAGAAATTGAGAATGCAATGAATTATGGCGATGAAAAGATATGCCTTGGGCGTGGGAGTGCAGGGCAGGTGTATAAAGGTGTTCTTCCAAGTGGCCAAGTCGTGGCCATCAAGCATTTAACAAAGAGCAACACCTCTGAGTCTTTCACTCGAGAAGTTGAAGGTCTTTCAAGGCTTCGCCATCCTAACCTGGTTTGCCTCTTTGGATGTTGCATAGAAGGGAATGACAGATATTTAGTCTATGAATTTTGTGCAAATGGGAATCTTGCTCAACATCTCTTAAGTAACCTTCACTCTTCATCAATCATTTTAATTTTACATGTCTAATGTCAATAATGCCTTTTACTTACCTCTGTTTAGACATAGAATTGCCTTTAGCCTTCATCAAAGTGCATCTAATTAATTTTGATTCCCTTGTAAGGTTTTATATATGTGATTATTCTGTTTGTTCAGGAAGAGATAGCCACTTGACATGGGAAACGAGAGTAAGAATTTTGAGAGATTGTTCATATGCACTAAAGTATCTCCACCATCATATAGAAGGCTGTGTAGTCCATAGAGATATAAAGGTATATTTGGATCTGTTGTATCTTATGCACTTGAAAACAACATGTATGGTAATGCCTCTCATTGATTTTAATTTGTAGCTTACGAACATTCTTTTGAATGAGAAATACCAAGCGAAACTGTCAGATTTTGGACTGGCAAAGGTGATGGGGATTAAAGAGAGCAAGGTTTTTACTGATGTTAGAGGAACAATAGGCTACATGGATCCAGAGTACATGAGTAATGCCAAGCTAACCTGCGCCAGCGATGTATACAGTTTTGGTATTGTTGCTCTACAGATTCTGTCAGGACAGAAAGTCATAGAGTTGGATCTTGATGCCAGAGATCAACTCACTAGGAAGGTACTTTCACTTGCACTTGCAGACAACAAATTAATAATGTATGCATTATATTATATATATTTACATGCCATTCAAAATTTGAAACTGTTTTTATAGGCAAGAGACGTGAGCATGGGAAAGCGTCTACTGTCGGATTTTGAAGACCCACGGCTAAATGGAAAAATTGATAAGGCAGACTTCGAAGCCATCCTTCATATTGCAGTGTTGTGTGTTGCCAAATCAAGCAAAGGTCGTCCAACCATTGAGGTTGTTTTTGAGGAATTGGACAAGGTCTGCAGGGACACAGAAACACGGACACGGACGGTATATATATATATATGCTCAGTTACTTACTCCTTAGTGTATGTGTCTATCAAATTGACAATAGTGTTTCTTTTTTGGTTTCTGCAGAAGCAAAAGAAGGATGAGAGCTCATCCACAACATCCACCCCAAGCTCCAAATCCTCCAAATCGGCTGCTCTATGACATAAAGGGTATTGCGTTGGCTGCTATATACGAACGAGTGTGTAAATGGAAATTAGAAGATCAAAATGATACTACATTACATACAATAAATACTGTTTTATGCATATAACTAGGAGTGTGGCGTATATACAAAAAGTCTCCTTATGAAAGGTGTTATGCTAAACTGCTGGTCCAACAGAATAGTTCATGTGGCGGCAAAAGAAACAAATTTGTTCTTGCAATCATCCAGATCTTCTTTAATTTTATTATGGCATCTGCCAGGTTCCACAATACTGTATATTTGGCTATATTCAAGAATGAATAGAACGAAACGCAATAAGATTGAATTGGATAATCTGTTTGATTATCTTGGTGTGTATTTCCACCCATCTGTTGATACATCGATAGTATCTGATATGCATATTAGCATATAAATCAGAAACTCTTGTCTTGCGTTTGCTTAATTAGCAAGTCGTAGAATGGCAACTACCAAAACATGACAATGAATGAAGCAGATAATTCAATATGATTAACCTCGTAAACACCGAAGAAATGGTGATGAAAATGATGCCCACCTCGTCTTTTATGTGAAATTTTAAAGCTTTCTTTTTTTAGATAATGCAAGATTTATTAAAAGATAGGAATACAGGGGTATCTCCTGCCCTTTACATCAAGATGCAGTCCTATTTGTTTACAATAAGGGGATAGATAGATTTTATAATTTATATAGTTTATAACTCATGATAATTTAATTAAAGCAAAACTAGTCGTAATACTTTTGAAAACATTATAGCTAGATTTGTTCAGGCAATAAACAGATAAGCTCATTCGTGACAATAACTTGGCTGGTGTGTTTAATAAAACTACAGTTGATAAGTTAATTCAGCGCTTACAAGTTACAAGATATAAGTTAGGAACTAAAAAAACAAGAAATTTATAGGTTAGTTGGTTACCAGCTTACAGTGAATGTAACTTATAAACTATTGGAATTACTTATCAAACACACTAATATTCAATTAAAGCTAAGTTTGATTTAACAAAAAAAATTCTTTTAAAAGCTTGGCTCAAGTTTTAAACCTATATTTATCCTGAGAAAAATGGTAATGCAGTATTTTACATTATCAATCACAACTTCTATTTATTATTTATTCATGATAATATAAAAAAAATACATAAAAAAAGTATAAAATTATTTACCAAAAGAGAGTTGTATGAAAAATACATTTCATTCTTTAAACAAATATGTCTCTACTTTGATTTTTTTTTCTACACATAATTTAAAATAAATTCTAATATCCCTTGAAACTTCTTGAGATTTTATATAATTTCATTTTTTTCAACGTTTACAATAACCTAATTTATAAGATATATTGTTTAAAGACTAATTGGTAAGAGTAAAAAAAATTAGGAGTGTCAACATATATAAATTGAATGAAAACTCAATAAGTGTTAGTGTAATAAAAAAGAAACTTATTTAATATAAAGACAGTAAATGCAGACATTCTTCTGAACAAAAAATAGAATCTTATTAGTTCACCCACGATGAGACTAAATGATCCCTTCTTCGCGATCGTGTTATTGTTTATTTTGATCTTATCGTATTTTCCGTGGAAGTGATTGGTTCAACATATTTTGTCTGGTAGCATTAAGCATTTTCTCATCTTAGAACGAACACTTCCATGCAACGTACATTGCTATTTACGCCTTGTCCCATCTTCAACACCGGTCTTAAATACTAGCCTCGTGTCTCACCTCAGCTTCCTCCCCCAACCTCCAATTTAGTTAATGGGATTGTTGTCCATGGCTAGAAGAGAAAGTCAGTTCCTAAAACTTGTGCATGCTGGAGGGTTTGTAGAGCTACACGTTAACCCAATCATGGCTTCTGAAATCATGAACAAGAATCCTAGGCACTATGTTACGCGACCTGACTTCTTCCAGTTTCCTTGGATTGTTGTCAACCCAGAATCCATTCTCACGCCAGGCAACGTTTTCTACATCGTACCTTGTCACACAATCCGCCATAAGATGAAGTCAACTAACACCCTTCTTCCCAATCAAATTCATCAAGATCATCGCCGCAGATCAGAATGCAAAATTCGATGCTTCCAAAAACATTCCTCCGTTTCCAAACAAGGTAACTGGGCTCAATCTTCTTTCACAGGAAAACTAGCTGTTTATTATTCTAGCGACGCCTACACTTCAAGTGACTCAGGAAAACTAAAGGTACGAAGCCGTAGTGGTGGTAGATTCAGCCATAATTCTGACCAGACTCTGAAGCCGTGCCTCAAAAAAGATAAGACCCACAGTACTGCTAGATCGCGACGTAATCTTAAAGTAAGATTTGACTGCAATGACGACAACAGCGCCAACTTCACAACCAAAAAAATCTACCGTCACTCCTAATCCATGGGTTAGTTAGACCCTAGCATATACTACCTCTCACGTTCTTGTTATAAAAGAAACAGCTGATAGTATAAAATACACTGTAATTTATTTTTTATAATAAGAATTGGATCGGAGGGATAATATTATATATATGAAAGAGCTATCCTTCTTTCAATTTATTAAACAACTTGGAGCTTTGAGGTGTTATGACATTTTAGATGGGATTTCAAATCAGCTCGCTGTAAAAATTCAAATAGATAGAACTTTGTAATTGAGAACGTCGTCGTTTACTCATACTTTAGGAAAGATGCCACTTGGTTCAAGGCCGTGATCCAATTCCAACATTCTTCTCTGCAGGATGCTGCTAAACAAATTGATAGTTAGATTCTACGAATCAATATTCAATAGGGATATCCGTGATAGGATAGGACACGAGATTTGATATATTCCCACATACACACATGACACATGCATGTAATTTGTGACAAAAGGAATAACAACAGAATTAATATTGCATAATACAAACGAGGATCGTTGTTTCCAAGAATATTGTCAAGAATCCTCTATATGGAAATTCATGGTTATCGTCTCTCATTGTTGTTTAACTAAAGGTAGTAGATTAGATACAGAAATATATAGCTGAAGCCTACTAAAACAAAACAAGTATATATGTATATATATAGATAGATAGATGCTCGAGTTTCAAGTTTCAATTCAGAGGGATATACCATATACTGTTATCTTACTTGTTTGGCTCGACCATACATACTGATTGATGTATAAACAAACATCGACAGAAGTGAAGTATACAAAAAATCATGCGATGTAAAATGCCTCCTTAAGTTATTGTTGTTGCAACGATGCACATGCACATTGATATATAATCTCTATTGGTAATAAACATTTGTCTCCTCCGAATCTAAATGCATGCTGCTCCTTTCCCGTGACCTTTGGCTGTTGTCACTGTCGTCTGAGTTCTCACTGCTGATTAGGCCAATTGAAACGTTCCCTTCTGATGGCCTGCTTCCGCTACGCTCATAAAGATTACCACCATTTTGTGACACCCCACTGCTGCTACTGTGGCTTGTATTGGATCCACTTCTCCTGTGGCTTAAGACTCTCACTGAAGATTTCTTACTGCTCTTCTTGCTTAAAGAAGACTTGTTCTTTCTGCTGCTTCTTTTGTGGCTGGTTGAGACGCTCTCGTTCTCTGAATCTGAATATGAACTGGAGCTTCTCTGGCTAGAAGAAACGGTTCCACTCTTTGATCTGGTGCTATTCTTGCGGCTTGATTTGGAGTAAAACTCATTGGTCTCTTTCATGTCTTGTGGACTGAAATTGTGATGGTTTTCATTCTCATAATAATCATCTTCATCAGAGGAGGAGGAGCCATCGCCGCCCTTTCTAGATCCTGCTTCATTTTCAGGTGCAGCAGCAGTCTTGGCATCAGGAACAACCTCTGCAGGTGCAGGAGGAGTGGTGGAAAGAAAACTGAGAGCAGTTACAACATCACTCATCAAAGGACGCGCTGCTGCTTCCTCCTGTAAGCACATGGCTGCAATTGCAACAACTTGGTTCAGATCCTTTTCTGGGAAATTTTTTTGTAGATTTGGATCTGCCATGTCTGGATATCTTTTAGGGTCCCTGAATATGGGTTGTGCCTGCTCAGTCATAATAATTAAGGGAAATTAAAAAAAAAAAAAGATTTTTGAGGAAATCAAATTAACAAAGAGATTATTATTACCCATGAAACAAGATTTTGCTCATCGTGCGGCCTTGTGGTATCAATGGCACGCCTTCCAGTAATGAGCTCAAGCAAGACAACTCCAAAACTGTAGACATCTGATTTCAAGGTGAGGTTACCGGTTCTAACGTACTCGGGAGCACTGTAACCATAGGTGCCCATAACTCTTGTTGGTCCAACGTTCATCTTATCTTTACCAGCGAGTTTGGCCAGTCCATAATCAGATAGTTTTGCATTGTGATCATTGTCCAGCAAGATGTTTGCGGATTTCAAGTCCCGGAATATAACTGAAGGATTCGCCATGTCGTGCAAGTACCATAGTCCTTTCGCCGCATTTGATGCTATTTTCATTCTGTTGTACCAATCTAATGCAGGTTCATCTGGTTTCCTCTCTGTTTTTTTTTGTTTTGTTTAATTAGCTTTATTCTTCTTAAATAAATGTCAAAAATTGAACAAGGATAGTTATACAACTAATTTACCAAGAAGACGGTCTTCTAAACAGCCCGCTGGCATGAACTCATAGACCAAAAGACGTTGATCTCCATCAGCACAATAACCAGTGAGTTTGACCAGATTCTCATGGTTCAAGAGACTTAACATCAAAACCTCAACCAGAAATTCCTTACTGCCTTGGACCCCATTTCGGTCGAGTTGCTTCACTGCTACCACCTGAAGAATAATAAGAAGAAGAAGAGGGGATGGAACAAAACACAAACCACTTATATAATACTGCTTGAATTGAAAGAAGTGAAAAATGATATATATGACCTGCCCGGTTGCAGGAATTGTTCCCTTATAAACTCTGCCGAAGCCCCCTTCACCCAACAAGCATTCTTGGCGGAAATTCTTTGTTGCAATTGCCAGCTCACGGAATGTGAAATTTTGTGCTTGAATATTTGAAGTGTCAACTTGGTTTGGATCATCTGCCTTTTGCTTCTTTACATCTGCTTCCCAAACAATAAATAAATAAATTTGTTATACAATTTACAAACAAACATGAATTTGTAAATTTCCATTTACCCGGCGGTGTTGTTTTTGTTACGTTAACGTTTTCCAGTGGAATAGTACTCCCTTGGTGCTCCCTCTTGCTGTTGCTTCTCTTAGTCTTTGAAAAACACGGAAAACAATTCATTCTCCCGTTGGTAAGTGCAGGTTTTGGTAATTCTAATTAAGCAATATATATTATTTTCATGATGAAGTCTTTAATTTGGTGGACGGAGGTTCCCCCAAGTGAGATTGAAGGACCCCGCAGAGGCTATTAGTATATTATAAATCAACAGCAAGAGGTTATCAAAGGAGGAGTTAGACATGCGCGCATGCATGTATGAGGATTGAGAGAAGGGGAATAGGAAAATGGTGACGTTTTCCTCACGATCACGAGACTCGGAGACAAAAGGGGAAATTTATTTTTTAGACATCATTATCACCCGACAAATGTGCAAACCATTTTTCAGTTTTTTTTTTGGTCTTCCAACCCATGCATGGATGGCAACTAACGTTTTTTCCTTTGGTTAATTACGGTTACATTTTGACCTCCACCTTTCTTTCCATAAATAAATATGATTATCTTAATTCAACTTTGGGGTATGCCAAATGTATATCTCTTTGTTACATCTATGCCATAGATAGATTATATGTGAATTTCAGCTGGGGACAACTTTATAGTTTTCAGTTCCTCTAGTTGGAATAACGCAATAATGCAGTTACGGGAGTTCTTCAATTCAACCTTTGAAGATCAAGCGGAAATGATGGTTATGCTTATGAAGGAAGACAGAGTGGTAGTTTGAAGCGCTTGTTCTCTCTCACTGTTTTTTTTTTTTTTTTTTTGTCTACTGTTCATAGCTTCTCCTTTCTTTAAAGAATCCAATTTTAAGGTCAAAGTTAAACAATTTAAAGCAAATCAAGTCTTTTTATTTGGTTTCAAATTAACTATTAAGTTTGTATTTATTTAATGAAAAATCATTTCAAGAGAATTTATAACTTATTTTAATGAATTTTTATATGTTTTTTTTTACAACTGGGTTATAGCCCCAGAAAATATTATTAAAAAATTTATAAATTTTAAAACTTGCCACTTTTATTAAAAGAGTATAAATAAAATTAAAATTTTAATAAAAAAATCTTACACTTCCCGTTGAGGATGAAGTAAAACTTTAATAGAGTATATGCAATTACTTCTCTGTAAATCACAAATCGTTTAATAGATTGGATCAATTAAATTATTATGTTTGCTGTTTGTCTTCCACTATTGCATGTTTTGAATTACACTCATCACACAACCTTTTAAAACATCTATACCATGCATTAAAATAAATAAATAAAACATAAGAGAAGACATATTGATTAAATTAATTTTGCACATTCTTTTTATCAATATATTATTCCACCGGTCGAGTGAGGCAATTAATTTTAAATAATTATATATTTTTTTTATCAGACAACTTTTTACTTGAAAAAGAAGCTCTAAAACTAAAAAAATAAAAATGAAATTACTAATATATTTCTACTTCATTTTTAAAGCTTTAAAAAAAAATAACACAATATTTTCTCTAAGAACCTCAATCATACATTAACTATATGATCTGCCGTCCATTTTTTTATTTATTAATTATATGATCTATTACAATTTATACCTAATTAGAAATCATTATGATGGGTGAAAACTATATATTATTGTTATTAATTACAAGGTTAGGATGTTTTCTCAAGATCTTATAATATAATTTATTGCAATGAAAATAAGAATAATATAATAAAGTTTTACTCTGTCATACAATTATAATTAACTCTTTATAATAAGTCAATTAATATTTCCAAAATTATTTAAAAAAATATATAAATGATAAAAAAAAATTGTTACAGTACATATCTTTTTTTTTTTTTTGTAATTTTGATGGTGTTTAACTGAAAATAATATATAGAAAGAGAAGTTTATTTACTTTGGAATCTGTGGAGATAAAATATGATACTAATTAAAAGAAAAACTTAAAGGGTGAATAAAAATGTACACGTACATGCATTTTGAAATGACGCGTAGGTGAATTGACATGCACATGCGAGTGGGTGAAGCGGTGTGGTTAATCTTAATCACATGTAAATGCAAACCAAAATTCGGGCACACGAGAAAGCTAGCGATTCCCTAAAGTACGTAAACACGTCAAAAGAGTTTCCAATGGCAGTAAAGATATTGTCAATGGAACGTAAAGCCACCCTCTCGAGTCTCGAGTGTCATTAAAGATATATACTATGATAAGCTCAATCTCATTCTACTTCATATGAACTCATTGATTACACCGGCACCCGTGGTCATAACTATTTGACGTGGATGAACTATGATAGAAGAGCGCACCCAGGCTATAACTATCGCAATAGCGCATTATCATACTAAAATGCTATAAAGAACTTGTTTGACGTGGATATCTTATTTATTATGCAATGCAATAAAGTTAAAGAACCTTTTCTCTTTTTATTTATTCTTTATGCTAAAAAGAAGTACTAGTAGTATATATTTGGACCACAAAATAAACAAGAGAGAAGAATAAATATATAATTATTTAGTTGTCGGAAAAAAAAAGTTACGGTAAATTTTAAAAGTAAAAATTAATTTTTCCCTTCATTTTCTCTTTAAAATTTAAACCTGATCTCCTCACCGCTGTGTTCTCTATTGTGTCAGTTTTAAGCTCATCCTCTCACTAGAAATTGTCACCGCCGTTCTATGTATCCATCTAGTTTGTTACTTTGTAGAACCGAACACGTACAGTATGTTTTAAATACAATTGAATAGTATAAGTAATCTTATATTAATCGAAACAAATAAATGACCATATCATGTCTGAAGGTGGGAGCATCATTAAATTCTGACAATAAGTATTTATCTTGACTCGGGTATCTTTATATATACTTTTGTTCCCTTGTCTTTCTTCTTTGTAAAAGGAAAAGATATTAGTATAAATAAATAAATATGCAGGAAACTTAACCGCTAAGCTTCCCTCGTATTGAAATTCACTCCTCCTCTTGCATTATATAGGAGACAGAGAGAGAGAGAGTGATTAAGAAGATTATTATTATGATGTTTAATAAGAATAACAAGGTGATGGTGGTGGAAGAAGAAGTTGGAGTTGGCGGTAGGGGTGGTGGTGAGTTTGAGCATCTGGCAGAAGGTTGCATAGCGAATATACTTTCGTTCACGAGTCCTCAAGATGCCTGCGTTCTCTCTTTGGTCTCATCTTCGTTCAGATCTGCCGCACTATCCGACGTGGTTTGGGAAAGGTTCCTCCCCTCCAATTACCGACACATCATTTCCCAATCTTCAAAGCCTACTCTCACTTACTCTTCCAACAAGGATCTCTACCTCTATCTATGCCATAACCCCCTCTTCCTAGACGCTGGTCAAAAGAGCTTTGCACTCGATAAATTCAACGGGAAAACTTGCTACATGCTCTCTGCCAGAAGTCTCTCCATTGTTTGGGGAGACACTCCTAGGTATTGGAGATGGACTTCTGTTCCCGCGGCCAGGTATGTACGTAACTATTTATTTATTTCGATAGGTTAATCTGAAATTTAATTAATTAATTTTATGTAGGTTTTCGGAGGTGGCGGAACTTGTTAGTGTGTGTTGGTTGGAGATAAAGGGCGGGATCAAAAGAGGCATGTTGTCTCCGAATACATTCTACGGGGCATATCTCGTGTTTAAGCAGAGGAGCGGTGGTGCGTACGGGTTCGAGAAGCAGCCGGTGGAGGTGGAGGTTGAGGGTCGGAGGCGGACGGTGTACTTGGAAGAAGCGGAGAAACCGAGGAGGAGGCCACGTGAGCAGATTGTGCCTGGGATATTGAGCCGCGTTCGTTCTCGTTTTCTGGATGCGGCACCAACACCAGCAGCTGCTTCAGGAAGTGAATATCCCAAGGAGAGATGCGATGGGTGGATGGAGGTGGAATTGGGTGATTTCTTCAACGTCGGCGGAGAGGACAAGGAGGTGGAGATCGCCGTCTATGAGGTCAAGAGTGGCGGGTGGAAAGCGGGCATTCTCGTTCAAGGATTCGAATTAAGGCCCAAACACAAATAAATACTAGTATTAAAGCACAATTTACAATGTCTTTTTGTGTTCTTTCTATGCTTTTTTGCTTCTTGTACTCCTACCTATTCAAATAAATAAATAAATAACCACTCCCACTCTATTCTAGAATGATTTGTACTATTACTATTCAGCTTTTTCTACGTTACTCTTCATTTTATAAAATGGTGTATAATTAATATGTTTTTAATTTCTTTAAATATATGATGTATGTTTTTGTTCTTTACAAGATTTTTATCTATTTTTTATTAATAAATTTTAAATATGTTTTTTTTTATTCAAAATTAAATTTGACTATCCAAATTGATGTATTTTTCTTTCAGCATTTTATATTTTATTTATTGCATTTTTATTATGCTTATTACACCCCTTATTTTACTTATTGCATCTTCACGTTTTTAGTTTTTAAAGAATTACTCTTATATTTTTATTTTTAAAATTTTAAGATAATATTCTTATTTTTTATTTTTTTAAAAATTTTCAAGATTTTTCATGTTTTTCCATATGTTATAATTTTTTGATATTTTTCAAATTTTTATTTTTTTATATTATCAAGACATTTTTTGGTTTTTTTTCAAATATTTAATTTTTTTTCAGTTTTCTTGTAATTATTTTGTTTCTCATATTTTTTCACATGACATTTCACTTCTTTTTTTAATATTTTTTTAAAATTAATAGAAGAAATTATGTTTTTTTTTATATTTTAAAATTTTCAAGTTATTACATTTTGTGATTTCGTATTATTAAAATACTCATTTCACAATACATTTATCTTGTTTTTGAAATAATTTCTAAAAAAATCAGTTTTTTTTTTAAATTTCAAATCATTACACCTGTCTTTTATATTTATAGAATTTATAATTTTGACATTTCACTTTTTTTTTTTCAAATTTAAAGACATTATACTTGATTTTTGATATTTTTATTTATTTTTAAAAATTTTCAAGACAATCCACTTCTTTTTTTTAAGAGATTAATGTTATTTTATTATATCATTAAAATTTTATACACATTGTTTTTATTTTATTTTTCAAACTTTCAATATACTTATCTTGTTTTTGTAATATTTTTAGAAAAAATACTTTAAAAATTTTCAAGGTGCTCCTCTTATTTTTTTTTAATAATTTATAAAAATTTTAAGACATTACACTTGTTTTTTAATATTTTTTTTATTACTCATGTTTTTTTATATTTGTTAAAATTTTATTTTTTTTTCAAAATTTCTAACACATTCAGCTTGTCTATTCATATTATTAAGATTTTCAAAATTTTAACATCTACATTTTGTTTTTAAGATATTAAAAAAAACATTTTTTTCTCATATTTTCAACACAATCAACTTGTTTTTCTTTAATATTTTTTTAAAAACTTCAACTTTTTTTTATATTTCAAGACATTATACTTTTTTTTTTAATATTTTTTGAAAAAATATCACTTTTTTTTAATTTCAAGACATTACTCTTGTTTTGCAATATTTTTAAAATTTCAAATAATTTTTAAATTTTTAAAAAATTATTCTTGATTTTTAATATTTTTACAAACTTTCATATTTGTAAAGTTTTTGTTGTTTTTCAAAATATCAAGACCTTACTCTTTTTTTTTCATATTTCTAAAATTTACATTTTCTTTTCAAATTTTCATTTTTGTTTAATATTATCAATACATTAAAATTATATCTTCATAATTTTAAAATTTAATATTTTTTCAAATTTTCATGACATTCTACTAGTTTTTTATATTTTAAAAAAAATCAATGTCTTTTCAAAATTTCAAGACATTCCACTTGTTTATTTATATTTTACTAAATTTTCTAATTTTCTATCTCAAAAAATTACTATTATTTTTTTTATTTTTTTAAATTTTGCATTACTATAAAAATTTTAAGACATCCCAATTGTTTTTTAATATTCTAAAAAAAATTATTTTATTTTTCAAAATTTTAAAGACATTACTTTTTTATATTTCAAAAATGATTTTTTTTCAATTTTCAAGACATTACTTTTATTTTATCATATTTTAAAAAAAAATGAAGTCATTAGATTTTCTTTTTCATATTTTAAAAAAAAAATCCTTTTTTTTTCAAAATTTTCAAGACAAATTTCTTTTTATCAAGTTTCATTTTTTAAAAATTTTCTAGCTTTTATACTTGTTTTTTCATATTTTTTAAAATTTACTACTCTTTTTAAAAAAAATTCAATATATTACTTTTTTTTTTTCAAAAAATTTAAAAGTTTTCAATTTTTTTTAAAAATATCTTATAGACATTCATGTTTTTTTTTTCTACATTTTTAAAATTTATGTATTTTTTTAATTTCAAGATATTACACTTATTTTTATTATATTTTACAAATTTTATTTATTTTAAATTTTTAAGACATTACACTTATTTTTTTTCATATTTCGTGACATTCCTCTTGTATTTTTATATTTTATCTTTTTCTTTTTTTAATTTTTAAGTTTTTAAAAATTTTCAAAACATTGTACTTGTGTTTAAATATTTTCATTTTTTTAAGACATTTTTTTTGTTTTCAAATTTTCATTATATTACATTTGTTTTTGCATATTCTTTATAAAAAAATCAAATATTCTAGTTGTTGTTCTTGTTTTTTCATATTTAAAAAAAATAAAACTTTCTTAAAAAATTGAAGACATCTTATTTTTTAATATTTTTAAATTTTTTTGACAGATTATAGTTTAAGGGTAAGATTTCATTGAATATGGTTTATGGTTAAGTCATGCTCCATGTTTAGGTTTTGATAGTTTATCATTTATTGTTATTCAATTTTAGGTTTCAATGTTAATAATTCATTTTATTAAGATATAGGATTTGATGACTCAGTATTTATGATGTCATTCATTGTTTAAGAATTAAGGTTTCATAGTTTAGAATTTAAAGTTTCATTTCATGTGATTTATGATTTAGGATTTTATAATCTAGCATTTAAGATTTCATTTATGAAATCCTAAATATTATAAGTTTTAATTTAGTGTTTCATAGGAAAAAATTAAGGGTGAAATATATGATTTCATTAATGAAACCATAATTTATAGTTCAATTTAAGGTTTCATTTATTTAAACAATAAATATTTAGGATTTTATAAATGAGTTTCAAATATTTAAGGTTTTATTTATGAAAAGCTAAATATTTAAGATTTTAATTTAGGGTTTCATGTTTGAAAGCCTAAAAATTTAGGGTGAAAATTAAAGTTTCATTTGTCAAATCTTAAATATTTATAATAAAATTTAGGCTATATTAATAAAACCCTAAATCGTAAAATATTAAATATTTATGGTTTCGATTTATAATTTTATTTATAAAATCATAAATATGTAGTGTGAATTTTAGACTTCATTAATGAAACCTTAAATATTCGTGGTTTTATTAATAAAACTTTAAATATTTATGTATTTAATTAAGAATTTCATTTGTCAAAACCCTAAATATTTATTATTACAATTTAAGTTTTTATTTATAAAATTCAAAATAATTATGATTTTATTAACAAAACCTTGATTAGTTAGGGTTTCAATTTAAGATTTCATTAATGAAATCTAAATATTAAGATTTTAATTTATTAATCATAATTATTAATTAATAATTCATCTTCATCAAAATTGTCAAATTTTAAAATTAGAGGAAAAAAATAGACAATTTAAAATTAGAAAACCAAAATGATGAATTAAAAAATTTAAGGTGCAAAAATTGTAATTTAACTTTTTTTTTAATTAATGATATAAAAATGAGTTATGTGAGGTGGGACGTGAGAAAGAAAAATCATAGATAAAAACATTTTAGCAAATTTGTACTACCCTTAAACAGAGACAGAGAAAAAAAAAAAAAAAAAAAGCAGAGAAGAACAAAAAGAAACAGAAATTTGTTTTACTAAGGTCCACCATCTCCTCAAATTCAAGGAAACAGAAGCTACAGAACTACGAGGAAGAAGAGGAGGAGAGGAGAAACAGCAGCAAAAACTGTAGCACAAACCGTCACTTTCAAACACCAACAAGTGCAAACTAAGGTGCTCTTTCTCTTTCTCTCTTATGTGTTTTTTTTCCTCCAATAATTGTTTACACATGTTTTCAGCCAAGTCCCTTCTTCAACCTCTTGTTTTGCATCATGTCCCCAATTAGCTTCCGCGTACAAGTTTCTGGATTTTGGATTTCCTTTGTGCCGAAAATATAAATCAATTCATGTGTGTATGTTGGTCGCTTTCTCTCAATTGTTTTGCCAAGGTAAAATCCGTCCTCGTAGTTTACGAAATTTGGATTACGGATTCAGGAATTGAAATTTCCAGATTGCAAATTGCTGGATCCGAAGGGAGTGTTAACAGTTACGGTCGTGGTTTGATGTATGACCTAGGTGAGCAATGTGGTCCTTGTCCCGTGAGTGTGACCCCTTGATTTCAAGCTTCAATATGAAACCCTCAAATATATTATCATAAGACTATGTTAGGCGTGGATTTTATGCCGCTTCCTTGCTTGTTGAATGCTGTGTCCCTCACATGAAAGCCCATAACCTCAGTTTCTGAATCAAAACTGGCGCAGTTACTACTGCTAAAGTTGAAAGATGAAAGTGTTATTTATTTTAATGCCTATGAGGGGATTAGACTGATTGGAGATTTTAAGGTTACTAGGTTTTTGTTTTGGTTTAAATGTACTTGCTGTTACTGCGATGTGTCCTCCTATATTTCCTGAGTGAGAAATTCTGAATTTTGATCATGGCATTGAAGCCTAATTTAGCCACAATCCTGCAATTATATCATTCATGTAATGCTTGATTTCAATCGCTGTCCCCTGGCTCCTTAAATGTATCATTTCCATCATCTCTCTAATTAAGGTTAAGAAAATGAAATAAAAGGCTTCCAAGTTTACAAGAAAATTAAGTTAAAGGGATGGACAACTAGGATCATCTTCTTATTATTTTGGTCTTTGTATCTCAATAGCGTCTTACACTCTTTGTCTTGTTTTATTTGTGTAATCTTTTCTATATATTGAGTTATACAGACTCACACATAGTAGGTTTTACAATAACTTGAAATTGTAATGGTTGTAAGTAAACTAACCAAAGCAATAGCTTTGCCTTACTAATAAAAATGCTTAGTTCAAATCCCAAGGGATTGGTCGAGTGGAGTAATCTACTGTGGCAACTCCTCTTTTTGTTGGCAGACTCATAATGTTCAAATTGATTTGACAAGCAATAGTCTATTTTCAAACTCTTACATTAGTGTATAAGTGTGTAGATTTATATTCTAAGCCTACTGCTGGATCTTTTTACTTTTTTCTTCCTCTGCAATTGTTTTCATTTTGAATAATCTAATTTTTGAACATCCATTATCAGTTAGCTTCTTACTTTGTTTACAGCTTCTATGTTCTTTACTAGTACAATCATCCCAAATTTCCATGTTCTTTCAACGACTTTCTGTTCTGAACTTTTTATAGAATTTAACCATTCCCTCTGTTGTGTATTGCAGAGTCTGTAATTGGCTGGAAGTTTCATATGATGGCATTTTTCAATTCCTATCCTTGGAAGCCCTTGATAATTCATAAACATGATGGAAACCCTTAGCGTCAGATGACATTGCTCTTTTCCTTGTTTTGGTGGATATATGGCTAATCATTCTTTAGTTTTAGATAGCACATCTGTTAGTACTGTTACTGTAGCAGAGCAACCATTAGTCATTGGGCAAGAGTTTCCCGATGTGGAAACCTGCCGAAGAACACTGAAAGATATTGCCATTGCTATGCATTTTGATCTTCGGATAGTTAAGTCAGATCGCAGTCGTTTTATAGCAAAATGCTCCAAAGAAGGGTGCCCATGGCGTGTCCATGTAGCAAAGTGTCCTGGTGTTCCAACTTTTACTGTAAGAACTCTACATGGAGATCATACTTGTGAGGGAGTTCAGAACCTTCATCATCAGCAGGCATCAGTAGGTTGGGTTGCAAGATCTGTTGAAGCACGCATTCGAGATAATCCACAGTACAAACCAAGGGAAATACTGCAGGATATTCGGGATCAGCATGGAGTTGCTGTTTCTTACATGCAAGCTTGGCGGGGGAAGGAACGAAGCATGGCTGCACTTCATGGAACATTTGAAGAGGGTTACCGTCTTCTCCCTGCTTACTGTGAACAAATAAGGAAAACCAACCCTGGTAGCATTGCATCTGTTGTTGCCACTGGACAAGAAAATAGTTTTCAACGACTGTTTATTTCTTATCGTGCATCAATTTATGGGTTTATAAATGCGTGTAGGCCACTTTTAGAACTCGACAGAGCACATCTTAAAGGAAAATACCTAGGTACATTGCTCTGTGCTGCAGCTGTTGATGCTGATGATGCTTTGTTTCCTTTGGCTATTGCTGTTGTTGATACTGAAAGTGATGAAAACTGGATGTGGTTCATGTCAGAATTGCGGAAACTTCTAGGAGTAAACACAGACAACATGCCTAGACTGACAATATTGTCCGAAAGGCAAAGAGGCTTGGTGGAAGCAGTAGAAACACATTTTCCTACTGCTTCACATGGTTTCTGTCTGCGCTATGTTAGTGAAAATTTTCGTGATACATTTAAAAACACCAAGTTGGTAAACATCTTTTGGAATGCTGTTTATGCGCTTACTGCTGCTGAATTTGAAAGCAAGATTACTGAGATGATGGAAATTTCACAAGATGTTATATCATGGTTTCAACAATTCCCTCCCTATCTTTGGGCAGTGGCATACTTTGATGGTGTTCGATATGGCCATTTCACACTCGGGGTAACAGAATTATTGTATAACTGGGCCCTTGAATGTCATGAGCTCCCTATAGCACAGATGATGGAACACATCCGCCAGCAGATGGTATCTTGGTTTAATGATCGGCAGGAAATGGGCATGAGGTTGACATCAATTCTTGTACCATCTGCTGAGAAGCGTATTTTGGAAGCAATTACTGATGCTCATTGCTATCAAGTGCTCCGGGCAAATGAAGTTGAGTTTGAAATTGTGTCAACTGAGAGGACCAATATTGTGGATATACGGAGTCGTGAGTGCTCTTGTCGCCGTTGGCAGCTGTATGGCTTACCTTGTGCCCATGCTGCTGCTGCACTTATTTCTTGTGGACACAATGCCCACATGTTTGCTGAACCATGCTTCACTGTACAAAGTTACAGAATGACTTATTCACAGATCATTAATCCTGTGCCAGATAAGAGCCAGTGGAGAGATCAGGGAGAAGGAGCAGAAGGTGCAGGAGGTGCAAGGGTTGATATCATAATTCGCCCACCAAAGACTCGCCGACCACCTGGAAGGCCTAAAAAGAAGGTTCTACGAGTGGAGAACTTTAAGCGTCCCAAAAGAGTTGTTCAATGTGGTCGCTGTCATATGTTAGGACATTCTCAAAAGAAATGCACAATGCCCATTTGAAAAATTTGTTTAGTTGTTGAAATATCATTTTGTTTCAGGAACATATCTGCGATAGAATGTTGTGTTTGTATTGTAATTTAAAAATGTATTCTGAACCAGTCAATGACAAAATAAGAATCCATTAGTTTTTGCCAAGGTTCTCATCAAATGGTAGCGGGCTATCTGCATGACTGCATGGCTGTTTTCTCGTTTCAGTTTATAATTGGTCAATGTCAGGAAATTGTCTTGCCGGTTTGTCTCTGTTCTGGATATTGTATCATAATTTCATAATGATTTGAAATTGGGCAAAATGACTTGAACTGGTAATCTATCATCATTCCTCAAAATGCTGCTTGGTTTTCAGGCCTTTCAATTTTAGTTCTTAGTTATTATGTCTTGAAATAGTAAATGCCTTTCTTGATTGATTTTTTATGCACTTCACTCTGGAGGAATGATCAAGTCAAGAAAATTGATCGACATTGTTAGGGTACTGCCATGGAAAAGAAAAGCATTTTCAAATAGCGTTACATAAGAAATGGGAGCTGTATTTGCTTCTAATTTTTGCCCAGTGCATCTTTAGATTTTTTTCTTACGTGTTTTCTGATTTGGTTGTTTGCTTTCATAATGGTTGGATAAATTGATGCTTCTGCAGGCTAATGCAGGTTTTCGTATTTCTGAATTGAAATGCACTTGTTTTGGAAGCAAGCACATTAATTATAACTGGTCAGACTTGGTTCTGTGATTGTTCAAGGGTCAGTTTTGAAAGTCAAGTGCCCGTGTAAATACTACTCCTACAACGGTGACATTCCATGTTCCAATCACAAAATCTTAAAACATTTAATTTGTTCATATTTCGTATTCATTAGGGAAATCATGAGCCTAGCCCTCCATGCGTTCCTTGGTTCAGTCACTTCTCTCCAACCAACTAACTATATGAATCGCTTTATCCCGTTGACTCTTCCTAATAAACCTCCTAAAGTTACAAACATATTGGGATACCAAATAGTTTGCATATAATAACAATAGCAGAAACGACAACATTCGTAAGAGTGTAGTGAGTCTCTTCGGTTTGTTTAAAAGGCAACTCTTCTAACTTCCAAGCAGCTGAAAGCGGCCTTTGGTTAAATCATTTATGCAACCTTTGCTTCCGTAAAAACAGTTCCTACTTCCAAGAATGATGCTATTTATCCCTGTTTTTAATTTCACGTAATACTGCATTGATAAAATAACCAGAAATGATTGATATATTGGGGAAAAAGAAAAGAAGCAGTGATTGAAATTGGCACGTTTTATTCATTCATCCAAATTGTAAAACATAACTTGCGACAATGAAGTTATTTAGTTCATCACACACTATTATTATTATTATTATCCTCTCGATCTGGTCTTTCTTACCTGTGCTATGCCTATGTAACACAAAAGCAGCTACGTATATAGTCCATATGGACAAGTCTCACAAGCCTAAAGTTTTCACCTCCTATCGTCACTGGTATTCATCCAGCCTCCTAGCCCTCGACGACTCTCGCAACAATCCCTCCATTTTGTACTCTTACGACAACGCACTTCACGGCTTCAGTGTTGCCTTATCACCACACCACTTGGAGACTCTAAAGCAGACCCCAGGTTTCATCTCAGCATACAGAGACAGAGCAACCACTCTCGACACAACCCAATCTTACGCCTTTCTGTCTCTCAACCACTCCAATGGCCTCTGGCCTGCTTCCAATTTCGGCCAAAACGTCGTCGTTGCCGTCATCGATTCCGGAATATGGCCCGAGAGCGACAGCTTCAAAGACGATGGCATGGAAATTCAAACTCCTCCGAAATGGAAGGGAACGTGCGAGGGTGGCCATAACTTTGACTCCTCCCTCTGTAACTCCAAACTCATAGGCGCAACCTACTTCAACAAAGGTCTTCTCGCAGCGCACGACGCTGAGGATGACGCTAATAAACATGGCGCCAACTCCGTTAGAGACATCGTCGGACACGGGACCCACACTGCATCCACGGTGGCTGGCAACTACGTAAACGGGGTGTCGTATTTCGGCTACGCCAAGGGCACAGCCAGAGGAATTGCGCCGCGTGCTAAAATAGCTATGTACAAGGTTGCGTGGGCCCAAGGCGTCTACGCCTCCGACATTCTCGCAGGTTTGGACCAAGCAATCGGCGACGGAGTGGACGTCATTTCAATATCAATGGGTTTCGATATGGTGCCATTGTACGAGGATCCTGTAGCCATTGCCGCTTTCTCTGCTTTGGAGAAAGGCGTGGTTGTTTCAGCTTCAGCGGGGAACGCAGGTCCGTTACCCGGCTCTTTACATAACGGGATTCCCTGGGTTTTAACGGTTGGAGCGACCAACACTGAACGTGTCTTTGGCGGGACGTTAATTCTCGGTAACGGGAAGAGGTTTCCTGGGTGGACTCTGTTCCCAGCAAGCGCCACGGTCAATGACCTTCCTCTGGTTTACAATAGCAACGTTTCGGCGTGTGACTCTTCTCAAGTGTTGTCACGTGTAGCGCGTGGCAGCATCGTGATATGCGATTCTGTTGTTGGTGTTGACCAACAGATGGAGCACGTGTCTTTGTCTGGAGCATACGGAGCTGTGTTTATATCAAAAAAAGTGTCTGAATTGGGAAAAATGACGTGCCCTGGGATTGTGATCAGCCCCAAGGATGGCCAAAATGTGATCAAATACGCACGAGGAACACGACGCGCTACGGCCACTATAAAATTTCAAGAAACCTACGTTGTTGGAACGAAACAGGGTCCCACTGTGGCTAGTTACAGTTCGAGAGGCCCGTCTTGGGAGTGTCCGTGGGTATTGAAGCCCGACGTGGTGGCCCCTGGGTCCTCCATTTTGGCGGCTTGGGTTCCGGATTTGCCTGTGGCCCAAATTGGCCCAAATGTTATTTTAAACAGTGAATACAATTTGTTGTCGGGAACGTCGATGGCATGCCCTCATGCTTCCGGGGTGGTGGCTTTGTTGAAGAATGCACATCCTGAATGGACTGCTTCTGCTATTAGGTCTGCCTTGACAACCACGGCTAAGCCCATTCATCGGGCTTCACCTCTAGCCATGGGAGCGGGCCTGATTGACCCTAACCGGGCCCTTGACCCAGGTTTGGTTTACGATGCCACACCTCAAGACTATGTTAATCTCCTCTGCGCGATGAATTTCAGTCAGGCCCAAATCATGGCCATTACTAGATCAAAGGCCTATAGTTGCTCAAGACCATCCTATGACCTCAATTATCCTTCTTTCGTGGCTTTCTATGCTAACAAGAGTGGGAGTGTGGAGACCAAATTCAGGAGAAGTGTGACTTACGTTGGAGATGGTCCAGCTTCTTACACTGCACGTGTCATCTCGTCCAATGGTACTGCAATCTCCGTATCTCCCAATAGACTGGTCTTCAACAATAAATATGAGAAACGAAAATTCAGTTTGACGTTCAAGTACTCTCAAATATTGGAGATCAAGGAATATGCTGCGGCTGTGGCTTTTGGTGCACTCGAATGGGTTGAAGAAACGGGAAAGCATGTTGTTAGGAGTCCCCTTGTGCTGCTACCTAGGAACGCTGTCTTCAACTTCCAAACTGGAATATAACTCATCACCCTCTATATCTTTCTTCCTAATCAATATATCATTGCCTATCTTAATTAACAAATGAAAATAAAGACTTGTTTAAGTATTTAAATGAGTGATGATGTTATGAACCTGTTCTGCAATCCTGTTATTATAGTATACAGTATACGCGACTTTTGAAGCTCAGATAATTACAAAATCCAACAAATACCCATGGGACAAAATTAAAAGTTTACACCAAAACTGTTTGTAGATGAGGAGGGCGAGGGGCAGCCAATAAAGTGAAACAAGTCTTCCAAACGCAGCACTTTAAATCTAGAATGAGTATTATTCATAGCAACATTGTGAACACGGTGTTCGAAAATCTTGCCACACTTGTCAAGCTTATACTCAGAGGTTCCATCAAACCTACTACGACGGCTCTCCCATGGACCCCGTGGAATTCCATGAACAGTCCAGCGAACCATGATGACGTTCTCAACAGGCTGCCGCACGCTGCTTAATTCAATCCACAAAGCCTTGAAAAACATTCTCCCATGAAATCTTAGAGCCCACAACACTGACTTGTAATTCTCAATGCCAACGAACGTATTCAAAGGATCTTTAAATACGATGTCATCCCTGAAAGAACCAGCAAAATTGATTTTTTATTTAGTCATAAAAACTCCAAATTCCAATACCAGAGAAAACAAAAGGAGAGAGGGAAATGGGAACCTGTAGATGTCGAAGGAGAGTTCTCTGGAGAAGAGGGCAGGGAAGTCCTCTCTCAGAGACCGAATAGCATACCCCAAATTCACGTAGTATATTTTCTTTTCTTCTTCTTCTTCATCTTTACTCTCTAGCTTCACTGGAGCAGCCGAAAATTGACCATACGAACTTAAATTATGATCAAAATCCAAAACCCCATGGCCATGAATATGATCCTTAACTTTGCAACTCACTTTTAACCCAATTGCCTTGCCCTTTGTGAGGGATTTTAAATTGGGGAGCTTGCGGGGTTTAGGATTAGGGTTGTGCTCAATTTTGGGGACAAAGGACGTTTGCGGGGAAAGGATGAGAACGGACATGGTAATGGGTCAGGATGAAAATGCCATTCCTTCACAAGAAGGAGAAGAAGAGAAGAAAAGATTAGATATATCGAGTTATTAAGTGGGAAAAATATGTGATTGGTTGATTTTGGATTGCCCTTGCCTTACTCTAATAAAAGCTATAAAAAAACGTAACCTTTGGTATGGGGTTTGATATTGATAGATAAAGAACAAAGAAAGAAAGAATGGAGATAAAAACTTGGACAACAAAATAATGGATGATGAAATATTAGAATCTTTGGGTCCCTTGCCTTTAGTTGAGACTTGAGAGCAGAGCATATTCCTTTTTTTTTTTTTTTTTCATTTTCTGTATCTCCATGCCCGTTTTAAAAGGACTTGGCTTGTACCAGAAAAAGAAAAAAATACTTAGAGTGTGAAATTTGTTTTAGAGAATAAACTATAAAGTGGGAAAATATAATAGTTAACTAAAGAAATTAAAACTTGAGATTTAAAATTTACATTATTTATTATATATGTATAAATATGACTCTTGTAAAATATATATATATATATATATATATATATAAATATAAATATAAATATAATTATAATAAGTAATAATAAAAATAATACTTGAACACCGAAAATGACAAATGAAAGAGAAAAACATAAAAATATGTAGGTAATATGATGTGACAAGATAAATGTGTTAATCAAGTGTTCGAAAATATTGAATATTTAAGTATAATTAAAAATGTGCAAATAAGATGTTTTAAAATTAATAATGCAGGACCAGCCAAGAGTACAGGGACCAGGAGTGTTCATATAAAAATGGAATAAGACAGCAAAGGGCATGAATGTCTTTTGAAGTTAAAATGCCGTTTCCGTTACAACAGAGAACATAATAATTCTTAATTAGTAAAGGGTGTTGAGTGATTTAAGGATGTAATGAAAGGAGTGATAGGTTGTGTTTGGAATTTGACTGTGTTGTCTTGTCTTCTTCCTTCCTTGTCACTCACTCTCTCTTCAGCTCTTGAATAGTTGAATTTGATCTACCTGTGCTGTGTTTGCTTTTACCACCAAACCAAACAAAACAAAATACCTGAACTGATATTAATGTTGTTGTAGTTTTTTTATGGAACATCGCGCCATGACATTCGACGAGGTTTCCATGGAGCAAAGCAAGAGCTTCATCTTCGCCTTGCAGGTGTCATTAGATCTCTCTCTTTTTATCTCTACCACATTTTCCATTCAATTCAACTTACTAAACTGAATTACCGTGTCTGTTACTATTGTTTCTGTTTTGTTCAAATTCATATCATCAAATCTCGTTATGACATTACTAGATTTGGAACCTCTAAGCAATGCAAATGCAAAAATAATTCATTAATCCTTCTAATTCTTTCAGGAACTTAAGAACCTGAGGCCTCAACTCTATTCTGCAGCAGAGTACTGTGAGAAATCCTATCTCAATAGTGATAAAAAACAAATGTAAGGATACTTGGCTTATTAATGAGTATTTCTTTAAGTGATAGTTGTATGTTTTGATTTAGGTGGAGAAAATAAAGGAGTATGTTGTAGATAAGAAAGCAGATTGAGCGTACTTAAAAATAAATAAATTAAAATGATGATTTCTTATATCAAATTTTGAATGGTCCTAAAGAGGACACTTAAAGAACATAAACTAAAATTTGTCATTGTTAATGTAACTTCTATAATGTTTGGCCCTGAACCCTGATCTTTCCTATAGTAATCTGCCGGCTGATAATTCTTCTGTATTTGAACTTCATGGATTTCTCCTGAGTTTTATTTTATTTATGCGTCAGGGTACTTGAAAACATGAAGGATTATGCAGTAAGGGCCCTTGTTAATGCTGTTGATCATCTAGGAACTGTGGCTTACAAGTTAAAAGACATTCTTGAGAAGCAAACATTCGATGTCTCAACCATGGACTTGAAGGTCTCTACGTTGAATCAGGTAATACAAATATTTTTGAGATATTATCACGTCAAAATAAACAAATTCCAATTGGAGTTGAAGTGAGATATTTGCTTACATGCAGAGACTTCTTACATGCCATATTTACACCGATAAAGAAGGTATTCGGCAACAGCAGTTGTTGGCTTTCATTCCCCGACATCATCAGCACTACATTTTGCCAAGTATGCTGAACTGTTCTCATTTTCCTCCAGAATTAATTATTGGCTCTACAGATTTATAGATTTAGGTTTTGCTTATTATGGTTCTCTTTGTTTTTTATTTAACAATGCAAGCTAGATTCTGTCAATAAAAAGGTGCATTTCATCCCACACAGAAAGATTGGTGCAAGACAAAATTCATTTCAAACCAGAACTCGTCTTCATTCTTCAGGTGGGTTGTAGGGAAATTGTCCCTTCTGGAGTTTTTGGTTCTGACGTGTGTTTTCCTCCCTTTTCTTTTGGTTTGGTGGTAAGTGAACATCATATTATCTAACTGAATGTGTATTACTGTATCTAGGTACCCCTATTTCAAAAACTCTTTCATGGCATTTAGCATCAGAAACTAAGTCTACCTTAAAAAAACAGACTTCACGCACTTCAAAAAAGTAAGTTTATAATTTAAGGCTGTGTAGGCTTGTAGCTTTATTTGTTATGCACTCCATTGATGGCATTATTGTAGCCCAAGATACAGAGTTCTATTTTAATATTTTAACACATCCACATTTGCAGTGCCAAGGACTCCAAATTTTCTGCTAAAACCTCTGGTGTGTTCCACCTTCTAGGTATGCTGAATAGCTGTATCCCATGTATTATACAATTCAGTTCGATTGGGCAAGCAATGCTTATGTGTATATAAACAATGCAGTAGCTCCTTACAATTCCTAGTTTTGTGCCTGTAGATAGTGAAGAGAGTACTCGGATGAAAACCTCAGCAGCACAACCTCACTTAACAAATGGAGTTCCTACTTCTAGTGCTGCCACCCAAACTTTGGGTGCCACAGGCAGGGTAATGTCACTTTCATCAGGTTCAAATGTCACAGAGTAATTGCTCAATTTACAAATGATACTGAACTGAATGTTTCTTCTCTTACACCCTCCTATTTATTTGCCCCACAAACCCCTTCTAAGTATCAAACCACGTATATACAGAATAATTATAAAGGGAGTAATGAATCCAAGATGCAATTTACAAGAACAATTAAGCTAATAATTCTGACTCTATTTTTCTAAGTTACAGTGAATCTAGGCAGCTTGGAAAGTGGAACAAGTTTATTATTCATGTAGTTTCCAATAAAAACATACTAGTACTAACAGTCCATCAAATTTAAAAATTTCAGGATCATACTGATCCAGTAAATCTTTTGATATCACAAATTCACAACCAGGCTAGTACCAACATTAAGCATTTGGTGCTATATGCCTTATCTACCTGATCTTCTATGGTTACTTCTGATGAATATGTGCTTCTAATACAATAATATATATTTAAATTGTGTGAATGGATACTATCCAAAATTACTCTTTGTTGATTCATTCCCTTCCTCCCCTTTGTGGGGTTGTCTTCACATCCATTGAGGAAAAATATTTGCTTTTATTTTACTTCCACCAAATATTAGAAATTCTTGGAAACCGGTACCGGTAGCTGAAATTGTGGAGAAAATATTCCAGCTAGCCAGATTGCACGAACTTAACAGTCTCAGAGTTAAATGGTGATTTTTTAGTGCTTTTGTGGCATAACTTTGGCGAAGTTACGGATGAAACTGTGTCTGCAGGATGCACTGAAGGGTTCCAAACCATTGACAACATTTGGTTCCTTTGACGATCGAAATGGACGTGAGGCTGTCCAAGTTCACACTCGCAGTAAAAGTGTGCTTTCTACTTTCTTTATCAAGCAAAAGGAAGCTAAGTTGAAGGCCGGTTCTTTCTTATGATACCTATCAAGGCAATTGCAACAAGCTCCGCAAGATGTGGATAGATGTCACTTTTTTTATTTTGTTTGGATAAGAGTTAAGAATGATACTACTCTTAAGGCAAATGCAAGCTCTGCAATGATTGGATAGTTGTCACCTTTTTTTTTTTTTATGTTTTTACTTTTTATAATTGAGGAGTTAAGAAAACAAGTTATACTCAAGTGCTTAACTCTCATTTCGCGTCTTCTAGTTCTAGTCTTTGAATAATAATGGTCTGAATCTTCTACTCACTAGATTGCTCAAGATATATATACTTGTCAATTGTGATCTACATGACTACATATAGGGGTTGTGAATTTTTTGCACCATATATATTTGTATTGATGCTATGAAAAAGTTTTGACTTTCTTGTCTTATGATGCTTCGTAAAGTTTTTCAAAATGGTTTTTTATGTTGATAAAATTTTCCAAAAGGCTTGAACCATAAAAAGAAATGCGTTTGCCGGGAGTCGAACCCGGGTCTATTGCTTGGAAGGCAATTATCCTAACCGTTGGACTACAAACGCTTGTTGATATCAGAAACTGGTACAAAAATTAATTTGATTTTTACAATTTTGTGTACATTTAATGAACAGACTTGGGTTTGCCCCTTTATTTGTATGATTTAAAGAAACAGAGGTTTATTAACCAGGAAACTGAATTTGACACACACAAACAATAAAGCTTATCACAACACAAGTGAAGGAAAATAATTTGAAAGGTCAAACGCTTGGCTTGATGTTGGTGGAATATCCAGTTTGCTTATCAGCGGCCCTATCCCAAAGCATTACACCCCCATACTTGCGCGACCTTTTAACAAAAGGCAATACTTGTGATATTAGCGTTCGTGTTGCCACAAATCCACTACCAGCCGTAGCTGGTGACGGAGATGCAGGAAGTCCCACATAAATCTTCCTAGCCCTAATGGACGACACCCATTGGTTCCACGATTTTTGAAACTTGGTCGGGTCCCTAGAATCAAACTGGCATGGATCGTTGTTGTAAAACTGAACCCAAACAAAGTCAAAGAGCCCCGTTGACAGTGCTCCATTCTGGTGTTCGTCAGGGAAGGGACACTGTGGTGCAGCTGTTAAGTACACTTTTCTTCCCCCTTTGATGCGCTGATGTTGAGAGAGTCTCCTCGCCAACACAGCATAGAAGGCCACACCGCCACCAACTTCAATGTCGAAATCCACGCCATCCAACACTGCTTCACCCAACGGTCTTGTCTTTGATTCTCCTCCCAAGAAGTTGTTCCATATGTAATCTGCCACGTTTGTCGCATCTGCAGCTGATGACAAGGAGTAACCTGTCTCGCCACCTCCGATTGAGAGAATTACCTTTATGCCCCTCTTCTGGCAACTCTTTATGTCTTTGCTCAAGCTTCTGCAACCGTTTGATGCAGGGTCGCAGTGTCCTGCTAGGTTGATTTCCGGTTCACGTCCACCGCCAAATTTTGCCAGAAAGGCTATGTTCACAATTTTGTATAATCCAGAGTTGCATGTTTCGCTCAATGTACCCTCGCTCTCGTCTTGGCCCCAGTAAACCACAATGTCTCCCGCATTGCTACTGCAAACCAAGCCAAGAAAACTCAAGAGAAACAAAATTGAAAAGTTTTCTGTTTTATTTCCCATTGCAATCTTAATTAGCTTCGTATATGCTTATACGTACTCACTGAGTTAGCACCAATTTATAGAGAGACATCACGTACCAATACCATGCAATGCAGACTCTGCAGTTGTACAATAATTGCATATAAACTTAATTTATGTCATGGGTTTATATTTTATTTTCTAATTAATTGTCGTTCTTTTAACATTATACACAAAAAAAAAAATATTAAAACTGAGTTGGGTGAGGTAATTATCTCAAACAATGTGTCGGCAAGTGCCACGACGTGACTGAAGACAAACATCAAGAGCAAAGCATGTTAAAGTAATTAGGTTTGTTTGTCTAAATCTCGTTACATGGAATCTCGTCATTTTAATAACTTTTCTTTAGATAATACAGTATCTTGATCATTTTTCCCAAGCTAGCTCGATTTATGAAAATTCTTAATTTTATATCATTTGTTTGAAATAACAATTAATTAATTCAAGTCCCGAACGCGACCCTGCGTACCCTTCTTTCTTGATTTGTAAACACTACACATCTGGAAATCGAAATTAGCGTATAGATCCTTCATTTATGAAATATTTTTCACTATAATATTTCATTTCATTGTAATCTATCTATTCCTCTTAAATAGTGTTATTTTACTATTTTTTAGAAAACTTTTTGTAACAAGAAAATAAAATAAGAAGAGAAAAGAGAAAAAAAAAATAAACAAATGATATGATAAAATGAAAAAATAAAATAAAATATATATATAAAGACGGATTTACGAGGGACAAGCAGGGCTTCAGCCCCCCTCTTCCCATCCCTCTTTTTATTATATATAAAAAAATTAAAAATTAAAAAATATTAATAAAAAATTTATTAAAAAAATAAATTTTTAACTTAATATTTATTTTAAAAAAATTTATTAATAGATGATATCTTAATTTTATACCTACTAAATATTTGATTTCATTACATTTTTATTTATTTTTTGCAAATTTTACTTTTAATAAATTAATTTGACACTTTTTATTTACAATCTTTTAAAATCTTATAAATTTGAATATATTATTTTACTCATGATTGCAGATTTTACTCTCAATTTTTTAAAAAGTTGACAAATTTTTTACCCATTTTTTCTTCTTTTTTTTTAATAAATTTTACATTAAATATTTTTTTTAAAATTTTATCTTCAATTTTTGTAAAAAAAAATTTAGCCCCTCCCTACTTAAATTCTCAGATCCGTCCGTCCTATATATATATATATATATATTACAAAATAAATAAAAATTAATATTATTCACTCTTCTTTCGTTACGTAAATTTTATATCACTGATCATACCATAAACGTACAAGATGCATTACGATAAGAAGAAATGTAATCCGTGACTCACACCAATTGTGATAATTATATTTAAGTGTAGGACTCGTCTCGTTTAGAAGACAAAAATATAGAAAGAAAAACAACATACAAGATTCGAAAACAAAAGTGTAATGTCACGCAAAAAAGGAAACAAAAGTATAATGCTTGTCCACTCTATGTTTTGCACCGGAAAATTTGGTACACTTGAGTTAGCCTGGGAGAAAATATTCAGTTACTATCTCTGCAGGCTGGGTTTGGTTTAAATTTATTTATTACAGTTCAGTTGTATCCGCTCTATCATACAGGTGAACGAGGTGATGTTGATTTTCATGTTTATTTAAAAATTAAAAATTATCAGTTAATAATCAAAATGATATGTTTTAGATTATTATGGACGTATAAAATAAATGATTATTTAATAAATAAATACGATCATTTTTTTAAACAAGTCAAAAATTACTTAGGTTAAATATAAACAATTTAGCTTAGCACACCGAGAAAATATGTAATTGTTTATTATATTAAAATAAATATTTATTTTATCAAATAAATTTAAACGAAATGAAGTTATAAGAATTTAAAATTATGCATATATGAACTGCATAATATGAAATACAAATCTCATAACGTCACACAAAAATGAACAAAATATAGCTCACACAGATTAATATATAAACACAAAACAATCCATATTATCCCCTCAAACCCCAAATCAAGACATTCTGATGTGTTACAAGACCATTGTTAAAAAAAATAGTCAAAGTTGTTTGATAATCATTTTAGCCACCACCAAGCAAAATATATAGCATCATTCATTATCACTTTCTCATTGAATTGTTTCCCTTTAAACAATGTCATATTTTTGTATCTCTATATGTTCCACATAATTATTTTCCATTTGTCCAAATTATTTTCCATCTGTCCTCTCGAATTAATTGCTCGAGACCGCAACCATGTTGCTGTAAATGTTGAAGGATAGAGATAGGTAGGACTGAAGACACTTCAATTAGTTTATAGCATTTGCACCACAGAGTGCTCGTCCTGCTGCATGAGATGAAGAGAAGGCCAACTACCTGTTGCTAACATAGTGAGCATAGTTGGCTACCATCAATAGGCAGCACATTCTTCCGAAAGAGATTAGAAGCCATTGGTAATCTATCAAGTAACAATCTCCACAGGAAATGAGACACTCTACTCAAGACCTTAATCTTTCAAAGTTTCACAAATTCCTCAGCAGCATCCCGATCGATTCCATTAAGATGAATGACTTGATATATATCATTAACCACATATTGATATTGTGACCCTGTAATCCAATCCCAAGAGTCGCCACATTCCGAAATAATGGTAAAAACAAAGTTGTTTGGTTTGATACTCATTCATTTCCTTGTCATAATCATCAGCCGATAGTTTATCTATTGAGAAAAATGACAACAAAACATAGAAAGTCACAACTGATCACAACTCAAGGATTGTTTATGGTTTGAGATTTATGGATAATTATTCATGATTTACAATTTTAAATGTTAAGTTTGGGAGTGAATTAAGATTTAAGATGTTATGATTTAAAATTTTAGGATTATGATATATTATTTAATTATTTAACATTTAGGATACAGTTTTACAATCCAAAATCCAAAATTTTTAAATCCTAGACATTGATATTTAACTCACTTTTAAATAAATTATTATGACTTATTTTATTAACATATATTTATATTAATTTTTAAAATAATTGATAAATACATTAAAAATATAATAATGTAAAAAGTTGCAGATTATAAAACTTAACAGTCATGCAATACCTTAGTTATTGTGTTAATTTATTTATAAAATAAGAAAATTAAAACATTAGAAGAAAAAAAAATCATAGTAAGAGATATGTAAATAAAAACTTTACTAAAAAAAAAAAAAAAAAACTTGATGAATATAACAGCTGTTGAGGGGATTGGTTGGGATTGCATTTGCATTTGGTTATTAAGTCGCAAGCTAACAAGGCGGGTTTCACTTACAACCTCACCTTATCCACAGTTCAGTTAATTACAGCTAATAACCCTAACTAATACAGTAAGTACAACAAAAATAAGAAAAAAGCCCAATAAAATAAAATAAATATAAACACAGGTCCCACACCTACATCCTCTGAAACCACGGGGTTTCTATTTCCCTCTCAAGAACTCAATTGCCCCCTCTTTCTTCCGCCGGAATCACAACCGTTGATCTTGCCGTAAAGCGAAGAAAGAAGAAAGATGGTGTGGTAAGGAAGGTTCAAGAAAGAGGAATGCCGTCGTATCAAGTATTGGAGATCAACTTGATCTCCGCGCAGGGCCTCAAGCCGCCTTCGTCTCCCCGGCGGACGCTCCAAACCTACGCCGTTACATGGATCGATCCCGCCACCAAGCTCCGTACCCGCCTCGACAAGCTCGGCGGCCACAACCCTACATGGAACGACAAGTTCCTCTTCCGCGTCACGCCGGACTTTCTCGCCGGCGACACCTCCAGCGTCTGCATCTCCATCTACGCCATCGGCACCTTCCGCGACCACCTCGTCGGCACCGTCAGGTTTCTCATCAGCAACATGTTCTCCCCGGACGCCGACGAAGCCACGCCGTGCTTCAGCGCCTTCCAGATCCGGCGCCCGTCTGGGAGGTTCCACGGAGTCATGAACATTGGCGCCATGGTGATGGACGGCTCCGGCTTCCCCGCGCTGGAGAAGATATCGGCGATAGGGTACCGCGACCTCATGGGAGAGAAGACACAGCAGCGCCAGAAAAAGACACCGATGGAATCAAAGGAAGAGGAAGAAGTGTTATCGAGTGATTCTTGCACGGAGGAGGGGGAAGAGGAAGGGGAAGGGGAAGGGGAGTGTTCGACGACGTCTTCATCGTCATCCCCGAGATCGACGGCGTTGAAGGATTGGAACGGAGTGAGGGAATTGGCGGGAAAAAAAGGGTTGGCAATGTCGGCTTCGGGATTCTTGTGCTGTTTGGTAACCCAAAGGAGTGTTCACCAACAACAATTCAGTCCAACAACAGATCCCACTCTAGAAAGGTAATCACGCTGGAGATTTTCCTACCCATTCCAACGGGAGAGATTGTTCCTCACTAATCCTTCACCCTCTCTGTTTTTCTTTTTTTATCTGTTCATGTGTAGTATCCAAAACTCCCTTTGTCAATTCCAACTTTCAAAATTTAGAAGAAAAATATATGTTCTTTGGCGTTTGTCAATTTGTTTTTTTTTTTTTTTCATAAAATGGTAATTATGAGGTTTAAAATAGAATGGTGAAGTTGTTTTTTTAATTGAAAGTCATATTTCTCCATAAAAAGTTATCTGAATTGGCCATTTTAAATTGAAAGTACACATAGTGTGTAGATAACTCAGTTCAGTTTACCAATAATATCATTTTTATTGTCACCCACACCACACACACATACAAAATTATTCTCACTTCATGATTTTGGGCCTCCATCTAACTATCTTCTTCGTAATCCTTCTCCTTCCTCGTCTTCTCTTGTTTTAGAGGATACTCATCACTATATGATTTCCAAATTGTATTTTTGGGGCTAAGGCTTAGCCCCACTTGTTAAATAAACACAACATAGAAGAAATCTGTGGCTCGTTCTTGATTCGGTATCATAACCAAGAGACTGGTACAAGGTTGGGCCTTTCACAAGACCCATAAATTTGGGTCGATTTTGAAGCAGGTTTTGTTTTTCTCTACTTAGCAAGATTTTTTAAACAAGTACAATAAATGCCCACCAACGTCTTAACTCCCGACTGTTTTGCCATTAAAAAAATCATTATATTTTAAAATAAAAATATACTGCATTTTATCGTAAATTTATTATGAAAATTAGTTTATGTGAAAAGATAATTTACTTTTAAGAAATGTTGCATACTTATATAAAATAAAACTTATTTTTCATTTGGTTATAACTATTAAAAAAGTACATTTTTTTTTTCAAAAATTGCTTATAAGTTGGATTTTTGAATAAACAATATACGTATAAACAATTCCAACGAGAATTTGAACGATCCTTCGCACTCAATATATAGTGTTTTTTTACAGACAGTAGGATATTTTTAGAAAAATTATCGTAAAAAGTGAAGCACACCCAGTTGACTGATTACGTACACCACAAACAAAGGAGAAGCACGGCTGAAGCACCGTTAAATAGATAAATGCACCATCAAAAACATCCACTTTAATGACGATTAATTTGTTAAATGACTACGTGCCATTAATTAAGTCCTATTGGAGCATTCAACCATCACAAATTCACAACTTAGTGCACCGTGTTACTATTATCGTTATGTTTTGAGCATTTCAAAATAAGTAATAAATAATTGTTTTTATTAAAAATTGTGATAAAATGTATTAGCAATAAATTATATGTTCCACTTTTATTTAAAAAAATAAATATTATTTTTAATTCTTTAACTACTACTATCCTTCTTTCAAAAAACAAAACTACTACTATCCTAAAAATAATGGATAGCAAAAATTATAGTACTACTTATTGGTTCCAATGTAACAGCCAAGTGCATCAAAGATACATTTACATGCTTTTATATAAATCTGAATTCATTGTTGTCAATGTGTCGTTTTCAACTTTTCGTGATCGATCGTCTTTCCTTCCAAACCTAAATACCAGTTGATATGGATCTACACATGTTTCTATTTTTTAATGGCATTAATTTCCAATGCAAATGAAAGTAGAACTCAGACGCCCATGACAAAAAGCGATTTTAACCCGTTAAAATGGGTCCAAGAAAGTTGATGATTTGTTTATATTCATATTGTTGTTGTGCAATTTGTGTTGAAAGTTGGAACCATGCAACTCATGAAAACAGGTGGCGCTTTTATGTTTTCTATCAGCGTGCAGGCCCATAAGTAACTAACAATAGAAAGCTCACAAGTTCAGACTCAGTTCAATATTCGAGAAGCAAAATCGTGTAGCCTAACTATTTAGTAATTCAAGGAGAAGAAAAATGATATAAAGACATGTAGGAAGAATGAAGTAAAAGGTAAGAGAAGCAAAAAAAAAAAAAAAAAAAAATACAATTTAACTAAAATTTTAGAAAATACAAATATAAAAATGTCATGTGACAGTGTCATAGTGTCACTATCCAAAACCTACCCAACACAATGCCAACCCATTCCATTTCCTTGACTTAAATCAAAGCACGTTAATTTTGCCTGTGCTGCGCAACCAAATTAAGTCAAAATGGATGCAACAACAAAAATCCATTACCTGATAAAATTGTTGCTTCCGTTGTCATGCCATCAAATCAAATGAAGATTGTAGTACGGCCTAAGAAAATTGATGTATTCGCATATAAGAAATGATCTTACTTAATTTATAATTGAGTCATGGTCCAGCCATATTAATTTTAAGCCACAACTTAAACCAATTGCAGTTCAAGGCATAATCCTTGGAAGAGAAAGGAAACCATTGGCTGAAACGTTTACTTGTTTTTTCTTTTGCTGCGGCTTCGCTCCCAACGCTTATGCTTTCGTGTTGGAACTTGGAAAGACTTGTCAAGTTTTCAAAATTGCAGCCCCACATGCCCATAATTAAGAAAGCACTTGTTACATGCTAAGTGGTTAGTGGTTTCAATAATAATATGCTATAAAACTGTAAACGTGTAATTTTTTAATTAAAAAGAATAAAAAATATGATAAAAATTAAAAAAGTAGTTTTTACAATAGAAAATTCAAATTCTTGTTTCGTTTCTTTCTTTCATCTCCGGCCGGGGGTGTTGTTTACCGACAATTTAATTAACATGATGGATGCAAGTTTAGCCATTACTGTCGAATTGTCACTTTATCTCCATTTTTCAACTCCACTAACTCCTTGCATTTCAGGATGGTGCTGTCTACGTGTTTCAATTACATTCATCCAGGGTCAATTTTTCCAATAGTTTCTTGAAAGTTTTTTTTTTTTTTATGAATAATTATTTAAAAAAAAAAAAAAAAAAAAAAAACTCTAAACGAACACGGACCACGATACCAGCTGCTAAGCCGAGAAGCATACAGAGTCAACTTGATCAGTGAATCAAGCCATCCAAAAAATAAAATAAAAATCAGTAAACTAAATAATGTTTTTTTTTAATGGCTGGCCTGTTTTTATTTTTTTGGCTGTTTATTTTATTTTTTACTTTTTCTAGCTTTGTTTGGGCGTTATATCTTTCTTATGCTTGAAATTTAGTATTATTTTCGTTTCTATTTACTACACTCAACTCTTATAATGACACGCGTTTAGAAAATAGAGAAAAATATTAATGACAATGATATATAAATAAATTTAACGTCATCAACTAAATTAATTATTTTTTTTAATATCAGTAAATTAGATAGTCATGTCTTATAAATAGAAATTTCGACAAAGACTTTGTGCGAAAATGGGTTTTAGATTTTAGTAATATTGGTGAAAGTGACTAAAGAAGGCATAAAAGTATATATACAAGATTTGGGTTAATTATATTGGATAATAAGTGTTGGGTTGAAATCTTACGTACCGAGCAAAATGATGAAGTGTATGAATAGGATCAGTTGTAGTGATACTGACCTAGACCTAATAAGAGGCATCGTTTTCAATGTTTGGCCATAGTCTCTCTTTGAATGCATGCCACGCTTTTTCTTTTCCAAAATATATTTGGTAGGTCTTTGATTAAATAAAAAAATGTATACTGTATATATGCATAACAGGACAAATCAATCACAGCGTTGAATATGATATTGGAGAGGTTTTCATTAAACTATTAGAAGTGAGGCCTTACTTAGTGTGTGCAAGGTGGCTTGGCTGGAAAGAACCTATTGCTATAGTGGTGCTGCCACTACCAAAACCAATTAATTCTTTCTTTTTGAGCAATTCTAATTCTAATTTCTCCACACTCTTCTCTTCTTTAGCCGAAGGGTCAGTATATCACACTCATATTATTTGTCTTTCTACCATTTGATGCTCGGCATGGCTTTTCAGCCATCTTAATTTTTACTTTTCTCACTTTGATTATTACATTATGTCCAAACAATTAAAAGCTATGAGGTGTGAGCTAAGTTCAACATAATACCCATTACATTAGTGATTAATGACTAATCAGAGATTTCACACAATTTGTGTGTATATACTATAAAAAAAAATGACGTTGAGGAGAAAAAAATTATTAATTTTCTATGAAAAATTATCTTTTGTTCTATTGACTTGAGTTAGTATATGTAAATTATATAATCTTTTTTTTTTTTTACAGTGAAATTCATCTGTCAGTGTTGGTAAAAAAATATAAGATAATTATATTCATATATAATTAAGGTGATATAAAAGGATATGTAACTTGTATTCTCTTAGATAAAAAAGGTCAGTATTTTGTCATTTTTTATCAGGAGGTTGATTTTTAAGCTTTCTTTGATTAGGAAGTTGGTATTTAATCTCTTTTTGATAGAAGATTGATATTTTACCCCCTTATTTGGTTAGGGGGTTGATATTTGTCCAACCTCACTTATTCGAACAACCTTTTACTTATTTACATTTAACATAAAAAAGAACATCTAAACAAAATAATCCTAAATAAGAAACAATATTGTGAATTAAGTGAAGCTGCAATCAAAGGAAAAGATCTTGAAACAAATGAGATCATTCCTAAGCTCATCAAACAAGCATAAAAATCCAATCACGAAAAAGATTATGATAGGTTACAATTAATGTTCTAGACATGGTAGCCTTAACTCGAATCAGGGTGTAACTTTATATCTATTAGTACTATTGCACATTTAAATGGAGAAGGTGCCTTTCCAAGTTTTTTTTTTTATCAAAGCAAAAAAATTGGTGGTGAGAAAAACTCTGTTAAGAGCGTGATACTAATAAATAATTGTCCAGAAGGTTTACTAGTAAATAAATAAATGTTAAAATTATAGAGAAAATATAGTAATAAATAATTAAGGGTCGCGAAAGAGGGATGGGTGAAGATTGAAACAAAGTTAAAGATGAGTAGGTGAATAGGCCCAAAGGGCCATTAATGCTTAATTGTATGTAGTGGTCATGAGCCAACAAACCGATCATTCAAGCCCACAGGTTTTAAAACCAAAAAGAGTAACAAAAATGAATGGGGAATATGGGATTAATTAGGCTTTAGGAGGAAAGGGATAAAAGAAACGGAATAAAGAAAAAAAAATGACAATAGAAGGAGTTTGTCTCTTGTGGTAATCTTGGGGAGTTGGCAAAGTATATCCCTCAAAATTGAGAGAAAAGGGAAAAGAGTGTCCTCCGATTGTTATTAGAAGGGACCAAGGTATAAGTATAAAACCGTCACTACATATGGGAACTTGACTATGACTCCGTGTGCTTACTCAACAAATTAATACTCCAAGAATGAAAAAAAGTACTCAATAAATGAAACAATCTTTCTAAGGACATAAGAAAGCCATTACCAGAACAAAAAAAATAGTTTATCTGGTTTAAGTTAAATGTAGTTACGACAAGTGATATTTAATATGTAAAAATAAAATATATTTTAAAAGTAATTTAATGAAATAACCATAATTAATATATTTGATCGAAACTTGATATTGGGGTAAATTTTAAAAGTCAAATATTACTTTAATGAATAACTCATTCAGATTAATTTTCCACTTTAAAGCTAACCAACCTAATATAACTTATTAATTGAGTTAAATTCATCACATTATATAAAAATTGTAAAAGTCAAATATTGCTTTAAAGTTAATAAGGAGGGCCTAATTCAATTGATTAAACATAAATAATAAATTATAAACGTAGGTAAATATATAAATTGCAAACATTTGTAATGGATCAGGATCAGGATCAGGATTGGAGATGACACCCGCGGCCTAATTTGTCTCTCCCTATTCTCTCTCTGATCCATATCCTCGCCATCAGAGATCAGACAATTGTTTTCTTGATTTCTTCTGTTATCGTTTCCCAATTCCTCGCCAAACCTCATTTTAACTTTAGTAATAAATAATACAATTGGTCTAAAAATAATAATAACATAAGTAACGAGTTTAATTTGTATGGATGACAACTGCAAAGAGTTTAAAATAATTAATTAAATGCAAATAATTTGTAATAATTAAATTTTTTAATATATATTATAATTCATGATTAAATAATTATATAAAAAAGTTGGTATATTGTCAATATATTATAATTAAACTGTAATAGTAAATTATATTTTTTTAAAATAAAAACATAAAGATAAGTAATAAATTCAAAATTATAGAAAATAGTGTAAATTTATTAAATTATATGAAATACAAGATATTAAATTATAGTGTAAATCTGTTATATTGTCAATATATTATATATTAATTATTAAAATCAGAGTAAAATAGTATATATATTTATTTATGTTTTCGTAGGACGAGAAATAATTATGGTTCTCATTCCATCATCAAATACCTTCGAAGGGTTTTTCATCCTTATCTTAGATGGAAAAATTTCCAAACTAAAATTGATAAATAGTCAGTTTTTGCAATGATTCAAGTAAAGAAATTTCAGAAATTTTTAATATATATTTCCTTTACCAGTTTTGACAATAAAGTTAAATATTTACAAGTATGAATAGAAAAAAAAAAAAGAATATATTTATTTCGCAGATTTAATCATCAAATATCTTTGAAGGATTTTTCATTCTTATCTTAGATGGGAATTCTTCTAAACTAAAATTTGATAAAATAGTCAGTTTTTGCAATGATTCAAGTAAGGAAAAATGATATTTTTAAAAATATATTTCCTTACCAGATTTGACAATAAAGTTAAATATTTACTCGAAACTTAATAAGTGCAGCACATTATACATAAGGAGTAATTGAAATCTAAATAAGTTGGACCTCACTTGAAGAGAGAACACGCGCCAACACAACACCACGCGCTTCTCTCTATTTTTTCTTTCTCTGTGGCCTATATAGTGTAGACTGTAGAGTATAGAGAAACCGCCTCCTCACTTCATTTCCTGCCTGTCGTTTTTGTCGTATCAATAAAGAAACCAAAAAGAACGCAATAAATAAATAAATAAAATGTTTCTCTCTCTTGAGTGGTGTGTGTGTTGGGTTCAATTTCAATGTGTTGTTGGGTTGGTCTTGTTTATCAACCAAATCTAGAGTCCAGAGCGAGCGAACAACGAACGAACCCATTTCTCTAACTGAATCGCTCCAATTGCGCCGCGCCTGGTGCCTCATTCATAAGTCTCTCACTCTCAAAATGAAAATAGCTGATTGCTGCAACTTTCTTTGATCTGTGTTTGATATCAGCTTGCGATTCCTCAGCTTCGAGGGAGGAGGGTTCTTGCAGTGCTTCACGGGTATTTTCACCCTTTTTCTTTTCTTTTCTTTTCAAGTTTCTGTCATGCCAACCCCTTCTTAGGGCTTCATGGTTATGAAAACTTGTTTTGTATCCAATGTTGTTTTTCGATCAAGGGGCTTTCTTGGAAGACTTGGTTTTAAAAAATGTTGCCTTTGGCATCATTTTCTCTTTTCTCATAAATGCTTCTTCTGTTTCTCAGCTTTACTCTTTTAAGGATTCATTGCATTTGTTGAAATTTTGTTGTTCGTCTCTTCACTATAATTTCTGCTTTATGTCGCGCATGGTGTTCATCTGTACTCCTTAAAAGAAAGCATGGCGATTTTGAGATTATTTACAGTGTAATTTATTATTCGAGGGAGCTGAATACAATACCATATATTCTGAAACTTGTTCTGTTTCTAAATTCTTTTATTTCATCCAGTATTTTACTTTGCCACACTTCGCAATGTGTAGTTAGCTTCCGTAGGATTTGGATGTCATGTGCTTTATAATTTGTCAGCATTTTCGGTTGTAAAATACCAAATATTTTTAAGGTCTCACCTAATAGCATGTAGGAAACGACCAGATTTTCTAATGTATTTAGTGATGTACATCTTTCATCTACCTTATAGATTCTAAATTACAGAAAAGGAGGATAGTTGATGGCCATGCATCCCTTCAATTGCTCCTCTCCTTTGGTTGTAATTGATTTCTTAAAAGGGAATGAAATCTTGTTGCCATCTTTTTCTGCCCTTCCTTGTTGTATTATTTTCCAAGATCCTTTGATTATTTGTCCTGTGTAGGTAATTTTTTCTTGTCTGTTTTTTTTTTGTTCCTGCATTTGATCTACTTTACATGGTAGTTAAAATTTGGATTCAAATCGTAAAATCCCATGACTTACGATTTTAATCCCTTTCAGCAATTCAAATCATAGTTAAATTCCTTCTTAAATTGGAACTGTTAATTTTTTACTATTTTATGGTTTATAATTAATGAATATGGTGCATGAGATTTATGAAATATGGATTATCAATATACTCTATTAAGATTTTCACCTCTGTTCTCGATTTAATTTAAAATCCCAATTTTAACTATGCTGCTTCTTTATGTTAATCTTACTTTGGTATTATTGGTTGGATGATCTGAAATGTCGTCATTTTATCCAGAAGTGCTTCACCTTGTCGAATTTGAAAGTAGGATAGCATATCTTCACGATCTACTATATCCTTGGGTGACATAATCCCCAGAAAATTTTTCTTATTTGATGTCAGTAAACTTTATTAATCAGCTCTGTTTTTTTTCCTTTTGTGCTTTACTATACCCACTAGGTCTTTCCTTCCAACTCAAATGGCGGGAGAAACATCTTGGATCAGCCACTATGATGACAGACAAAGGGAGACGGGAGCATTTGATTCATTTTTAGAACTTGGTGAGGAAGGTGAAAAAGAAGCAACTGCTGTTTCATTGGATGTTTTGCCAGATGACTTGTTGGAACGAATCCTAGCCTATCTCCCCATTGCAAGCATTTTTAGAGCTGGTTGTGTGTCTAAGAGGTGGAATGAAATTGTTAATTCAGAGAGGTTTTTATGGAACCTTTCACATGTTCTACCACAGAAGCCTTGGTACTTTATGTTTACGAGCTCTGATGAACCAGCTGGCCATGCTTTTGATCCTGTCCTTCGGAAATGGTATGTCATTCAACTTCCATGCATTGGAACTTCTAATTGGTTCATTGCTTCATCATTTGGCATGGTCTGCTTCATGGACAATGATAGCAGAAGTGAATTATGCATCTGCAACCCAATTACCAAGACCTACAGGAAGCTTGAGGAACCTCCAGGTTTGAAATTTTCTGATTACAGTGCATTAGCAATCTCAGTGAACAGGGAATCTCAGAGTTATACTGTGGCAATTGTAAAATCTAAACAAGTCCCTGAGAACTTTTTCCAGTGGGATATCTCAATTCATCTGTACAATTCAGAAAACGCAACCTGGGTGACCTCTATAACGGAAGTTTTAATGGGGTGGAGAGGTGGTGATGAGAGTGTGATATGCAATGGGATGCTGTACTTTCTAGTTTATTCAACTGGGGGTCGCCAACCGGAAAATCGTCATGCCCTAATTGGGTATAACATGTCCAATCGTTTTTCTCAAGGTAGCAACTTAACAAGGAACTTGATTCCAATACCTTGTTCTCTTACATGTGGCCGTTTGATGAATCTGAAGGAGAAACTTGTAATGGTAGGAGGAATTGGTAAACCTGATAGACCTGACATAATAAAAGGAATTGGTATCTGGCTTCTAAATGATAAGAAGTGGGAAGAGATTGCTCGAATGCCCCACAAATTCTTTCAAGGCTTTGGAGAGTTTGATGATGTGTTTGCCAGCAGCGGTGCAGATGATCTGATATATATTCAGAGTTATGGAGCTCCGGCGCTCCTCATATTTGACATAAACCATAAGCAATGGAAATGGTCGCATAAGTGTCCTGTGACAAAAAGATTCCCGCTGCAGCTTTTTACTGGCTTTTGCTTTGAGCCTAGACTTGAAATTTCTCCATAATTCTCCTTTCAATCAAGAACTGCTATTGAGAATTGTGTTCAAGGTTTCTGCTCATTTTCCTTCATTGTTTCTTTAAGTAAAATTTTAATATGATTTCAGTGTTTTCACAGTTTCATACAAAATGTTCTTTCTGATAAAACTGTTTATTCATGGATACTGGAATATTATTAATAGCATTTGAAAATACCACAACTTATTTTTTTTACCTTTCATTCTCTCTATTCACTCACTTGCTGCTCTCTAATAATAATTAAAACTTGAATTGAGAGTCAAAATTTAAAGCCATATTTGTATGATTTCAGGGAACTAATTACATCGTTAGGCTAGATTGAATGACATAAAAGAAAAGAAGGATTCTTTGTTAACTAAACTTTGAGGCTCATTAATGATTTTGAATGGACTTTTATGGAGTCTTTTATAGCTATCCTTAACACAAGTTTTGACTGGTTTGTGACCAATGGGCATGCTAGGCTAAGATCACATTCTATATTGTGATTAAGTGTTTCGTCAATTCATCACTATTTTTATTTATGACAAATTAAAAACTGCTTTTTTGGCGTTGGCGGACGAGTGAGTGAGGTCCACAACCACGAGTGCTTTGGCAAAGTAGGGTTGGGTTTTCTTTGGTGGAGATGTGACAAATAAAGGCTTAAATAAACGAACATCCTTTTAGATATGCCTTTCACTACCAACAAGCCAAGAATATTCAAACGGCTTCTGAGTTGGGATTGGCATGAAATGGAAGAATTGCCGACTGAGTGTGAAAACAACCTATAATGATAATCATCAATGCACTGCACAGTTAGTAGCATAACAAAAACAAATGTCTCACATTCTAATGGATTTTTGGAAAGCTTAAATAATAAATAATAAATAATTATATTTTAGTCTTTTAACATATTCATTATATACTTCTGACGTTATAAATGAGAGTTGAGCATGAATAGGATTTTGAACATTTGCTCCCATTCCAGGCTCAGTTTGAATTTTAAGAATGACAATCTTTTTGTAATAATTTTTCTTCATCACTTGATTTTATAATAATATATTGTTAATATTTAAATCGAATAGTTAGGAAAAAATAATACAATAGTTAAATTACATGAATTTTAACTAATATGTTAAAAACAAGGTATTATTATACTAAATTACAATAAGTCAGTTGGTGAGAGTTATCTATAATTTTATTATATATAAACATGAACTTATTTTAAATGATGTTAAAAATTATGTCTTTCACAGCATCTATAACAAAATAAGTTGTATTCATTTGTCATAGAAGACTTTATTTATTTTTTCTCCCTAACTAAAATGATTACAGAAAAATAAATATTTTATCTTAACATGTGAGTGTAATTTAATTTTTTTTATCCATTAATTTATTTATGAAAAATAAGTATGTATATTTTAATGTACTATCTTTTTCATGTAACCGATGTAGCAAGTATCCTGAAATTAAATTAAAAAATACAAGAGCCCAATTGGTAGAATTTCATCAGGAGCCCAACAAACACTAAAAACTGTCGGGCCGAATCGAGTCTACAACGTTAGGGAAATGAAAACACTAAAAACTAAGCACAAAAATATAAAGATAAACCCTCCCAATCCCATTCCAAAGATTTAGGAACGAAACTGCCGGCTGCCTCAGATAAGGAGTGTGTTTCTTCGCCTCCCATTTCAAGTTTTCAGCTTTTTTCTACACTCCACGCTAAACAAAAAAAATCTTCTTATCTTTTCCCTCCTTTTTCTTCTGGGTTTTGTGATTATACACTCCAGCATAATTGTTGTTTTTATTTTTCTCTCTAAAAGTGTGAAAATGAAGAGAATGATAGCGTTGGGGTTCGAGGGTTCAGCGAACAAGATTGGTGTTGGGGTAGTGAGCTTAGATGGCACAATTCTCTCAAACCCACGCCACACATACATCACTCCTCCTGGTCAAGGCTTTCTCCCCAGAGAGACAGCACAACACCATCTCCAACATGTTCTTCCACTTGTCAAATCCGCTTTGGAAACTGCACAAATCACTCCACAGGACATTGACTGCATCTGCTACACCAAGGGTCCTGGCATGGGAGCTCCTTTGCAAGTCTCTGCCATTGTTGTTCGTGTGCTTTCACAGCTTTGGAAGAAGCCTATTGTTGCTGTCAATCACTGTGTTGCTCACATTGAGATGGGAAGGATCGTAACCGGCGCCGACGACCCTGTTGTCTTGTATGTCAGCGGTGGCAACACTCAAGTCATTGCTTACAGCGAGGGCCGTTATAGAATCTTTGGGGAGACCATTGACATCGCTGTGGGGAATTGCTTGGATCGCTTTGCAAGGGTCTTGACACTTTCCAATGATCCTAGCCCCGGCTATAACATTGAGCAGGTCCTGCTTTACTATCCTCTATTCTCTTGTTGGAATCAAACCAAATAACAAGACAAAATTAATTGAGCCTCTACTGAAGTTAAGTGTATAAGTTGATTTTAGCTAATAGGAGAAGCTCAATTCATCTTATTTTCTTCTTATACAAGTAATTGTAGAGAAATTTTTTCCAAACATGGTCTAACTGTGTTTTACATTGTTTATGCCATGTGCATGATATGATATATGGTATATTTTTTGTTATCCTTTTTTAATGGTATTGTCTTACCTTTAAATATGAAAATCTTTCTTATACAATTTTCTTATCCTTCAGCTTGCGAAAAAAGGAGAGAAGTTTATAGACCTGCCTTATGTTGTAAAAGGGATGGATGTATCTTTTAGTGGAATATTGAGCTATATTGAAGCAACTACTGCTGAAATGCTAAAGAATAATGAGTGCACGCCTGCAGACTTGTGCTACTCTCTGCAGGTGAATTTAATTTAATTTGTGCCGATCCCTTTCCCTCCTGTTATATTCATTAATGAATGATGAATTTGCAAGTTGATGTGTTTTAGTATGTTGCAGGAGACATTGTTTGCCATGCTTGTGGAGATAACGGAGCGGGCTATGGCTCATTGTGACACAAAAGATGTTCTTATAGTTGGTGGTGTAGGTTGCAATGAGCGGTTGCAAGAGATGATGAGAATCATGTGCTCTGAACGAGGTGGAAGATTGTTTGCTACTGATGATAGGTACTGCATTGACAATGGAGCAATGATAGCTTATACTGGTCTCCTTGAATTTGCTCATGGTGCATCAACTCCACTGGAGGAATCTACATTCACCCAGCGATTCCGTACAGATGAAGTGAAAGCAATATGGAGAGAAACAAATTTGGCAAAATTAAATGGTCTTGCAGAGAAGAGCATTTGATTTGTCATTCTTGAGGTGCGGTCCTATTTTTGTTTTGTTGTGCAGTCAATTAGGCCTTTAGCTGTATTTGGGTGAATGTTTGTAAAATTGACTTTGCAATATTGATTTTGAAGTAAAGCTTCTTGTGTTTGGATTTTTTTTTATTTTAAAAGGGAAGTTGGTAGTAAAATTTAGAAGGTTATTTTCAATCCAACACAAAAATTATTTAAAGTTACTTCAATTTAGAATCAATTCTTCATTGTGTGACTAAACATATAAAGACTTACATAAAATCACATTAGCTAGTATTTGCACATGATTTTGGATTACTCAACCTAAAAGCAGACATGCACTAAATGTGTATTTAGTTTTGGCTAAATTATTTATTTTCCATAGTCAAACTTAGGTGGGAAATTTTAATACATTGTTGTGTTAAATTCATTTATGATCAACGAGCCTGCCTTCTTTTCTCCAGTTTCAGCATATATGTCAAAAGGACTTGACTACATCATTTTAAAAACGACAGGGATGGCAGTGTGGGAGGGGACCGAAATTGAATTTTGGTGAAACATGACACAAAAAATGTTTAGCCCATTTGGTTGAAATTTGTTTACTAAAGTTCTTCGTGGGGTGATTCAGCACCCCCTCTAGTGGACATTCCATACCCAGTCCCTTTCCCCTTTTCCACCCTCCTTGGTGGGACCTCCCCTAGGTCCTATTACTACTATGGTGTAGTAGTATAAAATGGGAGACAAAAAAGGTAGTTAATCCTTTTCCAGAGTTTTTTTTTAAATTTTTTTTATTTATAGAATACCTATTCTGTTACTATTTGGTTTCTACTAAGAATTTAAAGGTGATGCACTAATGATATAAAAGTAACTGTGATTGAATATTGCGTGTTTCATTGTCTAAGGAGTAAGGAATTTCTTTTTCATTCTGATCTTACAGGTGTGAGTCTGAGTGCTCATTTGTGACCAAGTACAAAATGAACATGTGATTACTTGATATTCAAATCAACCTCCTTCAAGCAGGAGGCTATACCCTATACCCAAGGACCATGGGATTTATTCACACGGTAAATTTTATGTATGAAGAAACACGTCAATTTTTTGTATTATTCAGTGGTGCTGCAATAATGGCATCCAATAGTTCTGTACCAATGTCATTATGTCAATGGAAAGCTTTTGCAGTGTGTCCAGCGTTCCTGGTCCTGGTGTGAATGACTTTGCAGTAGCTTTGTACCAACAGTAATATCTTTGTGTTTACTAAGGTAGTCAATCTTTAGACTTTGTTGATGTATTGGCCTGATGTATAAGTTTGCCTCTAAATGACTCTATTGGTGACAAGCACTGAAAAATTATGAAACATAACCTGATTCTCGATACCATTTTCAGCATTTACTATTACTATTACTATTACCACGAGTTTTTGGAAACATGATGCTCTAGAGAAATTTACCTAGAAGTAGTAAGTTGGTGTTATGTATCAAATGCACTTAGATGCATTAGCAGCTATCTGCTGTCCAATAAACCAATTATCATGGTAAGCGAAGTATAGATTGTCATTTTTATTGACAACTAATTAACGTACTCCGATGGTAGAATGTTTTTGGCTATGCGAAGGTGTGGAAAATTATCATTATTACACTTATTATTACAAAGAGACTGTTTTTGAATTTGAACCTATAACAAATTTATCACCAGAGGAGCACAAGCACAATGCTCGCCGCACTCAATGATTTTTATTGATAGTAAGACAAAAATCAAAAGTGAAGGTCGTACTAAAGTTTACCCCAAAGGGCAATATGCATGAGTTAAGGATGCTATGAAACCTGTCATAAACAAACCCTTTAATAATGTATGGCTAAGGCTAACCCCCAATATTGAAGTATGTGAAAGGAAGTTGAGTTTCATTTTCCCAAAAAAGTTTTCAACTATGTTGAACATGCTTTTGCTTTTTAAATTAACTTCTAGTAGTATAGAACAGGTACAAATAACAGAAACTTGAAGCCAATCCCATGTCTCCCCTGAAAAATAATAATTCCAAGACATGGCGTGAGATGTGACTTGGGAGGAAAGATGGACCACAAGGTTAGTTGATCTTGATGTACATAAGTCCTAGACTAGCCCGAAATCCATGGATTATGGATAATGGATTGATTAGGACAACATGCGTCCAAACACTCTCACTGCAATTTACGCCATCCCATAACCCGCATGCTTAAAGGTTTTAATGCCCTTTCCAATCTCCCCCTTCATTATATTTTTAGTCATAATTGCATGCATAGTAGTATAGTCTCGACCAAATTCAACTTCAATAGTTTTAAACCTATGGGCGTAACTTAGGTTAGCATGAAAGAAAGCAAAATGACAATTTCAATTTTTCACCTTTCTTTTCCTTTTTGGTCCTTTTTTTTTCATCTCTTAACTTTAGGCTTTTTGCCCTTTTTTTCTTTCCGCCCTTGGCTGGCCTCATGGCTTGTTTTCTTTGTCTTTCAAAGGTATGATGATGATGCTCTAACACTTTTATAACGAGAGTTGTGTCCCTTATTCCAAATTGAAAAAAAAAAGAGTAAATATTATAAAGACTAAAAATAAATACAAAATTTAATTTTAAAAGGAATTTCACATATAACATGGCATCACCCAGTTTCTTTAAATTAATTTTGAATTTAAACACTTTCAAGTTAAATCAAATATTGTAGACAAAAATCTAAATTGACAAAATTATAATACACACTCTTTATTCTTACTTTAAACAAATATATAGTTTTATTTACATTGTTCTCTTCTCTTGTATTTTTTAATATCGATTGATTTAAGATGAAGATTGAAATGTGAATAAAGAGAAGATCATAAGGGCAAAATGAAAAGGTGAGAAACAATAATTTAGTTCGGAGACAAGACAGAAGGACGACAGAATTAAGGTGTTGGGATAAGGGCCCAATGAAAGTGGAGCCAACTCTGAATCATGTGTTGACGTGGCTGAATGTCTGGGAGACTTTGTAACTTACACTCAGAGTTTACTTCTTGTTGGAGCTTGCTTGGTGAGTTTGAGTGTGAGTGGTGACACAGCACTGTCAAATTTGAAAGAACAAGAAGAAGAAAGCACTTCAACCTCATTCACTCTGTTTAAAAATGAAGTTGTAGGGAGAGTTGAATTGAGAGAAGAAGGAGTAGGAAGATGGAAAGAAGAGAAAAAAGGGAACAAGTGTTAATGGTGGAAAAGTTGAAAGGAGGGGTTGTTGTGGGGAAAAAAGGAGGCCCTTCCACTCCCCCACCCACATGGAGACTTGAGAATGGTAACAAAAACCAGGTTCAAGAGTTCCTCAACTTTCCCACAACAACACTCTCTGCCAGAAAACTCTGTGCCAAACTCTGGCAAATTCAGCCCCGCCACCGTAGGGACACACTTCTTAAGGCTCCAAATCCTAAACACTTGTCTCATACTCAGACTCACCAGGTGACCTCTAATGATCTTACTCAGCTTCTGTTGTATCTTTCTTTCTTTGCTACCTCTTGTTGGGGGGGTGGGGTCTTTCATTGGTGTCTGATCTGATAGAGTGTCTCATCTCATCTGTTATGTTACCTTGAACATCCCATTTTTATCTTATGCCTAAAACTGGAAACTTCAGTTTCGGCTTTAAAAGTTACTGGTCTTTGGTTTATATATGTATTAAACGAGTGATGTAGATTTGTGGGAAAATAAATATTTTCACATTTTAACTCACCAAACGTTAGCATCGATTTAGCTCCGTTCCACACTTTAATTGACGTTGTTTCTCACGAGTTGTTAATACTAGTCTGGATATAATGCAATTATTACTTTTTGAGTTACCTTTTGCTCTTTAAGTGAATTACTTTTAGATCACTAGCATCAGTGCAACAGAATTAATGATACAGAGATTTTCAATACCCAAATTATTTGAAGCATTTTGACTACAACTGTTTAATGGGGACTTTCATGACATTTTTATATGTTTAGATTGTTGACCCTTACTTTGTTCCTCGTTGTTGCAGCCAGCATCTGCAACGGACCTGAGAAGACATGTTCAAACATCACTTGTCCAGCACCATAGATCAGCTAAAAGATATGGTCGCACTAAACAGCCTGTATCCCCTCCTTGTTACAGTAGCTCAATGCAAGTAAGTGTCTAAGTGCGTGTGTGTATTCCATTCGAATCTTTAGTTAGCAGTTCTATGATTTTTAACATATTAACAAATTAGCAATACTCTGTAAATATGAATGTTGAACGAGGATACAAGTTAATAGCTATTGCTTGCCTTTTCTTTAATAATTCTATGATTTGTGGACTATACCGGTTGTTGCCTTGTTAGTGACTTTGTTCTTATAACACCATCAAATGTAACTTCTTGCACTAGAAGGAAACACCTTCTTCTTGCAGCTAAAGAACCACAATAATATTCAGGACATTGTGGGAAATTCTGTAAGATTGAAATGTTTTCTTGATACCCATTGTTTTATTTTCTGTTTAGCGTTTTAGGCTATTTTTCTAGGACATGTATTGTTACAAGTGAGCAATGTTTCAACATGTATTTACTCTTTAATTCATAAGATCTTGCCATGAAATTTCTCAAGAATACTAGTTAAAGAACACTTAATATTATTCAATGTGTTTGTTTTCCTTAAATACTTTTGTTGTCATTTTACCCTTTATATATATAAGATTGATATGCTATTTATCTATGACAGGTGGCACCTTATAATCATGTAACTCCTATAAGTCCCTTAGACTTGAAGGGTTGGATTACAGACTCAAGTCGCAACCCTAAAACATCCAGAGAGTTATTCAAGGTACTCAACCGTATTTGGTGTCTTGAAGAACAGCATGCATCAAATATATCAGTAGTGAAAGCCCTGAAAATGGAACTAGATCTTTCTCGGGCACAGGTTAAGGAGTTACAACAAGAAAAGCATTTGAATAAGAGTGAAATGGAGAACTTAATGAAGCAAATAGCCGAGGAGAAGCTTGTTAGGAAGAACAAAGAACATGATAAAATCAAAGCTGCAATTCAATCTGTCATGCAAGAGAGAGAAGATGAAAGGAGGCTAAGAAAGCATTCGGAAAGCCTGCACCGGAGGCTGGCTAGGGAGCTTTCTGAAGTGAAGTGTTCATTCAGTGGTTCTCTGAGAGATCTTGAAAAGGAGAGGAAAACACGGATCCTTTTAGAGAATTTGTGTGATGATTTTGCCAAAGGAATAAGAGATTATGAATATGAGGTACGTTCTCTTATGCATAATAATGCTGATAGTGGGAAGGGTCAAGTTAAAGGGGATGATAGCCTTGATAGGCTAATACTACATCTTTCAGAAGCTTGGCTTGATGAGCGCAGGCAAATGAAGTTAGCACAAGATGGCCGTGATCATGATCTCCCAGAGATAGATTCATCAATTGTTGACAAGTTACGTGTTGATATTGAAACATTTCTTCATGCTAAAAGATCTGTTAACTTGAGAAGATATGGTAGCTCCTCCACAAAGGAAAATTACCCTTGCCAACTACATTCATTGGACAACAACAATTCAGTGAGGAAACAAGTTGTTGAGTCCGAGGAATGTTGTGAGCTGCAAGCACATGTGATGAAGAGCATGTCATGTGATGAAAATGAGAGTTGGTTTGTTGAAATGGGAGGAGGGGACAGCACAGCTCTATTCAATACCCCTGGAGCATCAACTGTGGGTGAGGGAACACAAGCTCCACCATTATTATGGACAAAGAGAATGAATTCAAGTCAAGTAGTTAGAAACAGTTCCTTGTCTTCTGAAGGCAATGATAACAAGGTTTATCCTGAGAGTAATTTCAGGGAAGATTCAGTTACTGGTAATGGTAGTCCAGTAATACACTGGAAATCTACATTGATTATCTCAGATTTTGACAAGTCTGAGTCTTGTTCTAAATTGCCTATAAAGGACAACACATTGATGGCAAAACTGCTTGAAGCAAGGTTGGAGAGGCAGAAATCTCGCTCTAGCAAAAGAGAAGTATCTATTGAGAAACATAGGAATGTGAGTAGTTGCAACGGTATCACACTCTGATCTTCTTTCTGTCAATAATTAACCTATTTTTGTAAGCCACTGTCCTATCGTAATTTTATAATTAGATGGATGAAGATCATTAACTATATACTTGCCAAGGGACAAACTGACAGAGTATTTCTAAACAAGTAACACAACCATCCCTAAACCTTAAGCGTTTCAAGCCGTTCACAAGTTTTTCAACCATATGCTTTTTTTAATTGGATTTTCAATTACAGATAAATAAATAAAAGGGAAGCAACGCCAGTGCCCTCACTTTATCATACAAGGCATGTAAATAATCAACTACGCAATGTCATTTTAATTTATCGAACAATTAGATCTCTTAATATAGTTGGCTCGACCAAGATTAAGATACCATCAATGTCTCCTAAATGTACTCGACCACTCAGCAAACGTTTATTCCACTCACTATGCTTCAAAGAAAACAAACACTATATTTCAAGAACAGTGAGACGTTTTTGTGTTCAAAATTTCAAGTGTCCATTTAAAAACAAAAATTATCTATCTCCTCTCGATTTGGAAGTTACTCAATTTTTCTCCAAAAACTATCTTGGTCAAAGATTATTATAAATAACGCATATTAAAGTGAAATGAATAAGTTCTGGAAAAAAAAAAAAAAACTAACTTAATTTCTTTTTTACTCGATTACACGTCAGCCAGTTGATGAAACTCCGTTATCTATGAGTGTTGGTGAAAGTGAACACAGGTTGACCAATATATATGTAATGTATAACAAAAACAAAAGAAAAAAAAATATAGCCGGTACCCTACAGCCCCTACTTGTCGGAAAACCCATCATAAGTTTCATTACCACAGATTCAGAAGAAAAAAAACATAGCAGGTACCGTACATGCATGAGGGTGATAATTTTCTTAACTTATTTTGAAAAATAGTCCCTGTTTTTTTCTAGCTTTAATGATAGAACTTTACAAAGTTAATGATTAATCCTCTAAATTAAAATTAAACTGGGACAAACCTGACCTGTCTGTGTTTGAGCAGAACGTATAAATTTTAACATTTCATGTATTCAAGAAATTAAAATTGAACAATTTTAATAAATTATTACCTCAATAAAGAAATAATGTTAAAAATAAATTAGCAGTTTAAGTCTTGAGGTCCCTAACATTAGAAGGCTTCTCCCCTCTCTCTTACGGCCTTTCAAACTCTTGTTAGCAAATACAAGTACGCTTTGTTAATGGGAAACCGACAACGTCGAGAAGTAGCAAGTCTAAATTAAATTCTTTGGAAACACCAAAACCACCATTTAAACTCCTGGGTTGGTTTTGATCAAGAGGTATAGCATAGAGCTGATGATGAGAATCAGAGAACAGGACAATTTGAAGCATTGCATGATTATTATTTGAAGGAGTTTTATGGCCACTACTCACACCTCCCTCCATGTCCCCTTCTAAAACTATCAAAACGTGATAGCTAAATTCTTTCTCACAACAAATACTAACCTATAAAAAAATGCTAAGTGGGAAGGATAAACCATCCACATAACTGACCAGGTGTAGCTAAAATATAGACATATACATTCTCACATGACTGACTATCCATAGGGCCTGTTTGAGTTCTCCACAAACACTTTTAAAAGAGAACGAAATATTAAATAAGTAACTTTATAAGCTAAAAATACTTATGCACAAGATAAAATAAGTCTTTTGGATAGGCTAACACAAGAGAACTTGTAAAAATTAAAAGTCATGTACACGTGAATTTTAACTTATGGAGAAGAAACTTGTTATTTAGGAAAAAAGGTGGTTATCTAAATGCGGCCATAATATGTTCTAGTTGAATGGGTCAGTCAGTCATATACCAAGAGAAGACTATGAACAAAAAGCCTACGGCTATATTTGGAATAGGACAGGTTCAATCTTGGGAAGTATGGAATGGAAATCGGAACCCATTTTGTTCCATCCCAGAGCAAGTAAAACAGGAAAATGAACAATCCTCCTCCCAATTAAAGTAAAGTAAACAGTGGCCAAAATTATCAGAAGCAAACCAATGCTTAGAAAAACGATTGGGTGCAGCCAGCAACATCAGGAGTCTCCACGATTGCAATTGAGGACAAAAGACAACAACAGACCAATCCACTAATCTCTAATTAAACAGCATGCATAATAATAATAATAATAATAATAAAAAAATAAAAGACGGAGGGAGAGTTGTTGAGTTGCAAAGAAGAAAGAAGAAATAACCAAATAGCGAAATAGTACTAGAGACAGCACAGCAGAGAGTGAGAGAGACGGACAATAAATAGGGATTAGATTTTATCAATATCCTCATCCTCGAACTCGATGAAGTCGTTGGCGGTGGAGTCATCCTCCTCGTCAAAGCCGGCGCCGATGCCCTCGTTGAGGCGAGTGGTGTCAGGAAGTTCGCCGTAGGCCTTGAGGAGCCTGGCCTCGTCAGGCATGTACTTCAGGATGACGTCAGCCTTGTCGTCCTGGTAGTCTCGGAGTCCGACCAGGATGATGTCGCCGGCGGCGATCCAAACCTTCTTGTGCATCTTGCCGCGGATGTGGCAGAGCCGCTTCGTGCCGTCGATGCACATGGCCTCGCAACGACCGTTTCCGAGCATGCGGAGGACCTGCGCGTACTCCTGCCCGTCCTCCTTGAACACCAGCTCACGCTTCTCGTCGTCGGCTTCGTTCTTTCCCCTCTTCCTGTTCTTACCTCCCTTTCCCTTGTTCTTCGGCATCCTCCAACCCTAACCCTAATCCCCTCTTATCCCTTTATTGATTTTGATCCTATCCTCTCTCTCTCTCTCTCTGCTTAACACAACACAAATACTAACTCACTGCCGTGTTGTGTTTGTTAATCCGCCTCCAACCCAACCCAACCCTTTATATATATATATTCCTCAAACGGCTTACTGCTACCTTTCAAACGCGACGAGTAGCCTGCTATTTTTATTTTATTTTAGCCAATACCAGTAATTCTTTTAAGTTAATTAATTAGTAAAAAGTCAATGATTTTATTACATATTATAATTAGTAGTGTTGTGAAGAGTGGTAGTTACATAGTAATTAAAAATATATATATTATTATTGAAATTAAAATTAAAAATAGATAATAATATATAATTGAAGGATAAATATGTACACAAAAATGTAAAGTAATATCCTTTTATATATTATATAAATGAAGATATTTTGTAAAATTTAATTTTAATGCATGATGAGCATAAAAAAATTACACTATCAAATAATTAGAATTCATGATAGATAATATAACTTCTAATAAAATTATTGTTAAAAAAAACTCATTATAAATGACAATTTTAATTTGATGACAACATAAAAAGTTCAGCTAAAATTAGTTAAATTCCAGAGAGAAAGCGATACTAGGCTTTTTCGTATTCATTATTCCGAGGGAAAGGTTAAAAGGTGATATCGCGAACTTATTCATTCTTTGATGATTATCGCTTGTATTCGTTGATTAAGAACTGGATTCCAATTCCACATCCCAGCAAAATTCCAATGTTTCATTCCTTTCCTCTCTAATAGGATTTGCGCCACGAAGTACGATTACTTCAGTTATTATATCTTTAAGATTCATTCCATCAATCATACCAAATGCAATGTAATCCCCCACTTAACAATTTTAGGCAGGAAGGTTGGGTTCACAAGAGAACTAACCATTAAATTAACCGTTTAAAATACCACCAATTCACACTTGATGACCTTGTCGAACATGCCTCTTAACGTATGTTTGGTTTATTCCTGTAGCTACTGAAGAGAAAGTGAAGTCCTGATCTTCTGATAATTCATTTGATCTCATCCAGCACTAGCCACCTAGTGCAAATTGCCTGGATATTAGTTAAGATTACAGAAGGTTAACGGAAAATGAGAAGCATTGCCCAAAAAAAGTCAGAGCTACCAGCTAGAAGAAAAAGTTTACAGATATAGATCCCAGTCAGTGTCTGATGGTGAGCTCAGCTCTAAGGTGGAGTACACCATTGATAAAGTAAAGACTATCTTCAGCCATGAACGTTGTCCATGGAATTGCAAACAAGTTTCTATATCCGACGGCCTTTCCACCAGTGAATACGTAATTGCCTTTGTACTTGCTAACAAATTCCTCTGTTGGCCTTGATCTTGCAGCAAATTCGTAGTCAACCGCAAAGCTAACTGAGCCCTTTTCCTGCATTCCTAAAAACAGGCCAAAGCAATGGAAAGAGCTCTGTTGGTCCATGTTGCAATGTGCTGATAAGAAGAACCCCTGTCCACCTAAATGGAATGCCTGCGAATAAACCCGGCCAGATGGGAACAAATTGTTACACTCCTCCCGCTTCAGATCCAAGTAAACCACACACTGCTGCCGCGGAAGTTCAAATTCCACCACCTTAACAGGGCGATACTTGTATGCCCTCTCCACAAAAAGTCGATTGAAGGAAGCAGACTCTGCAGCTAGTATCCGCTGGCGGTGTGGAGCCTCAGCCTTGAAAAAGAGGGCTTCAAGTACAAGCTTGGATGCAACATCATGGTCAAAATCATTGCAGGTTAAGACCTTCTTAAGTTTTCGACAGGTCATGTAAGGGAAGCGAATTAAACGAACAAGTCGTGTACCCAGGACTTCTCTCCTCTCTTCTAGTTTTGGGAACTGTGTTCGAACCCACTTCAACACAAAGTCATATACAGCATCCTCTGATGCAACCTGGAGGTCATCACTAGACAATATTGCTTCTACTCCAGCTAGAGGCAAGCCCATGACCTCTTCCTGGAACCTGGTCATTTGTGAAACTTATTAGCATTCAAATGAGAAAAAAAAAAAACTACATTTGAGATTACAAGAATAAAGAAGCCAAGAGTAGCAACAAGTGCTTTTATAACGAGAAATACATCATAAAATTAAGATTCAAAAACAATAGTGCAAAGAACATTCATGAGTATATCAACTCCTTATATAACACCATACGGATATTCTATTCTTTAATGCAGCATACAATACTAATATAAATCTTTTATCTACTTTATCAGTTACACGATAAAGCAAAGATGCCAAATTATTAACAGCAAATTATATAAAAGCAAACTTAAGAATTTATGACAAGTGACCGTGAACATGAGCACAAGAAAAATCAGCGGATACAACAGATTTCAAACTTCAGTGTCACCACCAGGTTCCTAGGAAGGTGGAAGAAAATATACATCTCAAGTAAATATGAACAAGAAAACAGGAAAAGGCATACAAGAGTTCATACTGCATGAAATGTAAAAAGAAAAACAGAATTTATAATGCATGAATGTAGACCATGTAACCGAGTTACATTAAAAGTGGAAAAACCTACTTTGTTATATCTTTGTACCGACTGGCAAGATACTGCTTGGCTGCATCAGTCAATGGTTGAACTGCATCAGCCATTAACACACTAGAAGGAAGCTCAAGGTAAAGCAATGCAGACTCAGGTGTCATAGGTATATTCCGCAATAATCGGCTACAGTATCTCATACAGGAAGCAACTTCGAATTTGTCAGCAGCCATCAACACATCTAATAAAGCAGGTGGTGAAGTAATGCTCAAGGTATTGCTATACATGAAATTCAGAAGCTCCATAAGAGCAGCTTCCTCTGTAACATGCAAAGAAAGTATGACATTTGTAAGACAACAATTGGAGGAAAAACTAAAATGAATAAATCTCATAAAGCAAATAATCTAAAAAGCTTTTTATGTATGTTAATACCAGAAACATTAATTCTCAGGGTGACATGCCTCTGCTCTGACTCCCTCATTCCATTTGAGAAAAGCTGCAAAATGAACACAGCTAAGAAAATATTTTTTAGCAGAATTTTTTTAAATCTAACCAGTAAAAAAGAGACATCTACCTTGTAGAAGAAAGGACTTTTAGCAGCCAAGATAGGAGAACTGATGTGTAGTGTTCTAACTCTCACAACTCCAGAGCAATCCATATTCCAATTTGAATCATTGCTATTTGCCGCCTCATCACCTATGTTAATGATAACCAACCCATATTATTGAGAACAACTAGACAGGAAAAGATGTTTCATTCTTGCAAGCAAAAGGAGAATGTTCAATTTCTCTCCTTATCTTTCCTATCAAGTATGTAATTTCCTTTGCAAACTAATTTCTTATCTCAAAGAGACACTTGTTTAATACAGATCTTCTAGATTTGAGAATTAAAATCATGTCATGAAGTCATAATTAAGCATCACTATAAACACAGATATAAGCTAATTAAAAAAGAAAGAAAAAAACACAACACTAAGTGAACAAGAGAGTATGATGATGTAAAAGAAGACACAAAAAGAGAAATGGGAGAAATTTAATCTTGTTTGTTGACAAAGTTTAAGACTTCGAATCACATACAAAGTCATAACGGAAGAAATGGTAAGAGTTGTTGGGAGTTGGGAATTAAGAAGTGATACTAAGCGTGACCAGCTAAGTTCTAAGGCGGGGATTAGTCATCAGCAAAGTTGGAGAATACTTCGCACCAATGTCATGGTGACCAAAAAAAAGAGGTAAAAGAATGAAAAAGAAAAGGGTTTTTGTTTCATAGAATCCCATTTCCCCACAAACAAATCAGTCTTCATTGATAATGGTATCACAAAGTGCAACATCAGTTGTAATTTGGAAATACAGAAAAGCCAAAATGCACCATTCTGCTTTTCTCTTAACTAAAAAATACAAAGTGCATATTTTTCAGCTAAGGGTCATGTTAGGTCACACACAACCCCCGACTTTGTGACCTGGATGGTTTTGCAGCAGCAACAGAATCATCATACAGGCCACAATTCACAATTTTCACACCAGATCATGTGATTCAAGCATCAGTGTGTATCATTCACTCATTGAATCAGACAAACCATACAATTACAATTGGTATCCCAAATCTAGTAATCTGATTTTGATAACCATGGTACAGTATATCTTAAAAAACTACAAATGGCAAACTAGGTTGAAGATTTTTTTTTTAATATTCAAAATACCTGAAGGGGGTTCTTCAACCATTGCAACGGTGTCTTCATCTTGATTCTCAGACGGTACAAAATCATCCATATCAGGCTGATTCCCATTCAAAATCTGCTCTTCGGGCAATAAAGCAAGATCAACAACTGCAAGAGAAAGAGAGCATATATCATGTAAGGCATGAAAAAATCGATTTGCGCATATAGATCCAATCTAATATGCACAATGAGGCACTTTATAGGAAAAATCCATAGACAGAATCAAGATTTTCAGTTGCTTTGTAGAAAACATAATCCTAAGGTTTATGTAAAATAAAAATCAGACCCACAACAAAGCATAAAAATATCCCCTTTGACGCTCTCGATTCAATTGAAATATTTCTCAAAGTTCATGAATCACCCAAAAAAATGAAGTAACAATACATAACTGTTGTTCATTTTACTTTCAGATTCGAGAGCACCTCGGCTGGGTTCCTCAACAACCAAACAGAAGGGTTTTATATGGGTGTCATATTGGTGCCCTAGTTTTACTCTTAGGTGCCGGTAACTTGGATAAGTTGCCATTTGTCAAACACTCATCAGTGGTTGACTTTTACCGTCAATGATTGAAGAGCGTTAAAAACAAACAATTTGACAAATAATCAACATACCGGCCAGTTCGGTATCACGTTGTGTTACCAAACAACCAATGAATATTAGACAACCAATCAACATGCCACTAAGTTTGTTACCCATGATAAAATGGGTAAATGGGTAATCAAGAGCAATTCAGCACCATATGTAAGTTTGTTAGCATTCATTTAAAAAAAAAAATTGCCTTCTTAGAGTTTGAATGAATCCTGATATTTGACAATATATGGTGTTTTTTATTTGAGTTATTGATTTCAATTCACTGTATCTCTTATTCTCCTCTAGTCCAGAGAAAGAGTGAACAAAGAGAAGGGTTCCACCACCACCTGTGGAACCACAATAATTATTCTCCTTCCCTTTCAAAATAAGTGAATTTCAAGGTTATTTCACAAAGATTAAGAAAAACACTAAATAGCTTAACAAGTAGAACAATTTTACTAAATTAACTTTATTATTCATTCTCTATCCCGGATTCCATCACACTAGTTATTTATTTGGGAAAAAATAGAATAAATTGTGTAATGCTCCTTTAAAAAACAAAAATTCCACTTACAACAACAACAACACCAAGAAAGCCTTATCCCACTACCCATATTAAAAAAAGAAAAGGAAAAATGATGTTAAAACGTACTAGTTATTTTGAAATTGAAATGGAAGGAGTATTTGACAACATACCCTACCCCTACTACCCATAAGAAGCTGAAACCCTAGAAGATGAAATAAGAAAAACGACAAGCAAACACCATGCATATAATTTCCAAATCCACCAAGGCGACGCTATCTTAATTCCTTAATGCCGTGTTTTTCCCCCATTTAATTTGTGAAGAAGTGGAAAAGGAAAAGCGAATATTATATTATACCGTTATCCTTCTTGATATCTTCGCGTCTCCTCTTGCGGTGGCGAGCCCAGTCGGCGATGGTGGTGCAACCGTCGGAATCGGGTCGGGCCTCGACGGGGTCCCCCATGATCTCGATGCGGAGGATCCTGTCGGAGAAATTACTGTCATTGAAAGCGAACCCGAAATCGGCGTCGGAAGAGGAAGCACTGCGAGAGTAATCGGAGGAGGAGGAGTCCATCACCGTCCCCGGGTCAAATAGATCCGAATTGAAATCCTTCATCCTCTGAACCACACAACACAATCACCCCCCTCCTACCTCTGCAACTACAAGCAGAGAAAGGAAGAAGAAGAACAACAACAACAACAAGGAAGATGATGAAGAATAATGATTTACGCTATGTCAATGAATGGCGGTGAAATAAAAGAGAAACCACACAACACAAGATGCTTCTATTTATTTTTATTTCATTTTTGTTACGGAAACAAACATAACATAAAAGCACTAGCTGTGAATTGCGGTAAGCAATTGTATTATTTGGAATTAGTAGTAATTAATTACCGTTTGATTTCGTTTTTTAGTTTTTGTTTGGTGCGATATTTGTTAGTAATAGTATAGTTTGTTAGCTCATGCCTCCACCTTCTTAAATCTTAACTGAAATTATGTTGTTTATTTCTCTTTTTTTATACTAATATTTTTTTTTAATTGAAATTGAAATATTATGGTTGTCTTTCTAGTTTCTATAGAGAGAAGAACGGTAGATGTGAGTTGGGGACGTTTTTTTGAAACTGTAGGAAATTGGTGGAACATGAATGTGGCTCGGTGTGATTATTCCCTTTTTTATGTGGTTAGCAATTCCTTATTTATACTTTTATTTCACTGTCATGTGGTTTTGCTTTTTGCTTTTTTATAATGTTATGTTTAGATGACATGATAATGGTTCTGTAATTTCTTTTTTAAGTACTATCTAAGTTGTTAACTGTAAAGCTTCTATAATTTGACTTACTATTTTATTTCTTTACCAAAAAAACATCTAGCATTGTTTTATAAGTTGACATGCATGCAGGTGCCTGCCTCACAATTGACGTTATTTACGAAAAAAGGTGCGGAGAAAAAAATTAATATAACAAATAAAACAAGTGTGAAAAAATAAGGATAACATTAATAGTTGTCTTTAAAAAAAAAAAAAAACTCATTATTTTATGATTCTCTTACATTATGATTTTTTGGAGACGAAATCTTGTGTGGGAAAGAAAAACAAATTTCTCACGTGAAAAAAGTTATTTACAACCGTTAGATTAGATGATTTATATTTTATCAATATTTCTTTTTTCTTTTTTCTTTTTCGATTTTGCTCTTTTTTTTTTCTCTCTCTCTCATGCTCTTCTTCTATGTGACTGCAAATATAGCCACCGCAACAGAGCACTTCACACTTCACAGACTTAGCATCTTCATCCATCCAATTTGCCTCACATCCCAACGGCCCAACCAAACCATGTATCTTTTCCCTTTCACAGCCAAATTTTATTGAGAGAAAAAAAAATATCATGACAGAAAGAAGAAAAAGCAAGAGACGACGGAAGAAATAATTGTATTTTCTCTAAATAAATTTCAATACAACAAGAGCTAAATTTAATATATTTAGTTATATATTCATCATGTGAGGTGTCAAGGGCGATATAAGACGATAATTTTTACTTTGTCTGATTTTAATTTCCTTATTAGGGTTTTAAGTTTAAATGAACAACAAACAACTATAATAGTCAAAAGTGTGTCATAGAAATATCATTCTAATATCTTAAGTTTCTAAATAAATGGGAATATGTTTTGTACAGTATTCTTGAAAGTTGAAAAGATGAATTAAAAATATTAAAATACTGAATAAGATAAAAATAAACCTCGAGAGACCAACTTGATAAGTAATGTATTTTGAGATCATAATAAATATTAATAAACAAGAACATAGGTTAGTGTTTGAACCATGAGAACTGAGAAGTGGGATGATGGATGTCGACATAGATGACAGAAGCATCAGACAAACTTTCTCTGGTTTACTTCAATGTTTCTCTTTCAGCATGTAGTAAGAAACCAAGCATCCAAATTCATCCGTGTTTGAATTATCATGAGGAAACTCCACCCAAAATGCAGGTGCAAGATTATATAGCTCCTGGAAATTTCATTATGGGTGAATCAACTTGAGGGAGGTATAGGTACTCTTGCATTCCGTAATGGGTGAATCCAATCCAGTTTATTTAAATCCAACCAACAGGCTAAAGAAATTGGAGTAGCCCATACAAACGTAATGGCCAGGCTAAACAATTTGGACTAGCCCATACAACTTAATTGCTCTTTGTTGTAATTTCCCAAGTTCCATGCCTTCGTTCAATTTACCCATCTCACGGTCAAGCTTTTTCAATCTCTGCTTATTATTAGAATTTAATTTAAAATAATTTTATAAAAATTAATTAATAAACATATTTTTTTTAAGTTTATTCTCGACTAAATAGACCATAACAATGTGTATTTCTTTAAATTAAAATATAATATAATAAAAAAAAACAATGAACACAGCCAAACAAGGATAAAACGTGTTCAACGCCTCAACCAAACAAGCCGTACGTTTTGAAGAAAGGTAGAAAGCTGGAAAGGTTCCGTAACAAGTATTTATTTATTTTTCTTCATATACTACTAACTGCTAATTATTACTAAGGTATGATTAACACCGGTTTTACATACAGTAAGTGATAAGTTATTTAATCCAGGTGTTTTAGAATTCAGCATTATATTAGAAGAAGAATATCTCCAATAATTGCATTCATGGTTTTTAATTAAAATTAATCATTATTTTTTTATGAACTACTCCGTATTTCATATTAATATTATGGTAAAAAAAAAAAAACTACAGAAAGATAGAGACAGGAAAACTAATAGTGACACACCACGTGGTAATACTCTGATGTGACCGTTGGAAGTGACGCGTGGGTCACTTAAAGATTTATCTAGAAATTAAAAATTAAAAAAAAGCACCTCGGGGACGTGAGCTGTCTGTCTATTGGTGTGGTGTCCCCACATTGGTTCATACTTCATAGCCCGCCTCCTATGTATAATACTCGTTTTATTATGAACCAATGTTCAATAACTGTATTTAATGAAAAAAAATCTATTATATTTAAATCATTTTAATCCTTTTTAATTGTAATAATTTTTATCTGGATAGAGTGAAAATAAAAGAGTTCGCTTTTATAAATGAAGAGTTTAATTGTGTTTTTGTTTTTTTATTAGTGTTATTTCGTGAATTTAAGTTCTCCCGTAATTTTCATTAATTTGAATTATTTTAACTGTATAATATTTATTTATTTGATAATTTAATATATAAAATATAAATAAATGATCAAAGTTTCATTCTGACCAATTTTATTTTAGCTCTCTCGAAAGTTTTGGTTGAAGCTCCGCAACTTATTGTGTGGGAAGAGTACTATATACCAATGAAGTTATGCCGTCATTCTCCTAAGTAAGAAGTACACCAATACAGGGTGGTTGTAATTTGTATGGAAAACAATTGTTTTCATTAATATGTTTTAATGTCTGCAAGAAACATCAAACCACATAGAGTAATCCGTAATGTGGCAAATTTTGTTATTTATAAAAATAAATAGCATGCGATGGACATGGTAGATCACAATATTTGTTTTCAAAAAATAAAAATTAACCTAACACTAAAAAAAGTTATATTATTACTTAATCATTTATGGCTAAAGCATCATCTTAGTAAAATGTTTTAAGAGTTTAATAATTATGTAATGTTAATATAATTTTTTTACACAATCAATTAATTTTAATGATATTTAAAATAATTTTATTAAAATTAATTAACTTATCACAAATAAAAAATTATAATTCACTATCCATTGTAGAAAGTTTTACACCCACTGCATCACATTTTCTCTTGTTTTAAACCTATCAAAACATATGCCATGAAAATAAAGCTGAAATAGCAAATGTTGAAATTCAATTAAATTGAAATAATTCGAAAGCACTAAAATGTAGTAAAAAAATACCATAAAATGTTATAGGCTGCCGCTGTGGTCTTGGGCTTGGGGCTTTGCTGGGAAAAACTACGGTGTCATTGTGTTGTTGTGAGAAAGACGTGGCAGATTCTGAACTGTTTGATTAAGGTTTGACAATGTATCGGGCAAGGAGTGGGATCCACTCACGGTTTTCCAAAGGGGACACGTGGTGATGTGAATGAGTGAGTTGGAATAAAAGGTGCTAATCGGTTATTGGTGAGTCACTGAACAGCTGCGTCAGTCGTCAGACATGACACATGGAGTCGAGGATAACAGATTATATTAAAAAAAAAAAATCAAATTATAAAACATATTTATCCTTTCAAAAATAACTTTTGATTTAAGTATCTATTCAAATTATAAAGCGTATTATCCTTTAAATTTTAAATTGTAACATATTTATCCTTTAAAGAAATTATGATACATTATTTTTTAAATTATAAAGATTAGTTGAGAGGATATATTTATCTAATTAATGGCAAATAATAATAATAATAATAATAATATAACAAGACCACAGCAATTCATAATTTTTATTTTTTTTTATATATGCGGGCCTAAGCCCTCAATTCATAAACTTTAAATAACTATTGTCTACGCATGAGCTTACAACTTCAATAAACCAAAACATTCAACACCACTAAACGCATGTTTCGGGCGCCACTAGCGATGTCAATATGGACAATAGATATGGTTGAACTTTGAAGTAGTGTTGAAGTACTATACGTCTTCACATTCATGCGTAAAAAAAATCATCTCTAAACTCAAACCTATGTAAGTAGTAATTTGAGTATCTTTCAGATTTGGCTATTTGAACAAAAGCAAAATAAGTAATTCCTGTAATTGATGAAAAATCAACAACTAGCTGGATGATCAAATACCTGTATTTGTACTTATTTATTTCTATAAAATTTTGTGGGTAAGTATTAATTTTCGGCCCAAACCCCTTCAAGGATAATTCTTCCATTCACACTCCACAAATGAGTATTTATTGCATTGCAAAATGGGTGTAAATCCAGTGGTTTATTCTTTTGCGCTCTCCTCTTTGAAGAGTTTATTTATGTTGACATTAAAAAAGAGAGGATGTATTTACATTTTAAAAAAAAAAAACCAAAAAGATTATTAAAATAAGTGGGCCAGTAAATTTTGACTTACAAAGAAGTGAAAGGACATTTAGCGAATCATAAAACAACAAAACAATGTAGTCTAAACTTCTAATTTAGGAGTGTTTGTAAAAATGTTTTTATCACATTCCTTCCAATCCTCCTATTAATACATTATTTTCTATTAGTTATAGTTTATTAAAAACTACAAATTACAAGTAATGAGTGAATCCACGTAACTTTACAAGTTTTAATATTTTTCAATTAATATCAGGAAGTTTATTAAGAAGAAAAGCGTAACACATTCTTTATCACAATTTTCTTGAATATACTATCTATTATCCACTAAAATTTCCTAAAAAATATATTTTTCTGATGAATTTTTTTCCCGTGTTTCTCCAGGTTTTGTTATTTTTAAATTTTTTCTTAACAAAAATAAACATGTGTTATCAATTAATATTTGTCATTCTCGAGTCCTATAAAGAAAAGACTAGAGACACAATCAATTGGTACATAGGATAACAAGTTTTGCGGAAAATCCAGACCCATTACAGAGAGCTGCATGTATAATCACCAGTAGCACTTTTTTGTTTTGTTTAGTCAGCCAAATGGATTATGTCTGGACCTTTCAGCATCACTAGTCAGCATCTCACCACCATAGAGTAGAATTCCCATGCCATGTTTCATTTGTCAAGGACGAGTTTAATACTAATCGATTAATGGCTGTTTCTGGCCATTAACCATAAAAAGACACCGTTGCCACCTCTTTAAACGAATTTAATTTAATAACTAAATAAATAATCATAGGTTAGGGCTAAAGCCTCCTCCAAAAGCGATAAAGAAAGATATGTTTGTGAAGCAAAAAGTAGGCAAAAATATCAGAAACAGTTCTGCCTCCTTACGAAAGAAAATTGATTGTAACTCGTGGATTCCAAATGACTTATTCAATTTAGTTTAATGAAATGAAATACTACTAATTAATTAATTAATTAATTAATGTGAATCTGAAAGAAAGGGCACGTAAGGCATTAGGCACATGAGAACAAGATGAATGAATTGAAGATGTGGCTTAGCTAGGCTGGACCCCTAACACAAGACGCGTAGATCGATTCCCTGAACAGCACGTGTACGGCTCTGGTGACGTTAGAATAAACAAATGGCCACCTCAACCAACCAACACACCGTATATACGCTCTACGTATACGCCGACCTACACATACGACACGTGTGTGCTCACGTGGACTTCGCCTTCTTCACCACCACCACCATACCCACCCATCTTTCTTGCGTCCTTTCCCTCGTTTTTTTTTTCAGAGAGAGAAAAATGAGCACTTAACCACCTTAATTGCTCTACTCCAAACCTTAACCTTTTTTTTTTTGCTTTTGAGGCTACTTGCTACTAGGACTGGCTGGTTTTTTTAACGCCTGCTTTTTTCTTTTTTGGCTCCTTGTTTTGTTAGGATAATAATTGCCCAATTGGGTATTTGCTCAGGTACGTGAAATTCTCCAGTGCTGTTGGTCGAAAGTTTTGATTTTGAATGCTTTTCGTGTATGGGGTGTGTGAAAATTGAATGTATGTCTGTGAAAGTTTGAAGTTTCATGATTTGGGAGTGAGTGAAAGAGGAACATATTATATTATATTATATGGTTCAGTTTATATTTTTGTTCTTTGGAAACATCAGAAGAACTTAAGGAAACCGTAAATTTGTTGTTACTTTTTTCTTTTCTTTTTTTTGAATTTTTGGCTAATTAAACAAGAGGGTTAGAATTGGGGTTCAGCTGGATCTCGTTTTGCATCTGCGAGAGTTTTGAATTTGACTGCTTTCCAGGTATTGATTTGCTTAGTGAAGCGTTTTTCATTTAACGTTGTATTTATTTATTTTGGTCTCATGCTATTTTTGTGAAATTCGTTTTCCTGTAACTTAAGAGGTCTGGATCGGGGCTAAAACCTGTTAAAATATTCGTCTGTGGACGTTAAGGTAGCTAATTCAGGAGTTTCATTCGTTTTCTCACCTTCCTTGATTCGTGTGAAAGTGAAAAATGTTTTTGTTTGGAAGGGTATTTTTGTCATTTAGCTACCGGATGGTGTTGTTGGGACGTATTATAGTATGGTCTGTTGCGTGTGTACTTTCCCCTTTCTATCCGGCTTGTGGAGTGCTCAAAAGACAGAATTGACCCTCTACCATTCTGCATTTGACTCTTGTGTCTATACTTTGGCTGGAATTATCTGTAGCTTACTATTAATACTGCAGCCTTTCCTGAAAGGTGCTAGTATTTGTGAAATCTCACTTTCTCTAAAACAAGGAACCAGAAAAGTTGAACTGTGTGTTGGTACCTTCTCTGATGGCCCAGTAGTATCTTTAGGTCCCCCTTTTCTCCTTAGTCCTTAAGCATTTACTCTGTCTCCAATTAATTGTGAAACTATGTAATTTTTCTCCACTGTTGGAATTCTCCTCAGTATAGATCAGTCGGTTATTCTGACATGTGGTTTTGAAACTTGGTTCACTCTGTCAACTCCATCCTGAATTCGTAATATCAGGATTGTCTTCTTTGGTGGGTGTCAGATTTTTCACTCTGAGTCTCGTTGAATCTCTTTGTAAAGGTTATGATGGGGATGAGAAATTAACCCATTCAATTTTCCATCTAGCATCTAGGAAATAAAAAGCAAAATTTATTTTACAGTATTTGTCTGTGGTTGAATCTGTCTGTTGATATGTAGTTTTTACTTTTTATACATGATGAATCAGATTTCCATCCGCTGCTATATAGTTGCTAAACCATTTCTAACTCCTTTGACGTAATAATCATGTATTTCATTCCTGCATCTATTTTTATCCGCCTCCTTTTTTTTTGTTAAAAATAAATTTATGAATTACTAATTTGAAATTGCTGGACTTGCCCTTCCTCTTTGCTAGTGTTTTACATGTATAACTTATCTATGACAGTAAAATGTTTATAATTAGTAAAGATTATGTTATACTGGTTACCAAGATTATATAGGATCATGTGTAGATTTTAGATGACATAAATCCTGGTTTATGAATTTTGTCTTGTTCCTTGTAATATTTTCTTGTTGATAACAACTAACAAGCTGACACGGCTCCTGTTAATGCTGTTGAGACATTTTTCAAGAAATAGCAAAGCTCCCTCTACAATATTTGACTTGGTGTTTTCCTTTTGGAGCTTATAATGGGAAACAGTGAGGAAGATAAATCTACTAAGACTGAAAAACCTTCTTCACCTGTAGCAATGGTGAGCTCATAAGAGTATATCTGGGTGTTGACACATTTGTAAGAGGCTTGAATTTTAATGCTGTTGTACTTGTGAACAGGATCAGGCCAACCAGACCAATATTCATGTCTATCCTGATTGGGCAGCCATGCAGGTTACCTACCTTTTGCCTTGAATTACTTTGTTTGTTGACTGAAGTATTCATTCTAGTTTCTTGGTAGCTAGCTTCAATGTAAACTAATGCTCTCAAATCTTAGTTGTTTAAGCTGTACTATTGTCACTTGGTCAATTACTGTCATGCCAATGATTGAGGTGAAATCATACTGTTAATAATCACTAACGTTATTGGATTGTGTACTAGCTACTTCACTGTCTTTGAATATTTTTTATTAATGATTTTAATTGACAAACCGGAGAACCATTATCCTCCTTGTCTTATTTCTTCCATGTTTCAAAGTAAAGTGATCTGCAGCTACATCTTCTTGGGAAGACACCAGCTATTTTATTTATTTATTTTAAAAATACTGTTAGTGTATTTCTATTTTCTTTCTTCTGGATGAAGCAATGAATTGATGAAAGCTGCTTATGTTCCCTCTTGTGAATTATTGTTCATTCTCTCTGAATATAAATATTAGAGTGCCATTCCTGTGATGCACTGTATTACCTATTCTGTATTTTGCGAATTGCTACATTATGCATCCCTAATCAATGTCAAACTCAAATTATGCACTGAATTGCTACTGGATTTTGCAATTAGTTGGGGTGATTTCTAGGATGAGATGTGCTTTGTTCTTGGATTGCTTAATCTTTTAAAATAATATTGATTTGTTGGTATAAAACAATTAATTTTATCCCTTTCAAATTGGTTCACCCAGCAAGTTTTCAAGCGTATTTGGCTTCTAGTGTAGTGAATAGTGACTGTATTATTATGATTTAAAATGTCTGATATATCTTCAGGCATATTATGGGCAAAGAGTCACCATGCCACCATACTACAACTCGGCTGTGGCCTCTGGTCATGCTCCTCACCCGTACATGTGGGGGCCACCACAGGTAGTAGTACCTCAGGGCAATCATTTGTATGTTCTATGATTGCCTTTGTTTTTTTTTTTTTTGCATGTTTTGTATGGATCCTAGATGATAGGGATGAGTAACTTGCTAACTTACTATTTCTTCCAGCCTATGATGCCACCTTATGGGCCTCCTTATGCAGCAATTTATCCACATGGAGGAGTTTATACTCACCCTGCAGTTCCTATTGTAAGCCTGCGTTCTTACAGTTTACTTTTGTCTTTTATGTTTTATTTTGATTATTATTTTGTTATTAGAACTAGTGTTCTTTCTCTGTAGTATGAATTGGTTTGTTAATATTGTACTAAAAATGGATCAATAAGGCTTACAAATGTTAAGAATATAGTGAGATGTGATTCTGCTGTTTCTGTTGGACCTAGGTAATTTCAGAGTTATTTATACCTAGCTCACATGTCAGCTTTCATTAACCTCTTCATGCTTTGATAACCTTAATGTGAAAAAATCTTGATTAATTTATAGCCTATTAAATAGGCAATAACAGAGGCCTTTTCATCCTTTAGTAGTATGCTTTTTTGGAATTTTCATGCATTTTCTTATGAATTATATTTATAAAATACAGGGGCCACATACACATAGTCAAGGAGTTCCGTCTTCACCTGCTGTAAGTTTTAAATTCCTGAGACCAGCTCGCACTCAAGTCCTTGAAAATCTATTTATGATTGGTTTGAATTGGTGTAACAATGCAGGCAGGGACTCCTTTAAGCATCGAGACACCACCCAAATCATCTGGAAATACTGATCAGGGTCTAATGAAGAAATTGAAAGAGTTTGATGGACTTGCAATGTCAATAGGCAATGGCCATGCTGAAAGTGCAGAGCGTGGAGGTGAAAACAGGCTGTCACAGAGGTTTGATCTGTTCTCTTTTTGTGTGAATACTTTTAAGAGAAAAAGGCTTATGCACCGTTGGTGTAAGTCAATCACAACCCTCCATTTATGGTAAGATAGTTGACTTTTATAAAATTATTTCAAAAGTCATTACAACGGTTATGATTAACCGACGATGTAAAATGATTTTACACTGTGTATGAACATTTTACTCTACTTTTAATGACATCTTTCTGAGTTTCTAGATATCTCCCTTTCTTATGTTGGGTGGGATGGAGAGGGGGAAATCTGTCAACTTACTTTATCTCCCTCTGTCTAGAATAGTGGTACACGAGTGGGTTATTGTGACAGAGTATTATGGATAACTGAATAATTTATTCATGATGTGAACAGTGTGGATACTGAGGGTACCAGTGATGGAAGTGATGGCAACACTTCAGGGGTGAGAACTTGCTTGCAATTAGCATTTCTTTTTCCTGCACTTTGTTGACCATATGAAATTGTTCACCTATAGTCTTTTTTTTTTTTTTAAATGGTTTGACAAAATTTAAACATTAAAATATGATATTTGCCCATCTTATGCTCAGGCTAATCAAACAAGAAGGAAAAGAAGCCGTGAGGGAACACCAACCACTGGTATGACTCTGTTCTTCACCAAGTGTCACATCTTGATGAATAATAGAGTTGTCCTGGAATCACAATTATTCTTCTGTTATCATCACAGTAAACATGGTGTCCAATCCGTTTATTGAGTTGGGTCTCGATAAATTAAATGCTGTTATAAAATATTTGCTCAGTATGGTGAAATTGCCATTAGTTTGACAAATGTAGCAGACTCTAAGATGGGTTTTATTGCAATTACAGACATGATACAGTATAGGTATTGGTGTCATATGGTTGCAGTTTTACTAATAAAATGTCTTCCCAGCCAAAGTGTGTTATTTTATTTTCAAGCATGTGAAGCTTAGAGTAGGATATCAATGAACTTTGTGTTGATGGTTGTTCTTTTCTTCACTGTACAAGCAGATGGAGAAGGGAAAACCGAGATACAAGGCAGTCCAGTTTCCAAAGAGACTGCAGCTTCTAAAAAGATGTTGATAGTTGGCCCTGCCAGTGTTGCAGGAACAATAGTTGGACCTGTAGTTTCTTCAAAAACAAATACCCCAAGTGCCCAACAACCTTGTCCAGCATTACCTGCAGAAACTTGGTTACAGGTATGGTCAGCATATAATTCATCTTAGCAATTCAGATCATATATATAGCACATTTGGATATTAGATACGTGTAAAAAATGTAATAATAATGCAGTATCCTCATCTTTTGCTGACACTAAAGTAATTCTTGTGGGTATGTTTGGATTCCTTAGAATGAGCGTGAGCTGAAACGTGAGAGGCGGAAACAATCAAATCGGGAATCTGCTAGAAGGTCCAGACTAAGGAAGCAGGTATATATATTGTGGATTTCTTCTTAAACATTGTAAACCTTTTACTACTTTTTTGTTTGTCTATTTAAAAACCCTAAATTGGGCAGTTTCTTTCTTTATCACACACTTGTACATTCCTGTGCATGCAACCCCACGAAAAAAACAAAAGTAAAGATTATTCTATAGGTTTGTGTCTAATGCCCACGTTCCTGATGTTCAGGCTGAAGCTGAAGAACTGTCACAAAAAGTTGAATCCTTGAATGCTGAGAATGCGACACTGAAATCAGAGATAAATCGATTGACTGAATGTTCTGAAAAAATGAGGGTGGAAAATGCTACAATAAGGGTATTGTTCTCATACTATTATTCCTGAGTACATATGCATATTTCATTGTGATGCTGAGTGTCAATATTGTTTTTGATTCAGGAAAAACTTAAAAATGCTCAACTGGGACAAACACAAGAGATAACTTTGAACATAATTGAAAGCCAGAGGGCTACACCTGTAAGTACAGAAAACTTACTATCAAGAGTTAATAATAATAATTCCGGTTCTAATGATAGAACTGTGGAGGATGAGAATGGTTTTTGTGAAAATAAACCAAGCTCTGGTGCAAAGCTGCATCAACTACTGGACACAAGTCCTAGAGCTGATGCTGTGGCAGCTGGTTGATACAGAAAAAACCAAGTAATTGTACTGGCTGGCTGATCAGGTAGTTTTGGCATATTACAAGCCCAAAATTACTGCTAACAATTTCCTGAGGGATGGATCAGCTGAATTTTAGTATCTAAATCCATCAAAAATCAGAACTAATTCATTTCTTATCAGTAGTTTACTTAGGACAAAAACTCTGTATTCTATTAGATTTGACAAATATGGATGACCAAGTTTGTAAAATTAAGAGAACTAGAGATTTCAGTTTGGAGAGGGTTGTTGAACCGATTCATAATTGCGTATGTATTAACGATTGGTGTGGACTTTCTAATATAAGTTATTCCGGCTTATAATTTGTTTGGTGCTCGCAACTCGTGATGTGCATGGTTTAAGATTTGGTTTCTCTCAAATATGCACTTTAAAAAAAAAAGAAGTAATTTCACGTATTTTATCACAATGTCAATAATTTTCTTCTACTCAACGGTAATGACTGTACCATCTGCAGCTGCACTTTATATTTCGGAGTGCGCTCTCATTTTAAAGTAATTAAATCTATAGATTAACCTTTACACGAAGGTTACTTTTCATGATTGAACTTGATGGGTTTGTCACTATGTCACATAGATTGCGGATTCAAATCAATTTGGGGTTTAGGGTTTCACGATTTGGTACCGTTGACGAATGAATGGGAGTGATTCAGAACGGGCCCGGCATCAGTCCAATTTTTGATTCAATTGGGCCAGCCTGTTATGATTTTAATTTTAGCTCATGGCCCACATCTATTTAAATGTTCTCAGTACTGATGCAACTTAACGAAATTTACGGAAACATCCTTATGAGTACAACAGTACATGCTGATGCTGATGCTGCGTAGTCAATAATAATCAATATTACTCTTAGTTGACACATGACACATGATTCGGAATGCTTCCTATATATTCAATCCATAAGCCATGAACTTATTGAATTCAATAACTTAATCTTAGATCCAGACCAACCATGTGCATTGACCTTATATAGTACTGTACTATATTAGGTATCCGTATTGTACAATCAACGAATAAATGTATGCATGCATTTAGATCCATTTCAAGACAAGCGTGGTATACGAGTACATTACGATTGAAGTGATCATACAAATAAACTTAATTAGGGTCTAGGTGGTAAGTGGTAACATCTTAAAATCACCTCAGAGGTTTTTGACACTTGGACGAAGATGGGACATGTGTGCTAAGCAATGTCGTTGACATTATAGACGGTGGTTGTTGGGCTACGCCCATTCCTTAACACGTGCAAGTGCAACATAGTATCATATGAATGAACATCTTACTCAAAACCCTAACCATACTTTAATCTTTGAATGAGTATGGAACCTTCGTGCTTCTGAAGGAATATATCTGCCAACTGTGCCATTAAGCTTTGCTTACAAACGCCCTTCCTGCACACTGCCACTGCCATATGCTAAAGATACCATACCATAATTTCTTAAACACATTGTTTTTTTTTTTTTTTTCTTTTTTTAACTTTGCTTCTTATAGGGAGAATATTCACCATAAATACAATTCTTTAACACTCCCATGAAGGTGACGATACAAACATGTACTTGTCCTTTCAAAATGATGATTCTAGAATTTAAACTCTTAATATTATAAATACAGTTGATCGGCTTGGGATCTTAAATACAAATAATAAAAAGATAATTTTATCATAATTCATAAAGTTATATCAGTTCAAAGAAAAGTACGACGAACCAAACACATACTCATTCAGTTTACTTTCTCTTTACCCCCAACATATTGGCAGAAAAAAATCATAGACTGTAATGAATGACCATAAAACTAATATTACTTTCACTCAATTTTGTCTATTATATTCATTATTAAGAGATGCCATATAAATAAAGATATATAATTAATATCTCTATTCATATTAAAAGAGATTTTCGATAATATGTGTATATAAAGAGAGACATACTATAATGTATTAAATATACAATTTAAATATTTTAATGTACTTTAAAAAGTAAGTATGGAATTATTTTTATATAATGCATACTTTTTTTAATAAAACCTTTGTATTTTATTTTTTATTGTATGTTCCTGGACATACCATAGAAAATTCCATATTAAAACTGCTTTAAGTTCTATTATTATTTATGGTAGATATATTAAACATTTTTTTAAAATAAAAGATAATGATATATTGAAAAATAATAATAATTAGATTGCGGTGGTGCAGACAAATATGAATAATCCAAATTGCTGTGGAGAAGTATCTTTGGGCTTTGGCCTTATCCTCTAAATTGAACAGCCGTGACGAATAAAATATTATTTTTTCTTGTGGCAACTTCATTTTCTTTTTATACTGTACAGTATGTATTAAAAAAAATGGAAGTGTTTCCGTGCTTAAAAAAAAGAAAGGGAAATTGAAAGATAAGCCCGGGATTGCGGTGACAAATCCGTTTTGCTTTTGCACGCTGAAGTGATGTGATAGCTGTGTCATGTGTGTTTGTGTGTGGTGATTGGTGAAGACAACGTACTGCAGTTTTCATTTTGAGATTGATTGATTCATTCATCACATCACCCTCGCTCGCTTATGTGTTGTGTGTATTTTCACGGTTGATTCTCTCTCCACCACAGTCCATAGAAAAAAGTAGCTTTCAAGTTTCAACCTTATACTGGAAATATGCTGTATATATTTTACTCTCTCTCACTAGTAAATCTTGTACACAAAATTATGATTTTAATTTTAGCATTAAAAAATGTTCAAATTTTTTGACGGTTTGTACATGTGTACATGTACTTCTCGTATCTCCACGTCCTAGAACTAGATCTCTTCAGCAGCCAACAGACAGAAAATTTACAAGACCGGTTTTTGCTCCTTATCTTAAGCTTGTGTTAAAAATTTATCCCACCTTCCCACAACATTGCCACCTACCATTTGCTGTAATTTTTTTTTTTTAAATCGTGGGGTGGTTGAAAGTTTTAAATTTTCCTTGATTCGATTGCAAGTTTGGTCTTGAATGTCGAATACTTCTAAGAAAAGAGTACCTTTCAACTTTTTTTGAACGCTTCTTCTTCTTCTTCTTTGTCATATGTATGTAATGCATCTCTGCACTTGATGAGCAGGTACTGCCTCGTGTCATTGGATGTGTGAATTTCTGAACTCACATTTCACAGATGTCATGCATTATTTTGGTATCCGTTTAGACTTGAATTCCTGATTCAGGATTGTTGACAAGTAAGTAAGTACACTTACTTTTAGTGCTTGGTTAATATGGGAGGTTCATTATGTAATAATCTCGAGTTTGATGGGATTTCATTTTTGTATTTGGTTTTCATTCCATGAGTTACATTTTCCTGAAGAAATTATTATTGTTTTTTTTTCTTATATTCTTAAAGAAAAAGTTATTACCATTGTCATATATATATTATTGGTTTTATTTAATTATAATTAGAGTTTTTGAATCTATCCGAGTTTGTTCAGTATTGAATTGTCTGTTTCTGCTATAAATCTGACGAGTTTCAAGGATATGCTTAGATGTATGCCAGGTAGACTGGTAATGCAATTGCCAAATGTTTAAGTGTAATGTTTCTGCTATTGGCTCTCTCTTAATGGAATTTTCTCTTACATCCCTAATTCACTCTTGTTTTAAAAAGAGGTTTATGGTTTCCCTAGATCTGAATCACAATAGCGAGGAGAGATTTTGTGGGTTAAATTGGCTGTAACTGATAAGGCTAAATTCATTTGTTGGATTGTTACAGTATAGGTGTGAGCTGGATCACCCTTCAATTCCCTGCTGGCATTGGCATTGGCATTTGAGAAGCCTATAAGGGTGGGGTTTTGCTGGGAAAGTGGGGGAGGATCTGATCCACACTCATTTGAATGGGGCATTCTGCAGCTGTGTGGGACTATAGAGCAGCTACTGAAATTACAAAGGACTGGAATGGAATTAATCAAATTGTGCTTCGGACTCCAAGGGGTGCTTCAGCAAAGGTGAGAACTTGTTCACTGCGTTGCAGATTTGCACCAATGTTAATATCCATGATAAGAAAACATGGTTCTTAAAGATATTTCTACTTTTGAGTATATAATTTAAGTACTAACAGTATTCGGATTAATTGTTTTCCCTTGCAATTAGGTAAGCTTACATGGGGCACAGGTCACTTCATGGCGGAATGAACATGGGGAAGAACTTCTGTTCACAAGCAGCAAGGTATGTCTTTCAATTTTGATTAAACATCATTTTATGTTGTTTCAAATTGGCTATAATGGCTAGTAGTCATAACTTGCTCTTTTGTCTCATTTTCAAATGATTGTAGGCAATTTTCAAGGCTCCAAAGGCAATACGAGGAGGAATTCCTATATGTTTTCCACAGGTTAACTTACTGCTTTGAATGTTCATTTTTGATAAATTGCAACATACACAACTCGCATATCTTAAGCTGAATTTGTTGAACAGTTCGGAAACTGTGGATCAATGGAGCTGCATGGTTTTGCGAGAAATAGAATGTGGGCAATTGATGATAATCCTCCTACTCTGCCTGCAAATGATTCTAGTGGGAAATCCTTCATTGACCTGGTACTAAAATCATCTGAAGAAGATATGAAGTGCTGGCCACATAGGTATGAACTTGAATGCCGCAACCACAAAACTGCAGCTCATGGATTATGATTCTCTTAGCCTATTAGAATTATGTGATAGTATCATAGGGATTTCGCTCTCTCCTGTGCTTGGAAGTAAATTTCAAGCATTAGTGAGCTAACGTTTTCTTAATTGTACCAGTTTTGAATTCCATCTTCGGGTGTCTCTTACAACAGATGGGGACCTGGCTTTGATATCTAGAGTGAGGAATATAAATGGCAAGCCATTTAGTTTCGCATTCGCATATCACACATACTTATTGGTTTCTGACATAAGGTATGGATAATTCTTTCTTGTACTTGTCCTTCAGTCCCTTTTCTGAGGGTGTGCGATGATGTCCAACCCTCATTTTTTGTTTACATTGTAAATTGACTGCTGGAACACTTAATTAGAGTTTTAACAATGTTGTATAGTGAGATAAGGATTGAAGGACTGGAGACACTGGATTACCTAGACAACCTTTTCCAAAAGGAACGGTTTACAGAACAAGGAGATGCAATAACATTTGAATCTGAGGTAAATTTCTCTAAGGTTATATTCATGTTTACAACACGTAGGTATTTATAGTTCCATGATGCAATTAATTTTTGCTGCAATTTATGACATCTATATAGCACTATATTCCTAGCTTATACAGTTTTGTAATAATGAAGGCAATGATAGGTTTTAAAAATTAATCTTTCCTTCCTGACAGGTGGATCGAGTTTATCTTAGCACTCCAAACATAATTGCGGTGCTAGATCATGAGAGGAAACGAACAATTGTTATAAGGAAGGATGGTCTCCCTGATGTTGGTAAGCTAGTAAAAGTTGTTCAGAACATATATATCTGTCTAGTTCCTGCAATCAGCAACACTAATTTGACTTCAAATCATCAAATCAAATATGGATAAGGTTTGAAATTGCAGTCCTTTTCATCTCTACCTTTATAATGTGTGTAGCTGTGTGGAATCCATGGGAGAAGAAATCAAAATCAATGGCAGACTTTGGTGATGAGGAGTATAAACAGATGCTTTGTGTTGATGGGGCAGTAATAGAGAAACCTGTGAACTTGAAGCCGGGTGAGGAATGGACCGGGCGGCTGCAGCTCTCGGTTGTGCCGTCAAGTTTTTGCAGCGACCGTCTGGGTCTCGACAGAACTAACCTTTGAGGAATTCTACAAAATCAGTCAGTCAGCCAGTCAGAGTTTATGCTACATCCTGCTTGCAAAATGTAGCATTAAAGAATTAAGTTGTAGAAATAGTGCTCCTTAGGTTAGGAGTATCATCAGTTTTCTGTTGCGTGATCTTTAGGCTAGAAATAGTGTTTTAGAGAGGCCTATGTTTTTTGTGAGAATGGCTATCAAATCAAATGCTACCGGATTATTACTTATTAGTTAGTTCTATGGACAATCTTTATCTCCTTCAAGCGTTAGATTTGTTGTGTAGAATAGATGTCAAGTTTCTTTGTCTTCCCTAGATGGATGGATGGATTTTATGATAATTTAAACTTTCTTCTGCAATTTACCAACAGTTAATTTATTGGAAAATGATCATCGACCTTTCACGAGTGGTTATGAACGATATAGTAAAATTGAATTTCATTTATTTTTCACTGTATAATGATGCTTGCATAATTTAATAATTTTCTTAGAGATCTGTCACACAAAAAAAACTGTATAAAGTCAAATAATTAGAAAAATACTTTAAATGACTTTTATATAATGGTCAATAATTTCATATAGATGATATTTACAATTGGATGAAAGAATTCTTATATTGACTGTGATCAAACTGAAATTTTGGTTTTATTCAATAATAAAGCGGATCAAAAAGTTGCGTAAAAAAAAATTAGCATTTCTTATGCTACGTAGAAAGAGTGATAATATTTTAATATCCAATTTTTTTAAACAATCAATCAATATCTTTTAATATATATATATTTTTTTTTTATCTCTTCTCTTATTATATCGTATCATTTATCATATCTATAAATTTTTCTTTTTTTCTTTACTAGTTGTGAAATAATATTTGGATGTTTAATGAACATTTTTGTTGTAAAAATGGGATAGGGGGCATAGACATTACAAAGTTGAAGTCAGTAAGAGATGATACACATTATCAAATCAAAACAATATAAATAAGTATTTACTTTTGAGGCTACTTGTTATCTTCGTATGTTTCATATCTATAAACTCCTTGGTTAGAGTTTAGGTTTCTGTAATATTTAGATTAATTTTATTTTTAAAATTATATTTTTTCAGTAAAATTAACAAATTTAGTTTATATAATTTCATAAGTAAAATGTTTATATACCGTTATTATAAAATTATTTTATACCGTCAATTAATTATAACTCATCGTTATAATAACTTTTGAAATAACTTTATAAAAATCAACTATTTTACTTTATTATACATAAAAGTTTGTGATTGATTCGTATAAAATAAGAGAGAGAGTGTTTAAATTTTTCTTTAATTTCATTATTCAAAATACTAAAATATTTTTTTAGTAAGAAGTATAATAATGTTTTTTTTTCTTAAACTTCATCCTTCAAATGTAACATACTCATTTAAAATGAAATTAAAGTTTTGGAATTGATTATTAATAGCCTTTCGTTTAGCAATTAACAATCGCAACTTAGGTTATAAACGATAACTTAATGAAGCTACAGTCGATCCAAAACTAATCACATTAAGTTATATAAAAATCAAAGTCAATAGTTAGTTGTTAGACGCAAGAAAATTCGGGAAAAAAGTTTGGTAGATGATTTATTAAGAGTTTCAGTGTAGCCGTATCTCCAAAAAAGGCAATTTAGAACATTAAACATGTTAGTTAGCAATTAAATTTTTGAGGCTGATTAGACAAAGACGACGCCATTGGTTTGTTGTCTGAGGATGTAATGTAACAACTAACAACCATGTACGCACTCAACCAACCTGTTAAATGATTTTGGTTTTAACTTCAATTATTATTATTATTATTAATTCTCCATTTCTTAAAAGTGTCAGATCAGATCACTAGTTCCACTCTACATGCCTTCTAATTTTAGGGAATTCGCTAAACGACCGACATGGTCCCAAAATAATTCATAAATTTGTTACTTGAGTTCACAAGTAAGGCTGTGTTTGAATTAAAAGCTAGAAAAGGCACTTTTGTGAATTTCAATGCATAAAATGAAGGAAGAATTTGTTACTTTCAGAGTAAAATTACTTTTGAATTCTCAACTGAAATACAAAGATGCACAGTTGCTGTAAGAATGAACCTATAAATCTGGAAAAACCAGACCATTGAACATAAACTGGAAGCAAATAGGAAACATTACTTCTGCTAAAAAACTATACACCTCTTCGATACTCAAGCTGCTTTGTGTTCTCCAGTAAAATCTGCCAACCAACAAAAATGGAGATTTAATCTGTGAAATGAATGTAAACCATGTTTTGGCTTCTCTTAGTATAATTACAAAAGTGACGACAGATTCTTACTTCTTCGAATATAGTTTACTATTGCTTTGCAGCCTTTAATTGTCAGTTGCATGACAATTTCCAAAATGTCAATTGGTAGTTTAGAATCCATCTACAGCCGTGTCAAAGAAATTAGTGCAAATAAAGTTAAACTAGAAGCTATTCCATTCTAAATTTGAAAGAAAATAAGCTGGAGTTCGAAAGAAAAGCAAAAGCATTGCATGCTTTTCATAATGATGATGCAGATGCTAATTTCTAGAGAATGGAAAAGCATTGCGAGCAACACACTTCATAATTTCTGCCCAGGAGTTCGGGTGGGAGAATAGAAAATTTCCTTATCCCTGGATTAATTTACTCTGTTGACTACAGAGAAAATAAAACATGAAAATTAACCTGAAGGAGTGTCACTTTATCCGAATTCCTAGAGTTACATCAGGACCTCCAGCACTGTCTTCTACATAGTTCAAATCTGTCCATATTCATTCAGCATTTTTTAATAATTATGACAGCCCATGCATCAGAAGACACATCGCCCTTGTATTTAGCCATATATACCAAGCAGAGGGATCCCAGCATCGGCAAGGGCCAAAGTTGCAGCATTTATACAAGCAGATCTAGTGCCAGTCGAAATCATGTCAAGAACACAAGTTACATAAAAGTACAAGGAGATGTTTTAACATAGCCAAAAATTAACGGGAACAAAAGAGTAGAAGAGAGACAGAGTAAAATGATAATGAGAGGAGAAGATAATCACAAGAACTGGTTTCAAAATGAAAAAAACTTTATGGTTAAATGCTTTGAATGAAATCACAACTTCATTTTTTTAAAAGCTAAAATTCATTTATTCCCATCTGCTTTAGATACAGCACCAATCTTTGCACGAATTTGTCGCATCTAGGATGTACCATGAAGAAGGGAGAAAATGGTAAGGGAAAAGATCAGGAGAGAAAGAAACACAAAATCATAGATTTAGTAAAGTGAAGGAAGTGCACTTTAAAGGATAATGCCGTGATAGCCATAGAAGATATTTGTATGCCAACCAAGTGAATGTATTTGCAGAATGAACATATCAATCTCTGGTAAAGCTACATCTGTAACCGATCCAAGTCTTATACTCCAGGAGAAACAAACATATGTTCATTTTTAGCATTATGGACAAAAACTTCAGAGTTGTTTCATATTTTTGCTTTTGATCTTTCATCTTTGTTAGTTGGCCATGGTGTTTTGACATATAAACATTGTCAATTCTAATAGCTATATAATTTTGCTTTCATTGAAGTATATAAAATGTTAAGTAGAAAGTTTCTGGCTTTGAATTGATACTTCTCAAGGTTATAATATTTATCATAACTCTTGTTTCTAATCTCTTTGAATTAATTCTCCAGTCAGTTATTTTGATTCCAAATGTGTCTTTGGTGTAGTTGTAACACATTTTTCTAGTTCAATGCACCCTAACACAATTTCATTACCAAAAGTCCAACTACGTGTAAGTGTGTAACCCTTAAAGCTACTGCAATTTAAGTCTATCTAAGAATTTATGCAGTACTTTATTATTAATCTAATGAAACTTTTAAATCAGAATGAAGAAAAAAGGGGCCAGGAAAAAAATAATAGCAGTAACTCCATTAGTTGCGACCATCCAAGCGAAGTTCTTCTGGGCTGACAGTGTGCCACTGCCAGCCGTTGTTGTGTTCTTGAATTCAAAGCAACGGTGGCTATGACGCTGTTTGCGTAGTGGGCTGAAAGACGAAACCCATTTCACTCATCAATTGGAATTGGGTTGATACTCACTTTTTTGTCAAGATTTCAGGCTACATGGACGGGGAAAAAAATCATAATTACTCAATATTTTTTTTAATGTTACGGAAAAGAAATAAACTTTTGTTTTTTAAGCAGAGAAATCCACTTTTGTGTTAATCCTTAAAATGGGAAGCGTTGGTTCACTTTAATAGTTATTTTTATTTATATGTAATTTTCTGTAGTATTTTTATTTTTTTTTGTGTGTTGACCACATGTATCTTTTATTTTAGAAACCGCATCCTTAAAATAGGACAACAATGAAGTAATGAAGTGATATATATATATTTCATTAGTTATTAGGGGTGTTAAAATGTTCGAATCTTAGTGGTTCAATGAATGAAGTTTACTTGCAAGGTGCATGGAATCCTAGGCAGGAAAAAATTAAGCTAAATTATAATTTTGTTCTTTTAATTTTCTAAATATATGATTTTCATCTTCTTAATTTTAAATTGATAATTTTCATCCCTAATTTTAAAAATCATCAATTTTGATCCTGTGATGATTTATTGATTAATAATTATAATTAATAAAGTTATTAAGTTAATTATAAATTTATTAAAAAATATTAATTATTCAAAAAAGTTAAAAGTGATATTTTTTAATATTAAAAATATTTTTTTATGATTGATAATCAATAATTTTTTAATGTTAAAAATAATTATTTTTCAATTATTTTTTCTTTGTGAAAAAAATATTATTACAAATTTTTAATAATTTTTAATTAATTCAATAATTTTATTAATTATAATTATTAATTAACAATTGATCTAAAATTATCTATTTAAAATTGAGGATCAAAATTATAAATTTTAGAAATGAGAAAGAACAAAATTACATTTATGCACAAAAAAGATTTATTAGATAAATGATTGTGGTGATAGTTGTTGCACTTGCACAGTTGAGTTGAAGCAGAGTGAGTGAGTTGTAGGCTCGCTGCTCCCCTCACCAAACCAAAGAAAGAAAAAGCGGCGCGTGGATCTCTCTCTTTGATTTTGAGCCTCTTATTATTACTCCACAACCTTAGCTTTTCATACACTAAACCCAAACAAACTAACAACTTGGATCTTCTTCTTCTCTCTCCCTCGATTGGGGGGCCTCCCTCTCTCTCTCTCTCTCAATATTTTTGTCCTTCTCTCGACAATATTCCTATTTCCGATATTCTCTTATCCCTCACCTCAAACAAACTCTCATTCATTCTCTTCTCTTCTTTATCTATATACACCACTGCATTTAAATTAATTAGATTAGATCCAAAACAAATAATTTATTTCAATTCCCCTGCTTGCTGCATTTTCATTTCAGACACCATTCATTCCATCATCATAATAATAATAATCATAATTCCGATGGAAGAATCCTCACCCCAACCGAAACCAATTCTACAGAAACCCCCCGGGTACCGAGACACGAACTCCGAAAAGACGCCGCTTCCGCCGCGAAAGCTGGTCCTGCCACCGTCATTCCAGCCGAAACCGAAGCGTCGGGGGTGCTGCCGCGTATGCTGCTGCACCTGCTGCATCATCACCCTGATCCTGATCCTGGTGGTGGTGATCGCCACCGCCGTCTTCTACCTCATCTACGAGCCCTCCCTCCCGGAGTTCCACCTGGGGTCCTTCCGCGTGACGAAGCTGAACGTCACGAACGCGGCCGACGGGGCGTACCTGAACGCGCAAACGGCGGCGCGGGTGGAGGTAAAGAACCGCAGCGGAAAGATGAGGTGGCAGTTCGGTCAGAGCCAGATAACGGTTTCGGCGGATAACGGGGACCTGAATCTAGGGTCGACGAAAGTGGCGGGGTTCACGGTGAAGGAGAAGGACTTAGCGGGGCTGAAGGTGGAGACGAACGTGAAGCAGCTGGCATTGGATGAGAAGCAGAGAAGAAAGATTAAGAGCTCGGTCGATAGCAAAGCCTTGGTCCCCAATATCGAGGTTCGAACCAATGCCGGTATGGCCTTCGACGGTTGGAACTCTCCCTCCATCGCCGTCACTGTCGTTTGCGGAGATCTCTCCATGAGACAACTCGAGAAGGGAGACCCTCCCCTTTGCACCATCACTCTCCTCAAATGGTACGTAATGCATAACCACCTTAATTCATTCATGTTGTTAATTAATGACCAACTATCAAAATATATATTCTAATTCATGTTGCTTTTAATTTTGATGGACGACAGGATCAAAATACCATGATGAGTTGAGTTAGGGATGTGTTCTATACATATGCCGCCGGAATCCGGATTCATGTCCACCACGCGCCATTTATTTAGAGGTGAAGATCGATGCTTTTGTGCGCTTGTATCTAAATTGTTTTTTATATTCTTCTTTTTTCTCTTTACAAAAGTAAAGAGAGGAGGAATAAAATGTAAAAAAAAGAAAAAAAAAAGAAATGTAATATTCTTTGCTTAGAAAAAAGAAAAGATCAACTTGCTGCTGGTTCTCCCAAATCCGATGTGGGATATGCACATAAGAGCTTGTATTTATTGTTTTAATTTTACGTGGGTTGGTGATAGGAATCATGATTAAGTACTCTAGAAAAGAAGAAAACCACAATGTGATGAAGAGAACTGTGGTAGCTTTTTAAGGTGTAACATATCATTCTTATTGGTAAACTATGGTAGAAAAAGAACTTAAGTGCCAAGGCTTTCTCGTGAAAGAGAAGAGAGGGATCTTAGTTAATAGTTAGGTCTGCTACCTTGTCTATAAATAGTAAATTGACCGAAGGGTTCGTGATTGGGGAAATCACCATGTAGTTCCAACATTTCTAATACAATTCCAAATGTTCATTCGTTCTTTCATTTTTCTTTTTGTTTATTTGCCTTTTTTTCGTTCTACCAGTTGTTTTCGGTGATTGGACCCTTCCACCGTTCTCGCAATAGATATATGAACGAGAACGACGATTCCACACCACACGCACATCAGTGCATTGCAACTTGCATGTTAAATAATCTGTTTTGTTCTTCTCACTTCCAGAGACGGATGCGGGGGGGGGCACGCAGGGGCTTCACCCCCCCCCCAAAAAAAAAAAACCCAAACCAGCATCCTTTTACATAAAAATAAAAAATAAATATTTTTAATTGAGATTTGTTGAATAGTAGCTTCTATTTTATAAAAAAAATCAATATTTTGTTAAACTTTTTATTTGTTAAATAATTTTATAAAAATAGATATTTTAATAATTGTGTTAAAAAATTATTAAAATATCTTTTATTCCTGTATATTTCAATTTTATATTTATCCTATAATAATTTTTTCAACTTCTTCATATTCCTAATATAAAAAAAAAAAAGTATTTTAGATTCCAATTGTCAATAAATTAATGATATATTTCTTAAATATTTTAAAAAATAAATTATAATAATACGTGAATTACTATTATTTAGATAAAAATCATTAAAATCAATTAAAAAAATAATTTATAACGATTTCAATCATTTATATGAAGATAAAAATATAAAACAAAAAAATTTATATATAAAAAATCAAACACAGAGAAAAAAATTAATATTTTTTATTATAAAAAATAATAAAATTAACAAAAAAAAAAAATTTAACCCTCTCTGTACATTTTCTACATCCGTCCCTACTGACTTCCTTAACTTTTCCAATAGAAAGTTAAGCACTCAACTTACTAGAATATTGACTTAGAGCCCCTTTTTTTATATACAAATCGAGCGGAAAAAAATAATTGGTTCGGATAGCGATATACATCCAACATCGATCACATGACAATGTATAAAGAAAAATGACCTGTAGACTGTAGTTTGAGCTTAATAGTTTATCTACCAGACTCCGAAATTGAATAAATAAATAAAATAAATCAAGGCAGTGAATTGAAGCAAAAGCAAAATAGGCCATACATCGACCCACCACACAAGGTAATGATCATATTTACAATTAGATAAATTAATAAAATGATTGTTTAACTAAAAAAAAAAAAACACTAACTTGCATTCTCTTGCATGATATTAGTTGTCATTAATGAATTCTATTTTAGGTAGAGAGGACAAAACTTGGAATTAATCTTCCTTATGGTTTAAATTTAATAGATCAGGCAACGTGTTCTAGTGATTCTAGTGATGGCAATTGTAGTTTGAACCTTTTTAATGTTATATGTGAATTTTCACATAATAATAAGTTTTTTTAGTGAATCGTAATTCTCGTTTAACGAGTCTTTGTTTAAATTTGACAGTTTTTTTTTTAAAATTAATCAATAAAAAGTTATATTAGAAGGTGTGTTACTCTTTTTTTTATTTACAAAATTTCATCTATAAAATTATTATAGATGAAATTTAAACTTTTATCACGTGGAATATACAAAATAAAATACTAGTCGAAGAAATAAAATAAATTTTGTATAATACATCAAAATACGTGGTAGGAGTATTTTTATTAACGAGAAATGTCAGCTGTAAAACACTTTTTTGCTAGACAATCTCCCTATTGTTCAAAATTTTATTAAATTCATTAATTTTCTTATGGATTTTGACATATCAAATACTATTTATTAATTAAGTTAATGTGTCGATTTATTTAAGTTTATTTGGGGAAATAATTATTTATTTTAATAAAACAAGTAATTATTTATATTTTTTATTATGTTTTTCTGTTTCTACTTTAACATAAATTATTTTTTATTCATTTAAAGAAATAAATTTTATTTGTTTATGAAATAGTCATTTATATATTAAATATTTATTATAACTTTAAACAAATTGGTTAAATATTTATTAAAATTGATAATTTTTAATAGATTAATTAAAAAGTATGAGAAAAAAATGTTAAAAAATATAATATTGCTGGTACTTTTCTTTATTAATTTAGCCTATTATTAGAATGGAATTAGAAAACACATGGAAAAAATTATCTCAAACCAATTCGGAGAGGAAAAATTTAGTTTTACTTTCAGACTTTAAGTATGACAAATGTAAGATTTTAATCATTTAAAGTTTAAGTATAATAGATTTACTTTTCATATTTATAAATCATTTTCTTAAAATCTAAGAATTAATGTTAATTACTTGTTACAACCATCATATTTTATATTTTAAGTGAATCTCTTATTTAAATAAAATTCCTTATTATAATTCTTAATTTCACTATAACCTTAAAAAAAAGTGGTTTAATTTTTTTATTTAATAAAAAGACTGAAATAATTTACTCTAGCAATGGATAAAAAGACAAAAGTGGTATAAAATTAAGAAAATGGGTGTTTTGTCCGCGCAAGATAGTAAAAATGGATAGTGATTTCAAATTTCTATTCTATGAGTATATTAATGTCACTTTCCTTACATAGTCATTCATTTCTGCAAGTTGGTTTGGTTTTTTCTTCCTCGTTCGTTTCGTTTCGTTGAGGAGCGACTTTTCTCTCTCTCTCTGCAACTCTCCCTTTTCTTCGTAGATCGAAAGGGAATCCTCTTCTGTTCTTCTTCCATGGCCTCCAAGCGGATTCTTAAGGAGCTCAAGGACCTTCAAAAAGACCCTCCAACCTCCTGCAGTGCCGGTACAATTTTCTTCACCAAATTCGTCTTCTTTTTGCCCCCTTTTTGCTCTGTATCTACCCCAAACTCTTATTTAGCTTCATGTGTTGCTCGATCTATGAGTTTTGGAATTTACACGTATGTGGGTCGTTGTGTTTTATTTTCCCATCCTTGTTTCGTTGGTTTGTTTGGGTTTTATTATGTGTTACTAGATGCTGATTTACGTACGTTAATGTAATAAGTTTACAATCTTTGAGGAAGTAGGATAAGATATTTGTTGTAAGCCTCACATCCCAGGTTGTGACCTTAAAAGTTTATCGTCAATATGATATTTTGTGAGACTTTTCTGGTTCTCAGAAGAAGCTTTTCATGGTTAAGAGTAATAAGTAATAACCAACGCGATTCATAAGTTTGTTGTTTCTTAACTTTGTTATTAATTGGTCTCAAATTTCTTCATTTTTATTTTAAAATTAATGCATCTTTTTGTTCTTTCTACTGAAATTGAAATCCTGCATTTAAAGTGTTGGTGATTGTTTAGAATCTCTCTAGTCTCTATTGCCTTCCTTCTTTTATTAGAGATTTTCTCTAAGTCTGGGTTATGGATTTGTAACAACTATCATGGATTGAAGATAGAGAGACTATTGTGATTGATAACTATTACTTTAAGATTATATTTGTCTGATATTATTATTATCTAAATGTTTGTTATGTATCTGAGTTGCATGAATGTATTTATCAAACAAGCAGATATAAGTTGAGTCTGTATATATTTGAAAATTTTATTTAAGCTCCATTCTCTAGTCTGTTACGCATTATATTTTATTATTTTCTGATACTATGTTTGAAATCAATGTTAAGTTTGTTATTTTCTGGTGATTATTACCTTCATAGGTCCCGTAGCAGAAGATATGTTTCATTGGCAAGCAACCATAATGGGTCCCCCTGATAGCCCTTATGCTGGGGGTGTTTTTCTAGTCACTATTCATTTTCCTCCGGATTATCCATTCAAGCCACCCAAGGTATTGCCTTAGTCCTGCTCAATACAATTTCAACCATTCTGCCTTCATTATTTATGCTTGGAGAATACTAGTCTTTTTCTGTTTCTATTGTTAAAATTTCTATTTTTCCTGAATTTCAGATTATTCCTTATGGATTCTTATTTTTAAAGATATTAAATTTTGTTTTTCAATCATCCAATGCTCATTCACTATACTGTTAATCTTGTCCATATTGAAACATGCGTGCCTTGACTGAGATGTTTATGCTAGTGGTATGTTGAATTTTGGTGACAACTGATGAGTTTGCAAATCATAATCTGGTGGCATTTTTTGGAGGTCGATGAGTACTTACTATTTACTTATGGGAATGCTCTTATTTTATATGTACTAGACTACTCTAGTTTTTCTATGGTTTAGTTTTATTTTCTGCTTAGAAGTTTACAATACGGGCATGCTTGGTTGGGCTGAAAACAAATATTGATTTTCCCGTTTGGGGAGCAGCTTATGTGCTGTTTTCACTTGCTGAAGTTTCTAACAGTTACCTGTATAGGTATAGGTGGAGCCACCTCTTTAAAACCAAAGCTGACAGTAAGTTATAAAAAGTTAAAAACTAGCAAAATAATGAATTCTGCAATTATAAGCTGTGAAGGTGCTAAGTTTGAAGTAGCCACCTTTGAAGCCACTACTTTAAGAATGCAATTAGGAGTACTGGATATTGTTATGGGATTTGCATAGTAAGGGGATCATAGGAGTTTTAGTAGTGAGTAATGTTAACTTTCAAGGCCAAATTTTTGGGGTGAAAGCAGCAACGGCTCTTGGGGTGAGAGATATTAGAGGACAGGACTGAGGAACTGGTGGTTTCTCAAGATCTATATGACAGAAGAGCCCATGTCTTGCTTGACCGAGAGAACCCCATTGGCCACCAGATCAGAGAGATCCAGATCCTATATATCATAGGGTGTACTTTAGAGAGTAAAGTGTAATTAGTAAGTTATAGTAACTGTTGGTGAGAAAACAAAGAGTTAATCCTTATGTGTTTATGATTTGTTATTCATTGTTTGAATTTTATAAAAATAAAAATCTCAACCATTTGATTTTTCCATCGACAATCATAAACTTCATACTTTATTCATCGAAATTCACCATGAGTGAGTGAGGGTGTATGCAAATTAATTTACAGTGGCTGGTATCTTTACCTTAACTTCATGTATAAAGGCATAACTGAATAAATTCTCTAGTCCAGTGATCATAATTGTTTGTTTATAAAATAGGTGTTAACCACTCACTCTTGTGTTTCCAGGAAAATGAAGTGAGTTATTCCAGTGACTTGTTTTTGTTTTACACTGTTATGACTTACTAGACATGGCTTCCAATTCACATAAAGCTCAATTTGTTAAAAAATCTAACCCTTCTTTTTCTGCCTTTTACTCCTTTTTTTGCAGGTTGCCTTTAGGACTAAAGTTTTCCACCCAAATATCAACAGCAATGGTAGTATTTGTCTTGATATCTTAAAGGAGCAGTGGAGCCCTGCCTTGACAATATCTAAGGTTATGACTGTACTCTGTACTAAACTTTTTAACACTAATCTTCAATGGGCATCCCTTGTATCAGGAAGAAAGTTTTGCAATACAGCAACAATGCATATAAGCAGAGAGAAATATAAGAATATATAACTAACAATTTGATAATGAATGCCAAAATCCGGAACACTAGTGATGGAAAGTATGCTATGAAAAATATCTTGGGTCTATTTGATACTCTGGATTGCATGCAATTCTTGTAGTGTAGTAATGTTGTACCATGAAATGTTGATTTCTATTTGATCCATAGTGATTCCAATGAATTACATGACTCGAAATTGCATGCATGTATGGTTACTACTGTGTCATCTTGGAGTATTGCTGTTTTTTAAAATGGGTGGGAAGGGTTTCCGTTTCAATTTTCAGGTGTTGCTCTCCATTTGCTCCCTATTGACCGATCCAAACCCAGATGACCCCTTGGTGCCTGAAATTGCTCATATGTATAAGACAGACAGGTCCAAGTATGAGACAACTGCTAGGAGCTGGACTCAGAAGTATGCTATGGGCTAGCTAGCATGTTGGAATGAATAAGGCCTTATATTATAATAATAATTATCATTATTATAGGATAGGACTTGTTCCTTCCATTTTATTGCAAGACATCAACATCTCAATGTATAATCTATCTTTTTGTTCCCGCTGTTGACATATTGAGGATACCCACATCAGTGAAAACAGTAGGGAGGATTTTTTTTATTTTTATTAGTTTTGTTTGTATGAATGAAACTTATTCTGTGACTGCGAGTGCTGGGAATTGGGAAATATCTGTGGCTCATGTTATCTTTACATACTATGCTGATTCCTAGTTCTTACAACTTACTTGGATTTCTTGCTTCTTTATGCCTTCATAGTAATAATAATATATATAAATTTTAGTTGTATAAAATTATTCATCGTGTACACTAGAGTACTAGACAATAGACAATAGACAAACTAAACTACTAGGTACACGGTCATCTTCGAGAATAAAGGAAGCGTAGGGTAAGTTCATTAACTTTAATAATTGATAAAAATAAATAAATTTATTATTCATAAGAGCACCTTCGATAATAAAATTTTAAGCAATTTAAATAGTTTTCTTTTCACTTTTCAAATAATCCATGAGAGCATTAAAATAAGTAACTTCTAATATTAAGCATAATTTTTTATTTAAGCAATCCATTAACTAATTAGCATTGAAGATGATTTGTTACCGAATGATATCAATATATCCTATTCTCTATAACTAATTTTTAATTAGTTGAAAACGTATAAATTCTCTTAAGTGAATTTTTTTTAGTATAGGGAAGTGAGGTTGATTTTAAAATATTTTATATTTTTTAAATTAAAATTATTATTATTATGAGTACATTATTATTTTTAAATTATATTATATTTTAATTAAACAATAAATTTTACAATTATTTTAAATTTTAAATTAAAGTGTACTAATTATTGTTATTATGAGTGTGCTATTATTTTGAAATTTAAATTAAATCTTATTTATTTTAAATTTTAAAAAATTCTGTTGTCTTTAAAATATTATTGTTATAAGACAGAAAAATATGATCTAATAACAATGTAAAATATAGTTGCACAATCCCAATTTGATAGCACAGTGTACAATTATTTTATATTGATCACTATTAAACTCTTGATCAACATTAATACTACTACTTTTTTTTTTTTTTCCAGAATGTAAATATAAAAAGTGTGCTAACTAGGGACAACACTAACTTTCAGCTAGGTCCAAGTGCAACTTGACACCTCTAACAACAAAATGTGTTAAAAAAACCTCATCATACCATTTGGTTTCAGCTCATAATCAAAACATCATGTACTTCATCCGTGTTAAATTTCATGATACAAAATTCATCTTCCCACACACCACTTAAAATTTGTGACTTACTATTGTAAGTTCAAATACAATATTGGTTCAAGCACTACTAATTTGAGAGAGACATGAAGAACCCATCGAAACCTTTATTCCAATACCAAAAATAAAATTTAATTTAATCGACTTCAAATAGCCCATAAAGTGACATCATACTAACGTCCCCGGCCTTATCATAGCTTCTTTCTTTGCCCCCTGACAAATCATAGAACTACAAGGAAAAAATGTAACCATGTATTGATGTCTCATCCATAATTTTATATTCATTTGATTTATTAAAAAATATAATAAAAATATTTGTAGCGTTAAAAAATAAAAATACCAGTGTAATATATTTTATAGATGTTTTTTAAGAAAGTGTTTTATCCTATTCAATATTATATAGTGTATTTTCTGGTATAAGTTAGTGTAGTTGAAAATATAAGATAATATTCTATTATGGATTACAAATTTTTATATGATCTCACCCTAAATATTTTGTAGAATATTAAATGTTGATAAATATTTATCAATTTTTTATGAAATATTTATCAAATTTATACTATCTAGTTTTGTATTAACAAATCTTAAATTTATCGTGTCAATTGTCAAATCCAAAACATTATGAAAATAAAGTTATGTTTTTGGATTCACATTTACCTTCCATTGTCAATTGAGAAAAAAAAATAAAAATAAGGATTTCTTCTTGCACTATGCGAAAATCAATATTTTTTTTATAAAAATAAAAAATAAATATTTGTTACTAATAACTGTAGTTAACATTCTTGAATTAACCATGACAATATAATAACAGAAAAAAAGTTATGTGAAAAAAAAAAAAACCATAACTGCTAACAAATAATGACATCCTCCGATAAACAATAAAATAATAAGAAAGATATGAAGGAAAAAAAATCATATTCATCAATAACCAATTGTCAAGAATTCAAATTCAGAACACTGTAGACGTGTCACAAAGTACCATAAAAGTGTTTTGTCCACAATGAGAAGTTGTACACACTTTTACATCTTCATCTTCTTGTGTGTGAGGACTGAGGACTCTCTTTGTATCATTCACTTCACTTCATGGAGAAAGTTGTCACTTACAAACATGTCAAACCTGGCATTTTAAATAATGCATCACCAAAGGTAGTTCGGATTTCAATGGTGGATCCCGATGCCACAGATGACGAAGATGAAGATGAAGGGTTTCCTAGAACGGTTGTGAATGAGATCAGAATTGTGGAGAAGGTGTCACTGAAACAGCATTTCAAGGGAAAAAAAACTGAAGAGCGTCTTGGAAAGAAGCTTAGAGGAGTTCGTCAAAGGCCATGGGGAAGATGGGCTGCTGAAATCAGAGATCCTGTGAAGCGAACAAGGGTGTGGTTAGGGACTTATGACACGGCTGAAGAAGCTGCTATGGCTTATGACAAAGCCGCTATTGCCATTAGAGGCTCCAACGCTCTCACTAATCTCATCAAGCCTTCTACAGGGCAAGAAGACATGGACGACGATGATGACACTGATGAATCTGAAGCTAGTGTGAGTGATTTGGTTGAGAATGTAAGTGGTGGTGGGAATGATTCAAGTAAAGAGTTGTCTCATTTGCCTTCACCCACTTCTGTTCTTGAACTTCAACCAGAACTTGTGTCCGAGGAAGTTTCTGAAACAGACGGTGTGATCAAGGATGAGGCAAATTCTCAACATACTTTCTTGTTTTTGGATTCACATTCACCTTCCATTGATTGTTATTTTAATTTTGAAATTCCTGCAGCACCAGTGTTTTTCCATGACAACTTTAGTGATATTTCTCAACTTGTGGATGAAGATTTTCAATTGTGGAATTGGGATATAGATAGTTACTTCAAGGATCCTTGATGAAGCTTTATGATTACTTGAGTTGTGTAGAGAAGGAGATATTATGTCACACATTGTTTTGTAATGGTATCTATCACAGTATCTTAAAAATGAAATTTTGATATTTTGATCTTCTGATTTGTAGTTTTGGTCCCCTATTAGATTTAAACATTTATTAGCATGGGCTTATTTTGATGTTCTTATCTTGGAAACAAGAAGTTCAAGTTTGAAGGGTTGGTGGGATATTTTTGCTTTGGCCATTTACATGCATTAGGCGCGGGTGTAAAAAGGCTGCCAGTCATGCACTGAGCTAAAGTTTCATTTCACGTGTCATGTTCAATTGTTGGCCACTTTAGGCATCCCACAACCACACATCCTGCATCTTGGAGGTAAGACCTCTCTTTTTTGAAAAAGTAATGCCTCAAATTTTAAGTACATAGATAGATAGATTAAATAGGCCAAGTGATTTATTCTTAGGTGGTAATTAGCAAGATAGTGCAATTAGGCTAAAGGTTGGTATTTTTAGTTGTGAAAAAAAAAACTAAAAATGGAGAGAACCGTTACAAGATGACCTTTTTGTGAAAGATACTATTGTTTGGAGGATATGATGTGGCAGACTGGCACCCTTTAGGCCATAAGAAAATAATGTAGTCCAGTCCCGCATGATCTTTTTAAAAGAGACTGTATGGAATGTAGTAGGGAACCAGCACCCACCTAGGTACAAAAGGTCTATTATGAAACTAAAACAACTTCCCACACAAAGATTTTGGGTACCAAGGATGAGTCACACTACTCACTACTCACTAGGACCCACAGACATTGACCCATTGAAAGAGTACCTTGATTAGGGAGTCGAAGCTCTGGAACATAACAGAATGCCTCGACAATTGAGTGGTGGTTTTTGGAGATATTTACCATTGTGCTCTCTATCCTAGACACTACAAACCGTGATACAAACAAAATTTAAAGATTGGGGTCTCTTGGGAAGTGTATGGGATATCACTTTGAAATTCTAGGAGAATACTTTTTATTTATTTACAGTAAAAACCCACCCAGCACGCAGCTGTCTTGAATGGGCTTGGTCAAACATTTAGCAAGCAAAATAGGTTGAGGGCGGTACAGACTTTATGTTTGTCGGACTCGGATGCTTGTGAAGGGAATGAGAGCAGAGCAAGTTGCATTGCATGCCAGAGCCTCTACTACTTACTCATGCATTGCAATTTTGCAATGCAAGCCTGTCTTGCTCCTTTTCTCAACACCTTTTACTGTGACCATCAATTTTTAGTAATTGCTGCACAATAAACTTTCTCTTTCAATTTATTTTTCAAGACTGCAATTTTTTTTTGTAACTCGAATACATTTTCATGATGTTATGGTCCATATTCATAATAGTAGTAACAAGTTAATATGCACGTTGACGGATAGAAAATTTATTTAGTTGGAAAAAATACTCCATAATATTTTTTTTTATATATAAAATACATAATTTCATTACTTAAAATTCAAAATAATTAAATTTTTATAAATTATAACTATTCACGGATACCAATTAATTTTCTCTTTTATTTCTTATAATATTTTGTCATTATTTAGAATAAAAATGGTCTTCTATGACAAAAAAAAATTTATAGGGACAAATTCTTTTTTTAATATAAATTTTAAGATAAACTTCTTTTTTTGTTGTGCAGGCAATTGCCCCCACTAGTGTGTATGTGGATCCGCCACTAAATGTGCAGTGCGGTGGCAGTGATTCACATGGATTCGACTCAATTTAGAAAAATGATTTTAAAGATAGTATAAGAACAGTAGTTTTTTAGAGCAGAAGGCAATGTAAGCTTTTTCTTTATGTTTTTCTGAATCCTGCTCATAAATATAATTTGTTATAATTTAATTACGTGAGTGTTGCCGTAATGATCATACTCAGCTCAATCACACGATTGAGAGAGGCAGAGAGGTAGTGAGAACGTTAGAGAAAGACAATGTACGACGAGTAAGAAAGGGGGCAATAAGGTCTTTGTCCGAGGCAGAGAGGTGAAAAATCGAAAACGAGCATCATTTTTCAATTGCAGTGCACAGTGGGTACAACAAACTTGCAGTGTTTTTTTTGGTGTCGTATTTTGTCTGGGCATCGTTGCCTAGGCTTTGGTCCCCTACCTCACTCTCTAATAGAAAGAAACTCAAACACAACCAACCACTAAACGTTAAGTTAAAACTAGTTTTTGAAACACACGCTACTTGAATTTGTATTCTTCTCTCTCAATCCTTTCTCCTTTCACTATGTTGGTATCTGATAAAAATTAGTAGAGGTTCTTATTCGTTCATGGCACTGTCACAGATCCGATGGTGATTTCACTAGTCTTGATAGGATTCGATTCAATACACTTTTCTTTACTCTCTCTTCTCTGGTACAGTATGTGTTCTACATTTGTAGCAATTCTGCAACCTATACTTCTGCCCATATTCATAGAACACCTATCAAATCAAATACTAATTGTATAAAAAAGATTCCATACCCGATTGATCCTCTCAAATGGGTAGGCAAAAATGCTGCAGTTTTAATAAGTGAAGCCCCAGGTGAACCCCCATACCAATTTCATGAATACTGCCTTTTAGAATATATATATATATATATATAAAAGATAAGTATATTAGTATGGGTGAGAAATTTAAATATTCAGATATAATTTTGAATTGAAATTAAGTGTAATTTTTATTATACATAATCATATTTTTTTAAAATTATTATACACATTTTATTCACATTCATAATTCACTCTTTTTTTTTTTTAACTAAAGATCAAAGAATCATCTTCCTCCTTTTTTTTTTTTTTTTGTTTAACTAAAGATCAAATAATCCTTTCCCTCCTTCTAATAACTAAAGATCAAATTTTAAAAAAAAAATATCAAACTATCTTACTAATAAAAAAAGGGGAAGTATAAAAGTTTTGCAAATGCATCTTTTTTTATACTGCATCTAAAAAAGGTTTTTTCATTTTAGAATAAAAAAATTGTTTTTTTCTAAATGGCAGCATAACCTTCCACGTGAAGGTAAATTTTTTTTAAAATAAATTTTGAATACCTATAATTCTGCATGATCTCCTAACTTTTTTTTTTATATATATTTTGAGTCTTATAATATTTTTTTTTTAAATTTTGGTTTTTATGGATGATGTAATATCATCTCAAACGGTTATTTAAGTGATGACATTACATCATTTCAACATATATCAACGGTTGAGATGATGTCAAACAAAAAATATATAAAGTAAATTACAACAACACTCTTAAGGTTTGTTTTAATTACACATGTACCTCTCATTTTTTTATCATTCTCTGTTTTGTGTTCGACGATCACGATTGCCGTCGCGATTCTCAACTTGATGATCCCTTTTGTGACGAATTTCAATCCAATGATGATCTTGTCCGTGACGACGAAGACCTCATCTAGTGAAAATGATGTTTTAAACATTCTAATACATTAATTTGGAAAAATTTTAAATTTATCACTCATATGTCCCATAATCTTTTAAACTCATCACACATATACCATATACCCCTTAAATTTAAACGCATCACACATGTACTCCTTAATGTTTAAACGTATTATATATGTACTTTTGAACTTTTTAATATATTACACAAACACCCCTATGTTTAAAAAAAGAAGATAAGGACATTTTAAGAAAAAAAATATATGACATAAAGTGTAATAAAATACTAAAAGTTAGGAATTTTTTGTAAGAGTAAAAATAGAAGGAAGTGCATGTATAATTTAAGCAACCTTAAGTAGATGTTGCTATAGTTTATTCTAAATTTTTTTATAAGGACTCAAGGTAAAAAAAAATATTTTAAGGAGAGATGAAGAAAGAATTTATATTTATAGATTCATATTTAATTTTAATTCAAAATTAAGAAATAATTGTCAATGTTGATGTAAATTAAACATACACAATAATTAAGTAATATATGATTATATATAAAAAAAACATTTAATTTTAATTTAAAATTATATCTTTACCATTAATTTTTGGGAATTACAAATTATTTAGCAGCATATTATGCTATTTTGATTGTCTTTTTAAACGAGGGATTCAATGTGATTAATGATTTAACTTTTCATGTTAGAAATGGGCTACGCATAGTGGGTGTGACTTTTTTGATTGGTATTCTTAAGAGATTGTTAATAAAAAGACATTGATATTTTGAGACAAATGAGAAGGATATTGAAACTGCAGAATTCATTGAGCGACCGTAGGAAATGGTTCGATAAAAAAAAAAAGAAAAAAAAAAGACAATAGGAAATGGTTCATCAAAATGTTTGTTTTTTGATGTTTAATGTTAGGAATTATTATATTTCTGATGTTGTTGTTATTGAATTTGCACGTTGTTGAGGATAGACTATTGATAATGAACAACAAAAACTGCTTCTGGTTCTAGTTCTAGTTCTAGTTCTAATTTTATCATTTCAAGTGTATTTGATTATTTGTTGAAGGAGAATAAAACAATTAACACTTGACAGTAAACTATTCAATGTTCCGTTAAGATTATTGACAGAAATGAGGATAAATGATAAATGAACAAATTTAATTATTTAAAAACCTTAAAGAAACAATAGAACTTTTAAAATGATAAACGATTAAATTAAAATGAATAAAATAAATAACATAAAGGACTAAATATGTCATTTAGACAAAAGTAGTTCTCTCTCCATCCCACTTTTAAAGGTTTGTTCATGGAGATGAAAAAAAATAGTAAATTTAATACTTTTGGATTAAATTTATTAAAATGACTCTCTCAATAATACATGATCATAATGGCACATTGACGTAGGGAAGCATGGTTATATACAGAGAGATGCATAACTTACACGCTTACACTCAACCCAAATTAGTAACAAAATATTAAATATTCTATTAAAAAATAAAAATTTCAGTTATTTTAAGATATTTTGTGAAGGTAACGGAAGGAGTACTATCTTATCATGTCCTTAATAAAAGGCAAATTTGATATAGAATATTAATAAAAATAATTAATTTAGTTATTATTACTATTTTAAAATACTACTTAAGTATCAACTTTATTTTTATCAGTAATCATTAACTTATTATTATGAATGATGTTAAAATATTAAAGTCTAAACTTATTACTAGGTAAAAAAATATAAATATTTAAAATATTTAATAAGAATAATTAGTAAAAGAGAAAATAATTAAAAAAATATAAAATACTTTATAAAAAGATCATCAGTTCCTTTTAAACTGTGTCTTATAAAAACAATAAATAATTGACAGAAACCAATGATCTCCATCTATCTTTTTTATTAGACCAGAGTTGTAAAAAATGAGTGGGTTTTGCTGGATGGGTCAACAATCAACATGATGATTCGACGAGCCAAACTCATAAATTAGAAGCCCAAAGAGAGATAGCCTGGCAAGCCGAATAGAATAAAAAGGGAGAAATTAAAAAAAAGTTTGGTTTGTAGGATATTGATGTTCTAAATGAGGTTAGGTTGAGTCCAAAGTCCAAGGCATATACAGCTGAAGCTGAAAGCACATGCGAATTGTTTGGCGCCCTCAAATTGACGCCACGAATCTCTCTCTCTCTCTCGTTCTGCAAAAAGAAACTCAAAGCCTTTCTATTTTTATGGGCAGAAGAAACGAAAACCTAAACAATTGTTGGGTCTCCACCGCCACGGATGTTGATTCTGAACTAAACGTTTCTCTAATGTCACCAACACATACCAATTCCAATTCCGTTAAGCAATTGAGAATAAAAGAACGAGCTCTTTCCGCAGCCGGTGCCGCATTTGTGTCTGCCATTATCGTTAATCCCCTCGATGTCGCCAAGGTTTTGTTCTTATTCTTGTTCTTGTTCTTAGTTTCTAATTCCAATTTACTATACGAATAATGAAATACATTATGACATATCATATTACTCTGCTTTCAGACAAGACTTCAGGCACAAGCTGCAGGTGTTCCCTACCAAGGTGTTTGTCAAATGCCACGTTTTCAAACCAACAACACGGTATTGCTTCCTCAAACTTTATATCCACTTTAACTGAATTTTGATTTGTACGGATTTTACAATTTTTGTTTGTTTTCAGACGCTACACGATACTAGATGTTCTGCAGTTTCTAGCTCTGAGTCACTGCCGCCTTGTCCTTCCGGGTGTAACCGCTATAAAGGAACATTAGATGTTCTTTACAAAGTTACACGCCAGGTAATTTTAAATTACTTTGCAAGCTTTTAATCGACTCTAATCATATGAGCTTCAATTGTCTCAACTGTTGTGAAGACAATGGTAGTTTACTATGTAAGTAGTTCTCTTCCAACACAACTGTAATTTCCCACTGTGTCATCGATAAAGACATGTTATGTAGGTGGTTTTGCCATTTGGGGATGGAATTAGATGTCCATGTCTGTGTATGAAGGTAGTTATATGTTTGAGTTTGATACATAGCATGAGATATGAAAATTAAGTGATAATTTTACCTATTTATTGTTAGGCATATAATGCTTAGACTGGGTATGTGAATAAATTAGGTTGAGAAATTCACTGCCTAGTTCAAAGCTGATTAGAAATTATGTTTCTAGGTTTGCATGCTTTTTTTTTAGCGGAAAATGTCGGTGGTTAATTCGTTAGTTTTTGTTAGCAGAAAGAGTCGAACTTGCGACCTCTCCTTCCTTCTCTTCTCCCTAAACCAACTGAGTTACCTTATATCCTCTCTAGGTTTTCATGGTGAAGGGGAGTTTCTGTGTTATATCTCAGTTTAGATTCAACTGGAACTGATAAATTGCATGTGGATATTTAAGGCCGAGATGTTGCAAGTTGGGCTATTCAACCTTAAAAGTGTTAACTGGTAAAATAGATTTAACATGTGGGAAGTTTCTGATAATATTATGACAATATAGTCTGTAAAGGGTTGTGGGTCATGCTTCACAAATGTTGTGCATAGTAATTCTTCAAGTCAGCATTGAGTAGAGGTTCTTTTGTACTTGTATATGTTTTTTTTTTTTACTTTGGCACTCTGATAACTTACTACAAGAGGGTTCACAGGAGTAAATTTTGCAGGAAGGCTTGACAAGATTGTGGAGAGGTACAGGTGCAAGTTTAGCATTGGCTGTGCCAACTGTAAGCTCTCTTTTCTGTCTGGAATGTTCTGTTTCATGCTTTATAGTTTATTTTAAAGTTTGATACTTTTTTATTTTGGGTCTCATTATCTCGTATATACTAATGATCTTGTGTTCTTCTGTTGTCAAACAGGTTGGAATCTACATGCCTTGTTATGATATTTTACACAACATGATGGAGGAGTTTACAACTCAGAATGCTCCAAATTTAACACCTTATGTTCCATTAGCTGCAGGATCAGTTGCACGCTCATTGGCTTGCATTTCTTGTTATCCTGTGGAACTTGCAAGGACTCGCATGCAGGTAATAAATATTAGGGAAAAGATGTGTGTTTAGTGGTCAAATGTGTCAACTTAAAAAAAATACGATGAATTCCTAGAGAAGAGGAATTAAATCCACATGTTTTTTAAAGTTTGAGGACCAAACTCATCAATAAGGAAATATAGGGAAGTTGTCCATGTTTAACCAAAAGTGTAGGGACTAGGTTGAATTTCTCTTACATGTTTTCTCTCATTCTTTAGGCCTTTAGAGCAACCCAAAGTAGCAAGCCTCCAGGAGTGTGGAAGACATTGCTTGGAGTCATTCACCCTGTCAAGGGCACGAGTATTTTTCAAAGCTGTTAGTGTACTCTTGTCATCTTCTTTGATTTATTTTTCTCTGTTTAACACACTTTCTTTTGGTTGCCTCTATTTGTATTTACTCTAACATTTTTTGAACAGTACATAGGTATCGTTTTTGGTGGACTGGCCTTGGAGCACAACTTTCTCGTGATGTTCCATTCTCTGCAATTTGCTGGTCAACCCTTGAGCCAGTGAGATTTTGTTACATTTAATTAAAAGAAAAATGAAAAGGAGTTGTTTATTAGGGTATTATGTGTTGACTTTGGAGCTGCTTTGCAGATTAGGAAAAATATTATTGGCTTAGCTGGTGATGGAGCAAGTGCAGCCACTGTCCTTGGAGCAAATTTTTCCGCTGGTTTTGTTGCAGGGACTTTAGCATCAGCTGCCACATGTCCACTGGATGTGGCAAAAACTCGACGACAAATAGAGGTTGTTTCTCAAAGCCTTGATTTTAGCATTATAATAACTTACTATTAAGAAAAGGCAGAATTTGGACCTTGCATCATCAAGAAAAGTAATCAACCTAGTTTGTTGTAAAAGGTGAAATTTATTGTTTAAAAAACACAGTCCTAGCTGCTGACTAAAGTCAACTTTATCAGAATACTATACTTGATCTTAAATTGTAGCAAGTTTGATTCATAATGCAGATTAACTTGCAAAGTTGCATAACTGGCCATTGATAATGGTTTTCCAGCAAAGTTTAATCCTTAAAGAATGATGAGTACAATACTGAGAGAGCATTTTCTTGGCAGGATATTTGTACAGGATATTTCCATTGACAATAATTTTTACAGGATATTTCCCTCATCAGTCATTACCATTTTTAAATTTCAATGGGAAACCATGTTACATTGGCTTAATTTGCGCATATAAAATTTACATAGTTTGATGACTTCATTATTTTTCTTCTAAATTATATTCCCATTTGCATTTTCCCAGAAAGATCCTGAGAGAGCATTAAAAATGACAACAAGAACAACATTACTTGAGATTTGGAGGTATGTGCATCTTACTAAACTGTAAACTGTAGTGGTAATGATCAATATTATTTGAGAGGTAGCACATAGGCATTGGACTGATCTTGTGGCTCTAACATTTGGGACAGGGATGGAGGATTAAGAGGGCTATTTACAGGTGTTGGTCCTCGTGTAGGTCGTGCTGGTCCCTCAGTTGGGATAGTTGTTTCGTTTTATGAAGTTGTCAAGTATGTCTTGCAGCTTAGACATCCTACTTCATCATAGAATATACCTGCATTTGTTTTTTGTTTTTTTGCTGGAGGCTTTTAACTCCATTTGTAAAGGTTAGCATAGCAGTGAATTTACATCAAAGACAACAATCTCTCATGTCTAGAAGAATCATGTTCCTGACATTTGAAGAAGTCAACAGAAGACTCAGTCGTGAACACCTACTAATAAGTAACAATCCAATAATTGTCTTTCTCATGCCTACATTCCCTTGGGATACGCATTGTGTATATTTTTCATTGCTACATTTGCAACATTACTTGGAAAGTTAATTAGTGCCTTCATACAAATTGTGACAGAGTCGATCTTGTCAGCAAGGTGATTAACTTGCATAGAGAAAATAGTTTTTGTTTTGTTTGAATACGAACTCACACAATTCTTGTATTTTATGAATTATCATAATCCCAATTCATTAACTTTTTTTATTTGAGGGAAAAACTGGCCGATAACACTAGCAGGATGATTAATCAATACATCATGTTCAATAAGAGGAACCACTATCATAATCCCAATTCATTAACTTCTTTTTTTATTGATGTTTTTTTGTTTTTTGAATTTATATATTCACTTAGTTATGTTAAATGTAGTAATTTAGATCATTAGAATAAATATATATAATGATTTAATTAATTAATAACTTAAATCATTCATTTTTAAAATTAGGGATGTTCGTGGGTTGGGTTGGGCTGGGTTGAGTTTACATATATTCTTGATCTAATCCGGTCAATTTTTAATGGATTGGGTTGTGTTAGGTTTGCGTTATTTTATTTTCAAACCTAACCTAACCCAATCATGAATGGGTTGGATTGGGTCATCGGATCAGTAATGTATTTTTTTTTAAATTAAAATTATTTTTAAAAAAAAAAAATCATAATAGATTTTCAAATTTTGTTTAAAAAAATCGTTGAGTCAATCATATACTTTTAAAAAAGTCCTTGTTAAGTCGCAAATAATGACGGAGTTGTGTTTTAAAAGTTGTTTGTCATATAACAAACAATAATGGAGGGCGACGCACAACAAAGGATGATGCAGTGAAGGGCAAAAGTAGTGAAGGGTCATGCAGAGAGCTGTAGTGACGCACGAATAGCCAACAACGGAGGGAGACAATGACTTGCAGTGATGCAACAATAGAGGGCGGCAGTGACTTGTGGTGATATAACAACAGAGGGCGTTGGTGATTTGCACAGAGAATATTTCTATTTTGAGGATTTTTTTGAAAGTGGGGGGAGGTTGAGTGAGTGAGAGTAGGCTTTTTGTTTTGTTATCATTATCATTATCATTATTATTGTTATTACATGTAGTTTGAGTTGAATTGGACGGGTTACGGGTTCATATAATAGAACTCGTTACCCAACCTGTAAGTCATCGGGTTGAGATTGGGTTGGGTTAAGTTTGATCCAAACACTCTATCAACCCGTTCAAACCGGGTTGGGTCAGGTTGGGTTGGGTTGGGTTCATGAGTTACTCGTACCCGCGAACATCCCTACTTAAAATTTTGATTTTATATACCATTGTAATTAGTTATAAAGTTTTATATAATATTTTTTTTATAATGTTTATATATTTTTTCTGTCTAAATTTAATGTTTTTATTTATTTATTTTTAAGTTCATATAAATAAATTATTATATTTAATTAAATTATTAGAGAATCATAAAAGAGATTGGAAAAATATGATAGGCATGAAAATTGTTAAAGTTTTAAGGTTTTATTCAAGATCTCATGGTTTAGCATTTATGATTTAAGGTTTTATTCATGATTTAGGATTTAGAGAATTCTAATTTGTGATTTAGGGTTAAGGGTTGAGAATTCAAGGTTTAAGATTCATGGTTTAATGTTACGGTTTATGGTTCATTATTTTAGAGTTTTATGATTTTAGTATTCATGGTTTAAGGTTTATTGTTTTTGGTCTATGATTTAAGGTCTGTGGTTCAATGTTTGGGGTTTAGGATTTATGATTAGAGTTTATGATTTGGAGTTTATAGATTATGGTTTCAAGTTTACGGTGCATGGTTCATTGTTTAAGGTTTGTAGTTTAGAATTTAAGGTTAAAATTTTAATGTTATAAGGTTTAGGTTTCATAGTTCATGGTTTTATAATGTATGGTTAATGATTTTAAGGATTCATCATTTATAGTTTATGGTTTATAAGTTATGATTTTAGGTTTATGGTATTTTTATTATGTAGGGTTTATAGTTATAGGGTTTAGGATTCACAATTTTATGGTTCAAGGTTTTATGGATTTATGTTTTAGTGTTTATCGTTTCATAGTTTAGAGTTTCGTGATTTAGATTTCAAGATTTTAATGTTTAGGGCTTCATGGTTTAATGCTTTGATTCGTTGTTTTAAGCTTTTAGGGTTTAATGTTTTTCATGGTTAAAGGTAAGTATATATGGTTTATGATTTAAGATTTTATGGTTTTAGGATTTAGGGTTTGATGATTTAAAGTTTAGGTTTAAAGGGCTATGGTTTATTATTTTAGGATTTAGAGTTTTAGGGTTCAATGTTTTAGGATTTAGAGATTATGATCTAGGGTTTATGCTTTAAGATTTTAGGGTTTTGTGTTACATGGTTTATGATTTTATAGTATTATGATTTATGATTTAAGGTTTCATGATTTAAGATTTATGGTTTCATGATTTAAAATTAAGGATTTAGATTTTCATTGTAAATGATTTAGTTTTTCATAGTTTAGAATTTAGTGTTTGATTTCAAAGTTTAGAGTTTATGATTTAAGGTTTCATTTCATGCTCTATGATTTATGATTTTATTTTAAATTCATGATTAGGATTTCATATTTTAGGATTTAAGGTTTCATTTCATTGTTTAACATTTAGAGTTTCATTAGAATGTAGGGTTTTATGATTTATGATTTATAATTTAAGGTTTCATTAAGACTTCATTTATAAAACCTTATATTAAGATTTAAAATTTTATTTATGAAATCCTAATTCATTAAGGTTTCATTAAGGATATATGATTTATGTTGTAGGGTTTCATTTATTAAAGTCTAAATCCTAAATGAAATCTTAAATTCTAATTTAGGTTTTCATTTATGATTTAATGTTTCATTTATTAAATCCTAAATTATGATTTAGAGTTTCATTTATGAAATTTTAAATTAAGATTTAGGGTTTCTTTTATGATCTATGATTTTATTTATTATTTCTTTAATGAAACCTTAAATAAGAATTTATGGTATTTATTTATGAAATCTTAAACTTTAAGATTTCATTTCATAAATGAAATTATAAATACTTCGGATTTCATTTCTATCCTAAACCCTAAATCTTCTTTGTTTTTAAATATATTTCAAAACTTTCAATATATTTCTTTTTTTTTTTTTTTCATATTTTAAAAAATTTTCAAGACATATTTTTGTTTTTTTTTTTCATTTTTTTTTCAAAATTTTGAAGATATTCATCTTGATTTTCATATTTTAAAAATTTTTATTTTTTTTTCAAAATTTTCAACACATTCCTCTTCTTTTTTCGTATTTTTTTTAACTTTTCATTTTTTTATTTTTTGAAGAGACTACTCTTTCTTCTTTTCTTCTTTTTATATTTTTTAACTTTTTTTTCTTCAAAATTTCAAGATAATATTCTTAATTTTTCATATATTTTTTAACTTTTCATTTATTTTAAAAATTTTGAAGACATTACTGGTTTCACCATAATTTTCAATTTTTCATTTTTTTTAGAAAATTTTCAAGGCATATTGCTTGTTTTCCATTTTTTTATTTATTTTTTAAGATATTACTTTGGTTCTTTCATATTTCTAGGACATTCTTCATGTTTTTTCTTTTTTTTTTTGTTTATAACATTTTCTTCCCTTTTTTTCTTTTTCAAATTGATTTAGTTTCTCCGTTTCCTTCTTAATCTTTCAAAAACTTCTAACACGTGAGCTTGTTGGAAAGCTCTCAGAATTATCCTGGATGTCAACTATCTCCAAGGCATCAATGTTTCTTTTTCATCACATAGGATAAAGATCTCAAATTATATGATAATGGTTTAGGGTTTAAGTGTATCACATGTTAGCATCCATACTCTCAACATCCTAAGAGGTATTTAAAATCAAATTAGCAAAATAATTCAATATAAAATTCTAATTCTAATACAAAAGTTACTTCACTGTAAATAAAAAACAAAGTTTCTTGTACAATAAACATGAACTAAACATATGAGTATTTAATTGGTATTTAGAGTGATTTTAGACAATCCACTGTAAAGTCAATCATATTCGTACTTCATAACAGATACAGTAGTACATTAATAAGAATATTAAATTACATTGTGGTGTAATAATAATGAACAGAATATCCACTCCACATAGATAATTCAGAAGTGATGGGAAGACGCGTCGAAGGGGTGAATGAGGTACGTGAGCAGCAGCGCTACTACCATCAGTACGTATGCTATTCCTTGGTCTATTGAAGTACCTACCCAACACATCAGATCAAACAGCATTAATTACATTGTTGATTTGATTCCTTCACAAGGAAGAGGAGAAAAATGGGGGAATTGAATTACCATCGCTGGAAGGAGCAGGAGCAGGTGCAAGGGAAAGGGACTGTGCTTCAACTTCAACAACAGTAGGTGAAAAAATGGTAAAGACAAGAGTATATATTGCCAAAACTTCAGAAGCTGCTCTAAGAAATGTCATTACTCTCACTTGCTTAATCTTCTATAACCAACACAGATTTCAAACTTGGAACCGCACAACTAAAAACAGGTCAATATGTGTATAAAAAGGAGCCACTTTTGTTTATATGGAAGAATAAAAGTAAGTCACTGAGGAGTGGTAATGTAATATGAAATATCATCGCATCATTGCAGGGATTTGAGTATCTCTCTTCCTTCTCTTTCGTTGCAATGGGACCACCTACTGTTATTGGCACATCTTTTCTTGTGTTAATTTCAATTGGAGCTAACAAGACCATGTGGTTGTTGTTTATTCTGTTTTCTCTTTTTTTATTTTGTTGCTATATATGTGTATGTGTCTGTCAATTAGTTAATCTTTTATCCGTAGGCTTTGCAAAACAAAATTAGAAAACAGTTTTTTATTCCATGGATTCTTTTGCCTAGACATTTTGTTTTTATTCTCTGAACAACTTTGACCAGAACAAGATAAAAGGAGCGCCAAAAAAAAATGTTATTTTATTAGTGTGGTAATAAAATAATGTGTGGATCAGTGCAGGTCAATAATAGCTGGCTAATGTCCCTATTTCTCTGAGCTTAAATTATTTAGAACTCTAATTTTAGTTAAATTCCAAATCCATTTTGATATCTCAACTTTGGGATAGTCATGGATGGGTTGGGTTACATCTAGTTTGAATAAAACAAAATTAATTTAGGTAGTTAACAATGGTACATACTTCTGATTATACGCATTGATAAACTGAAAAACATGTGTATCACAAATTCCTAAACAAATACGATGGACCACCTAATGATATTTTGAATGGAAAGTTGAAAGTTTGAAGTTTGAAGTGATGTTGTATTGCATAGCATGATCTTCATAAGCTCTGGTTTTAATACAGATCCATCAGCAGTTACATCAATCAAGTGTAATACAGTCGCCTTAATGAGGAGAGAGGGAGAAAAAATGTTTAAAATTTTCAATTCTTTCAAGGTCAAGTCTACCCACCATAATTTTGAAAACGGGAAAATAAAAAACTCCAAAACAAAGCTGTCATAACAAGTTTTCTCCTAAAGTTGGTAAACTGGTTTTTCGTTACACTACATTTGATCGGTTACCAAATGAAGTTTTCTTGTCTTGGGGTGCAACCATATATGCTTTTTTTTCCCACCAAGTCCCTTTCTCTAATTTATTAGAAGACAAACGCCACTGGTCACGGTGTCGATAATTGAGGAATCCTAAGCAATTTAAAGGGACCGAATAAGAGGTGAATCACGTGAATCGTGTAAATCTATGCCCACATCAATTTAAATATTCATATTCATATTCATGCCAAAGCAACAGCAAAATAACCTAACAAATACGTCAGATCCAGATAAAGAAACCAGGTTCCCTAATTCTCTGCATTTCAATGACCAATCAACCATATACATTGCTAAAAACGAATCAATACAGAGAGATTCTGTACTCAATCTCCCTTGGGCACAAGCACAAACGATTAGCAAACAAATACAAACCAAAATAATCACACCGCAAACCATCTCATACCCCAAAAAAGTTGAAAACTTCATTAGAAACCTTGTTGATCTTTCACAGAAATCCTTTCCCTTTTTACGCTTCCATTGTGGTACCTGCAATGAGTTGATTCAGGTTTGTCATTTTCCCATCAAGTACTCAACTCAAGATTCCCGGACAAAAAACTATGGATTAAATTGCCTATTTACAAACAGTCTAAAAGGTTTACATTATCCCTAAGTCATGTGGTTCTACCTATTTCAGAAATTCTTAAAAGATTTAACTGCAAGTGATAAACATTAGTTACTACAATGATGTGACACTTTCTTGTGCACTGACAGCATTTAAAGTTCATATTTTATTATTTATTTTCTTGAAATCTAATATTTACAATAAGTAATTAATCTTAATCATTAAATTTCAAGAAAATAAATGGTGAAGATGAAAAATAACTCTATTTTAAAGTCACTCTTAGAGTAACTTGATCTCTCCTCAAGTTTCATGTCACAAGGAGAAAAAAATTACAACAAGATATTCACATGTTAAAAAATGATAACTCAAATTTATAACAAGTGGATATCTTGCTAGAGAAAAAAAGTAAAATCAAATCCAGAAACTTAAACCCTAAATTATGGCTTAATTGTAGCTTACTTGGTTTTGTCAAGCTACTGCTTTTGGATCCAATGATCCTGCAGCATTGCCTTCTCCAGTCAGCATGTTGTTTGGATCCTAAATAAGAGGGCGAAAAATTAGCAACAAGCAAGATGTGCTTAAAATGGTAAGTGGGATTTGTACAGAATCTACCTCCATTCCCCATTTGATATAATCTGGGGACTCACAGGCCTTATATTCATCGACCAAACTCTCAATTATGTCCCTTGATTCATCAAATTCGGAGAGGTCATTATCCTGTCCATTTTTTATTGATGCCGTCACATGAAATGACAAGTATTACATGAAGATGCTACAGGCCAAAAAAGTATTAAAACAGATGCATATTGATATTAGATTATCCGTATGAAATTGTCACACTTACAGCAAACATTGGGAACTTCCTGTAGGCGTCTATAAAGGCTTGTTTCTTTCTCAACTTCTCATACTGACTCAAAGTTCTACTGAAAAGGTGACGGATGCTAGTATGGCTTGCCAGCATAAGGCCACTGACCTACCAAATGCAGCACTTTAGGTTATTTCATAACCCAATTTCTTGATTTTTAACCTCAGAATAAAAACCATTTAGAAAAAATGTATGTTGATCTATCTCCCAACATAATCAGATAAAAAAGCAGAAAAATAAGACAAGCATAAAAAGGAAGACTGAGAAAAAGGATGAGAGTCCTACCCTGTGTGCAGTTTGAACATATGGAGACTTCCTTGATAGAGCAACCTACCAGAAGTGCAGGAAAGAAGAAAGGTTAAACTGTGTTATAAAACTAAACATAAAGGAGTCATTACCCAGCTGCCACTTTAATTTGCTTGGTCACAGAACACAGACCTGAATACTTGCAGGACCCCACTCAATAAAGTTAACTAGTTTTCTTTCGCGTATCCTCTGCAAACTTTCATGGACCTAAATCCATAGAGAAAGATAAAATCATGACAAAAGTATAATAGAGCTGTTAAAATGTTTACATACTAGAAGCATGATACTTCACTATCACAAGTCAATTTGGGCAAGCTGCAACATGATGGAAACATTATAAAAATACAAATAGCAGTACAAAACTAGAAAAGCTCTGCCAATATCAGAGGAAGATTAATTTTATTTTTGTTAAAAGAAATACAACTTTTAATTTTTCAAGGTTTTTTTTACTAAAGTATAGATTGCTCAAGATTTCATGTGACAACATGATAGAACACCAATTGATAAAAGTAAATAAAAGATAATATTTAACACTGAAATCACACAATACAGCAATAAACTTGCTGTCCCAGAGACAAAAGTCCCCCACAGAGACTCAGTATTCTCTGTCCACAAACTGAATAATTTCACTCAACTGATTACACAACCTACTATCAAATATATACTTCCAAGTCCTAAGGCATAACTACCAGCAGTTATTTTCTACATATAAGTGTATAACTGCCATCCTGTAGTTTCTAATACAAAACTAACTAAACTAACTACTAGCAGTTATTTTCTACACATAACTGTCATCTTGGAGTTTCCAATACCAAACTGATTTCTAAAGCAGTTATTTTCTACACATAATTGCCATAACTGTCTTGACCATCAGTTAATTCAGTCCTATCACAGTAGAAGCAAAATATTCAATTTAAATGGAAGCAGGAAAGTAGCACTTCACCTACAAAGAAATAGTAGAATATATATATAAACAAAACTATCTCTTCATAATAATGCTTTCGCAGAAATTTATTAAGAAACTCCTGAAAATAAAAATAAATAAATAAATAAACATTTTGCAGCAGGACTAAACAAGCACTTATAAATGGCTGGCAAGAATATTTCTTTTTTGTAACTTCGTTTCAATTTACAAACAGAAAATTTCAGAAGTATCAATAATACTGCATAATTATTCTAATTACCTGAGTTGGATCAACCTCTCCTTGAATGATATTCAGAATTGATATATATTTTGCTTGGCTAGCCTCTTTAGTCCGAGCATAAGAAGAGACCATAATATTCTTTGCCTACCAGGAATATAACTGTCAGTAGAGCACATAGGCCATTCAAATTGAAGCTTAACTGCTTAGGCAGTGATCATACCTGCAGAAGTCTTCTCATAACATCAAGTACAGTAGTCTTACGAATTACATTAGCCTGCAAGGAAATATCATCAAAATTTTCAATGTTTTTCTGAAAATGTTGTAGGAAAAATCACATTTTTGAACAACATGTGCATATAGCAATCAGATTGCAGAAGTGTAAAATGGGGCAAAGAAAAAGATAGATGAATTCATAATTTACATAAAAAATGACACAGTGATCTCACCTGACGTTCCACTGTCAAAGGCGTATATCCTGTCATTAGAAAATGGCATCTTGGTGTAGGAATCAAAGAGGCAAGAAGACCAACCAAGTCATTATTCATGTACCCTGGATAACGAAGAGTTGTTGTGCTGGCAGACATAACAGTTGAAACTAAGGAATTTGTCTGAGCAAATGTTGGGTTTGATAAATGAAGCCGTTCCACAGCAATTCTGTTTAGTGCAGTATTGTCAAGAACTACAACACAATCTGCATTGAGTGTCAGTCTCTTGAGTGTCAAAAGTGAATTGTATGGTTGGACCACCACATCACTTGTCTCCATTTGGTTAGGAAATACACTGTATGTCTGAACCAGTTTTTTGCTGTAACGATCATTCAGAGTCTCCAACAAGTATGAGCCCATACCTTCAAAAAAGTAAGGAAGTTTACTCAGTGAACGAGAAATTAAATATAATAATAATAAAACTACACAGGAGAGAAATACTTGAGAAATATCTAAAAAAATCATCTTGCACATTGCAATTTCAGAGGCAAACAGGAACTTCAACAACTGTAGTATAAGCAATCCTGTTCAATTTCCTCTCTTAAGGGTACAATTAATTTAATGTTTGGTTGAAATTATGAATATGAATCAGGTGCAAATTTAGTTGATCATTTCAGCAATCTCTTACTTTTTCAGATGCACCCATTACATAAATGCTCAATTAGGAAGAGAGGAAATTGAAGAAACTTTTAGGATGTTTCAAACAAAGATGAAATGAAAAGACACCTGAGCCTGTTCCTCCTGCAATTGAATGGCATAGAACAAAACCCTCAAGACTGTCACTGCCATCTGCTTCTCTGTCAATCATGTCCATTATTTCTTCTTCAACATGTTGTCCCTGGCCAGATATTAACAACCACATTAGTTAAACAATAACTTTACTACTTATAGGACATTGCCCATCAAGATTTTCCTTTATGTTTCAAAGATATTTTTTATTTTTCAAAAAAGCTGACAATGATTCCTACGGAGTGACTTGACAGGATTATCATTTGTAAAGTCGTTTGAAAAGCATAAATCAGGTTCTGCCGCTTCTGCATAGAACTGCTTGAGTATTAGAAGGTTGCCAATATCAGATCAAAACATCTGAAGCATCCCTAGTACTAGAAAACAAATAAATGTTATGCACGTATAGATGCTTGGCATGTGACTTTACATGATTTGTGAAGCAATATTTTAAAACTATTATCTAGTGTGAATTAGTGCTTCAATAGTTGTATAGAATTTATTGCCATTTTATTGAGAAGGTCCATGGAAGTAACAAGTACACAGTATCAACCAATGGTATGCAAATATTAATTTCAAAGTGCTCTGGAAAATACTAAGTAGTAACAAACCTGATCGTATCCACTGGCCCAATTGTTTCCTGCACCACCTCCATGATCTGAGACAAAGATGTTCTCATGATTGTAGAGATTTCGGTAGTCACTATTTTGAATTCCATTAATCACTCTTGGCTCCAAGTCAATCAAGAGAGCCCGTGGTATATAATGCTGATCATCTGCTTGGTAGAAGAACACGTCTTTCCGATCACCCCCCTGCAGCATTTTGACCAAAATAAGCAAATGCAGAAATAATCTTCACCAATCACAAGATGGGTAATGATGCATACTTATTGTTTCTAATCATTCATCACTCACTCATCAAAATTCTTAGTTAAATAAATTATCAGTGCAACAACTCAAGGGAAATAATTCCCAGTTCCCCGTTTATAAAATAGCGTAAGAGATGGAAAGGGATACTTAGATACTATCTCGGTAACTAGAAAAAGGGCGCTACTACTCCAGAGCCCAGAATTAGCAAAAACCTCAACAGAGTAAAATAAGTGGAGCCTGGGGGGGAGTGAGAAAAATGCAAAAATGGCGAAATTGAGTAGTAAATATCCAACATCCTGAGAGACAACTAAGAATTGATTAAGAATCCCTTTGGAGTTGAGTAGAATAAAAAAGAAAAAGAACCTGAGTGGCGAAGTCTTCGAGGATGCCATCTTTGCTGATACCATGTTCGAGGCAGAGCTGCTTCCAGAACTCCATGCCGATCTGATTCCCACATTGCCCAACCTGAAGAGTGATGATTTCCCGAGGCATTTTTGCAGCAAGCTAGGGTTTGGTGGCGGGGAACACCCTTTTTCAAAAAACAATAACAAAAATGGTGCCTTCTCACTCAATTCAATCCTAACACACTTAACACTGCTAATCAATCAAAATATACCGCCCTCTAGTTCAATTCTCTATTCTCAAATTCTTTTTTTTCCCCTCTATTTTCAAAACAATCTTCCCTAGTGTACACAACAGAAAAAAAAAAAATCTTTTTTTACTTCTTTTTATATAGTTTGTGTGTTTTCTAAGAGCTTCCCGTAGAGAAAAAGGTTTTAGTCCGGTAAGAATCTTGATTTTCAAATGAAATTTTTAAAAATAAAAAAACTTAATTCAACCTTTTTTAATAATAAAATAATCAAATTGAAACAAAAACTAAATTAAAGATTTAAATAATAATTATACCATTTTTATATAATCAGTATAAAAAAGTTATACTATTAATTAATTAAAAATTAATTTATATACGAATTTTAAATTGTTATTTTAAAAATTAAAAGAAAATTATCGTATATTACCTATCATTTTTAGCAATTCTTTGTCAAAGTGATTCTGAATTTGAGTCGATGATATTAAAAGTATTTTTTTTAAAATTAGATTCAAAATTTTATTCTAAATTTGATTTTATATTTAATAAAAACAAACATAAATCACATCTCAATTTTAATCAAAATCAATTTTTGTCCAGGCTCGTTCAAACGTCACGTAAATTTTTGTTGTTTCACGTTCACAATCCAAATTATCTTATCTAGGTCTGGTGCAATGCCACGAATGACACACAGTCAAGTCATCTTTGAACTTGATATCCCTTTCTTCTTCTTGTTCTTTTTCAGGCTTATTGCCTTTTCATCCTTGCAGTTGAATCAGATCATTTATTTGCTAAACTACATACTGGTTTCTTAAACAAACATCATTGCAGCTATAAAGATGGACACAAACTTCAGTTCCGTACTACCCAATCAGACTCTACTTCGAGGGAGACATAAATCAATATGCTGGTCAAAAAATAAAAAAAGGTGCATTCGATGAGCATCAAACTGTAAAACAACTCTATTTAAATTAATTAATGGTCAAGAATTGTCTAGTTTGTACAGCAACCAGGTAGAAAGATAGACCACATTTGGTGGATCAACTTCATGTGCCTTTCTGTCCAATGGGTACACCCGTCACTTCCAGCTAGAGATGTTAAAGACTTCAAAAACCAATGGCAAAATTGAAAATTCTATTTCCTTCTAAACCACCTTCTGCTCACTTTCATTCAACAATCTTTTCCCACAATATACTCTTTTCATATATTTAAACACAGGCAACACATGGGATGCTCTACAAAGTCACTGAATCAATGCAGCGCGGAATATTCAGCGTTTCTGCTCCACTGATGACTTTTTAAAGGAAATACCTGGAAAAGAACAAATTAAATTAGCTGTAGAACCAATAACAAAATACTGAAAACCAAAATTACCAATTGCTTGCTTACAAGTGAAATAAATGCACAAAAAGTTAGTTATAACAAGCCCATTAGATTAATGCAGACAGGTAAAATTTGCAAACATTAGTGATTTAGAATAGAAAATAAAGCAAAACTCAGAATTGAAATAAATGTTCATTTACCCAAAAATTATATTCAGATGTAAATACAACATCATGAATGTGTTCTTCGATCAACAGAAACTTCAATGAGCTTCTCTTCATCTGGCTTAACTGTTAATGGCATATCTAAGAGCGTATTTGGTGGGGCAAAATACATGTGTAGAGACATCATACAAATAATGATGCCCAAGAAAAGCTGCAAAGATTATAAATAAAATAAAAAAATTAATATCCTGTTATTGCCCGAGAATGTCATGAAAGGTTTAAACAAATCATGTCAATGTTCAAACCTCAACAAGAGCCTGAATGAAAAGAGGTAAAATATGAGTATTTACTTACATCTATGATAGGTATAGTTAAAAAGAAATTTGCATATCGCTAACCTGTTTAAACAAGAATGACTAAAACAAAGCATTCCACAAAATCTAAGAACAGATTGTAAACTAAAGCTACAGCAAAATAGCTATGACTATCCTGCAAAATAACATCATAAGATTATGTCTCCATGAGGTATCTAAGATTCTAAATTCTGTGCAACAAATTGATTTCACTTAAAAGTTCCACTGAGAGGAGAGGTCATGGAATAGGAACATACAACTATAGGAATTGCTTAGGCTGGAAATTTACCTGCAATGTAGGTTTGAAGTTGAAGAGAAATAGTGAAAGGATCATCGTCAGCAGCATTGCCATTGATGTCGAATAGACCTGAAGAAAGAAGAAACGACTAACAATTAGGAGAGAAAAAGAACAGAAGATAAATAAATAAACAAATGCCATATGCTGTGATATGATACTTCATCACTAATTTCAGTGTCACATAATCATTTCCCCCATAAGAAAAAGATTATTCCAAGGAGGTAAATTCAACATCAGGTTCTACGCCAAAATAGATTACTAGATATAATATGATAACAAACACAAGAGAAAAGGATGCTGGCAGGAAGTGCCAAGGATATACCTTTACAATATTATCAGCATGTTTCATTAACCATGAAACCAAAAGACCAGTAGACCCTAGATTCAATACCACCATCCAGGTAGTGATAGTGTATCCATTGAAAATACGCTGCCACCAGGGTCCATGTTCAAATCCACCTCTGAAATCATCTGCAAGTAGTCGTGCCATATTGAAAAGTGTACCAAACCTGCAGAGAATTTCATTTAGTGTGCATGGTAATCATATTCATTAGCTAAAGTGCCATAAAAACAATACTCAAGAAGCCCTTGCCTCATCTTTTAATTTCACCCTAAGAAAGAACAGTGCAGAAATAAATTCCTCTTAATGTTATTTTACCAGATATTCCAACATTCATGGAAATCCAAATGCATATTAAACATAAAATACCTACGTGTACAGCTGCATATTCTGCCAGTATAAGCTGTCATTATTTTTCTTCATCAAGAACTCGGTATAAATTCCAGCTAATGCTGAGAGACAAGCAGATAGAACTCCTAACATGTAACCCTGAATTGGTGCTGAGAAAAGGGAGTCACAAGAAGCCTCTCCACATCCCCTAACCTAAAACAATAAACAGTAGAGGTTCCGTGTAAATAAGATTTTTATCATAGGGCTAACTTACCTAACATATAAACCAATGACCAACAAAAAAAAAATACAGAACAGAACAAATATGCATCAGAGCTTCAATTTCACATATTTTACATGATAGCTCATTACATCTCTCAGGTCTTGTACTCATGGTTATTTCAAGGGCATTTCTGCTGCTAAGATGCAAAGAAGGACAGATCTGTTGCATTTGTGATTTGTGAACCACTTTGTCTCACTTATTTTATTTTATTTTAATTTAGGAAGATTTCATATCCTCCCCCAAAAGGCACTTCCTCTCATTAATAAAGGGACATTCAGTTTAATCTCCATCAAAAGTATACATGTACCATCTATATTAATAGAAGCTTTCTGATACCGTGTACAAATGTCAGCAGAGGAAGTCAAAAGCCGGTTGAATTTATTTGAAACCCCCTTAATCCAATAGTGTACTTCTCAAACTTTCGTATTTGAAGCTATCAGGATCTTAACAGATTACAATTATCACAGAAGAATAAATAAATAAAAAAGAAATTTTCAATTTTCAACATAGCTTAGCATGTTTATGGCTTAATATCATGTCACCAACACAGTTAAAATTCATAGAAATTTAGAAAAATAAATAAACATTGTTAGAAGGAGGAAAGGATAAGGTAGAAGCGGTGCAAGTAATGCATCTTCCAAAAAGAAACAACAAAGGAATCATTTTGCTGTATGAAAATGATCATATAAGATTAGAGTGCCACGTAAGTAAATGACAAATAAAATTTATCCAGACCTATTGCATCATAGCTACACAATCCAGTACAAACTTCAGAAGTAGATATTCATCTAAGTCCTCAACACTGAATTTTCAGTTCATAATCCATAGCAAAAAAATGCATAAAGCTTAGATATCTCATGAAAAAAAATTTAAAGCCACAAAACCAAAATTCCGAGACTAGATATCATCTTTTAAAGTTGTTGGCACCTGACTAGTGGTTGTCCCAACAGCCAACAGCACAACAGCAATCCACTGCAAGTTAGAAAGCCTCCTCCCTAAGAACAACCTAGAAAGAAAGAAAGAAAAAACTGTGAGACACCAACTCTAATTGAGGAAAGTGTGAAAAGAGTAAGGCACCTAAATAGTATTCCAGTGGTGACGATCTTCAAATTGCCCATAATCTGATATGTGGAAGTGTCCACATAAGTGAGTGTAGCAAACTGAACATTGTTGTGAATGAGATATATAACTGAGGGAATGGGGAACAGAGTCACCGTTCTCCACTCCGTTGTCATCTTTGGCAGAGGTAAAGTTTGGCATTCCCTCCACAGTAACAAACTTGACACCGCAAGCTGAGTGCGATAAACAAAGATGACCACTGTTATTCACCATCAATACAAACTTTGTTTATAAAATTGATGAAGCAATGAGTGTTTGTTTATTTACCTTGAAAACCTCGGCGAGAAATGGGACTGTGGCGTAATCATATTTGTATTCTCCGTTACTTTGCGAGAGGGTTGTTAGTATTCCCTGTCACGGGAAATCTAATTGTTAAAATGGAAATGGGGGTGAAATTAGGGTTTGAATGTGGATTTGGGGAAGAAAGTGAGAGTAACCTGAGAACTGGTGAGAACGGTGAGGAGCCCAGCGACAAAGTACCACTTCATCTTCTTCTTCCACTACTGCAGAGTGCAGATCCACGCAGCGAGACTCGGGAAAACCGCCGTTTAGTAGCAACACAACTTGCATGTGCTTTGGCGCGTGTCCCCGTCAAACTTGACACTTGTCAATTTATTTTAACAGTTTGTTCCAAATTTACCCCTTCAAGTCGGTACACTTCTACAGTAAAACAAATTCTTCCTAAACATATCATTAGAGTTGTAGTATTACGTATGAAAATAATTATTAAAAAATTTAATCCACCGTATTGTAAATTTTTTTTACTTAAATAAGACTCTCTTATAAAAATATCTATAAGAATATGTATGTATAGCTTATATATTGATAGTGTAAAAGTGTCTACATTAAAAAAATCTAAAAAAAAAATAGTTATTTTAAAAAATATCCTAATATGGCGTGTTTTGATTTCTCGACTGGTGAGTAGAAGCAGCTTAATTAAGTTAATCTTGTCACGAATTAAATTTGAAGGCAAAGATTTGCTTGGCTGTAATACGAAATGTTACTTCAAGAATGACTAGAGTGGCGGAAAGCCTCAATTTAACAAATGGAGAGGAAAAGAGTCAAATGTATCCAAACTTAAGCTCAACTCAAATTAGTTCAATGGCTTTTGTAGATATACTTAATTTATCTCTTATTTTAACTCTGATATATTTATACTGAGAGAAAAGAAGTTTCAAGCATGCATATAATTAACAATAAAAAATACATGCAGAGACAGTTAAAAATCTTGGTTTGATTTGATTAGAAGAGAGAATATGGAAGAAGCAGAGAATGAGATGGTGGAAGAAGAATGTGAAGAAAACAATAATGGTGCATCGAGTAACTCAGTACATGGGCTGCCAAATACATCTCTAGCTGAGCTAAACATGTTGCTTGTGTTGCTTTCGTTATTCTACTTTTCAAGCGATGATCAGTGCATAGAATGTGATAATGAGAAGAGCCAAGTACAGAAGACAAAAGATGAGGTTGCTGTAAGTAGATCAAGAAGAACATGCAACGCAAGATTGCAAAGCAAGAAACGAGAGAAACATGACTCTAAGCTTGGGAGGAAACCAATCTCATCAAGATTTCAAACCACCGTAAAGACTCCAGGCATGGAAGAAAAATGTGAAGTGTTTGTCTCCATTAGATCATGATCTGCAACTAATGTATATATGTAACATTTTTTCTTAGTTTTTCTGATTACATCAAGTTTATCGAATTTTATTATTTGTCCATATTAAAATTACAGATCGGTAGAGATGTTTAAAAACCAGACTAATTTAAAACAGGAAAAAATTGTTTATGATAAAAAAAAAATGAAATAAACTGATAAATTAAAATATTAATGAGATTGAAATTGTTTGTAAATTCAATTTTAAGTGCGTGTTTAGTTCATTTTATTTTGGAAAGTTAATCGTTATTTTTGTCAATTTCCTAGAAAGAGATTCCAAGCATAAACTAATTGCATGTTTAATTTCATTTTTTTATGAAAAAATAATCATTTAATTATTAGAGTTTTTAAGAGATTTAAAAAAAAATCCGATTATTAAATGCAAATACGATTTCTTGACGAGGATTGGAAGGGGTACCCAATAAATCTGCAATGGATATTCCACCGATGATAAAAATGCTTTCTTCACTCTGCAGAAATGCATGCAGATATGTCCTTGCATTGTTTTCCACAACATTTATTGTCATAGAAGATGAATAAGAAGCTAAAGCTAGATCATGTTCAGAAGGAAAAACAAATGTGATGCAAGGGAATTAATTTGTACACGCTAACTCAAGTGCTTCCTAGCTCATTGAAGAGATTGAAAAACAAGAAAATAACCCTAAGTTATCATCTTTGCATCCCCTTGCCTAAAAGAAAACAACAGGCAATCAATTATCACATGGATGCCAATCTTCAGTCTGATATTCTGATCTCCACTCCTAAAATGTCCTTCACCACCTCATATGTTACAAAGGCAATTGCTATGGATGGGACCACCTGCATGAGATCAAGAGCTCAAGTTAAAGGAAGATCAATGCCATTTAAAAATAATTTTGAATAAATATTAAAAAGATTCATATCACAATTGCTAAAGTATATGGGAACTGAGATAATTGCTAAACACCAACCATCAGTGGAGTTATTAAACTACATAAAAAGAACATTTCCAGTTGATTGCTTTACACGGAGGCTGCTATGCAAAGTGCACTGATTTGCATGGTTCCAGACAACAACTTACATAATTCCAACATGAAACCATGTTTTTATGACCACTGCATAAAATGAGGGATTTTTAAACAATACTATGGCTTATGACTCATCAGATTTGTTTAAACACCACATAAAATTGAGACAACACCAGACAAGGGTAATAATAATAACAGCCTAATCTAGCATGTTTTATTGGTGGTTGATCATGCATTTCATTAAGCTGAGCGGCGGGAATAGTAAATAATTTAAGTTCAAAATATCAAATGTTTGACTCCGACCACAGACACTTGAGTCTTGCAATAACTCATTGAAAAGCAGACTTTGTTCAAATCAGGTAGAAGCTTGTTAAGTTCACAGCTTTTTTTATCAGAGAAGTAACATCAACAGAGTATGATGGAGGGATTGCACACAGGAATCATCCAGGTGACACGATGCATACACACTTTTTTAGGTGTTTCATAGATATAGTAAATTAATAATATCTTCTTCAAAAGAAGGAAGGAAAACCTTACTTGCTTAATAGATGCATGTTTATGCAGATATGGTTTGCCCACATTTTTTCAGAACAGAACATATAAATCATGAGTATTAGATGAAGACTGACCTTTACAGAATTTGGCACCAGACCCTTATATAATGCGCCAAATCCCTCATGCCGAACAGTTTTCCTAAAAGCATCAATCATGCCAGTGTATTCAAGCGGTACCTTCCCTCTTCCATCACCAGCAACAACAGACGCAGCATGGTTCCAACCCACCATCTGCATTCTTCGACGAATGACATCAAGAGGGTAAGCAACAGTTTGTCCAATAGTTCCAGCTGCGGCACCACAAGCCAGGCGAGTTATCACACTCAACTCAGAATCTTGAACTAGACCAAATGAATTAGATTTAATTAACCAATCTTTCAAAGATTCATACACAGCAAAGTTGAGACCCACATAAGGAATCTGAAAAACAGGAAAAAAATAAAGAGTAAGAGAATATAATATTAAGTCAATAAGTTCGATGACAGCACCCAAAAAGAAAGCTTCCATTCAAAATTAGAGTGAGAACTTTAGTTAGTTGAATATGATTACGAAGCAAGAAGAGAATATTTAAGAGTTACTGTTCACACCTCTAAACTTTTAGGAGATGGGAGAGAGGGAAGAGGTAGTAAATTAGTACTGCTGGGATATTAGTTAATAGTTACTTAGTTAGAGGGAGGGAGGGAATGATATGATTAAATAGAACTATATGAGTGACAGGATGGGTATTCATTTTGTAAGATATTATTTATAAATTGAGCTTTTGCTCTTTGTGAAAGGAGAGATCCCTTGTGAAGGTGGAGCCCCTAGAGAAGTGATTTCTCTCCTTTGTTCTGTTCATTTTCATTCTATCAATAAAATCTTTCTTTTATTTTGCCCCAATTCTTTTCTGGGGTTGTAACCAAACTTGAGCACTTTACTGAAGCATGACTTGAGATTTTACTGTCTTCTGTACCAAGCTATTTTCCACCTATAACCTACCATAACCAGGTAAAACCTTGTCACCATACCCCAGTAGTAGTACTAATTATTAGAATTCACTATGAATTGTGTCAAGAGCATTGAAGAATGGTATGTTTTTATGTAAAGAAATTGTTCTATGAAGCATTTAGTGAGTTTAGGTGCAGCCTTATGATCAATCCTACAGCCACATGTTGATCCTATGTTCTGCACAACTTACTGAATAGATGCTATCTATCTACAGATAATAACCAGAAATATCTCACTAAGACCTTAACCCATATCTATAAGAAGCAATGATATTAAACTGTTCCCTAAGGAGGGTAGACATTGACTAGCACTCAACAAATTCAAAGTCTTAGAGCTTCATAGTTTCTCCCTCTCCCCCAACTGCAGCCTGCAGGTCCTACCTTGTTACTATCAAATGCAATGTGAAATTCCCATAAAGCCAATAGTGAAAGAATGATGTTAGAATTTTTTGTAAGAGTCTTCATGATTATGACCAAATCATCAACTTCCTAAAACGAATTTCTAGAAACATTACTCACAACTCCAATGACTGAAGGAAGCCAGCCCTTATATAAAGCACGTGGACCTTCTTCCCTGAGTACAGTTGACAGAGCATGAAACATTCCTCTGTACTGGTAAGGGGACTTCTCTGTCTGCAAATACAAGGAAAAGCAAACTTACTGTTATATTAAGACAACAAAAAACATTGTGACTTAATACAAATTTTCTTTCCACTTAATTTTGTAGCTATAAGAAGTATCTTAATTTTATGCATTGCAGCTACCTTTCTGACCAAAAACAAGGATTTAGTAAAAAGGTAATTGAAAGGGAAAAAAAATATATACCTGTACAGTTATTCTGCCTCGAACCATGTCCATTGGATAAGTTGCAGACATGGCAATTATTCCTGCACATGCTCCAGCCCCAAGACGTAAAAGAGGAGTCAGCTGAGCATCCTCTGCCGAAATTACAAGGAAAAAAACATTTAGATAAAGGGATTTTTTTTATTGGAGAACAGCGCCTGAGGAACTGTGAGTAAGTTTTTTTTTTTTCTTTCAGAACAGTGATTTCCCCAAAAATTATGAAAGATCCAAAACAAGCTACTGAACCAGCAATCCTCCCTCAACAACCATAGGGAAAAATAATAAACATGGCATACCATTTCCAGTTTGCTTCTGATACAGACGCAGTATACCTCTGCCAGAAAAGAACATTCAGTTAAAAAGAGGAGAAAGAGATACATTTATAAAAATTGAAACTACTGTGACAAAGGAGAGGCACTGCTTAAAGAAAACTGTTTTGAAAAAATAAAATAAAAAATATTGTAAAATCCCATCATTACAAGTTTATCAGCATAAAAGTGCAGTACATCATTGTATATCTAAAGGAAAGCTTACTTGGAAGCTTGCTCATAACTGAAGAACTTCACTGCAGAATTTGGGACAATTCGAGCACAATTAGTACCATTCCCTTTGAACAGCCCACGAAAACCTTCAGTTCTCCATATATATTTTAGACCTTGAACTGTTCCATTGTATTTTATGTTGTGTGGATTCTGAACCTGTAAATGGCAAAGGCACATCACATCACACATATGATATTGATACATCCAAGCACAAAAGATTGAAAGAACCAACAAAAAAGGTAGCTTGTCAGATGCACATTTTTTTTTATCACAAGTAAGAATAATGATAGCTAAGTTAAACAACTAAATGGATTAACCTGTAGCAAAATCTTCAACCGTTCCAGTGGAGCGACTGCTGTTCGTGATCTGCATATATACCGAAAAAGGTTCAAGTCAATTAAAACTCTAACATAACACAAAAAGGATGTTGAAATTATCATTAAGAAATAGTTTCCAGGAAAATTGGATTAGGTTGGCATAAGCACATAACGGTACCAATGAAGTCCAAATTAGACAGTAACAGAATGCTAGTATTAAGGCATATATATATTACTAAAACAAAATTAGTGAGTTTTAAAGGCACAAAGGAACACACTGAATTCATTCCACCAATGGAAACAGATTTGAATAATTTGGCTCTCCCCAAAATTGGCGTGGTTCTAACTTCTAGCAATTGATCTAATCCAAGTAAAGGGAGATTAACAGAAACCTACTTTTGCAACTTCCCAAGTGAACAGTAGAAGTCATATTCAATTAAATAAAATAAAAAAAGAGAGAGATTTCGCGAAACAGAATAACAAGTTCTTCATTGCTCCCAGGTAGTGAAACATCAAAGTTTAATTATTAATATTAATCTAGCAGGGTTCTACCCTCACTCGGCGTCGAAATTTCCGGAAACACTAATATTGAAAAATAACAACTGGTTCTGATGAATGAATTTATTTTGAAAGAGATTGATTGAAGAAGCAATGAATCAACGCATATATATATATGTATGTATGTATGTATATGGAGGTGTTCGTGCGAGTGAGTGTGTTTACGAAAAGTAGAAAAGAAAAGAAGCAATTGAGGAGAAATGGAACTGACACTCCTCCGGCGACTCCGCCAGCGACGAGGGACTTGCAGATGCTGCTAAAGGCATAGGTGGGAGCCTTGACGCCTTCAGTGGCAAGCTTGGCTTCCTCAGCCAAATTCACGACCTTCGTCTCCGAAGCCATGGAAACCCTAGCTGAACCCGACCTTGTTTGTGTTTTTGAAGGAGAAAAAAAAAAAAGAGAGAGAACGGCGCGAGAAGTTGAGATCTCGGGTTGCCGGCGAATTTACGGCAGAGAAATGATCATATTTTCTGGATGAGCAGAGAGAGACACCAGCTTCAAACAAGGTCAGCACAGTGACGGCGCCCGTTTCATATACTTATATTCTATGCATACGTGGACACTGTCCATCCCCTCCCAACTCAAATTAAAATCAATTTTCTCTTACTTTTAGTATGTCTTTTTGGTACATGTCACCAATATATTACTTCTTAATTATATTTAGAATTTGCAAATTTAATTTTTAGAAAATTCAAACATCATATCAACTTCTAATTTTATTTATTTATTTATTTTTAATTATTATAATTTTTGTTCACTTTTTACCTCTCGTCTTCTATCATTCTCCTGCAGTTTCTAATACAAAACTAACTAAACCAACTACTAGCAGTTATTTTCTACATAACTGTCATCTTGGAATTTCTAATACAAAACTGATTTCTAAAGCAGTTATTTTCTACACAGTAGAAGCAAGATATTCAATTTAAATGGAAGCAGGAAAGTAGCACTTCACCTACAAAGAAATAGTATAATAGATATAAACAAAACTCTCTTCGTAATAATGCTTTTGCAGAAATTTATTAATAAACTCCAAAAAAAAATATTCTTCTCATTCATTTTTTACTCATAAAAAAAATCTTGTATCATTCTCCAAATGAACGAAACACTTGTGAATACATCAGAGTTGAAAACAGCTTGGAAATAAATAAATAAATAAATAAACGATAAGCAGAATAGGATGTGACACAGGGGATATCCTCTGCCACACTTCCAGAAAGACCAATAGCCAACTATATAAAAACACATTTTTTATATATTTGTTTTTTCTCCTTTTATGTTTCAGAGTAAACATCATCCATCCTTGCATAAAATTCAATAAGTGGATGTGATTTATCGGCAAAACCCACAAGGTGCGAGAGGAAAATGACATCGTTTTCGTAATTTAAAATTCAATAATTATATTTTTTAACAGAGAACGACAAATCCATTTTTTTTTTTTTTACTTTTCACTTAGTTTGAAGATGAGTTTTTAAAACATTGGAAAGAACTCAAAAGTTTTAATTAGTGAAATTGAAATTTAAAGAACCAAATTTACATAATCACGATACTTGAATAATTAAAAATGTAATTAAGTATGTGATGATAGGATGACTTTTTATTTAATATCCGTGTAAAAATATTTTATACGCACAGCTTATAAACGAAACAAGGAGCAAATAATAGAGGTGTTTGCAGTACGGTTTGATTTGATTTTTGGATAAAAAGTGGTTCGAACCAAATTTAAAATAAAGTCGCGGTTCGATTTGGTTCGATTTTAACATAACATAAAATCAAAACCAAACCAAACCAATTTTTTGCGGTTTAATTCAGTTCGGTTTCGCGGTTTTTTTTTTAATCTATTATCATAGTTTAATTTTTTTAATTAAACTCACATAACTATTATTTTATATTATTTTTTTTATTAAATTTTGATTTACATATTTTAGTTTAAAAAATATTATTTTTACTTCTATTTAACATTATTATAAAATGATATTACTAACTTTTTTTTTAACATAATAATAAATCATGTTTCACTTTATATTTAATTTAATATTATTTAGTAATATCAATATATCTTTTTGTAATATATGAAAGTATTTGTCATAATATATTACAAATTTATTATTAAAAAATATATACTATAAATCACATATTATGATCATAAAAAATTAAAATATTGTTAGTTAGATAATATTAAATATCTAAAAGTAAATTAATATAATTATAGAATGTGATTTGGTTCGGTTTAGTTCGATTTTTTATAATAAAATCCAAAAATCGAATCAAACCGTAAAAAATATGCGATTTTAGAAATTTTTGGTCCATGCGGTTTTTCGGTTTAATCGATTTTCGATTTTTTTAGACGATTTCGCGGTTTAGTTTGGTTTGATTCGGTTTATGAACACCCCTAGCAAATGATGGGTAAAATATTTACATTCTGTGCAAGAAGCCGTTTATAGAGGTGCAATAAGCAACACTCCAACATGATAGACATCAACAAGGCAATATCTAAATCGATTTTCGGTTTTTTTAGGCGGTTTTGCGGTTTAGTTCGATTTGATTCGATTTATAAACATCCCTAACAAATGATGGGTAAAATATTTACATTCTGTGCAAGAAGCCGTTTATAGAGGTACAATAAGCAACACTCCAACATGATAGACATCAACAAGACAATATCTAAAACCATGCCCAATGTTCCCTTTTTGGGCGAGGCAAACCTTTTTTGACTCAGTTGCATCCATATCCAACTAGATAAATCCAAATAGGTGTTAATATTAATCTAATCTAATACTAACATCAAAAGAATAGGCTTAATTTTATTTTATATCTCATTATAATTAAGTGTTAAATTTGATTTTCAAGTAAGTTTTAAAAAGTTTCAAAATTTCATCATTAAATTCTTTAAAATAATATAATATAATTTTTTTTGTCAGTTTGACAAACAAATTAGCATATGATAGAGTTAATGTTGTTAATCAAATTGACAAGAAATAATTAAATTTGATCATTTTTAAAAACTTAAAAACTAAATTATTTTTTTTTTAAATTTGAAGATCAAATTTAACACTTAAATCTAACTTAAAGACTAAAATTAAAATTAAATCAAAAAAATACTATTCTTATTAAAATAGAGAGACTAGGTGACTTTTGTTTTGCAAAAATACTTTTTGTTTTCATTTTCTATTTGTATTTTTTAAAAATAGTTTTCATTTTCATTTTTTTAAAGATTTAGATATCGTGTTTGGTTTAGTTAATTTATAATTTTAAAAAATAAAAATATTACAATTTTATCATTTTAGACTTTCAAATGAACAGAAAACAAGAAAAAATAATCTATTACTTTCAAAATTAGATTTATTTTTTAAAATATTGTTTTATAAAATATTTTTCAAATTTTTACAAAACATATTTTTACACTTATTTTTTTGTTTTATTTGAAAATAGAAATAAAAATAGAAAATATTTGAATCAAACGTGACTAGCATTCAAGTAGTGTTTTAAAATTCAATCTAACTTGACTAATCGGACCGAGTTGGGTTATATATTAAATTGCTTGTGCGATCAACCCATTTAAACTTGGTGTAAATCGGTTTACACAATTGATTTTTAACAAATCCAATGATTCAATAGGGGTAAAAGTTACAATTTGACAAAAGTAGGATTTAAATCCAAACCAATATATTCTCCAAAGGAAAAAAGGAAACAACAACCACTTAGCCAACACAATGCTTTGTTATATTTGGGAAAAGTTTATATATATATATATATATATATATATATATATATATATATTAATATTTCATATAAATTTTTTGTTCTTTGTATAAATAAAAAAATTAATAATAAGAGATGTTAAAAAATAAAAAAATAAAAAGTAATTTAAATAACTTTTAAAAATATTAAAGATTATCAAAATAAATTTTTACAAATTAAAAATTTGTATATAATAAATATATTTTTTTTCAATATAAATTGGGTTACCCAGTGATACATATCTTAATCCTTAATCGGTTCAAGTACCATTTCGTTTTAAAATATGTTTAATTGTTTGTGATCATGCAACGAAATTTTGAAAACTAACATGTGAGCATTTATAATAAGTTATTTGTCAAGTATTATATAAGGGAAATATGATACTTGCCAAACACTTGTCGTTATGAGATAATAAATATGTGTTGCTTGGAAAACATGATGTTTACTTAAGCATAAAAATAATAAAAAAAACATATTATGTTTTGTTCTTTAATAAAACTTTTTTTTATACAATCAAGCCAACTTGTTAAACTTTTCTTACATTAATTGTTGAAAGTTTTATAATTTTTTACACTAGCTATTTTTATGTTATATTTTTTTTAAGCCGTTGAACTATTTTTTTTATTATGAAAGTTGTTGCTATAATTAATTTTAATTGAACTAAAATATTTACTAACTGTTGAACTAATATTTAATAGTCGTTTAACGTTTTTTTTATATATAAATAGGATACATTTTAATAATTTTTTTACACAACTAGAAATTTTCAAATTTCTCTCATTTTCACTTTAAAAAATTCTTAGCTTATTTTATTTGTTTTTATTCAATGGATTTAATTCAAAATCTATTCCGTGGTTTAACTATATGTCAAATATTTTCTCATTTTAATTATGTATATATATATTTTTTATATGAGATTAAATATATTTTATCATTTTAAATAAATATATTTTAGTTATATGTATATTTTTTTATTGCGCCAAAAAATATTTTACATACTTCTAGTTTGTAAAAATAAATTATTAAAAATTTATAATGATTCTTCTAAAAAAAAAAATTTAAATTTGTTTTTAAAATTTATTAAAAATAATTTTTAAAAAGTTACGTCCGATAAAAATTAATAATACATAAATTGGTTAGAGTAAAAATAAATGATATATACTTACTAGAAACAACTCAAATTAATTGTTCCATTATGGATACTCACATGATTGAGCAAGATGGGATGCAACACACAACCTCAAGGATCTGGTTTTTACCTTATTGCAAGACTATCAATTTTACATAGCAGCAAAAATTGGCACAACTTTATGGAGTATTTGGAAGAGCCGCAACACCAAAATCTGGAATGATGAACACTTGAACCCTTCTGTGGCTTTCTGATTGACACAACAGCAACAAGCGGAATGGAGAAATGCAAGACATACACAACCGATGGACACTACATCAGCAGCAGCATCTGCACAAATTCATTGGACCTCTCCGAATATGCATTAGAGATCATCAAGGTTCCTTCATGCAGGCACGCACAACAACTTTCAACGGGATCCCAATTCCACAAGAAGCTGAAGCATATGTTATACAACAAGTCATTTCTTGGACCCAGCAGCTTAACCTTAATCACATTGAATTCAAACTTGGCGGCAAAGATGTAACATATAATTTTAACTCCGAAGTAACAGGCAACACCAAGTATCATGCTATTTTAAATAGGTGCAAAATTAGTTACTTAGCTAGCACAAACTCCATGGTAAGTTTTGTAAAGATTCAAGTTAATCAGATAGTCTATCATTTAGCGGGGATTTTTAGATTATTTTCTATCTCTCATATTTTTAACTACATTTCTATTTGTATACTTTCACAAAATGAATGAAATGATGTAATTTTATTTCCTAAAAGAAAGAATAATTTATTCATAATTATCTTTCTAAGCTCTTGAGAGAGAAAAAAAATCAGTTAATCAAAATCAAAACATGCGCTAAATAAAGACTGATTTTATTTATTTATTGATGAATCTCAACTTAAAAGACTTGATTTGAGAACTCCCAAATCATGAAAAGTGTGCTCGGACAGAGTTAGGTTATTCAAGCTGAAAAAACCTACAATAAAAACAAAAAGGAAAAGAAAAATAGGGGTTAGCTAGGTTATTTTATTTATCCGGTGAGATTTTTCATGGGCTCGTTTTTTATTTACTTTAATATATTCGTCAAACTTGTGTTAGATGTGGCAATTATAAATTTGTATTCGGTCCACCGTCCAAGTTCAATATTACTTAGAAAACTATATTTTGGATCCATATGATGAATGAGTTTATTATAAAACACGTAATATTTTATTTACTAAGTTATTAATAGTTAAATTTTATTAGTTTTAATATTGTAAATTTTAATAGATGAAGCATTTAAATTAGGGTATTGTTTAAAATATACAATTAGTAGATGACTACCGTTGGCATAATTAATTTGCGTGAGATAGCTATATTAGGTTTGAATAGATGCTCAATTTTAAAATATTATATATTTTAATAAATAAAGTATTATATTAATAATAAAATATAAAGTATTATAAAAGAAAGAGAGTATTAGGAGATGTATTAACAGCCAAGGGGTGAAGAATAAATTTATAATATGAGATTAAATTATCCCTTTCATAATTTGTATTTTTCCAAAATACTAAATACTCAAAAAAATATATTTAAATTTATCTAAAATATTTTATAGGAATCTCATTCATTATAATAATAATCGTATACTTCCACTAAAACTACAGCAAAATAATTTTTTAGTTCTGAATTCAGATAACCTGTCTATGTTTTGGAATGTTGTGGCCGGGATATGAATTAGACAAACTAAACTTTAATTGCAATAAATGACACAAACAAATGTTTGACAATTAGTAACATTTACCTTTACCTAATTAAAATCTAGTCAAACAAAGACCTATTTGATTAGACGTGATATTCTTCTCTTCTTTAATTTTTATTGATGGTAGCTAGCTTCACATATATAATCATTTTTTAACTGTAAGGGAACGTTTAAGTTACTTGATGCCTCAATAAGAATATATATTTGAACTCTATAAATAAATTAAGATGAATTTTCACTTTTACTCTCATCAAATGAAATTTCAAGGTCTGTTTCCTCATCAAAAGATTTTCATTTTCTAATGCAACCGCTTAAAAATTGCCAAATGGCAGTGTATTAATTCATAACCGTAATTAACCCAGTAATCTTTCTTTCAGAATTCATAATAATTTGATGCGCACTCGTGACTCGACTTCTCGTAAAAAAACATTAGCACCTAGTTTGAATCTTAAAAAGAAGAAGACTAATGCTACTAAATAAAAAGATATTAAAAAAAATAAGGATTTGATTTTTAAAGTTATTAAATTGTTTTTTTTATATATTGTGTTAATTAATTGTTTACCATTACAGATTGCCGCTTCAGAATTCAAATAGTCAATAGCATTTTAAATTTACTGTACAAGAGTAATTAAAGAATTGACTCAGCGCCGCTAAGGTTAACAGAGCTCCGGTCGGACCCATGCTCCAACTGGGTTTAAGTTCAGTTGCTTTTTTAAAAGAGTTCAATTTTTTACTTTGTCACTTCAAAATTTACTGTGTTACTTTGTCACAGTTTTTTCTTCTTTTTGAAAAAGAGTTTGTAAAAAAATATATATATATACACTCCAATAAATAACAAAACCAAAAGCTAGGTTTAAAAAACTAGAGTATGTCATAAGACCACGGAGTATCTTGGCCAAAAGTAAGACCACGACGTAGTAGTAATCTCCATTGCTTATTTAGTATTTGTAAACTTACAAATATTTTTAACTATTTAAATTAGGTGTTTTTTTTATTATGTAAATATCCTAATTCAATTGGTTAAGTTGGATGTATAAATATTATAAATCGACATTAATTATAAAATTTATATATTTTGTTTAATAATTTTTTATACAATAATTAAAAATAACATTTATATTTTTGGAGATTAGGAAAATAATTTTTAATTTAAAGGATTAAAACAAAACAAAAATTATATATTTAAAAGACTAACAAGACATGTTTAAGCCCCGTAAGCAGGAATAGGTATCACAATAAGAAAAAACACAACAAATATACTAATTTTGAATTAATTAATAAAGATTCAATCTAAAAAGTATTTCCACTGATAATTTTTTTCTTCTAAAAAGTACTTCATAGTTTTTAGTACAACTAATATAGAAAATATTTTTAATTTATTTTTAAAAAAAATAAGTATACACAATGTAAAATACTTTAATTAAACCTTAAAATACGCATTTTATTTTTATTAGTTTAAATTATATTTTATAATATAAATATTTATAACTAATAGTCTTGAAAATACATTTTTTATATTTATTTTAGGTATTAATTTTTTTTATAATAATTACTTTTATTTAGTATAATATTTTTTTAAACAAATGAATCTTATAAATATGAAAAGTCATATATTTAATCAAGATGTAATAAATATGTTATATTTAGTTTGTTTGTTTTTTTTTACCACCACCAAATCAGATACTCTTCATCTGTAGAATTGTGAATGCAAATATGACAAGATAAAATTATAAGTGATGGGTAGTAAAATTTATTTTGCGTGTGCTTGTGGGTGCATACATTATTAATTAAAGCATGCAGAAATGAACGAATGTCTAATCCAGTATATCTTTCTGAATAAATTGAAATTTAGTTTATGATCTGTAGCTTAAAAAGTGACTACAATGTTTAGGGTTTGCATTGGACACATGCAACTATTCTGGTCGGCACACTCAGAAGAATCATGAGTCATTAGTGGGTGAACACACACGCAAGAACCATTGGAAGTGCTTCTATTTCTATATATTGATTTGTTTTATTTTATCTTTTTTTCCGGTCCTAAATTAAAGCTGGGAACGTTTTTCATGTGAGGAAATGTATTAAGTGCCTTTTTGTTTCAGTCCCTTTCCAATTAGCTAAAACGAAAGAGAAGCTAGCACTGTGCAGATTTCGAGATTGGATATTTGATATAAACATACCTTCATGTGTATTCTAAATCTACAACCTAAGATAGTCCTCTTCACTATATTATAATTTTGTCAGAATATTTAATTCTTCTTATTTTCGTAATTATTAGTATTAAAAAAATAATCTGTTCCTTCAATAAATCGAAACATATTTTTTTAATAAATATTAAAAAAAAAACGTAAATATGTTTTTAAATTTTTTTTAAAAAAATTTCAAATATCATAAAATATGTTTTTAGTTATTCTATAAATTTTTAAATAATGTGTTATCATTAGAATTTTATTATGATCATGTTATAAATTAACACATTTGAAGAATGTTTGAAGAACTTAAAAAAATTTTAAAAAAAATTGAAGGACTAAAATTTTTTTAGTCATTTAAAGGATAAAAATGTATTTAAGTAAAAAATAATATAATTAAAAAAGAGGAGAAAAAAAATTAAAATTTATATTGTCAGTGTCCTCGATTAATAAATCTCTATATTTCATATATCCTATCTTATTGTAATGCTCATTTATTTTTTTATGACAATTATTTTTTTTTATGATAACACTCCTTTAAGATCATTAAATGTATAACAATATCATAAATTAATGTCTTCAATAAAAATAACACAAGATCTTTATATGAGACGAGATAACCAAATAATTGACACTTTTACCCACTTGATACTCCTGTACTGTCTCATAAATAAAAACCTAATATTGAAACAAAATAGATATTTACTGTTCAGAAACATTAGATCTTTGTGGTGCGGGGCCCACGTGCGACGTGACATTAATGGGTGGCGACCATTGATCCAACTCAAGCGCGAGGCTATTTTGGGCATTCCGATTAGGGGCAAAATCGTGAATCTGATAACGCATTCGTATATGGACTAACGCCTATATATTATTGTATCCCCAATGAGAATCTTCATTCCAGCATTCTCTATTCACTAGTAAAGTAATTACTCACTATCCTGCAGTTGCACCGCAACAAACCAAAGTGCCCAGTCACATAGATAAACATTTTCATTTCTAATTTCTACCTAGGACCTACTACTACTTGGTTGTTTTTGTTTCTCTCTCACTCTCCGACTCCAACTTCCATTCAAGTCGGCGAACCCAACAACAACAACTGTACCTCCCTTTCCCTTCAGATCCCCCAGGTACTTTTCAACTTTGGTTTCACATATGCAAATTTTTTTTTTTTCTTAACTCCGATTGCTTCTGTTTTTTTTCTCAGCCATGTAGTTGTCGTACACCCAGATGAATCTTCCATTTTTTAATTTCTGTTGTTCGTTGACTTTTCTTTCTTTCACTTCTTTTGATAGTATAGTAAATAGTAATATCCTAAGTAACCAGTGATTTTTTTTCTTTAACTCTGGTTCTTAGTTGTCATCGCGTTCCAGTCTTTTCCGTTGGTTTTTATTCCAAAACCTCATCTTTACTGGGACCACTTTCTGTTCTAGTTCTCGTTCTATTCTTTTTGGATTACTTTTTGGGTCCTTTGACTTCGCTTCTTGTGTATTTCGTGTTTTTTTAATTTCAAAGCTTCCTTAGTGTTAGTGTTAGTGTAGTAGTAACTTTTTTTTAACCTTAGTATTGGAGTAACCTTTTTATATTGTATTTAAACTTCTGTTGTCGAAATTTCTGGCTACTTTCGATATGAATTAATTAGATTTAGCTTTTGAATATTTCTCATGTTAGATTGTTCTATCCATAACATAATAACTGATAAGGATAGTAAAACAAATATCAAGGCTTAGAATTTTCATTGTTACTGTATTTCTTTCCATCTTTTTTCATCAATTTCTAATTCGGTTATTTTACTTAACTTTCTCTCACCATCGTCTCCATAATTTTGAAGTTTTCCCTTTGTTTTCATGTTTCTGAAGATTCAATGCACGCGATTAAAAAAAAAAACACGCGCATAAGATTTCCGACTTTTTCTACTCATGAGCAATAATGTTTGTCCTTTTCTGCGTTACCACTCTGTCTGAATTGAGTATTCCCCCATCTCCCTTTCAAAATTAGGAACGGTTTTATTTTATGGATATTTTACTACTAAAAACAAGAAAACACTACTCACCCAATGTTTGTGCTGTTCTTATTATAATAGTGTTGCAGCAGTTGAAGGGCCGTGAGGATGCTAGAGAAAGTGGAGGAGTTAAACATGGATAAAGTTATAGAAGAGTTTGAGTTATTGACAAGGGATGCAGAAAGGGTTCAGAGGGAAACACTGAAGAGGATTTTGGAGGATAACGCATCAGCAGAGTATTTGCTGAGTTTGGGTCTCAATGGAAGAACTGACCCAGAGAGTTTCAAGGCCTGTGTTCCACTGGCCACCCACAAAGAATTGGAACCATATATCTACAGAATTATTGATGGTGATACTTCTCCTATTCTCACTGGAAAACCCATCACAACCATGTCTTTAAGGTGCAGTTTTTATTTTATTTCTTTATTCATTCATCTTAGTAGTTGATTTGGAACAATTGCGCTTGAGTGAGAAGTTTTTGAATGATATTCCTGCAGTTCTGGCACTACCCAGGGGAAGCCAAAATATGTACCTTGGAATGATGAATTGTATGAAACCACAATGCAGATATACCAGACCTCTTTTGCCTTTAGAAACAGGTTCTGGCATTTCACTTCTTACCCTCTTTTAGTACCTTTTTTAGTTTGATTTCTATGCACCATTCAGATTTTTACATTGTCAACCGATCAAAAATTATCTCAGGTTATAAAAGTCACTTGAAACACTGGTCGTTAACTGAGTCAAACAGCGTCATGTGATCCATCTAGCCGATCTCACCTACTAGGATAAGACTTTGTTGCTGTTATATTGTAAAAAGCCAGCATAATTATCATACATACCAATCTGTAATTGGATGAAAGTGTAAACAATCTTTGTTAAATTCTTTTTTTTTGTTCAAAGCACAATTGTTATATATTCTCCCTTCTGACATAATTCCATTCCTGCAGGGAGTTTCCTATAAAAAATGGGAAGGCTTTAAGCTTCATATACGGTAGCAAACAGTTCAAAACAAAGGGGGGTTTGGCAGCTAGAACTGCCACAAGCAATGTGTTTGGTAATGCTGGTTACAAGTGTGCAATGAGGGCACTCCACTCCCAATGCTGCAGCCCAGATGAAGTGATATTTGGTCCTGATTTTTTCCAATCATTGTACTGCCATCTGTTGTGTGGTCTGATTTTCCGGGAGGAAGTTCAGTTTGTGTCTTCCACATTTGCACATAGCATTGTCCATGCTTTTAGAACCTTTGAACAAGTTTGGGAAGAGCTGTGCAACGATATCAGAGAAGGGGATCTCACCAGAAATGTCACTGTTCCTTCCATTCGAATGGCGATGTCTAAACTGCTCAAACCAAACCCTGAATTAGCTAACGTGATCCACAAAAAATGCACGGGGTTGAGCAACTGGTACGGGTTGATACCGGAGCTTTTTCCCAATGTAAAGTATATTTATGGCATCATGACTGGGTCAATGGAGCCTTATTTGAAAAAGTTGAGGCATTATGCTGGGGAGCTGCCTTTGTTGACTTCTGACTATGGTTCTTCTGAGGGATGGATAGCAGCAAATGTGAACCCACAACTTCCTCCTGAGTATGCCACTTACGCTGTGCTTCCTCACATTGGTTACTTTGAATTTATTCTTCTCTCAGAGCTTGAGAACACCAAGCCTGTGGGCCTGACTGAAGTCAAGGTTGGTGAAGAGTATGAAATTGTTATGACAAATCCAGCAGGTACTGAATTCTCGTCTGCTTAATTTTATTTTAGTTTAGTTTATGCTGTCTTTTTCCTTTGTGATAATGAATCGGGACAGAGGAGTAAGGAAGGACCACAGCTACTTCCTTCTTTTAACTTGCAAAATATGATTCTCTGAATACCCTTTAAATCCCTCCCTTCTCTTCTCCACCCCCTACCCTATTTAACACTTGTAATATTTCCTGTAGGATTCTTATATTTTTTTTCTAAAAAAGAGAAGAATTTATACAAAATCGACAAGGATAAATATAAATTAGGTAGGGGGTGGAGAAGAGAAGGGAGGGATGCCCTCATTCGTGGATTTTACCTTTTCAGGCCATTCACTTCACCCCCCGGGGTATATAAAAGTTCCTCAGTGAAACAAATTATAAGCCCCTTTTAGAGGCTTTTAATAGGGGTATAGTTTAATCCTAATAGGGGACATCACATTAATTATTTGACCTTCTCACACACGTGCTTTTATATTAGCTCGCTGGCTCAAGGGTACATATGTTGGCCTCATGCACGATGGGAGGGTTTGGTGGTCCTTTCTCATATCATATTCATACGCATCCACCCCTTTTGGTCACATGCATAAAACTTAAATATCTTTTTATTATTTTTATGGGATGGGGACGAAGTAAATGAAGTGGTGCTTAGTATGCCTGGTGATAATGACCTTCATGGAATTAACTTGGAGAAATTTCTTCCTAATGATTTATAAAGTTACATCATATACCTAATCAGAAGAATAATAAAATATATAGCATGCAGCAATTACATAATCCTGCAAGTTGCAAGTTAGACTTAGTCTTTTGGGTTTTTTCAACTATTCTTGGATTTACAAGTGTTTATTTCATGGAATTAGGTTGTATCTCGACCTTATCTGTATTGTCCTCATTAGTTTTGGATTGCATGACTTGTCTTATTTTTTTAAACACAATTATGAATATAGATAAGATTGATTCTATTCAACTTTGATTGAGTTGACTGTTGAGCCTAAAAAGTAAATATTTTATTTTATACGGAAATCTAGTTCATATAACCTTAAGTATATATAGTAGATTCGAATTAAATGTGCAGAATTTAGCAGAGTAGCATAAACGTACAAACAATATTGGTAAATAGCCTTTTTCTTTTCAGACAAAAGTGAAGAATATTCTAATATTTTGAAGTTGTGGGCTAAATTTCAGGTTTATACCGGTATAGATTGGGGGATGTGGTGAAGGTTATGGGATTCCACAATTCAACTCCAGAACTGAAGTTTATTCGAAGGAGCAGTCTTCTGCTGAACATTAACATTGACAAGAACACTGAGAAGGATTTACAGTTAGCTGTTGAAGCTGCAGCAAAGTTGTTACAAGAGGAGAAAGTGGAAGTAGTTGACTTCAGTAGCCATGTTGATTTATCGAAAGAACCAGGGCACTATGTGATATTCTGGGAAATCAGTGGAGAAACAGCAGGTGAAGAACTACTCCATGAATGCTGTAACTGTTTGGACAAGTCTTTTGTTGATGCAGGCTACACCAGTTCTCGCAAAGTGAACTGCATCGGTGCTCTCGAACTACGAGTTGTTCGGAAAGGAACATTCCAAAAGATTCTTGATCATTACCTAGGACTAGGAACCGCTGTTAGTCAGTACAAGACACCAAGATGTGTTGGTCCTACAAACACCAGAGTGTTGCAAATCTTGAGTGAAAATGCTGTCAACAGCTATCTCAGTACTGCTTTCAATTGAATAAATAAAATTTGGGAATAAAGTTCACTTTCTAGCTTGCATTCTTCTCTATCCAAGTATGTTTGTTTGGCTTTGCATGGTTTATTTATCATGCAGAAGATTCTCATAATCATCTCTGCAATACCTACAATACCTACAACACCATGATTGTCGGGCGTGAGGGTGAAATATCATGTCAATGTTTTGAACACAAAGATCTTAAATTTAAGAATCAAATTCTCCTTCATAATGATTGTATCATTGAAGATAAAAAAATTTCAATATTTGAATCTCATATAGTATTATAGGACCAATCAAAAGTGAATTAAACTACTCCTTCAGTGGACCTCTTCTCCCTCACAACGAAAAACAATAACCCTTGATTAGGTGTGATGAACAAATTGACTAAGACCATGTAGGAGGTGAATTAAACAATGTCTTCAATAGTCCCATGGCATTTAGGAATATCGACAATTGCTTAATCCTTAGCACAGCTGGCAGTGTATATCTCGCCCTAAAGATTGGAGTTGGAGAGGATAAGATATTGGAGACAAATTATCGTTCGTTGTGGTTGTGGGTGCTCGCTCATAACACTTGGCGATTCTCCATCATAAGCGTAGCTGTCAATAAGTAGGTGGAATCCTTGTCCTAATAAACACAGAATAATCTTGTTACTGTTCTCCATATATTCTATGTACCTTCTGGCAACTCCTCCTTTCTCAAGAAAACACAAAAGATTACTCGTTCCGTGACTTCTAGTATTAAAATGAAAAAATATAAAAAGAAATAATAATATGTATTTAATGCAGAGATGTTTTTTTCTCAAATAAAATGAAATTCAACATTACTGATAAAGAATCCTTCCTTAAGATGCTAAGTGCATTTTGGGTTGATGCAATTATAAAGGAAAATCTAAATTGGTAGTGGCTTAACCTTTCTTCCAAAATAACCGTATTCTGATGTATAATGCAAAAGCTTATATTGCCAACTTTTGAATTTTTCACATAATTTGATTGATCTGAGGACGCGGAACCAATCAGTCAAACACGCGCTACAACATTTTGGATTGTCATGTCTGTTGTATGTTGAGAATCTCGTACATTTTTAATTTCCAAATAAGCATGATTGCCAGATTTTATATATTTGAAACAACAAAGAGACCAGCAGGTTTCTGTGTGAGGGAAAGCATCTTGAGACCAATGTTTGAAAATCCAGCTTGTGAGTCTGATGAAAAAGCAGTTCCCATATGGGATTGTGGAAGCCTGTTATATTTGAGTGGGATATTTCTTTGAGCCAATTAATTTTGGTTGTGTTTTATACTTTATCTCTCTCTTTTTTTTAATCCATATGCATCAAAATTCAAATACATATTGAGATTAACAGCTGGCCTGGTGAGAATACTCTGAGTGATAAAGTAATTGAATCTTATGATGTTCCATTTAAGGTGAGATCGATATCTGCAGTGTACACTATATATATGTGTGTGAAATCTACCTCTCAAGGTGACCCACATTGAACTCAATTCCTTTGGGATGAAGACAAGTGTCTCTCTCACGGACAAAAATATGTGAGTTATATTATAAATTGGTTCACTTTGTGTTGTTGTCATCATGTGTGTGCATTAGGACAAACAAACAAACAAACTAGTAATTAGCATAATTTTGTTTAGTGAAGCAAGAATTGTTAGTGAAATTGGCATGTGGAAACCACCATTTGAATAGTGAGAAAGCATTCCAATGGTGTCGGCATACACGCACATGCCACTCTCAGCATTTCAAAACCTTAGCCCCACTTCCACGGCAAAATGCAATGAATTGAATAAAAATAGAATGAAAATATAAAAAAAATAATATTTGTCTATAGTTGTTGTTGAAGACATGTATATCCAGATCCAATTAAGGAATAAAGTAGATTTGGACCAGTCCCAAACTCACTACCTTATTGCCCTAGTATATGGGAATTACTTGCAAGTTGCAATGGTAGAGGCACACAAATCACGTAAAATATAAACGCCTTGAAAAATGAATCCTCGTTCTTTCACGTATCATCCAACCAAACAACGCTGTTAGTTAAATTAAGAAGGGATTAGTTCCTTGTAATATGGAGAATCAAGCTTTGAATCCTCATTTAGAGAGGAGTTTATATTTAGTGCATGTTCTCATCTAACTGTGTCTCAAGCATAGTCTTAGAATACAAGACATATTTTTTTTGGTGTTAGAATACAAGACATATTAATTTGGGTAAATGACAAAAGATATACGAACGAGGCCATTTTGGTTCTGGCGGGCCGCGTGCATGTATGTTTTTGCTTTGAGGCCCTTTTTTAGACCAAAAGCAAGTTACTTTAAGGCGCTTTTCAATGGAAACAAACAAAATGGTACCAGAACAGAACTGGAGGGAGTACATTAGAAAATCATGTTTAGAGATCTTTTTATTTGCCTTTTTAAACTATAATATAACTAATATTCTTCTTTTATGAAAACTTTTTTTTTTACTTTTTTATTATCTTTAGTATTCATTAAAGTATTCAACTTTAATATATTCTCTTCGATCGGTTTCCTTTTATTTGGTTATTTTGAAAGAGCACGTATTTTGCGAAAAATAAAATAAAAGAGCACATATCATGATATCAATATATTTTTTCATTAAAAAAATGATTTCTAAACATGACTATTACTTTTATTTCTCTCTTATTTATAATAATTGTGTAAAATATTTAAGAATTAATTAAAGACAAAAATATAATTACAATGATAATAATGAATGCCATCTTATATTTTCTTTCATAATATCACTTTTTTTTTTATGTGAAAGTGTACACGAAAAAAATAAAAGTGAAATAAATCTATATCCCTTAAACATGTGTTCAATCCCAAAAGTTCTGTATCTTATAATTTATTGTTTTCCCCGTGTCTCTGTCACATAATTTATATTGTTTTTGTAAGAGTATAATTTCCCACGAAGCAGGAATGAAAAAGTATTTATTTTATAGAATGTGGGTTGTATACGAATTTTGCAAAATATATTTTTATATTCAACATATTACCTATTTTATGATTATTTCTTCTTCTCCACCACTCTAAGAAAAGAAAAAAAATGATATCTAGTGCAAAATCAGTGACAGTCGTAATGTTGAAGTGTAATTCGCTCTTATGTTAACATTTGGTTGTCCTCGAGATTTGTTTCTTATTCAATTCAATATACAGGGAATTGGTCATGAGCTTCTTTTCCAAGGCTTTTGAAACTTTCTCGACTGAAAGAAATAGTTGTACTTGAAAATTATTTATATTTATTATCAAATTGAGAGCTGAGCAAAGCTTAACGAAGGTATCCAACTATATAGAATAGAATACTTATATAAAGAGAGGACCAAGCATGTTTGACATTGAAGTATTTTAGTTAATCAGTTAAACTAATGACTTTCTTTCATTGAAATGAACACTGATGCATCATATACGTAATAATATTATAAGACAACGAAACAATCAAATAATCTCTTATGTTTTACTAGTATTAAAAAAAACAGGTGTGTCATCAATGCTTAGAACAATTCAGCTAATTTTCAAGGCGACTTTGTATCCTGTCATCTATATATATATATATATATATATATCAACAAAATCCATGACAGCAGTACTAAACCACTAACTTTGTCAACAAAATCCGAAACGTTGTTGTTTGAGTTGTTTGTTAGAAACATCAAAATAATAATAAGCTCTAATTCTCTGTCGATAAGTTGTAGCTTCTATCTGCAATACACTCTATCATAAGAATATTTGTTCACACAAAATTAAATAATTTTGTTTTCCTATTTTGCCATTTGTTTCATGTCTGAAGAATAGATGTTCAAATACACACGACATTAAAATATATTACTTGCCCGAGACAATTAAGTCATATTTTGTTGGCTCTTGGCTGATTCAACGGATGTGGTGTGGCTACGTTGAGGAAGAACTAGTGTCCCTGTTGTTTTCTCTGTTCTGCTTCTTTTCTTATTTATGATGTATCAGAAAATATACTTTCAATATTAGTCTATATATATTCTCTACATAATTATTAAACTCTCTCTCTTCCATCTCTCTTATATAAGAGCAGATCACCAAAAAATAAAATATAATAGCAGTAAACAAATGCCAGGATTTAAAACTAATAATTTTTTTTTGCAAGGATTAAAATCACACATAATCATATCTACATGTTAAAATATTTTGCATGCATGCCATCATTTTTTGCATGAATTTTGAGAATACATCCATTAGCATCTTTCCAATAAAGTTCACTGTTTTTTTCTTTTTGTCTTTGTTCTTTTGTACCTGTATTTTACCCTGAGTTGTAACTGTCTGTTGTTAATTACTCATTCCTTTATTTATTTATTATAAATGTTGATTCACGTAATGTTTTACTTGATTTTTTTTTCTTAAAAAGAAGAGTTGTGTCAAACACAAAATTTGAGAAGTTTTTTAAAACTCAACCCGTTTAAATTGTATGTATAAAAGCAGAACCAATTTGCTTATGATAGTTAAATTTGACTGTTTATTATACTATCATATATTTTATTTAAAAGTATTTGCAAAAAGAAATCTTTAATAAATGAAAAAAATGCTTATGATAAATTCTTTAATTAATTACAATCAATTAAAAAAATTAAATAATTATGCCCATAATTATTATGTGTTGATGACAAAAATTACTTTAGAATTAGCAATAATGATTTAAGGTTCAATTCACCCAATTATTTTTAATTTATAAGTTATTTTAAGTTAAAGTTAAAAATAAAAATTTTAAAAAATAAGTAAAAAATTATTTGTTAATATTTTTTTTAACTTAAAAAAATTTCTTAAAATTAAAATATAATAAAAAAAATTAAAATATAATCAAATGAAAAATTAGTAAATTTGACTCTCCACTAACAAAAATTATTAAAACTACACATTAGTAATTTTGGATAATTTATTATAAAAAAATTTATTTTTAATTTATTTTTATTAAAAATAAGTAACTTTTATTTTAATTAATTAATATAATTTTACTTAAAAATAATTTATAAGTTAAAAATAACATAATTAAACTTAAAATAAGTAGGGATTTTAATTTTGAGAAAAGTGAAGCAAAAGTCAGAGGCTTGTCAGTGAGAAAGAAAAAGGAAATGTTGTTGTTGTTGTTGTGTTGGGGCAATCCAATCCTATATAGGATTTGCAGGCAAATTGCAATGCTGTGACTCATTTCGTTTCACAATTTACACTTTCATAAACACAACTGTGACTCAGAAGACTAGTCAGCTTCCCTCTCTCACTTTGGCCTTTCCAGATCACCACAAAAAATCTTTAGCATATGCATAATATTTATTTATTTTAAGGCTATTCTTTGTTGGGATTCAATTTCACATGCGGATAAAAAAATTATTATAAATGTTCACATGTCACATAGGCACTGCTGTGTGTTACTTGAAATAGCTACATGACATTTTGTTAGACACATAAGTAGCTAACTTCATATAACAATAAGAACAAAGTTATTGATTTTAAATTTGAAAGAGATGAAACCAATTTATTTTTTTATAATATTTAACCCAAAACATTTTTCACTTGTCGCATAAAACATGTTTTTAATAAATAAAAGCGCTTTTGACCGTATCAAAATTCAAAAGGAAGAAAAGAAGTGTTTAACAAGTAAACAACCTAACCCACCAATGCATTATGTAATTATGTTATGCTGACTTTTTATAACATGCGGCATAATTATAGCAACATTTTCCCTTGTTGTTGTAAGGTTAATGAAATAAATTAAAGAGTAAAGTTTGAGTGGCATTAGCAAGCAAATAAATTGTGCATTCCAAATTCCATATGATTAAATCGAATGAAAAGAAAAGCCGCCTATTGTGAACTGAAAAGAGAAAGAGACCCTCTTCTCTCTCTCACAGACAACAGACTTCCACTACCTCCATATTCTAACACACAAAGCTGCGGTTTCAGTTTCTGTCCATTCCCAATGCACAAATTACGCATGTAACCAAACAACGTACTACCAACGACGTCGTTTCATTTTCGGTTTTTGGACACAATTATTTGGTTGTTTCTCCTCGTTGGCATAGGACCAGTACGCTACAACACTCGGGTTGGGACTTGGGAATTGGGAATTGGGATCCTTCAGTAATTTTGCATTCGAATTTCAGCTTTAACCTCCCCAGAGGAAAATGTGTCCCCGCTCCCACTGTGATTCTTAATTAATTACCCCCTTCTCCTTTTTCTCCCTTGTCTTTGGTGTTTGGATTCTTAGAAAATTACTAAGAAAACCCAAAAGAAGAAGCAGCAGCAGCTGCAGCTGCAAAAGTTAAAGCGAGAAAAGAGTTCTCTTTCTCTTTGCTTGCTTTCACTTTGTGAACGAAAGTGTTGTTTAACGACACCACCACCTTCGACCCTTCCCTTTCTAACGTTGTTGTTTCCAAGAAGCCAAGCATTCACTTTAAGGAGAAACAAACATCCTCTTCTTTTTTAAGCTTCTTCTCATTTCGTTTCTCATGTGCTTCAACGTTTCTTCTCACTAGTCCCTTTTCCTTCACCGTTTCTTCTTCATGTCGGACTCGGCCAAGGTGCGATTGGTGCGTTGCCCAAAGTGTCAAAATCTTCTTCCCGAGCTCGCTGATTACTCTGTCTATCAATGTGGTGGCTGTGGTGCCGTTCTTCGAGGTACCCCTCCCTCTCTTCTTGTTGTCACATTGCTTTTGTTTTTCACTTTTGATTTTAATCACCTTTCGAAATTTCTAGCATTTCATTAGACAAAATTATTGTTGAAATTTGCAATTCCATTTTTTACTTCATTGGTAGGAAACGATCTCGTGCATTTAATTGATTTTTATTTGCTTCTTAATGATCATATATTTTGTGTTGGATTTTTTTTAGGAAATGGTTTAAGTGTTTTAGTTTCTAATTTTAGTTGCCATTTGCTTTTAATTTGCAGCGAAGCATAAGGGTTATGTAAGTGGTAGCTTGTCGGATGAGGGGAAGGTTGGAGGAGATTCTGGTAAATCAGAAAGTTCTTTGGAGAAAGGCTTAGTTGATCGCAGTGATGCTTCGGATGTTGATGCTAAGTCCAGTAGTGGTCCCTCAAGGGATGTGGGTAAAGTAGATAACATAGACGAGAGGTTTCAGAATCAATCACAGGATATTGGTGATGGTGAGAAAGGGGTAATTGACGATGATGTTGATGTCAGTGGGAATAAAGATGAAGTGGGTAAAACAATAGGAAGAGAACAGGAGGAACCATCCAAGTCTCAAATTGGTCGTGAGAATGGGTCCAAATTCTCTGGGAGAATTTCTAATTGGCAGAATGGAGAGAGAACTGAGATGGAGGGTTTTTGGAGAAGGCCACGACCTGATATGGAAAATGTGAGATTTTCTACTTCCAAGTATCCTGACGAGGGACCTTCAAATGGCTTTTCTAGTAATAATTATATGGAAGCGTGGAGGAGTCATAAAGACGTAGATGGTGCAAACATGGTTCAGCACCTTGAGCAGGATCGAGCTGAGCTTCTAAGGAAGCTGGATGAGTTAAAGGTTCATATCAGTAAGTCTTCTGAAATGGTTCCCAACCAAAAAGAAAAGATTCTTCCTGATGAAAGGATGATTCCTCCAGATCCTCATCCTTATGGTGGCCCTGATCCTTGGCTTTCAGATGGATCATCAGGGTTGAACAGAACTTCAAGGCAATTTTTTGGCACTGATAAGCATGTGACAGGTTCCAATCATTTCAATTATCATCATGATCCATATTCTTATGCAAGTGGTCATGACATGGCTATGCCCAACTTCCCTCCTTCAATGCATAATCCAAATCGATATGGGGATCCTTTTGCATCCCAAATGCTGAGGAGAGGTCCACACCAGTTCCCGCAACAACCATTGCATCCCTACTATCCCGGACGGTATGTTGATACTAATCCAGATTCATATGAACTATATGCACATAATGCAATGCTTCACCCACCTTCTTGCTCTTGTTTCCATTGCTATGATAATAAACGAAGAGGTTCTGTGCCAGCACCTCCCGCTTCATTCATTAACAGCAGATTCCCCGATACCCCAAATGATCCTATGTTATACCATCACGAGATACCAGGGGCATTTGGTCCACATGTTCATAATTCTAGAACCGCCACCATTCCTCCCGTCACCTATCGTGAAAAACAATTACATGCAAGATGGGCCAGTGACTTCAACTCTGAGATGGGTGGTTTTGTTCGAAGCCGCCCTCGCAAAGTAATGTTAGCTAGTAGTAGCCGACGTTGCTATCCTGTAGCCGGTGGTTCGCCCTTCATCTCATGTCATAATTGCTCTGAGTTGCTGCTACTGCCTAAAAAAGCATTGGTTCTGGTGAAAAATCATCAGCAAAAGGTGCAATGTGGGGCTTGTTCTTCAGAAATCAGCTTTGCTGTCATCAATAAGAAGCTGGTTATTTCTCCTAATCTAGATACAAAGGGAGTTCCCTCAAGAGGTGATAATAGCTCTAATGGGGTTGTGAGTAGCCGTATGTCACATTCCCGAGGTCATGTGAACAGGAATGGTGCTAACTTTTCATCTGATGATTATTCTGGTTATGATTTTCATTCAGTAGACAGAGAACCTCTTTCTCTGGTTGCTTTGAACTCTAACAAGTCCCGGGAGATGCCGAGTTTTCATTCTTCATCTCTCAGTACCTCTGAAGATGAAAATAGTCTGGAAGCAATGATTGCTTCAAGGGAGGCCACGAAGTCCATTCAACGGCCAACTACAGAGTCTCTATCTCCTCCTACTGCTGGTTCCCCTCTGCAGGAGTATTTTGATTACTCTAGTAATAACCATGCAGTAATTCGGTTTGGAAAAGGAAACCAAAGTAGTCGCTCAGAGCAAGAGAAGACAAAAGTGGACAAGATGTCGTCACGTCAAAATTCTTTGAAAGAGGCTGCACTTGCAACCGAGATGGATGTCCATGATTATTCCAACACTGGGGTTTCCCAGGATTCTGGAGATGCTAGCCGAGAGCATGTTCACCCTAGATCCAACAGAGGGGGTGAATCATTTTTTGCGAACATTATCAAGAAAAGCTTCCGAGATTTCTCCCGGTCTAATCATACAGATGATCGTAGCAAAATCAATGTTACTGTAAATGGGCAGCCCTTATCAGATCGTGTTGTCAAGAAGGCTGAAAAGGTAGCAGGAACAATACAGCCTGGAAATTATTGGTTAGTATGCTTTATGGTCAGCTGTAACCTTCCATACCATTTATACCTGATGCTCTGTTAGATTGAGATATGTGAGAGAGCTCCAATCAATTCCTGTTGTAGTTGGTGGATTCAGTTAAATTGCAATTATCAGTAGTATTTGCTCACTTACAAAATAAATTTGAGTTTCATGCTTAGATTCCCTTTTGCAGAATAACATTTGTAGATGTGTCATATTGCAATTTTGAACAAATTATAAATTTCCTGCTGATTGCGTATACAGTGCTCTAACAGATTTTCCTTTGTACAGGTATGATTTTCGGGCTGGATTTTGGGGTGTCATTGGAGGACCTTGTCTTGGAATAATTCCTGTAAGTTATACCATTCTATCACAATCTGTAGGTTGTATACTTATAGACTTAGCCCTATCATATTTACTAAATGGGGTGATTTCTTCTGCAGCCCTTTATAGAAGAGTTCAATCATCCCTTGCCAGACAAATGTTCTGGTGGGAATACTGGTATTTTTGTAAATGGTAGGGAACTTCACCAAAAAGACTTGGATTTGCTATCTGGGAGAGGACTTCCCACCGATGTAGATAGATCTTATATCATTGACATTTCTGGGAGAGTCCTGGATGAAGACACAGGTGAAGAGTTGGACAGCCTGGGCAAACTTGCACCAACGTAAGTGCTATTGTGTTCCTACTCTCCAATAATTGTTTACCTTCTTTGTTTTAATGCATTTATGTTCCCATTATATACTTGGAAATGATAAACATACCTCAGTGGCAGAGGCTCCTTGCTTTGAAAAGATATGGGGAAAGGTAATTGTATGCAGCCTTCCTCTTGCGTATGCAAAGAGGCTAATTCCAGATTTGAGCCGGTGATCATCTGGTCACCAGGGTGTAACTATGCCGTTGTGCCAGGGCTCGCCCTCATATACTATGATATAATAGTGTTTTACTAATTAGTTATTACTAATTACCAATTTACTAAAAAATAATGTCCATTCTCTTTTACTAGCAAAATCCACATTTTAACAGTTGGATTGGATGAATTGGTATATAGAGATTTTTTAGTTTAGAAAGAAAACAATCAACATCTTGCTAATCATTATAGATTTATCAAGGAATGGGATGCTCAGTTTTGTGTCAGGCTGCAGCTGGTAGTTTGTGAATCATTTTGTTGTACTGTGGAGGGGAGAGTATATATTAAGTTTTAAAGTGAAGAAAATACATGAGCTGAAAAGTTGGGTAATTTTTGGTACTAGTGATAGAGGGTTATAGTCTTGGTATGTTTCTGATGTTTCATCAGACATTTGTTTATTCCATCAAGTATTGTATATCTTGTGCTTGCAAATTGATTGTTCATTCTTTCTCCGTACATTATCTAAACCTAATCCACGTGATTGTGTGTACTCTAGTTATCAATATGATTCCAGTATTTGACTTCTTATACAATTGTTGATAATGCATTAAATTTTTATTAGTCTTTGAGAGCATTCAGTTGGGATATTTTCAATTCAAGCTGAGCTTTTTTTACAATTTAACAGAGTGGAGAAAGTGAAGCATGGATTTGGCATGAAAGCACCTAGAGCAGCTACATAGGCATAATGTAGAAAGAAATATTCTGCGACAGGTTGGAGAAGGTGAATTTTGTTCATCCTTCGGATTCAGAAACATTATTTGGGACCTGATAATGGAACAAGCTGGAAATATTTGCAAGCTTACATGAAATTCTTCCATTGTATGACCAAGTTCAAAGTGATTTTGTGCATGGCTTGAATTTATATAATGTGTATTTTTTTTTATATGCCTATAGGTTAAAAAAACTGCATTAAAAGTTCGGTGCTTGATATCAGGTAGTCTTAGGAAAAGTTAAAGTAATTGTGCGGAAAATCTTGCATCTAGTGTAGAATTTGATGTGTAAAAATTTGTCATTTATTCCTTGCTCAGTTTGTTGTAGTTATGCATTTCTAAGTGAATCCTGGAAATGTTTATTTATGATCTGGAGCAAGATTACCGTGGATTCTTTTATCTTGTGTGCACACATTTTAATCAGATGTAAATAAATTATGTATTTATCTTTTTTTACTGTTTGCATCTTATTATTATTAAGAAGTGAAAGGAAAAAAAAAAAAAACTTAAAGAATTATGACTTGATTGTATCACATGTAGGTAAAAGTCATATTGTGGCCATGCCGGGTCATATACATCTCCAATTTGACCCCGACTTTTTCTACATAAATAACCATGGCTGGCTATTATTACTTGGCGATTAAAGTAAATAATAGTATTACTTTTACTTGGCCTACTTGACGTTGGTGGAAACGTCATACTGCAGACTGGTTAATATTAATAGTTGAAGTTTGCATCAGTTCTTTAGTTAATTCACATAATGAAAAAGGATACATGACTTTGAGCCGGCCTTGAGGTTTTTATTTTTTGCAGTGCACGGCACATCAGACGAATATTTATGTCACTCCAAAGAAATACTATTATTCTTTTTTGTTTTTGTTTTTCTACCGTTTTATATGAATAAAACTAAAATGTGGAACATGATGGGATCGTTGATAAGATCATAAGGCTAACTACTTAACTCATCGTATATAGATTAAAAGGTTTGGTCCCCACACCACAACAGCCTTTAATGTTAACTACTGCTTCATCTAATTACGCAAATTCCTTTTTTTTTTTTCAATCAGCACAAGAGGCACTGGGATTTGTGATAGTTGGTATATTTGGTCCTTTCTCAGGTAGTAATAGTAATAGTTTGGTTAATCTTGTTCTAATAAGAGTCCCTGTGGGACACCATCTGTATAATTGTCAGCATAAAACATATGCAAAGCTGATAATTTCCTTTGAAATGCAGACAAGTTTGATATTGGGTGGCGGATTCAAATGGTCCAATGTACACTAATGAGAGCTGCCGTGAGATTGAAGATCATAAAAACTGCATGATTCAAAGAGGACCAACTAAACATGAGTTATGTGGATTCCATCATGAGATTGAGAGGCATTGAATGAAAGTGCCAACTTGAAACTTTTGGGCATCCAGTTCCAACCTTTGTCCCATGCTAATAAGGTCCAGAATGATTGGTGTCTGCCAGGCCCAATTGACTCCTGGAACGACATAGTTTTGCAAATGCTGACAAAGTGATTCGTTTCATGTTTTACTTCATATGTGCGGTACATATGATAAATGTTTATTTTATCCAATTAAAACTTATAATTAATAAATCATTTATATATTATTAAAATTTGTAATAAATATTTTTTTAAAAATAATTATGATAACTAATTTATATCGTGACATCTTCGTTTCGTTGCTGTTACTGTTCTTTTCTTTTACCTATGTAAAAAAAAAAAACTACTACTCTGCAACAATTGTCGACTTAATTCCTTCCCATCAGCCCAAAAAACATTGGCATGATGGATATCCCTCTTCGCTTTTTTATTTATAAATTCCTACGATTCATTGAGCTTGTTTGTTCTCAAATTCCAGACATGATTTTCCATAATTCAATAAAAACTAAAAAGTAAGTAGTCATAGCTTCTAAATTTTGTAGTATACTTGCAGTGATTCTTGACTTTTTCAAACACGCACGCATTATTGTGATTAAGTGGACTGTCTACTTAGACAAAAAGTTTAAGCGACTAACTAATAAGTGGATCGAATCATCCAATATAATGGTCACGCTAAGATTGTGTCAATCAGATGCACTAAACACAATAATCTCTAAATAATGCTCTTGTTCAATACAAACCAAACAGGATAATATACTAATAGATATATAATAGACCATTTCCAAACAAAAGTTATACTAATCGACACTTATTTCTTAATTTAAAATTGCTTTAATTTTTTTATACTAATTATTATGCTATAATAGACCCCATGTGATAAATTAAAATTTTAATAAAATAATAGATAAAAAATCACCTTAAATTATTATGCTAATTTTAGGGTTTTTTATTTTATTTTAAGGAAAGCTAATTTTAGGTTCAAGATCACTTTTTGCACTTTGTTAATTACAGTCTCCTTTTCTTTTTAAGGAACAACTCCATGCATGTTTTATGTTTACAACAGGCCGTTAAAAAAAAAGAGAGCAGAAAAATAGATAAAATGCATTACAAAACGTAAACTAGTATACTTTTATTGGATAAAAAGCAGAGACATTTTTTTTTTTATGAATATTATTCTGTTCATGTGTTAAAAAATTTAAAGCTCATTCTGAAAAAGACATAAAGTACTAAAGTTCCCAAAGAACAAATCTTAAATCATGAGACTAATTAGTTTTCTTTTTAAAATTCTCTCGCTGCGTAATTGAATAATTCACACAGATTAAAATAGCAAATATTGTACTGTAACTTCACGGGGATACTCAATAATAATTCGTCACGTGTGTTGAAATATCCATTTGTCAAGTCAAATCTCAAATAAAAAGAACATAGAACGAAATCAAACATGAAAATTTATATTGGTTGAAATGAGTTACGCAATTGACATAGCAGGGTCTGAACGTAGATATTACCTATCAAATCTAAATACTGATTTTCAAAGTTTAACGGACTTAAAAGTTTAGGTTTATTAAAAGTCTATTAAGACCTTCTAAAAAATTAATGAATCTACTCTTAATCTGGTAAAGCGTACATTTAGTAAAATTAAATTAAAAATATAAATATTTTAAATAAAATGTGTTTTAAAAATTAAAAATAATTGTTCCTACAAAAATAATTTGAATATATATATATATATATATATATATATATATATATATATATATTATAAAAATATATTCTTTATGCGTTTTTTTATCTATATATAGATATATATTATTTTTAAACTAAGTGTAAGAATATAATCAATTTTACAAATTTACAACACTCAATTAGTTAGAAAATTCTGATTGTTGATAGCTTTAGAATAGATACACCACACTATATTTCTATTGAAAACTTGTAATGTGATATTTATTCTTTTTATATAAAAATAAATAAATTATTCTTATATGTATAAAATTCATAAACATGAATAAGAACGAAAATGAAATCTTGAAAACTATAGCCATAAGAATTTTTAAGCCAAACTAATTTGCTATAAAATAAAAAGTAACGTGATTAAATAAATTAGTTATTTCAAATTAAAAACAGCCCTGCAATTTTTTATTTTTTATTTTTTGTGAAAGGTAAGATATGATATTATGAAAATGAATCAAGTCTGGTGTACATCATAAGAGATAAAAGCATCGATCCAAACCATGCATAAAAAGGAGCACTATTACTTTTCCTGCCAAGTGCCAACATGTGCTAATGAGCACTTTGCAAAAGATCACTGACAATGTGAGTTTAGTCACTAACTAATAACAATGTATGGTTCGATGCTTGCAGCAGTGAATATTCAGCAGCAATTAAGTTGAGACCTCATAATGTATCTAATTAATGACCGACCATTAAGCTAACATTCTGGCTGCTGCAACAAAATCTACCTTGTTTATCTCTCATAACTAACCTTTATTTTGCATAATATATAGGCATCAAATTAAATAAACGAAAACTGAATCAGGCTGCAAGAAATTAAGAAAATACGTTTCACAAAATGAAAACAGCCAACAAAAACATACCAATAAAAATAATAGTGGGAAAATATTGAAATGAGTGAAGAAAAAGTAATTCAAAATAGTGAAAAAATGCAAATAGGCAAAAAAAACATATGATAAAAATAGGCGAGAAAAAAAATAATTTAAATTGGCAGAAAATATAACCAAAAAAAAAACCATACAAATGAATAATAAAACTTCTCGAAGAAATAGGTATTAAGATAATCTCTCAATTAGCATACATATAGGAATATATTAATTTAAATTTTATTCAACTTAAATTTTCTTATATTTAAATATAAATTCAGTATATAATATATTATATATATTATTTGTTCAATCATAATTCAGTTACAATTAAAATAATGAATCGTAAGGGAGTATCATTATCCATTCAACAGCTTCTCTGATTCTAAAAAAATTGCTGCTACCTACACGTTATAATGATGAAAGAATGATGCAAAAGAAGTGTAGCGAAAAGCTTCCTATTTGATGAATATATGATTCTTTGTTTTGGTTCACAATTAAAAGATGGCGGAGGAAATAATTGGGTTGTAAAGTTTACAAAGAAAACAAGTAATAATTATTAACAATTATGAAAGGCATTTAGTGGATTTGAATTTTATATCGGGTCGCTGTCATATTATAAAATACCATCATGGATAGTGTTATATAAAAGAAGTGATGTATCACTAACCAAAACAAAAAACTATACTTACAAAGCAATGAGTGTTAAATTAATTTTTTTCTTGAGATAATTTAAGAAAAAAAAAAACCAATTTATCGCAAGAGAAAAACACTTATCTTTTTATTTTGTAAAATTAAATTTTACATACAGACAGTAAAAATCAAATACAGATCACTTGTTAAATAACATTATTCTCATATTCTTGTGTACAGTCTTGTATCTAAATTTATTTATGATTGATATTTGTAACTTGATCAATCACTTTTAGTGAGATTTTTTTCCTTCTAATCACATTTTTTTATTTATAAAATTTAAACTTAAAATCTTATTTTAATGTACAGATCTAGTTACTACTCTAACCAACTAACTACAGGTTGGTTTAAACTAATTCATATACACTTAACCTATATATATATATATTTTTTTTATACATATACACTTGACTATATAAGTTACGAAAGAAAATCATAAGCTTCTAATAAATTCTTACTAATTTTACTCATAAAGATAGTGTAAGCAGAATTAAAAGACATAACAAATGAAGTATATAAATATTTTAAACTTTAATGTTGAAAATTCTTAAAACTTAGCTTGATAGAATAGTGTTTTATTGAGAATTTCTAAACAAAGGAATAAAATATATATAGATAATTTTTTCTAGTTGTGTGATAAGAGAGAAATGAAAAGATAAGAAAACTAGAAATTTTCTCTTCTTATTTAGTTGTATATAAAACAATAAAAATACTTGAAAAGAAAAACAAAAATGATTGTTTTTTGCTATTGTTACACACTTATTATAATATAGTTTTGGGGACATGCCTTATACCAATGTAATAGATTTTTTTTTATTTAAATAAATTTTATATCCCTATCAAATACTTTTTTTATTTTTATTTTTTATATCTATAAAATTTATTATATTACCGATCCAAAACCTAACAAAAATTTTATAAAAACATAAAATAAAAAATATGTATTTTTCTGTGAATCAAAACTTATTTATTTTTTTTTTGGATAAAAAAAGATAACGAGCCTCTCTCACCTCACCCTTTTCGTCATTTGGCTTTTCCTGCTTCGACATTTTAGTTAATATTTTACTCCCATAGTATATAATTATGTTGAAATGAGTGTAGCTTTTTCTTGATTTTCCAATTTGCGACTGGAAACGTAATATATAGGAGTGCGTGAGAACTTTGCCATTCACATGGACGTACGTGCATGTGCAAAGGAAGTGCAACAACTGTGAATATATATTTTTTTAACCAAACAATTGAAAAAAGTACATTTTCTTAAATAAGAAAAAAAAGGCCCTTCCCATAAACAATTGACCGAGCAAGCACCGGCCCTAATATATAATAGAAAGGCAAATTAAATTTTCCCAGCAAAAGAAGACAAGTCTTGGGTAGTTGGTAGTTCGTGGGTTTCAAAGACGAGAATGCAAGCAAATTTTTGTTCCTTTCTCGAAGCAAAATCAACGCAATTTTATTATGTTCACGTTAATTTGATTGGAATTGGAATGAATAAGTTTTGGATGTAATCAAAATCAGTTTGGAATTGAACTCATCTGATGGTAAATTCAAACTCGACGGCTATAAGTTTAACCAATTGAATTGAACTCATCCTAACCTAACCTATCCCATTAGTTTCATTCCAACTAAAGATTTCGTTAACCTGGTCACGGATTAAAGAATAAAAATTTGTAAGTTAAATATTTTAATACTTTTTCCTTGAACAATTAAAACGATTGAACGAAAGTATGTATCAGACTCAGGAGATTTTTTTTTTCATGGTAAAGTTATCACAAATGTTTTGATAATTTCATTACAGCTAACTAATGATGGAAATATAACTTTTGATTAGGTTCTTAATGAAAATTTATAACTTAGTCAACATCAAATTTAAGTTAGGATGAACTTATTTATTAAATAAGTTAAGTCAGGATTTTCTAAACTGTTTATTTTGATAAAAGATTACAAGTTAATTAGAATAATAAAGTCTTTTAAAACTTAAAAGTCAACTTGTTTGAGTAAATGCTAATAATGATAATAGTTTCTATTATAGTGTTATGAGATTATAAGCATGCATATAGCGTTTTGTTTAATTTTTTTACATATGTAATTTCTTTTGTGAAGAGAGTTAGTAACATATTCTATAACTTATTGTTTACCTTTCATTAAAAAAAAAAAACCTACTTTTTACCAACACACTTTATTATTTATTAAAAATACAAAATTAAGAGAAAAAAATATTAAATAAAATGTGAAATCTGTACTTTTTTTTTTCTTCTGATTTTCAAAAAAGTCTCACTAATAAAAGAGAACGTGTGAAAAAATATGTTTCTAAATAAGTAGTAATTTCGAAGTAATTTTTTAAATATATATTTTAATTATAAATGTTGCTTTTAAAGACGCCTATTATAAATATTTTATTTGTTTGTTGTTGATAAATAAGTAAGAATAGAAAATTTCAATACAATCATCAACATTATATTCAATATACATAATAAAGTGGATTTTTTTTATTATTGTTTAATTGAATAAGTTAAATAAAGTGGATTTTAAAAAAAAAGATATTAATATAATATTAACAAAATGATAAATATATAATAATTTGACTACATACTAAAAAAGCAATTCTTTAAGAATCATCGAATTAGGAAACAGGACTTAACATGTATCTTCATATATAATAGTTTTCTTAATAATTTGACTAGTAAAAAAATCAATTCTTTAATAATGGTTTTTTACTAACTTTTTTTCTTAAAAAAATGAAAACAGACTGAGCTGTATTTCTATTATAAATAAATCTGGCGTTTGTTTCACAGAATAATATGGATAGAATGCATTTTATAATTTTGGAAATAACAGATAAGAAATATATTTTGATATGTCTGAGAATAGAAAATAGTTCCATGAAATAAACGTTTGAACCGGGGGAATCCTGAATTAAGATGCAACCTTGAATTAGGAAACAAATTACAAATGGCAGTTTGTCTTGAAGAGTGGGGGCCGGGGATCAGATGAAAAACGTGTATGAACCGCACGCACGTTCAAAGAGGCAAAAAGAAACGAATAATTTCTCATTGCTATTGCTGTTCTGGTGATCACATAAGCCTTACGTTTGAATTGACATCAGATACACATAAAATGCCGATATGAGCCCCGCACTCATCCACTTTGCTTCCTTCTAGAAATTATTAAAAATTAATGAAAAAGAGTTTTTTTAAAAAGCAGAAAACTTTACATTCCATTATAACCATCACAATGTTCACTGAAATTGAAGCGGAGCCACTCACCCACAATTAATAAACCTCGTTCCTCTGTCTATATATAAATAAACTCTCTTCTTCCTTCATATTCACAAATCTGAAAGCAAAGAAAGAAAAATCCATGGAAGAAGTTCGAGTAGCACCCGCACCGGCCATAGTGGCCATGCTGCCATCCCCTGGCATGGGGCACCTAATCCCAATGATCGAGTTCGCCAAGCGAGTGGTGCGCTACCATAACCTGAAGGTGACCTTCGTCATCCCCACAGACGGCCCAGCTTCCAAGGCCCAAAAGGCTGTCCTGGAGGCCCTTCCGGAATCCATTTCCCACTCCTTCCTCCCTCCGGTGAATCTCTCGGACCTCCCATCTGACGCCAAAATCGAAACCCTTATCTCATACACCGTCCTCCGCTCCCTCCCTTTTCTCCGCGAAGCCTTTCAGTCCCTCTCCGCCACCCACACCCTCTCCGCCGTCGTCGTCGACCTCTTCGGCACCGACGCCTTCGACGTCGCCGCCGAATTCAGTGCCTCCCCCTACGTCTTCTACCCTTCCACAGCCAGCGTCCTGTCCTTTTTCTTCCACCTCCCCACCCTCGACGAGCAGGTCCACTGCGAGTTCAGAGACCTCCCCGAACCGGTCACCATCCCCGGTTGCATTCCCGTTCCCGGCAAGGACCTGCTCGACCCGGTCCAGGACCGCAAGAACGAGGCCTACAAGTGGGTCCTACACCACTGCAAGCGCTACAAAGAAGCCGCGGGGATAATCGAGAACAGTTTCCTGGAGCTCGAACCGAATGCCTGGAACGAGTTGCAGAAGGAACAAGCAGGGAGACCCCCAGTTCACGCGGTCGGGCCGATTGTGAGGATGGAAGCCGGTCCGAGCGAGTCGGAGTGTTTAAGGTGGTTGGAGGAGCAGCCAGGTGGCAGCGTGTTATTTGTTTCATTCGGAAGCGGTGGGACCCTCTCTATTGATCAGATGAAGGAGCTGGCTCTGGGGCTGGAAAGAAGCGAGCAACGGTTCTTGTGGGTTGTGAAGAGCCCAAACGAGAAAATAGCAAACGCGAGTTACTTCAACGCGGAGAGCCAGGCGGATCCGTTACAGTATTTACCGGAGGGGTTTGTGGAGAGAACCAAAGGTAGGGGTTTTTTGGTTCCGTCTTGGGCTCCTCAGCCACAGGTTCTGGCCCATCCCTCAACGGGTGGGTTCTTGACCCATTGTGGCTGGAACTCTATCCTGGAGAGCGTGGTGAATGGTGTGCCTTTCATCGCATGGCCTCTCTTTGCGGAGCAGAGGACCAACGCCTTTATGCTCACGCATGACGTCAAGGTGGCGCTGAGGCCAAACGTAGCGGAGAATAGTGGATTGGTCGAGAGCCAGGAAATAGCGAGCGTTGTCAAGTGCCTCATGGAAGGTGAAGAAGGGAAGAAGCTTCGTTACCGAATGAAGGATCTCAAGGAGGCAGCGGCCAAGGCTCTGGCTCAAGATGGTTCTTCCACCAACCATATCTCCAATTTGGCTCTCAAGTGGACCAACTCTAACTAATAATTATTATTAATTATTAAACTACTACTATTGTGTTATTATTAATTATCTGCCGCACTTCAAATGTATTTACTACTACTGTAGTATTTAATTTGGGATGATAGATGATTACTTTGGTTTTTTTTTTTTTTAGGCTTAATGTTATTATTTTTAGTTTACTAAGTTTTATATATATATATATATATATATATTATATAATATTTTAAAAATTTTAATTTGATATTTTAATCTATGTTATAAGTATATTTTGATATATTTTTATTAAAAAAACATTTAAAAGTTAATAAAATTAGTTTTAATATGATTGCGTTGATTTGGATTCAAACATTTTCAAGAAATGTATTAAAATATGTTAAAGATTAAATTAAAATTTTTAAAATATAATAAAATTTAATAAACTAAAAATAACTTAACCTTTTATTTATCAGATAAAGTTGCATTTCACATCCCGATGATAACGACCACGGATACTAGCCAAAAAGACGAGGGTCCCAGCTCCACGATGAAGCCGAGTGGGAGTCGGGTCCAAGACCAAAAGTATAATAACTGGCTGCCATTACATTACACATTGGATTACATTACACATTGGATTGGAAGGAGTACTTTTCTCCGTGACTATAATGATTGTAATAAGGAAATCATGGTTCATTCAACCACTATTTTATTTCAAACCTAACACATTAGTTCTTCAGTTTGGTAAATAAATGTCTTCAACCAGAAAATTCTATATATCTGAATCCGATAATCAAGGATTAAGTATTTTTAATTTTAGTTGCAGAAAGGGTGACAAAATTTGCTTTGGTAAATAATAATATTCTCTTGTCTCATGTGGATGGCATTTTGCTTGGTCATATTGTGCTCTCGTCTCTTGTTTTTTTCCTCATGTACCTCTTATTCCATTTTTTTTGGATAGATACATCCTATTCCCACTTTAATTATACCTTTGCCTCCTCAAAATAAAAATCTTTACTTTCATTTTGTCATTTTCCCTTTACTTTCTTATTGGGTGTTTGTATTATTAGTTACTCAGATGCTTCATATTCCTAAACACCTGTTTTAAAATTACATCAAATTAATTCAACCACATGTTTTACATTAAAACGTCTGCATAATATACTAAGAAGCTTTACCCTTCTTTTATTTTTACAAAAGAGAAATAAGTGAGCACAAAAGAGAACATTTGATTTATTTTTTTACTACAAAAAAAATAAAATAAAAGGTCGCTTCTTGAAATATGTTTCTATCTTAAAATTATTGATGTTTTTTAACAAAATTATTAATGCTTTACAAATTTTAACTTTCATTAAAAAAAATTCATCTATAATTATATACTCCTGTTTAAAAGAAATAGATTTAATTTTTAAAATAAATATTACCCTTACAATCTATTTAAAAAGTATTTCAACAAGATACATTTATATGTTATATATTAAATAAGAACATTTTAACTAAATACATTTATATTTTATACTTAATAAGCTTTTATTAATATACTTACAGTTAACCTTGGAGATATAAGTGGGTTAAATGGTTAAAAAAAAAATGAAAGGAGAAGAAAAAGATATAAAATGTTTAAAGAAGAAGTGAAATGAGTAGGGGAATGATAGGTTGCATTAAAAGAATGTAATATTACTGAGATTTTAAATTATGTTAGCACACTATAATAGTTAGTTAAAGATTTAATGTTCTCTAATTTCAAGACAACACATAAATTACAAGCAATATAATAATTTCAAACATGGCTCGTCAAGATAAATTATAAAAGGTGATACTCAATTATCAATTTATAACGCTCCATCATACCTACTCTGCTTCCAAGTGAAACTCATGGGGTGCGTTCCTTACCTACTAAATGCAATATAATAACCCATTTTACATATTTGTAATAAGCTTTTTGCTGAATTTTAATCTTTAAAATTTAAAGTAAGTCCAATTATTACTCGTAGGCCTGTTGTCCTCTTCGACCTGTCCATCAAATCTTATTAAGCTTATTACATCCACATGGAAATAATTGATAGACATGTAAAAATGAAAATAAGTTTAAATATTATGAGTTTAATATTATTCATGTGGTTTTCATAAAAAAAAAATATTATTCATGTAGTTTCAATGATGAAAAAATTTGATAAATACGACTTCTTAAAATAATTATTGTCATAGCCAATAAAATATCAATGATAATCTGAAATGAGATTGTGTTAAAATTCTATATATTGTCAAATGCACATATATACTATTTAGTATTTACCAAGCACCATTATTCATAATAACATAGCTAGCAGCGTGATTATGATTTACATGTTCTAAAAAAGAATTGAAAAAATTACGTAATAGATGCATATATGAGTTGTTCATGTTCAGTATATATGCATCTATCACGTAAAAAAAAATAAAAAATGTAACTACCACGTACTAAACGATGAAGAAGATTTCAGTTGGAGAATGAGTTAATTTAATTGAAGTGTGGTCTTTCTGGTAGGGGAGTTCAGTTCCGTGGTGGACGATGGAGAATTATTGGGTTTATATATAGATCTCACGATCGAGTCACACTCCAAATCTTATGGCGGGGTCTAGCTAGCTAGCTACAAGTCTACAACAATCAACAATCCACTATCACTATATATATGGAGGGAACACTTTTCACTAATTTTTGTTTTAAATTCTTGTCAACAATCAAGTTAAATTATTCTCCTCCTGATTTCTCCGACAGTGGTGGTTTCTCAATTTTGTTAATTGTTTGAGGCCAAAACTTTAGCAAAATCAATAATTTGTTTTAATATTGACCATATCTACAATCTACTCTTTATGAGAGTATATAGTTAGAAGGTTGAGAACAAATTAAAACCACAAATTTCTTATCTAGGATGCATGTGTTTCAATATTCTCACTTTGGTTTGTTTTTATGAAATTGTTATATAAAAATTAAGATTCTTAATTCTAATGTGCATGCCATGTGTGAGATGGTATAGTAAACTCAACCAGTTACTTGTTTCCAAACATTTATAACTATAATATCATGATTTGAATGTTGAAGCAACATCCTCATCAACTGTAATTTTATTTTATACAGAGATAAGAGTAATGCATTTACGCTATCAAATAATTACAATAATTTATTTATTTATGATAAATTAATTAATTTTTATAAAATTAGACTATTATTGTCTTTTACCATTTTTCACGGCATGCATGCATGATGTAATTCTTACTGCAGCTGCAGCAATCTAGAACCTTAATAAGTTTCCATTATTAAATATATATTATATTATATATGGTATTTGTTCAACCCGAAATTCATGGTTGAACAAAGACGTACTATTATTCAGCGAAACATGATTGTTGGAATATGAAAATTTGGCCCTGCTCCATTGCAAGAAATTTGGAATATGCTGTTATATATATATATATATATTTTTTTTTTAGGCTTTGGTTTGTCGTTTTTATATGTGTACAAAAAGAAAAGGAAAAGATTCGAGATTCTTCGTGGAATTCAAGCTAGCTAGTTAGTGACTCAAAACTAAATAATGAGATAAAATGTCTCCTTCAAAGGTAAGAAGAAGAAAGCAGCGACATGATGATATAACTGACCAAAAGCTCTCGTTTTATTAATATCGTGATGCAAAGATACACCTAGGATTAGTGTTGGTTATTTTAATTGACGAAATAAAATAATTAAAAAATACATCATTTTTTGATTTGGTATATTGGGGATCATTATTGTGTTTTATGTTTTTAATCCATTAAAGTTCCTATTATAGGTAAAATTACTAATCCACTTATTAATCCCATATCATTTTCTGTTGGCAGTTTAGGAGCTTTCTAAACTAGATCACTTGAGACATTTAAATGTGAATAACTTATATAAATGCTAAAAATTAATATTTAGTCCATATTAATTAATTAGTAATAAATAAATTTGTAATAATTTCCCAATTGAACTTCATATTAATCTTAGATATTTATATCACAAAGTTTTTTAGGCACGTCATCATACGATATTCACTTTTAAACTCTCCTTTAACAACCTAGTCCATCTCATATAAGAACAAGAAACTACTGCAGTTTTCATCACAAACTCAACGTGACTAAGTCACAATGATCATCATTGTTACTTATATTTGATGACATAAATCAAATATGGATAAGTGGTATGAAAATAACATGTCATGTGATTTTAATCATATTTATTTTCAATTGGTCCAAACTTTATTCTTTAGAGAGATTAATCCAAATGCGATAAAAATCACATATAAAACATAACATATATTCATAATAAGATGATAAACATCAACTTTATTTCTCAAACAATAAAATGTTTGAGAAACATAAAATATTAGAACATAACTAAGACTCCCACTAAACTTAGGTATTATCAGGAATTACATCCATATGAGCAGTGTGCTCATGAAAGACTTTAGGTACCAGACCTTTAGTAAGTGGATCAGCTAGCATGGAATGAGTCCCTATATGTTCTATACAAATCTGTTTATTTTGAATTCTTTCCTTAACAATCAGAAACTTAATGTCAATGAATTTTGACTTGGTTGCACTCTTATTACTGTTGGAGTAATGAACTCTGCTGAGTTATTATCACAGTAAATTTTCAATGATATTTCAATGTGATCGACCATTCTTAGACTAGTGACAAAGTTTTGCAGCCACATTCCGTGATTAGATGCCTTAAAACAAGCAACAAACTCCGCAGTCATAGTCGAAGGAGTTATCAAAGTCTGTTTAACGGACTTCCAAGAGATAGCTCCTCCAGTCAACATAAATATGTATCCAGATGTGGATTATTTGTTATCTTGACATCCAGCAAAATCAGAGTCTGAGTACCCAATGATTTTTAAATGATCAGACTTTTGATAGGTAAGCATGTATCCTTTTGTTCTCTTTAAGTAACGCATTACGCGTTTTGCTGCTTTCCAGTATTGTATTCCAGGTTTATTCAAGTATCTACCTAAGACTCCCACAATAAATGATATGTCAGAATAAGTACAAATTTGAGCGTACATTAGACTTCCCATGGCTGATGAGTAAAGAATCTTTTGCATCTCAATTCTTTCAAGGTTATTATTGGGGCATTGTTTGAGATTGAATTTGTCTCCTTTAGCTATAGGGGTGTCCCTTGGATTACTATCTTTCATGCTGAATCTTTCTAGAACCTTATTGATATAATTCTCTTGTGACAACCTTAGGATGCCTCAAGAGCGATCTTTTAGTATCTTGATGCCTAACACAAAAGGGGCTTCCTTAAGATCTTTCATTTCAAAATTTTCCCTTAGAAATCTTTTGGTCTCATGTAAGAAGCCTATATCGTTGCTAGCAAGCAATATGTCATCAACATATAATACTAGAAATATGTATTTACTCCCACTGAACTTATGATATATACAATCATCAACCACATTTACCACAAAACCATATGAGGTAATGACTTGATGGAACTTGTAATACCATTGACAGGAAGCCTGTTTGAAACCATAGATGGATTTCTTTAGTTTGCACACCATAGATTTTTGGTCACTAGACACAATTTTTTCTGGTTGCACCATATAAATTATTTTTTCAATGTTACCATTTAGAAACGCAGTCTTAACATCCATCTGATGTAACTTTAGATCAAAATGAGCTACTAATATCATTATTATCCTAAAAGAATCCTTTAAAGATACCGGAGAAAAGGTTTCTTTATAGTCAATGCCTTCTTTTTGAGTAAAGCCTTTAGCGACTAGACAAGCCTTATATCTCTCGGTATTACCCTTTGAATCCTTCTTGGTTTTAAATATCCATTTACAACCAATAGGTTTCACACCTTTAGGTAATTTGACGAGATCCCAAATGTCATTGTCTTGCATGGACTTCATCTTATCCTTCATGGCATCAATCCATTTTTGAGAGTTAAAACTGTGTATAACTTGACAGAAGTTGATTGGATCATCCTTTACTAAACCAACACCATCCTCATGTTCTTGAAGAAAGATAATGTAATCATCTGGGATTGCACTCCTCCTTTCTTTAATGGATCTTCTTAATGACACTTCTTGAGGTTGTTGAGGTTGTTTTATAGGTATTGGAAGAAGAACCCCATTGTTGTCTTGTTCTAGAACAATGTTATCAAAAATAATTTGAACATTGTCTTCTATTACTGGAATGGTGTCTTGAATAATAATAGGTATGAGGACTTGATCACTATCAACGATAGGTTCTTCCTCAAAGAGAACATTCTTTATGTTCTCTTCCTTCCTAAACTCAACATCCTCAAGAAATCTCACATTTCTCGTTTTGAAAAATGATCTTGAAGTGGGATTGTAAAACTTATAGCCCCGAGAGCGTTCAACATAGCCAACAAAGTAGCAGTTAACTGTTCTTGTGTCCAGCTTTCTTTCATGTGGCTTATAAGGTTGTGCCTCAGTTGGACAACCCTAAATGTGCAAGTGCCTCATGCTTGGCTTTTTGCCAATCCAAAGTTCATAAGGGGTTTTATTAATTACTTTACTTGACACCTTATTAAGGATGTAAACTGCAGTCTTTAAGGCTTCTCCCTAAAGTGACTCTAGCAGAGATGAATGACTAATCATACTCCTCACCATATCCTTAAGAGTTCAGTTTCTTCGTTTTGCTACACCATTCATGCTAGGTTTGCCTAGTATAATGTATTGCGAAACAATTCCACACTCTTTGAGAAAAAGCGTAAAAGGTCTTGGACGTTGTTCTCCTGATCCATCATATTTATCATAGTATTTACCACCACGGTCAGATTTGACAGCTTTAATTTTCTTTCCAAGTTGAAGTTCAACTTTAGCTTTGAAAGCCTTAAAAACGTTTAGGGATTGGGACTTTTCATGTATTAAATATAAGTAACCGTATCTAAAAAAGTCATCTATGAACGTAATAAAATATTATTGTCCATTCTAAGATGCCGAAGGAAATGGATCACAAATATCAGTATGTATTAGTTCTAAGACATCTTTAGCTCTTTCGACACCTAATTTCCTTATGTTTGTTTGTTTTCCCTTTATGCATTCAACACATACATCAAAGTTTGATAAATCCAATGGATCAAGAATTTCATCCGACACAAGTCTCTGAATTCTTTGTTTAGAGATATGGCCTAAACGCTTGTGCCATAAAGTGGTTGAATTCTCAATTAATTTTCATTTTGTATCATGTGTTGTTTGTAGTATTTCATTATAGGAACTAACAACATCAAGCATGTAAAGATTATTGTCGCAACCAGAATTGCGGCGGGACGACGATTAAAATCGAAGGTATGGATCAGAGGAGTCGTCACCAATGTTTATTAAGGAAAACATCAGAAAAACCTTTTTTAGAAAAAATGGTCTTTGAAACCAGATTTTGAGTTCGGGAGTCCATTACGTGTAGGGAAGGTATTAGCACCCTACAACATCCGTCACAAAGACAGTTACCTTTAATTAATTAAGCGAAAATCTTTTATAATTTTTAGATATTTATCTCACCAAAACATTACTAGAACAAAATAATTAATTTTACTAAAGAAAAGAAGGAGATATACTATTTCTTTTTTTTTTATTTTTTAATTTAGGACTCTTGAGTTGTCGCAACTTATTTATCCTAAAAACACTTTGAAAAATTGACAAAGGTGTACACTCAAGCCGATTCATCTTTATTATTATTTTTTGAAATGATTTTAATTTAAACAACTATTGATAATTAAAAAAGGAAAGAAACTTAGTAAAACGGGGGATGTAAACAGAAATATGGCCCCAAAACAAAAAGCTGTAATTTAGTAAAACAGAGGTGTAAATAGAAATCTGGCCCAAAAACGAATGTGTTGTGATTTAGTAAAATGGAGGTGCAAATAGAAATATGGCCCACAACGAAAAGCTGTGATTTAGTAAAAGGGAGGGTGCAAACAGCAAAATGGCCAGAAATGCGAAATTAAATTTAGGGGTTTCCTTTCCCCCGTTCATTCAGCTGTTTCATCCTATGTTTGAGCTTAGGGTTTGCGAGAGAGAGAGGAGGAGGCGGGAGGGCATTGAGGTCGTGGCGTGGGTGGCGGAGGCGCGTCGCGGTGGTGGTCGTGGCGATGGAGAGAGAACGAGAGTGAGGGAGCGAGGGGGTGGTGGTAGTGGCGTGGCTGGCTGGCGCGGTGGAGAGAGAACGAGAGTGAGGGAACGTTGATGACGAAGGTGATGATGGCGGCGGTGGCCGGCGCGGTGGTTTTTTTCTTTCCCTATTTTCTCTTTTATTCTCTTGATACTCTTTTTATGCTTTCTTTGGATTTTTCTTGTCTCAGATTTGATTTTCTGATGATTTGGCTTTGTAATTTGGATTTGGTCTGGGCTATGATTTTGGATTTGGGATGACTGTAAAAAATGGTGTTGTATTCTGGGTATGAAGTATTTTTCTGTTTGGTTGGTTCATCTGATTTGCTCATGCTTTGCTCTGTTTGTGTTGGGTCTATGTTAGGGATTGAGCTCAATGATTCTGGTGTTTTGAATCTGTGTTTGGTGTTTTGAATTTGTCCCTGCTTACGTTCTTTGATCTATCTTTGGTGGGTTGATTAATTAAACATAGCATTTTCTTTTAACTCATATCTTTACATCATTTTGAGCAAATGGATTTGAGCATAATATTACACTGATTATAAGTAAACATAGAAAAAAGCTAATATTCATGAAAGTCACATGATGATTGAAAAAAGAGAAACCTGTTTGCTATATTGTTGTTTCTGTTTCTGGTGGTTCTGGTTTCTATTCTTGCTGTTTGTTCTTGCTGTTCTAGTTTTTGCTTGCTGTCTGTTGCCTGTTTTTCTTTCTTTGTCTGATCTTCTTTTATGCTTGCTGCCTTCTAGTTCTCAGTTGATCTCTCAGTGCTTTCTGTCTTCCCCCCCTTTCCTTCTTTTTTGATGCTCTATATATAGGCAGGAGGTTTCCTTCCTAGGAGGGTTTGCTCTTTTAGCTTCCTTCCTCTGGTGGGTTTCCTCATTTTAATCCAATTTTATATTTGTTGCTTGCAGCAATTTCTAAATTAGCCACCCTAGTGTTGAGCCTAGTTGCTCATGAGATCAAGTTGCCAACTGATGATGAAGCTGCTGATTCATGAAGCTGCTGATGGAACTGCTTGATTGATTTTTTTGCCTGCCCCTTTTTAGTTGATAAGGCTGCTTTTTTCTTCTTCTTTTTCTCTTGTTGCTTCCTTTATTTCTTTTTCCTTTGAACAGATTTGGCTTGTACTATTTTTAGATTTGTAAGCTTTTTTGAAACTTTCATTTCAATTTTGTATTTGTAATAGCATTGTGATAGAGGAACGTGAAATAAACAACAAATGATTGGTTTTCTATGAATCTTTCTTCTCTTCTTTTTTTCTTCTCTTCTCTTTTTTTTTTTTTGGCAAGATACTACTTGTGAAACAAATAATAATAATAATAATAATAACGATAATAATAGCAGTAACAACAATAATAATAATAACTATAATAGCGTAATTAACCGGACAAAATTGGGTGGTGACAATTATCAATTAAAGAATCAGAACCAACAATATTTGAATTTTGGTAGAGGCTAACTTTATTATTTCCAAATGAACAAGAAAATCCAAATTTGTCCAAACCAAAAATAGAAATCAAATTCCACCTAAAAGACGGTACAACAAATGTTTCAAACAAATCCAAATAAATTCCAATTTTTAAGTGTAATCTAAAAGTTCCAATAGCCTCTACTGCAACCTTTTGTCCATCGCCCATAAAGATGAATGTTTCGTCATCACTTGGCGGTCGACTCCATAAGCAACCTTGTATAGTTATATTTATGTGAATAGTAGCACCAGAATCCACCCACCACGCATCCATAGGTACAAAAGTTAAATTAATTTCAAAACAAACAAAAGTAAAAATTTACCTTTCTTTATACACCAAGCGGCATACTTGGGACACTCTTTCTTCATGTGTCTCGACTTCTTACAGAAGTAACAGGTAAATTCTTTAACTTTCTTTGATTTCTTCTGCTGAGAATGGATTTTTTTGAAGTCAATCCTGACATGCTGTATAAGGACAACTAAATGCTTTGTAGTTGTTTCTCATGCTTTGCCTCCTCTTCTATTTCATCTTCTTCCTCTTGTCCTTCTCCCAAAATAAGGACTTGGAATTTTTTATTGGGGCATATATGACCAAGGCTAAATTTCCCATCACAACGGTAGCAAAGTCCTTTTTCTGCCCTCTCTTAGAACTCAGCATCTGAAAGCCTCTTAAAAGGCCTGCCTTTATATGCTCCCGTGGACTTCACACTATTTGACTCTGAGCTTAAGCTCTTCTCTATTGTTTTTGTCGTGGTTCCTTTGTTTCCTAGATCCCATGTTACAATTCTTGATGAACTGTAACTTCTAGTTGAACCTCCTTTGTTCCCTCCTGAGCTACCTTTTTCTATTAGTGAATTTTTCTCATCTATCACATAGTCCATCAGTTCAGGGAGAGAGTTTACTGGATGCAACTTCAGCTTAGCCCTCACCACATCTTTCAATCCATTCAGGAATATCCTTTCCAAGTACTCAGGTTTTATTCCTTTCAGTGGACCTGCATATAACTCAAACTTTTCGCGATATTCTTCTATTGTTCCTTCATGTTTCAAATTGAGTAGCAACTCATAAGGGCTTTGGTTCATCAAAGGTTGAAATTGTTGAATCACAGCTTGCTTGAAATCAGTCCAATTAGGGTTTTTTGCGCAAAATTCCCACCACTGGTACTAGGTCAGTGCCTTCCCCTCCATTGCGACCATTGCTGCATGGATTCTCTCTTCTTCTTCCACACCTTTAATCTTGAAATAACGTTCCACCTTATTCGTCCAACCAAACGCGTCTTCTTCGTCAAAAATTGGAATCTTGAGTTTTTGCCATTTGTCATTGCTATTGCGATCACGATAATCGCGATTTTGGCCTTCTGCATAGTCGCAGTTGCCGCTTCCATGATCGATGCTCGACAAGTTCCGCATTGTCACAATTAGCTCTGCTAATTGTTCCTTCAACTCCGCTTGCTCGATGCATTCATCTTCATATAAACGCTTCAAACTTGCGACGTCCTCACGCGTATTGATCATGCCTTCATAGCCCTGTTCCAGAAATTCCACACGTGCATCCATGCTTCCTCGCGTTGAAACCATGAATCAACTTCACATCTCAGGATCGAAATTTTTGCTCTGATAGTAGTGATAGAACTAACCCAAAACTCTCATTTTATTAATCTCGTGATGCAAAGATACATCTAGGGATTAGAGCCTAGCCTCCCTAACCAACCACCAAGATTACTCAATGTCTAATTCTAGGTGGTTAGTCTCTATTTATAGCTACAGACTAGCAAACTAACTACATTTAACTGACTGAATCACTTATAAAGTTAATTACTAAAACTATAACTGACCTTAGTCAGTTACAATTAACTCTAGCTACTGCTATGGCTTTAACTTATGCTTGCCATGGGTCCTTCTTTCATACATTTGCTTTGTAGGTAGCCTAACACATGACCACCATTGTCCAATATTGCAAGAGATTCTTTTAAGCAAATATACAGAAAAAAGTACTTTATTCACATAGGGAAAATCGACCAGCATTCTTGTAAGCCCAAGCTCTAAATTAACCCATGCATGCCCCATACAAATATACAATACATGTCCTTAATATTTAGTAAAAATATATTATTATTATTATTAAAAAAACGCCAGGACAGTGGCATATCTGATTATCTCACTTGGTTTTTCCCATTTCTGCGCGATTTTGCGCATTTCTCTTCAATTTTACTTCTACCCTCTTTATTCCTCGTCTTTCCTCTACCACATACCCTGATTTGAGTGGAATATTATTTTCTTCACATGTTCTGTTTGACGTTGCAATATTCCACAAACACTGTTGGACTAGCTAGCTTAAAATAATCGTACTGTGTCTGTGCACATGACAATACGTACATTTAAAATTAAAATAAAACAAAAAAAATACTAATGGTAGAGAAAAATAAATTATATATCTGATATCAAGTGAGTTGGTTGTTATATTATACTACTATTTGGGTTCGCCCGTTAATTCATGCAGATGTTACCTTAGCTTTTTTTTTTTTTTTTTTTTTTTTAACATTGGAGGAGATCTCCACAGTCCACATGTCATACTGAATTTCTTTAATTTAAATTGGTTGTTTTTTTATATTAGTATTCCAATAGCAAGTCATTTAAGTGTATGAATTATTTAAGAGCCATTTAAAAATAATTCATTTAAGAGTGGTTGATAAATTGTCTAAAAAGGAGTTGTTTAAAATTATACTATTGAACAAAATATGCATATAATGTCTAACGAAGATGTGTCATTATGTATGTTATGTTAAGGTAGAGTTTAGACACTTAGGATGTCACGACTTGAGTTCATGTATGATTAAAATTAGAAATGTTAAAATGACTTGTTTGGCCCGATCCAATCCTAACCTACATAGGTTACGATTAAAAAAGTTTGTAGGACCAAAAAATCCACAAGGTCCTATGGATTAGGATTGACTTGTGAGTCCTACATATTTTTTAAATTAATTAATTTGGTCCATAAAACAAGTCAATCTAATATATAGATTTTTTAGTTCACTTTGTGAATTACATAACTCACTTGTATTATTTTGATTAACAATTAAGTAATATAAATTAACAAAAAAGAAAAACTAAATCTTAATAGAAGAAAAATAATATAATACAATATTTAAAAAAAAGTCTCATTACATACACTAATTAGATGAAAAAAAAACAAGTTAGTTTTAAATATTGTTTAATTTTATGTTGAAGAATTGATTTTGGACCTAAAATTAATTTTAGATAAATTTTTACACATTTAGTTTTACGTTGATAAAAATAAAATAAAATTTATTTTGAATTCATAAATAATTACGAGCTCAATCAACAATTTTATATATAAAAATAATCAAAACATAAATCATATAATTAATTTTAACCAAAATTAATTTTATTCATAATTAATTTTATAAATTTCATTCAAACATCATTACATTGTTTACATCATTACATTGTTTTAAGGTATTAAAAAAGAATGAAACAAATTTAATGACTCAATTGAAGTAATAAAAAAGAAAATAAGGAGAATATAATATTAATTAACACTATATATAACTGTTAAAAAAAAAAAAGATACAATACCAAAAAGACGGTGAAGTGGAGGGCCATAACATGTAAATTTAGGAGAATATTACCACAATGGCTTTGCACTGGCTCCATAATCTTGAGATCATGTGAAATGAGATTATTTTTTAATGGGACTGAGGCTGACACAAAAATTTAAGGCTGTTTTGACAGTTCTAGTTAAAAGGAAATTAAAAGAATTCTAAATATCCTTTTATTGTTGCTCAGTAGTTTTTTTTATACGTTTTTTCATAAATTATTTGAAATTGTTGTATATATTTATGCCTATGTTTTCTTCTTTATTATCTTTGGCTCCTATTTATTCAAATTAAAATATAGCAAGTGATTAGAAAATATCAGTATCTTGGTTATTGATTTTTTCCCCCTTAATATGTTATATTCATGAATTCATGTTAAATAGTTTTCCAAGTAAATGTGATATATTAACATGTAATGACTATATGGTAATAACTCTGTTTCATTTTAACAAGATAATAAATACAAACTACACCTCAAATTATAAATGAATTAAAATTAAAAGTTAATATATTAATAGAAAAAAATAAATATTAATTTGTAAGCTTTAATCTAAACTGATAATATTTTGTTGACCAGAGACAAAGTTAAATAGTTTTATTTGAGAGGACCAAACATAAAAATTAAATCATTTTGTGTGTTTATGTAATTTTTTTTTGGATGTAAATGAATGATAAACAATAACATGATTAAATTGAATGAAAAATGTGATTTTTATTAATATTGATTAAACATTGTATTATTCGTTTAATGTAATAAAATATATTATTTGAATAAATTTATGTGTTTATTTTTTGTACAATATATATTTACACTTTTATAAGGGCCTTATCTAACTAGTCCAGGGTCCACGAAATGTCTTGCCTTGATCATTTTGGAGACAATTAAGTGAAGATAAGAAATACAATTAAAACTATACTAGTCCATGTTGTCTTTTGTTTTTTTTGTGGATTACAAAAACTAGAGGATTAAAAGTAAAACCCACTAGGGAATTTCAATGTCCGTTGCCTTCTAAAACAGGAAAATATAAGAATAATGGAATGGCTGCCGAATAACATGTAATGAAGAGAAGATACGACAAATGAGCTCTGCCACAATTTGGGATGTATAGTGTGGACGTGCCGTCCTAGAAAGCGTCATTAATTTAAGTAGACTAAATAACAAATTAAAATGTTAATTATTTTCAAAGAATATAAGCACACGATTATCCAATATTAAAAAATATTTAAAATTAAATATAAATAAACTATTATAATAGTTAATTATATTTAAAAATATTAATAATTAATAAGCAAACAATAGTATAAAATTTTGTTCTCAAATTTCTTATTTTAAGATTCTTATTATTATTTTGTTTACACTATATGAATTAAACCGTAACTAATATTTTGTAAAAATAAATAAATAAATAAATTAATATACATATATATATATATATATATATATATATATATATATATATATATAAATAAAGAGTTATTAACGTGTATTTGAATTAGAGGACGTTAGTAATTAATATTAAAATATTTTGAATTAAAAAATTAATATTTTTATTTAAAATAAATTATTTTAAGAATAATATAGTATTTTAATACTTCATTTATGATCATTTGTTTTTGAAAAGGATAATTAATTATGATAAAAGAGATAAAAAAAAATTTATGTTCAATTAAATATTAAATTATTAAAATATAAAAAAAAACCAAGCTGAAAAATTCCTTAAGAGTGATTGTTTGTTTTGAAGCAAACAAAAAACGAAGAGATTTAAAAAAATATTTACATTATTTTATAATTTTCAAATAAATATTGTCATTCATATATTTTTTTGAAGTCATTCATCATTAATTAGAAACATAGAGGATATAAAAATAATTGTCAAAAACAACATCGGAGTTGATGTTAAATTGTTAATATATCTTTAGAAAGTAATTACTTAATAGATGGTACGTGGAAGAAGGTGTAGCCTTGGGAATGTGGAGTTGTCATTAATTTATAGGTTTAATTGTAATTTTTTTTTAATGTTTAGAAAATTTTATCCTAACAAATCAATTTAACATATTTTATTCTAATTTTTTAAAATTTATGGGTTCAATCATATCCAAAATCATTAATTTTCTAACAAAGAGATAAACTCTAATTAATTTAAGAAGAGTTTTCACATTAATTAAATGCACATGAATTATAATTAAATACACTTTTAAAATCTGACAAATTTGATCGGTTATAATTTTATCTCATATTTTTATATTTATTAATAAATAAATAACATAAATATAAATATAAAATTTTTCAAAAGTTAAGTTAAAATGTATTAAATTAATTTATTGGATTAAAATTTGTGAACAACTAAAATGTGGGTGGGGTGAAAAATAGAATTAAGGCTAATTTATAACCTATATAAATTGGAAATGAATCTAGAGGCAGAAGCAAGCAAGCAGAAGGAGATCGAAATGGATGAGGAGAGATCGAGAAGGGTGTGCGTGACCGGCGGGGCTAGTTTCATTGGTTCTTGCCTCGTCAACAAGCTTCTGCAAAAGGGCTACACTGTCCACTCTACCCTCAGAAACTTTAGTACTCTCTCTCTCTCTCTCTCTCTCTCTCTCTCTCTCTCTGAAAATGCATGTGTTTGTTTTTTTATTTATACGATATTTTAAACTAGATTAATTGATGAAGAATCTTGATGCATGAGTAGTGACAGCTAGGTAGTTTTGAATTTTGATTGTAATGCAGAGGACAAGTCGAAGATAGAGTTTCTGAGAGGGCTGGGTCACGCAAATGAGAGACTGGTGTTATTTGAAGCGGACATCTATAAGCCGCAGGAGTACAAGGCAGCAATTGAAGGGTGTGAGATAGTGTTTCACGTGGCTACTCCCTATGAACATCAAATGGAATCTGAGTTCAAGAACACAAGTGAAGCTGCAATAGCGGGGGTCAAAAGCATAGCGGACTATTGTATTAAATCGGGAACGGTCAGACGCCTCATATACACTGCCTCGGTGGTTGCTGCTTCTCCGCTTAATCATGACGCCACTGCTTTTCAAGATTTCATTGATGAAACTTGTTGGACGCCTCTCAACCTTTCAATAGGGACTCTTCATCACGTACGTCCCATTCCCCACGTACTTCGCTACTTGTACTTGTTTTCATTATATACAAATCGATTTTGAGTTTTGCATTTCAGTCTTACACTGATTCGAAGACACGGGCTGAGAGAGAGTTATTAAACATGAATGGCGCGGGGGGATTGGAGGTGGTGACTATGACTTGTGGGCTAGTGGGAGGGGACAGTGGTGTTCTGATGAGTCACAGAGTCCCGTTGAGTGTTACATTGCTTGTCTCTCAGATACAAGACAATGAAGCCGCATACCAGTCTTTGAAGTACTTAGAAGATTTGATTGGAAAAATCCCACTTGTCCACGTTCAAGATGTCTGCGATGCCCACATCTTCTGCGCCGAGACTCCATCAATTCATGGCAGATTCTTGGTTGCAAGCTCATATTCATCGTCCGCAGATATTGCTAATTATTACCTTCAAACCTATCCCCAATTCCATTTGAATCACAAGTATTTGGAAGTGGCGAAAAGGGATATAAAATGGGCGTCAAGGAAGCTGACAGACAAAGGGTTTGTGTACAAATATGACCTGAAGATGATATTAGATGATTGCATCAGATGCGCAACAAGGATAAGCGACCCACCTCTACTCTCTACTGATACTCAATCATATAAATCTTGACTCTGCATTTTTGTCTAAAAACCAATGTTGTTGTCAATGGTCCCATTTTCTAGTTCTATATGCATGCATGTGACTCACATGAAAATTGTTGAAAACTGTTGTATCGTTATTCGATGATGAAGAATAAGTATTTGGTGTTTGGCGTACGTCCAAATTCGCTATCCTTTCTAGTTTCTAATTTCTAATTAATGATCAATCCAATTTGTTGGACCACCACTGTTCGATATTGATTCACAGCGCAGCGATGGCTTGGATTCCATGGATTAGAGATGGCAATATGGACCCAGACCTTACGGGCACCCGAAAAAATACCCATACGTGGGTAGGGTAATAACCCGCATATTTGGGGATGGGGATGGGGCGGGTATTTACCCGCAAAATCTCATGGGGATGGGTGCGGAGACAGGTCTTTGTAGTACCCACCCGCCCGCCCGCGGCACGGGTCTTGTAGTACCCACCCCCCCCCCCCCCCCCGCCCGCCCGCCCCGCCCGCACCTTATGTATATACATATTAATTAATATATTATAATTTTATTATTTAAATTATTCAATTATCTATTTATTATTTTAATTATTCTTTTTATATGTTAATTTTGATATTCTATTATGATTTAATTTTTATTTGTATTAGTAGTTTAAAGCAATATAGAAACTATGGAAATAAGCATTTACAAAATATGGAGAAATTAATTCGGATGATGAAGTTAAAATATTATATCTATTTATGTTTTATTTTTAATATATAATTATAAACTAATTAGTTTTAAAAATATATTAGTTTTTCCTGTTTAATTAGAGTTTTTGTTTAAATTTATGTTGAATGATTATTTTTGTAATGTTATTTATTTATATAAATCAATATTCGTTTGATTTTAATATTATATAAGGGTGTATTGGATTAGGATTTTAAAATACTTTTTTTGGCATAAAAAAAGTCTTAAAGATTTTTAAGATTTTGTAGAAACTAAAAACTGTTAAGATTTTTTTAAGATGACTTTTGTGATTAGGATTTTATAATTTGGATTTAATGGATTTAGAATATAGGATTTCACATATTTATAAGATAAGATTTGAAAAGATTTTATGGATTTCTAAAAAAAAAAAAATTCAAAACTATTAAACAAAAAACCAACAAGAGTGTGTTTGGAAATATTATTGAACATAGGAAATGAACCATTATGGCAAGGAAAAGTGTGATTCGGAGGGAGAAGAAGAGACAAAAATTGGGAGTAAATATAATTTGATTCGCCGATCCTCAAAAAAAAAGAAATAAGCAAAGTTACAGTCGTTAAGTGATAAATGGGAAATGCATGGAAAATTAGAATCACTACCGCGTAATAGTGCACCTATACGTCTTCATCGACGTTGTTTTTCGATCGGAAGACCGCGAGCTAATTATCGAGGCTTTGGATTATCCGAACACATACTTCGTGAAATGGTTCATGCATGTTTATTGCTCGGTGCAACAAGATCACTAATCATAAATTATCATAAACTGAATCATCTCACCTAATGTACATGAACTCATTTTGAGATATATTTTTCACAAATTTTCATAAAGTAATAGTGAAAAATAATAACAAAATATTAGTAAAAAATATAAAATGTTTCATTTAACTCATAAAATCAATAATGTCATCAAAATATAAATCAAATAATTCAACAAAAAAATATATGATGATCAAAACATTAATCATCTCGCTTAACTTGAAGAATATCCAAAGTTGTCTCATGTTTTATAACATCCAACAACATTGCTCTTTGTTTCCTACGTTAAATTGTATATTTTTTCAAAATTGATTGCAATAGTTTAGAAAGGTCTTTTAAAACTTTAACTTGATTGTTTATCCCGAGTTAAAACTTCTTCTAGACTCGGATCTATTTCTTTTATGAAAATTTTCATTTCATTAAAAATTTATGAACTTAAAATGAATGAGACAGTGGACTACATTGTAGGCTTGTAAATTGATTCATAGTGATTTTGATGTATGAACACATTACTATTAAAATCATATGAAAAGTCTCATCTTGAAAAAAAAAAAAAAATGTGTGGGTGAGAGATTATGTCACTTTGCTTCAAAGCAAAAAATAATGAAATAAATAAAAAAGTTTGAGATGAGAAAGAAAAAGAAAAGTCTCTCATAGTTGAATGTGATTGTTTGTAGGGTTTGGTATTTATATGATCAACTAAAAAGTCTATAAAATCTACCAAAATCCAATTAAAAAAATTCATAAAATCTTTATAATTTTGAATAACGAGATGATTTTTTTTTTTTGCGTTATTCAAAATCCCAATTGAATACCACAAGATTTCGTTGCCCCTAAAAAAAAAATCTTGATAATCTTGATTGAATACTATTAGATTATTTTTTATCATTTAACAATCTTGATTGAATACCCAAGACATTTTTACAAAAAAAATAAAATTATTCAAATCTTAAACAATCCTAATCCAATACATCTCCTAAGTTTTTTTTTTTTTTTTTATATAATTTTTAATTTTATATATATGAAAAGTGCGGGTCGCGGAGTGCGGGTATGGGTATATAGGTACCCGGAGGGTATGGGGATGGGGATTGAAATTGTTACCCCGCGGGTATGGGGCGAGGGCGGGTACTTTTTTTCAAACACGGGTATGGGGACGGGTACTATAGTACCCTACCCATACCCTACCCATTGCCATCCCTACTTCGACCAGTAGCTTGCTCAGCGCAATGTTGAGCACAGTGGACACGAAGAAGAGTGGCGCTAAGCGCAAGGTTGAGCTTAGCGAAAGTTTGACACAGGAATTTTTGAAAACTTTGTTTACTTGTGTAATGGGCTTCTTGATTGTGTGAATAAGCCTTAAAACGATACGTTTAAGTGGAGATTAGTTACTTAATTCTTTTCTAAGGCCTAGCTCTATAAATAGTTGAGAAGAACCTCATTTGTAGTATCAACCAATTTGTGAATGAAATAAGCTTGTTACTTAGTTGTAGGGGTGTTCGTGGGTTGGGTTGGGTTAGGTTTGCATAAATTTTTGACCCAACCTAATCAATTTTTAGTGGGTTGAGTTTACATGATTTTATTTTCAAATCCAACCCAACCTAACCCAACCCAATCATGAACGGGTTGGGTTGGGTCATTAGGTCAGTAATGTATTTTTTTTTTAAATTAAAAAAAATCCTAATAGATTTTCAAATTTTGTTTAAAAAATCATCGAGTCCGTAATATATTTTTAAAAAAGTCCTCGTTAAATCACAAACAATAGCAGAAATTAATGCAGATTATGTCAAGATGAAACATATTGATTTGACTTTCTAAAGATTGTAGAAGAAATACCAAATAAAAAGATTACTAATGCTTACTATGATATTTTAAAAGTTGTTTGTCATATAACAAACAATAGTAGAGACTGACGCACGGCTTGACAGAAAATGACGATGCAACAAAGGGCAAGAGCAATGGAGGGTCGTGTGAAGAGCTGCAGTGACGCATGAATGGCCACAATGATGCAACAGTGGAGGGAGGCAATGACTTGCAGTGATGCAACAATGGAGGGCAATACTAATTTGCATAAAGAATGTTTCTATTTTGAGGGTTTTTTGAAAGTAAGGAGGTTAAAGGTATATATAGAAGGTGAAAGTGTTGAGTGAGTGAAGTAGGCTTTTTGTTTTGTTATCATTATTATTATTATTATTATATGTAATTCGGGTTGGGTTGGGCAGAGCAAGTTACACGTTCATATAACAGAACTCGTTACCCAACCCATAAGTTATTGGGTTGAGATTGGATTGGGTTGAATCTAACACAAACACTCTATCAACCCGTTCAAATCGGGTTGGGTTGGATTCATAGGTTACCCGTACCCGTGAACACCCCTACTTAGTTGAGAGCTTAGCCTCTTCTTGGTTTTTGAGAAAAGACCATTGATTTTTATCAAGGAAGCTTTCCTTGTGGTGAATTCACCTCGACTTATCATTCCCTTACAGATTATAACGTCGTTCTAGTTCATCTTCTTCTTTTCTTTTGCTTTTCCTTTTTTTGAGTTCTTGATTGAGTTTCAATGAAGCTTTTTTTATTTGTTTTCGGATGATCCAAATCAAGCTGGTGTGACTTGGAACTGCATCATGCATGCATCAATAAGAGATCAGAGATAAAGATTAAAAGACATCACCATATAAAATAATTGTATTTCTAATTTTTATATTTTAAATTTAATTTTACTTCACAGCAAAACAAAATGAAAGATAAATTATTGACTGTTTATTAGTGTACATTAAACAAAAATTGCTAAAAAATTTAATGAGATTCAATTATAAACTATTTTAGACTAGTTTATAAATATTTTATATAATTTGTTTTGTTAGAAAAAAAAATTCTAGTTGGCCCCCTGTTTGGATCCGCCGTTGCATGTGCGCAGTTGTAACGGTGGCGAACCTAGCAATAAGGATTTAGGGGGCAAATTCAATTTATAAAGTGATATTATTTATTTTAAAAAGAACAAATTTACACACTTAATTTTAAGTGTTTGATCCTTAGACTTATTTTTATGCGAAGATAACATAAATGTATTCTCTTATTTTAATAAAATTATAAATATTTATTTTAAAATTTTATATTTTACCCCTCTTATTTCTATGCGTTTGAACTCATAATCACATTAATGTTATATATATATATATATATATATATATATATATATATATATATATATATATATATATTTTTAACATATTGCGCCACTTGTAAGTCCGTGAATATGATGGTATTGTATTGGTGTGTTAGGTACGCAGCATGTTCTTATGGGATGTTGTTGGCACAGACACGGTACTTGCGATATAACCACACGGTTTTTCAGAACAGACAAGAAACTATAATTGTCAATCAAAGTTTGAGAAAAAAAAAAAAAAAAAAGATTACAAGAATGTAGTATATTTATTTATTTTTCTGTTGAGAAGATATTTCAGCAACACAAAAAATCACTATAGCCAAAGAATGAGAAAAAAAAATCAGTGTAGTCAAAGTCGGGTGAATCCAGTATAAAAATGTCACTTGAGGTACCACCATCAAAATTGAAAATCAAAACTAGGAACATTAATTGGTTATGGGCGAAGGGTGCAAGGTATGTGTCACAGGAGGAAGTGGTTACATTGGTTCCTGGCTCGTCAAGAAGCTATTGGCCAAGGGCTACACAGTTCATGCAACTCTCAGAGACTTGAGTTAGTAACTTAGTACTTTCGATCTCTTGACACATATTAATTTATGCCTGTTGTGTTATGTGTTGAATATATTGAGATGGAATTTGCAATAACAGAGAACGAGTCAAAGGTGAGACTCTTAAAGAGTCTTCCAGAATCAGAAGGGAAATTGGTGCTGTTTGAAGCTGATATTTACAACCCTGATGACTTTGATCCTGCAATTGAAGGCTGCGAGTTTGTCTTTCATGTTGCTACTCCCATGACACATGAACCTGCCTCCCAGGTTAGCCTCTTAAATTAGTTATTTATACTATCACTCTATATATGAGTGATGTTTAATTTGTCATCATAATATACAGTACAAGGATACTACTGAAGCGGCAGTTGCTGGAACAAAAAGCATTGTCCTGTCTTGTGTGAGAGCAGGGACGGTGAAGCGTCTCATCTACACTGCTTCAGTTGTTTCTGCTTCTCCTTTGAAAGAAGATGGGAGTGGTTTCAAAGATGCAATGGATGAAACTTGCTGGACCCCTCTTAATCATTCATTGGCATATCTATACCCTCCTCACGATTTTTATAAGGTTAGTTTGTCTTCACTCTTTAATTTGTGTTCTGATATATTATCAAGGCGCTGCGTAATTTCCTTTCATTAATTATATTTGAAGGACTATGCTTACTCAAAGACACTGTCTGAGAAACACGTGTTGAGCTACGGCAATGGTGGAGGATTGGAGGTGGTAACACTCGCTTGTGGACTAGTGGGAGGAGACACCCTTCAATCTTTTACACCCAGTAGCGGGGCAGTTTGTATTGCACAGATCATGCAAAATGAATTGGCGTACACATCACTCAACTACCTAAACAATTTTCTTGGCAAAATTCCTCTTGTACACATTGATGACGTCTGTGAAGCTCATATTTTCTGCATGGAAAGCCCCTCCTCCTTCAATGGAAGATTCTTGTGTGCAGCTTCATATATTTCTTTACAAGAGATGGCCAATCATTTCGCTCTTCACTATCCAGAATTCAATGTCAAACAAGAGTAAGTGGGACGTCTCTTTTTATTTGTTTGATTTTGAAACAACCATCACAAAGGATTAAATAGTATAATTTTTTATGAAAATTGAATAGAGATCATGTTAAACTAGCACATTTGAACATGATTATGTATGTAGTGTGTTTACAGTTTTCATCTGAAAATAACATTTCAGATATGAAGATAGGTTGAAGAAGGATATCAAGTGGGCCTCAACAAAGCTGTGTGACAAAGGATTTGTATACAAATATGACGTCAAGATGATATTAGATGACTGTATCAAATGTGCAAGAAGGATGGGTGATCTTTAATTACTCTCCATCTACACGTACCATTGCTATACTATATCTGCTTGTAATATTAGGCGTGTGCCTTGTTCTCTTTCTATCTTATCTGTTCTTACCATTGTGTTTCTCTTTATTACAATTGGAAAAGCGAATTATATAGATGTTAGAAATAATATGTGTATTTGGATTATAATTATTTAAGATTTTTATATATTTTTTTAAAAATGTTTGAGATATTCAATTAAAATTATTAAATAATAAAAAATAATATAATAATATTCAATTATCAAAAAAAAATTTTAGAAGAAAACAAAATATGATATTATAATCAACACTCAATTTTGTTCATTTAATTACACTATTATAGTTATTATTATTATTATTATTATTATTATTTGTTTCACAAATAATATCTTGAGACATCAAAAAAAGAAGAGAGAAGAAAAAAGATGAGAAGAAAGATTCACATAAAATCAATCTTTTGTCATTTCTTTCATGTTCCTCTATCACAAGTCTATTACAAATTTCTGCTACAAAATTGAAATGAAGCTTCAGCAAGCCTAGAAAATCTAAAAAATGGCACAAGCCAAATCAGATAAAAAAAGAAAAAGAAAAGGAAGCAACAATAACAACAACAAAATTGATCAGCAGCTTCATCAATCCACTAGCAAATCCTTAAGCAGCTCCATCATCATCATGAGGCAGAGCACTAGATGGATTTGGTCAAACATTGCAGTTGCAAGAAAGAAAAGGAGGATTAAGCAAAGAGGTTCAGAAAACCTCAATATATATAGCAATAGAGAATGCTGAACAGGGGAGGAGGACAGAAAAAAAAAAGGGGACCAAAAACACAAAAAAGGAAAGAAGATCAGAGAAAACATGTACATAAAAAGGACAGAACAGCAAGAACAGAGAAGAGAAAATATCAGAAGAGCAGAGCAATACAGCAAACAGGTTTCTTTCCTTTCATGTTTGTTTACAATCAATGTAACATATATGCTCAAATCAATTTGCTCAAAATGGTATGAAGATATGAATCTGAAAGGAAAATGCTATGTTTAAATTAAGCATCCTATAAAAAAATATGAGCCTGGCCTCTAGAATCAGAATCATGGTGAAATCCAAAAACGTCAGAGACATAAGCAAATTAACATAAACAAAGACAGATATCAAAAACGAAAACAGATACAGAAACATAGAGACATGAGCATGGACAAGTACCAAAACACCGACACCAGAATCATCAGAATCATTGAGTTCAAATCCCCTAATCCCAAACAGAGACTCAACACAAAGCAGAGAACAAAACAAAGCAAAGAACAAAACCAGACACATAAGCAGGGACTCTGAGAACCGAAACAGGGACAAAGGCAAAAAAACTTCATACCCAACATAGAAACCATTTTACAATTATCCCAAACCCAAAATCATAGCCCTAGACTAAATCCAGACCGCATAAACCAATCAAACAGAGCAATCGCAATCAGTTCAAGGCAAAAGGGAGGACAGAGAAAGAGGAACAGAGAAAGAAAAACACTACCAAAAAACCTCCTCCTCGCGCCGGCAACCTCTCCATCATCCCACGACCTTCTCCCCTGCCATCGCGACCTGCCACCTACACCACCGTGACGCTCCCCTGCGCCAGCCACCACCATCGTCACCCGCGACCCCCCTCCAGCCGCCACCGCTCACCCTCGCGCCCCCTCGCCGCCACCTCCGCGCCACACCCCGAACACCCACGACCACCTCGACCCAAATCCAAATCGCGCCCCCTCTCCCTGCGTCCCTGCCTCCGTTTCTCAGCCCCTCCAAGCCTCGCCGGACCGCCCTCCGTCGCCGTCCGTCCTCGCCCCTCGCCTCTCGCCCAAGCGTCGCCGTCCATGGCTTCGCCTGGGAGCCCGAATCACCGCCCCCTTTCCCCTTTCTCTTCTCTCGCGTGCGCCGCTGCTGCTCCTAGGTCTATTTAGTGAATGTGAGAGGGAGGTCGAGAACCCCTAAGTTTTATTTTCGTTTTGGGTCAAGTCTGCTATTTACACCCTCTATAATTACTAAACTACAACACATTGTCTTGGGCTAGATTTCTATTTACACCCCACTTTACTTAATTATGACTTTCATGATTTGGGTCAGCTTTCTATTTACACCACCATATTACTAGGTTGCACTTTCTTTCTTTAATTATAAATAGTTGTTTAAATTAAAATCATTAAAAAAATATAAATAATAATAAAGATGAATTGACTTTGGTGTACACATCTGTGAATTTTCAAGTGTCTTTTTAGGATAAATGAGTTGTGACAACTCAAGAGTCCTAAATTAAAAAATAAAAAGAATAAAAATAGTATATCACCTTCTTTCCTTTAATAGAACTAATCTTCATAGAAAAATAAATTATTCTTTTCTAGTAATGTTTTGGTGAGATAAATGTCTAAAAATTATAAAAGATTTTTGCTTAATTAATTAAAGGTAACCGTTTTTGTGTACCTTCCCTACACGTAATGAACTCCCAAATTCAAATTTGGTTTCAAAGACCATTTTTTTCTAAAAACGATTTTTCCGATGTTTTCCTTAATAAACATTGGTGACGACTCCTCTGATTCATACTGCTTCGATTTTTAATTGTTGTCCCGCCGTGATCTTGATTGCGATATGATCCTAATAGTGACGTGTTCATGCCTTAAATCACTACAAATCAATTTACAAGCCTACAATGTAATCCGTCATCTCATTCCCCTTTAAAAATTTCTAATGAAATAAAATTTTTTATAAGAGAAGTAGATCTAAGACTGAAAGAAGTTCTAACTCAATCGGGGCAAACAAGTAAAAGTTTTAAAAGAATTTTCTAAACTAAATAGAGAAAACAAAAAATAATGGTTGGAATGCTATAAAAGAAATCCCAAATTTATTTATATGTTGTTTATTTTGGATATTCTTTAAATTAGGCAGATAATTAATATTTTGATCATCATGTCTTTTTTGTTGAATTATTTGATTTATATTTTAATGACATTATTGATTTTATAGGTTAAATCATTTTATATTTTTTTATTAATGTTTTGTTATTATTTTTTATATCACTTTATGAAAATTTGTAAAAAATATATTTCAAAATGTATTAGTAGCTTGTAACTTTTATTTGGAATTCATGTACGTTATTAGTAGGTAAGAGGGTTTAACTCATGATTTGTGTTTAATGATATTTCAAGCACATTCTTATTGGCTTATGTTTAATAGTTTTGAATGTTTTTTTCTAGAAATCCATATAGTATTTATAAATCTTATAAATTCGTGAAATCTTTTCAAATCTTATTTTCTAAATCCATTAAATTCAAATTACAAAAACTTAATCACAAAAATCTTTTAAAATTTTTTTTAACAATTTTTAGTTTCTTTAAGAAATCTTAAAAATTTTCAAGAGTTTTTTATACTAATTTTTTTTAAAATCCTAATTTAATACACCCCTAATTACAAAATAAGGATCGTGATTAAAGATTACTATTCTTTCTTATGTAACTACTAGGGTTGCTTCCGAAATGAAGTCCAGTGTACTCTTGTGGGTTGTCGTTTCTGCTACTAAATCACATAGACTAGGCCTCCGGCCATGCGAATTATGTATGTGTCCATTAAGATTTTGTTTATTATTTATTACTAAATTCAAATATGGTGAGGTGATCACAGATTTTGTTTCCTCCAAGTGGCGCTTCTGCCTCTATTGTTGACTATTTATGTCTGGTTTTTCTTTAAATATTTTTATATTAAAAAACTAATTATTGGATAAGGATCACGTGCAGTTGCATCCAACAGATGCGTACAATATTAAATGTTATGAAAACAAATTTTGTTATGTTTTAAAAATTGTGCAATTGTTTTATATATTATATTGTAGAGGATGGTGATCCCATTTTATTTTATGTTACGTTAGTGAATCCAACGAAGAAAGACATGATCGATCATGTATCCAGCCTAACTAGTGGATTGGTATTATTTATTTAATAATTGATGGATGTAATGAAAAAGTGAAAGTGAGTGAGTTGTGATGGGGAAGGGTGCAAGGTTTGCGTGACAGGAGCTAGTGGTTATATAGGTTCGTGTCTGGTGAAGAAGCTTTTGGCCAAGGGTCACACCGTGCATGCAACTCTCAGAGACTTGAGTTAGTATTCCCCCTCTCTATGCACCGTATATCTGATTTAGAATTAATTTGGAGTAAATTAAAATGAACAGAGAATGAGTCAAAGGTGAGTCTCTTAAAGAGGCTTCCGCAATCAGAATCAGAAGGGAAACTGGTTCTGTATGAAGCTGATATTTACAACCCAAGTGATTTTGAGCATGCAATTCAAGGCTGTGACTTTGTCTTTCATGTTGCTACTCCCATGATCCATCAACCTGGCTCTCAGGTGAGCCCTGATCTTATTCTTAATTATATTATATTTGTTTAATTAAAAACAACGTGTTGTGTTTAGTACAAGGATACTACTGAAGCGGCAGTTGCTGCGTCAAAAAGCATTGCCCTGTCTTGTGTGAGAGCAGGGACGGTGAAGCGTCTCATCTACACTGCTTCAGTTGTTTCTGCTTCTCCATTGAAAGAAGATGGGAGTGGCTTCAAAGATGAAATGGATGAAACTTGCTGGACCCCTCTCAATCATTCTTTGGCATATCTATACTCTCCTCTCGATCCTTTTTATAAGGTTTACTTCCTTCCCAACTCCTCTTCTTACTAATTAATAATTATCATTTTGTAACTTCTTATATACTACTACTCTTTGTCTTTTTAATTAATTCTATTTTTTTTTTATCTATTTATTACATCTCATGAAGAAAAATATTTAAAATGGAATAAATATTTAACAACTACTCTCACTGAAAGTAATTTATCAGTTTTGTTAAAGATAACTAATTTAAAAAATATTTTTTTTTACTAAAATGTTATAAAAAAATAGAACGAAGAAAGTATAAGCTAAGCTTCACGTGAGAGGTGAGAAGCATAAGCTTTACTAAGGATTTACTTCTTAGAGAGATTTTATAGTAAAATAGGGATAGAAGCCACCCCCAATCTCCAATTAACACAGTAATTTGTCAATCTTTATTCAAGGGATTCGGCTACTCAAAAGTGAGCAAAGGGTATAAATAATTTATTTTAACGATGCTAACTTTTACAAGAGTCAGATCTGATTTAGAGTTGCAAATTAATGCCCAAATGCTGTTGAAGGAGTATACTTATTCAAAGACAGAGTCGGAGAAACATGTGTTGAGCTATGGTGGAGGATTAGAAGTGGTAACACTCCCTTGGGGCTAGTAGGAGGCGACACTGACACCCTTCAATCTTTTACACTCAGTACCGGAGTTGTTTGTATTGCACAGATCATGCAAAATGAAAGGGCCTACATATCACTCAAGTTCCTAAAAGATTTGCTGGCCAAAATTACTCTTGTACACGTTGATGATGTCTGCGAAGCTCATACTTTCTGCATGGAAACCACCCCCATCACTGGAAGATTCTTCTGTGCCAGTTCATATATTTCTTTACAAGACATGGCTAGTCATTTTGCTCTTCATTATCCAGAATTCAATGTTAAACAAGAGTAAGTGCCTCATCTTGGCTACTATTGAAAGATATGTTAAACAAGCACCTTTCCATGGAATAACTTAAGCATTATTAAAATGAAAATTGAACATGATTATGTAGCTTAGAATACACAAATTAAGTTTTCTTCCTTCTAGTTGTTTATGGTTTTTTTCATCTGAAAATTATATTTCAGATATGAAGATGGGCTGAAGAAGGATGTCAAGTGGACCTCAACAAAGCTGTGTGACAAGGGCTTTGTATACAAATATGACGCCAAGATGATATTGGATGATTGTATCAAATGTGCAAGAAGGATGGGTGATCTCTAATTACTCTCCATTTATACCCATGCTTCCTATATATGCTTGTAATAAATACAAAATAAACCGGGCGTCTACCTCATTTCTTCTTGATTGTATTACTATTGTTTTTGTCTTTTTTATTAAACAATAAACTCAGTTTCATATCAATTAGAAAAGTGACTATGAGAGTTTCCAATAGAAAAAGGACAAAAGGAAATTGAGCTGGGTTGAAAATTTGGATCATTATGTTCTAAGACTCAGGTTTGATGGAATTTAGCTATGCTGAACAGATGAATCACTCAAATAACTTGTTTTGACTCTTAATCAGATGACAGAGACATAGACACACATCTGCTAAATGGTCTAATGACTTGCATTTTAAATGTATATTTCAAGTTGGACTTACCAAGAGAAAATATAAGCGTGAATGCGTGAATTCTGTGACATTAAGGAATCTGGATCCTACACACCATTAGGTGGAGGCCATTTTGTTGTGTAGAAAATAAAAGATCATGGTGCATTGACCATTGATCAAAATTCTAGACAACAACAATGAGATGAAAACTCATTCATTTCAGAAATTCCAACCCTGCTTGAACCAAATACAAGTAATAAGAAAATGGTAGACTACAGCTACAAATTATTTACGCATTACATCCTAGCCTAGGTGAAGGTACTGCATTACATACAGGAAAACTCTCCAAACTTGCATGACAAGGATGTTTCATTGTCTTGATTTATCAACATGACTTTTGATTACCCTTCCATAGTCAGGTCTTCGACTCACCAGTTAATCCGGAACAGACTATGGCTATGCTGTTCTTAGTTCTTACCCTCTTTAACTATCTACGTGGAACTGCAGGGGAGTTCTTATGAAGAGAAAATTTCAGGGGTGATGAAAGGGAAATCCGTGTCAAAATCCCCTTCATGACGCAAGATATCCAAATCAAGGATTGGGGAGTTGGTGACTGAAGTTGGGGCTGAAACTATCTCAGTGATATCAGATTCTGAGGTTTGTATGTTTTGGCATAATAGTCCAGCGTTGTCCAACTGGTATGCTGACAAATAGAAAGGGTTTGATTCTGAAGTCACTGGTGATATGAATACAGGAGAAAAGCATTCCATGAAATGGTTTTCAATCATGGTCTCGGGTACCATATTATTGTTGTCCTCGTTTTCTGATCCAATTGATGGAGAAGGAAAGGAAAACCCTGTGAAAATATCCTCCTTGGTTTCCAATTCCTCAGTTTTGACTTTAAGCTCGGTTTCAAAGGTGAAAATCCCCTCTGGGGTTTGTTGTTGCAAAATTTTCTCTTGAAGTGGTTGATTCTTTTGATCATTGTGGAATTGATTCCCCCCCAAACCCGTCTTGTTTAAATGCTTAGCTTGTGTGCATGTGTGTCTTCCTCTGTAGGTCACCTCAATTGTTGTTGGGTCTTCATCTGACCTTTGAACTTGTTTTGTTGCCAGACACCCTTGTCCATGTCTATGTGTGCATCTGTAATATCCTCTGCAATGCAAACCCACAAGTTGTCAATTTTTCAGCAAAACTAGAAAAACAGCTTCTTTTTTCTTGACATAAAAATTGGGTTGACAAAGTTAGTACAGTCTAGTCTATGTCCAAAAATAAAGAATGAGAAAAGGGGTATTAATTATGACCCATTCTTATCTCATTACTCATTATGAATTCGATTGCAATTTGCATGTTATTGCATTTACTGCTGAATGGGGGTACATGAGCTGCCAAACCCACATCCAACATGACACTTCACAACAAGTTGTTTCGCTTGATAAGAGTGCCAGGTTTCTCCAGTGTACGGACGCATCTCTCTTGCATAACAACCTCATTAATATACCTCAACATATTTAACACAAAGCACTAATTTGGACTCATTTGAAACTAGCTGACATGGTCCTTTGGATAAGTTTACAAATTGAAAGTCATTTTAGAAACACCGGAGGGACTAAAACCATTAAAACAAGGAAAGAGAACTCACTGTACATGCAAATATATTTCCCTCATTAATCATCATTAGCAAATTGGCCAGTGATTGTTCATGCCTATTTAGCAGGAGGTACCTAAGGCCTCTGACACTAACTAAACTATGTTCTCGTGCTTCTATGTATTACTTACTACTATTAAACTAAAGGGGTGAACCTTTCTGTCACATTCAAATCAAATGCCAATTACATACTATATAAACTTATCCAAAGAAAAAAAAATGTTAATTAAAGTTGTTTAATTTATGACAAGAAAAAGTAAAATGAGTAAAGAGGTTCTAAGTTCTAACTAACCTTGGAAACTTAGATCCAAGAATATCCTTTTGGCCATATTTTCTCCAGCTATATCCATCATCCAAAGACCCTTCGAGTCCTGCTCTTGAGCAAATCTTCACTTGCTCCGTCCATCTGGGCATGGTCTTTCTGCACCCCACAAATTAAAAGAGCCCCAGACATTTGAAATCAGAAGACAAGCCTCAACAAAATGACACAAGTCACAAAGAAACGAAGAAGTTGGTAACTTGTGACATTACCTTTTCTTGAAGACAGCTTTGTGCTGAAATTCACGGTCCACGACCTCACTTCTGGGGCTCCCACTGGTCTCTCCCACAATAGAACCCCCCCAGTTAAGCATGGTGAGTGCTTTCTCATAGGACAAAAGTATTTTCTCAACCAACAATTCATTGGTTTCTATTTCTTCATGGGATGATGGAGAAGAAGAAACCAGATGGTTACTGAGCTGCTTTGTTAGCTCCTTTCCTTGGATTAATTCATGGATCAGACTAGTGTGTTTCCTCTTGTTGCTCTCTTCCATTTTGTGAATATTAACTAACAACAACAGCAATGGAATTACTCTCGTCTCAACAAGGGGTTTTGATCATTTTAAGAAGATTATCCAAGGCAAAGTGAGTGAGGTACTGATATGTCAAATAAGAGAGAGGAGATATAAGGCACAAAAGTGGAAGTGAAATAGCTTGGGGAAGGTGAGAGGAAGATGGAGGATATATATAGACGGTGGGAATTTGAAAGGAAATTGGAAAGAAGAGAGATTTGACTGGCCAAACCAAACTGAACGAGTTTTCCACAACGTGGGTCCAGACCAAAATAGTCTGAGACTGAGAGCGAGAGTGATATTGTGATGAGTGCTGACCCTTTCAAACCCCTTGGGTGGGTCAAGACTCAAGACTCAACGCGTTGCTTCTCCTTATTATGGAATGAACTCAGCAACAGCATGGAAACAAGACCGAAGTTGCACCTCATCATTTCTATTTCAATCTTCTTCCCTGTTTTCAACAAAAACGTTACTTTACCTACTAATGTCATCATACTTTCTATGAGCGGATAAAAAGTTAATTATTAGATAGATGTTAAGCTCTCATTGTCCTATTCATTTACATTTATAAGTAACTTTAAATTTAAATTTAAAATTAAAAATATTTTTTTTAAATAAATTATTTATTAACCTTTATTTATATTTTAACTTAAAAAAAATTTAAAATTAAAATACATTCATTTAGAGAAGTCGTGTATAAAAATTAATAAATTAATTATCAATATTTATTGATAAAAAAAAATACTATAAAAAAATATATTCATAAAATAAAAAAAATATGGTAGAAAAAAATTATTTATATAAAAATATTTTAGGAATAATAAAACTTTTATATAAATAAAAAGTTACCAACCTTATTTCAATGTTATATTATTAATTATAAGTATTTTATTTTAATAATTTTATTAGTGATGTTAGATAATATTTTAAATAATCAATTAATAATTTTATTAATTAAAATATTGTTTTTATAATGAAACAAGCTAAATAAAACTATAAAATATAAATTTATTGAATAATTAAAATAATTGACATTACTTAATAAAAAAAATATTTTAAAATTTGTTATTTATATATATATATATATATATATATATATTAATTTTATTTTATTGAGATTCGATGAAAGAACATAAAAATAAACTCCTCCACTTCTTAATTAAATGTTAAAAATGCTACCAAAAACCTACATATACTTAAACTACAAATAATTTTGTCCACCAAACAAGATTTGAGTAGCTTAATAACTTTCATCCTTACTATTTCAATCACTTGTGCGTGCTTAACTACTTACTAAGGTAATAGGAAATAATTGATAAATAATAATAATAACAACATAGTTAATTAAGGATTAAGAGTCTGAAAGGGACTAGAGTGAAACCTATATTATAGTCTCCACTATTGAATGTAATTGAATTCAGTTGGAGATTGACTAAGAAATAAAATTAAACACTGCGAGGGTTTTGTGTTAGTGAGTGACATGTATAGAGTGGAATGGGACTAAACGACAGAAGGGGACGTAATGGAATGTGTATCACATTGGGTGTTATGTTAATGCTCTAACGTGAGTCTCGTCCCTCCCATTGGGCAGGGTAGGTGTCTGTCTTGTAATATGATAGCTTACCCAAAGTACATTGATACAGTTAACAGCTTGTACGTAACAGCATGGATTCAATTAATGGTAAATAATGTTTGCTCGTTGAAGTTTTCCACGATAGTCTCGAAAACGCGTTTCTATCTCTCTCAATCCTCTGATTATTTCCACACTCCAAAGTCCATAATATTTCATTCAAAAGTTGAATAAAAAACACTAATACGATTACTAATTTGAAAGACAGACCTCCTAAAAATAGTTAACCAGAAAAACTAATTATCAAACTCCGTATCAATATTTTAATATGATTACAAGAGATTTTCTTTTTATCTAAATGCATAAGTAGCGTTTAAAATGGGAGTGCACTGTCAATTTTGTTGTATCACACTTTTTTTTTTTTATTAATAAGAAAATATTGTGGTACTAACTTTTACTGGACATTCCCGTGTAAAATATACTCGACCAAGAACCAAATCAAGTACGGAAATTTGAATTAAAAAATCACTAATGTGATGAGTTAAAAATTGACCAGTGGGCCAATACCATTAACAATAACATACTAGTGTAATAACAAAATTCAACAAGACTGCAAAATTTCCATGAAACTACGACATATTTGGTTGAAATTCATAGTGATGTCATATGAACTAGGTATAGGAACTGGTTGGTGGTTCTTGAGTATTGTCTCTCGTTGTCCTCTTAAATTCAATATCATTTTTAAAGACGCGTTTTGGGTAGGCCCTCCAAATATCTTTTGTCCTCGTTAAGTAATACTACTATCTTCCTATTTTTAATGCATTATTATTTGGTTTAGTTTTTTTTTCTTTCTTTCTTTCTCAAAATTCATTTAAAATTAAATTTATAAATAACCCTTACATATTCCTTCTCACCTTGGACTTGAAACCTTTATGTCACAGTTTAAGAATAACTTAGAGTTGTTAAAATAGGTTAGTCCAACTCAGGTTCAGCTCAACTTAACCCACCCTGTTGGTGAACTGGACCAACCTATCCCATTCCTTAGGGAGTTCTAAAAATTGAACTCAGACCACCCCACTACAAGTTAGTGGGTTAAATGAGTCAACCCACCAACTCACTTAAAAGTTTTTAAAAAATAAAAAATTAAAAAAATTTGAATACATTATATATTTTTCCTTAAAAAAAAACACATTATATTTTTTTTTACATGAAACACATTCAATTTTTAAAAAAAAATGAAATCACATTATAAAATACTAAAAAATAATAAAAAACAATTCTTAGTGGGTTCGTGGATCAGCCCATGATAGGTCAGGTTCAATTTTTGAACCCATTGAAATTTTTATTATTTTTTTAACTCAACCCAAACTCATGATGGACCGAGCCAACTCGTGGATTTTAACTCATTTTGACACTTTAGAATAACCCTAACTATTAAGATATTAAATAATAAATAAATAAAAAACCTTCTCTTTCCAACTCTCTTATTTTTCGGATTTTTAGGGTTACAAAAAGAGTAAGTTTGAGGCCTGGGGTTTATATGCTTAAGCTTTTAGAAGCCCAACAGGAGAAAAAAAAATGAAAACTATCCCGCCAAAAAGAAGGGCACGTACAACGATGGTTCCACGATTCTGCGCTTTTCCGCCTCACTAAAAACTACATTATATTATATACTTAAATTTAAAAATGAGTTGAGTCTCTGTGGCCCGTGTGATGGAATTGCTTGATATGGAAGTAGCTTGCAGCTTAAGGTCACAAAAAGAGGAGGCATCATTGTACTTTGGCTTTTCCTTTTTCCGTAGAATTTAGTAAATGCAAATGCAAAGTGGTCCCTACATCCGCTCACTTCCAATGCCATATATACAGATTGGTAGCTAACTCACACTGATCAAAGGGCATTAATTAGTGCATTGCAACCCTTTTTCTTGATATCGTACGTCATCAACATGGAAGAATTTGGTGGTAACTTCTTCTTTTTATTTCTATGAATTGAAATCGGATTTCTGAAATTGCTTTGGTTGAATTGAAAGTTGATCTGTTTCTTGCATTAATTTGTTGCTGTGTAGGAAATGAGCACCCCAGTTATGTCCCATCCGAACTGGTGAGTTGTTCATCATCAAAAGCTTGCAATGTAGTAACATACCATTGCTATTTGATGGAGTTGAAGCAGGAATACGAGTATGAGGTGTCGGTTAATGACATTGTACTTGCAACTAGGACTCAACTTCACTCTGAAATCGTAGACACATTTTCAGGCACATCATTTTATGTGGAAAGGGGAAAATTGTTTGTGAACCTCATACACGTGGAATCCATTCAACTTAGCCCAGAAAAGGTGTGTGTGTGTGACATTTTCAGTGACAACAATTCTTATCTGACATGTATGAATAGTTAAGATTAAAAGTTAGTTTGTAGTGACATTTATTTTATTTTAAAATCTTAACTGTTCAAATATGTATTTATTGATCTTATTTCTCTTAATAGCTAAGAAGGCTTACCTGATACATTCCATGCATACATATATGTATTTTTATTTTACAGGTACAAAGTTGTAGAAGGTTTCAGACTACCCTCTTTAGGATCCTCCTAAATGGGGACGTTACTAAGTTAACAAGTGTTTCAGATGATTTCAGTTTGGGAGATAATCCTGAAATTGATTATCTTCTGCTCCCAGCCACTGTTAAACACCAGAGACTTTCAAATTCGATTATTGATTGGAAGTCTGTTTTATCTTTTCCTTTTTCATCTGAAAGTACCTGTTGTGATTGTAAGGATCATGCATGTGATCATGTAAGGATTCAACATGGTTCAGTTTGCTCTTGCAAACTTGAAAATTGTGTGGTCCACACTCCTCATAATGATAGTATTTATATCATTAATATCATTGATGGCATAACGAAATTGAATGGAAACTCAACCCTAAAACAAGGACGTAAGGGAACTACTACTTACAAGGAGCACTTCAAAAACCGGTAATTTTTTGTAGCTTATGTGTCTTATGTGTACTCAACAATTGAGCACCATAAATTAATAATTTCGACTATTGTTTCAAAATTTCAGCCACGGGATTGAATTGCGTTTTGAACATCAATCCCTACTTCATGGAAGGAGTATTTTTCCAGTGGGGAATTACCTTCTGAAGGCCAGACAAAAGACGGGGAAAGGTTTAAGTTTTAACAATTCGTTGCTCATATATATATATATATAGTATTGCCTATGTGACTGATATTACCTAAAGAATATGGAAAGGCTTTGTAAGCCTAAATTGCTCTCCATGAATCCATGGAGGATATAGAAAGAATATATCTGAATGTTGTGTGTTGTATGTCCACACATGATTCTTATTTATAATCATGTATGTATTGGCGTACAACAGAATCACTCAGAGACACAAAAGAATAAATCAAATTCCTAATTTGTAGTAATTACATCTCTGATTTCTAGTAATAGATATTGGAATGAAAGGTTAATTACAAAAGAATCAAGTAATTACATCTCTGCTTCATCTGAAAGGTTTTCAGACTTGGAATGAAAACAACATCTGCATTGGTTTTGGGACGAATGATGTTGATTAACACTGTATTAACCTGGTTCCATTTACCCCTTCCTTTCAGGAAAAAACATGAGCTGTGTTGACTTGCCGCCAGAAGTTTGTTCTGTAATCATGTCACCAATATCAATCGGTACCATATATTCATTTTCTTTTATTCCATCAATCATGCATTGGCTTGAGGGTTTGCTCGTTGCTTTCAACTTAAAAAAGATGCTCTTGGATCATTTCACCCAAAATGATATCCCAATCAGAAAGGTAACCTATATTAGTTACTGTCATCTCCTATATATTATTCATTATCGGTTGATAATAAAACTAGTATATACTAAAAGTTGATTATCATTATTATTATAATTTTGGTAGGTATTGGAAGCAGTAACTGCAAAGGGATGTCAAGAGGCATACGATTATAATTACTTAGAGACACTTGGAGATTCTTTTCTAAAATACATCGTTAGTCAACAGCTTTTCAAGACCAATCAAAATGATCGAGTGGGAGCCCTTTCGGACAGGAAGGACAAACTCATTTCCAATGTTGCCCTGTTTAACTATGGGTCTAGCCAAAAACTTCCGGTATTGTTTTATTATTCATCTTATAAGTTTGATGTGAAGCAGTTATATAAACAGCTTCTCCATAAATCTTTATAGCAAAAAGAAAATAAGAAGAAAATAATTTATGTTACAGGGTTTCATACGAATAGAAACATTTGATCCAAAACAGTGGGATATACCTGGCGACAGGTCAAAGAGTGTGTTGCTAAAAGAAGAGTTGGTTTCCAGTAGAACAAGAGTATATGTTCGGAAGAGGAGAGAAATAGAGTTCACAATCATTGCTGATGTTATTGAGGCACTAATTGGTGCCTTTATAAGCACAGGAGATGAAAAAGCTGCTCTATCGTTTATTAATTGGATTGGTATCAATGTCGACACCAACATTATGCCGTATGACAGGCACATTAGCATTGCCCCGGAGGAGCTTGTGGATGTCGAATTTTTTAAAACACGGTTGAACTACACGTTTCATGACCCTTACCTCTTAGTAGAGGCTCTCACCCACAGTTCTTGCAAACGACCAGAAATTCGGACATGTTACGAGGTACTGTTACTCAACATTATTTATAATTTACATCTATGTATCTCTGATAACCACTTTTAACTTTTAACATGTCCTGCAGCGACTGGAGTTTCTTGGCGACGCAGTGTTGGACAATGTGATAACGATGCATTTCTACAAGGAATATTCTAATCCCAAACCCTCATCAGATTTTTTCACAAACATGAGATCTATTTCTGTGAACAATGAGTGCTATGCACTGTCAGCTATTAAAGCTAAGCTGCATGAACACATACTGTGTGGCTCGGTAGTAGCAGATAACATTACCCAGACAATTGAAGGTGTTGAGAACTTATCTTTGGAATCAACTTTTGGATGGGAGCTAGATACATATTTCTGTCAGGTCAATATCTCAATCTCAGTGCATAGCATAAGCTTAACTTGTTCTTTAGAGCTTAGTGATGTTTTTTCATTGACAGGTCCTGGCAGATGTTATAGAATCTATAGCAGGAGCGATATATGTTGATTCAGGGTACAAGAAGGAGGTTGTTTTCGAAAGCATAAGGCCACTTTTGGAACCCCTTGTTACACCTGAGACAGCAAAGCGACATCCTATTACTGAGTTGCAAGAACTGTGCCAAAAAAATTACTACAAAATGAAAGAATACATCCACGTCGACGGTCAAACTTCAGTAGTTACAATGGAGGTCAAAGCTAATGGAATCACTTACACTTACACTCATCCTCCTGCTAAAGCTTCTAATAAGGATACAGCTCGTAAAGTGGCTGCCAAGGAACTTTTAAAACAAATTCAGGTAACCCAACTCAATACAAGCCCACCATTTCTTCTATTCCCTTTTTTATTATCCGCAGTCTTTTTCTTTTTCTTTTGTTGTTGTGTGGATGAAATCATTTATCATGTAGTAGTATGCAAGTGATTTTTTAAACCTTATTTGTAATTGCAGATTTGCATGTCTTACGCCCCATAGGAATGCCCTGCTTCTAAAGTTTGTATTCGTTATATGGTGAACGACTATTGCAGTTTGTCATATGGCATTTTAATTACGCTCTCAAATAACTTTTTATTATTAAGTGTCAAAAATTACCTTCAATTATAAAATTAAAATAATAGACCCAATTCTTAGCACCACAATGTGTTCCCGTTAAGTACCTTTTTGAGGTTGAAGGCCCGTCCCTTCTTAAAACAAAATTAAATACGACCCATCATTAATGCTATGAGTATGACAATGACATCGTATCTTTGAATTAACTGCGCATTTCCTCAAACTAGACTTCTGAAAAATAAAATCCCAATTTAACCAAAGCACGTTTCGATTATACTGAATACACAACAGTTTCGACTTTCACAGTCACAGTAGGTCAAAAAAATAATCCAAACCTTGGCCAATTTCCCAGATCGAGATGCCACATCCCCATGAACGGGCTTCCTCTAACCGCAAAGAAATTGACTTCAAAGATGGATAAAATACCGCATGCCTGGTATCCTCCTTGTCGTCAGAGTAAAAGAAAAAATGCTCCCCACTATTCTTATCCCACTGCAGTTCAGGCCTGTGCTTCTCCAAAAGTGCCAGGTAATCTCTCCCAATAATAGCTCCACCACCTGCATCATCTGTACTCTCAACTTTCACTATTATTATGTAAAACAATAAAACATAATTCGATGATAAAGCTAAGAAACAGAGGAATTACCCCTTGCAAGGGAGAAATCATTTCCATAGAAGTTGATGCCGAGAAGTATCTTGGGGGCAAGGCTCTGAGCTCTATTGCCAGAGGTACCAAGAAGCAGCTGTAGAACAATTTGAATCCATTTCAAAGGTGCATTAGGACCAGGATTATGAGGATTAGAGAAGTCGTATGTCATTAACGAGAATCCATCCACAGCGTCACTTAAACTCTCAAGATCTTTAGGACTGAAATCATGCTCTTGCAGCTTCTCAGAAGAAGGTGGACCTATAACATAGATCAACTGCAGCTGCTGCCCACTAATTTTCTCTGAGCTTATAGAATGCAGTGCATCTCCAAGTTGTTTTACAAACTGCAATGCCTGCGCTTGCAAAAGAAGAAAGCACCATATCTATTACTAGAGTGGCTAAATACAAAATGAGTACCCATGCAAAGTTCCGTATTATAACTTTACAGTATAAAAAAGTAATGTAAAAGATTAAATGGAACAAATGCTCACCAAATTCCGCATGTTTGGATCATGCAAGATACCATAAGCTGCCCACCTTGACCAAGATTCCAAAACAATGCCATCATATCCCATTTCCCTACAGAAGAGCATTCACATGAAAAGCAAATCAAAGCACAAAGGAAGTGCTTCACATATGGATCTGATTTATCTGAATACTTGCTTCCATGAACAACTTCTGATACCCATGCAGTATTATGGTTAATGGGTTTGCTATAGGGGAAGAACCTCTCTACCATAAAGCCTTTAGTTGGGTAAAGGAAGCAATATACACCCCAGACCATGTTCTGGTAAAATAAATAATGGGAAAACTACAAGAAAAAAAAATTATTGACAAAAATAATCCTGGTTTATGAACAAATCACTCTAATGGTTAATCAAGTCAATTAGTGTTTGAACATCATTAACAAGCTGAGTGATCAGTTGACTTCTTCCTAAACTAGAAATATCATTATCAAGAATTCCTTTTGCAGAAGGAGTTATAAGGTGGTTGGGTGGTACTTGAAAAAGTGAAGGGAGAAGGGGGGGAGGAATAGGTCGTGGGTTTGAATCTCTTCCACTAACATTTTTAACAAAAACTAACAAACTAACATTTGCCAATAAAAAAAAAAAAAAGAATTCCTTTTGCAGAAGGCACAAAGAGACAAATCCAAACATTCATTCTCACAGTGGATGATAATAAAAAAACTGTGCTCTAATAATGTCACTAGCCTAAAACAGGTATTTTAAAAACAATTAGAGGCTTACTTGCACTCGGTTACTATAAGGTTAATGACTTTTTTCCTTTGTTTTTCCTTCCCCAACAGCACTGCTGGTGATGCTTCCAGAACAACTCTAGGCAAAATCTACATGCAATGAAAAAAAAAATGGATGGTTTGATGAGGCCAGTACTTCCAAAAGAAAAGCATAACAACAATCCTAAGACAATTAAAAAAATGTTAGGTCCAACAAGTTGATTCCCCAATTTAAACCTACTTTCTAGTTTACAAATCCAAAATTAAGAATATCATCAAGTAAATAGCTTTCAAATGAAATAAAGATATGTAAAACAACTTTTTGGATAAAAAGGGGCAGTTAATTGGTCAGTGATGAGATGAAAGTAAGTTTAAAAGTAGAGAACTTATTCATTTTACCAAAGCTTCTCCTGCCTTTTTAAGATCTGAGATCCATCCTCTGTCAGCATTATGTCTCCCCTCTAGAACTAAGCTAGTCTGTTGGCTGGCAATAACAACTGATGAAGCAAAACCATAAAGCAAATATAATAAAATCTCACTAAAAAACAAACCCCATGACTTATAATCGATTATTCACTAGAATCTCATTGTAGTGCATAAATTGCAAACATATATGAGGAATAAAATATTCTGTGGACCCACAAGGAGGCTGTGATGTCAGTTCAAATCAACCCTTGATATTTCATTTCCAAAAAGACATCTCAGGTCATAATTTGTAGTATAAAGCTACTAGAAAAAAAAAAAATTATGCTTGCAAGATACATTTGAAAGCTCTGATCAACTGGCACAAGGAGAGTTTGCAATGAGAAGTCTTAACCATGCCCCCACCCGTCTATTTCTACAATAAGTCATTTAGGACTGAAGTACATACCTCTTTAGATCATACCAAATGGGTGATAAATGTGTAAACTTATAGTTGAATCTTTTTGCCAATTCATAACCTCTAGAATTCCTGTCATAATTAACAGTTTTTGAGCATGGAAAAGGATTGTAAACACAATAGATCAGAAAATTGAATTTTCACTAAAAATATAAAGCAATATAACTATGAAGATGTTAGGAGTTAGGAAACAGATTTAATAGTAGAGGATATGAAGTCCTTTTTACCATAAAGAATACTCGTGATACTGTAACAATCAAAACCATAACTTGAAACAAATTTAGCTCCTTATTTAGCAGAGAATATTGCATGTCAAGTACCAAATTCACGATTCAATGATTCACCTAAGAAATAGCTAAAATTAATTAATATACAAAAAAAAAAAAAAAAAGCATACCAGGGAGTAATGTAGCCAAGTACAGGATAAGTATAATGGCGCTGAGAGGTATTTTCTGATACTTTTGAATTTTCCTAATCCAGTGTAAATTTACAACATTAGATACTTAAATCAAAAGTAGAAATGGGCTTCACCAACAATCACTGAATATTGATTTTTAAAAAAAATGTTATGATTTGGGAGGTACTTACGGTGAGTACGTGTTGGTAATTAGCATCGGCTGTGACGAGGCCTTGCTGATACACATAAGATTGTTGATGTTGCGACTGCGAAGGAGAAGATTGTCTGAAGCGATAAGTGACGATAGCAATCATGGACGATACGATGAAGAGGCCAACGAGTTTGATTCCACCGGAAGCTGAGTTGACCCCTCTAGGACTTGATTCGACTCGCTTTTCCCGACGACCGCCACTCGGGGCTGGGGCTGGGCCTGATCGCTTCTTCGCCATCTCGCCTGACTACTTCTAAGTTCTAACGCCAAACGACAGCGTAGTGCTTCGTGTTAAGGAACAAACAAGTTTAATATATTTACGGGTTTAATAATGTTTTCAATCCCTAAAAAAAAAAACGAAAACTATTAATTTGGTTCTAAAAAAAACTTATATATTTTTAAGGTACTTCATAACAAACAAAAATAATGTAGGCAACACTAGTACAAGTGTACAACTGACTAGGTCATACTTTACTGTACAACTCGATTTTAGATGATTTTATAGTTTAGATACTTGTAATAAAAGTTTTGTTAACAGAGTTATACAGATCTATAAAAATAAGTTTTATTTTTATAGGGTTAAAATTAATGAAAAATATTTAGGGGAACGAAATTAATATTTTTTTTTTATATTTTCTAAGTTCTTCAAATATATTTTTATTCTCTTGAATTTGGATTTTTTTTTTTTTATCTCCAAATGTAAAACCACTTTCTCTTAGGCTCACAAAATCAAAACAATATTTGTGGCTGTGTTTTACACGATAGAGAATTCATGTTTTTAAAAGCGAGTATACGAGTCATTGTAAAAAAAAAATTAAAAAAAAATAATTAAATGAATTTAATATTTATACACCAATAATATAAAATAATTTTATACGATTGAAATCAATTACAATCTATATTTTAAAAAATTTTAAAATAATCTTATGAAAATCAATCTATTTATAAATAAAATAATATTATAAAATTATTTTACATCTAATCACGTTTTTCTTGATAAATAATTACAAAATAAAAAAGTATTTGATGAATAAGGTTATATGATAATATAGTTCCTAGACAAGGTGTTTTTTAATTCTAATTTATGTAAAGCCCAATTAGTGACCCTTATTTTTTTTTATGTCATATAACTTTTACATGATTTTTATAATTTTTTTCTAAAAATTATCCTTTATCTTCTTTTTTAGACATAATATTTAGTTATCTTTCTCCATTTTTATTATTCAAAGCCATTGAAGAACTTAATTGAAGGACCTGTATGCTTGGTTTAACAATAATTTTTGTGTGTTTTTTCAATTAATTTATTTTATGTTTTGGTTTTGTTAGATGTTAAAGAATTATTTTCTTATTTTGTATCTTTATTAATGTTTCAACAAATGATTCTGAAGATTTGTCTCGTCAATAATATTTTTAAAAGTTAAGAGATGCGTGTAATGTGTTTAAAAGTTCAAAAGATACATTTGTGATAAGTTTAAAAGTTTAAGAATATATGTGTAATTATTTTAAAAATTTAGAGATATATGTATATGTGTTTAAAAGTTCAATAGTATATATGTGATGATGTTAAAACTTAAAAGTTATTTGTTTGGTCACTTAATTCTAAAGCCAATTATGATATTTAATAAAAATAAAATAAAAATTAATTTTAAAAGTTAATGCAAAGTTAACCTTATCAAAGTGAAAATATCAAAATAATGATAAAATAAGGATGCATTTGTTATTAAAACAAACTTTACAAAATATTGCAGTAATTTATTTTTATTCAAATTTGTAAGAAGTATTTTTAAAATAAATAATTATCAAATAAGTTATTATTTTATAAACAAATTCTAATTTTTTAAATAAAACCAAAATTAGATAAATTCATTAAAAATATATATAATTATTTATTTTATTAAAATAAATATTTATTTCATCTAATAAATTTAAAGAAACCAATAATGCATTGGATTAGTAAAATATGCCAACTTTGACTGTGTGCCCATAATCCATTGGGTTAGTAAAACATGCCAACTTTTACTAGTGTGCGCATTAGCGAGTTTCGGTTAATGCATAGTAGATAGATTTGTGATCAGTTTTCCAATTCAAAATTTTCCGGATTCATTTCTGAAATGGCGTTTACAATTTGGGATCTAGACAAATAAAGTCTTATTTCCGACAGATTACAATTTGGGGTCTGCCAGTAATTTTTCGTGTATGATATTTGGCTGTTCGATGTGGGACAATCTTTACGGATTATTGCAAGGATAGCCTTCAGATCATCTCCTCCTCCGCTTATCCTCGTGCTCCCTTCTTTTGTTAAAAATAAAAATAATATATTTAATATATTATAATAATTTGATTAATTAATAAAAATATATTTAATTTTTTTCAATCTATGTATTAGGCAGGTTATCAAAATATTTTAAATTATATTTTTAAAATCTGGTCATCATAATATTATTTTAAAATATAAGATTGATCATAATATACTATTTTAAAATTTATGATTATGGTTGGGCTAATAATAATAATTAATGGTAGTATAATAAAGAAAAAAAAATTTAATATTACTAGTGTCAGGGACATCTTGCCTTGTGATGTAATCCCTGAATTGTTCTACAATATATGGTCTTTTCTTTGCCTTGAAAAAAAAAAACTAAAATGTGTTACAATATCAATACGACAATAAATATGATTAAACAAACAATTTATGTTCTACTTTGTGCAAGGAATGAAAGTCTATTCAAATTAAAATAAAACAAATTAAGCAAACAGGCAAATTTGAGATCCAAAGCCAAAGGCAAAACAAATTAATGATTTGACACTATTCTTCTAAAATAATTTTGTTTCTCACCTTACTTTTCTTTTTTGCATCATTTGATTTCTTTTTGCATCCCCTAGCTTAATACTTGTATGATTTAAAAACGGTAATTAAAAGCTTGATTGAATAAAAAAAATTGACAGCAGTTGATTGAATAATTTAAAGCGGGAAAGTATCAAAAGATTCTAAGGAAAAATGTTATATAATCGCATTGTAACCCATCCATTTGAATCATCCGAAAATTGATTGAGAAATTCATCCAAATTTTTATTTTGTTTTCATTTTTCTTCATTTCTCTTTTTTTTTTTTTTTTTCAATAGAGAGTAAATGCTTACAAGAACGAAAAAGGATGAGGAAATTAAGGAAAATGTTTGCATGTGATTTTTCCGGTCTCCCTCACTTCAAGTGATTCGATTCTTATTTATTTTTTTCTATTATAATTATGAAATTTTTGTGGTTCTTTTATTTTCAATAGGACATCCTACACCTTCAAATATAAATGTCTAAGGAATTTCAGATACTCGATTCATTAACCGGGGACTTAACACCATGCTTTGTGTTAGTTTGTGATTTAATGAGTTATTGCTTTGCTACCATTTTTTGTCTTAGTTATTGGAATTATGTTCTTTGCCCAATTAGTTTTAAATTAGTAAATTTATGGGTTAAATTTAACTTCAAATTACTAATTTAATTTTTTTTTATAAATGTATTCTAAAATATTTTTTAAAATGTCATAAATGCTTTTTTGAAATTGATAATAGTTGGAATTAAATAATTAACTTCATATTTATTAATTTTAATTAAATAAAAAATATTATAACCTACTTCTTGGAAATTTAAACTTTGAAAAATATTTTAATTAGTATTAATAATTAATTTAAAACTATTATTTACAGTATATTGATATTTTTAATCTATAAATATAAAAATGTTTTTATACGGTTACATATACATTTAAAATTCCCACGGGCTCCAAGCACTAGCGATTGATAGAATAGAATGATCACGTTTTTGAATCAATGTTGTGGAATTGATTCCTGGTGCACGAGGCAACACGTGTGAAACGGAAAGACAATCGGTGCAACCGGAGGGGAGGACACGTGAAAGAAAAGAATTGAGGGCGAAGGAGGAGCTGACGGGCGCCGCCACGCCACCGGTGTGGAGAAATCAGAAATGTGGCTGCCACTCGCACCCCTTGCTTCATGCAGCCGCACATTTGGCTTTGCCCTGCATTTTCATTTCTTCTCAAACGGTTTGCGCCTTCAACACGTGCCATGATTCATCAACAAAATAATAATGTGGACCCGCCTTCCATTGCTATGACGAAAATGACCCCTCCTAAGCTCCTAACAAATCAGGCATTTATGTTTGACTAGACTTATAACTTGGAAAGTGGATACATGTTAATTAATGAATTTTACCCCTACTTTTTTGTATTTACGAGTCCCAACTCCCACCTGCTTTCTAAGCCCACTTCATATGTTTTTTTTTAAAAATCATATAATTAGGAGGTGTTCATATGTTTAGATACTGATGAATGAATAATTTTATTTTTTCCATTTATTAATTAAAAATACTAAATATTTTTAAGGTAATTTTATTAAAAGAAACAATGTTGCTCCCTAACGTATGTTTAGTTCCATATTAAAGCAATCTGAATCATGCGTACAGAGGAAAAGGGTGAATCTAAAGGGTATTTTCGTCTAGGAAAAAAGGCTTTTTGTGTGAAGTTTAGGGGCCCACGTGAGCGTATTCTTATTCTCTCATGGTCATTTCCTTGGTAGTTTTTTTTTTGAAAAGATTTCCTTGGTAGTTTTGTATTCATTTATTAGCAGTTCTCGATCTTCCCCCGTTTTCTAAGCATACTTCTGTGAAAAACATGCTCACAGAGGAATCAGAGACAGGGAGAGAGAGAAGGGTCCCTGCATCTGATCTGAACACTTAAAATTATATTATTTTATTCACCGTTTAGGGTCACCAATTGTTGTTGTATAAAAGAGAGGACCTAGCTCATTTTTGAATAATATAATTTATAAATGCAAAGATTCCATTCCACCATATGCGCACCATTGGGAGCAGCTATACCTGTCTTGTCCAGCTAGTATCAATGGCCACCATTGTCGGAGCTTGATCATGGTTGTCTTCTATGAATCTTCTTCACAATAGGGCTTCTGTTCTCTACATTCATTGTTTACTTGCCTCTCAGGGTATATATATACATGCATTTATTTTCGTATTCTTTGTTTTTTTCCTCTGCTTCTTCTGTGTGCTTGTCTATAATTTTTGTTCAGCTCCTTCAATTTCCTAACCATGCAACAAGTGGCAAACAGGTTGCTCAAATTTTCATTTCAGTTATTTTAATTCCCACATTCCACATACTTTTGTTCCTTTGATCTCTTTTAATTAAGCTTTCTCATTTTCTGCTTATGTTAAACTAAGTTATTTACTCCCTCTCTCTCTCTCTCTGTGTGTGTGTGTGTGTGTATTTTTTTTTTTTTATTGGGATTTTTGGTTTGATGCATCCCATTCATGTAATGCTTGCACATGTACACCAACACTTTGGTTGTAATTCCTCAATTTCTGTGGCTTTTGGTCATTGTTGTTTTTCATTTTCAGTGATATATATCTTTTTTGTTAAAAAAACTATTCATGAAACTATTTTTCATTCTTCGGTTTCCCTTTCTTCTTCTTTAAACATGTGATGGTTTATAATATATTGCTAATATAATCATTTGTATATTTGTATAACTTAGTTTTATACACACTACACTTTCTTTACACATAATTTGAATTTTGAAGCATTGCAAATAAGCATGTAAGAAGTAAGTCTGGCTTGCACTTTCAATTTTATTTTTCATGTAGTAGTTTAAGTTCGGCATTCAGACTATATATAACTTGAAGAATATGTTGGTAATATTACATTGGTAATTCCGAGGTACTTTACCTTGTATAGTGCTTTTTTTTTTTTCGTGTGTGTTTGGTATACTACTACTATTTAATAGTGCATTTTAAGTTGGGGGAAGTCTTTTTCTTTTTTAATTTTCCTTCCTACAATGTCGGTTGAAAGCTTGATCTCTTAAATATGCGACAATCCCAAGAAAATTAATGTACAAATTCAGATGTAACCCTTACTAAATTAAGGAATTTAGTTGGGGTACTGTTTCATAAAAGAATACTAGTATTACATTATTGTTTTGCAATTGCAAACTAAATAGTAATAAATTTTACATGTTGAGTGTAAATAATTGTGTTTCTCAATTATATAACTTTTGACATAAACCTACATTTTCATTAATAAAAGCAATATAGTAATAAATTATTTTAATAAAGAGTATCCAAGTGAAGCCCCTAAAGTAATACAGGATGCCTTTTGTTCTTATTTGCAAATGAAACTTGTTTATCCCCCTTTTATTTGTCCTGGTTTGCTGGTATAACTTTTTTTTCTCTCCCTTATAAACCGATACCGTCTCCATGTGCGCATAGAACACATAGATAGCTAATGTCTTTATTCGGAATCATAGAATTCAACGAACATGAGATGTCTTTTCCCCATATTTTCATCTGGTCCAATGGTTTGAATCGTCAATATTTTCAAAAAAGTACGATCTCGAGCTTAACTACGTTTTTTTGGCTTTGGTCGTAACACACACCACTTAACAACGCTTTCGTCTATTATACCTTAATGTAGGAGTTGCGTTCATCGATAGGTAAACTAATTTAACTATGAGTGTATTAGAAGTTTCAACATCTTTAAGAATTAAGAAGGTCCCTCCCTCGTTGATAACAAGAAAAATAGTTGTCTTTTTTTTTTTTTTATAAAATCTATGTTCAATGACCACAACACAATAACATATGAAGCTTTGATACCTGAATAATCTGATTGATTTATTGATAATCTACAGTGAAGGATCTAGGTATCTGAGAACTGAGAAGCATAGCATGGCTTACAGTGCAGTTGCCATGCCTACCTCTCCAGCAGCAAGCATGGACATTGCAAAAGAGCACCATGGTCTTCGCCGCTCGCAATCCAGCAAAGAACTATGCACACGTTCCATTAATATTCGGAGGTCTTATTCTGACAACCACCTATGTTGCTCCTCCATCAATCGCATACAAGCCGCCACATCATCATCATCATCAGTGCCACCAAAGCTTAAGAGCAATCGAACAATGGGAATTTCCCCATTTCAATTTTCAGGCTCCATTCTTCCAAATTCATTGCGCTCCTTCTTGTTTGATCCAGAAACAAGAAAGGGTGTAGATATTGAGGAAAACAGCAGCAAAGAAGAGATGGCAAATAGAGCCAACTGGGTAGAGAGGCTTATGGAAATCAAGAAACATTGGAGAAACAGACTGCCCAAAGAAACCATGGATCCAGATGCGATATGCAACAACAACAACAATATGTACGAAGAATGTGAATGTGAATGTGATGGAGGAGATGACAGTGTTTGTGTCGTTGGTGAAGATGAGCATGCTCAAGTGACATATGATCGCGACTCATTCTCAAACTTTCTGGCTCAAGTGCCATGGTCTGATACCAAACTATACTCTCAACTTGCTTTCCTCTGCAACATGGCCTATGTAATACCCCAAATCAAGGTAATTACTAAGCACTCACCAATGGATGGTAGGATAGTTTATCAACTTCTTTTCAAGAACACAAACAAATAAATAACTCTTGACAATCAATTTGCAGGCTACGGACTTGCGAAGATACTACAGCCTTCATTTTGTAACATCTTCTTTAGAGAAAAAGGCCCAAGTGGCCAAGTTGAAAGTGAAACTTGATCAAGACTCCACTCGCGTTCCTATAGATGACTCGGTAGCCTCTGAAGATGTCTCACAAAAAGACAAAGATAATACACAGAAGCCTCAAATCCAAGTAGCTTATGATATTGCTGCCTCAGCAGCCTCTTATGTCCAACTACGAGCCAAGGATCTCTTGCACCGTGCTGCTACGTCACAAGACTCGCCTGAAAATGAAGATTCTAATGGAAGAGAAGAGATAGAAGGAACCTCAAGAGGTTACAAATCAGAAGTTGCAGCTTATGTTGCAGCGTCCACAATGACAGCAGTGGTTGCAGCAGGGGAGAAGGAAAAACAGAAAGCAGCAAATGACCTCCAGTCACTTCATTCCTCACCTTGTGAATGGTTTGTTTGTGATGATCCTGGCAATTACACAAGATGCTTTGTAATTCAGGTAATTTTCCTTAATCATGATCTGTACCACAACCACAAGGTTATATATTGCTGAATTTTGTTCTATGTTGCAGGGCTCAGACTCCTTGGCATCTTGGCAAGCAAACCTCTTCTTTGAGCCCACCAAATTCGAGGTAAGAATAATTCTTATTTCATGGATTGTCAAGAGTACACCAAATCACTTATGATGTATTATTCTCTTACAGGGCACAGATGTACTTGTTCACAGAGGAATTTATGAGGCTGCAAAAGGAATATACGAGCAATTCATGCCGGAAATAATGGACCATTTGAAGAGACATGGGGATCGTGCAAAGCTTCAATTCACAGGGCACTCCCTTGGGGGTAGTCTATCTCTTTTGGTCCATTTGATGCTATTGACAAACAAGGTTGTGAGTCCCTCCACTCTTCGGCCAGTAGTGACTTTTGGGTCACCATTTGTATTCTGTGGAGGCCAACAAATAATCAATGAACTAGGCCTTGATGAGAGCCAAATCCACTGTGTGGTGATGCATAGAGATATTGTTCCCAGGGCCTTCTCCTGCAATTACCCAAACCATGTAGCTCTGGTCCTTAAGCGCTTAAACACCTCATTTCGGTCACATCCCTGTCTACTGAAAAATGTAAGCATCATTGTTCTTACATAATACTACTCATAAAACCTAATATTCATTCATTTTCTTTTGATTTTTTTTCAGAAGCTCTTGTACTCACCACTGGGTAAAGTATTCATAGTCCAACCCGATGAGAAGACATCTCCTCCACATCCTTTACTCCCTGGAGGAAGTGGGTTCTATGCCCTCGACAATACTAAATATGGATACTCTCCGAGTGTTCTTAGAACCTTCCTGAATCAACCACACCCTATTGACACACTGAGTGATCCAACAGCATATGGTTCAGAAGGCACAATTCTAAGAGACCACGACTCCAGCAACTACCTTAAAGCTATCAATGGAGTCTTGAGGAAACATTCTAAGATTGTTGTCCGCAGAGTGAGGAAGCACAGGATTAATCAGTTGTGGCCTCTGTTGACATCACCGTCTCCACACTCTTGGAGCCATGAACAGAACTTCGAGGGAGGCAGCTTGAGGACAAAGGAGATAGTGACAGGGGTTTAAGAAAATAAAAAGCCTTTCTTCCTTTCGAGGGTCCCACAGATCATTTCATTTTATGTAACTAGTGTATAGTATGTATCCATTACTCCATATTTTAAAACTTTGTGCATATAAATGTCGATAATTTCTATCGAAAATAGAGCATAATTGTCTACTTGCATAGCACCCACGAGCAAGAGAATAAAAATTGTTACTATTATTTCTCCGGAAAAAAATGTTTTCATCTTGAAATCTTTTTAAACATTCAAATTGAAAATAAATACTAGTAATTTTGTTTTATAACATAAATTTCCTACCGTTTAACAAGGTAAGTCGGGAATCCAGTTGACGGAGATGAGATATGGTAATGCAGCAGGGAATAGGGAATAGGGATGGGATGGTCCTCACTCCTTGCGATGGCGACAGTACCGTGAATAATGTACTAGTAGTATTTTCCAAAAACGTATAATAACAATGTCAGGGTCAGGGTCAGGGACGATACGAACATAAAAACAAATCAACAACTTGTGGCTGCATTGCACGACTTTAGATACTCTTCAATTTTTAATTATGCCAATCCATGTCTCGTATGCGTCAAATTTGTACTACATATTCATTCATTCATTCATTAATAATGTTTCAAATTTTCTTGTAAATCTCTATGAATGTTTTTAAATTGAAATAAAACTTATAAAATAGATATTGTTGTTTTAATAATAAATTTTTTATATGATTAAATTAAAAATACAATATTCTAAAAATAAATAAATGACTCCCAAATTGTTATTGACTTAAAAATTAATTAATTTTGTATACGTTAGAATCAAATACAATTTCTTCGGCATATTAAATTAAATTATACTTGCACTATTTTCACGCCTTTCAGTAATTTAAAATAAAAATAAAAATGATTAGTGTCTGCTAAGAGTGGTAATTTGGCGTCACGACTATATCTTTGACGCTCAAAATAAAATATCAATTAAACATTAGTAAGTTGGTCTCTTGTTTTGGTGTTTCCACTCGAGCATTGAGATCTGCTATTTTTTCACATTTTCTGTGTTTAGTTCTTTGATATTCTACTCATGTGGTTTGCTTTCAGATGAAAACTAGTTCAGTACTTCCCAAAGACATGTGGTTAGCCTGTTTTCGCCAGATATGACCAACTCGCAGGTTCTCTCCACTTTTAATCCTTTTATTTTTCTTGTTACTTATCCATTCAAAACCAACAATTTTTGTATAAATCAATCAAATGCATATGATTCCTGGATTAGCCAAGCTTACAATGTCAAGTTTGGAAAACATTATTGGATTGGCAGACTACACAAGAATTACAGTCCCCAGCTCAACCTTCTCACGATTCACAGAGTGAACAACAACCAAACAATCACACAACTGATGCTCCTGTTACTCATTCGGTTTCAGCATCTGCTTCTAGTAATGATAGCAAAAATATTTCATGCCAGGATATTGAGCTTGTAAGACAATCCGTTGTTTGTTAAACATTTTACTCAACTCTTTCTGTTTCTCATGCTTTTTAAGGAAATTTTACACAAGGTAATCTTGGACTAGTCTTTTTTTTTTCCTTCCCCTTTTGAATAAATATTCAAACAAATTTTGTAGGTTCAAAATTTAATAGAAAGGTGCCTACAGTTGTATATGAATAAAGATGAAGTGGTCAAAACACTCTTGACTCGGGCAAAGATAGATCCTGGATTTACCACTCTGGGTAGTCATCTTGAACTCTCTGTCATGTTATTCATATATTTCATTCTAACAATCATAAAATAAATCTATTGTGTCAGTAGCTCATTTTTTTTTTTTTTTAAATAAAATGGTTATCTTTTACATGGGTTAATGGCATAGATATATACCTAGTTTGATAATTTAGAGTGAGACATGTTGCTATTGAAAAGAATGGCCTTAACTGCAGTTTGATTTTTTTTTCTATTTTCCTTTAAAAGATGCCCTCAGATCCCATTGCCTTCTGTTTGATTTTTTTTTAAAATTCAGTATGGCAGAAGTTGGAAGAGGAGAACACTGATTTCTTTAGGGCCTACTATATCAGGCTAAAATTAAAGAGGCAAATACTTTTGTTCAATCATTTGCTTGAGCATCAGTTTCATATGATGAAGTATCCCTTGCCTACAAAGATTCCACTGGCTCCCATACAGAATGGTGTCCATCCAATGCCTGGTAAATTCTTGCTTCATATTGTATGATATGGCTACTTAAACTTAAAGTTTTGAGTGGTGCAACTTACATTTCTCTTCTTGTGTTATGCAATAATTATTCGGAGTTTCTGACTATTATTATTTTTAGTACACTGCCAAATTCCTAGTCAACAAGGAAAAGGTATTGATACACACTACTTCGTCTTTGTTATGAGAAAGAAATATTAGTGTGAAGATGCACAGGGTTCTTGATAGTTCTTTAAATCCATATAATATAGGCTTCATGATTTATAGGTGAGTCTTGGGTCTTTCTTTGCATATTGAGTAGACTTATTGACTGGGAAAGGGAAAGCTCGAGATTAATAGATATGGATATGATATGGAAGCAAACAGCAGATTGAAACCTGATTTCGGTAACACAAGCAAAACTCCTAAATCCCACAATAGTGCTCATCAACAAACCAAAAGTGGGAAACTTTGACCAAATGAGAACTTTTGCAATTGCGAATTCAAACAAGGAAAACTTTTGCAATCTCCATCAGAGTTATAAGGTTGACTTGGTGGTAGAAGGAAAAGGGAGGGAGGGATAGATAGTGGGTTCAAATCATTTCACTAACCAAAAGTAACACAAACCTACTAACATTTGCCTATAAAAAAAAAAAGGTCATAAACTAAGTGTCTAATATAACACTAATGAAACCCCCTTCCCAGATCAAGCTTTGCCATTTATCTTCTTTATAGCTGTGTAAGTTCACCTGTTTCTGTTCTTCTCTCTTTACTGTAATTATTCAACACCATTTGTTTGCAGTGCAGTCAACAACCTACCTATGGGATACCCTGTGCTACAGCAGGCTTCCATTCCGGCAGCTGGTCAACCACATCTTGACTCCATGGGTAGTGGCATATCAAGTTGTCATGTGGTTAATGGAGTCCCTGCACCAAGCAACTTCCATCCCATTAGGACAAATTCTGGGAATGGGTGAGAACTTGCCTGACGCTACATTCTTCTTCTATTTAGGCCTTGTGTTTTTCCAATGGCTTTGTATAGGTGTTTCAGCTTACATGCATTATGCTTAGAGTCTTGTAGTTGTTGTGTACTTAAATGTTAGTTAAATTGGTGGAATGTGGAGCAACTTCTTCCTCTTCCTTTTTAGTAATTTGCTTGATAGAATAATGGTAGCTGCTTTTATCCTTCTTGCAGTATGGTGATGCACCACAGTGCTCCTGATATGGCTCCTGTAATTCCACCAAATAGTACAATGTCATCCTTGTCAGAAATGCCAGTGAGTTCGACATCAGTAGCATCCAGTGGCCATTTCCCCTTCCCTCCATCAGAAATATCAGGAATGGGCACAGATACATCTGCCCTTGGTACAGCATTTACATCTGATGTGGCAATCTCTGTAGGACTTCAACTTGCACCAGATAATGGCACGGGGATTTCCAGATCACTGGATCAAATTCAGTGGAATTTTAGTTTATCTGATTTAACAGCAGATTTGTCAAACTTGGGAGGTAATTTCGTTTCTTTGCTCTGAGATTCATTTTTAGATATATAGTCAAAGTTAAAATAATCAGAGGCCATCTAGAAGTCGTTTGAGATTTACAAGTTTTGATGATTTTGGGAACTTTGGCTTCTGTTGTAATTTTTTTTTTCCTTTTCAAATCTTTACCCTGTGTAGACATCTGCATGCTTTATTTATGAATTATGTTTCTATGCAGATCTAGGAGCTCTAGGAAACTATCCTGGTTCACCATTTATGCAGTCCGATTCAGATATTTTGCTTGAATCATTGGATCAAAAAGACATAGGTAAATGCGCACACACACATGTTTATATATGTATGCCCTTTTTATAAATCTGGTGAATGGTATTGGCTGAAATAGATTTAGATGGAAATCAATAGGATTATGAGCCTCCACTAGTGTACAGGGTACCCAGGTACTCCATGCGAAAACCGTAATGTCAAGGTTTGCATTAAAAGAAATGTTATGACTACTCACACGCCTGGATTACAGTCAATCATGAAATATTGAAGAATATACATCTATAACCTAGAATATAGACTCTAAACTACTATAAAACTTTGTTAAGAGAAGCAAACATTGAAATAAATCAAACTACAAAGCTATAATGTGAAATACATCCATCACAAAGAAATCAAGTCTAAAAATTTTTAATCTAGGAGAGCATATGAAACCAGGGAGAATTTGATCATTTGGAAAAGATAGAAATGAAGATATCAAAACCAGACCAAAATTAACTAATGATGCAAAAAATTAGATAATTATCTTTTGTTCAAAATGTCTCACCTTCCATGCGTGCTCCTTGAGGAGAAGCAGTGCAAGTGCCTGAGTGCTGATTGATTGTATGCTTTTGCAGCAATAAATGAGCTGACAAAAGGTTCAATGTTTGAGGTAAAATATTGTTGGGTGGCATAAAAATTAGACCATCCTGCAGTGCCGACAAATGATTGAAATTGGCTGGGATATAGCATTTTTTTTTATAAAGTAAATATTAATCGATTGGACTGCGTTTCAACTTGCATTTTGATGGATGTTGATTTACTTAATTTGCTAAGTAATGTTATACATAAATGAATGGAAATGATTGTTCCTAATGTTTGGTAGCACCTGGTTTCTCTTATTAGTTATTACTGGATAGTTTCTGAAGTTATGGTTCAAGTCTGATTGTAACCAAAATACTTTTGTTTTTATTTCAGTGGATGACTTCTTCGCTAATACAGAGTCCCCAGGTTCTCAGTCAGACGAGGAGAAATCTTAAGTGAAGTATCACATTAAAATGGTTAGATCAGGTTGGGTAAGATTAGGATTAATAAATGTGTCGCCCAGATTGCTCTAGCTAGCCTGATGTATAAAATAAAATCAGGGCGAAGATGGAAAACGTCAATTGTTAGCCTAGCAAAAGTACTAATCTTGAGTTTTATATTTTAGAGAAAGTGCTATTTGGAAATGTTAGGTGGTGTGTTAAGGATGTGTAATTGATGCATTTGGATATATATTGGTTGATTCACATTACACTACTAATGAGATGGTTAGAACTCAGAACTATTATTCTTCATGCAGAATAGTGTTGCTTTGTTGGAGCAAGTCCTTTTTAGTCTGGCAAAATTGTTTTGATACCATATTCTCCTTTTTTTTTTTTTGGTGAACTATACCATATCCTCCTGTTTCCATTTCACTTACTATTTAGTAAAATCTACTGTTACTAGTATTGTCAACAGTTTTTTTTTCTACCTCCTCTTAAACAAATACTAGTATATTTCTGTTCTGTTAATTTTTGACAAGAAAAAATATAATTTTTTTTTACTGCAACAAAAACATAATTAACTGTACATATAAGTTATTTTTTAAACTAATCAAATTAATCGTGATACAAATTATTTCTTTTTAAATTAAAAATACATTACTGTAGTTAAGATTCAATTTTCCATTTTAATAAGAATTAATTACGATAGAAGTTATCATTTGCAAAAATAATCAAAATAATTATTATGCAAATTTTCTTTATTCATTAATCGAATTAATTATGATACTAAAGGGTATCATAATTGATTTGACCACAGTTAAAAGGGATAATGTCGTTATTAAATTTTAATTTTAATTAAAAAGATAATTTATATTACTATTAAAAAAAAGTAATGTGTGCACCAATCACCATTAATGTGATTAGTCTAAAAAAAATATTTATATTATAAAATAATTACAAAAAATGTATTTTCGTTGTATAAGAGAGTGGAAAAAATTTAAAAATTACACAACGAAAATACATTTTTGTTGTATAAATTACACTATGAGGTGTTTTCACCCTATTTAACACAATGAAAATACAATTCTATTGTATGAATGCATATTTTATAGAACGAAAGCATATTTATGTTATAAGGGTATTTTGAAAATAATAAATTTTACAAACACGTAAGTGGTGAGAATAGCAACCTCCTTTTTTTTTTTTTTATAGTTTTATTTCTCCCTTTTCTTTTAAATAGTTTAATAGGGTCTCTAAGCCAAACACACACTGTTCATCATTTTTAACATAATTTATTCTTGCAAGTTGCAACGGATGTCAATCCCCCACATCCAAATCCCCAATTCAACTTCGTCATTTTTTTTTTTTTCCTTCTTTTCTAGAGGAATCAACGTCATTATTATTATTTGTTGCCAACTTTATTATTTTCTTAGACTACCGTTATTACCTAAAATTTAAATTCTGATTAATTCCGATTGAGGTGAACAAAATTACTTCTATTTCCCGTACCTGATTTTTCTAGGTAAGAGTATAGCACTAATATATTAATATATAATAAAATTCAACAAGAAATTTTGTGAGTGTTTCATTTTCATATATTAATATACTATATAATAAAATTGAACAAGAAATTTGTGTGTTTCATATTCAATTTTCAATTTTCATATCGCGTTCAATGCATTGGAATTTTGCATGCGATGACGTGGTAAATAGTGATGAGAGAGTCTTGACTCTTCTCACAGCGTCGACTTGGTCTGAATCTCTCTCTTTCTTTGTTCTTTCTCATAATTTCTACAGCCCCAACAAAACGCTTCCATCCATCTCAACTCTTAAACAAAGTGCAAGCAAACGTTCCTTCATTCGCATCTGCCTCTAATGTAACTTGGCATATTTAAGGTTGTTGTTTCATTTTTCTTTTGTGAAAAACAGACCAAAATTTTGTTTATCTAAACCTTTCTACTTTCAGCAACTTGGGTTTTTCAGAAGCCAAACACGGAGCCACGTCTAGTTTAGCCTTCGTCTCTGATGTGAGTTTGGTGTTTCACACATGATAAACAACACCCCTACCAGTCAAAAAAAAATAAAAATTAATAGATTAATTGATTTTTTGCTTATTTATTCTTTACCCGCAGTGCCTTGTTTATCCATTTTGGTTCATCATGGCCGGTGAATAGTTTGTTTGATATGGTTCAAATCAAGTGTCCGTGTCCTTTTAAAATATCTTTGTTTTGGTTATTTATTTACATTTACATCTACAACAATCATTTCTGACTTGGTCGAGGTTGGTTGTTGTGATTATGGAGATTGACTTGACTTAAATATCCAAGTCGTTGGTGGCTCTGGCTATACTTTAATTAATATTTTATAATTGTTTCATAGACCCTGGCCTTTTTCTTGTTGCATTCGCACTAATTGATGCTGGATGATCTTGCAGGCCTTAATTAATCTTCTGTTGGATGCTAAAGTAGCCTAATCATGAATTCAAAGGGACGTAAATTTGTGAGGTTCGGTTTCTCAATCCTGTTGTTGCTGCATATTTCTATTGTTTTAATTTTACGACTCTTTTTACACACATTAAGGAACCGCTTCTTCTTCATCTATTTGCAGTTTCATTCGTTCATGCTGCTTCAGTTCTTTTATTTTTCTTTCTTTCTTTCAATAAATAAGGAAATTTAACTTAATACCTGCATTTTTATAAAACGTGACAGATTGACCCACCCCAAGCTGTGCAATTAATAATCCAAAATACCAATTTTGAATAAATAACAAGATCAATGTCTTCTGCTCTGTGTTCTCTATTTTTTTCAAGTTCAAACCGTATTCTACCTCTAGCTGCTAGTGATTCATTTTGATTTTGGAGATATGATATTTGTAATTGTTGGAAAGTAACATATATATCTGAATCCAGGTTTGAGGACTGGAAATCAGAGTCATCTTATAGTGCAGAGCAAGAAGATTCAATTATTAACAATGGGAATCACAAAAGAAGACCAAGTGTGGGTGCGGTTTTGAAGAGTATAGGAAGAAGGCTGGAGAGTGGGTCAGAGAAGATGAAGAATTTGAGAAGAGCCTCAACTGTGCATCCTTTAAGTGTAAGTGTAAGTGATGGACAGAAAAAGATGCCACCAGGGAAGAAAATTCTTGATCCACAGGGTCCACTCCTTCAGAAATGGAACAAAATCTTTGTAGTAACGTGTGTGCTGGCAGTCTCCGTGGACCCGCTCTTCTTTTACATTCCAGTGATTAATATTCCTGATACATGCCTTGAATTGAATGTAACATTGCAAATCATTGCCAGTGTTCTTCGCACCTTCTTTGATCTCTTCTACATTCTACGCATAATCTTTCAGTTTAAGACAGGCTTCATTGCCCCTTCTTCTCGTGTTTTTGGAAGGGGTGAGCTCATTAATGATCCTGTGGCTATAATGAAGAGATACTTAACTTCATACTTCATCATTGATATTCTATCAATTATTCCAGTTCCACAGGTATATTTATTTCCCTCTTAAACTCTTTCTTAATTCTTATTGGTATTCATCAATAATATAATTTGATGGCTGTGTTTGAAATTTAGGTGATTGTTTTAGCCATAAATCCAAATCTGGGAGCAGCAGATCCATTTGTAGCAAAGGATTTGTTCAAGTATGCAGTATTAATCCAGTATGTGCCAAGGCTTTGGCGGATCTATCCACTATTCCAAGAAGTAACAAGAACTTCTGGCATATTGACTGAGAAAGCATGGGCTGGAGCAGCTTATAATCTTTTTCTATATATGCTAGCAAGTCATGTAAGCTGATTTCAAATTCAATTTCAGCATCTTCATATCATAGGTAGTCATCACTCATCATGCTGGCTAATTATCAGGTGGTTGGAGCTATCTGGTACTTGCTTTCAGTAGAGTCAGAGCTTCGGTGCTGGGGCAGAGAGTTAAATAATGCTACACTCTTACGTTGTATAGAACACCGTGATCCTGAAGTCCTTACAAGGCTCAACGACTCTTGTTCTTTGGTTGATCCTGATACAATCACTGACTCAATCACCTTCAATTTTGGAATATTTTTCGATGCTCTAGTTTCAGGTGTGGTAAAATCATCAACAGATTTTCCTCACAAGTTCTTCTACTGCTTTTGGTGGGGTTTGCGCAATTTAAGGTTTCCCATTTTCATATAAGCAAATGCAACATAAATATTTCTATGGAATTATTATCAGTGTTTGTAACAAAGCATACCAATATTGAAAATTTTGTCTTCTTTTGCAGTTCTGTTGGACAAAATCTCAAGACTAGTACTTACCTCTCAGAAATAGTCTTTGCAATCTTCATTGCCATATTTGGATTGGTCTTATTCTCGTTACTTATTGGAAACATGCAGGTAATTCATCTCTAATGTTGATTTAAATAGTCATCCAAAGATTTGAAAAGTTAATTTTGTGACCTCAGCTAACTATTGTTTTGAATATTGTTACAGAAATATCTGCAATCTACAACTGTTAGAGTGGAGGAGATGAGAGTGAAGAGACAGGACGCAGAACAGTGGATGTCGCACCGTATGCTACCTGAGAACTTGAAGGAAAGAATTAGAAAGTACGAACAGTACCAATGGCAAGAAAATAGGGGTGTTGAGGAAGAGGCATTAATTCGTAACCTTCCTAAAGATCTCAGAAGGGACATAAAGCGTCACCTTTGCTTAACTTTAGTTAAAAAAGTGAGTGTCAGTCATAATAATCTAAGTGTAGTAGTGTAATTGTGTAATGAACATTTTGTATGTTGTTATTGGTTTAGGTGCCATTGTTTGAGAAAATGGATGAGCAGTTGTTGGATGCAATGTGCGATAGACTGAAGCCAGTCCTTTATACTGAGAGGAGCTACATTGGTCGTGAAGGAGATCCAGTTGATGAGATGCTTTTCATTATGCGTGGAAAGGTATCTACTGTGACAACAAATGGTGGAAGAACTGGTTTCTTCAATTCCATGTTACTCATGGCTGGTGACTTTTGTGGAGAGGAGCTTCTCACATGGGCTTTGGATCCCAACTCCTCCTCAAATCTACCCATTTCAACCAGGACTGTAGAAACCATATCTGAAGTTGAAGCCTTTGCACTCATGGCTGATGACTTGAAGTTTGTTGCTTCCCAATTTCGACGTCTTCACAGCAAACAGCTCCAACAGGCTTTCAGGCAAGGCTTCAAATAAAACCATATATTAGTGCTAGATAATTGGAAACAAAACCATATATTTTGTTTAGGTTCTGACTTAATATAATCCCATCAATTCTGCAGGTTCTATTCCCCACAGTGGAAGACATGGGCTGCCTGTTTCATACAAGCAGCTTGGCGTCGATACTGGAAAAAGAAGGTTGATAGGTCATTGTACGAAGCAGAAGACAAGCTACAAGATGCTTTGGAAAATGAGGAAGGCTCTTCTCTAAGCCTTGCTGCAACCATATACGCATCAAGGTTTGCTTCCAATGCACTGAGAAACTTGAGACAAAATAGCCGACACAATAGAATGCAACCGAGACTACTACCTCTGTTACCTCCAAAGCCAGCTGAGCCAGATTTCACTTCTCAGAAATAGGAATAAGGATATGTTATTGTTTGTGCATATTTTTGGAATTGCTTCAACAACTATATGTGGATATGTGCACGGAGATGTAATATTGCATTAAAATTTAATGAATGTTTATAAGGAATATATATAGGAGAGGGTTAATGTAAATAATTTACTTTAGATTGGAAATTCCTAAATTATAATTTATAAATTCAAAATACAAACTTATATAGTTAATACCCCAAAACTGACAACAGGTTCCTTGAAAATGTACTAATCTTGAACTTGTATAGTCCATTTTGTATTCATATGCTGAAGGAAGAGTAGCTAAAGAACATAACACTCAGGTGCATTTCCTGTAGAGTAGCTTACTTATCCTTGGGCAAATGGCCGCATTGAGATTAATCCGATTTACTTTAATTAACCGTTTCCTATGTTGCTTTTGTTTAGATGATCAAGCTTACAATGTCAATTTTTATTCAGAACTACTTTATGGCACATTTGGTTCAGCTGGAAAATATATACAAGATATTAGCACAATAAATTCTAAAACTCTAAAGTCTGAAACTTAAGTCATATACGTCTAAAAACCTAAATCACCCACCATAAACCCTTCGCATCAGTTCCACAATCGCAAGCCTCCTCTGCTCCAATCCTCATTCATGCGAGGACGTCAAATTGAGCTTTTCCAACGCCGACCACGCCACGCGCGCGGCCACCTACCACCGCCATTTCCCTCCAGTTTGGTCCCGATGGAGGAAGTGCGACAGTGTGGAGGAGGGTTGGTGGTTGACGGCGGTGGTGGGTGGTGACTGACCACCGGTGACGGTGGATGAGTTGTCAAGACTGTAGCGATGGTGGGTGCACCGCTGCCGGAAATCGTCTCCGGCGGGCGGTGAAAAATAAGGTATCCAGAGAGAAGGTGTGGAGGATGCACCATAATAGAGTTAAATAAGATCAATCAAAAGATCATTATTTTTTTTTTTTCTGTATAACATACACACAACTTAATGTTGAAAATATTGTGGGTGTCTTTCGTCTTTCTATATAAACTCAACCTATAAAAATAAAATAAAAAGGAAGTAATGATAAAATGACTTTTACTCCGTCTAAAGTACTAGTGTGGGGGTGTTGTCTGTTGAATAATCCAACATTTTCGTATTGCATCGGATTTTTGCAGGAGTTGACTTGTCTTGACTTGGTGTTCTTAGTTCTTTCCTCTCTGTTTCTTTGTTCTTTCTAGTGACGTGAACTAATAATAATAATAATAATGCAGGGCCGACACTCCCTCTCTTTCTTTGTTCTTTCTCATTCTCTCTCATTATTTACTTGTTTACAACAAAACGCTTATCATTCCATCAATATCAATATCTGAAGCCTGCAACGTGCAAACTCTCCCCCAGGCTACAATACAAGTTAGTATTGCATTACTGCAGGTAATGTAGCTTTGCAATTTAAGACTATTGTTTCCTTTTCCTTTTCTGAAAAATTCACTACACTTTTATTTAAACTACCTTTCTACTTTTAGCAACTTGTTCTTCTCGATATTTACTTCAATTCAAATATCCAAGTCATTGGTGGCTATAATATCGTTAAACAAATAATTGATCCTTTCCTTTTCTAGTTATTTCGCACTACTTTAACTTTGGGAGGACGAAAATAAGTTTTTAATTTGATGTTGGATTTTGCAGGCCTGCAAAGTTACCTGTTCTCACTGGATGCTGAAATAGCTTAAGCATGAATGCAAACGAACATCAATTTGTGAGGTCCGGTTGCTCAGTCCCGGTGTTTCTTCATATTTCTACTGCTTTTATTTTTAGTACTGTTTCATTCGTAATTTATTTGTAATTTCATTCGTTCATGCTGCCTCATTTGTGTTCTTTCAAAATAATGAAACTTAACTATTTTAATAGCTGCATGTTTATAAAGTATGACAGATTGACATACTGCAACTTTATACTATGTTGCTTAGTCTTCCAAGTTGGCTAATTACCAGTTTTAAATCAATAATAAAATCAGTGTCTGCTCTTTTTGGTTTGTTAAAGTTAAAACACCATTTTACCTTATTAAGGAGGTTTGATCATGCTATTATGTTGATTTTGGAGAATGCAATCCCTTTGGAGACTTGATCATAATTCATATGATTTTCGTAATTGTTAGAAAGAAAGTAGCATTTATGATATATCTGATACATCATACATAATTGGTAAGTTTAAATTTCTCTCCAATCTCCATTTTTTAGTATAGAGATAGAAGATTCTATTAACGATGGACATCACAAAAGAAAAGTTAGAGCAAGTGTGAGTGCTGTTTTGAAGAGTATAGGAGGAAGGCTGGAGAAGATGAAGAAATGGAGGAGAGATTCAGCTGTCCTTCCTGTAAGTGATAGACAGAGAACTAGGAAGAGAATTCTTGATCCACAGGGTCCACTCCTTCAGAAATGGAACAAAATCTTTGCAATAACGTGTGTGATGGCAGTCGCATTGGACCCGCTCTTCTTTTACATTCCAGTGATTAATGAAGATAAAAAATGCCTTGATTTGGATGGATCATTGAATATCACTGTCTGTGTTCTTCGCACCTTCTTTGATCTATTTTACATTCTTCGCATAATCTTTCAGTTTAAGACAGGTTTCATGGCCCCTTCTTCTCGTGTTTTTGGAAGGGGTGAGCTCGTTGATGATCCTGTGGCTATAATGAAAAGATACTTAACTTCACACTTCATCATTGATATTCTATCAATTATTCCACTTCCACAGGTATATATATATATTTATTTATTTTCTGATAATAAATATGTATTTTTCAGTTCGGTTTAATAATTTGATGTTGTGTTTGACACGTTAGGTGATTGTTTTAGCCATTCCAAATCCACTGGTAGCAAAGGATTTGTTGAAGTATTCAGTGTTAATCTTGTATGTGCCAAGGCTTTGGCGGACCTATCCACTATTCCAAGAAGTAACGAGAACTTCTGGCATATTGCCTGAGAAAGCATGGGCTGGAGCTGCTTTTAATCTTTTTCTCTTTATGCTAGCAAGTCATGTAAGCTGATTTCAAATCCAATTTATGCATGTTCCTATGTAGTTAGTTATCATGCTGATCGATGTGGCTTCTCAGGTGGTTGGAGCTATCTGGTATATTCTTTCGATAGAGTCAGAGGTGCGGTGCTGGCGCAGAGAGTTGAACAATGCTTCACTCTTTCATGAAGAATTCTTGAGTTGTGGTCGTGGAAACCTCCATCAAAATGTCTTTCCACTTCTAAATAAAACTTGTTCTTTGGTGGACCCTGATAAAATCACAGACAAAAACACCTTCAATTTTGGAATATTTTTTGATGCTCTGGATTCAGGTGTGATAGAATCAACAACAGATCTTTATCAGAAGTTCTTCTACTGCTTTTGGTGGGGTTTGCGCAGTTTAAGGTTGGCCAATAATGTTTTATTTTTATGTATATTAGCAAATGCAACATGCTTATTTTATGAACTGAGAACTGCTATATCTTCATCTAATTTCGTTTCAGGATTTATTACTGTTTGTAACATCTTATCAGGGAAAAGTTAGTGCAACCAAAATTGAAAATTGTCATCTTTTGCAGTTCTCTTGGACAAAACCTCAACACTAGTACTTATGTCATAGAGATAGCCTTTGCAATCTGCATTTCCATTTTTGGATTGGTTTTATTCTCATTACTCATCGGAAACATGCAGGTAATTCATAGATAGCTAAATGAAAGTTTTCTCCCTGGTGATTTAGGACATGCCCACCTAGCTAGCTAACTATTATTGTGTTGAATAATATTGTTACTGCAGAAATATCTGCAATATATGCAGTCTACAAACTTTATAGAGGAAAAAATGGAAAAAATGAGAGGGAAGAGACATGACATAGAACTTTGGATGTCCCACCGAATGCTACCTGAGTTCTTAAAGGAAAGAATACGAAGGTATGAACATTACAAATGGCAAGAAAATAGGGGCGTAGATGAGGAGGCATTAATAAGTGACCTTCCTAAAGATCTCAGAAAGGACGTAAAGCGTCACCTTTGCTTAGCTTTAGTTAGAAGGGTGCCAATGTTTGGCGAAATAGATGAGCAGTTGTTAGATGCAATATGCGATAGACTGAAGCCAGTCCTTTATGCTGAGAAGAGTTACATTGTTTGTGAAGGAGATCCAGTGGATGAGATGCTTTTCATTATGCGAGGAAGAGTTACTTCTGTGACAACACATGGTGGAAGAACTGGTTTCTTCAATTGTTGCTATCTCAAGGCTGGTGATTTCTGTGGAGAGGAGCTTCTGGCATGGGCCTTGGACCCCAATTCCTCCTCAAATCTACCACCCATTTCAACCAGGACTATAGAAACTGTATCAGAAGTTGAAGCCTTTGCTGTTATGCCTGATGACCTGAAGCATGTTGCTTCCCAATTTCGACGTCTTCTCGGAAGCAAACACATCCAACACACTTTCAGGTTCTATTCCCAACAGTGGAGGACATGGGCTGCTTGTTTCATTCAAGCAGCTTGGCGTCGATACTGGAAAAACAAGCTTCAGAGGTCATTGCGTGAAGCAGAACAAGATGCTTTGGCAAATGAGAATGGCTCTACTCTAAGCCTTGGCGCAACCATTTATGCATCAAGGTTTGCTGCCAATGCACTGCGAAACTTGAGACAAAATACCAGAAACAACAGAATGCAACAGAGAGAACTATCGCTGTTACCTCAAAAGCCACCTCTGCCAGATTCCAAAGCTTAGTTAGAAACACTAACTTGCAACTAGCTAGCTAGCTAGCTAGGAGTAGTAAGGATATTGTGTGTGTGCGCGCGCGCTCTTTTGAAAGCGCTGTAGTGCCACTACCAAGAACCACAGATACAAGGTTTCCATTTTGGCAAAATCAATTCTCACGTCTATTTTTAAGCAACTGTGTTTTATTATTAGATGAATCATCGATGAATTGGATTTTTTTTAGTAATTTTTTTCATAAATCGAAATAGATTAATAGATTGTTTTTATTCAATTAATTATATTCTAACTTACAGTTACACCACCGACAATTTTTATTCATGACTATGACACGTCACTAAATAGATAAGTAGTTAAACTTCAGGAATGAAGCAATAGAAAATTGGAGAAATATATAAAATGAATAGAAATATATAATTTGGTTCAGTTGACAAGGGAGGTTTCATATTCATATAAAAGGTATTTTATTTATTCATGGGGTGGACAGTACAAGTACAACCCTGGGCTGGCAATTTATTTTTCTACTTCCTTCGTAACATTTCATGTTGCAGCACCCCACAAGTGAACATTCACATCATAAAGCCTCTGCATATATAATAAAAAATAGTTATCATCATCTTCCAAGTTAATATAGGCAAAGTTACCAACAAGTTGTTTGTAGAAGGGATAATTGGATTCAATCTTTTCTTAAAAAAGGTTTTAAGTTCGAATATTGTGAATAGAAAAAATATTGAATTTGAAAGAGAGAGGTTAATTACTTGGAGCAATCAGTGTTCTTGTCAATAGGAGGAAGTTTAACAGAGAGTCCACAATGTTCGGGAACTTGAGGTATACGTTTAGGATCATAATTTCCAATAGCGACCAGTCCTTGCTTGAGGCACTGACATATAGCTTGTCGATCTTTTTGTGTCGCAGCCTCATCATTTAGTTTCTTGATGCCATTGCAACACGCCTTTGAGGGCTGCTTTGAGCTTTCTTGCAGGAAGCTAGTGCAAGGTGCTACCTCCTGAATTACCATGGGGCATGATATTGAAGCCAGAGCTTCATACCTTGTACTTAGGATAATTATGACCACAATGGATATGATTGCTGCTGCTCGTGACATTTTCATTGTTAATTTAAGGATAGTTTTAATCAAGAAAGAACCAAAGTATAATTAATTTATATAGAGAGTGATTTGTGATTTGCGCAATTGTTTGTTTGTTTGGTTGGTTGGTTCTGTGATCCGTCTACTTGCAATGCATGCAAACTTCATGACTTTTATCAAAAGTACAGGCAACTTCTACTGTATGAGGCAAATTATAACTATAACTAATATGACTAATGCCTTTATAATAAGTTGGTTATATAAATGTCATTCCAATGGCGTGATTGATTAACCACGTGGTAAGTCAGTCATCTAAGGGATGACCCTCCACGTGATTTAATAAACATCCATTTTGTCTTCTAATAATAATTCGGAAGTAGAAGTATGTTTGCTCATAGAGAAATTCTTAATCATAGTTTTACTAAAATGAATTTTATAATAAATCTTAAAAATCATTCTAAAAATAATATTTTACTAGTTCATAATGTAGGAACTTTTATACTGACAATAGATTCCAATTGAACTTTATATATACTTATGTATTAATTAAATGTTGTCATAATTTTATTTTTATTTTAACTATAAATTCATATAGAAAGTCATGTATTTAATATTTAATATATTATATGAAGTAAAAAATATATTTATATATCACGAACATTCGTCTAGATGGAATTAACAAATTGATTGTAAATTAGTTGAATGGAGCCTTGAAAACAATTAATACGCGGAAAACAAATTGAAAAAGAAATTTAAAGTTTAAAATACACGCATCGATTCTCCAATCCGAGTCGGTAAACATATTGATCCCTCTTTTCGCTTTGGCTATCGTTCTCTCGGAATTCCTCAAACCCTAATTTTGGAATTGGACAATGGAGCAGAAGATGTACAACCTGTTCGTGAAGCACTTGGACGGGAAAACCCTAACCCTCCTATACCCCTCTCCGATCCTCTACGCGAGTTCCATCAAGGATCGCCTCTTCCAACTCACCGGAATCCCCGCCCAGCACCAGCGCCTCGTCACCGGCTTCCGACACCTCAACGACGACTTCTCCGCCATCCAATGCCTCCCGGCGGACGGCAACATGTTCCCCTCCGTGCGCATCCTTCTTCGCCTCAAGGGCGGCAAGGGAGGCTTCGGCTCTCTTCTCCGCGGCGCCGCCACCAAGGCCGGCCAGAAGAAGACCAACAACTTCGACGCCTGCCGCGACATGAGTGGGCGGAGGCTGAGGCACGTCAACGCCGAGAAGAGGCTGGAGGAGTGGAAGGCTGGTGAAGACGAGAGGAAGCTCGAGAAGGTCGCCGAGGAGTTTCTGAAGAAGCAGATGAAGAAGGGAAAGGGTAAGGGTAAGGGTGAAGCTGATGGAGAAGCCCACAAGTATGTTGCTAAATATAGGGAGCAGTCTGAACGTTGTGTTGCCGATGTTGCCTTGTCCGTTAAGGAGGCTCTCGCTGCCAAGCGCAAGAGCCCTTCACAACCCCCCAACCGTGATGCCAAGAAGTTGAAGATATGGTAAGTGAACTCACTCACTCACTCACGTTTTGTGTGTTGTTTGTTGTTTGTTATTGTTGCGGATTAGTGATATTGGTGTTCGTGTTTTGTAGGATGGGGAAGAGGAAATTGAATGAAAGTGACAGTGATTACAGTGATGATTCTGGTGATGAGGGGGAGATGGAGAAATCGGATTTATTGAATGGGCTGAATGAGTCGGGCCTAAATAAGGCTGAGGGCAGTTTGGGTTCGGTAAATGGGGGTGGAGGCTCTTCTGGTGTCATCTCGTGTGAAAGTGGGTCTGAAGAAGAGAAGGAAACTGTTGTAGAAGGAAATGTGGGATCTCTTGGGTTGCTGAGTGATGAAAGTATTCAGGGTGCGGCTGTGGCTGAGCCTGTGATAGTGCCAAAGGAGTCTGTGGTCGCTGGACTTAACACTGAAGATAATGCATATATGGATTGCCATGGAGGCATGTCTGACAAGTTCGAGGGTGCTGTGAATCAGGCCTCAAATACTAACAGCTCTGAAGCTGTGGTCAGCACTGGAGAACCGAATGATATGGAAATTGAAGGTTCTCTCGAGCATAAAGCAGTAGTCAATCAAGAAAGCTCGCCAAGCACTAGTGTTCCCGCGTTGGAGGAGCCCCTGAATTTTGATGCCTTTAATTCAGCTGCTGAACTTGAGGTATGCTTTCAGTAGTATCCTTTACTTATGTCTTTCTGTGTGGTACCCTTTGCTATTTTTTAATTATATGCTGGTTCAAGCTTCATATATGTTGAATTGCATTTGAAGAAGGCAGTGGCTAGGTAGGGTGAAGCCCAAATAATGTGGCACACCAGTGGACCACTACTTATAACCTGCAGTAGGTGGTAATTACCAGTAAGATAGAAAGCAGGATTTATGGTGAATTAACTAGGATCTTTGAAGATGAAACAGAAGAAAAAAGAACAGAAACTGATAAACTGAATTCAATCTCAATGTATTGGGGCTTAGCTAGAACTTTAGTCCTCTCAATAGTACAAAGTAAGATAGAAAGCCTTTTAAAGAAAGAAAGCTTTCTAATACATGTTTGTTTCATGTGTTGTAGTTAGTTTTAGAGCCAACATAAACTCCATTAATACTGGGTAGGCTTGTTAGTTACAGCATAGAGGACCCTCTCTTACTCATATTGTTGAAATGAAACTTCAAAACCGTATATGTTGAATTTTCTACTGCTAGATGCTCTAGAATTTTTAATAGTTATAAAGAGCAGATGAGTTGATAAATTTTACTCTCATTGTCATTTTATTCCTATAATAATAGGGGGTGATATAGATAAAACCACTGCGATTTACTTTTTATTTAAAAAATTGGATATATTTTCAGTTTTGAATAGTCAAGCAAGACTAAATGGTTGAATTTGAGTGGAAATTACACCATTATTAAATTAACTATAATTAATTCAGTTGCCACCAACGTTTGATTTTCATTTTTATTAAGAATTCTAACCAATCTTTGAACTTGGTTTAAGTAATCTTATAATAGTTGTTTTGCACAATGTTTTTCATTATCTGTGGAAAAATCCGAGAAATGTATAGAAATGGCTCCTAGAACACCCCGATCCCCTGCACCTATTATGCATTAGCATTGATCGGGGACTGTTTTATTAGCCTCTGAAGTTTAATGCCTTCGCCGTTGATATGGTCTTGACAGGATCTTGGCTTGGAAAGGTTGAAGTCTGAACTACAGTCATGCGGATTAAAATGTGGAGGTACTTTGCAAGAGCGTGCTGCCAGGCTCTTTCTTTTAAAATCGACTCCCCTGGATAAACTTCCAAAAAAGCTGCTTGCAAAGAAGTGAGGAGAAGTTTGAGATGACAGTTTCTTCTGTACAATATTTGCACCCTATACTTGGGGTGGTGTCAGTTGTATCCTCTGACTTGGGGAACTGTCTGATGCATGCCTTTTCTGTTCGTTTTAGTGTTCATATTGGGCTGATTTGATGTAATAAATACCGTTACCAGCAGCCAAAGGAAGCTGAACATTGTATAACCCAGGAATTATGCATTATGAACAATTCCAAATTTTCCTTTTGGTATTATATATATTATGAGATGAGTATCATCAATTTTTTTTTTTTGTGTAAAGATGAGTATCATCAATGACTAGATATTATTGTTGCTATTTTATCCAATTATTAATACAATCCATGTTATAATAATAATAGTTCAGATTTGTCTACACAAAAAGTTTTTCTAATATTATTTGTGAGACGGATTCCATCACTTCTCTGAAATTCATCATTGAGGGTCTCGACATTATTTATTCTCATACAAGTGTGGTTTCGGGTGTGATTTTGGTCATTCATAATTACGTAACTTGATGCCTTAGACATTCTCTTTTGTAGGCCTTAGTGTTATTTTTTAATTTTTTTATAATAGCAATTATATTTTATGATTTTTATGGAAATATATATTATATATTTTAGAGAAATTAAAATAAATAAATAAATATCATATTAATTTATGAATAAATTATTTATTATTTTATGAAATAAAATAGATGAAATAAATTATATGAAATCACAAATATTTATGATTGTAATCTAGAATTTCATTTATTAATATCTTAAATATTTATAGGGGTTTTTTTTATTTATGAATTCTTAAATATTTTGGGTTTTAATATATGATTTCAATAATGAAACCTTAAATATTTATGTTTTCAACTTAAAATTTCACTTAATTATTTAGGATTTCAATTTAAACTGTGAATAAAACTCTAAATAATTGAAGTTTTGTTTAAGAAAACATAAATATTCAAGGTTTAAATTTAAGGTGAGTTTTAGAATTTCATTAATGAAATAAAATCCTAAATAATTTAGGTTTCATTAATGAAATCCTAAATAATTTAGGTTTCATTAAAGAAATTTTAAATAATTTGGATTTTGGTTAAAGGTTTAATTTATAAATCCCTAATTATTTAGGATTTCAATTTAAGTTGTCAATAAAACTCTAAATAATTGAAGTTTTGTTTATGAAACCCTAAATATTCAAGATTTGAATTTAAGGTGAGTTTTAAAATTTCATTAATGAAATGAAACCCTAAATAATTTAGGTTTCATTAAAGAAATTTTAAATAATTTGGGTTTTGGTTAAAGGTTTAATTTATAAATTCCTAATTATTTAGGATTTCAATTTAAGCTGTCAATAAAACTCTAAATAATTGAAGTTTTGTTTATGAAAATATAAATATTTATGGTTGTAATTTAAAGTTTCATTTATTAAAACCTTAAATATTTAATAATTTCTCAATAAAACTCTAAATATTTTGAATTTCAATTTAAAGTTATAATAATTAAACCCTAAATATTTTGAGGTTCGATTTAATGTTTCATTCATGAAATCCTAAATCTTTAGATCAATTTAGGATGAAATTTAGGATTTAATCACAGAAACTCTAAATATATATGTTTTGAATCTCTAAATATATATGTTTTTAATTTAGGGTTTCATTTATGAAAACACAAATATTTAAGATTTTATTTACGAAACCTTAAATATTCAGAATTTGAATTAAGGGTGAGTTTTAAGGTTTTTTTTTTTTAATGAAACTCTAAATTTAAGATTTCATCAAAGAAACCTAAATAATTAGGATTTTGATTTAGTTTTTATTCATGAAACACAAATTATTATTGGTTTCAATTAAGAATTTTATTTATGAATCTCCATAATTTAGAGTTTAAATTTATGGTTTTATTTAAGAAACCTTAATTATGTAGGGTTTCAAATTAGGTTGTCATTAATAAAATTCTAAATAATTAACGTTTCATTTATAAAATCATAAATATTCAGGATTCGTTGAAATCTTAAATATTTTGAGTTTCAATTTATATTAAATTTAGAGTTTCATTTATGAATTCTTAAATGTTCAGGATTTTTATTTATAAAACCTTAAATATTCAAAATTTCAATTTAAAATAAATTTTATGATTTCTTTAATAAAACTCTAAATTTAATGTTTCATTTTAAAAAATTTATTTATAAATTTCTAAATATTTAGTATTTAAATTTAGAGTTTTATTTAATTAATTATTTTAAATTTAAATTTAAGTTTTTTTATTAAAATTATAACAATAAATATTAACTGTGATTATAACTTTTCTAATGCATTAAAATATCAAATGAAAGACAGATAAACATATCAAGTATAGAAAGATTATTTTAGAGAATTTGTCTCTCAACTATATTAATATATATATAGAAGATAGATAGATTTTTCATCGAAGAAATAATGATACATATGACGAACTAAGCCTGTGAAGTGTGACAAACACTAGAACCAATCAAGGGTGAGTGGACATAAGTTGAACTTGAACTTGAACAGTAGAAGGAGGGGAGGGGGAGTTTCGGCAAAGGGGGCATGTACCGTTCATGCGAAGCCATTCATCTATGCATTCGGCATGGAAGCAATGTGCACATTCAGGAATGCATCTGATTGTGTCTTTGGTTTTATACTCTGACAAGCATATGGTGCAACACCCGTCATTGGGTCCTGGTACTCGTCGACTTTCACCTAGTATCACTTTCTGATAAGACTCGATTGTAGACTCATCCAACCCCCCCATACTCATGGAAGGGGGTTGGGGTGATATTGCTGTCAGTTCCGACCTCGCTGTATTGCCTCTTCCTCTTCTGTACTTTAAAGACGCATAGCATGCCATCGCAATGGCAACGATTATAGCTGGTCCCACAATGGATAATGTGATGATTCCAAATACTCGAAGTCCATGTTGTGAAGGAACTGAAAATTCAACAATACTGAATAATCTTCTCCATCTGTTAAAGATTTTGTTTTATTTTTTAATAACACCAAATAATATTATCACTTCAATTTGCACGCAACGCAAGCCACCGACTTCAGAATGTTTTTCATTAATCAAGTTTCAAGTCCCAACAAGCAAACCAACTGTTAAAGTCAACAAACGTAAAAAAATCGTATGATAATGGCTACTGATATCAAAACATTGACTTTAATTTTTCTAACAATTTCTTCTGTCACACGCAAGCTTACAGTCAACCAAATAATTGCAGCTCCATTGAGAACACGAACAAGTTTTGTTTCTTTTAGTCCTTTAAACAGTTTGGATTATCAGGTTTCTGACTAAAATTAACATGATGGGGAAAAACAGATCGATCGGAAATCAGATAACATATAGTATTATTTATATTTACCCGTTTGGTAATCAAAGAAACAACGAACTTGATCACTGCTTATGCTCTGAAATCCGCACATGGCTTCTTGTGATTCGCAATATCTACAGTCTGGTTTATACCACGTTAGTCGAAGATCTCCACTAAGGTCATCTCTGAAAGTTTCCTCGTATCGTCCCGGCCTAGCAACTGAAAATGAGAGGTTCTTAATAACGTGGCAAGACTTGGGCAATGGATCGGTGAAGTTCACTGAAGGAATAGCTGACACGAAAGATGTAGAATTGCTAAGACATTCAATGGGAATGAATTGTGACCCTGCTACGTTCTGGTTCCGAGTTTGGCACCTTAAGAAGGTGTAGTTGCGGAGCGAAGTGGCAATGAAGGGAGAAGCAGAAAGGTTGAGGCTTAGAAGACGTTTTGGAAGGCAATTATGAGGGTCATAGACTTGTATCTGTTGTCTGAGGTAGTTAATGTTTCGGACATAGAACTTTCCCGTGTATGGAAGTTTAATAACTGTTTTGCTGTCATTGGTACAAGTTAATTTGAAACCAGGATAGCCGCAATGAGGATGTTGCTGCTGCCCTTCTATTTCAAAGGGGAAACGAATAAGGATGTTGTTGTCGCTGCACCAAGAATAATATTTGCAGTCATCTGATTCTGATCCATATGTAACAAGTAAAATCATCAACAAGTGAAAGAGGACCTTCAAGATCATGTCCATTGCTGTGGGAAGGGACCAAGACCAAGAACAACTGGCTTGTTATTTTGTGTTCTGAAACCATATTCCATCCAATTTAAAAACCGAATTAAGCCGAAAGTCAAATGATATTATATATACATAGATGGGGAATATTTATGACTGACTCAAGGCAACTAGCCATATGCAGAATTATTATACTAAATGTCATTGTTTTGTCATGTCAGTACTCAGCATATTGGGCAATGATAAAAAAAAACCTAAAAGTGGTGGGGAGTCATCATTGAAGTATTCTTTAGCTTGTTTTAGTTTAATACTAGAAAAGCATGCATGCTTAGTAACAGATATAATAAAGGCTCCAGTCATACAGCCGAATCCCAACTTTGAAATATTCAAGAACATGGAGAATATGCATGTTTGTTAAAATAATGCTAAATGTTAGTTTTGTTACTTCATGATTTAGTTTTTTTAGTTTATTAATTTATGTTTTAAAAATTTTAATTTAATTTTTTTTAAAAATTCACTTACTTAAAAATGATAAAATTCAACTAATATTCGAATAAAATATTTCATTAGGTAAAAGAAAGGGTTAACTTTTAGTGAAACATAAATAATTAAAAAATGATATTTAATCCTTTTTTTTTTTTAACAACCGCAAACCACCTACCCAAAACTACAGCGACACCAGATCTAAATAGATCACCTCCCAATATCCTATTTCTAAACAAAAGCAATATATACATATGTGCTCATTTGAACAAAATCCGATCCTTAAATTTCATTTTCATGGAAGAATAATAAAATATAGATGTAAACGCAGGGATTACATTTCTGACCATGCAGCTGGAAAAAAAAAAAAAAGCAATGAAGAAAGCAAAAAAGGTTGCATCTCATTCTCAAGCTCAGGTGAGGAAACCAAACGTTAGGATTGTCCATCTTGGCAAACTTCTAGGTGGCTATATATCTATCTACATCAACAAAGCTCCACAACTCAGTTGACACAGCTTGTACAAGTGCAAACACATTCACCCTGCTTCATCAAAGTGACATTAGTAAGTTGGTTCTTCAGCAGGTGAAGTACTAATTAATATGAAACAATGGAAGAATGCACTTACCTTTAGCTAGATTGGTTGGAAAGTTTGGGTCAAGTGGGTCCATTTGGAAATTCTGAGGAAGAGAACGCTTTTCTGACCTTTTCAAATAGGCCAACACTTCCAGAACGATAACTGCCACAAGTACAATGCTAAGAAGGAAACCATAGCCTGCCTTCCAATCATTCCCTGCCCCTGCAGCTCGCATCCCCAACACTATATTCAATGCTGCAAAGAAAAGTGCCATTCTTCCAAACCAACTGTGATACAAATTCCAAATGTTTCGATACTTGGAATCCTTGTCTGGCCTCAAGAAGAAAGCCAATATCTGAAGAATACTTAGGACAAGGACAAAGATGCCTATGCCTCTGTGAGCTGGTATGTGCACATGCATGTTTCTGTAGAGTTGTAATCCAAGAAGCACTGTGCCAAGCCCAAATGCAAATCCCACAAATTGAATGGATGAATGAAGATAGAACCATAGGGGATCCTTATGCCTGAAGTACCTTGCAATCATTGCCCCCACAGGCAGGATTAGGCCCCACCCTATTATACCCACTATTCCATGGCTCTTTCTCATCTTAATCAACCCATTCGATACTGGGCCCGTAGAACCTGCCACAACAACTATAATTGTCACATTTCTTCTCTTCTCTGGAATACATATAGTATATGCTACTCAAGTTACATCAAATCATATCTGAAAGTAGTAATTTTGCGACGAAAAAGAAAAATGGATTTGTTCAAAATGGAGTAAAATGTGGTTTTGTTAAAACATTAATTAAAGCGAAAGTTTCCTTTGAAAACACAGCCTACCAAATTGGAAGCATGTGTAACTCTGCAGCAACATACAACATAGCATAATAATTAGTTATTATAAAGTAAAGTGGCACATCTGGTTTTGCACACCTGAAGAAAAATCAAATATAATTGCTGTTTTGTCAACATGTTTTGATAGATGGTGGTTCAGTGGACGTTTAGTACTGAAAGCCAATAAAATTGGTTGCTTCCCAAATGGAATTGTGGTTTGCAGCTGAAACGCTATGTAAATTTCAGCCCCATTTGTTGCAACTGCAGCAGGCACAGTATTTAGAGGCAGTTCACCTTTGTCTAAAATGACTTCTGATTGCCTCCTACCCCTTAAATAAAACTGCTTAACTTTTGCATGGCCATGTTTGTTAATCCATCCCACCATTGCACTGGAACCAGCCATCATGCCATCCCTTGAAAATCCAATCCCCACCCACCCAACAGTGTAGGGAGCAGATAATATGATAGTTGTGGTGTCACCACTCTTGGTGTACTGCAACATAAATTAGATGCAAAGGGACTATCTTGACATTAAAATAATATGAAATCAATAATTTATAGCTAGAGTCCTTGATCTTCTAAATTTTGTGTAACTGACTACTAGAAATTAGTAAAATCGCTACAAATTGTTTATTTTTTTAGGTTTCAAGTCGTCATAAACTAATTTCAAGAACTCAATTATAAAAATTATATAAGATTAAGAATTAAATTGCATTTTTTTTTAACTTAGGAATCTAGTTATAAATTTCCAAAAAACTTTAAAGACCCACTCCTGTATTGAATATTTTAAGAAATGAATAAATAATAACAGTGTAATGTTTTTTACACTTTTACTATAAATTTATCTTCAATATTTATCACAAACTATCATATACAGTAGTAAATTTGTTTGTCGATATTTATAATAATAATTATCTTAAAAGTTATATTTTGGGTTGATTGATATATTAGTATTACACTCTTATAAAATGAGGCCACCCAGAACCAAAGAACGGATAATAGTAAACAAGATTCAACTTTTAACAGTACGGCTTCTTAAGAGAAAAATAATAAAAGTAAATGAGTAGAAGCTACAATACAACCAAGCATTAGAATTCTAATTAATTCAGCTTGAACTTACCCTCAATTCGTATGAATGCCAAACAGGTTTGCATATGGTAGAGGATATATTCTGATAAGGTGGAGGGAGGAAAATCTGATAATTTGTGCTCTTGCAGTCACCTTCTGATACAATACTGTTATTACCAGTACTGTCATCCGCTAATGCCACGATCTTGAAGTTCAGAACAGAATTCAGAATACACACTCCAACAATAGAAGGCCATATCTGACTCCAAGATCTTGGCTTTGCCATTCATAGACTGGATCTAAGGCTAGCAACAATAGTGGCTAGTGGCTACTAAGGTCGAAAGTAAGAGAGGAAATGTGAATAAGAGGGCCTAACAAGACAGTTGAGAAGTGTTAGTCTCTTGCCTTGCGTTTCAAGGTCCCAATTTGGTTGTTGGCTTGGTGGGTGAGGATAGTGGTTGGTACCAAGAGCTAATCATCACCCCCTTCTCTGAGAATACCACATCCAACTGCATCTGTTTCATTGGATTCGAGCTTTTCACTCACATTTCTATGAGCAGTATAGTAAATATTTCCGATGTTCAACATTTCAAATTTCACTTCAGTAATAAAAAAGGAGTTTAAAACATAACTTTTAATTTGTCTAGTAACTAGTTATGATTCTTATCTGAGGAAGATGGGGGCAGGGTTTTGCTTCAGTTACAAGATATAACAGAAAAAGGTTAACATTGTTTGGCAAAATAGGATGTAAAAGGAACTAAAAAGGCTCAAGGAAGTTACCAAATAGATCGAAAAGATCTGTTGTGGTGGCCAGTAGTGGAGCAACTTGGAACTGGCCAAATTTGATGTAGATAGATAAACCTGTTCTTGACTTTTTTAATAGGGATTGGCTCATTGGTCTTTACTAGGGATACGAGGCACGTAGTGATTTATTTACATTCGAGCATGATTTGTGGTCCTATATTGATACTCTCTATAATGTTATCTCGCAATATTCTTCAATTCTTCTTTCTCGTTTTGGCTTTTTGTGTAAGATACTAAGGATGTTCCTTTTGTTAACTCAAGACTTTCAAAGAAGCATTGGTTTGAAGCAAACGATGAACAAACATATATATACATGAAGGTAATTTCATGATGCATTTGCTGTTGATTTAATGAAAGGAAAAAGGAGGTGAAGTGGATAATAAATCTAATGCATGGAGCCACACTGTGCAGTTAAGATCCAAATTCGCAGATGGATCTAAATGCTTGTGAATAAGTATCTCGGGAAAACAATTGGGAGATAAATGGATCGTCTAACATGCAAATGATCTTAAAAGTTACTTATTTTAATGTTTACATAGTCATGGATCAATGATCATTTCTTGGTCCACCTAAGGAGAAGATTAACATGATACAAAGTGGGTCAGTACATAAAGGTATCTTTAAGAAAAACAGCTGCGGGATCGAAGAGAGCTAGAAAAACGCTCACAATTCCGACGCCACATTCAGCATTGATGTTTACGTTGAACAATGGTGACTTATCTCTAAAATAATAAGATTCTTCAAAAACATAGAAGACGTGCTAAATGGCTTAGTCCCTGTTTCATAAAGTTGTGTTTGGTTAATTAGTTATGAAAAGATGTGTTAATTTAACTCACTTTTTCCATTGGTCGTTAACTTTCTTTAGCTTTATGTGCAGGAACATTTGATTAACACAATGCGCTAACCCTGCATTTCTTAGGCTCAGTTTATTATGAACCATTTGACACATTTTTCTTAAGTTACTTCTTACGTATGCTTAAATAAAGAGGCAAATGATTGCACTAGAAAGAAAACAGGAGGAGCACTGGTGCAATATATGTATAGACAATCTCTTATACTATTTATGCTGAATCATACCTTAATTATCTGTGTATTTGGATCAGCATATTTTGAACATATTTAAAACAACTTACAATTCCTCTGAGAGCTTTTGATAAAAAGCAATTTGTTTTCCTAAAAACTAATCAACACCAAACATGCACTGTCTTATTCCCATCAGCAGGTTGACATCAAAGGCATAACTGTTTGTCTGTTTCCCGGCAGTAATTGGAAGCTGCATGCAATGTTAATTCCACAACATGTCAATCAGGGGAACCCTGAATATATGCTCCTCACCACTCTCCTCATCAAACTTGGCAACCCACTTACTCGTGCTCAAGTTTCTGCTACGACTTTTTCTGACCCCAACTCTCTTATCACTTTCATCATTCTTGCAAAGAATAGTGACTTCCATACCTTTCCCTATAGGATGCTTTAGAGATCTCACTGCTACTTTCTCATCTTTTCTTCTTACATATCCTCCCAGCCCTTTTGTATTACCAACCAAATTGCTTGCCACCACTACAGATCTCGTAGGGTTGACATCTAACAAGTTGAACAACCTTGCATGATTTTGATCTTCGCAATCAACTAAGGAGAAATCAATATTTTCGTAACAGGGCAATATCTTGGATGGATCTTCAGTTCTAAATTCTACTTGGTCTTTAAGGCTCCGGGAGAATACACACCAACCTGCCACCAGTTTGTCTTGCAGCAGCTGCTGCAAGGGCTATTGTTGATGGAAATGCTCGAGATGTCACTTCTACAATAAGCTTTGCTTTCATCCCAGCTGCTAATTGTTAGGTACCAAAGTAAAAAATAGTAACTTACAACTAAAATAGAGATGAGAAATATAAGAATTGACATACAATATTTAACGTGAAAAACCCTCAACGAATAAGGGAAAAATCACAGACAAGACCAAATAAATATTTTCACTATGTGGAAGAGAACTTACAACCTCTCTCTAAATATAAGGAGAGAACAATTACACACTCTCTCTTATAATAGGAGAAACACTCACTTAGAACACTTATGTGCCTAGCTCTTGGTTTTTGGAATGCAAAATGTGATGAAAGAAGTATGCTATTTATAGCCAAAGCTTTGAACCAATGCATTAAATGCAATGTCAAATTTTCTACCCTTAAGCCACATTTTACCAACCTAGCACATAAAGTTTAAATTTTAACTTAAGCCTTTTTAACCTTTGCCATAAAAGTCATAGAAAGTGGCTTTATATTTTTACAATCTCCCACTTAAAGCTACTTTTGTATGCTTTCAAAAATCATCTCTTTATATTGTCATTTCCTTGTTGCTTACGTTTCTAATAGGCCAAATGAAGATCGACACCATGCAAACTTGTTTGCATTGATTGGCTTGGTCATGACATCTGCCAGGTTATCTTTAGTGTGAATCTTTTGCATATCTATGCTTCCTTCTTCCACTACTTCTCTGACAAAATGATATTGAACATCTATGTGCTTTGTCCTTGAATGAAAGGCTGGATTTCTTGCAATGTGCAAGGCACTTTGACTATCACAATACACAGTAATCTTCTGTTGATTGTGCCTAAGTTCCCCAATAGCCTTTGTAACCAAATAGCCTCCTTGCATGCCTGGGTAGCTGCAATGTACTCTGCTTCCGTAGTAGACAAGGCTACAACAGTTTGTAATTTGGACAACCAGCTAATTGCCCCTTTTGCAAGAGTAAACACATAGCCAGTAGTAGATTTTCTCTTATCAAGATCACCTGCAAAATCTGAATCAACATAACCCTTGACAATATATTCTGATCCTTCAAAACATAATGCAACTTTTGAGGTTCCTTTGATGTACCGAAGGATCCTCTTAACAACATTCCAGTGCTCTTTGCCTGGATCTGCCATGAACCTACTAATTACTCCCACTGCTTGTGCAATGTCTGGTCTAGTACATATCATGGCATACATAAGACTTCCTACCACTGATGCATACGGTACTCGAGACATTTTCATCCTCTCTACTTCATTGCTGGGACTCATACTTGAGGATAACTTACAATTGATAGGAAGTGGGGTAGAAATTGGCTTACAGTCTTGCATGTTAAAGCATCGCAAGACTTTCAGTAAGTAATTCTTCTGAGAAAGTCAAAGCTTCTTATCTTTTCTGTCTCGGTGAATTTGCATCCCTAAAATCTTATTTGCGGGTCCCAAGTCCTTCATATCAAACTCCCTAGCCAATTGTGCCTTTAACTCTTGAATGCGATCTTTGTTAGGGCCTACCACCAACATGTCATCCACATACAACAGCAAAATGATGAAATCATTATCATCAAACCTATTGTAGTACGTACAATGGTCTGAACTCAGTCTGTTGTAACCAAGGCTAATTATGAAGGAATCAAATCTCTTGTACCAACACCTTGGCGCCTGCTTTAGACCATACAAAGATTTGGTCAACCTACAAACCAAGTTTTCTTTTCCTTGTTCTTTAAAGCCTTCCGGCTGGAGCATATATATCTCCTCTTCAAGTTCTCCATGGAGAAAAGCAGTCTTTACATCAAGTTGCTCAAGATGTAAATCAAATGCAGCACACATAGCTAGAATAACTCTGATTGTGGTCAATCTGACAACAGGAGAGAATATTTTATTGAAATCAATGCCTTCTTTCTGCGCATACCATTTAACCGCCAATCTTGCACGATATCGTTCCACTTGATCGTTGCCATCTCGTTTGATTTTAAAGATCCATTTGCTCCCAATGGCTTTTCGACCTTGTGGAAGTTCAACAAGTGTCCATGTCTTATTTCTATGCAAGGCTTCCATTTCTTCATGCATTGCTGTCATCCACAAAGAAGCATTTGAACCATTCACAGCCTCTTGAAAAGTTAATGGTTCACCTTCTTCAGATAAGAGACAGTACGCATCATGAACTACCATGACACAGTCTGAGAACCGAGCTGGTGTAAACTTCGGTCGTGTTGATCTTCGAAATATCTGTCCACCATTGACTTCATTTGGTTCTTCTTCATGTTCTTGTTCAGCTTCAGAAGAGTCATCATCATCTCCTGACTTCTTCTCCATTTCCACCATAATAGTGTCTTTCTTAGTGCTGTCATTTTTTTGTTGACTCTACAATTCCTTTTCTTCAAAAACTACGTCCCTGCTAACAACAACCTTGTGGGCAGTAGGATCCCACAAACGATACCCCTTAACATGTCAGCATAGCCCAAGAATATACATTTCTTGGATTTTGGATCCAGTTTCGTTCTTTCTTGGGAGTTGTACATTACATACACAGGACATCCAAATATATGTAAGGAAGAATAATCTGCTGGTTTTCCTTTCCACAACTCCATTGGAGTCTTCAAACCAATTGATGTTGATGGTGATCGATTTATCAAGAAACAGACGTTTTTAACTGCTTCAGCCTAAAAAGATTTGGTTATCCCTGCTGTTCTCAACATAGCTCTTGTTCTATCTAGGAGAGTTTTATTCATTCGTTCTGCCACACCATTTTGTTAAGGTGTATGTGGAACTATGAATTGTCTTAAAATACCCTCTTGTTTGCAGAATGCCCAAAAATTCACCATCTACATATTCTCCTCAATTGTCTATCCTCAAGCACTTAATTCTTTTTCCAGTTTCAAGCTCTACTCGTGCTTTGAATTCCTTGAATACTGGAAACACATTTGACTTCTTCTTGATCGGGTACACCCACAATCTCCTAGAATAATCATCAATGAAAGATACAAAATACTTTGCTCCTCCCAAGGATACTTTTAGCGATTCCCACACATCTGAATGAATCAAGTCTAGTATGTATTTACTTCTTGTAGTTACTTTAGCAAACTTCAATCTATGCTGCTTACTCATCACGCAGTGCTCGCAGAACAATAAATTAACCGTTTTGAGCCCAGGTAAGAGATTACGTTCCACAAGAACTTTTAGGCCTCGCTCTGACATGTGACCTAGTCTACGATGCCATATCATTGTTGCTTCTTCTTGACTTGTTGTTGCAACTGATGCATCTGTTTCTTGCAACGTATCTCTCAAAAGCATGTATAAATTAGCCGTGATCTTCTCGGCTTTCATCACTACAAGATTGCCTTTCACTATCTTCAAGATTCCACCTTCAAAATGGATCTTGCACCCGAGGTCATCCAATTGTCCAACAGACAATAAATTCTTCTTTAAACCTTTCACATGTCGTACCCCTTGAACCTTATGTACAGTACCATCATACATTTTTAATTGGATAATACCAACTCCAACAATTTCCAAGGCATGATCATTTCCCATGAACACGGATCCTCCCGAGATAGGCTCATAAGTGCAAAACCATTCTCGACGTGGAGTCATGTGCCAGGTTGCACCTGAATCCAATATCCAACAATCATGGAGTTGTCTCCCGCCTCTAGAATTAATTTCTGCTTCACTATATAGAACTTCTGCATCATCTGAGGTACTTGCAACGCAACCTTGAGAGGTTGATGCTTCAAAATTATTTCCTCCACTCTTCTTGTACCAACAATCCTTTTTCAAGTGCCCTTTTATGCCACAATTGTAGCATTTAAGGTTTTTCTTTCTTCGAGACTTTGATCTACCATGATTATGACTCCCACTAGAGCCACGTTCAGTTGATCTACCTCTTGTCATCGTTAAAGCCTCTGTTTGCTTAGAATTTTCCATCTTGTCCTCCTTATTCTTTCGTCTAGATTCTTCTTCAAGAATAGCTCCAGCAACATCATGAAAGGTTAGACGACCAATAATATTGTTATTCGTTATGTTGATGATGAGTTGATCATACGAATCTGGTAAACTCTGAAGTAGAAGTTCCGCTCGCTCATTCTCTTCTATGTTGAATTCTGATACAGAAAGCTGAGCAAACAAAGTATTTAAATTATTGATGTGGTCTATCACCGAAGTGGACTCACTCATTCGAAGAATGTAGAATTTTCTCTTCAAGAATATTTTTGTGTGAAATGATTTAACCTCGTACAATTTGTTGAGGGTATCCCAAACCTCCTTTGCGGTCTTCTTCTCCGCAACACTGGACAAAACCGAGTCTGTCATTGCTAAGTGTAAATTGGCAATAACATTTTCGTCCATTTCTTTCCACTTTTCATCAGTGACATCTACAGGCCTGCCTTCAATTGCACCTAAGCAATTATCATTCCTCAAAATTGCTTTTATCTTCAATTTCCAAAGAGAGAATTTACTCCCACTAAATTTCTCTATCTCGTATTTTGCTGCCATGGTTTCACATTAAAGAGAATCGATTTACACAGCTTCAACCGTGAATAGTACCGTCTACTAGAATAGTGACCGTAGACTGTGAACTAGTACACCAGGTAAGTTCCCAAGAAAGAGAAGTGGGTCACCAATGGACACACTTAAGTACCAAGTCTTTCCTTAGCCAGAACTTTCCTAAATATGCACTTTCACACTACGCACTATATATCCAGTAACAAGAATAATTCTTTTATTATATGACAGATCAGACTATACCGCAGTCACAGAGCATACTAAGAATTTTCTCCGACACTATTCCAGCATACCAACGTGTTATTACAACGGAATAATATTAACAACCAATAACTCTGATACCAGTGTTAGGTACCAAAGTGAAAAATAGTAACTCACAACTAAAATAGAGATAAAAAATATAGGAATTGACACACAATATTTAATGTGAAAAACTCTCAACGAATAAGGGAAAAACCACAGGTAAGACCAAAGAAGTATTTTTACTATGTGGAAAAGAACTTACAACCTCTCTCTAAATATAAGGAGAGAACAATTACACACTCTCTTTTATAATAGGAGAAACACTCACTTAGAACACTTATGTGTCTAGCTCTTGGTTTTTGGAATGCAAAATGTGATGGAACGAGTATGTTATTTATAGCAAAAGCTTTGAACCAATGCATTAAATGCAATGTCAAATTTTCTACTCTTAAGCCACATTTTATCAACCTAGCACATAAAATTTGAATTTTAACTTAAACCTTTTTAACCTTTGTCATAAAAATAATAGAAAGTGATTTTGTATTTTCACACTAATGCTGACACAAATTCAATTTTAGTATGTATAAGAGCGGAGGGAGAAGGGACTCTATTAATGAGTTAACTATTTTTTTTTTTTATGTCAGTATGAATTCTTGATGAGACATCTCAAATTGAAGATATACGTGTATTCCATCGTAAATTTCAAATGCAAACCTTGTAAAACCTCAAGTCTTAAAATATGCCATCATCTATTCCAGATGCATCTATCATATTCTTGATGGACATTTCAAATTGATCTATGCCTTCTCTTTTTCCAAAAAAAATAAAAATTAAAATGAAGATTTAAAAGAAGAATGGAAGGAACAACATGCATGCATGCTTGTAGAGAAGAAAAAAGCCACAAAAATAAGCAAGCATTGAATAGCCAGATAACAAGAGTAAAAAAGGGAAATGATGGGAAAGGTGAACACCAGTTGATGGGCATCAAGGTAAGCCATTGTAGCACACGTTGCAGACCATTCCATGACGGAAGCTAACCAAGATGACCAAATGACACAACACGGAAAATATATATATGTATGGAGAGATTACTTAATAATTGCAAAACTTCAGAGATTTGATTTGAAGTAATTAATTAATAAAAGGATGGAAGGAAGTGAAGGAGGCAAAGAGTCAGAGATAGAGGTTGTTAGATTTGGGTCCTGGCTCCTGGTATTGTCTTCTAACTAGTTGTTGTGGAACTTATTTATGTTATGTGTCTCATAAGAAATGTGATGTATTTTGCGTGTTTAGTTTCTTAAAAAAAGGAGTTACGCATAAACCGTAGTCAACACCGCGCAGGGGCCGAACATAGAGGATTCTGTTCCATTCTTATGCTAAATTTGTGACTATTCCAAACAACCATCACACTCTTTATGTCAGCACGGTTGACGTTTGACTTCTGATGGAACTTACCCCGCCAGCCTCCAAGTATGTCTTTAGGAAATAATCTTAACTTACTAATTCTTTTTTTATATACATTATAGTCATGCTCAAATGGTAGTTTTACTTCTGATTAGACGGGAGCAATATGCAGTTTTATTTTGATTACCGGAAATAGATATTATCTTAATAATGTACAGTTTTTAGACCAAAAAAAAAAAATGACAATGATATTATTTGATAAATATTTTTCAAAATTCATCAAAATGTGAAGAAAAAAAAAACACATAAAAACATAAACAATACTAGTATAACAATATCTCCTTTTAATAAAATATTGATGATGTAGCTTACATGGTAGAGTGTTTGTTTTGCATGGGAAGGATAAATAAAGTACTAATGTGAATGTTTTTCCAACTGAAGTAATAATGAATTGAGGAGAGGATAATAATATGGGGCCAGGGAAGCCTCTCCCTCCAATCAAACGAATATGCCTAATTTGTCCATTAAATTATTCTTATCCCCGCAACATAACATAACCAAAAACGCAATTTGAAGCTTCCTCCGATGTTGCTGGTCTGGTGTGAAGAAGAAGAACCGCGATGCTTCTTCTAGTATATCTTTCTCTGCAATGCTGACAGAACCACCACTCATGGAGTCTCTCCTCTCTCTTCGACCATTCAATTATTGCACCCCTCTCTCTCACTTCACACCCCCTTCCCCTTCACGAAGAGTTAAAAAGGTGATTAGTGCTTTGCATCCCCAACAAAACAAAGGGTTGGGGGTGGCCCTTCTGAGCGTGACCGCGAACGCAAAGCTTCGGATAAGTCCCTTTGTAGCGACGTTGGCAGCGAACCCCACCTTCGTTTCGGGGCTGGTGGCGTGGGTGATAGCGCAGTCCATAAAGGTGTTTCTGAATTTCTTCATCGAGGGGAAATGGGATTTGAGGCTCTTGTATGGGTCCGGGGGAATGCCCTCTTCCCACTCCGCGCTCTGCACCGCCCTCTCCACCTCCGTCGCCATCTGCCACGGCGTCGCCGATTCCCTCTTTCCGGTCTGCCTCGGCTTCAGCCTTATTGTCATGTATGATGCCATTGGCGTCAGGAGACATGCTGGCATGCAAGCTCAGGTAACTCTGTCTATATGGGTTGGGTGAATATATGATCATATATGCATCATTTGCATACTCCAATGTTTTTTAAATGTGTTTTCAGAAAATCTTTGACCAGAAAATTGTGTGGCTGGACACAGGTGCTTAATTTGATCGTGGCTGACCTGTTTAAAGGGCATCCAATAAGTGAAAGGAAGCTGAAGGAACTTCTAGGTCACACTCCATCACAAGTGTTTGCTGGTGCTCTGCTTGGCTTTTTAGTAGCCTGTTTCTGTTGTCAAGTTTACATGGTGGGAGCTTAGGTGATTCCATTGCCAGTTTTTCTCAAACTCTATTGATATCACTGTTTGCCCTGATGACTGATGTTGCCTTCTGGGTTCTGGTTCTGGCTTAATCACTACACAGTATGTATGTATGTATCTAAAGACAAATTGAGTAGAATGTAAATCACATTTTTTTCACTCTAGATTCTAGAAGGATGACCACATGCAATAAATTACTCTTCTCCCTATCTTAGAAGTAAAAACAATATGGGCTAGTTTTTTTACTTATTTAGAGTCTTGTCATAAAATTCTTGTAGGATAAGTTAAAATTTTAAGATGGCTATGATGAACCTCAAAACTAGCTTATATTATAATTAAATTAGGCTCAGATCTTAGACTTTGAAAATACATCAGACATTCACGCAAGAGTATAAAAAATCCGTTTGGCTAAACTTCACAAATATTTGAAGAAAAAAGAAAAATTGGAGTAAGTTTTTTCAAAATTAAAATTTGCTTATACATAAATTAAAAAAAATCATATGAAAAAGCTTATATAAATTAATTTATGAATAAGTTAATTTTAGTTTATGTAAAAAAAATTTGAAGTTAGAATGACCAGCAAATATATTCAAGATATACCTCTTAGTTAGGATTATTAAAGAGCATAAGAAATGTCTTTAATCCAAAATCTTAATGTTAATGTTGTGTTTAAATGAAACATTTTAAAAATTTTAGATAATTAAAATTTTAGATATTTGAATTACTAGAAATTAAATTTTCTTCATTTTTATAAATAATTTATTTGAATAAAACATTTGAATTACTAGAAATTATATTCCAATAAAAAAAATAATATTACATCATTTGTAAATTTATACGTAATTTTTAAACTTAAAAAATAATGTATAAAATTATTTTTTTTTAAAATACATAAATTATAAATTTTTAAAAATAATACATAAGAGAGGAAGGAGAGAATAGATAAAGAATTTCAAATTTTTAATTTTTTTTTAATTTTAAATTCATTATTTTTAATTAATTAAAATATCCTTTTAAAATAAATACATTTCAATCTCTTTTTAAATACTTTATCTTTTTTAAATAAATTATTTTTTTCAAATATTTCATTCAAACACATTCTCTCTGGGAATTAAATTTAGAGTCATTATTTCACTTATATACTTTTATATACTTAGTTCGGTTCGTTTCCCTTCCCTTCGGTTGTTAATTTAATCAACACAATAAAACCTTGATGATTTGTAATTCTGCTGTCTAATAAAGAGCAGGTGGCAAGTGCGAGGAAATAGATAGAGGCAGAACTTGATAAAAGAAACATCTGAAGTGCTTATGAGTAAAATATAATGGAAATACAGAAGCGTTAAAATTGGACACAACACAGCATCCATTGCTAGGTACTAGTAAATAATAAGTAATGAGATGAATGGAACGGACCGAAGGTGCATTCGATGAAACACTTCTCAAGAGTTTACGATGAAAAGAAGTTTCAGTAGGTTTGGAAACCAAAACACTGAAACAGGTAAAGCACTGCACCGTTTCGGACACAACGCACCATCCCATTCCCACGTACAGGGAAATAAATCCTTGCCTTCCAAAAATATTTTCATATTGAAAATTAAATTAATATTAATCTTCTCTGTGGAGTCAGTCATTTTTTTTTATAGATATTAATAATTATTAACAAAATCAGTAGTAATAACTAAAAATGGAATGATCTTTATACAGATAAAGGTCAGCAATATTTTATGAAGCACTTTTTTTTTTTTTATGAAGGACTAAAATTTATTAAAAATTATTCATTTACACTTCTCCATGAATGAATATATTTCTTAATTTATTACTGACATTTATAATAATTAATAATTTTCAATTAATTCTAACAGAAATTATTAAAAGTTTTCATCAAAATAAAAAGAAGTTTACATTTTACTCCCTCTCTTATTATAAGTAATAGTAAAAAACATTATCTCTCGAGATGACGAGAGAATACGAAAATATTTTCATAATTCATATAATTAATTTTAATAAAGAAATTTGAAAATATATTACTTTTACACGTAACTTCAATACTAATTCATAAATTAACTATTTTTTTAATAAACGTATTTTAACTATAACTTATAATTATATTTACTGTATTAGATAGTGTATATATCCTAAACTGTCATAAAAGTCACCCAAGGAGTCTAGAGTATTATTCATTTATTGTAAGAAAGTAGTAGCTAATAGCTATGCAAGTTAAAACCCTTTCGCACTATCTAAAATATTTTGACCCAAACTATATTTTTAATTCAAAGGTACAAACTCTTTATCTCCGATTTGATCACCATTGATGATTCTGATCCATTTGGGACTTGATCTGATTCAGAACTGTTCGGAATGAAAAGAAAAGTATAAGCCAAAGCATGTTGAAAAGTAACAACAACCCCTGTAAATATTTTTATGAGCATGAGAATCTCAAGTGATTTGGTATGATACAGGTAGGAGACCAAATATCTGACATAGTATCTTGGTTAGAACTCAGTTTTTTTTTTTTATTTTGTTTGGAAGTTGAAATCCCCATAGCCATTGATTCACCAGTCAAAGATTAAGACTTCTCCAAATATCTACAGCAAGAAATAGCATTGAAGAGAATATGCAATCAATCAACCTAGCTACACAGGTTGGGAATGCACACTCCACCTTCAGGGTTTTGCTGTTCTTTCCATATCCTTCCTGTTACTCGTAGCTTCAACTCTTTCCTGTCTCCACCTGAGAAGAAAAGCGCCATGTTGCGGTAAATGATGAGACCATCATGACTGTCTCTGACCTTCTTATGGCTATCTCTAATGCTTCTTGGACTCCCCTCAAAAGTTAGTTTACGTCCATTTCCTCCCACCTCCAAGCTGTAGCTGTAGTTCCGTGCCTCTCTTTCATCGCCCATGAATCGGAGGAACGCCATGTAAACTGGAGCCATGCCAAGCTGGAAGGCCTCAAAATGGAGGCAAAAATACTGACCAAAACAGTGGAAAACCTAACAAACAAAAATGAGTTAGCATAACAATTTGGATGGGATTTGAAAGAAGTCCAAAATGTAGGTGTGTGCTTGTGCATGAAATGAAGGAAAATATCCTGGAAATACACCGCAATGAATGTCGTATCAAGTTCATCCCATGCACAGCACCACACCCTAATGAAGGACAGTGCATAATTGTTATAGATACCGTTAGCATCCATGTAGCATTTTCTACTTCCATGGGATTAGACTTGACATATCGATGGTTAAAAGTGCATCCAGAATGCATATCAACCCTGTGGTCATCTCTTAAATGAGCGACAAGGCATGGAATATCCCCAACCACCGAGCAATCTGACCCGGCATAAGGGCAGTTGTATGGTCTTAAGTTACAAATAGCCTCATGTTTGAGTTTGCTGTAATAGGGAAATATCTCTGGACACCCAAGAGAGATGTATCTGCAAGGCAGTTCAAGTGATTCTGCTATCTTCTCTAATGCCAAACACCTTATATCGCCGAGTTCCTGCCTGCAAGTTGGGCATCGGTTGTGTACCCTTGTCTTGCAAGTTGAACAAAGTGTGTGCCCGTTGTGGCACTGCATAAAAAAATAGGTTTTAAGAATAAGCCACTGTTTTGTTAGCATCATTATTCAACTATATCTAGTTACCTGTACAAGGACAAGGACAGAAGGTTTCAATATACTGACAAAATAATATAATCAAAATGCACAATATAATGTTATGCACAATACACCAATTATATTCCTCACGTTATAATGACAAAAGCTGAAAAAAAATGCTCCACCACTTTGCTGAAATAAACTGAGCACAAAACAAAACTTAAGATAACACCGGATTTGATTGATCACATTTTTGCAAATATGTAAGTTACACGTCATAAGACTTGCAGTGAATGAAGGGAATTCATTGTGTAAGACACTGAATTAACTAACACCTGATCTCACAGTAAAAATAGAGAGTAACGCCTGATATCTTTATTTCAATTCCAGTTACTTTTCATTATAAATAAATAACTGCATAATTGGATATGTGCTGCAATATCTCAAACAACATTCGGTGATACCTGTATTTGTGTATAAAAATTATTTCTAGATGTTATTTGCTAAAATTAGGATGCTTTTAGGTAAACAATTTAATTAAGCACTTATTGAATAGTGCTTATGTACAAGTTGTTTCTATAATTGAACAGAAAATAGGATTCAATTATTTGCATAGAACTTATAAGCTGTTTTCATAAGCTATCCTGAAGAACTTGAGAAAATAATCTGAAAACAGTTTATAGAGATATCATAAGTTCTCCCAATTCGCAAATACTTGTACAAGTGTTTATGTCATAAAATAAGTCTAAAAAAGCTATAAATAAACTCTTCCAAATGCACGTTGAATCTAACTCAATCCCAAAAGCTTGCTCAAGGTGGGAGCATTGCCCAAGTCTTGCCAATGTGAGATCTTAATAAACAACCCCCCTCCCCCCTCTTCTATGTCCAAAACTGAACATTTGCAAGGTTGGACATTTGTTGAGGGCTCAATGCCAACCATAAAGGTTGGATAGGCACTGATATCATATTGAAATGAAATAAGACTAACTCAATCTCAAAAGCTGACTCACTTTCAAAGGAGAATCACCCTAGTCTTGCTAATGTGGGATCTTCACAAATTTCATACTAAATTTTACTACAAACTTACTTTAGAGATAAAAATTTCCAAGCATAAAGTTGAAAACTTGAACTAATAACTGCATATTTGGATGTGCTGTAATATCTCAAACAAACATTTAAGGGATAGAAACATGGGCTCTTGCATAAAAATTATGTACAAGTGTAATTCACTAAAATCAAGTGTGCTTTAACACCATATTAGAAATGGACAGTCTAACTTGATCTCAAAAGCTTGCTCAAGACAAGAGGATTGCCCAAGTCTTGCCAAAGTTGGATCATAATACACCCCTCACCCAAAACTGAACATTTGGAGCATGCAGGATTGGACATTTATGTATCACATGTCCAACATCAAGGCTAGATAGGTTCTAATACCATATTAGACATTAACTAGGTGTAACTCAGTTTCAAAAGCTAATTCACTTTCAAGGGAGGATTGCCCTAAGTCTTGGCAAAGTAGGATCTTAACAAATTCCATGCTATATATTAGTGCAAACTTACTTTTGGGATAAAAATTTCCAAACATAAATCATTTCACTACAAACTCACTTTTAACCAACCAATTTTACAAAATTAAAATAATCCAAAGTCAAGTTCTTAAACATTCACCTGAACACACAATAAGTAAGAATGCAATGTTCTCATAGCAATGAAGTTACTTATCAACTCAAGCCATAGACTTCAATGCCATGCCATGCCAAAGAGTAAAAGAAAGTTTTAATAGTTTCCTACCTTCTTGCATGAGATGCATCTAATTCTCCTTTAGGCTACCATGGTAACACCCCAAAGGAAAATCTTAAGTCTCACAAGGATTTAACTACTTGTGACAACTTCTGTAATGAATGTATAGAATTGGTCACTTCAACTATATGACTATACCTAATTAAAAGTCAGGTTTCCTGGCCGATTAGAAGCTTCCAAAAACTTTAATCATGGACATATCAATCATTCATAAGTCATAACTCATCACAATAATCCCTACTTATTTCAGGATATTGTAGCAAACCCAATTATGATCTACCACGTGCTTCATGTTAATGTTAGAGAAAAGATGGATAACCAATCTCCCAAATTCCAATTTTACTAACAAACAGGTACGGGCAGACTACACAGACATCAGACTAACAATACAATGAAATTTTAAGACAGTTACTGTGATGAGCAATGCTAACAACACACTCTTTAACATATTAAAATTAGTTATCTCGTAAATAGGTCACTTTTAAAAGTAAGCGTTGGCTTTTTTAAGAATAAACCTATATCCAATAATAAAAAATGTGTTGTTGACATTTCTCTTATTACAATATGACACATCCCAACTGAAAACGATTCTATTGTTCCTCAAAGTTGGAACAGACATAATATACATACCATAAGTGAAAATTTCACATTCAATTTCTTTAGAAATAATAACTCCTTACAGCAAAATCCCCAGTAAGCCACAAACTTACAAACCCCGTATGCTTTGCCTGTTTTTTTCTTTTCTTCAAGCCTTTCTAACATCCTTCTCTGCTCAGTTAACTAAGTTCTCTTGATTGATCCACAGAATTGATTAAAGTCCCCTTACTCATAAGAAAAAAAAGTTATATGGCCTAAAAACTGATGCATTTAAGTTGCTTTTCTTGTTTTGAATCCCAATCTACACAGTAACCCTAGTGATATTTTCCACCTAAACATAACGATTATTCCCTTTTTATAGCCATATCTGTTAACGCCATACCTTCTGTTAGTCTAAAAATTCACAACAATGACTTGAGTGGAATTTAGTAGGGCCTGATGAAAATGAAGAAAAGAAGATTTTACTCAAAATTTTGCCCCTTCCATCCATCACCAATCCTAATATCACCGTAAGCAAACAAGGCAATACGGGTAAAAAGGAACTCAGAAACTCGGAAAAAAAGAATTGTCAGAACCAACCCTTGATCAAAGTAACCCATCATAGCAACCAAATACTCAACCTTGATAAGCGGAATCATACAAAATGAAATTCCAGCGAAACATAAGATCTAGACAATTAAAAAGGGGGGGAGGGGAAATAAAACAAAATTCCTAACGACAATTGCACATGCCCTTTGTCTAAGACTTCAATGTTATCACAAAAAATCCAAACTCAGACGTGCCCATTAAAAAAAAAAAAACATCCTCTTTTTATAGGAGCAAATCAAAAAGGAAAACAAACAAATCGCAGGATAGACACAACTTAAAAGGAAAGAAACAAAATCAAGCAAATTTTGAAAGCAAACCCAAAAGGCAAAATGGATCAGATAAGAGACCTGATGGATAGGAGGGTACATAGAGTTGGTGCAAACGGGGCATTCAAGAAGGTCATGGACACTGGTAGTGGTGGGGCCATTGTTATGCAGCTTTGAGATTGAAGAAAACTGATGCGGATGATCATCCTCTTCCATCATAGAGATCGATGACACAGTGTTGTTCTCAATGCTACTTGATTCCATTCTCTCACTCATAATACCAAAGCGCTTAATTTGTGGCCACTCGAATCATATGTGAGTTGTGACGCTTCAGCTGCAGCTTCAGCTTCAGCAGCTGGGTGGTTGTTCCATGTGTGTGTTTTTTAAGACAAGAGAAGGGGGCAAAAGAAGAAGAAGAAGAAGATTGCTTGCAAAAAATGATGCCTTTCTTCCTTTCCTTGGTCTTCTAATTCTAAGACAGACAACAGAGGATGAGTGTCCGAATCCTGACGACCCTTTGATTAAAATCAAATGGTTTTCAGGATTCTACAACGAAAACCAGGAAGAGAGAAGGCAAATAAAGAGATCGGGATGGAGGAAAGGAGAATAACAACGTAGAGGTTGGAGAACGAAGAGAGAGAAGAAAATGTAGATCAAGTACTATCCTCTCCTCATTTACTCATTTATTATTTAAGGGCCAGGTAAATGAGGCACTTTTTTCACCCCCAATGTTTGCCTATGCCATTGTCAAGGTAAATTAATTTAATAAGGGATCCTTTCTTTTTTATTTTTTACAAGTATCCTTTACCAAAAATTAGAGATTAATTTCTTAAAGTATAAAAATATATTTAAAAGTGTTTTGGTCTGGTATTTGAGAGACCTAGCCAAGTGTATTGTGTAATTCATTAGGTTTGCGTGCTTTTTATAGATTCATATTCTCTTAGTTATGAAAATATGATAGAATAATATCAAAATACAAGTGAGATGTGATTGATAAGCTTTAGATATAATAAATATAGATTAAGATAATAACTTAATCCTTAAACTTATAAATCACTTCATAATTTGAATTATTTTCATTAATATAGATTGATAGGATACATGTGTTTGAATGTATAACATGAAGAATCTAGAAATGAGATAAGATCAATAAATAATTAGAGAATACACAATCATTTATGCTTAACTATATATTATAAATAACTTAAAAATGAGTCAAAGTCAATATATAATCAATTGAAAGATACACAATTCTTCATACTCAAACATGTAAAACTATAAAAATTTAATTCCAAACCGAATAATACATATATCGTTAGGCTTAAAAAGCAAATAGACTATAAAAGATACATAGTTAAGTTAATTTGTTCAAAGTTCTCGTAAACTAGTTTCTATTAAAAAATCATTATGCATAAGTTAAATTTTAACTTAATTTTTGTCTTCTTATTTTCTTAAATTAAAAGTTTAAAAAAAAAATGATGCAAGTATTCCTTAAATTAAAACTCCCACTTCATGCTTCAAAGATGTATTTACCAACCATACCATTATTTAATTTATTTAAGGGAATTAATTACCCATTTATTCAGGATGCCAATTGAAAATAGCTGTTTTTTTTTTAAGTCCTTTAGAATTGTGGCATGTGGAAAAAAGATATGGTGGTCTGATGGCTGCACCATTCAAGGGAGCGCAATTTGATTTGAATGATTGCTTTGCTTTGCGATTCTGTACAATGGAATGGATATACCATAATACCAATACCATAGGTCCACTATGCCACTATCAATTATTTTCGCGTGGATGCCAGGCTTATCCACAGTTTGAAAAATGTTTAGATTTTTAACTAGTTGGGTGTTCAATTCAAAGTGTTGCTTCTCTTTTGATGATATCTTATTTATTTAAATTTATTTGGTGAAATAAATAATTATTTATTTTTATAATATATTTATCTAAATTATTTTTATTTATTTAAATAAATAAATCTTATTTTTTTTTATTAAAAATGATGAATCTGATCATCACTTGTTTTATAAATATGATCATCACCTATTATTATATTATTTACTATTCATTTGTGGACTTAATTGTCTTTAGTCATACGATTGCGTAATTTGAGGACACTCTTATAACACGTACACCTTATGGATGTTCTACGATGAAATTTTTGGCCACTTGCCGGAAATATGTTTACTTCTTTAGTTCTCTTTCGAGGCTAACACAGTTACACTGGTTGATAAGATGATAATTTTATTATTATTAGGTCCTTCTGATCGTGACTTTCTTTTTCCTTTTTTTTTTGCCAACCGTCGGGTCATAATTACTTCACTTATACTTTTATCGTGCATATCTTTGTCTTATTTGTAAATCTTTCCTTTTTCTTATTTTTCCTTGACTTTTACTGTTACGGAGTGCTTCATAGTACAAGTGGAAAGTAAAATGGAAGGGAAAGAAAAGTAAAATAATGTATTTAGAAATAATTTTAACATTTGCAAACTTATATAAATAAGTAGATGAAAGTTCTAAACGCATCATAATCTTTCCTATGTCCTTGCTCTCATCCTACCATGCATGTAATTAAAATAAATGAGATGAGTAAGTGAGTAACATTGTGCTAGATTTTTTTTTCTTCAATTGCGGTTCACAAATCTTGATATTACTGGCACGAAGACAACAGAAGAAGGCCATAATAACAATTTGGCTTTAGGAAAGTCATGCATACTAATGAGGTTTGATGGGTTAAATATGATGGTAAGAAGAAAACGATTTCCAACTAAAGATTAGCGCAAACAATGTCACTTCTGTTTCAAATCCAAATTTAACGTAAGTCATAAAATAATTTTTGAATCATCTCAACATTATGAAAAATTAAGTTTGAAGCTACAAACATAAGTTTATAATATCCAAACACACTACTATATAGTATTAGTTGTATACTTATAATCAGTCATATATGTATCAGTAACAATTTTTTAGATTTGACGAGAATTGATTCTTATTGTGTGTTCATTATCTCAACCTAAGAAAGTTTGTAATAAGAAAAAACAGTTTAAATAAATATATATATATATATATATATATATATATATATAATTTTTTATAAAAAAAAAACAGTTTAAATAATTTTTTATTTTATTAAAATAATTTTTTTATTTCATAAGATAAATTTAAAGAAACCAACATAGTCCTATTATAAAAGGTATTAACTTTTTTTTGTTGAATTTTAGCCAAAGTGGTAATGTCCTGACAAAAGTTACCCTCGCGAACCACAAGTGATGAGTGATAACCATACAACAGAACAAATAGCAGCAAAAGTTCAGACGTTCAGTGTGGTGCCAAAAAAATGGGGCAAGAGGAATATTTCTTTTTTCTAGTTCTTGGTGACTCTGCTCCACCTTCCTACGCTCTTTAATTTGAAATCATATAAACTAAAATAAAGATCCACTTACTGATGAAAGCAACGTCTTAGGTTAAATCTGGGTAGTGATGGAGTAAGCTCGAGATTTTTCTATATTAAGAGGGATTGTGCTTTTCTTAGTAAAATAACTAGCATCTTGTTGGGGGAAGAAATATTACACATATTAGTAGTCATGAAGGTCCACCAGCAGCAGCAGCAACTCATAAGTCATACCACTTAACTGACAGGTGAACTGCCCTTCTTTAATGGCAATGGAAAGCATTTATGACATCACAGGGATTTCCAACCATTTATGACATTTTCCTGGATTCCATCTGGTGTGTATCACAACCACAACTTCATTTACTCAGCGATCGAAATCCAATGTCAATGTGCATTTATGTGATTTTGACATTTAGTAACAATAATTAATGAATTGAGGACTTGTTATGGTTAACGAATCCAAGCGGAATTGTAATTTGGCATCATTGCCGAACTTGTAATCCTCTGGTTGTACCATATGCTAAATATTTCACAAAAAAATGTTGGAAATAAATTTTAAAAATAATAAACTGGCCAAACAACTGCTTCTTCATCCCTCCTTTGCAGCCAAGCTGGTCCTTATGAGTCTGCCTACAGAGAGAAAACTATGCAGAAAAATAAATGAATAGATGAGCAGTTTGTTTTGTTTTATTTTACTCAATTCCACTAACCAGCCTCATGAGTCACAGGCAAGGCTTTACCCAAATTTTAGTTGATTCTGAAGTATTCTTCAGACTTCAGAGTAATCAGACAAGCTCGACAAAGATTATACCCAGTTCACCATTGATTTGGGAAGGCTTCTCTATATTTGGCATCCTCACATGACACATGCTGCCTATCTGCAGTAACTTTTGCCCGTGAACTTAAAAGTTTCTGAGCTATTCTATCTTTTGATGTTACTTTCTTTTGCAGCATGGAAGCAAGACTTTGCTTCTTGTCTCTGGCAGACAGTTTAGCTTCATTAGTTGTCTCCCCATCTTCTCCAAGCATGGCTGATCTCGAAGTAGAAGCCAAAGCAGCATCCCGTAAAACAGCTTCATTGTGTTCCCGAATTTTAGCAAGTTTTGCACGTTTCAGCGACTTTATATCAACTTCTCTCTTCTTTGCCACCTCTTGATCTCTTTCATGAACATTTTTCACAGCTTGTTTTGCTAACTGTTCTACTAAATCGGTCCTTAAATCCATATCCATGTCTTCTGAAGAGCTCTGATTGAGTGGCCTCCCTTCATCATCTCGAGGAATGATAGGTCCATGAAATGGACAAACTTTCAGATCTCTTCTCTGACATAATCCTCCTTTCCTCAAAGGAGCCAGGCATGGTTGGATCTCAATTTGCTTTTCTTCATAAGGCATTGTGTGAACATTCAATTCAGCAATTTTATCTGCTGGAATAACTGCATCATTGTCCACCCTACCCCAGTGACTTTCAAGCTCCAAACCCCGCTGGTTAGTCATAAAAACCCTGTTTGAACCCCAGTTATCCAAGTAAGAACTCCATCGTAACACAGGAGCTTCAGCTTTCAGTTTACCCCTTGGAGAGTTTGACTCAACTTCACACCCTCGATGAAGCAGGCTGTCTGTATCAGAGCCATTAGACTCTTTATTGTGCAAACCAAGATTACCATTATTCACTTTATGGGAAGTTGATGCCACGTCAAGGTGTTCATTTTTATTGTTTGATGCACTAGATGAGATTTCCATAGATACAACATTACCCTCCTCCCAAAAATCTTCCTCATCATGTTTTGATGAGTTTAGAAGAGAACAACCAGCCTCTTCACATTTATTTTTAACTGGTTTCAGACGATTTTGGATATCAATGAACTCTTTCAAAATGGAATCTCTGAATCTATTGTCAGATACTTCAACTCTTACTAGAACAGAAATCCACTCTTGGATGGAAACCAAATGCTTTGTCACCAGAAGTTTGTATAGCTCCCTCAATGTATCAAAAACAACCTTGTTATCACTGTCCTCGTAAACTTTCTCTCCTTCTTTCAATGCATCAAGACGGAGCTGCTGTAGCTCCAAAGAACGGAAGTCACCAAGTTCTTCATTATCTAAGAAATCATTTGACACAGACTCTTGTTTTGCATGCAAAATCTCCAAACACTCATCAATCTCATCCATTGTAGACAGAATCCCTCCCATTATTGAAGATGAATTCTCCTTCAAAGATTCATACTTGCTTAACAAAATCTCTTTTGACCTCCTCTCCCTTTCCCTTCTCTCTTGCTGGATCCTTTCCACATTAGCTTGTATGTTGGGAAATTGGAGCTTGAGAGTATTCTTCAGGTAATCATAACCCAATCGGAGCTGTCTGTAATGTACCCCAAACGTCACATTCCACTTCTCCAAAAATTCAATGGCCTTTGAACGCAAAACAGATGCAACAGCTGGTGGAGCAGGAAGTGGCAAATTTCGCCTGAACCCAACACTCAAACTCAATAACTGATCCAAGTTCTCAACAACAAGGGCCCTAAAAAGCTTTGATCGCATGAAGAGCTCATCAATTATTAGAAGCGCAAGGTACCTGACCTGCAAATCATATCTGTCAAGGTCAACCTGAGGACTTTGTGCTGGAGATGATAGTCGGTATCTGAAAGTTAAAATAGGGGCTGAGCTAATGGGTGAGGTTTTTCATTTTTCAACATACCAGTAAAATGAATGAGATTTCATCATCTTGTCACGATTATAGGCTTATAGCATCAACCATAATAGGAAGAAAACATGAATAATATTCAATTTTCGCTTCTTTTTTTTCCTTCGTCGTTTGAATCAAGCTATTCATTCACAATGAAATTTATTGATGGCAGAACTCAATTAACCCTAATTGGAAACCAGCAGAGAAGAAAGTGAAACCCTAATAATGATAATTGGAAAGGAAAGAGTACCTGGGAGTGGTTACGCTTCATGAGATCCGTAAGGGTTTGGGTTGCGAGGCGGAGCTCCGAATCGGAATAGCGAACCACCGTCTTGATAGCCTTGAGGAGGCGGGGATCGACCTCCGGATCGGTGGAGTTGGTGGCCTTCTCGATCAAAGATACCACCTTTGTTCCCTTTCCATGTGCTCCTTCTTCCGTACCCATCAAGTCCCAAATCTCAAACTCGCTGTTCTGTTCTGCTCTGTTCCGTCTATATCTGATTTTGAAAAACCCTAATTTATATAGGTCGCGATTTTCCCCCTTTTCCGGGATTTGCTTGCGCGCTACGTCGTTAGGGCTTCCACGGTTCTATTCCATGAAACGGGCTGTCGTTTTCAAAGTGATCACTATTTTATACATTTACTGGGGACCTCAAAAATACGGGGAGGTTGGCTGGCTAGTTTGAACTTTGAACGTTATTGATAACGAATGTTTGTTTGAACAAATGGACCATGATTAAACAAGTGAAAACACTATTCGTTGTAAGCTGAAGTACCAATATTATTAAACAAATGTATCTTTCTATTTTTTTAAATAATAAAAAAGGAAAATAATAGAAGTTAATATTTTAACCATGATTTTTTTTTAAGTAGTTATTATAGAAATAAAATAGATAAAAAAAAAAAGTATACACAAAAAAAACAATTATAAAATTATATCTCTTTTATATAATGCGTTTTAACATTTCTTATCAATCAATCATCAAGACATCAATTAGGCTATGCAGTATCCTTAACTTATTTTCACCCCACTGGTGTCTCATTTATGATTTAACCCAAATATCTAAACCAATCAATATTTTGAATGTGATAGATGTAGCCCGTAGGTGGAGGACTAAATTCGCTCCAAATATATAATGATGATAAATAAAGTCAATGTAATAAAAAAATATGATTTAAATATTTCTTTATCCCTCCCAGTAATCTAAACAGTATAGATTTTTATTCAGCCTCTCACTTTAAAAAGTTTAAAACATCTTGTAAAACAATCGTTTTTTTTCCTTCATAAACACTCTACAAACACTTGTAGCATATATATAAGTCCAAAATAAACTATTCATAAATGTGCCCTCGAACCTTCTTACTATTCGCATAGATTTACTTCTTTTTTTTAATTATTTTTTGATGGAGGGTAGAGATTTATATTTGTCCTCTTGTCTTATTATTGTTTAATACTTTAACCAAGTGAGATTCAATTCTTAAGGTTCAACCCACTTGTTAATAAACATAACATACTAAAAAATTAAAAATTATAACAATTAAAATTTTTTTTTCTAATGTTAAAGATGATAAGAATAAAATACGAAACATCCCATTAAGTAAATCGTGTTCTCACTCATGTGAACGTAATAAGGTCTTACACTACTATATTAATCCTTTGAATTATTAAAATCATCAAGCTTGCTAATTACTAAAGTTAAACATGAATATTAAAATTTATTTTTGTTTGTTAGAATAATATATATATACACGCGTATTAGCTCAGGGACAAAAGATAGGATTTAGATGCGAGAAGTTTTGTCTACACGCACCCCCCTGCATGCATAATTGAAATCTGTGTTCTATCCATTATTCCACATGCAGCTTCGCTGGGCATGACGGAGTATTCAGTATTCTTTAAGCATTGTATACAAAAAAATAAGAAGTTTGGATAGTGGTCACGATTTGTGTACGGCCAATCATATATAGTATATATAAAGTTTCATAAATGGGTGAAATTTCAATTGAAAATGCTACCCCAAGTTCGATGAATTGAAGGCGGACCATCTGGTCTGTTTAGAAATATTTAAATATACGTAATTTTTTTTTTAAAAAATGTGTTGATTCCTTTTTGTTCACATTGTTAGGAATGTAAGACCAAGCGTGGTATTGGTCCGACTTTTTACTAGCATGCTCCCACACAATTTTACCATATGATGTTCTTACGGAAAATTATTACTATATTGCATTGGTGATTTGACATAGAAGAAATTTTTTCTTCCCTCTATTTTTTTTTTAATGTATATATTTATATAAAAGGGTGGAAACAAGATTTAAACTTAGAACCACAAGCAACTTGTATGATTGTTCTGCTTACATATTAATTATGAAGAAATATATATACAATCTTAAAATAAAATAACAATAGAAGCCTTTAAAGTTTAAAATAAACCCTATGCACGTCAATAACCCATTTTGCTTGTTCCATTTAGTTTAATATATATAACCACCTTTCTCAAATTGCATATATAGGATTATTAATTTGTTATCCCTTGAAAAAGGTTGAGAAAGTAGTAGGCTATTGCAATTTGTGCTTCCACATTCATCATTGCCGTGTGTTAGTGCCCATCTCTACTTTATAATCTTTAACAGCTAGACTCCATTATCCATATCAATGTGGAAAAGAGGCAACTACTTTTGTCTTTCCAAATTAAAGTTACCACTTGATAATTTCCTCCATTTGTCTTTCTTGTAATTTTGAAGCATGAGCTGGTTGATGCTTGCACATTTTGACCTGTGGCATTGCAAGGCACCAGAGCATGTGTCTTTCTCCTGCTTCAACCCAAGTCATCATCGTTCGATGGGGATTGGGACTAAAGATAAGTGTTGCTTACCCATTATAATTTATAAGACACAATATAACACTACACTCTCCTTCTCCAGGTGTAAGGCTGCAAAAGAGACTCGTCACAATTTTATCAGCCATTCCATATTTCCAATACATAAACTGAATAACTTTTTTCTGAGAAATCAATCTTATCTTAATCTGAGCATTATATGAAAGAAATACATGTTATATAATAAATATATATATATTTTAGATTTATAATGAAATATTTTAAATTGTAACATAAGTTTCATTTTAGTTATCGAAGTTTCTTTAAAAATAATAATAAAATTTAATTAAGATGAAGTAGATAGACAATTAAAAAATCAAGTGTATAAGTAAAGATAAAATGAAATTACTCTGAGATAATTGACTAGTTGTAGAGGTAATATGTAAAATGGATTCTCACTCTATTGTTTTTGTTTTTTAATTTGTAATATAGAAATAAAATTTAAAATTAAGCTGGGAAAAATTACTTAATTTATGAATAAAGTAGAATTATTTTTAAACTATGAATAAAATGAATTTTATAAGTCTCATATTTTTTAATAAATATTTTTTGAGATAAAATCAATAGACATGAAGTATCAAATTTCATGTTAATTTAATCTAATTTCAACCTTAAAATTAATAAATCCAAATAATTGATCTCAACAGCTCAGCCCTAATCACAAGTATTTCAAGGACGTACGGAAAAAGACCCAACATGAGAAAATGACAGTCATTCCGTACGTGTTTGTCTTTCCACGATTTCTCTCTTTCTGTAGTACCCATCATTTCATTTCATTCATTTTCGAGATTCTATCAGTCAATAATTAAGATGATAATTTTTTAATTAATGAATCAAATTTTGTAGATGCTGCAAACACAGAAAGAATGAACATTCAATAAATCAGAGTAGTCGCAATTAGCGCAGCACAGATGGAACTCACCGAGAGTGTAGAATATATAAAGGGGGTGGGTATATGATCCCACAAGAAAAAGAGAAAAATATCTTACCATTTGCATTTGCTAGTGGAGTTCAGTTTCTTCTTGAAAAGACAAGAATATTATCACGAGTAACAACAAGCAATTGAAAGATTAAATTCATCGAACAACCCTTCGAGTAGTTGGAGTATTAAATACACAACAAGCGACCACCCAAGGCTGGAAACTAGAAACATTTTCTCTAGTTTCTCCTTCAGATCTAGATTGAGATCTTGCCTTCCTTCTCTAATCTAAATTGTTTTTTTTTTTTTTAAGATTTCTAAAAAAGAAAGAGAGGCCAAACGAAACAAACAAACAATAATAATTCATATGCATAAAGTAGTAATTAGAAAACAACAGGAGGAAATGTTCCCATTTCCCAATACTCGGCTCAAACGCAGCCTCTCGGTGCAAACCCGACCCGCGAACCCGCCAAGTCGTAAGAGACCCGGAACCCTTGTTGCTGGATGTTACCAATTATGGACAAACCGCTCATGGTTCCCGCAAACGCGAAGCAGAAGCTCCCACTGTTATCCACCGGAATCAAGTAATTCGTTGCCGGCAAGGACACGTCAGCACCTCGGAAATGCAGCACCACAGTCGGCACCTTCACCTCCGAAAGCCCGGAAAGGTCAAAACACGTGTCGAAGAGTGAGAACTCCGGCGCGCGCTTCAAATGCGAGGCTCCCACGCGGAAAGCGTCTCGGAGGGCAATGTAGGCGGGTCGAGTGAGTCGGGTCACTGACGTGCCCGAGTCGATGATGACGCCGCCGTTCCCCGCGGCGTCGAGGCGGAAGAGGGAGGCGGAGAGGCCGTGCACCGGTGAGCCACCCACGCTGATCCCGAGGACCTCGACGTAGTAGAAGGTGTCGAGCTTAGGGTTTTGGATCAGAGGAGTGAAGCGCGCGGTTCGGGAAACAGCGGAGTCTCCGAAGACGACAGAAGACGGTTTGGCAGAAGCGGTACGGTCGACAAGGCAGTAAGAGAATTTCTGGTTGAAGCGGCGTCCGGTCTGGCCCGGAAACGATAACCTGCCACGGCCCAGGCCCAGAAGCCCAGCAGCGCCAACGAAGAGGCCTTCATCGTCGTGGCCGCAGCCGAGGGCAACGCGCGTGACTCTTGTTTTTCGAAAGGTGAGCGTTTCGGTGGAGAAATCGCCGAAAGTGAAGGAGCCATCACCGTAGGAAACCTGGTACTGGCAAACCTTGTTTTTGTTGTTGCAGCCGGGGGAGTCTAAGCGGCGGCAGAGAGGGGCACCACAGGGGATGCCGGCGTAGGTACGGGATTTAGTGGGGTCAAAAATGGGGTCGGTTTGGGTGTAGCATTTACGGCAGGGGGCGCATTGGAGCCAAACGATGTCGCTTCCGGTGTCCAACACCATGTAGATGTATCTTGCAGGGGTACCCACGCCTATGCGGGTGAAGTACTCGCCGCTACCTTGTGCTAGACCCGATATGATGGAGCTGCTGAAACTGGAGCCGGATCTGCGCGCTTGACTTTGGTTCAGAGCTGCGACTGCGAGAGTGAGTACGGCCTCCACTCTTTTGGCGTCGCGGTGGAGCCTGAGGTGGAAGAGCTGCTCGGGGGTTTTGTCGGAGGAGAGAGCATCTATGTGGTGGAGGTGAAGTGAGAGGGCTTCGGTTTCGGTTTCGGTTTCGATTTCGGGCCATGAGAGTGTGGGTGGGTGAGGGAGGGAGTGTAACTGGAGGGGCAAGGTTTGGGTTTGGAATGCGGCGGAGAGAGAGAGGGTTATGACCAGGGATAGGAAGAAGAGAAGAACCCCCCCATTCTTTGTTTTATTCTCCCCTTCCATTGTTGGTTGCCCTGAGTGAGAGTGAGAGTGAAAGTGAGAGATATAAATAACGGGGTGGAAAGGCGGTGGGTGGTGTCACCACGTAACTGGAACGGGTGTAAAAAGTGACGCAGTTAATTATGACGATGGTTGAGTTGGGTAGGGCACACTCACACTCACAGACGCCATCTTCTTCCTTCCTCTGCTAATTTCACTCTGTTGTTAATTGTTATTAGACTCACTCATTTTATTTACAGACTTCACTCACCACCAAATATCATAACTACGACTTGGATTAAATTCTGTTATTCCTAATCATAAATTAAATTATCAATTTACCCTATGACTAATAATTAAGGAATGAATATGCCATTTTTGTTCATTAAATACAGAGATCTATTGATTCTTTACAATTTTTTATTAGAAAAAATGTTTTTTTTCTTTTTATTTGGATAATACTCCACCGAATCATACAAAATATATAAATATATGTGTTGGGGTTGTATATAACAAGAAGTTAAATATACTTAAAACTTTATTATATGCTTTAAATCATTTAAGTAAGTATTAAATTTTTTTTTAATATTTGTTAAAAACTTTTAGCATGTATTAACACACAAAAATCATATATGTTTAATATAGAGACAATTATTGGTGGTATGAATTAAAAAAAAAAAATCTTTATCCGAAATTCTTAAAATTTTGAAAATCCTGACAATTTAACTGGAAACACACCAAAAATGAATGGAGTGGGGAAGAAAAACACTTAGGACGCACTACTTCATAATATTTTTAGAATAAAAAATATATGAAGAAAAAATAAAATTAATTTTTTTAAAGTTAAAATTATATTTTTTCATAATTAATTAGTGAAAGTTCTCTCAGAAAAATTCATTTAAAAGATGTAAAACTTCTATCATTTAACTATTAAATAAGACAAATTTAACTTTTAGATAAATTAATTTTTTTTTCATATTTATATCTCTTAAAAATTCTTATAGAATGGTGTATAAAAAACTCACTTAATCAATAATAATTCCACGAAAAGTCTAAAACAATAAAATATATTAAATGCTTGTACCTTAAGTTATAAGAAAAAAATATATATTAAATGCATACATAGATGATATTTTATAAGAGTTATAGGTAAAGTGAATTTCCTTCCCAAGGTCCATAATCTTCTTATAAATTTGATTTGTCTAAAATATAAATCAAGATTAATAAATTGTTTTCGTAAAAACTAAATCTAAAGCTAACATGCTCATTTCTAACTCAACCCAACTACATTGCACACATCAACAATGACTTTAACCCGCTGCAGTGGATGACTTAACTTTATTAGTAAAGTTTTCTTTTTAATTGGAAAAGTGATGCTTTGGGTTGGGGTATAGTACTATAGTGGAATTGAGGTGGGGGTATAGTATACTATAGACGTATAGTGGAATTGCATTAATACTATATTGCCCCTTGTCAGAATGGTTATTACTACGGGAATTGAAGCATAATTATTCTTACAACTTGGTCAAAATGCTTCGTTTGGTGAGAGTTGGACTTTTAACGAAGCACTGTTAATGGAGTAACGATGGAGTATTTTTTTTTTTTACAAACGATGGAGTATGTTAAAGAGTTGAATATCTGATTTTCAATCAATTTAAATTAATCACAAATAAAATATATTAACTGAAGAGTTTTTGAGGACCATCTTAACATTAATCCTATGAATGAGCGTGTGAAAGTTGTGTCTTCAACAAATATCTCTTGGTAAATAAAGAATTCATTCAGGTGGCAGCCAATTCAAGAACAACGCGCTTAGTATATAGTATACAATAGCGCTTTCATTTCAATAGGATAATCTTCTTCATGACCCTCCAATGTGAATGTTCATAACGTTGACCTAATGATCTATGGCCGCCGGTGATTAATGCACAAAATGCCACCAATCATTCTCGCAATGGCACATGGAAATGTAGCCTAATATCCAATGATCTTTGTGAACGATATTAGAAAAAAAAGCATTAAGAAAAACATTGCTTCGAAGAGCATCTTACTATTTCTATGCCACGTTATCGTGTATTAATGGTTTCCAAACTCCTTGATTTATGCAAAGATAGACGCATAAGCAAAAACCCCATATGCAAACCCCCGGTGATTACATGTTTCTCCACATATAATCTAAACGATGAGATGAGCTTAGGCTCGATAAATTAAGAAACTTAAATAACAACAACAAACACAATGCATGCACGTGATGATGACATTTGATTGGATGTTGAGGGATTTGGTTTTATTTATGTCAGTTTGGATTGTTGATCATGATGGGTGATAACTCCATGCATGTGAGATAAGGACTTGAATGGTTCATACAATTGCAGCACAAAATGAATCTCAATGACACTCATAAGTCATAAAGCCTTGTATGCTCTATTTAAAGGTTCAATTCATGCTGGCAGTTGTGCATAACTAGCTGTTTGGGACTTATTAAGATCATCTTTAACATTGTAATTTTCTTTTTGGATGCTTTAAGGCAAGCAATGTTTCTTTTTGCTTTAGAACTTTGGTTACTTCTTCAAATACAGGTGCTTCAATTTTTCTATTTAATTTTTTTTTTAATAATATATATTTAAAATTTGAAAACTAACGGTTACTTTTTATATAAAAAAAAAACTAACAGTTAATTTATAAAAAATTTATTAATAAAATACTTTTTAGTCTAATATTTTTTTAAAAAAATTAAACTTTAGTTAATTTATAAAAAATTATTAATAAAATATTATAAGTTAATTTTTTTAATGAGACACATTGAAAACAACTTTAAATAGTTATTTATTATTTGATAATTAAAATTGTTGGTATAAAAAAGTATAAAAAATAATAATATATAATGGCGAATCCCATTAAGAAAAAGAATAAGTAACCATAAGAAAATTTCATAGTAAAGAATATGTTAATAAATGCATTTAATTTTTGGTCATCTGAGTACCAAGCCCCCATACCCTCTTTCATTTAATATTTTCATCCAATTCTTTATCAAAGCTCCTTGGCATTTGATTTCAACATTTCAGAACATGGGCCATCCATGATTCACCCACCTACCGTAATTCACCATCCGTGAAACTCAAACCTAAAACATATTATCACTGAAGGAGTGAATATTGTAATTAATTTTTTCATGCTTGAGGATTAATCTCGTGACTTTTGTATCCCCTTTCTCACCAATCCTTGTGAAGCATTTTTTTTTTTAATCGGCCAATAATATAAAAATAAGTACAAGGGGTGCTCAAACCCAAATACAAGAAAGTAGAGTTTAAAACCTTACTATATATCTTTCTAAGTATGCTGATCTAGTACCACTCTTAAATTCACAAACCAATCAAAAAAGGAACATTGAGTACCTCTTATCCTAACCATATACCACTTCCATGATCTAATCTTAACTAGTTCCATTGCCTGGGCTAAGCAAAATTGTTTCCTGTTAAAAATCACCTCATTTCTTTGTAGCCAAATGGTCCATATAATTGACAGCCAGACATTCCACCAAGTAAGTTGTGCTGATTTACCTTGAATCCACCCACCGAATTGCCAAAAGGAAGCAGTAATATTCGGGGCCATTACCGTGTGCACACCACATCAATTTGCATACATATACCACAGTTTTGAAGCAGCAGGACATACAAATAATAGATGATTAATTGTTTCAACTGCCTCACCACACACGGGGCATATTAGATCATTAGAGACAATTGCAATGTTTCTTCTACTAAGTAGTTTTAGTGTGCAATCTATTTAGAGCTAATTTCCAAATCAAAGCCCTTACCTTTGAAGGGGCTTTAAGTTCCCATAATCTTGAGAATAAATCTGATTGCTCTATTACATCCTCACCCATTAGAATTTTGTAAGCCTCACTCACTGAGTAATTATTGCAATCATCACCTTCCCAACATCATTTATCAGCAACCTCCTTATCTAAATTGGTCAATGCTATCACTTGAAATAACTCTTGATTTAACCTATCCTCCCAAACAAAAAACTCCCTGCGCCACATAAAGGACCACCTCCATTCTGTAACTCCCTGTGAAGCATTTTGTTTGTGTACATATTAATTCTTTAATTTTGATATCTCATATCAGTAAAACATGTAGTGTTAGTTTTTAGACGTTAAAAGTATATAACTTGTATGAATTTCCTTATTGTATTTTGTGCTTCTACTGCAGTCCTGCATGAAGATATACTCAGAATAATTATTGTTTGTTTTCTTCTTACACACGTTATTACTTATTGTACAACAATATTATAATAAAATACTGTTACTGTGGGTCCGCCTCCTTTATTCATTTTGAGATTTTCCTGGGGTTGCCTCTTTGTGGGTTCTTGCCTTAAATATTATTAATCCTATTATGCACTTGCATTGAGTACTCCTTTAATTTCTTATCACATGATTATTGCACAACATTTATTACCTATATAGCCATCACCTTAATTAAAGAATGTGTTTCCCCCTCAATATGAAAGCAATTCATATTATGAACCAAAAGTTGATCCATGCAAATCGGTTCCCAAATTTGTCGTTAATACATTTCTTCATTTTTCAATTTAGGTTTAATTATAATTATTATCTCTTAATTTTTTTAAATGATAATTTTCATTTCCTATTTTAAAAGTAAACAATTGGATTGATTTTAAAAAAACACACGAATTTGGTTCATCCGTCTATTTTAAAGAATTAGACCGTTAGTTTTAACATTGACTCTATCTACTTAATTTTTTTAAATTAACAATAATAAACCTATATTTTTTTTGAATTAATAATAATAGTTAAAGATTTTTCTCCTTCTTTCTAAAATGTTAAATTTTTTTTCCTCATTATTCTGAAGTCTCCTGTTCTCTTCTCCTTCAATACCAACAATCTAACTTTCTTCTCCTCTCCTCTTTTCTTCCGAAACTCAGCGATGCCACCATTCTTCTTTTTCAATCTTAATGGCTCACGCAACAAACATCAAAAGGAAGGAGAAAATGAGAGAAGAAGGAAGATGAGGTCGTTGAGTTTCGGAGGAGAAGAGGAGATTTCAAAAATGGAAAAAAATTTAGGGTTGTAGAGAGGAAGAAAATAGTGTTACACCATTATTATTAATTCAAAAAAATATAAATCATTATTGTTAATTCAAAAAAATTAAGTAAACAAAGTCGTTTAAAAATAGACGGACAAATTTGCATATTTTTAAAATTAAGAGATCCGATTATTCACTTTTAAAATAAGAGATAAAAATGATCATTTAAAAAAATTAGAAAATAAAAATTACAATTAAGCCTCCCATTTCATGGGGCCAAAATTTGCTTCTTGCTTACCATTTGAATTTAAAGACCATGTATGATAATTCTCACAAGGGGCATGCTTACGGCTCTGATCCAAGGAGAAGACCATCTTATGATAATTCTTTGGCATATTAGTGATTTGTATTGTTCCAACTTAAACCAATTATTTCATAAGTTTTTTTTTTACGAGTTTTCAGCTTATATATAGCTCAAAATTGTGATCAGAGATGGACGGATCTAGGAATGCATAGAAAGGAGGTCAAATTTTTTTTTTTACATAATTATTTAATAAATAAAAAACTATAAAAAAATATTTATTTTTAGTTTTATGCGTAAAACTAGAGTTAAAATATGGTATTAGAAAGACATTAAATAAATACTAATTAGTTAATGTTTTTTCTAGTTAAATTTTTTCTTTTTTAATCATATTTTTTTGACCACAGGACTAAAAAAATTATATTTTAAGAGATGAGTTAATTATATTTTAGTCGATCACTAGTTAATATAATTAATGTGAATGATCATAAAAAAAAAAGATGAATATTTTTTTTTTAGATTACATCAATTTATAAAATATAAATATATAATAATAATTTATGAAGATATTTATAAATATACAACGAATGAATACTTGTTTAAATAAGCATTTGTAAAATTGATTTCATAGTAACGTGATTTTGTAAAATATTTTAAGCAAACATGAGTTTAAAATAATGTAATTTTTGTTTGGATAACAGTCATTAAAAATTGATTTTCAAAGAGAATGTTGTTTGGAAATTTACAATCAAAATTGATTTTGAGTATACAATTATCAAAATGGGTTTTAGTTAATATCCTATATATTTGTTTATGTAAACATTTTTTTGTATAATAAATAATTAATTATAACTTGAGTAATAATTCAACATTATGGTACAAAATTAAAAAGAAAACATTTCATACACTAAATCAAAGATAAATAAATGCAATTTTCGTTTAAGCCCCACCCCCACAAAACACAAATAAAATTATAGTAACAAATAAACTTGATGACGGTGATATTCCTATGAAAACTGCGGTAAGTAAAATAGAACTTCACCTATTTAAATATAATGTGAGTGAGGGTAGCAGTCAATACGGTTATGGTTGAGTTTGGTTTAAAATAAAACGATAAAAGTGAGAAGATAACACACCAACAATCAAAAATTGATTTTGACAGATGGAGAAGCTACTCTAAGTAGCGTTGAGTGAAACTTGAGTTCTCTAATGTAATCCACGTTTGAAATTTATCTTCAAACATCTCAAAAATAATAAAATTGCATCTATCATAACTAGGACTCACGTTTGATAGTCCCAACCACTCACTAATCGAAACAGACACTAAAATCCTACGAATGAAAAAATTATCGTTCCGCGAAGATCAAATACAATTCGGCAATTAAAAAATAATTGAATTATAAAGAAAAATTGAACATATTAGATCACAACTCATGAGGTTCCATGGTCTAGTGGTCAGGACATTGGACTCTGAATCCAGTAACCCGAGTTCAAATCTCGGTGGAACCTTATTTTTGATGTCTTTCGGTTTGTCTTTAAGACAAATCACTACACATCCTCAACAAAACCATGATATTATCGTTCTCGAATAAAAGGTCGTTCAGGTTTCGTTTTCCCTTCCTCACAATGTTTGGTTTCTGTGGAACGTGACTTTGGGGTTTTTAATTTATTTATTTATTTTTGGCAATGGAAGCGGAAACTCGACGGAAAGTGGAGGAGATGGTGTTGGATATACTGAAGAAATCCAACATTGAAGAAGCCACTGAGTTCTCCATCCGATTCGCTGCCTCGGAGCGTCTCGGCATCGACCTCTCCGACTCCGCCAGTAGACAGTTCGTGAGAAGCGTCGTTGAGTCTTATCTTCTCTCCGTGGCCAATGAAAAGTCCAAAGACGCAGAGAAGAAGATGAAGAAAGAGGAGGAAGATATTGCCGCCAAAAACGACGACGTAGCGAATAAGGAAGATGTCGTTGTTGCGCCCAACCAAGAGTCCAGAGAGACAGAGGTTCCCAAACTGAAGAGGGACGATCTCGAACGCGTTATTTGTCAAGTAATCTCTCCTTCCGGAGTAAAAGCCCTACAACATGTTTTGTTTCATTAGGTTCTTTTTTTCTTTGAAATCTAGAAATTGAAAGCTGGACCCTAAGGAACATGTTTTGTTTCATTAGGTTTAAGATTGTGTAATGTGTGAACTGCACTTGTTGTTGATGTATTTTTATGTTTTCAAATGTTGCATTTCGCTTTGGCTGAGTAGATATTGTTTGCTTGCTTGACATAGCTGTCGAACAGGAGGAACGTGTCGGTTAAAGCTTTCAAAGGGACAACCCTGGTCTCAGTTAGGGAGTTCTATATGAAGGATGGAAAACTACTTCCCGGATGTAAAGGTGATTACATGATGTATATTTTGCATAATGATTGCTTTGCTCTTACGATTTTGCTGTTTCCTGCAGGAGTTTTTTGTACTGTAAATGTTGTCAGAATTTGCTCACATGGGCTATGCCCCTGGCCGTTATTAGACAACGTTGATATCTTATTTTTATTGAGTGCGTGAATTCCATTAACACTCATTGATGAGTATTTTTTTTTTAGGAATTGTATATAGAGTTTAATGGTGATGCAACGACTGTGTAAAAATAGCATGGAGATTGGAAATTTTGGTTGTTTGGTAGCGCGCTGAAATGAGGAGGGAAGAGATTTCTTCGCATAAGCGCGCGGAAATGAACTTCAGTATGCATTTCTTGCCCAAAATAATTGATTATCATTAGTTCCATAAATAGATTTTCATACGTAGCCAGTCTTGGATACCCAACAATTAATTATTTTAAAACAGTAATCAATTAAGCCTTTCACACACAAATGTTTCTGCTATTGAAATTTGAATATGTCAAACCCAACCCCTGCTGCTACTCTGTCGTCTGGTGTTCATGTCTTGTGTTTTGTACTAGGAGTAGAAACTAAGCACTAGTGTAGTATTTTTTTTTTTTTGGTTTCAAACCATGGGTGTCCCCCAATTCACTAGGTCAAAGACTAATCCGGCTCGCAGTGGGAATCGAACACGGGATTTCCCACTAAATAGATTGCTCCCACCCTTGTGAACGCAGTGGTAGTATTTTAAGTTGTTTGCATCATTGTTTGTCATGATTCATGAATTCTATATGGAGTTTTTGTGATTGACTTTCTTATGCTTATGAATCTATGATTATGAATTTAAGCTTAATTAAGTATTTGATGCGTGTTATAATGGTTTTGTCCTCTCATTTATACTTGAGGCATGTTGGGGAGGGTAAATCACATGTTTTTTAGCCTTGTGAAAAGTGGTAGAGGGAGGCCAAAAATGACATTAGAAGAATTTATTTTAAAGGATCTCATGATCAATTATATCCTTGAGAATTTAGTTTTTAATCGAGTCCAATGATATCGCGTGATTCATGTAACTAAACTCATCTAGTGGGACAAAGCTATTGTTGTGTTGAAGTCCCTGATTTAGCTTTAGAGGATCATTACTTGAGTTGGAATTTGTCTCCATATATATGTGGCTCTGTTTTGCTAAGAACTTGATTACTCTGATTTTTTAAGCTAAACATGTCACTTTCCTGTACTACTTATTTTAGGGATAAGTTTAACTTCTGAACAATGGTCGACCTTCAAGAAGAGTGTTCCTGCCATAGAGGAAGCTATCAAAAAGATGAATGGAAGGATAAGGTGAGTATTCAATGTTGACATATGAGCTATGTGATTACATGGGAATTTATGGATTCTGGATGATATTGATCACCCAAGTGTCAAAATGTTGTGGTGAGGAAATTGCTGAGTGCATATGTGCAGAATGCTTATTTTTGTTTCTATTCTCCTGGTGTGTTGATTGTTTCTAACTGCGAATTATATGATATTCTTTGTTGTAGTTTTGTTGGAGAAATTTCTGTATTCTTCTGAATATTTACTGCTTACTTTTTTGGCTGAAAAGAAAACATGTTGCTCGGTATTTGATTATGCATATAAGTGCATAGTTAAAAATGATTTTGAACAGCAGCAAAAACATTTATTCATAGACTCTTCTAACCTAGAACATGTAATCAACACAACGTAGATCGGAGCCTAATGGTAAGGAAAATGGAGATGCGTCAAATTCGGTTGCTCCTCTTGAGCCTAATGGTAAGCAAAGTGGAGATGCATCAAATTCAGTTATTGATGTGGCTCCTCCTAAGCCTAATGATAAGCAAAATGGAGATGTGTCAAATTCAGTTGTTGATGTTCCTCCTCTTGAGCCTGTCTTCCCTATTGAGGTCATCCGTTTTGATGGGAAGAATTTCCAATTCTGGGCTCGGCAGATGGAATTACTCTTGAAACAATTAAAGATTGAATATGTGCTTGATGAACCATGCCCGAACCCTACACTAGGGGAAGGTGCCAACAAGGGTGCAGAAAGGAGATGGATGAATGATGATTTGATGTGTCATCGCAATATCTTGAACCATTTATCTGATCCTCTGTTCAACCTGTATGCAAACAGAAAAATGAGTGCTAAGGAGTTATGGGAAGAGTTAAAATTGGTTTATCTGTACGAGGAATTTGGAACGAGAAGATCTAAAGTGAAAAAGTATATTGAATTTCAGATGGTTGATGAGAAAGCAGTTATTGAGCAAATCCAAGAATTAAATGGCATGGCAGATTCTATTGCTGCTGCTGGAATGTTTATTGATGACAACTTTCATGTTAGTGTCATCATTTCAAAGCTTCCAGCATCCTGGAAGGACTTCTGCATCAAGTTAATGCGTGAGGAGTATCTACCTTACCGGAAGTTAATGGAACGTATACAGATCGAGGAAGAATATCGCCATGGAGTAGTAAAACGAGTGGCTGAACATTCTAATGGTATGGGTATGGGATATCACCAGGCCTATAAAGGTGGAGGACATAGGAGGCCTGACTATAAGCCACTGGGAATGTGTAGGAATAGGCCAGAAATTAATGTTAATGCCAGGGGCGTACCCTGTAGTGTATGTGGCAAGAAGGGACATCTTTCTAAACATTGCTGGAGAAGAAATGACAGACAATTTAATGAGAGGAAATCAGAAGAGGATGTGCGTATACCTACAGAAGTTGATAATACTCCGGGTGCTAGTGCTACCCAGTAAGCTTGTACAAACATGCTTTGTATTTTGAACCAGGGTATACCAAACCTGTTTCTTTTTTTGGGGGGGGGTACATGGTTTCATATTTATATGGCACATAAGTGTGTCTTTGAATTATACTAGTACTGGTAGTTGTTAATAACTTTTTTTTTTTATCATCTGGTGTCGATGTCCTTGATGAATTTAATTTGCTATTTCAAGCTATTGGCTAATTGATTTAGTTCCTGCATCGTTAACGTTCAAAATTAATTTTGAATCACGTTCTTTTGTAGCAAAATGATTTTGCACGATACCGTGTTTGGTTGTGAAAATTGAGGTGGGGAAAAATATAATTTGATTTTGGATATGAAATTTATAAATGGTATGTCTCTTTGACTTCCAGAAGTAGTTTTCTTTAGTCAACCAAACCATTTAGTTTTTCTCAATTTACTTTTAAAATATCATATTAAAACAGCAACTTTCTCAAAATCAATTATATCAAATCAGTATTTTTAAATCAATTTTATCGAAATCTAAAATAACACTAGCCTAATTCGTAGCAGTCACTCAACTGAACTGCACCAAGGAGTAAATACATGGAAGGATGATAAGAAGATTGGAACTTCGAAGTGAAATGTTCAAAAAGTATTGGCTAAAATATGTTTTTTTGCCTAGTATATATCCCAATATTACATTTGTTTCCTAATAAAAAAAAATTGTGGTTGATCTCTAATATATCAAAATATTTGTTTTTGATCCATGATATTTTATTTTAATCCTTAATAAATTAATAAATTTTATTTTGGGTCTCTAATATATATAGATAATTTGTTATTTATTCCTATAAAAAAAAATTCAAAGGATCTAAAACAAAATATGAACAAAATTATTAGAGACTTAATACAATTTTTTTTAATTTATTATGGACTAAAGCAAAATATCAAGAATAAAAAATAAATATTTTGATATATTAGAGATTTAAAGTAAAAAAAAATAAAAATTAGTAACCTAATACAAAATTTACCTATTTACTACGGACTTAAGACATATTTTAGCAAAAAAAATATTTAACGGGACAAATTCAGGACTTTACTGAAAGTTGATGGTTAGTGAAACATTGTTTGTGTTTGGAAGTGAAGTAGTTTTACTTTGACCATTTTGTGATATTTTGCTGTGCAATTGCAACTCTAGTGATTTCCTCACTAGAATCTCAATTTAAAAAGAAATGATGGCCCTCAACACGAGCAATTGAAACTGAAAGCCACACATATTACATCTCTATTAACACGATCACACGAATTCGGATGTGCTCAGGTGATGTGACAAATGTTTCATTTTCAAGAAAAGTAGCAGTAACAGACGCAGAGAGTAGTAAGAAAGCATAGCTACTTGTTTAAGTTACATCAAGAAGTTCACTATGTCATGTCTATTTATGGATACCTATCTACTTTCTTTGGGTCAGTATCCCTTGTGAACTATGATCTGCAAAATTAACAGCTAATGCACACAATAATTGAATGTGGTTGTTGTTACCATGCCTTGCAAAGTAACTTTCCATAAATAACTTTTCAGGCTTGCCTACTGAAGTTTCCCTTTTCTATAATCCAATAATTGCTGCTCTCTGTGTTTATCTGCAGCAAGTTTAGAGGTTTCCCAATTCAGCTTCCTCACCGTCTCTTCAGTTTCAATATAGTTTGGAGGTACACCGGATTCTCCCGATATTAGAGGAAACTTCACTTCTACATCTTTCCTACAGCCGAAGAGTGTTGTCAGAAATTTCATTCATAATAGGGCAAAAAAATACATATCAAATGTTAGTCCTCCAATTACAGTAGTATATTTAGTTTAGATGAAGGCAAGAAAAAGAAAAGAGTGCTCTAACCTATAAAAGAAATAAATGGTCATAACACAAGTTGTCAAATGAGGAGAAAAAGGAAGTCTTAAATAAAGCAGCTCCAACTGCTACTATATGAAAGAGAATCATTTAAATCAAACATGCATTAAAAGGGGCAAGTTTAATCTGACACTGACCTACTACCAAGAGAAAACATGCCACATCCTCTAATCATCCCACCCTCCAATGACAAAGCTCCATCGCGAATGCATGGGAGAGCAAGCAGCATTTCATTCCGAGTTTTATATATTTGTAGGCGAGAAAAAAGTTCATAAAACAGCGTCTCTCTAAGACCGTACCCACTGTCAGTAAGAAAAGATAAATATTTTGAATCCAAATGGATCATGTTCACAGCATAATCAACAAACCCAGGTGGACACTCCCCATTTGGTAATCTTGGCTTTGGAAGGGCCAACTTCTTTTGTGGATCATCGGCTACAAAACCTCCAACAAAGGGTCTGCAATAAAAACAAGTACAACAGTGCTTTAAAAATTATAAGCATAGAGCTTCATCTTCTTTCTAAATTATGCATTTGTAGTGTTGGAGCCTATCTTGTGAGTTTTTCACTCTTGTAATGAGAATAATAGATTTAACCTTAAATATGGTCTTTATATCTATCTCTCTTTACATGAACCTATCCTGTGAAAAACTCACAAGAGGAACTAAATTCACATATTTGTCAAACTTGCCTTATATCTTCAAGAGATATGACAACAAATCGGCCATTTATTCTCTTTCCAATTGAAGACCCTATACCATGCAATCCACCATTACAGTTTATTAAGCCTTCAGGATCATACTTCTCCAGTGCATTAATGCCTTCATAAGAACTGCACACAATTGCAAGCATTGTCTCCAAGCCCAAAAACTCAGAAAGGATCCTGTATTTAGAAAAAAGTGCAAGTTTTTTTTTTAATTAAATAATTGTAATGGAAGCTTCTTTCTTTATGACCATACGAGTAGGAAATAGACTCAAAAATATTGGAGTAGGCTAGTCAAGTTCAAAGGTTCACACTAGTACTAATGTGATTGGAAATTTCACAGATTATGCTACATGAATGGTCTGCAAGACATATTTTAATGATTGTATTAAAAGGGCTGAGACTCATGTTCTAAAATCTGGAAAATTAAATAGGACCACGATAGATATTGTCTGTTGCAATATTAAAATCAAATGACCAGATGGGTGCTAAAAATTTGAAAATAAAATAAAATAAATTATATTGACCTGCTAAGACCATCGCTCTCAACTTTGGCAAGGGTTGCAACAACTCCCACAACATCCTTTGTTAATGTCAAATTTGATGTCTGTGCATTAACTTTTAGCCAACTAATTGCACTAGCAGCAGAGTTCTCTTTCTTCAATATCTGTTCCATTGTTTCCTCTTCAGTATGAAAGCCACCATTTCCATTCTCTGATGTAATTACATTAGTTGAATGGTACCTTGCAAGACTCACTAAAAATTTCATCAGCCAAAAAATGTTGGGAGTGACTTATATAAGAAAAGCTTGATTAAAGTGGTTTACTCAACTAATGAGTAATGATGTGATGTTGTATTAGATTGTATAGTTAATCTCAATTTCTAATTACTCCCCTCATGGCCCCCTTACTTTCCTTTGGGGAAACGAGTAAAACAACAGATTGATTTCTATACATACCTTGCAAGTCAAATATTGATTCAGCTAATTGATTTGATTGAGAATTAAGGAACTTAAGGTTATCTTCATGCTGTTTGATCATATTCTTACATCTTTCTCTGTTATCATCATTTAGATTCAGCTGAAAAAGGACAGACAACAAAAATTCAAGGTTTAGTTGGACAAAAAAATGATATGGAAAATAACTTGAACAAAAAAGTAAAGCAATATTACAACATTTAAGTTTTGTAGTAATATGAAGTCATGAACAACGTTTAGTTCAACCACTTTCAGATTCTCAAACGATTATACTCAGTTATGGGTGTTTTATGGGACTAAAAGTACTCAATCGAGTAGCAAAATGTAGATCTTGCTGCCTGCAACATATGGGTTATAGCTGTAATAAACTGTAAACAAGCCATTCATCAAAAGCTTGTTATAAAGACTCCTGTATATCCTTAACTGGAATCAGGAATATATTCTACAATCAAAGTGAATGCAAATGCCTAAATCATGAAATAAATTGAAGAGCCCCTATTCCCCAAAACAAATCATAGTGAGTATCACCCGCAAAGATTTAAAAAAAACAGTATACTATTACTATCAAAGTTTTTGCAACTGTAATTGTGGCCTGATTGGCTGCAACTTCAAGGTTTTTGGAGTTTTCACAACTGCAATTGTAATTTGTGGCCGGATCAGCCCAACCTCAATGAATTTGGAGTTTTGGGGACCATAATTGCGGCTAGATTGGCAGCATTTATTGGAAAATTTTCTACATGATCAAAGATTGCGATGAAACTGCAACCACCATTTTGACACACAAATTGGTCTCCTAGAATCCCTTATTCTGCAGCAATTTAAATAAGCACAACCTAAGCTTTAAGAATGAGTTATAGTAATGGATTGAGTCCAAAATTTGCTAGACCTGAACAATAAATACTGATCTTGGTGCACTGCACACCCTTTTTGTGGTAAATTAGTAAGCTATAAACTTTGACAACCAAAAGAGCTACCGCTTCATCCATGTTAAGATTTAGTTCTGACAACAAATAAAATAAAAAAGTGGAATGCAATATACATGCATAGAATTAGAACCAAAGGGAAAGTGGTATGAGAAGGGACCTCACCGTGTGGTTGGGTTGAGACATGGGAGAGACGACTCTGCTGCGCTTTCAAGTTTCAAGTTTCAAGTTTGCTATTTTCAAGTGTTCTAAGATACCAATGCATATGCATATAAGCAGTGGCAGCAAGTATCAAAAAAATATATATATATAAGCAGTGGCAGTTTCGTAATTTCGTTCAACTACCAATATTTTACTGTAGTATGTCAATACTTCCACAATTCCACTGCCAAATTAAGTAATTATACAACGCAGTTACGAATTCAACATGTTTTCATCTCATCACTCAACTCAAATTTTGTTTTGCCTGCTCACATTTTCATATCTAAATATTTCTTTAAAAAAATGTTTTGAAAATCAAAATCAAAGGATACAAAATGACTTTCTTTAGTTTTATATTGTATTTTTAGAATATGTATATATGCAAAAAAAAAATGAGGAATAAGAATAAATATCTACATAATTACTTCCAACATTAATTTTTTTTTCATATTTAAATAATGAAACCCCTTTAATTTTATGTCTAACTACGCATCTAATACCTGAATATCTATTGCTAAAATTTCAATTCTAGTTGTAATTTGGATTAGATCCTATTTTGATTTTAAAGAACGAAGTTAATTTTGATTTTAAAGAACGAAGTTAGATCCTTTAACATGGTGTAGCTTAATTTGAAGGTTTTTCTTAAAATAGACTTAGACCCTGTCAGTTAGATCTACTGGTGTGGTGACTTAGACCCTGTAATTTGGTGCTCATTGAGAAGACTTCAATCACCATGACAGAAGGAACTTGATCTTGGAGTCAAGATGAAACTCGTGCAGCCATTACCGAATTACAGGGGAAAACAATGAATGACCAATTGTTGGGTTTGCAAAGATCGCAGAGCGCCATGGAAGGTCACTTGTCGGCTATAAATGATACATCGAAGAATATAGCTAAGTACATTAAGCAAATGCAAATCCTAAAATTTATAGGGGAGGATACACAACACAAATGAAGATACAAAATTCCAGGTACATAGGGGTATTAAGGTGGAAATTTCATGTTTTGACGGAATTGAATTTGGGACCTTGATTGGTTTTAGTGTGTGCTCTTGGTAGCCTTGCACTTGACAATACATTGTTGTTGTCTTGTGTGAATTAAGCCTTTTGCACAATACACTAAGGATATTTTGAAAACAACATCACTGTGAGTATTCAATCTTCAAACAATGAGGAAAAGAGAGATGAGACGAGTACAGAATTTTAGAAATAAAAAGAAAGGATATATTTGAAAAAATAAAATGAAAGGGAGGTATGTTTAAAAGGCCTGGACCATAGGTGATCCAAAAGCCAGAACCACGATATAATGAGCAAAATTAAGTAACAGTAAGAAAAGGTTATTCGGAATTGTTGTGCTTCTTCATCAAATTAAATCCTGCAAAGATGATGTGTTACTGGCACTTATTTCATTAGACCTGTTTATGTGTCAAGTGTTACAGGCATAATTTCGGTAATAAACATGACATGGGTTGATTTCCCTGAAAATTAACTGTAAGTTGTTACGTGACAGAGTAATCAAATTTCAATTTCATGACAATATTCAGCCACAATAGCAATAGTACGTAATTTTGGTCTTTGAGATTATTATATGACAGCGATAATAATACATTTCTCTTTTATTGATATTTAAGTTAATGTTTTTTTGGTACAAAATTACTTTACTGTACTAAACCTCCCAAAAAAACCCTTATTTTCTACTTGCTTTTGATCAAAATAACTTGATTGTTAAACTTAAGTATTATTATTGCTCTCGTGCTTACAAAATATCTGCGTACATCGAGGTGCATGCTCGATCGGGAATTTTGACAATGATATTTTTCCTTCACAACAACTGACTTTCTTTTATAGATGATGAGAGTTGAGAGATAAAGGAAATTATGAATTGGTGTGGGTTAGGTGCTATCTATTCTGATGCTCCACCTTGTACGTGCTGAGCGTTAGGTCTAAAAATAATGAAAAAAAAATGAGAAACACATGCGAGTTTATTTCTCGTTTAACTCATGATGTGGATAATTTGAACTCTAATTATTTGGATGAGTTTCTAGACCAGTGGTACTGGTAGGCTTGCATATACATATTTCACAATTAATTAAATTTGTAGATACAAATCCAAAATGGATGTGAAATGCAAACGTGTGGTTTTCTTGAGTACCTTATCAGGTCAATCATGCATGCCATTAGGCCATTTGAGAGCAGATCTTAATTACTTGATAGATGGATGGATCCCACACATATATTGCTTTTCACCTTAATGTCGATTGACCAGTGACCACACATGTCATGTTTATTTATTGGACAAAACGAACCCCACATCGCATCTTCAGAATTAATCCTTTACCACCCCCAAAGAGAAAGGACAAAGATGCATGCTTCCTTTAAACATTGACTAGAGATAGAGATTAGGATTTTCATCCAAAGTGGAATAAAGGGATGTAGTTGCGAGTTAAAGACCCCAAATAACCAAGTTCACCCACCCTGCTTTTCTTTTCATCACATTTTCAGTTATTTGAGGTTACTATTCATCATGTACATAAATAAATAATATGCACGTTCGATTCGAGCCTGTGTCCTTGTCCCTAGGACCAATTCTTTTTTTTTTTTTACAAAAGATTCCTGAAAAGTTTTAAGAGGAAACAAGAAAAGGAGTGTACCAAGCAAGAAATGCATGAATTTTCAAAAAAAAAAAATGCAAAAAAGAATTCATCTTTCTTTCTTAACTTTTCATTTGAGTCTCGATTTTTTTACATCTTATTAGATATTTCTTTTTTTCTATCTCATTCTTAACTACATAGAATCGACCAGATCACTGGAGACGCACATATTAATTAGGGTGGAAAGCTGCATCCTAATTAATTTTAAATATATCAAAATTTACAATTTGAACATCTCAATTTATATATTACACCAAGTGAAGGATTAGTTTTAAAATTCACTAATAAAAAAATATTTACGTAAGTTTTGAATTTTTAGAATTCTTTTGCATGATTATGGATGCTTAAAAAAAATTAATTTTATTTTTAATCTCTATCAATTACATGATATCATTTTAACTAATAATTAAATAATAACATAACATAAATTAATTATTAATTTATATTACATTATCACTTATTTAATTATTAAAATAATATCATATCATGAATATGAATATAAATAAAAAAAAAAAAAATTTTATAAGAACCTACAGTAACACAAAAAAAATTTCAAACATTTAAATTAACGAGTTAAATTTAATTCTTATCCAATTAGTCAAGTCTTGTATCCGCTACTAGAATCGACCGAATACTGCTGATATTAGAATATTTTTTATGCACACTACCAGTACTAGATTGCAGCACCAGTAGTACACTACACACATACTAAAACTGAAACAACACTGTACCTTGCAGCACCAGCACCCGCAACTAGTCTACGCAAATTTGACGCGACATGATGGGTTTGTTGGGACTTTTTCTTTTACCCTTCCACCTCAGCGCTGCGTTTTGACACAGTAACTATTCTTCCTTTGTTTATTATTTTCTCTTTTTCAAAGCTCTACTTTCAATCACTTTAAAAAGGAAACACATGCACCACATGATTGTTGTCATTGCAGAACTCATTAGTTGAAAGGACCTTAGCACGTGAACGTTTTCCACAATTTCAAATTTCAAAATAGGACACCACGCGTATAATGCAGGACCACTCAACAAACAACACATTGCTCGTATTTCTTATTTTTGCATAAGGGTACTTGTGTTTTCCTTTATTTTATTTCCTGCCTGCCCCTGGGAATATTAATAAAACAAATAGGACAAGTTTAGCTTCCGTATTTCTTTTTTCTAAACAGCTCTTTTAGCCTTATGTTCTTTTCTGCATGAATTAGAGATACCTCAATTTCTCATAAAGGAATGGTCAATAATTGAAGAGCAGTACCAATACTTTTCTTCCTTTTCATGTGCACCAGAGATTCGGCCTCATTTGTTTGCAGATAAAGAGGAGAGGAAGGAAACGTAATAACAGAAAGAAATTATGTGGTACTTGTACCAGTACCAGAAATGCAATCTACTTTTTTTTTTTTTTATGGAAAATGCAATCCACTTACAATTTACATATGTTGTTCATTTTCTTATTTCTACTGCACAGTCAAACACTCAAACAAGTAATGAATTATTATTATTATTATCACAAGTTAGTCCTCGTGCAGATTCCATATATATGAGAAAGGCAACTCTATCCACGAAACCGCCAAAAAACAAAAAAACAAAACTCCAAACGAGTATACTTGAAAGGGGGAAAAAACACCTCACTACTTAAAATAAACAAAATAAAACAGATTTCCAATTATGTCTCTGCAAGGAAGAGCAAAACTATATATGTCATAAAAAATTTAAATAACAAAAGCCGCAGCAAAAGTTAACTAATTCTTTCTTCTTATGCACAAAACAAGACAGAAAAAAAAAAAAAAAAACCGAAAAGACATTAGACATGGCATCAAGACATAAACTCTTTAACCACAACAAGTAGATTACTAGATTTGTTAAACTAAATAAAGTAATTAACATTGCAGGAACAATATTTCTGGTGTGTATACACTATAGACAAACATAAATGGGGTGCCTACATGGTTAATGGGAGCTATTATTCTACTACTCTAGTTCCCAATGGTTTTCTATAAAGACCCTCCGCGGCCTAACAAAAATTCTGATTCTGAGGAAGCTTTTAGAAATTGGTATTTCTCTATGTATGACATTCCTATGGAGTATGGTAGCTGCAATTCCTTTGCTATCTAAGTGACGACAATGAGTTGGATTCTGTTGGAGAAAAAACAGCAATCAAGTTATCCTTTGTGAGCTGTTGAGATCCTTGGGACTTAATTACAAATGTGTGAAAAATAGTATCATTTGCAGCAGCAATTTTAGAGTCTACAACACTCATTTGTGCTTCATTGAATGTTTGGATTACTTTTGAAACAGGGTGCTTGTGAAGAGGGCAGCTGACCTTTACAGTGACCTCGTCTTGAACAGCTTGAACATGAACATCCACATCCAAAATCGATCCATCATTTGAAGAAATCTCTCTTTCAGCCTCCATGAGCTTGACTTTAGCCTGAAGCTCGTTGATATAAGCAATGGCGTCTCCCAACAACGATGCCTTATCCATCTTGGAGATGTTAGGCACCACAGATCTCAATGCATAGAAGCGCTGGTTGAGCTTCTCGCGCCTTTGCCTCTCCGCCTCCACATGATTGAGGGGCTCTTCCCTTCCATTAGCAGGCTTCCTGCCCCGCTTTCTGGGCTTCCTTTCATCGGTCGTCGTTGGTTGCTCCTCCTTGCAAGAGGCCTCAACATCAGAAAGTTGCTCAGATTCACCACCAACAACCGGCCTGACAGAAGAAGGCCTGGAAGTGGCTCCAGTAAAGTCAATTTGCATTTGCACCTGCCTTTGAGGTGGATAGCTATTGCTATTGCTATTGCTCAGCCTTAAATCCTGTCTCGCACCATTAGCCAGCTCTGCGACCACACTGCTCGTGGAGGCCCAACTCGAAACATGAACACCATTACTCCGCGCATGGCCGCCTGCCCAAGGCCTATTATCCTCCATTTTTCTAACAGCAAGTTTCTCTCTGAAATGTGTTCTACTATCAATTGTGTTGACAAAAACCTTGGGAATTGGAACTCCTGCATCTACCTTCTTACCGTCCCCAGTAAAAACCGCCTGGTATGAAGGAGACTGCGTGGAGAAGACAGATTTAACAGCCTGCAAGACTTGAAAACTCTCGGGTAACATTCTCACAGAACCCAACTCCACCACTCCCAAATCAGTAGGAACCAAAACAATAGTCTGAATTCCCGCAGATTTAGCCAAAGAAGAACGCACACAATAATCAGAGACAGATTTGAGCCAGAGATTGTTCCCGGACGCAAAACACTTACCTGGGCCACCATGGCCGCGAGGGAAAGAGAAGTACATGGAAGCAAGAAAGAACATCTCGGTGTCGGTCACGTTGTCGAGGCCAAAAGCGTAATTGTCCTCATCGGAGCCCCCGAAGGTGGTATGCAACTTCTGCAACACCCTCTTCCGCATCCTCTGCTGCATCTCCTCGTCGACGCGGAGAAGCCTCAGTGTTCCTCTGAGCGCGGCCTCTTCTTCCTCGTTGGGTTCCCTGCAGCAGCCATCTCCCCAACCCAGAACCCACTCACCGAATTTCGACTGCGAGAGCTGCCAGAAAATAGCGTAGTTCCAACTGAAATTGGAGACGTTGGGACGCTCCACCAGATCGGAGAGCTTGTTCTGCAGCCCCTCCTCGCTCCCAACTGCCATTAGAACACTCTCATTCGACACTGAGTTTCTCATTAAAAACTCTAAAGCTCGACCGCCCAGAACAGCCCCAACCATGGCCTTCTCCTCGTCATCCCACACGGCAGTGTCAACCACCTTCATCTCCTAAGCAAAAACTAATTCTTATCTATTTTTTCAAGCCTTCAATCTATTATGGTTACCGAAATGCAAGTTTTTTGTCGGTTTTTATCTCGTGAAGTAAGGCAGGCAGTCTCAGATCTTGCATATTTCGGAATCGGATGAATCACCAAAGAAAATTATAACCAGAGCGACAAGGACAAGGATAGAAACCGGAAGTGAAAGAGAGAATGTGAGGCTAAGGGGGACAAAACAGAGAGCGGAAGGAAACAAAAGCAGGTGTGTGTGAGAACGAAGAGTGAAAATTGAATTGAAAGAAAGGAATAAGGAAGAGTAGAGAGAGAAATGAAAGGTGCATTGGTTACACTCTACAACTTCTCACGTTTAACCATGGTTATGTCAACCTAGCTTTGAAGCTTTACTAGAGTTAGTCGGCAACAATTATCATGCCTCCATGCCTGTGCCTTTCTTCTCCGCTTCTTTTTATTTAATTGAAATATATTTATATTTTTAAAAAATTCTTATCCAATCACATGTCTAATCATATTTTGATAGAGAAAAGAAACACGAATAAACAATAATGGTATTTATTAATAATTATTTGGTGAAGAAAGCATAAGAAAAAAATTACCTTTAAAAATAAAAATAAACATTTTTCTTTTAATTCAGTATTTAAACTTTTTTTCTACTTCCATCCTTTCAAACATACTATAAATGTGTAAATTATATATCTCGTGCAGATTAGGACTTAAGGGTGAAGGGATAAGAGATAAGGATGGGATAGATGGAAGATTTAAATCTGTATCTATTATCATATTTAACAAAACTATCAATCAAGCTACAAGATTGGTGCTTATTAAAAAAAAACTATAACATTGGTTTTGTTGATAAAAAAAAAATATATATTTTCATTTTCAAACCAAACATATGAATGGATATTGTAAAGAAGAATGAACGTTATCTTTCACCCGTGCCCCCACTTTTCCTCATGGTTTGTTACTAAACAAGTGTGATCACCAATAAAAGTAAAAGTAGATTTGACCAAGTGTTGCTTGCGATTTGCAAACCTTAATTGATAAACATCGGCTAACAAAAAGAACACACAATTAAACTCTTAAAAAAGCATTAATTTATCGATTCATGATGTCGAAAGTTATACAAAATATGATTCCTATGAAATTAAACGCGTTTTGATTTCTTTAGCATTTACAACCTAATATGTTAGAGACAAAACTCACAAGATAAGGAAGCACTATAGCTCATGGAGGTCCTAATTAGTAATTTGTGTGGAACATTAGGCTAACGAAAGCTAAAAGTGATCCAAAATCGAAGTTGCTGGTTTCTAATATTAACTAATATTAATTGCAATATACGTTTGTCTTTGGAGTTGAGTATCGAAGCAGTTTTATCTCGATGGAGACCCGCATTGACCCCTTTTTTATTTTTATAAAATTGACTATTCCTTTTGAAACTTAAGAGTTAAAAAATCATTAATTTTTTGTGTATACGATCATTGTGAATTTTATTTTTAATGGTTTAACTATATAAAAGTAATTTATATTTGATCTTTTTTAACTTAACAATAAATTATACTAAAACCCAACGAAAAACTCTTAATTTGACATAGGCATCAGGAATGTTTGTTTGAAGTTATGATATTGCATGTCCAACAAAATTATTTTAAAATTATTTTTGAAAATATTGCAACTAAACGTTATTTTTGGACATATATAAAAAATACATTTAATAATTTCTAATACTTTTAAAATAAAAGTACAAGTAAAATAACAAGTTATAGTGGGATTAAAAAATAACTTTCAATATTTTCACTAGAATGTAACTTTCTCACTTTTCACCGCGGGAATAGGAATAACAAATAGTGTACACAAAACAATGCAAGACAATCGTAAAATATTTTTTATAATCTCTTATAAACCTAAAAATTAAGTCTTCTAATAACCTAGTGGTGATTGATGCAATCGCGACGATCATGATATCGAAATTAATGATAATGATAATAGTAATAACTTGCGATAAAAACATAATATTAACAATAACAATAATCATAATAATATGTTAATTGAAAAAATAAATGTTAATACGAATGTTGCTTGTGATTTAATTGAATTGAGATATATTACAAAATAATAATTGAATTTTTATATAATTTTTTTTTATGAATATTTTAGAATTTTGATTATTATTTTAGATTTTAATTTTTAGATATTTTAATATCCACCGTCTAATATTTCTTAATTTGTTATGATGATTGTTATGGTTGTTTTCATATTTTAACCTAAGAAAATATTATCACGAGTTGTAATCTGTCCCTCTATATAATGTTAACATGACTCATAAGTAAGGTTATGTTTGTACTAATTTATTTTTAACTTATAAGTAATTTTTAAGTAAAAGTTGAAAATAAAAATTAAAAAAATAAATAAATATTGTTTGTTAAATTTATTTTGGTCAGCTTAAAAGTTTTTTTTTAAGCGAAAAGTTGTTTGATATTTTTTTTTTAAAACACGTTATTTGTAATTAAAATTTGTTATTCTTCTAATAAAAATTAAATTTATAAAATAAAAATATTATGCAAAATTAATAAATAATGTTAAATAAATAATTTGCAACTAATTTGAAAAGTGATAGCAAACTTTAATTAAAAATTATCATGAATGAATTTTTTTTCTCTATTTAAGAATGGAGAAAATTTTTCAATCGACAAATATAAGTTTTATTTTAAATTTTTTTTTTGAGGAAATAAATACTGTCTTTTTTCATAAGAATCCCTTTTAATTCTTGCGACAAAAATTACATGCATAGTGAATATATGTTATAATTAAATAATAAAAAAAATTATTGTAAGGGGTCTATATCTATCAAGTAAAATTAAATAATAAAAATAAAAAGAATCTCATGGAAAGTCGATAATAAAATATATAAATTTTTTTCGTATAAGTCAATTTTAAACTATTTTATAATTTTTTTATTAATTATTTTTTAAGATTTATATGTAAAAAAATAAGTTTATTAAAATTTAAAAATTTGTATATTTTTAATGCTTGGATCAACTTCTTTTAAAAAATTTATAAGTTGAAAATAACTTATAATAAATTATACTTAAGTTAACATTAATAAATTAATAAATTTGTGTTTGAATTAATTAAAATATTTCAAAAACATTTTTTTATTAGGATTTAATTGATATATATTCACAGTGTAACGTTCAGTCAATCATAAAATGTCACATTTAAAAAAAAAAAAATCTTATTTTAACTACTTAAAAGTCACCTATATCATTTACCGTGATTGTTTGATGAATATCAAGTGGATACAAATTAAACTCTTTAATTTAATTAATATATTTAGATTTTTAGCACACAATGATAGTATTCGAGAGAAACACAGAATTGCATGTCTGGATTAGCATCTCATTAAAAGTCGTTAATATTTAATATTTTTTTCTTATAAAATACTACTACTACTACAATTAAGAAATTAAAAGAGGAAATAAACATTAGTAGTATTTAAGAAGCATGCTTGGCGCACTCGCCTCGCGACTTAATAACAAAATTCACAATTCACATGTGATTTTGGCAGCTACTGGATAAAGGTCTTTGATTGCATCACCAGGCCGCGAGCACGAGAAACGTGCTACCTCTTCTTCAAATAAAAAGGTTCTCCCACGCGCTCGTGGCGCGTGAATGGAATCGACGAGGCATTATGATTGATGATTGATCATGCCATCACGCAAGTTGTGCGGCAGCGGCTCCCTCCCATCCCCTCCCCTCAAACGAACACGTTTCTGAAACATCACACGCGTTCCACGTGCCCTATTTGGGCTCTCACGTGTCTTCATCTAGCCCATCCCCAGGCCCAGGAAACGATAAGGGAGGTGGGGCCCACTGGTGAAAAGCACGTGAACCCGATCGGACGGGAGCGGATGAAGCACGTGAAGTGCATTTAAGCCTTTGGCTCCTTTCAACTGAAGAAAGATAGAGTATCGTGTTTGCCGTGCGCCGCCGCGTCAATCCAATTATTTTCAACACCACTACTCCCTCTCATCCCAAATACTACTAAATTACATATTTGATCATTTATGTTCTAGTTTGGTCATTTGTCTTTCTAGGAATCTGTTTGGAGAGAGTTTGATGATTTTTCTGAAACAAAAAAGTTTGTGATGCATATTTTGAACATATTTTGTTAAATTTATATATGAATTTGTACCATCTGTATCTTCCATTTATTGATCTTATTATTTTAGTCTCTTCGTGTTTATATTTTATACACTTAAAGTTGAAGTTGAAGGACTTGTATCACCTATTCTCTCCATCGATCGATTTGGTGTCGAATGAATAGGATTATTCTTAACATTTTAGAGGTTCTGACAAAATTAAAATAAAGGATTCTTGTATATTTAAAAATAAAATAAAATAATATATATATATATATATATATATATATATATTACATGATGAGAAATGTGAATGATACTCTCTTATCTATAAAAAAAAAAAAAAAAATAGCATAGGTAATATATAACTTTTTTAACTAATTTTATATAGTATGTTTAAAAATAAAGATATATTATTTTTATTACTTTTAAGTTAAAAATAAAATTTAATTTAATAAAAATTGATTATGATTTTAAAAATTTAAATATGATATATAGATAAAATAACACAAAAATATCATTAAAATTGTTATCATAAATTTTAAAAATTAAATGTCTTTTGTCAATTTCTACTCTTGTATTTATTTTTTAATTTATATAAATTTAGTTTTTACGGTACATGACCAATTATTTAACATTAATTCATAAATATAAATATTAAAAGAAAAAAAACTAACAACCAAAATAATGATATTTTTTAATATAATATATTAATTTGAACAAAAAGATATTAATAAAACTATTAATTTTATTTTCTTTTTCTTTTCTACATATAATTATATATTTTTTTTATTTTGGAGCCCTCTTCTTCATGAGACTTTGGCCATCGCTCCTTCTATGAAAGCCGGGCTTGCGAATGCAGCAAAGCCGCTCGACGCATAACTATCGGAATCTGACTCCCTTAATTCTGTAATGATAATCATTATTGATGATAATGGTCATTAAAAACATAAATTACGTAATGGTCTGACGACACCGAAAATTAATGTCGGCATTAATTCACAGAATCATAGGATTGACACTTTTGATATTCTTATACACTTGAAACTTGACTGTATTAGATTTACTGCTGAATCCTATTGCTGCTGATATACTACCAAAAAAATAGCAAAACACGATAAGAATCGCTAGGCAATTTTCATTACATCTATCATCTTTTCTTATTCCACCGTGAATTAGTTGGGTTCTATATATACTATTCTGGACACGGGCCTGGAACATACATACATAGCCCCAGTAAAGAACCTGGTTCTTAGAGTACCGCATCATGTCCATTGTTGTACCTGGTACATAAATACATGCCTGACGATCACTGCTTCATTTAGAAATCTTCTCAAATAATATAATATAAATTTAATGGTTAAAATAAAACAATTTTACATTATTATTCAATCACATATCATAATTCAACATTTTTATGGTTATACATAGTTTTATGAAAAATTAACAAATTGGGGGTCGAAATTGAAGTGCATAGCTTTATTCTCATATAATATATACAACAATGGCAATAATAATAAAATTGTTTCTGGGGTCCTGCAGCGTAAACAGAAAACTGGGACTCGATTTGAAAGAAATAAAAAAAAGCTGATTTTCAGAGAACATATAAATTGAACTAATTTCTACTACGCCAGAGTCAGACTCACTCCATGCATGACCATTCATAGTGACAGGTGTTGTCGAACGAACCCAGCTTCAGTGCTTCACAACAAGCATGGGTTGGGAGAATGTATTATATTTGGTATAGTGTACGTTCAAAGATCCTTAAGGACACGGCAATATATTTGTCCTTTCACATGATCGGTTGTTTATGAAACGAATTATATATAGCCTTGGATTATTGGATTAAAGTAGTAAATAGTTCTTCAAATTAGAAGAAAAATAAGTAAAGAATAACTCATCAGGCAAGCCTTATGCTATAATTTTTTGTTTAAATCCCTTCCTCTATGACTTCATCTATGATTATAAGATGGAATCATCATCTACTATCCCTAGGTTATCCTTGATCTATCAATTGATCCCTATATCTTTCTTATTTTGTGATTATCTGAGTTCAAATGTTCCTTAAATCAAAAGGATAATTAAATTATGATAATTAAATTCATTATAATTTCCTTTTTTTATTTTATAAATTGAAATCATCCATCACACTCTTTATTCTATTTTGTGTCTCACCGATAAAAATATGATATTTTATCTAAGTTAAATATATTATTGAGAATATATAAAAAGTAAAGATAATTATTTTTATTAATACGAGTGAGATTCTTATTGATGATAGAACATCAAATGAAACACAAGAAGTGAGGCGGGATGGTGATTTCGATCCTATTTTATGTGTATACTGGGCCTTGTACATGCACAGCCCCCAGTTAAGAACCTCGGTCTTAGCCTCTTAGGGCACCCACTGAAATGGATCTAACTATTAAATTGGCTTGGAGTAAGACCCACCCATTGGGCCTGATAACGCAACACAGATCACTTGGCAAGGCCTTTTTATATTATTATATTTTTTTCAAACAAAAACACTTACTTCTCCAAACAAACTTGATATTAAAGGGATTTGGATCACTTGCTGTCAGAGAAACCACCGCAGAGAGTAAAGTTTTAACATTAACCACTTATACTTTATTTAAAATATTGTTTATATTTGGTAGTATGTTTTTGTTTGAGAAATTATTCATAAATTTTGCATTATGTATTCTATAAGTAAATTTACTGATAAATGGAAAGATAAATTTTGGAAATGATAATATAAAGTGATTAATTGCCCCTTGAACTTTGGACATTGTATATCTCCAGCAGTTCTTACTGAACAACCATAAAACTTTATAGGGTTTCCATCAGGTGGTTGTTTGATATGTTGAGTACAGCTGTTAAATAATACTTCAATCATAGAATCTATCTGCATGCATGCTCTGAGCTAGCTTGGCCAAACAATTCCAGCCCCTCATTAAATAACGAAGACTATATATTTTACAAATTGATTATAGGTTGTACGATGTTGGTGGGTTTTGCATTATCTCAATCGTACCTGTAAACATTAAGTCCAGGTTATCAATAAGTTCATACCATTAATTTGATCTTTCTCATTTCGATCTCTTTAAAGACCCTCCTCCAATATAGGCATGGCAATGGGATGGACGCGACAGATTTGTGGTTTCCGTTCTCGCATTCCTATCATTATTTTTGTGTTTTTATTTTAGTCAAATATAAATTTTTATTCTCATTCCTATTTTCATTGGATATCGAGTATATCTATCTCATATCCATACTTATACTCATTTATAATTAAAAAAAAAACATAAAAAAATAATTTTAAATCATAATAAACTTTAAAAAAATTTAATTTATATAATTACTTAAAGTGATAACAAACTAATAATAAACTAAAAATTTTACAAAAAAAAATTTCATAACAAAAAACTAATAATACGTTAATAACAATAATATAATTATTTATTATCTAATAAAATTATATAATTTTTATCAAAATTATATAAAAAATAAATTGAAATAATTTAAAATAATAATTTAATAAGTATAAATTATAAATTATAAAATAAATAAAAATATTTAAAAATTATTAAGTAAAATATATAATATAAAATAAAAATAATTTAATAAATATATATATATCAAGTTATAATTTAATAAATATATAAATAAAACAAGTGCACATTCCTATCTTGTATCCAATTTTTATAATAATGTATTACCCATGCCTATATCCATATCTAATCAAAATAAAAATTATCCTCAATATTAGAACGAAAATTCAGGAACAGAAAAATACCCACATATATATAAGTTTGATTTTCATACCAACTCCAATATATCCAATAGGAGTCACAGCATAGGACCATTGCCATTTGCTTGGTTGGGATTTGGGAATGGTCCACAAACGTCCATTTAGCACCGCCTTACTGTTTTGTACTAGCGACTCCTGCTTTTTCTTTCAATACAGCAGTATAATTTTTCCCAGTTTTTTTTACTTGAAAAATACTCAGAGAATAATAATGTCACGATGCTTGATGATGTGTCATCTACCATGACACTTGTATCATAACATCAACATGACATCATGACATCATGCTAACATACCGATTAAGTATCATAAAATAAAATTTTGTACCAAAAAAAGTAAGATAATAAAAATTAACCAGTTTAAAACATGTTATCCAATTAAAATATGTAGAGATAATATTATATGTAATATAAAATACTATTCATTAAATAAAAATATTACTACTGCTGCTATATAGAATTAATAAATAAAAAATACAAAATTCACGAAGACCATTAATTAAAATTGTTACATTAGTTAGTTTTAATTAATAATATCACAAATTTAAATTGTTTTCCAAAAGTCTCATTAGAATTAAATGATTTTTAAGTGTTGATTATATTTATTATTTAATAACTTCATAATTAAATAGATATATATATTTTTTCAGTCAAATGAGTTTGACTTGTATTGTTAATAGCCTAATAAATACATTCATTATAATGGGAAGTCAATCCATACCTCTTTAATAGATTTTAAAAATTAATTAAGGATATAAAAGAAAATGAACGATTAATACATCCTCGTGTGGATTCATGTGTTTGCAGCACTTGTTTGTTAAATATTGTAAAATTGGAAACACGGTGACATAACATGTCAATCCACATTCTCTGACTGAATTGATTGGGTTTAGCTGTTTATTAAATATCTATTTTTTGCAAAGTACTATATAGAATAATTAATCGTACGTGGGTTCGAAAATCATAGCGATGATTGAAATGAAAATGTTCATGGGATGCATAATGTTAAAATTGTGTTGATTTTGAGTTGTGGACGTGTTGGTGTTTAAGCTGAAAAGGTAATTGGCATTTTGCCAGATAGCTTCATATCATGAAACACATACATTAACATTGGGTTAACTCGATATATATCATTATCAATCAAACCAAAAGGCCAAACAGTTTCCACTTCTCACCCAATTCTCGTGCATCCATCCACACACGCTCTTCTTCCTGCCGTGCCTCTCACGATCTTTCCATGCACAATGTCAAAATCATATATTTCACTTGTCATTAGCAGTGCTAATTCGCTGATTGATTGCTTCAACTATATGTACTTTATGATTAAGTTAAATTCATCGGGAAAACTGTCATGCTGTCGCGTTAATTTCAAACCTGTCAGCCGCAAGTCATGAATGAAAGAAGAAAAACAAAAATCGATCAGATAGATATTATGGAGAGGGAGAAGATATTTGCTTTATCCAGCTCATCTATATATATATAAAAGGTACGTGCATGCATGGATGGTTGTCGATAGCTAATCAGGTTTGGGTAATTTGTATGAAATCTTATGTTTTAACTTTAATATTGTCATTCATTTTTTTTTATTGGCTAATATTGCCATTAAATGATATAATTTTAATGTTTGAATTAATATAAAATGTAATAAATAATATTATAAACAAATATAACTTATATTGTTGTAAAAAATAAAATTGCATGAATAAAACAACTCTTACTTTAAAGTTTAAACACAAATGAATAGTGGTTCAAAAAAGTTTGAAGGGAAGTCCAAAAGAGCTAGCTGGTGCCCCCGCGCGTTGTCATGTATGAAACATGGCATCCATAATTAATTGCATTCTGGCTGAGGCTGGGCCTTTACGTAGTAGTAAGTCTTAAAAATCTTTATGAATCTCCAAGGGCACTTACGTAATCTCCCTTCTCCACCCCCTTTTAACGTCTGATGAACCTTATAAATGTCGCACACACTCAGTGTCCCAAAACGCATGCCACTCTAGTTGTGAATGGACCATCAACCTCCACCGTGCCCCAACGACGACGACCTAACAGCCTCCGCCGCCGTCTCAATGGACAATCCTCGGGGAGGCACGCGCCACCCCGTGTACCGTGGCGTCCGAAAGCGCCGCTGGGGCAAATGGGTCTCCGAAATCAGGGAGCCGCGGAAGAAGAACCGCATATGGTTGGGGTCGTTTCCGGTGCCGGAGATGGCGGCGCGAGCATACGACGTCGCAGCATACTGCCTCAAAGGCCGGAAGGCGCAGCTCAACTTTCCCGACGATGTCGACTCTCTGCCGCTTCCGTCGTCCCGCACGGCAAGAGACATTCAGGCCGCGGCGGCACAGGCGGCGCGAATGATGAAAGCTTCCGGTAATGATGAGAAAAGCAGCATTGCCTCCGACGACGGCGATGATTTTTGGGGCGAGATTGAGTTGCCGGAGCTCATGAACGGCGAGTGCTGCTGTGCCTCATCCTGGAATTCCTCCGGCGGCATCACCGAGTGGCCGGAGGAGTCGCAGCAACCGTGGTTCATGGCGTGTCTATGATCTATTTCTGTATTAATGCTGCATGTTCAGTTGTTGGTATGTTTCTTATATATAAATAAACATGTTATGTCCTATAGTATGTGCCAACTATTCCTGTTGTCACAATACTTATCAGTAGTCATATTTTCATCCAAACTTATCCTTAGTTAACTACTTCCCCATCATAACTTTGGGTTTTTCTTTAATAAGTTAACGAATAATGTTAGCTTCTAAAGAGTGTTGGGATTCAAATATCAAAGCTCCAAGGGAAAGAAAAAAATTCAACTTGCATTAACTAATCATGTGAAGCATGGAGAATTTTCTTCTTTTTTTTAAGAGTATTGATTTATAACAGAGATGGATTGGTTTAAGCTCCATCAAAATTGAAAATGTACTCACAAGAACACGTTAATAAATGATAACGTACCCCTACATTGCTCAGTTCTCCGTGCACCAGTATGCTATGCGCTTAATTAGGAGCTTCATCTTCATTCTTGAACTTTCATCGATCCTTAGGCTCTTTTATTTTTAGATAACAACTTTTGATATTATTAATTGATTGTAACATTAATTATTTATTGAAGTACTGTACTGTACTTTTGGGGAAATCCTTTGTCTAAACCGCAATCTCAATATTTTTTCCGTGTTTTTATTAAATCGTCGACATCACAAGCAATGGTTTACTTTATATATAGTAGTAGTATATCCTAATTAATTGTGTATAATGCCCATGTTGGATGTGGGGTATAAGCAAGTTGTGCTATTAAGGCACCTCTCTCTCTCTCTCTATATATATATAACTAATATGTGAAGTGTTGCTCTATTGGTTTGAAACTGCCTATTTATCATAAAACATTTATATTAAATTATAATGCTGTATATAACATGCACTGACTCAGAAGAGTCATAAGTTGTTATAAACTCCTCTGCATCTTTCAATTTTTACCGATAAAAAAAATCTTTGAAGATTATTTTATCCGTTTATCCTCGCAGAAGAGATGCATTTAGGATTTAACTTGATGCAGAATAAATAAATCTGCAGGACAAGTAATGTGAGGACCACGACAAATACTCTGGAACTTTGAAATATATGATCCAGACCTTTTTTCATTTTTTGTTGTCGGAGTAAGCAATCTTTATGTACGTTCAAGATTATTCCAAAAGTATCTAGAGGGAGGGAGGGAAGGTGTGTGTCTTTATAGTCCATCAGAGTTATATTTTTTTATCTTATTTGTTGAAACACTTCCTTTTTTCTGTCTCTCTATATACATAATACATGTAAACAAAATTTACACAACTACTGGTGGTTATAATAAAAACCTTTCCCATCTCCCGTCGAGTGCAAGAGTCAACAAATTGTTAGAACTTAAAAAACATTACATTTATTTATAAATATTTTAAAGCAATATGTGGATTCAATCTTAGGCGATATATTATTGCAGTCCAAGAGTTTTCCAAGTTAATTGAATGACACAAAGTTAATTGATCGCTCATCTACCTAATTGATTCAATGACTATATTAGTTTCCATTGATCATATGAGTTTCCATTATAACACCAATGCATGCGTTGTTTCCGTTCAATTTTTATTTTTTTTTCAAATTTCACGTGTTTCGTGCTAGTATCGGTTTTGGTACCAAGTAACATTGCTCTAAAAAGAAACAGAGGAAGTATAAAACGTAGCATATCGAAACACACCCTATAATCATCGCGCCTCGAGGATGTTAGGTTTCCCTTTCGTATCAAGCCTGAACCATTCACATAACAACGTGCGGCAACTAAAAGTTTTCGTCATTTTTGGTTTCCTATTAGTTTTGGAAAAAAGAAAGACAAGAAATTGACCTTTTACTCGCTGTTTCCATGTTTATTTGTCTTTAACTAAATATAATGGTAGTGGATAAATATAACACTCAATCAGGGCGTTTTGGATTTTAGAAGAATGGGGTGAACGTGGGTGATTGATTAATTTTTTTGCACTAAAATATAGATCAATCAGCAATGTAATTTATCTGTTGACAAGTTAATGGAGAAGAGAAAGGGATTTTAATTTGTTTGAGGGGAAGAGAAGTATAATATATATACTGTAATTGGCAAAATATAAAAACCTTGCCCAATGCCCAATGGTAAATAGTTTTGTTTGGTACTAGTACTACGACGAACGAACGAACGAACGAACCCTTTCAATGCTGATTTTAGCACCACAAAATTCTAAACCAGACAGTTCCCAGGTACGTGATTCAGTAACCAAGTTAGGGAGGGCACGTGATTGAGTCATTGCCCTATGGACGTTGTTTTGATGGCCAATATATGGTTCCTTATATACGTCATGATTCACTCATCGTGACTTCAAAATCAAAACAAATGGTGTTATTTGTTTCAATTTGTCGAAGGTGGTATTATTCCCTGGAATTAAAACAAATCTAGTGAATATTTTCGTAATATACAGTCAAGGTGTATCTTTTTTTTTTTTTTTTTAACATTTAATAAAAACAAATAAAGTGTTAATGTATTTTGACATTTGTTTCCTTTGGAAAAGAGAAGAAAAAATTATGATAGATAAAATAAAATAAATAAAGTAAAGTAAAAATATGTAAAAAAATAAAATAGAAAGTGAATAGATTTGGCTAAAGAGACTACAGAATACATGATGAGAAATAAAGATGTAAAAATAAACACAGTAACTCTCATCAATTTAAACTTATTTTTTTCTGCTCTAACTCTCATCTACCAAACACTACCAGGCCTCTAGGAAGGATTAAAATCCATAACTCGTGGAGAGGTTGAAAGCTATTTATATTAATTATGTGATAAAGGTAACATGGTGTAAAGTTTTGTTGCATTTATAAATTGGAGAATAATCTATATTAACACAATGTATTTTTTTTTTGCACCAAAAAAAAAACAATGTAATTTTTTTTTATATTTTCTTAAATCAATGATAAGGTGTCTTGCGATTGATTAATTTTTAATCAATGAATTGGGAGACATATGTGATTTCCAGTCCATAAAAAAATATTAATTTTTTGATTTTTTTTGTCAAATATTTATAATATATTTTTTACGAAAAAATTGCTATAGTTTTGACAGTTATATTAAAGTATTCTTAAATTTGTTAAAAAAATCATAATTTTTTTAATGAATTCTTGCACAATTTTTTTTAATGTGAAAAAAATAATGTTTCTTACAATTTTTTTTCTCAAAATAAATTATAAAAAATATCTTTTTTAATTCAATAACTTATGAATGTATACAAAATGAAACAAAAATATAACCTAAGAAGTGTTATTAATAAAGTAGAACAAATATTTGTTTTTTTTAAATGCTATTAAGTTTTAATAAAAATACATTTTAAAATGTTAGATAACTTCCATCATTAACTGACTATTATTTAGTGAATGTTGTGTGTTCAAACAAAACATGTTTATAATTAAGTCCCTCAAAATATGTTTATTTGTTTTAAGTCTTGTAAACGAATTTTTTTTTAATTCTTACGTTTAAAAATAATGTGATCTGAATCTCTCAACCTTCATAAAAGATTTACAAATATATTATTAAAAATCTCTAAAGTATTTTTTTCTTTAAAGTAGTTGCCAGTCCGCAGATTGTCCATTTCAGTTTTGGACCATCTTCTCTATTATCTTTTTCTCACCACCTCCGTTTTACTTTTCTATTAGCTTCGCAGCTACTACAATTTACAAGAATGCTAATTGCGGGCTACAATTTATGTTTTCCAACCCGAACTTTGAGTGAAAAATATATATAACAAAGATGAGATTTTTCCGATGCTCCTCGAACGGTCCCCATTCAAGAGTGAAGACAAAATAGAGTCACATTTCTTCTTAATCGTAAAAGAAATGTGAAGGTTCCTACTTCGTAGTACCTTCTAAAGGCTATTGTTAATAATTGGATTAAAATATATAGTGAAAAATGGTTATCAATTTAATCTATGATGATTTTTATTTTACTACTAAATTAACAGTTTCTCTTAATTGTATTTTTTTATATAAAAAATTATTTATCAACAAAATAATGTTTGTTTTCATGATGATTTTTGATACTGTGCTTAATTAACTTAACTTCAGTAAAGAAAGAATTCATTAATAATTGTTTAACGTTTGAATTAAATGCAGTGATTAGTCAAATTATTTTGAAAGCGGGTTGTTGTCTAAGTTTTGACGTGTTTGGGATCAAACGATAGGAAGCATTAGCAACAACAGGACGGTGACAACTGACAAGACAGGCCCTGCTAAATACTAGTAGTAGTTTTGTTTGAACTTTGAAGTCTCGAACAAACGGACCCTTTCGTTGCTGATTTCACTAAAGCTTCAGCACCACAAAATCAGAGTCAAACTTCTCAGCCCAGGTGTATAAAAATGTGCCATGTATCAATATCATCATTGTTAAAACTTAAAACCATGCACGTGACTGATTAAGTCACTACCTATATTTGTTGTTTTCATTTTTAAGGGCGATGGTCCCTTACATACGTCATCATTCACTCACCCTGACTTCAAAATGCTGTATTTATATTTATATATCAAAACTGAGATGTTCATGTACTTCACCAACTGAGGTTTCGACCAGATTTTTTTTTCACTCTTTATTACAACTTTTTTTTTTCGTTTTCAATCATTTACAACACTTATTTATTTATCACAATTCCTTAGGAATAGCATAACACAACTTACTTTAATAGCACATTATCATAAATTATTTGCAAAAAATTAGGAACCTGTATTTAAGATTTTTTCTTTAAGTCAGTCGCTTAAGATTTAAGAATAATAAAAAAAATATTGAAAAGTTTTGAAAAATATTATAAATGTAAGAATTAATTACAAAAGATATAATATTGAAAAATAAATAAAATTATATTTATGCAATGAAAAAATCTATTTATATATTATTTATGCAGTTAATATTTATTCAATAGAAATTATCTTGAAAATATTCATGCATCTCATTCTAAACCCTAGTCAAACTTCCGGGGAGGAAAGTATGTGGAATGCAACTAATTAAGGAGTAAGGAGTAATGGTGCACGTGATTGTCCCTTGTTTTGTAGGGGAATGGTCCCTCATGTTCATGTACATCATGACTCACTCACCGTGACCTCAAAATTGCCGTGGGTATTCATTAGCAAATTAAAATGGTGTAATTTTTTATTGGTCTGAAGAATCATGTGATTTAATTGGATCAATATAATAACTTCATTTTGTTGAGCAGTTCAATATTTAAACTCGAATATTTTTATACATTAGCTCTTATGGATAATTTAGCAAGAGTTTTCATATATTATATATTTCATTCATTCATTATATTTTTTTTGAAGGAATTATATTTTATAATATAAAATTGTTTTACATCTTCAGACTTATTTGTTTATATGTTCATTTTGATATAAGAAAACTTAATTGTGTGACATTATTTTAAAATGCATGATTTTTTTTTAAATTTTAATGATCTTTGTGTGTGTGTGGTGATAGTGAATATCATTACTTTTATTTTTAACGTGCATGAAAAAGTTATTAGGGTGGTAATATAATGATAAAATAAAATAAATTTTTAGACTCTGAGAAATGAGAATAACGTTAAAAAAAAAAAAAAAAACCATGAATACACCCATTATTGGACCTTAAACAAAAGTGAAAGTGAAGGCCGTTAGTTATAGAATGAGGGAATGTGTGAAATTGGGCCATATGTGTTTTTCTTGGGCCTTAACCCAACATTGTCTCTCGTGGATAATAATGTTGGGAAGAGGAACACATATGAGTCTGAGGTCATGTGAAGACCATCTTCTTCCCACTTAATTTACTACAACATCTTATCAAACAGGAGGACAGCATTCGGCTTAATATTATTATTGAGTATGGAACTTCCCTTCATCCCTCCCTAAAAAGTAAAAATAAATAAACTATTTTATTTTTTAGATTGATTAGTGGACCGTGGTAGTAGTATAATACTATAATATAGGCCTTTTTGACATGAATAGAAAGGGATGAAGATCCAAAAGGTTATGGGTATGAGAGGAATCTTCATGCTTTGACACTTGGATCAAACAGCTTCAGAATTGACAAAGAGCATCAAAACTCATAAGTGTCCACTGTTCGTACGGGAAATCTTTGCTTTTGCAGTAATACATTCTACTTTTACTTTTGTTTTAAAAATATGAAATTATATATATTGAAATGTCTGAATATCGATGATCCTTAAATAAATACGAACTAGGAATTAAAAAAAAAAAAGATTTTTAAACAATATTAATTAGCTGTGGTTCTACCCGTGGTGGATGGGAAGAATGCTCATGTTACTTTATATGCTTTAACATCAATTGCTTTAAGTTTTCACTAAACAAGGCCTTATTATCATTATTTTTTATTCTGGGTAGGGTACACTACACACATCAACTGCACTAAAATTCAGATGAACCCAACCTCAATTGGTACAAATAAATTAGTAAATAAATCAAAGTAAAGCAAAAGGTTACTAACAAAAATAAAGTGACCAAACCTAAGAGCAAGAGTGCCAATATGGTGTTTCATGATGTGTACGGTTTAGGGAAGTCATGGAGCACGATCAGAATTGGTTTCCACATGGCGTATGCCCCACCACCACCACTATTCTAGTAGTTTCCTTATAACATAAACCTCAAATAATATAAGTTCAAATAAAATTACAATTATAAAATTACAATTTTTATACAGTTTATTTATTTGTTTCTATTCATTTTTTCATTCATCTAAATAAGTAAAAAACTTGTTTTCCAATATATATTGGGAAGAATTGAGAAGATTCTCTCCGGATACTTACCTTTAGGGGGAATCAATAATTTGTTTCACATAATTGATAATTATTTAGGACTGGATGACAAAGTTGCCCGTATTCTTAATGATTGTTAATTACAAAATTATCCAATATTTTTTATTTTGCAAATGGAGAATCTGATACCTAATCTTAAATGGAATCCACATAAGAAGGGGAGAACTATAGAATAAGGTTAACTCTGCCTTTTCCAATTATTGTTTAATCGTGCTATTTAAAAAAGCAAAGCAAGCCCTTACGAAAGGACAAAAGGCATTTTATGTCTTAATAGTAAAACAGGCTTATCGGAATAACGTGAATATTTTTCCATCAGTTTTCCAATCTCACATTTTCACCATACGCATATGATATTGTAAATTTGTAATTTAGCTTCCAAGATTTTTGTTTGAGCTTGCAACTTCCAAAATCTGCTATGAGGAGTGAGGATCGACAAGGTTAGTAAACATTTTTCATGCTTTTTCTACATATTTTTCTATGAGGTGAAATTTAATGTAAGTCAAATTAAATATATTGGTTTCATATATCATTTAGTTGTTGTTTTTTTTTTCATCAGTGAAATTTATATGAATTTTAACCAATGGAAAATAGTATATATATTAGAAAAATAAATAAATGTGTTGTTAGAATAATATCACAATAGTAACTTCCAGTCAATAGGAAAAAAGAGGCGATGATTATACACAAAAGTATGAATAAGAATAGCGGGCTGATAATTGACTACAATTAAAGAACTTGTTTTCTTGCCTGAGCTCACTGAAACATATCAGCATAAAAGTGAGGATTATTAAGGCTTCAACTATACTAGTACATAGTTAAGAATATGATTTGGATCCCACTAAACCACACTTAACAGTTGTAAATTAATATTAATCTACGACATTTATGTTCTCATTCGTGTCCGTGTGCCTATTATACTTATACATAGCATAAAGGAACGATCCAGGTTAAGCCTCGCAATATCTTAAGCAAAGTTGATGATCAAACTTTGATATCGTGCTCACTCTCCTCCCTTTAGCAAATCATCTGCTTCTTAATTATTTTACTATAACAACAATTACGGTATAAGTTACGTGTTGAGAGTACGGTGAAATTAATAATATTTTGAAGCTTAAATTCGGCTTGTAATTAAAGCAAAATATGATGCTCAATTTTAGCTTTAATTTAAAAGAAGAGAAATTCATTTGTTTAATGCATGAAAGCTTAAATTTGGTTTGTTTAACTTGTTTATAATTTAATTGTTTTCATTACATTTATTAAAAATGATTTTAAATATCTTAAATTAATATTATTCGATCAAAATTCTAGATTTGACACAGTTAAAAGAAAAAAAAAAAAAAAGGATGGTAAAAGAATATGAAAACATAAAAATCATGTGTAATGATGATTTTATAGATAAAATGACTATTTATATACTTTATATCATTTTAATGTTAATATTGTGTCTTTTTTTTAAGAGAATTAATAGTGTCTTTAAAACCTTAAATCTTTGATGAATAACAATGACAAATTAATATATTTTTCTTTATTCTATTTTAGACTCATAAGATCTATACAAAGTGAGATAATAAATTCCAATAAAATTATTCTTATAAAACTACTTCAATAGAAACAAAATCTTATGGGTAATATATAACACATGATTTAATATATATCATATTAGATTCACATGTTAAAAATATCTAACAACTGGAACTGAGTTATGAGACTCTTTAAAGATAGTAAGGTAGGCAAGGTTTTCGAGCTCCTATTCATATTTGATGCGTAGTTTAAACGGAGATCAAAGTTAAACAACGGTATTGTGGAGTAAAATCTCTTGCATGGCATTTGCTTTGTGAAAACTTTGAATATTATATATATTAACAAATAATATATTCCATGAGATAAAAAGATTCTTACAAGTAGGTTATAAGAAGATAAGACCACCACAATTAGGAAAAAATATAATATTTTGCCGCCCAGAGCCACAATCGTTCCTTTTTGACAGTTGCATTAATATCGTTTTCGTGTGATATCTCTCATGACAATGGCAATGCCAATTTTTTTGGCTCATCATGCTTTCGTTTTTGTTAATTAATTAATTAAAATAAAAGCCAAATAAAATTATGCATGACAAAAGCTCATTGTGGCGTATGGTCCATTGTAGAATTTAGATCTATATTTGGATTGTTTAAATCAATTCCAAGTTGTTCAAGTCGTCTATTGCTTTTCTGCCTAAGAAAAGGTCCAGAAAATAGTTAGGTTAATGAAAAGAAGATCCTCTCTGTCCGATGCATTGGGATTATATATGATAGGTAGATTTTATCTTTTTTTTTTTTTTCCAAGAACAAAAAATCAATCTCAATTTGTCACCACCAATCTCTTTTGAAACTCAATCCAAGATCACCACAACACCATATTCTAACTTTCATTATAAGATCTCTTAAAAAAAAAAAACTTTCATTATAAGATTTTCAAAAAGGCTTAAATAAATATAATTCGTTGACAAGTGGTTATTCGACTTCATTCAATAAACCGCTTAAAGAATTATGAGTTCATGACCCCTCGAGCTTGTAATTTATTTTACGACATAAAACACAACACAATTATTTTACTTTTGTGTAATAAGCTGTATAGTTATTTATTTATAAAAGTTAATAAAAAAAAATCATTACACCAAATATACACAGTTTTACAGTAAAGAATCCAATTCATATGCCTCATGCTTTTCTTCTCTATATGTCTGGAATCCACTGCAAGAGAATGCTGACATAATTTATAATTTTTACTTTCTGCTGATAACAAGCAATCTAATTCTGTTTTACAGTAAAAAAATCCAATTTCGTTTGACAATTTATTTGTTTGAAGTAAATTGTCTTGCAGCAAAATGTTTTGTGGTGCAATCAATGTGGGTTTCCACCGCAATATTTGCTCTAAACAAACAAACCATTAATTAGTGAGCCATTAGCTTTAATCATGTTATGTAAGAAATACTAATTAGGAGAGAATCTCCAGATAAAAAAAATAAAAAAATAAAGAAAGAATCTCAAACTTATATAAGATATTAAAAAGAAAATAATATATCTAATTTATGTATTTAATAAATGGAATTTATAATATTTTGAGAGGACTAATATTTATTTCAGTGTCGTTTAATTGAAATACTGAAATGATGGCCAATGAACGAGGAGATTACAGTAGGGTAAGTTGAGTGAGTCTGTAGACAATCAGAAGAGGACCATACCGATACTGCTAATAGATTATAGATAGAGAAGCCAAGCCAAGCCAAGCCAAGAGGACCACCATTCAGCTGTTTCCGGTGGGAAAACAAAAGAGAAAAACCTTGTTGAGTTGAGGATCGTTACATAAGTTAGAAGCGAAAAAAGAGAAGAAAGAAACCATCTAATCAATCTACTTACTCATCATTCATTATTCATTACTATAACTATAGCTGTCTCATGCGAATCACTCTGCACCTCCTTTCCGCTCTCTCTCCTTCCTGAATGGCACCTCTGGAAGAGAGTGGTCTCAGAAGCTCTCAGCCAGAAACAGGTCAATGGTTACTTTGAAAGTTTTAACAAATAAAGCCAAGTGCATGAGGAGACAAGTTGTTTACTTTCATTTACTTATTTGTTTTCGTTTGTGTTTCTTCGATTAGGTGTGGGAGATGGCGATCTGTACACGCAACTATGGAAGCTATGTGCGGGACCTTTGGTGGATGTTCCTCGCCAAGGGGAGAGAGTTTTCTACTTCCCCCAGGGTCACATGGAACAAGTATGTTTTTTTTTTTTTTTTTTTTGGGGGGGGGGGGGGTGTCTTTTTTGTTTGCTTTCAAATTTACTACAGTTTTGGTCTTGTGTTTTTTTGGCAGTTGCAAGCTTCCACTAATCAGGAACTGACCCAGCAAATTCCTCATTTCAATCTCCCCCCCAAAAATTCTCTGCCGTGTTGTGCACATTCAGTTGTTGGTACTACTTTTGATTCCTTTTGTTGCTTGTTCATGATATCACGGTGAATATGTACTTATCATGAAGTTTTGCGTTAATTTGTAGGCAGAACAAGAAACCGATGAAGTTTATGCTCGTATTACTTTGCTACCAGAATCCAATGTGAGATTATAAGTTTTTTCTTTTGTTTGCTTCAATCTTGTCGATCCGTTTAGTTTCTCAACCCAATTCCTTCTTCATTAGTCTGTTGTTATCTGGGTTTATTTTGTGGTTTTATTCAGCAAGATGAGCCAACGAGTCCAGACCCAAGTCCACCCGAGACCCAGAAACAGAGTTTTTACTCTTTTAGTAAGATATTAACTGCTTCTGATACTAGCACTCATGGAGGATTTTCAGTTCTGCGGAGGCATGCTACCGAGTGTCTGCCTCAATTGGTATTTACTTACCGCTCTGAGTTTCCCTTTTCCTTTAGCCAAGCCTCACTCTATTATATTTAATGCTTGCTTTTGTATATAATGTAGGACATGACCCAAACTACCCCCAACCAGGAATTGGTAGCAAAGGATCTTCATGGGTTAGAGTGGAAGTTTAAGCATATATTCAGAGGTAATTTTGTTTTTACATTCCAAGTTTTCATTGGGGAGTTTTGTTTTAGTTGCTGGTGGCCAATTTGCTTCTCTCCCTTTATGTAAAATATGATCAGGTCAACCAAGGAGGCACTTGCTTACAACTGGCTGGAGTACATTTGTCACATCCAAAAGACTGGTCGCCGGAGATGCTTTTGTGTTTTTAAGGTGTTTGTTTAAACCTAGGTACCTTGTATTAATTTTTTTTTTTAATGCTGGTTCATTTGCACTTTGGTCTTGAAATGGTTGTTGCAGGGGAGAGAATGGCGAACTGAGAGTCGGTGTTAGGTGTGTAGCCCGGCAGCAGAGTCCCATGCCTTCATCTGTGATATCAAGCCAGAGTATGCATCTTGGAGTGCTTGCCACTGCATCTCATGCATTTTTGACAAGTACCATGTTTGTGGTTTATTACAAACCTAGGTTGGTAAACATCTTGAATTTTGTTTTAGGTGTCATGAGCTTATAATTAAAATGTGACAGAATGTGTTCAACCATGCCTTTTGGTACATTCAGGACTAGCCAGTTTATTATTGGTCTAAACAAATATCTGGAAGCAGAAAACAATAAGTTTTCAGTTGGCATGCGTTTTAAAATGAGATTTGAGGTGGAGGACTCACCTGAAAGAAGGTATCACCATTGTAATAAACAGTTATCTATCAATAGTCACTGAGTGTCGCCTTGTTGCCCATTTACCGTCACATTTTTTGGTCAGGTTTTCTGGTACTATTGTTGGGGTTGGGGATGTATCTCCAGGATGGCAGAACTCTGTGTGGCGTTCATTGAAGGTTGAACTTTGACTTCAATTTTCTATTTAAATTCTTATTCTGTTTGAATTTAGTATTTATAATCTTTTGCCACTTAGGTTCAATGGGATGAACAGGCAATAATTCCAAGGCCAGAGAGGGTTTCTTCATGGGAGATAGAGCCTTTTGTTGCTTCCACTGCTTTGAATCTCACTCAACAAGTGGTGAAGAGCAAAAGGTCCAGGCCTGAGGTTTCATCTTCTGGTAGGAGATAATTTACCAAAGTTTTCTTAATGAGGCCCTTCTTGGGTAAAATTATTGTAGGAGAAAAAAAACAAAGTTGCTCTCATAAGTTTAAATAAGAGAGTTTTTATAAAAGTTGATGTCCGTAAGTTGATTTCAACTTAAGAAAGAAACTTCATTTTTTTGAGAAATTGATTCAAACAGGTCCTTTTATGGATTGAATGAGCATTGAGTTAAATTATGTGATGGTTGGATGTAGAAATTGGTCAAAATTCGCCTGCTCCAGCATTGTGGTATCATGGACCACATGACCCTACGGCATTAGGTGGCAGTGCAGAGGTGAAAAGCAATGAAAACCCAGTTGTATGGTCTACGCAGCAGAAAGAAATGAATGGCAATCCTATGAACAGCAGCAGCAGAGTCCGTGTGGAAGGAATGTGGGCTTCTTCCCCACATTCGGACCCTAAAAACAGCAAAGCTGTCACAGCACAATCATCTGTTTCATCTAGGCCGCATGATGTTTCGGCACATGATCCCATTGATTGTTGGTTATTTGGAGTTAATTTGACTAACAATTTTACTAATGTCCCGGATAAAGAACAACTGGGATGTCCAGCTATTATTCCTAGTGGTCCCAAAGATTCCATTCCTGTTGCTGCATGTGAAACTGAGGCTGCTCAGAATCCCAATAAGCCAATTATTTCTGATGGATCAGCCAGTGTCAGTGAGAGTGAGAGACACACCAAGCATGCCACTGTACTATCCACCAGGACTCGGACCAAGGTACCACATACATACATAGTGTAATATTCTAAAGATTCCTTTTCATATGGTCTTACAAAGTAAAAAATAAAAAGAGTAGGTGAATGGTAGGGTTGGAATATTGAATGTAACATTCTTTTTTGAATTTTTAGTTTATAGTTCAATTCCTTTTGCATATTTTTTATGATATGCTGAAGGATGATTGACCCTTGTTGTTTGAGAAGGTGCAAATGCAAGGTGTTGCTGTTGGTCGTGCAGTTGACCTTACCAGGTTAAAAGATTATGATGATCTCATAGATGAGCTTGAGAAAATGTTTGATATTAAGGGAGAGCTTCGAATGCAAACCAAGTGGGCTATTACATTTACTGATGATGAAAATGACATGATGCTCGTTGGTGATGATCCATGGCCGTGAGTAATTTTGGCAATGTTAGCTAGCTGCACTTTCAATATTAAAAAAAAAAAAAGACTCTAATTGCATTCTTCTTCTCCTCCTGATTGTGCAGGGAGTTCTGTACCATGGTGAAGAGGATTTTCATTTGTTCAAGGGAAGATGTGAAGAAGATGAAAGGCAAGCATTCTGCTTCTTCATCAGAGGGTGAAGAAACATTGTTGAGCCAAGATTCACAGAATAGGGAGGAGACTCAGCAAATCTCTTGCGATTTGACAGCTTAACCTTTTTAGTTTTTTTTTTTTCTTTTTTTGGGAGGAGGCAGTGTTTGGGGTTTAGGGTGCTTGGTGATTTTGATTGCTTAGTTTTATGCAACTTTAAAATTGTAGAGTAGTGGACTAATAATAATATTATTAAACTACAGGAACTTCAGTTGGATTTTAGGTACTTTATATTTGTGAATACCTTTTTTTTAAGGTGGTACCATCTGCACAAACAAGCATGCTTTTTCTTTGTTTGCGCTCGAGTTGTTTGCCTTTGACGGTTAGGCATGTTTTGCTTGAATGAATATTCTTGTTGGGAAATGATATTAGTATTACCAACGATAATGGCACGAATTGGTACCAAAATTACGTGGATAGAATTAATTTGTCTACAAATCACCACTAATATTTTCTGGTAAAAAGTTATGTTTTTAGATTAACGCTTTTCAGTTTTCACTACGCACGTCGTTACAATTTCATTCACACTGAAACAAATAACAGTGCTCATTCTTGTGTAGTTGTGTTATCTTAATTTTTGGCACTTAATTTTTTCCGTGCTGGGTAACGAACCCAAGATTTGTAGGTAACTTTGGGCCTTGTCCCTATTGAATAAAATAATGGCACTCCTCCTCTTCTAAGTTTGAGAAAATCACACAACCCCGTTATTATTATTATCACAAAATAAAATGGTTGACGGTGAACTGTTGTAAGGAGAAAAAGAAAGATGTTTGAAGAAGTTGAATATTGTAAGGAGTCAACTTGAAAGTTGATTAAAGAGAAAGAACTTAAGCACTTGAATGAGATATTGATAATAGAACATCACCTAAGTAACCACAGTTACCAATATGGCTAAAGGAAACTTTCAAGGTTAACAGTTCATGGGATGGGGGTGAACTGGTGGAGTGTTATTTTGGATAAGAATAGGGGACTGCCATTTTTCCAAACCTGAAACCAGTGAGTATCATTAAAAATTGTGTACCGTTTGCTATCTAGAGCTAGTAATCAGCCCTTTATATATGACCTGACAAAATAAGGCCTTCGAAAAATAGGTGGATAGGCTTGGACCCGAAAGACTCATGCTTTCTGCAGTGCTAACATCTCACCATTGGTTTTTTTAAAATTTTATTTTATAATATAAATTATTATATAAAAATTTTTATTGAATGGCCATGATTGCAGTGGTATGTCACAGGATCCTTTCCCGGAAAAGCTACCTTTGTTTCACTAACACCAGATTATGGTTCTTCTTTTCTATATTCAGAACTCAGAAGAGAACATGCAAGATAAGATCTACTGGTAGTTGCAAGAAAAGAAAACAGGCATATCTAAGTTTATTACTATGCTCTGTGTCATGCTTTATTCTGTCTTTTTCATGAAAAAAATGTGATCATATTTGATTAACTTATTTTGGCACTTCAATTTGTGCTTGTGAATTTATTCTGATTGCAGTTAGAATAGGCTGAAACCAATAGTTCTTAATCGAGGAATTTTGGTATGTTTGTAATCACCCTCTAGACGTAGTCTATACTTTGTAATCCATGAGCATTGCTGACTTAGGACATATATGATGTTTTTCAAAAGAATAAAGTTTGTTTGAATATAAGGTTATAAAAACTTTTGATGACTTCTCTGAAAATATAATGTATTTTTCAGTAAAGAAACTCTAAAAGTCCTTCCAAATAACAACCAAATATTGTGCGTTCTAGTACATATAGGCAAAAAATAATGATTCTAAGGCACTCAATTAGCTTTGAAGGACGGGTGGACAAAATCTAGAAATTATTGTAGAAATAACTGATTTGCTAGCATACTATTATAAATATAAAGTAAATTCATTCAATCGAAACAAATTCAACCATCAGTGATAATAGCCAATAAAGTCATCCAACAAATTAATCAAACTAAGAAAATATCAAAATTATTAGGCTCCTCTGGTCCTGTTAGTACATTGAATTAATGGCAAGTTATGAATCCACTTACATAATTTAATATAAAGCCATATAAGCAAATAATTTAACATAAAAAGACATCAATCAAATGCAATGGATCTTAATTTCAATACGGAAAAACTAAGCTTTGATCAAAATTGTAGGTGTACAGTATATCTGTCATCGACATCTTCAATACGGTCTCTTGTATTATCTCTCTGATTGTAGAAGAAAATAAATTGTTGACAATGGTTTAGCATGACATCTTTATTTCCAGACATGCACAAAGGAATCAAACAACGAGGTTGTCGGAGTTGAAGATGTTCATAACTCACATTCAGCAATTGAGTCCAAAAATTTTGAACTCCAAATTCTCTCATTATCAAAAGAACCACATGGGTTGTCTTTTGATCATATGACAGACACAAACAACCCTTCAAAACCTCAAGGTGAAGACGGCCATCAGTAAGAGGAGGGCCTTCAATAAAACCACGAGGCATCAACAAATATCAGTATGTCTCGTTCTTAGGATCATATGAAAAAATCACAATCTGATCGAGGATAATAGTTTTCCATTGATATTCCCATTTATTAAGAAAATTCAAATTGGGAATTGCTATCCAGTTGATGGTGCGAGTGTCACTCGCAAACGATCCCTTATCTTTGCGAAAGAGAAAAGCAGGGAAAGTTAAGTTAAGATCTTTCCAACAAGTGTCGTCTAAACAATCAACTATGACCTCCCTTTTGCCGTGATTTAATATCACGGAGTGTGATTACCTTAAAAGTTTCATTTTTATTATTAATAATGAAATCTTAAATTAAAAATATAATTATTTAGGAATTTATTCAAAAATATAACCTTAAATATTTAAAGTTTTATAAATAAATTCTCAAATATTTAAAGTTTTTATTAACGAAATCATAAATTAAAATCCTAAATATTTAAGATTTTATATACAAAACTTGGATTATTTAGGATTTTATTAATCAAACTTTAAATTTTACCACAAATTTAAACATCAAATATTTAGTGTTCTATTTATAAAATCATGACTATTTATGATTTTGTTAATGAAACCCTAAATATATATTTGTGGTTTCATTTATAAAACATCAAATTTGATCTTAAATATGTAAAGTTTCATAAATGAAACCATAAATAGATAATTGAAACCCTAAATATTTAAATTTTTATAAATAAAATAATAAATTTTTAGAATTCATTAATGAAATCCTAAATTTATCTCAAATTGAACCCTAAATATTTAGGGATTTAAATAAAACCTAAAATATTTAATGTTTCATAAATGAAACATTAAACTAAAATCCTAATTATGTAGGGTTTAATTATTGAAACCTTAAAATATTTAGAATTTTGTAAATAAAATTTTAAATTTTTACGGTTTTATAATGAAACTTTAAATTTCATTTAAAATTTAAACCTTAAGAATTAAAGGTTTCGTAAATGAATCTATAAATAAAAACCTTAAATATTAAAAGTTTCATTAATAAAACCCTATTTATTTAAGGTTTCATAAATAAAACCCAAAATATTTAGGGTTTGATTAATGAAATCGAAAATTTCACTCAAAATATTTAAGGTTTCATAAATAAAATTATAAATTGAAACCTAAATATTTAGGGTTTCATAAATGAAAAAAAATTGTAATTTTTTTGAAAATTTTAACAAATTTGAAAAAACAAAAGTAATAGTTTTAAATTTTGAAAAAATTTAAAATATAAAAAAAAAAACAAATGTAATGTATCAAAAATTTTAAAAAAATGAAAAACTTAAAATAGGATAAAAACAAGGATATGAAAAATAAAAATAATGTCTTAAAAATTTGAAAAAAAAAAGAAAAATTTAAATAATATAAACAAACTAGAGTACGAGTAATGTGTTGAAAATTTTGAAAGATATTGATTTTTTTTAAATATATGAAAAACAAAAGAAATATCTTGAAATTTAAAAAAATAAATTAAAAAAATATTAAAACAAGAATAATGTCTTAAAAAATATGAAAAAAAAAGAGGAATTACTTGAAATTTTTTAAAAAAATGTTAGAAAACAAGAGGAATTTGAATTTGAAGAATAAATACGTAATATATCATTTTTGTGTATTATGTTATTAAAATTAGTATTAATTATTCATAAAATTATCAATTATATTTAACATTTAGAGTATACCTCCTGATGTTTGTTTCAATTACACGTGCACCTTTTCATTTTTTTATCCCTACACAAAACTCCTTAACTTTAGGTATCCTATTACACTTACACCTTCTTTATGACAAAATGAGTTAACTCTATTAACTTTTTTTTGGGTGGCTCTTCATAATGAGAATGTATTTAATTAGTATTTATATACTATTAATTTGTAATTAATAGGGATCAAATGTAAAATTTAATAATTTATTAGAGACTAAACATATAACCCTACAAAATATTATACTTTTAAAAATTGTAGAAGTTTCATATTTTTTTTTTTTAATTTTTTTGGGAAAAGTTAACATGCATTATCAATGTAAGTTTAATTAATAATCAAAATTTATCAAATTAAAATTTTGTCCAATTTTTTTTTAAAGATTCTACTAGAGTTTTTTGGCCAATTTTTTTTTTTTGACAAAAGTTGTTTTTTATAACTTTAAATTATAATTGTATTAGATAGTTTTTTTTAAGGTTTAAATATATTTTTAATCTCTTAAATTGGAGTTATTATTTTTTATTTTGATCAATTAAATTTAAATTTGTATTTTTTAGTCAATTTTTTAAAATATTATTTTTAGTTTTTTTGATTAATTGTTGTCGGTTTGGATGTATAATTTGTGATGATTTTTTTACTAAATGAGAGACAAAAATTAATAGACTAAAAAAATGACCTAAATGACCAAAAATATATTTAAGGCAATTATCAATTCCTAAATTTGGAAGCAAATTTTTCACATATATTTTATTTAATAACTTAACGTGATATTTATTAATTTATTTATTTTAATTTCTCAAAAATATATTTAAAAATAGACTTAATTACATTTTTGTTCTTTCTATTTTTACAAATTTGTAATTTTAATCTCCTAATTTTTAATTCGTAATTTTGGTTTTTTATATTTAAAATCTTACAATTTTGGTTTAACAATTAATCCTTAAATTTAATATTTTAACCTTTTTTTCATTTAAAAATAAATTAAAAAAATATTTATCTTTTTCCTAATCACAAAATTAATTTTTTAATTTAAAAGTGACTTTTTTTTTATTAGTAAAAATTTAGGTAATTAAATTTAACTAGTTAATTTTGTGATTTATAAAAAAAAAGGTAAACTTTAGAAATTAAAAAAAATATATTAAATTTGATAAAAAAAAAATTACAATTTAACTGTTAGAACCAAAATTTTGAGATTTTAAAAATATAAAAAAAAATGATAAATTTATGAAAGTAGAAAATAAAATGTGTAATTATCCTTTAAAAATAAAAATAAAGCGGGCTGGTACATATTGAGCAAAATACAAAACATAGAATGGGCAGCTGTAAGTAACTTAAGGGGTGCTAGTGTTGTAGCTTTGACTTTGAGGGGATAGTAATTATAAAGGATGGTCCTGTAATTGTAGCATAAGAGAATGGGTTTTGAAAGAGACCAGAGGAGCATACCAAGGCTACCATTGTTCTCCTCCCTGCCTCTGCCTCTGGCTGGAGAGACAGCTGAGAGATCAGGGATGGCCACTCCTCCACTTCACGCCTTAGCCGCAGTCCCATTTCGGTGGGAGCAAGAGCCTGGAAAGCCAATGCCATGCGGTACTACTGCCCTTGTCCCCTTCACCGACGTTAAATGCTTGGTACTCCCTCCATGCAGATTGCTCATACCCTCCCCCAATAATTGCTATGATTATTCTTCGGATACAAAGGTCCTTGGTGCCTGGTTTGGTTCTTGGAGGAAAAAGGCCTTCAAACTCAAAAAAAGAGATGTCACTACTGCTGCCACCCATGTCTTTCCTTCTTCTTCCACTGTAGATTCCAACATCATCAAAAGTTCTGCCAATTCTCGCGTCTGGGTATGATTTATCTAATGTTTTATATTAGTACTTGGGACTTCACTTCAATAAAGTTGTTTTTTACTTAGCTGTGAGTAACTATACATTACATATTTACATAGAAAGTTGAAGGTCACAAATTATTTTGTGCATATCAGAAAATTAAAATGACGTTCCAAATTTTTGTGCAGACAAGTATTTATGATGGTTTGAAGCGGGTGATTCCATGGAAGAGTAAGAAACTGAAGAAAAATGGGAGTGGACTTTGGCTCTAATTATTATTATTATTATTTTTTTTCTGGACACCGACGGTCGTCGTCAATTATCTAAACTAGATGCTATATATCCAGTGCATCTGTACCATATGAGATGATGACAATGACATGGTATCGTAATTATAATTATAGAAGGGTGGGAGACAGACACATGTAATCTGGATCTGGATGTTTTTTTTTTTTTTTCTTTACCCCGTGAAACTTGTACTAATTTTACAGTTCATCCATTGTTCACTACAAGAATTTGCTCTTAATTGAAGTTGTTGAGTTATGACTTATGGTGGTATGGTATCTTATCTCACCTGTGTTAGAGTCACCGTCTTGTGCCCGGGCCCCGGGAATATTATATCACAATTTCCTTAATGGATTGTCGGTACAATATCTATTAAGTGAGGTGATCATTACTCTTAATTCAATATTATTATTGTTTTACATATATTGTTCATTATAAATTTCCTTTTATTAATTTTTTCCCTTTTCATTTGAGAAAAAATTATACACCCAGATCTTCAAATTTACTATCTCACTATTGATTTTAATTAATTTATATTTTTATGAAAATCAACAGAGTTTTAATTATTAGTTAACAAAAATGAAATAATTAAAAAACGCAAGGACATGGGCTGTACCCAATAAATTATAAACACATTTACATATCACTTGAATATTTTCCTTGTTTAGGGTGCTAGTCCCTCAAGTTTTCAGTATTCAAGATGACCGCCCAAACCTCATAAAAATGTTAGTGTGTTTTTAATATTTAAAAGCCAACTAGCTCAAATACTAAACATTCATGTGTTTACATATCTAAAAATACTTCACATTGATCCATAGAAACAGTTTCAGAAATCGTATCTGCTGGTACATGCAGAATTAAGCGGCAGAAAAACTGACATTTCAACCCAACTCAACCGAAATTAATATGAAATGAAACCACTGAATGATTCCTGAACAGATAGATATCGTCAGACAGGGAAGCTAAATCCAATATTCAGTACTCTTATTTCTCTCACATTGAGAATTAAAACAAGTTCAAACAAGGAAGTTAGCAAGTTTGCCCTTGTATCGTATCTATCAAGTAAATCGCCCTTACTTTTTACCAGTCATACCTGCAACCACCTGCAATGAGAAAGACACCAATATCAGAAAATCATAAATGTGGTGGTGGGTGGCAGAAAACACATTAGAGCATCTCCAATGTGCAACTCCCCAGTTGCTTAATGCATTATTTGGTTTGCCCTATAATGTCAAATGACAATTTAGAATTTCAACAAGTTTTCTTTCTTTTGGTGCAATCCTTAAGAACTTAAAATTAAATGGGTCATACATTTATAAGAATTCTTGTATAAGAGTTCTCACGTCAGTTGCTTCAATGGTAATACTGCATAAGAACTGGTTTTACGTTTAAGAACCCCATATGCAACTCCCATACGAGGTGCTCTAAAAACCCTTCAAAACGAGCAATTCTTGCTATTAATGGCAGGTTAACATCTATTGAGGAGGGCACTTAAAAAGACAGGAAAGTTTGTCACATTGTTGTGAGTGGGTGAAAAGAAAGTGAGGGATGGTTTTGAAAACCCAGCTGCATATACACTCTGATGCTGAAACTCGTTTGTTTCAAAACAACCTTTCATTAAGGCTCTAATTATATGTTATTCAAAAAAGAAGAGGACAGAGTACTCTCTCTAGTCTCTACTAACATTGGAAACAATGGAAGATTATTCTGGAGTCCGAACCTTTAGATTGAGGACATAGCACCACAATAAAGAATTTTAGTATGAAAAATACTATTTACCAGCGATAAAACAAATATTATATATATTATTCAGAGTTAGTGTCAAAAGCAACACTCACATCGCTTAAAGCAGGTTGAGGAGGTTGCTGGGTTGCCTGATATGAATCCAACATGGGCCTCACAAAAGCTGGAAGAAAAAGACCTGAGGAGGATTACAGAGCATAATTAGTGAATAGCCTGTCAGTAGGAAATGACTATATCCAAAGAGAAATTTGTTCAATTTTAAACTAAATCTAAATTTGAGTAAGCTCGTGACACAGCATACACTGGTTATCGAGAACATTAACTAATCAAAAGAAAATTTAAAACTAGAAGCGTTTACTAGCATTCTTCTCTTCCTAACGCACAAAGAGGGGAAACTAAGAAAGCAATCAGGATCCCAGAAAACAGAATTCTACGGTTATACTTTAGCCTTAATTTCACAAAAGGATATTTAAAGAGCAATTTCAATTCAGTCGCAGTCATGCAGTTAGGTGCACAACATTCAGGTTAGAGCAAGAAAGATTGTTTTCTTGATTGTGTTCCAAATGATGCATGCCAAGCATCAGCAAGTAAAAGCTCAAGCAAATTTCAGTCTTAACAAGAAGAAATATTTTCATGATTGTGATCAAAATGGTATAACCATGTGGCTGGATTAAAGGATAATTAAGATCCACATTCACAGTTTCTAGAAGTGCAAATGTAGCAGAGTTCACAGCCTAACATTACATACACATTCAAACAAGTAAAGAAAATAGATAAAAACAGATTTCACGAGCTCATGACATAATCAGCTACGTGTAAGTGACACTCAACGTGTAGGATATCTGACAAAATCGAATCTACGATAAAATCTGCTTCCAAATCATTGAAATACTAAAATTACAAATTTGTATCATTTGCGAAAATTGAGTGCAGCATTCCATTAATCTCACAGAATGAATCCCAACAACTAATTGCAGATGGAAAGCTAAATCAGTAACCACCATTCCATAAAATTATTAGCAAAAGGACGAGAGTTAAGATTGGGGTTTTGAGAATACCGAAACCAGCGATTAGACAGGAAGCGGCGACAACTGGCTCTTGAACGACGAACATCTTCAACTTCTCCATCACTGCCATTTTCGATTTCGATTTCCCTTCCTCGCTTTCAATTTCTTAGCTTCGATTATAAAAACGCCTCAATTTTTCGTATCTTCTACTCTCTTCTCCTGTTACTTTTTTTTTTTTTGCCATCTCAATTTACATTGCTAGCCCTACAGCTTCGGCCCATCTGTCGTGGGATTGGGCTAGTGGGCTGCTAATGCTTGCCACTCAAAAAGCCCACAATGCTGACCCAGCTGAGCCCACCATCTTGAGTTGTATATGTCGGTTGGACGATTTAGATGACCACGATGGCGTAAACAATGGAAATATTGTACCATTTTTTTTTAAATTTTAGCTCTCCATGTGACGTGTAGAACGTCTAATTATATTTTTTGGATAAATTAAATAGAACTAGGAAATATTAAGTGTAATATATAAGGCTTATGTTATGAATCCAAAAGATAAATACTAAATCATATTTTTAATCTTTTCAAATAGCATTATACGAGATTTTGATTCCCAAGTTATCTGAATCAATAAAATTCATTTATTCTTAAAATTATGTAAGTTTAGTCATATATACTAAGACTGCAATTTACTATCCACCGGCCATGTGAAGAATTGGTATAGTGACATGGTGGATCGGTGGTAAATTATACATAATTCAAACTCAATAAACAAAAATACAATTTAATTAAAAATAAGAGAGTAAGACAAAGTGTGATAGAAATATTTATAGTCATAATTATTTGTTAATATAAAATAATAAAATTGTTGAGGCCGCCCATTATTGACTTGACTTGGTCAGAATATGTTAGTTTTTACTTTTTGGTCACAAGAATAGGTTAGTTTAATACTGGTACATATAAAACAAAGTAATGACATAAAAGCTCAAGCATGGGATACTAGATAAGATTCGTTTTCATTTTCGAGTTATATTTGTATAGGTAAAAATTTTAATTTCCATTTTTATATTTTGAGTATCTATATATCCCATATCCATATACGTAATTTTCACTTTATATATATATATATATAAAATTAAAAATTATAAAAAAAAAATTCATATATAATATTAAAATCAAACAAATATTGATTTATTTAAATTTAAAGTCATAAATAAATAATATTATAAAAATAATCATAAAATATTTTAATTTTAACAAAAACTCTAATTAAATGAAAAAAAATAATATATTGAAACTAATTAATTTATAATTATATATTAAAAATTAAAAATAAAACACAAATTAATATAATAATTTAATTTTATCGTTTAAATCAATTTTTTTTCATATTTTATAAACACTTATTTCCGTAATTTATATATTACTTTAATCCACTAATATAAATTAAAATTAAAATATGATAAAATATCAAAATTAACATATAAAAAGAATAATTAAAATAACAAATAGATAATTAAACAATTTTAATTGAATAATTTAAATAATAAAATTATAATTATATATATATATATATATATATATATATATATAAAAAAAGTGAGGGACAAGATGAGTACTATAATACCTATATCTATACCCTTTTTCATAAAATTTTGTGACTAAATACGTGTTTTATCCCTATCCTCAATATACAAATAATTATCCTATCCCCATATTGACATCCTAATCCTAAACACAATGGTTACAATAGTTCCACCACAGCCAAAGGTTATGTCCTCCAAGACGTTGCCCTTTCTCCTCTACAAAGAGCCATCCCCAACAATTTCATTAGAGTAGTTAGTCACTGAAATAGAGTGTTTGGTAGTTTGTAGTTTGGAATCTACTTCCCGGGGGTATTTAGTTTAAAGACAAATAAATATCTGTTTCCCATCATCTACACAAAAGATTTATGTACATCATCTCATTAACAAAACAGATTCAATACAAAAGCACAACTTAGTATTTACAATATAAGAAGCACTAACAAATCTAAAAAATTACATACATATCCGATAAAACCAATTGGGGCCACATTTCCTTTTAATAAATTCCCTTTGTTTATCGATCTTGATGACAAGCAGGACTATGAACGAGGCAACATCCAACCCACTGTCCATCCCAAAAGCAAGCCAGCTCCAACAAGACTCAATCCTAAAGCAATGGCAACAGCATATGTTGTAATATCACATTTTGAATTGGCTTGCCTTTCTTCTTGTTTTGCATTGTATATTTTCTGCTTCCTCTTCCGTGAGCTTCTACCTTCATATGACATCCATGGAAGAACCACTGGAAAGAGAGTAGAGATTGGCTGATCCTTGTTCTTAATCTGAATGCAGAGAGTTTCCAGCTGCAACAGTTGTAACCATTGCTTATAGGCAAAAAGTTGTGAAGCCTGTTTAAAAATGAGAGTAACAATGTGCTCTTTCTCTGCGTAGGCTTTTTTTGCTGCTTCCTCTGCTTCCCTTGCACGTGTTTGAGAGTGACACAATGCTTCTATTAGTTGAGCTTTGCTGTGGTCTCCATCAAATATTTGTTGACTCTTTTTTACATCCTCATGCTTGGGGCTATGACTGCAACAATGTTGCAATCCCAAACAAATATTAAGCAAATCAAAAGCACAAAGTCAACATGAGTTCTACTTTAAAAAAAAAAAAAGCTATGAGAAGTTGAACCCTGTATAGAATAACACTGAATATATTTGTCAACTTGTTTTGGCAAATGATTTTGAGTGTAAATTTTAGCCACTTAAGGCACTAATGCAATCATCTGACATTAATAGCAAAAATACCTTGAACATTTGTCAGAAGCAATATATAAAAGTCCTTCATTGGCAGAATGACCCTGATTCTTATACATCAATCTTGAATCTAAACTTCCAGATGTCTGAGCTCTCAAATTGGAAAAGCTTCTGGATTTGGCTTCCCTGTCATAAGATGCCATCTTTATTTTGTCATTATTAACACGAGCACATGGGTTTCCTCTAAGATGCTTCTTCTGTGGTGGGGGAAGATCGCAATTTTCAATATGATTGAGAGATTTCTGTGAAACAAATGAAGCTAATTCATCTCTATCTGTAGTCCGCCACCATGGCTCAGCCTTATCACTTTCAATCCAAGAATAATCTGATTCCAAGGAAAAGTCATTTGCTTTCTTGGAGGATTCAGAGCAGCCAACAGAATCAATGTCCACTGACTCATGTTTTGCCACCACATCCATTAATTCCTGAAATTCTTCAGAATTCTTACTTAAATCACTAGTTACCAAAGTTTCTACCTCATCCTCTAATGCATTTAACTGTTCATATGTTAAACCCTTTTGATACCCATAATTAGGTTGCGAATGCAACCACCACCTAGAGTCTGGTGATAGATTAGAAATTGACGGTTTCCTGTTAAAATGGGTAACATTAACTGCAGTATGATCAGATTCATCTGCTGTACTGGCAGGTCCAGTATCAACTGATTTTGATGTTGCACATGAAGATTGGCAACAAGCTAACTTGGGAGCTCTTTTTGCATCTTCTTGGACAAAGCAACGATTAGCAGTTCTCTGCCACAGAGCCCTTGCTTCTGCTCCTGCCATTACTTATCTATTCTTTCTTCATACTTTCTAAGAAAAATAAAATTATTAGTAGTTTAAAAAGTCTGAACCTATTTAACAGGATTTATGCATTATGCATGGCAAAGTAGAGAACACAAAAGCACAAAGAAAATATCCTGTAATTAGTTGACTACTAATGCATTTCTAACAGAAAATATAATTAACTGTATATGAATCGAATATGAACCACACCCCCTCAATTTCTTTTAAAGAATAGTACATGCATACTGTAGTATTTTTGTATAAAAAAATATGATCTTATAATTATGTATGTTAAAGTTTGTTCACTCTAGACCCCTCCCTTATTTGGTTTCTGCATTTGTTCTTGATTGTCACTATGGCTATCCTTGTTTTGATAGGGGAAAGATGGAAATGCATTTGGAAACCTTCACCTTTCAAATATAGGCTTTATCATAAACAAATACATTTCCATTTCCCACCTACTCAACCAAGCCTAATCTAGGACAAATCTGCAATATATTGATGTTGTTTAAGCAGAGTAAACGGCAAGAACAATCAATCATTTCATCCAGGACAGAACTATTTTTGCAAGAAAAAAACTCTGACTCTTCTTTCCTCAGGGAAAGATAAGCTAAATATTTAGGCCATAATAAAACTCAAATACTATTTTTTTGTCTGCACTCAAATACTTATGTAACAGTTGACAGAAATGATCGATAGAATATGCTTCAAGTGTAAATCATCAAACTTATGATGCATAAGACTATATGAATTGACAATGTAAACGTTCCCTATATAAAAAAAAAACGGGGAGGGGGTAAACCTCAATTTTCACAAAACCCGTTACAGATTTTGAGAATTTGGGTTTTCTACATTCACTCAACGAATCATATACAAAGTTCAAAAGGGCAGTGAACAAATAACACAGAAACTGAGAATCCTCTTGCATGGAGATGGAGGTGCCTCTCTGAGACTTCAAGTTATAACAAGACATCTCAATCAGTCAACACCCAAATGAAATCAGAAACAATTACTGAAAATAAACATAACCTCCGCAAATTCGAACCACCCAAAACATGACAATTACTCAAACAAGCGACCATAATCACACAAAAGATGCAACCATGTGAAAATATTGAGACCAAAACGGAGAAAAGAGAGAAGAATTGAGTGAACGAACCAATTGAGAAATTGGCAAATCACGGATCAAGGTATGAATGAAGGGATGGATGGATCCAACAGAATCAGGGAGTGAAGGTGATGACGCTAGTTTTTTCGTTATCATTCTACTACTCTACTATGCTGTCGGTTTTCACACATACCCTCGTACTCTGCTCCGTTATGGACACGACAATCCATGTTTAGGAACAAAACGACGGCGTTTCCGCCATTATCTCTTCTTACTTACGCAGTCTTTGTCAAATGGTTGGTCTGTACTTGGCGTTGGTGGGGTCCACGGGAAATCAAGCGAAAGGAGATTTTATGTACGCCCTTGATATTAACACGTGGCAACGGGCTAAAAAATCAACGGCTGATCACTGCTCCTCGTTGCCATCAAATGATAAGAAGAAAGCACCAGTCTTATCTTTGTAACACAAGAGATAGCTTTTACTTTTTCTTTTTTCTTTTATGATTTAAAGGTGCACATAGGAAAATCCCTATCCTGTAGGTCATGCCAAACACCACTTCGGCCTGTCCAAAGAATTACTAATTAATTATCAAACTTAATAAATGCTTACTTTTGTGGTCTCGTTATAAAATTTATTGAGCTACTACTTTATTTTATTACAAGAAGGAGATTTTTAAAATAAATATTTTATGATAAATACATGTTAATAATATATTTTACTTTATATATTAAAATTATTTTCCATTACCACAGTTGTAAACATTTGAAAATAATTACTGATGCAGATTAATAATCTTGTAATATTGAGTGATAGTTAATTAATATCGTTGGAGAGATATTGAGGTAGCATTCAGAAAAATGAATCCAGTCGGTGGGTTTATTTAAGGTTGATAAGAAAAACAAGGTGCGTGTGCCTAGTGAGCATAATTACGATCCACGTAAATTAAAGTTTCCCATTCTTAGAATGATCGATATGGTTCTGGTTTGCTTTGCTGAGGAAAGAAAGATCAAAGATACATTCTACTGTAATTTCTAAGCTGGTAGGTGGTAGGTGAATCCACACACAGATCTAGTCTCTAGCTTCTCTCTCGCGCGGGACCCACTTGAATGATCCACTTTACCAGCGGTATCAAGTGCACCTGTAACTCTCAATTATCTCAAATTACCTTTAAATATCTATATATTTAGTTTCTTATTAGAAAACTGATTCTGAGTTTAACAATAATTAATTTTAGCTAGTTTTTACTTTTTATGTTAAATAAAAAATTCTATACTAAATTACATTATTATTTTTCTTTTAGAATATAAAAAATCTCAATATAAATTATTTTATTTCAAAACTAATTTCATTCAAAGTTAATTTTATAAACATCTACCCAAACATATTAAATTTAATTAATTTTAAAAAATCATTATTATCTTTTAAAATGAAATCTGATACTTTCTGTATTACATATCTTAAGCTTGGGAATACTGTAGTAGACTATGCTTTCTGTCCTATCGTTTAATTTCTAGCTAGCTACTTTTCTTCAATTGCAAAGGGAGCTGTTTATTAAGCTTAGGTCTTGCTCTGTGGCTTATTGAACTTTGGAAAGATCTCGCCCCCTCTTCTCAAATTTTTACTGCACACAACCAAACATTTTCATTTCAGCATTAGCTTCTCTATGATTTTCACTGGACTTATACGAAAAGGATATTGCATTTGTAACACAATTTTAGGTGTACCAAATTTATATTTTATGCAATATAATATTATGCCAAACAACGAAAACTTTCATTTATATTCCATACAAGTTCTTAATTCCTGCTCTACATATCTACACACCCTGTTTTTAACTGTTAAGTTGCCTTTAATTTTTAAATAAATTTATATTTAATTTTAATTGATTTATTTAAAATATCATAATTATCCTTATATTTAAATAATTCAAAAAGAGATAAGTTCATCTTCTTTTATTTTATGTTATTGTTTTTACATAGATGAGATAACTATTCACTTGCTCTGTTTCATGCTATTATAGGAGAGAATTGTTCATCTTCCTCTATGTCGTGCTACTATTTTTTAGATAAGAGATATTTTTCTTGTAAGCGAGTTCTCTGTTTCATGCTCAACAACCACATCTGCCATCGCGACTTTAGACCCGATGACCCATTCGCAATGACTTTCAACTCCAACAATGACCCTGAAAGACGTATATTCCTTGCTAATTATCAGACAATTACTTATTCACAAACCTTGCGGGGGGGCTAATAGTTTTCATTTCCCATCTCATGGAAAACCCTTTTCGCTCCGCTTAGCCCTACCTCCCCCTAGTAGGGGTATTTTAGTGATAGGTTCTATAGGAACTGGACGATCCTATTTGGTCAAATACCTAGCGACAAACTTCTATGTTCCTTTCATTACAGTATTTCTGAACAAGTTCCTGGATAACAAGCCTAAGGGTTTTCTTATTGATGATAGTGACGATATTGATGATAGTTACGATAGTGACGATATCGCTAGTGACCTTGATATGGAGTCGGAGCTTCTAACTATGATGAATATGCTAACTATGGATATGATGCCAGAAGTAGACCGATTTTATATCACCTTTCAATTCGAATTAGCAAAAGCAATGTCTCCTTGCATAATATGGATTCCAAACATCCATGATCTGAATGTGAAGGAGTCGAATTACTTATCCCTTGGTCTTTTAGTGAACTATCTCTCCAGGGATTGTGAAAGATGTTCCACTAGAAATATTCTTGTTATTGCTTCGACTCATATTCCCTAAAAAGTAGATCCGACTCTAATAGCTCCGAATAAATTAAATACATGCATTAAGATCCGAAGGCTTCTTATTCCACAACAACGAAAACACTTTTTCACTCTTTCATATACTAGGGGATTTCACTTGGAAAAGAAAATGTCCCATACTAATGGATTCGGGTCCACAACGATGGGTTCAAATGTACGAGATCTTGTAGCACTTACCAATGAGGCCCTATCGATTAGTATTATACAAAAAAAATCCATCATAGACACTAATATAATTAGATCTGTTCTTCATAGACAAACTTGGGATTTCGGATCTCAGGTAAGATCGGTTCAGGATCATGGGATCCTTTTCTATCAGATAGGAAGGGTTGTTTCACAAAATGTACTTCTAAGTAATTGCTCCATAGATCCTATATCTATCTATATGAAGAAGAAATCATGTGACGGGGGGATTCTTATTTGTACAAATGATACTTCAAACTTGGAACGAGTATGAAGAAATTAACGATACTTCTTTACCTTTTGAGTTGTTCTGCCGGATCGGTCGCTCAAGACCTTTGGTCTCTACCCTTCGTGATGACGACTCCATCCGATGAAAATGATGTTTTTAACATTCTAACAAATGTATCCCAACCTTTTAAACTCATCATTCATGTATTTACTAACCTTTTAAATTCATCCCACATATATCTCTTGATTTTTTAAACGCATCACACATGTATTTTTAAACTTTTAAATATATTATACACACACCTCCTAGGTTTAAAAAAGAAGAAGATAAGTACATTTAAAAAAAAAAAAAATATATATATATATATATATATATATATATATTATAAAAGTTATATGTTAGCCACAAATTTAATTTTATTTTTAGTAAATGAAGTATAAGTATAATTTGTATAGGAGTAATAAAAAAAAAGATGTACATGTATAATTAAAATAAACTTAAGAAAATATTAATGTAATTTACTTTTATAAAAATAAAAAAAAAAACTCAAAATAACATCAACTCTCTTTTGATGGATTTTTAGATATTATTGTCTTCTTCTTGAACACAGTGAAAACTTTAAAATCAATCAATCATCAATATTAACATTAGTCAAGGATTGAATAAATTTTAGGATAAAAGTTAGATTTTTACTCCTATGTATGTTTATATATATTTTTTCTAACTTATCTATTTCTAGTTTTTTTTTTCAACTAAATCCTCTTAAAATTTGAATTCTAGTAAAAAAATGTTCATAAATAAAAAAAAAAAAGTATACACAGTTTTTAAGTAATATTTTCACGTGAAAAACAAATATGCACGAGAGAATGCATGCCACTAGATGAAATTATTTAAAGTGAAACGTATGAAATAAAACAACGATTAATCTTAATTTGAAGTTAAAGAAATTATAAATATGTTTTTTACTTTTTCACTTGACACATAATAAATCTTATTTCGAACTTACGTGGTAAAATTCATAGTTTACACAGTAATAGAATTTTGTTAAAGAATTCACACACACGTACGTGAGCATTTATCCTGAGCTAATTAATATCTAGATATTCTTGTACTGGAAATTCAAATGGATCTGAATTCTGAAGCCATGGGATGATCGAAGTCTTGTGCCGACAAACCATCAAAGATGATAGGATCATTGACGGGAGCTGGGTTGTTGTTACGAATACTACTTAACAAGTGATCATCTTTTTGTTGTCTCAGTTCTGATACCTGAGTTTTTATGGACTCCAGCTGCGCCTTCAACTCCTCAATCATCTTCTGTAACTGGTAAATAGCTCCAGCACTGCCATAAACTGGGTCTCTAAGCCTTGCCCTCGCCTCGTACACCATGGCTTTAACAGCATCCTCTCTCTTTGTTTCCTCAACCATCTACGTACGTACAATTAATCAATAATTATGGAAGATTGTTTCCTCAATTAACTAGCATATATATATATAATAAAATACGACCAATCGACCTGAATCATTTTGATAACGTTGCTAGCACCGAAGACTCTGTGCACTCCAGCAAATTTGTCAAGCTGATCGGTTGGGAATTAAGGAGCAAGTACGCAGTTACTGTCACATCTGCGGCGTAACATCCTGCAAGCTGCGCAAGGTTGATGTACATGTATGCTCCTCATCGCCTTTTCCTCTACTGCACCATGGAAACCCCCCATATCATCTTCAAACATATACTCCATGCTATATAGTATATACATATATGCTTTTAAAAGCTAGCTGTTATATATATATATATAATATAATAGCTTGGGGTAGCTTCCTCATTGTTTGAATGTGCTATATGGCTTTTCAAATGCTAATTGCAAGGAAGATGCAGAGGCGGCCACAAAAGACAGATTTACGATGACGGTAGTGTTTAATAAAATCAAAAAACAAGAACTTACGAACATTTTGTGACTTTTGTATCAGTCTCACTGTTGGGACAGTGGACCTAACACACGCTGGTAATCCAATTAGCTAGGTTTAGACAATTGGAAATAAGATCAATGAAATTCCCACGTGGCCTAGACCCAATTCCAACTACATTGGAAAGGCCTAGCTAACATCATAATTACAAACAAGAAGATTTTTTTTTTTTTTTCTCTCTATGGGATTCTCTACATTATCATTTTTTAAAAGACGTATTAAAACAGTTGTGCAAAATTTAAAATCCAATAATAAGAATATTTAAAAGCTTTATACATAAATATTATATTTACAGTACGTGTTTGCTGAATTTTGGGCATAATATAAAAGTAGGAAGTGTAAAATGTCTTGAGATCGATATTGCGATAGAACATGTGAATTTCTTTAATGTTCCTTTCACTTTCAGTGGCTTCATTTCTTGAAATTGAAAAGAAAAAACAAAAACGTTAGCTAGCTAATTTGCTTGACTGGTTGCCTATTATTTTACCTATCTTACGTGTTTATTCCGTTGACGATCATATGATATGCGATCACAGCCAGGCTTTGACTGCAAAATATATGTATGAAAGAAAATCTTCCAAATAATTAAAGTGGATTTAATTAACTAAACATTTTTGTCGGTGCTGGCAAACTAGGTGCCAGTCATGTTAGATCAACTTAATTATAGTGCCGTAGATCTGTGACCGGTTGTTGTTTCTTTGGCCTCCTCATTACAAAACGGGCATAAGAAGTCCTCTTCCGGGAGACATTACCGTAGATATGTTCAGCCATATATTATATACCTTCCAAGTAAAATCCACTCCGATCCTTTGCAAGTAAGAAATAAGGTGCAGCAGTCTTATCTTTTTCCTGGCACAAAAAACAAGCTTTATCATATATTGTTAGGCAAAATGACATTTTAAATTAGGTCTCATGATCTTGTTTGGTAATATAAATTAATTCCAAGTATAAGATTATATATTTAAAAAAAAAAAAGTGATCCTGGATTTGTCATCTAAATAAAATTAAGTCTCTTAAACTTGTTTTAAAGTATCTTTGGACATATACAAAAGCAACTTTTTTCCGTAGACATCAATATATTACATTATTTAAGCATCAATTATTTTCATTATTAATACTTTCAAAATCAAATTATACTAATATTTCAAAACAAATGTAAAAAAGTCATAACTATTAGATAGTAATCATTCTGTTATCATTTTAAATTTATAATATTGTTATATTATTGGTTATTATTTTATTATTTTGTTTATTGTTAAACACATCAATAATCAATAGATATATTTAAATTATTATTATTAATTTATGTGTTTTATAAATTAGAACTCTTATTTATCAATAATATTTAATCAAAGGTTTTCATATTCAAAAAATTTCTCTTCAGCTATCAAAGCGATTGTTATCTAATAATAAGAACTTAATTAATTAATTCGTGCAAAATCAGCTGGTAGCTTTGGTTGAAATCAAAGTTCATTGACAAATTGTTCAGATACAGATACAGTAGCAACAGTTTGATATGAACCTAAATAAAAACAGGATCCTATTTTTGGAGGTAGGTGTCATAATATAATTTTATTAAAATAATAATCAAATAATAATTTATTATAATTGGTTGTCAAATCCATTTATTAATAATAATTTTGTCCTTTTTTTTTTTTTTTTTTACAGAATCATGTTTCTATAGAAGCGATAATCCAGATCCAATTGATGCTACGTACCAAATGTCATTTTAATATTTGCAGACCTTATTCGATAAAATCATGATATTCAAATAATTAAATAGCACAGGTGGAATAATATATACCTGAATTTTTGCTGTTCAAAAAAATATATATATCCCTGAAGTTAGCTCTAAAAAATAATTTTTATATGCGCACTCAATTTCTCTTGATCTTGAGATAGAAGATTGTCTAATGTCTGACACGGCAACCACTAAACTATATCACTTCCTCTAGAAGATTAAAAAATATGGAAAACTAATTATAATTATTATTATGCTCTTTAAGATGTTTTGGTTGTGTTAGAACTTAGAACTCAGAACTCCATGACATTTTGTCACTGCATGATATCTGGGATATTCACTGGGATTGCAATAACAAATCTAAGTGATAATCATATTAAAAGTTAAGAGTTGCTTAAATGATAGCATAGAAACAAAAATTATTTTAAAATGAAAATATGTTAAATAAAAGAGTAATTTCTATTAAATATTATAAATGTAATTTAGTTACATATTTTTATTCTGATTCGTGTATAATATTTTTTCAACAGAGAGTAAGAACGTACATTTTTTTTAATATTATCCTATATCTCCATTTTTTTTTCAATGTGGTATCAATTCTCATATAAAATATTATGGTTTAACATTAAGTAAAATATTTTTATTTTAATTAAATAATTACAAAATGTTACAGTGCATGTTTTCATTTTATTTTTGTTTTTAAATATTTATATGAAAATGTGAAAATAATAAAATAATATTTTTTTTGAAGAAAATAAAATACTATATATATACATTTTAGTTTATAGAATTCTTGTAATTGTTGTGAAAACAAAATAAATAAAAAAGATTTGTTCAAAATAAATAAGTTTAAGAGTGCGGTCCTTATTAATTTTTTTCTTAGGAACTTGAATGTAAACGTCACAAAAATCTTTCAATTATTAAAGTTAATTAAACCTACTATTTATTTACAATAAGTATTTTCGAGTAGTAAAAGTATAGTGCCAAAATGAGTAAATAGCGTTGTTGTATCTCTAAATTCTAACGATGAGGGGACTAGAAGGTAAGCACGTGAGAAACTAAGCTTCAAGCATCTCACTTTCGTGTAAGTTTATCTTACTTTCTAACATACTAGGAGATCTTTGTTCACAATTGAAAATTATTATATACTTAATTAGGATGTTATTACTTATTTCGATATATCTTATGAGTGATGAAATAAATACCTGTCTAAGAATTTTGAAAATTTATAAAAAATATTTAGCTAATTAATCTTAATAAATTTTATAGAATAATTTTTGAAAACATCTGATGATTACTTATAAATATATAATTAAAATATGTTTTCTCTTCTATTTTAGAAACAACTTATACATCCCTTGAAAAAGAACTTATATATAAATGCTTATGCATGATATACACTTATTCAATATAAGTCGTTTACATAAATGTACCATTAATTTTTAGTTAGAATATTGTATTGACAAAGTAATTATTAAAAATCAATTCATATCAATATATAAACAAATAGATAAACATATCTTCAAAAGAAAAAAAATATTAATAAACACATATACTTACATCAATATATATATGAGAAAGATCAAGACTAAATTATGTACCTAAAAACAGAGAGAAGGCTTAATCTATGTTTGAGTAATTATATTGTTAGAACATAAAAAAAAAAAAAAAAAAAAAAAAAAAAAAACCTCTCGGCTAACATTATAAGAGTGAAACAAGACGATCACAATTAATAATCTCGGCCCATTCAAAATAAAAATCTAATTATCATTTTTAGTAAATCAGATGTCATAAATTAATAATTTAAAAATTATTCTGAATAAATAATTAATTAATAGCAATCAAGGAATAAATAATACAATGTTCACGAGCGAGCTAGCTAGCTAGAGCAAACTTTATTTGATGTGTTGCAACCATATTAATTTGTACATTTACAGCAATAAAGATTGAGCAAAAGAATCTAATTCATGATCATCTGGCTTCTGATCCTCAACATTCAAGAGCTGCAAGTACTCTTCATAGAGCTTTTCCAGCGTACCATGATGAGTGTGAACATCATCAGAATAAGAGGCACTACTGTTGACTAGGTCATGGTCTTCACCAAAGAATATTCCAATCCCGCCATTAATGTCTCCATCGTCACCTACCCCCCAAATAATGTTTACCTTTTTTGCTTCTGGGCTTTGAACTTTCTGATCTTGGCTTGTTGATGCAGTAGTAGTAGCTGAATTGGAATCAAGGGTTAAGGTGCTATCAGTTCTGGGAATACATGATAAAGCTTTAACCCTTATGGGTTTTGGTAGATAAACTAAGGTTTTGTTATTATGATCATGTTTACTCTTTTGCTTATTGTTCTTTCTCATGCCCTTATTCTTTTTCTTGTTCTTCTCTGGTACTGCTTGATCAGTTATGATCTTCTGGTGTGTCTTTGGATCCGTTCCTTGAATTCTGAGCTTCTTACTGAGATGGGTATTCCAGTAGTTCTTAATCTCATTATCTGTTCGTCCTGGTAATCTTCCCGCAATGAGGGACCATCTATTTCCTAAAAGTGAATGCATTCTAATAATAAGATCATCTTCTTCTGGGCTTATGTTTCCTCTCTTTATATCGGGTCTCAGATAGTTCATCCATCTCAGTCGGCAACTTTTTCCACATCTAAGAAGACCTGCACCAAAAATAAATTAAGGACATCTTGACAGTTATAAACCTATACAAGCTAATTAATTAAGCTCAAGTAGACTTAATTAACTCCTATGATATTCAAGGGTACGTGGGGGACAACTTCAATTTAAATGTTAGAAAATACTATATTTTTTTACAGCTATCACGGGATACCTCTTCCCCACGACGAATATTTTTTTTTATAAAAGTGTATCAAAAAATAAAAATAAGAGATCAAGAAATTATACATAAACAGTTTAACTTTTATTAAACGTACGTTATTTATGTATACTGTTAGAAATTATTATTAACTTATACTTTTAAAATAATTACTATAAAAATCAACAATTTAATTTATTATATATAAAAAAAAGTATACTATCAAGTGCATAAATAATAATATTTTATACTAATAAAAAAAAACTTTTAAAAGAGAGGAGATATGAACAGATAGAAAAAAAAAATGTGATCAATCATAAATGACATAATAAAAGAAGTATAAAGTAATCTGAAAATTAAGATTAAAAAATAAAATTTAATACAATAAAGACAATCAAATGTAATGGTGTAACGAAGAAAGAAAGATGCCGTTTGCAGAAACTCACAGACATGTTATATGACGATTGATTAAGAAGGGAGAAACAAAAGAAGAACATATACATGAAAAATAGAAAACACGACATGAGAGAAGATGAATTAATAATAATATATACCAGCTCTTTTTGGCAGTGATCTCCACTGGCCTTCTCCATGAGCTTGAATAAAGTTGGTGAGCAATGCATCTTCTCGAGGAGTCCATGGACCTCTGTGCAACCCTACTTTAGAGCAACAAGGAGCTCTTCCCATCTTTATTTATATCAGAATGAGAAGTGAAAGAGAGCACCTTAGCTAGCTAGCTTCCCCAACAACACCTTCCCCTCCTTTTATATACTACCATGACCATGTTTCTTCTTTCTTTTATTTTTTTTTATTTTTTTACGACAAAACTTATTGATGGTTGTTGAATTTTATATCGGCTATTCTCTGTTCCTATTTCTCACCGCAGATATTTGTTCATCATCATTCTCCATCATAACTTTTTACTTTTTAACAAAATAAACTTGCGATATTTAATATTTTAATCATATTAGTTAAAGATTATATACTTATATATTTAGAAAATATTAATTATCAAAACCGCCCGTACGTTTCTTATACAACTATTAAAATAAGTATAAGAGTTATTTAATTAATGTCATACACTAAAAATTACTATTAAATGTCTATTTAATCAAATAATTTTAATTACCAGAGACTATAAAAATGGTTATATGCTTTATTTGGAAAGTTGTGATATTATTATATAAGTATAAATAGAGTAATGTTATTCTTATTTGTTGTAAATATAGATATAGATCCGTGCACGAAACTCAACGACCTTTCTTCTATCTGTCTTTCTACCGCATGCTTTCTTTTAATGCTTTTATATGGAGCCAATATTTTGTGACTGAAAATATGTCACGTAAACTTGTTTTATTGAAAGATTTTGATTTTTAGTCGTCAATAATGTCTTAAACTATTTTTCCATATATAATTATTAAAATAAAAAAAACTGATTTTTAAAGTATGTTAAACCAAACATGGATTTTATCTAATGTTTTTAATTTCGAGCGCATGTATTTGTACATTAATTTTGATTGATTTCTTATTAAAAAATTCAAAATATATATGCCCTGAGCATGAATTAAATTTATGCGATATTAAATATCAAAATAATTATAAAATAAACCCTACAAATATAATGATATATTTGCTAGGACATGATAATTGACTTTTGGATGGATATTTGGATTATTGGTCAGCATTTTGTTACTCCATCTAAAATCTGTCGTTAAATTATGTCAAATTTCTAGTTATATTTTTCTCTCACTACTAGAAAAATGATTTAATGATAGAAAATTAAAAATATTTGTTGCTATTAAAAATAGAAACGACAGAAATTCGCTGCAAAACCTCAAGTCATAACCATTAACAATGGAAAATAATTTTGTTGGTGCGCAGCAATCGAAAATTTGGTGTTTAAATTTTATATTTCAGTATTCAATTGCTATGTATTATTTATGATTTTTATTTACTAATTTCAATCATTATCAGTCACCTATTAAATTCAATTGCTATTTCGGTTATTATTTTTTTTTCTTAGCTAACACAACATAAAATATATATATATATATATATATATATATATATATATATGAGAAGTAAGATAAGAGTTAAAAATACCAAAAGTACCCATATTACAATAACTAAAAGTTCAAAATCCTCTTAGGAAATAACTACGACTCTATTGTAAATATCATCGGTTGTAGTCAATAATACTATAACCAAAGACAACAAAGAAACATGTAAATCCCAACAAAAAATGACTTTCCCTCTATCTGTACTCCAATGTTACCTTGTTAGATTCTCTATACGTGTAAATCCTATATATGAGACATTCCTTGTACCCACCAAATCTATACAACATACATACAACAATTTTGTTCATAAAAATTACCACAACTCATGCACCCAAGATACATGTATCAGGATTGAGGCACCATTGTGTGAGAGAATAACAGAACACCTCATTGGAAGTCTTTATCCAACTCCAAGCATAGAATAATACATCCTACACCACTTTATGCATATGAAATTGTAGATTATTAAATGTGATGTTATTTCTAATCTTCTATACCACTCACACCACCGCACACCATAGAATCTTTCATCTTTCTTGCTTAGTGCTATTAACTCTTAAAATTTGTGTTGGTAGAAATGATCAACAGTCACATAGGGTTGCGCAACAGATAAGTGTAGTTAACTATAACATGTGTTTCACACCTTAGTAATGATCAGACACCAAAATAAGGTATGTTCCGCCATTTCAGTCACCAATAATTTTGATTGTTAAATCACAATTTTCTAATAGTGTATATATAGCATTATAATTAACTAATTGTATTATATTGTAAATGGGAAATAGTATTTACACATCAAAATATTTACATTATTTTTCAAACTTTTCATCTCGAAGTTATGACACATGCCATTAAATCCTTTTTCACACAAGTTTTATATATATATATATATAGACATTGTATCAATTAAAAGGACTTGTTTATGACGAGAGATGAGAAGTTATTACTATTAATTAAATCTTAATAGTCCAAATGTAATTTTGAATTAAAATTAAATGTGATCTTCATCATATACAATCATATTTTTCCTAATTATTATACATTTACACACAGTTGCCCCCATCATCATAACCACTATCATCACTGCCGTTTTTGTCGCCACCACCAATAGGGCCATCATCATGGTCATTGTCTCCATTATTTCCGCCACCACTACCATCATGGTGGTGGTGACGATAACAACGGGAACGACACCCATGATGGTGGTGGTGATGATGGCCTTGACAGTAATCATTTTGGTGGTGGCGACAATTATAATGGTAACGGTGATGGTGACCCTGTTGGTTAGGGTGGTGGTAGTGGTGATGTCGGTGCTGCCACCATTATTGTCACAGTGGTGGTAGTGGCAATAATGGGGACAACGACCATGATGATGATGGTGATGGTGACCCTGTTGGTGTTGGTGACAAAAATGGTGGTGACGACCATGTTAATGGTGGCAGTACTGGTTATGCTGATGGAATAATAAATGTACAATAATTAAGTGAAGACACATTTAATTTTAATTTTAATTTAAAATTAAGTGAGAGTATGTTTATTATGAGAGATGAGTAGTTTAAATAACAAACCTTAATGGTTATATATATATATATATATATATATATATATATATATATATATATAAATCAAATGAATTGTTATAGTCCCAGCATTTAACTAATAGTATAATTGGCCAGGGCTATTTATCTGACTCAGTTCTATATAATATTTAACATAGTTGGAGAGAGTCCATTTCTTTTGCTGACTCAATTGTAGTAAATTAACAAATAAATATTACATTAACACGCTTGGAAAAAATCTTTTTGTACTTTTCTTTTCTTTAATTTTACTGAGTACTGGCCTAGAAATAGTCATTTAAAATACTTTTTTTTTTTTTTTCATAAAACCCCGTCAGGATGAAGATTTGTTATTTATTAGACAACTAAGATAAGTATTAATAGCTGCAACCATATGAAAGCATCCAATAACTTTCAATATTTGTTTTATTTGCTGGCCGTTGAACGGGATCGTGTCTTCTTTGAGTTTTTCTCGTAAAGAATGAATTAATAGCGGCGAATTCAGAAAATTTATTTAGTGGGGCTAACAAAATTTTTATAAATCTTTTAATCTCTTTTGATTTTCGATTCGAAACTATGTTTCTTTTTAAAATTTTGACGTATTTAGTGTTTAGAAAAACAATAAAATTTATAAATAAAAGTGATCAAATTATTATCAATAAAAATTGAGCTATAAGGGCAACACCAAATTTTCAAAGGGGACAAAAATAGGCACTAGGATTCGATCTAAACCCAATTACAAAGTTAACAAGTTGGCTAGCTAGAGAGTAGATTTCGTAATTAGCAAGTGCAATTCGTATCATCTATTCAATCTTCCTATTTTATTTTTCTTTTCAATATTCACTTATAATATCATTATATTTACCAAAAATTTAAAATACAAATAGATATAAAATGGTTATCTTTTCATTAGTTAACATACAAATAACATCAGTTACATTTTTTTGTTTTTTTTTAATATCAGAAAATCTACATGAATTCATGTTCAACCAATTAAACTTTTTTTTTTTGAGACGTTTGTTTCACGGTATAATTCTGATTTTTTTGGAAATCATATTTCTATAAATATTATACCTAAAAATGTTATTCTCATAAACATATTTAGTTGGTATGTAATAATTGTAGAAAAATTTAAAATTTATAAACATGTATAAGCCAATTTTGTTAACACCCCGCAGCTACATATAATATATTAATATGCAGGATAGGGTAACGGGTACAGTTGCAACTATGTAAATAAAATAGGATCATTAATCCAGTTTGTATTTGCGTGATGTATTATCTTAAATGTTATACATTGCGAGTACAAGAGTTTGAGTGTTAATGTTAATACACTAATAATATTATGCAATTGAAAATAAATGTTAGATGTAATATGTAATAAATTTAAATCTTAGATCATCTCAGCAGATCCTTTAATTACTTAACTTATGAAATGGTAAAACTAATGAGATACAAAATTTGAAGCATTTTTCAACTCATACCTTCAAAATAGAAAGGTTCAATTTTACGTGAGGGAGCGTCTATATACGTGATAAATTCACCCCAAAAAAAAAAGTCTATATACGTGATAAAGTTGAAAACCTAGTCATGGTCCAACCGTTGAAACGTGCAACGTTTCGAATTGAGAGACCAGTAGGAGTTGTGTTTCAAAAAGTACTGCAATATTGAACTCTTTCCCACAGAGCAAGTAAGGCACGTGCTGAGTTCTGACTATATAGGTGTCACATAGTTACATCAGAGATTCACAGACAAGCTTCACACGCAACAATATGGTAGTATGACGAAAATGAAGCCACGTAGTTTTTTCAACCAGGAACTGTTACGTGACACGCCCTTGTTCAGTTGTTCATGTCATAGTTGACAAAACTACTTTCAAGTTCGTAGCTTTCGAGAAGTCATGTTGTGCTTTGCCTCTGATGACCATATAGTTTTGAATTTTGATTAGGGATATATATATCGGATGCTTGTGTAATGTGGCTATTTTGAAAATAATTAATGATATACGAACACTCGTATTTTTAAATACTTAATAAATATTCATAATTTATCTTTATCTTTTTTTTTATATCACGTTTTATTTCTTTTTACTAAGTGTCTAATAGTATATTGGGTGTCCATAAATAATTTTCATTTTTCGAAAACCTTCATTCATTGAGAAGATGAAAGAAATAAGTCATTGACAATTAAGATCCATGAATTGAAGTCGCTTCTTATTTTGAGTAACGTAGCTATCAATCAAGGTTAAACAGATCTTTCCATATTTTCGGCCTCGCATTATTAATTCTTAGAAAAGTTTCATTTTGAGTCTTACCAATTAATGTGGCTATACCATTTTTTTTTTTTATAAGCAAGGACTTTATTTGCTTATATTAATGTTTGCTTGAGAAGATTTATGTTATTATGTATTTCTTAACTTCGTAAGCTTCTATAAAAAAAAAAAAAAAAAAAAAGTAAGCTGCTCCGCGTTAACAGTCTTGATTGGCAAGATAGTGACTCAACTGCTAAAGTGCATAAGCATTGATAAGTATATTAATAAGCATTAATAAATATATATTGTATCAATGATGTGATAATTCAAAGAGTCCACGTGGACACTGATATAAGATCTGTGTATGATAATTATATTAAATAATAAATTATATAATTTATTTATTAAGTATTTTTATTTTTATATTTAATTGATAAATTTATTATATATAAACCAAATTTAACAACAAATAAATATTCTAAAAAGGAATTAACTCATATAGTAATATATATATATATATATATATATATATATATATATATATATATAGCAGTCTTATCTCTATTATATTTGTTTTTTAAATCATAAATCATTTTATCACATCGTATTACTAGTCTACATAAGTATCATGTTTACGTTCATGTAAGTTTAATCATAATAAACTGTGTATTTATTATTTTTATGCATAAAAAATGGTTTAATTGTATTCTAGTATCCTTATTTTTATAAATTTATGATTTATGATTTTGATTTTCTAATTTTTAATTTGAAAATATAATCCTCTTATTTTAAAATTTTTGTTAAATTTGAATGATTGTCCGTTAAATTTGAAAAGTTAACGGTTAAATATAACGTTAATATTTTTTACTTAAAAAATCTATTTTTTTTATTAATCAATTTTTTTTTATAATTTAAAATTTACTTAATTTTTTTATTAGTAAAAAATAGGTAATTAAATTTCATTAAGTTAATAATTTTTTTTCCTAAATTTAAATTAATTAATAATTTTTTTAAGTAAAAAGAAAACAAATAAAAACATTAATTTAACTGTCAATCTTTTCAATTTAACTATTGAAAAAAAAATAAAGATCAAATTTATGAATTAGAAATTAGGATGAATAAAATTATATATTTGTAAAAGAATAGACTAAAAGTACAATTAAGAAAAAAAAATTATAATTTCAAATTGTATCCAAAATAAAGACTGAAAAGTGTTATGCTCATTAATTAATCATATCATTTTGGGAGGTAAATTAATCATTCACTTAATGAACGCGTACTGTCTGAGGTGAACAAATATATTGTTTAAACGCACAAGATTAAATCTGATTACAAAATTGTAACGAAAAAAAAAAAAGGATTACAAAATATTATAGTCCGTCGTTTTTAAGTGTAGTTATAAGTTTTGACATAAAAAATGAGAAGGACAATGAGTGGTACAATTTTCACTAAAATTTTCTGATCATATATTTTCTCTTCCATACTACATTTCTACCGTATTCATCACGGTGTTCAAAAATCTTTGATTACTTGTTGATTATGGGTATAATTTTAAAAAAAAAAAAAACCATCCGTTGACATTATAAAACGAGAATCAAATAACAAGCTACTTTTACTAAAACAACAATAAGAATAAACCAGACAGGACTGTGCGTGTTTCATGTTTGATACATAAGGTGGTTGGAAAAATGGAGCCCAAAAGAAAAGAGAGATGTGAAGTGAGTTCAAATTTTTCGCTCATATTTTGAACGAAATTAATATTATAAAAAAAAAAAAATTGATGGTACATCATAAACTATGATGGGTTGGTAGTCGAACGTGTAATTCAGTTGGCTTTAGAAATGGTTTTCTTTTTTTACTTGTCCTCTCTGCTAGAACTGAATAAATTTCTTTCTTGGCTGTGACTATCGATCTGCTGATTAATTGTTATACTCTATTTTTTATCTGTAAAAACCAGAATTTTATTACCAGCAAGAGTATTAAAACCATCACACAAAACTTGCTGTTTTTAAAAGAAAAATATATTCTTACTGTTTGAGCTCTTCCAATTCCAAATACACATGGAGTTCTTTACTCAATCATTTAAAGTGCCAGGTATCGTGTGCTCCTGACACGTGCTACACCAGCCATTCTGGTGTTACTTTGCGATCATTAGTTTATTTTTTCTTAAAGAATTACAAGACATGTGTGAAATCAACTTCATTAATATTTACTCCTATTTTTATTTATTGTGTTTTATTTGAAAATTATTTATTTCTGCATATTAAAATTAAACTACACTCTTTTGATTGCAAAAAATATATATATATATATACATTTTGTATATACGAGTAAGATCATATTAAATTTGAAAAAAAAATTAACTATTCATGTGCATTTTCTTTTGCACCGTTCTTATACAGTTTTATGTTTTTTAACATCCACCCATAGTTTATATTAAAAGAAAAAAAATGTATTAGACCGTCTAAAATAATTTTATATCATTATTTAATTATAATTTTTCATTTATGATAAATAAATTAATTTTTATAAAATCATTTTAAAAATTATAAAATATGATTTACTGACAGTATAAAATTATAGTGCATGAGTATTAAACACATTATATTAATGGAGAAAAGAAAACGTATAATATTTTTAGTAATTAAAATAAATGAAAAATAGTAACTAGTAAGCATGCCTTGTTTTATTTCTGTAACTTTGCTATTGTTTTATTTCTGTGTGGTGGGCTTTCTGTCGGGCCTAGTGTACGTTGGTTTAGTTGTTTTCGTTCATGGATTGGTACTTAGAAAAATCCAAACAATCAAACCTAGCGTAAGGAAAAGCCCGAGCTTTCCTGGGCCACGAATAATCTATCAACAGCTCAACACCAAAAATTTGAAATTCAATACGCAATGGGTCTCCTTCATTGATAATGGCAAAATTAAAATCCTATTAAAAATCAAGAGTTTATGAGAGAATAAAATAAAATTCGGAAGTTTTACACCTACCTAGTTTTAACATGTTGAAGAACCTTGGTGCGCGTGGTTAGTGAGGCAAAAAATTGTAGATTACGGAAACAACATTTTTATCTATCTATTTATTTTTTATTTTTTTTGGGAAAGATTACGGAAACAAGCTAGTTGCATCCAATCTAGACAAGTTCCGATAGTTTACACATTACACAAAGTCTTCAGTCTTGCCTTCAAATTTTGTTATCGTTAATCGTCAATATATATAAAAAAAAAATTGTAAACAACAAAAGTTATTGATTTTGTAATTTGAGCTAAAAATATATTATTTTTGTGCGTATTTTATCATCATTTTTTGTTCATGAATTTTGCTTCCTGATTTACAAAATATGACGAATTTCATGTAAAATAACTGTCACAATTAATAAAAAAAATGTAAAAAAAAATTGTCTTAATTAGAGGTTTAAAATTTGTTTTATAAATTAAGAAAACAAAATTTCAGAAAAAAAAATTTAGAGAGATAAAATTTGCGACATTACGGAGACTTGGGAGAAAACAAAACTACAAGTAAGCCGCCTTATCATCTACTGTGTCAAATAAGTGTCAAGAAAGAGGCATTAATATTTATTCCAAATAAAAAAAAAACAGTGACTGAGATTCTGTGGTTGTGGTCTTTGTTTTGCATTCTTGTAAAGATTTTTTTTTAAATTAAATTAAACCAATGGCTGTTGCCATCACAACTAAAAGTGGTACAAGAAAGTGACACACACCTTCTACCATCATAACTGAGATATTATATTAATAATTAATCTAATATATTTAGAAGTCAAGTTGCTTTTAATTACTTCTTTTATTAGATAAATTTTTGTTTTGAAATCTATCTATTAACTAAATTTTATGCCATATATTTTTTTTATTAAAATTAATATTCAGTTATTTAATACTTTATTAATGTGCGTAAAACAATATTTGATTATAATTTAATGGTTAAATTAAAAATTAATGACGTTTTTTTTATTTTTTTTCTCTCCATCCCGTGGCGCATTATTCAGGACCCGCTGAGGCCTCTTTTTGTCGCGTCTTGTCGGCTATTGAAAACCTCTCTCATCTTTGGCTCTACTTTATTTTTTTGGAATTATTATTATCTCTGTCACAACACAATAATGCCATGCGCCATGGTCCATGGATTTAGGAAGAAACACAATCATGGCATAAAAAGCAACGTTGTAGCTGATTTTAGGATATTCAAAATTATTACTTTTCTTTACCATCATGAACAAAGACCGAAAGAGTAACACAACACCATCTAAGGATTTTTTTCTTTACCATCAGGTGCATCTGGCTTTTGATTTTAGTTCAAACGTCGTATGGGTCTACTGTTTTCACATAATTAAACAGTACGTATATATACGAAGAACAGATTCATAGACAAGCACATTGCGTATTTCCAAAACATTCTAAATAGAAATCACACATTTCCTCACGTTTTAAGTTCCGTACAGTGTGTTTTTCTCATCAAATTCACATGGCAATTCTGCAGCACAGAAAAATTCACACGGTTTGGTGGTCAATACATGTGTGATAACGTCACCTACTTGTGTACGGTGTACCTGCATAAAATTAAGTTTTCAAACCAAATTTGAAGAATCGGCATGGTGATAACGTCTTGTGTGCCTGCATGAATTTAAATCTTGGCAATGCTTAGAGATTTTTATTTCAATAAATGGTCTTAAAATAATAACAAATTTTCTAACTTATGTATTAATAGGATAAATTACGAGGTGAAAAAATAGAAATTCTTATTTTGGAAATATCTTGTTGTATTAAAAATATAAAAATGATTTACTATCAAGCAATGACCTTTGAATTAAATCTTAAATGTATTTTTCTTATTATATATGACGGCATTAAAAATATCCTAAATTATAAATGGTAGTTGTTGTGCATGACTTATTGGAAAAATGTTAAAGTACAGTTGTAGGCCGAATTGTATCTGTGGAATTTGATAATGATGCTACCAAATTGTGACATATGCGTTTGGGCCATCTTAGTGAAAGAGGGATGATGGAGTTTCATAAGAGAGATCTCTTAAAAGGAGTTCGAAGTTGCAAGCTAGACTTGTATAAGTACTGTGTGTTTGGGAAACACTTTAAAGTGCGGTTTAAAGCTGCGAAATATACCACCAAGGGGATTCTAGACTACGTGCATATTGATGTGTGTAGTCCTATTAGAGATCCGTCCTTGGGTGATTCCCATTATTTTGTGACTTTTATTGATGATTTTTCTCGCAAGGTTTGGGTGTACTTCATGAAACAAAAATCTGAAGTTTTTGAGAAGTTCAAGCTATGGAAAGCTGAGGTGGAGAACCAAATAGGCAGAAAAATTAGGTACTTGAGATCTGATAATGGTACGGAGTACACAGACTTATGATTTCAGAAATTTTGTGAGGAACATGGCATTCAAAGACACTTCTTAGTGCGAAAAACTCCACAACAAAATGACGTTGCAGAGAGGATGAATAGGTCTCTTACTGAAAGGGCCCAATGTTTGAGGTTAAATGCTCGTCTCTCTAAAGGTTTTTGGGTAGAAGCGATGAATATGGTGTGCTATTTGCTCAACCGATCACCACGAGCTTCATTAAATGGGAAGGTTGCTGAGGAAGTGTGGATAGGTAACCCAATTGATTTTAATAATTTGAGAATATATGGGTGTCCTTCTTTTGTGCATATATCTAATGATGAAAGATCTAAACTTGATCCAAAGTTGAAAAGGTGTGTTTTCGTAGGTTACTCCAAAGGCGTGAAGGGGTATAAGTTTTGGGATCCAATTTCCAAGAAGATGGTGATTAGCAGGGATGCAGTATTTGATGAGTAATTCATGATGCCACATATAGTTGAGACATATGTGCCAATGTCTGATGGAGCTTCCCTTAGCTCCGTAGAGGTTTAGGTGGACCATGAGCAACTGTTAGTGGTTCCTGAGCGAGAAATATCATGCAATCCAAGACTTGAAGCCACACCTCCACCTGAACCTAGACCAATGAGTATAGGTGGACCGTAGGATTACACTCTTGTCAGAGATAGAGAGCCTCGCTTTGTTAAATCTGTTGTCCGATATAGGTTTGAAGAGAGTTGGCTGCCTTTACACTTCTTACTAGTTTTAGAGATCCTTCTACCTTTCAAGAGGTTATGAACACCTAAGAATAAGATAGATGGATGGGTACTATGATGGAAGAGATGGAGTCTTTGCATAAGAATCAGACATGTGCGTTTTAAATCCAATCTTTATAATCTTATTTTGAAAATATCTTGTTATATTAAAAATATAAAAATGATTTACTATCAAGCAATGGCCTTTGAATTAAATCTTAAATGTATTTTTCTTGTTATATACTATGGCATTATAAATATCCTAAATTATAAATGGTAGTACTATATATCTATTAGCATGGGAATAAGTAGTCAAAACATGTGTATTTTATATTCTTAATAAGCAACTATCTCTAGTAATATTTTTCAGAAAACTTAGAACAAACATAAAAATGTTACATATTTTTAAGTTTACATTCACAAAAATCTTATTGATAACTTGAAATAAACGTCTCTTAACAGCTCTTTGATTAATATGAAACAACTTAATGCGACGCAATTTAATGTTATGCTTAGTGCATGTTTGAGGTATCATTTAGATCTCTCTCAAAAGCATCTTTAAGGTTAAGGGCAAAAGATACACTAAAGTTCATTCTCCAAAAATATGTTTGATACCCTCTAACAATTTTCCACGATAATTCAAACATAGCTTTAATATAATTCTTCACACACAAAAAAAAAAAACCTTTAATCTAATTGTGGTCGTTACTCGTTAGGTACGAGATGATCATGAGTGTCTAAAAGATGGGTGGTGTAACTTTTTTGGTAGGAACTCACGTCACATGCATATATTCAACTATGGATGCAATAATATTGAGTTAGGAAAATAAAATTATTTAATATTTGTATAAAATAACTAATTAAAAAACATAATTGTGAAATAAAACAAATCTTTAATCAAATGAGTCCTGAATTTCCATTTAAACGTACAGCTAGTTATTTAATTAAATAGAAAAGAAAACAAATCATTAATACTTCTCAATAAAATGTTTTAAAATAGTATTATCATTTAACACACATTGTCATGTATATATGATATAACTAATTTTTTTATTTTTAAAATAATTACTTTACAAATCATATTGATAATGTTTTATTATAAATTGATAATGTAAAACATTTTACATTAACCATAAATATAAATTAAAGTTTCCTTTTCTTTTTTTTTCTTTTTCTTGGAGGAATGGCTATTTACAAAACATATCTAAGAGACTGAGACATGATGTGTGGGGTGGGGAACTCGGAGTTGATAAAGCGTATAATGTAGACAAAAAAGAATTATTTTCTTCCAAGAGACCTCGAAACAGTACTCTGGGCATGTTCAGTTTAATTCATTTAAGGAAATATGTGTATTCTTTTTTCAATTTTTATTTAGAAAGCTAGCAACTATTAAAATAAGATAATTAAATGAAATACGTACGTATTTTGAGTCAACACTAATAGAATTCCTAAAATTGTTTTATTTACTACACATTTTTTAGCTAGCTGTTTGGCCAGGTTGGAGAAGTTGTTTAGTTAATCACCATATATAAAAGAAATGAAGCCGACGACGAATCACTACAGCCAGCAGAAGACAGAGAATTGAATTTGTTTGATTGCTTTATAAGCAAATAAGCCCTAGTATATATGTACTGCTGAAAACACGGGGAAAGTTTATTAATTGCAGCAAAAGCATCTATGATAATTAAAGAAGGACATGAATCAAAGTATTCAAATTCATTAAACCTAAAAAAATCACATCTAATGAAAGGTCCTTGATTAGAGAAAAAGAAGGTTTGACAAATGAAACATTAGTGAAGAGTCTCCATCGTTAAAAAAGGAAAAATCCACCACATGTCCACACTACTACACACTCATTATTCCACCACACAGAACAAAAGCAGACAAAAAGAAATCAAATTAGAAATAAAAAAGGCATTTGTAGACAATTAAAATTAAAATATAGGCTAAAACATCCATCATTAATTAAAAGGAAATGCAAGTATAGTCAAAACTGACACACATTTCTTCTCAAACTTTATTTTTTCTTTGCATCATTCATAAAGTAATAATAAGCCAGCAGATAAAGCCATTCCACAAACGAACTAAAACATTCTTTCTTGCACTAAAGAGCAGCTGCAGACATACAAGGTGAATTCTCTCTCTCTCTCTCTCTCTCTCTGTTGCTTTTGTCTGTCTTTTCTAGCTTCTCTGAAATATTCATGGCTACCGCTCACTGGGCAAACATGGTGTTCGATTTTTTCTCTTGTCTTTTCTTTGATGCACAAATTCCGAGCTGTATTATTCTGAGATTTTGTTTGTTTAAAATTAAGCAGACACAAACATGAAGTTCCGATCCACTAGATTTAATATTTGTTTGTATCTTTGTTTTAATTTTCTAGCTATATATATCAAGGAGATGATATATATTCATGGCTTATATAGTTGCAAAGTCGACAAACGTATATATATATATATATATTGGTCTCATACATATCTCTTCTCCTTTTCTACCAAAAACTTTATGATCAGAAATATTAATTAAACACAAAAAGCACTGCCACAGCTTTAACCTTTAATTTGCTCTTTACCTTCTTGCTCGTGTGATAATTATTGTGAAATATATAGCAAGAAAAGAAAAGGATTATTAATTTGTTATTATTGATTCTTTTAGTTCACTCATTCATCTTGTTTTGACTGCATGTCTTGTAAATGACGTCCTTAATCTGTTCGCGTAATGAAATTAATCTTGAAATATTTTGTCTGTGTGAATTGATCTTATCACATGTGAACATTACGTGTTTTGGGGTTGGAGTAGTGAGAGAGATCCATGGAAGATATAGGTCCGAATTCATGCACAGGGACAGGGGGGCCAGTGGTAGCTGAGAAGAAAGCAAGGCCACAAGAGCAAGTGAATTGTCCAAGGTGCAGTTCAACCAACACAAAGTTCTGTTATTACAACAACTACAGCCTCACACAGCCCAGATACTTCTGCAAGACATGTAGAAGGTATTGGACTGAAGGTGGCTCTCTCAGAAACGTTCCCGTTGGAGGTGGCTCTAGGAAGAACAAGAGGGTGCTCTCTACCTCATCATCAAAGGTTCCTGACTTGAACCCACCACCACCAAACCCTAAAGTGCAGCAAGGACTCCATGATCTTAATCTTGCTTTTCCTGCAGCTATGGACCACAAGTATCATCATGGAATTGCCATGTCATCTCCATATGTTGAAATTGGTGCTCATGATCACAGTACTAGTCATAGTCCAACAGCAGTTGAGCTACTACGGTCTGGCATGGCTTCTAGGGGTTTCAATATTCCTTATGCTTCTAACTCCCTTTACACACCAGCTGGCTATCCCATGCAGCAGGAAATTAAACCAAACCTTAGCTTTTCAGTTGATGGGTTTGGAAATAGATCATATGGGGTTCAAGAAAATGGTGGTGGGAGGCTTTTGTTCCCCTTTGGTGAAATCAAGCACCTTTCTGCTGGTGTTGAAGTGGAACACAATAAAGAGCAAGCAAATAATCCAACTGGGTATTGGACTGGTATCATTGGCGAAGGCTCTTCATGGTAACTTGGTAAGGAAATAAATATTTTGGGATCGAGGACATCAACCTGCAGCATTGCTTTCTTTATCTCTCACTATTTCTATCTATCCTTTCTCACATGCATGGATCATTATGATCTATCTGCTTCAAGTTGTTCAGATCGATCACTAACAATAGGGTTTCTCTGTTTTGTATACATTATTATTATTAGTACTACATTTCTATTCGAGCAATGTGAGGGTTTTACAGCTCATCTTGGTTGTTTTTTTTATGTTTAGAGAGAGAGAGATAGAAGAAGAGGTGAATATAGGGTCTGCTTTTGTCCAAGTCATGCAATGACCTGTATTCATGAATTCTTCTGTCAGGATCGAGTAGATATATAATATTGATGTATGCATGCTTTCAAAGATTTGGTCCAAAATGACTTTTTATGATTAAGGAAAGAGTGATCAGATATTCATGTTTGTAACCATAATTATACATATGTATTGGATTAGTTGTGAGTGCTTTGTGTGCTCTTTCCTATATATATATTACTATTACTATTTCAATCTATATATTATGTCGTCGTCTCTGCAAAAAAATAGTGGGTTTGTCAGCTTTGATATCTATATGATCACATCCGAGATTCTCCCAACTATGAATGCACTTGGTGGCATTATTCGGAGGAATAATATTAAAACAAATTACTGAAAAGGAGTATTTCAGCTGATCTGGACGTCGTCACATACACACACTTGTAATGCAAGCTTCAATTGTGATGAATTTTATTTGTTGTTAATTAACGCATGCATTTGAACAGCTAGCAAGGGACAATATATATTCAACAAACTAATCTTGAAAACTTGATTACCATTTACCTGCCCCAACCAAACCACTAATTAACTAATTACCTAATACAATGGACAACCAGGAGTCATGAAATAAGATTCACAGAATAAGATATAGAGTAATAGCTTTTTTACATTCTATATTAATAAATATCTATTATACATTATTTTTCTCTCTTTTCTTATCAAATTATATAATCTATTATATATATACTTTTATCTCTTTTTTTTTTCTCTCTCAAAATATATATTAGCACATGAATATTTAAATATCTTTATTCTATAATATATATTCTTCAATATTCCATTGATCGGTGATATTTAGACATATTCTTATCTCAATTACTTATTATTTTTGTTTATATATATATATATATATATATTTTTTTTTTTATTAAATTACATTATCTATCTTACCAGTCTTACATGTATTTCTGGCTCTTTTTTTTTATTCAGATGCATAACTATATTTATAGTATTCAATTGCATGAGACCATGCATGACCTATGTTGTCCAGTGTCATCCATTACCTGAATTTAATTAGAAAAATTCGGAAGGGCCCACCTTCTTTTGGTATTTCGTAGCTGGGACCCTCAAACATTCCCTTGGGTCAAGTGGAAATGATTTCATTCACATAGGTCAATGCCTTCACATGTCGACGATTAGTTAACTATTATTTGTTTCGCCATCATCAGTTATGAATCATGATTTTCACTTCCAGAAGTAAGTTCTATTGGCAGACAAAGCAACTTTTGTAAACGTGTATGTCTCTCTTCTTGTGCCATAGTCTCCTACCGATTTCTCCTTTTGGATCTACGAATATCTTTGAAAATCAAAATGTTCTTTCCAAATTGTTAACAGATTCTTTTTCCCCTACACAGAAGTTATAATAGACCTTATAAGAGAAGGAAAAAAATGAAAATGAATTGTGGAGATCAAATCCTCACCCTAATTGATGTTTCACAATTTAAAAAATTAAACTAACTCAAAAAGGAAATATTAACGTATTTTTGAAACTCATGATTTGTTACTAGAAAAGTAGAAGAAAGCAAGGAGGGAAAACCCAAGCCAACTGTCAAGGAGGGAAAATCCTCTCTTGGGGCTATAAATTGGACCTAATATAAAGAAAACTAAAAGGCTCCTTTTCTGAAGCCCAAAATACAAATATAATTTAAATGGTCCTAATTAAACTCTTTTATAATTGATTTACGGCATGAAAATTTTCAGTGTATAGCAATTAAATTCTAAAATCAAATAAAATATGCTGTCAAAAAATTAAAATAAAAGATAGAAGTCTATTAAAAATATCCTAATTAATCTCCTGATGCTCCATTAATTATTCGACAATTTATTTTTGTATTTTTAGATTGCACTGCGGATCCGGAATGCATGTCTAGGCTCGGCCCAAATGTGGATGTTAGCCTTGGTCTCAAAGGAATACATCCCATTAAGTAATACTCCATATTATTGCTATTTCATCCCATACACAACTTGAATAACTAGACACCAATTGAGTCTTGCAGAAGATATAACATGAATGAAGACACATTTGCTATGAACTAGTGTATAACTAACACTGACACAAGCAGCAGTTTCATGTGGTTGTAATCTGTCTGTCTGAAGTTTCATGTTCAGCTGCCTCCTCCTCTTCACAAGTCCATCCAAGGTTAACAGCCAAGTCTTCCACTGGCACCTTGATCACATCACTTCTGACACCTATGTCAGTTGCATATCTGCTCATGCAATACATTCCAGCTGTTACAGTAGCAACACCAACAGGACTTGGCATTAACAACTTGAGAGGAGAAGTAAGCATTGCAGCCAATGGGGCATTAATAACAGAAGAAGCTTGGCCACTTCTTCCAACCCCTTGCTTGTCTTGTATCAAAAGACCAGTTTTGCAGTACATGGCAAAATCCTCACAATTGTTCTGAAAAATATCATAATTACCAAATCCGTTTTGAAGAAGATACATTGCTCGATGAATAACAGTCTCTGGTGGGTCAGCTGATGCAGTAGTGCATGTGCCACCCCTTATTCTGCTGAGGAAAACAGATGGTGAAACCTCATACTCAAAACAGTAAACAGACCCATTTCGAAGGAAGCAGTCTAAGCAGGAAAGGACTACACCATTGTTTGGCTGTCTGAATCCACAATCAGGAAAGGTTGGACATGGGTTTGAAGTTGGATCATCCCAGTTTGATGATGTCTCAGTCATTGACTTTAAGTTCCTTTCAGGTCTGAAATGTACAACCTTGCTTCCCCCAACAAAAATGCCTGCATGGTATTTTAGAATCAATCTAGCTTATAATTAAGCTTGGTTCACTATACAAGATTTTATAAAGCTATTCAGGATTTAGTTATTAGATGTCTTGGAACTTGGCCAAATCAACTTGAATAAGTGAATAACTGCAGAAAAGATTGATGATATAAAGCAATGTTATCTAACATCAAGTTCTGACAAACTGGAGAGCCAACAGAAGAAATTTGTCTTCAAACTAATAAAATCAAACAATGACAGTGATGTTCTTCATCATGGATGTTGTAAGGACTATAAAGCAGCAGGGAGGTCTTAGGAACTAAAGCTATGGAAACTTAAAGTATAATAGACACGCAGCATAAACTGAGACTGAAAAAGAAATGTTATAAATGCTAAAAACAGAACGATGAATTATCCACAAGGAGACTATTGCCATTCTTTCATTGTGTAGTAACAATAATTAGTCTTTAAGTAGTAAAAAACAATGATGATTGTGTTCATTTTCATTGGACAAAAAAAATCCCTAGATTTGGCTGCATCATCTAGCTTGAAAACTTAAAATGGGCGGTATAAATCTAAAAAGAGTACTTAAGGCATCGATAGAAGCATTTAATCAGACAAATACTTAGAATTTCACAAAATAATACAAGCATCCGACAGAGAATGAATATTTTCCTCTATACCCTACTAACACAATGATACCATAACATCCATATAATAAATACAGCTACTGACATTAAAAGGAAAAGAAAAGAAAAAGACCATAATGATGGGCAGGGCTAACCCCACCAACAAAGTTAAGAAACTGCAGATAAAAAGAAAGTAATGGCATGTACTTCTAATGCTGTCATGCCACAATCAACACATCTCCAGGTGCAGAGTCATGGCCCATGAAACAGAACATTCATTTGTATATTAGCATTGTTACTTCCATGACAGAGGCACGGCATTTGTCCCATGACAAAAGTTTTCTCCCAAAGAAACTAAATTAGAATAATTAAAGAGGAATCTGAATGATACTTGCTTCAGACTCATCAATCAGTCCACATGGTCAATTTATGTTGACTTTCAAACAAACAATCCTGATTCAAATCGAGTGGCATGAAAGCTTAGTTTACTGGAGAGCTTTGCTTCCTCACTTTGAGAAAGAAAAAGAGAACAAATTTTTTTCATTACCCTACATTATGTACAGAGAATTCTTAAGTTTTAATCAATTGAATCGTAGATAACTCCTAGTTCAACAAAGATAAATTCATATAATAAAATTGCAAACATTATATATGCCCAATCCCATTCATATTCTGCTGTAAAATCCCAATTTGACACCATGTTGAAAATTACAAAATTACTGCAATGCCTCCTCAATTTCTTAATTGTGCGAACGAAAACATAAGTATAAATAAATAGAGTCCGAATCCACACACCAAAATCAAACAACAGAGACAACCAGAAGCGTAGGAGAAACAAAAGCTTTACGGGACCCAGCAAACGTCATATGAAAACACATACGTTGAGAGAAGAGAAAAAAAAAATCCTCTCCAACACCCATCAATCGAAAGTAAAAAGAAGAACATGTTTTTCTTACAAATGACGAAACCCAAATTGAATTGACAAAGCAAACAAATGATTTCCCCGTAAAACAACATCACGAAGCAGAAAACCCAATTGCTGAATGCTAGATCAGAGAAGCCACATTGCAAAAAAAATTAAAAAGATAAATAATTTTGGTTGAGAAAGAGAGAGAGACCATGATGAGAATAGGTGAAAACAGCTCTGTATGTGTAGATGTGATCGCCAGGCTTGATCTCATGTCTCTCCACTCTGTTAGAAAGAAGACCCATTTCTCACTCTCACTCTCTGCACCGTAACACCGCTCCAAGCTGCATAGCAGAGCGGAAACAAAGAAAGAGTGCCACTTTTCTTATTGCACTGGACTTGGCCCCACACTCATCCTAATAATTATTCAACTGCAAGAATATTATTTTATTATTGTACTCCAAATAAACTGAAAACCAAATGTAATAGCGTGTGGAGTTGGAATGTGTGCTAATCTCGCCAACTACTTTGTTAAAAGGTTTGTTTTTTTATCATCATCATGGATGGATGGTGATTACCAATGATGACCATTTTTTGTTTTTTTACTCTTCTCCTAACAGTTGTTGACCCGGGATAGATAATGATGTCTTGGTCTTCGTATTAAACTATCACGCACTTGATTACATTAGGTGGAAAAGTTTTATCCACCATAATAATTTTATTAGATTCAACTATTTTGATGTATCTTATTAAAAAAATAGATTAAATTATATCATGTAACTTTATTTATTTATTTTCTTACAAAAAAAAATACACAATGTAATGTGTTTCTTGACTTACAAGGAGTATAACTGATGTATTTCAAATAATTAAAAACAAAGGTAGGAATATTATGTGTATGTATGTGTTGGAGAGGAAAAACCGAAGAAGTTTCTGCCGCAAAGCATCCCATGGGACTTTGGATTCTTTGCCACGTGAACAAGTGATACCCCTCCTCTCTTTTCATCCCTTTTCCCACCCTTCTATTTCACGTTATCGCTTTTGTAAAGAAATAACGAATTAAAAGATTAATAAATGGCAAAGATAGAAAATGATTATCACAAATCACGTTCTCTCTAATGTCAAGTGTGATTTTCCATGGATTTTCAAACTGTAATCATAACTCTTACTTTTACGATTCCATAATAATTAAAGATACGGTTGCAGAGTGACCAGAGGCACCTCACCTTTCATCAAGATCAGACGGTCATTGATGATAAACAGCTCTATCAATATTCTTGTTGATAAACAGATCTTATTCAGTAAAAAATACATTTAAGAGGTATAATCTGTCTTGAGAGAATGGACCCCAATTCAATATATGGGGTAGAATATACAAAGAATGGTAAAAATAAATTGGATCAACAACAACACAACTCAGTCTAAGTTCTAACACTATAGGAATATCTGCCAATCATATACTTTCACTTCAAAATGTTTCTCATGTTCTAGTCTCTGTCTCAGTTCCTTGGCAAGCTGTGCATCTTTAGCAAGTAACAGAGCAAAGCCCCCCCCACCAGCTCCAACCAGCTTGTAGCCACAGCAGTAAGGAGTGGCAAAAGAAAATAGTCTGTCAACAAAGTCGTTGCTGCAGTAAGGGTCAAGTTCCTGATGCAATCTCCAAGCTTCTAGCATGATCGCACCAAGTTCATCTACGTCACAGTTCATCAATGCTTCTCTCCCAATCTTTGCCAGTTCAACAAGGCGCTTGATACTTGATACAAGAAGGTTATCCCGGCGAAGATATCTAATAACCACCTTCTGCAGTACCTTATGTGCAAGGCGAACCTACAACACAGTTCAATGTACAATCCAAATCATAGTTAATTTATATTTATGAAAGTGGTTGAATTAAATGAAGTGCAGCACTAGCTAACAAATTACAAAACCAAATCAAATTTGTACATTGTATAAAATAAGAAACAAAAAAAAAAGAAGCATATCCTGTCCTGAATTTTAGTTGGGAAAACTAGTGTTACCTATTCCTCCAATAGGATATAATGTACACCAAAGGGTTAAAAAAAATCTCGGGGGGCTAATACACAATAGTGACAACACAGATATAACAACCTTACCACTCTAATCTATGAAGTAAATTTGATAAAACCCACATACAAATAATTTTATTGTATACTATCAACAGTAACTTTCTAACAGAAACCACTATTTGCCAGATCAACAGACTACATGGTTTTAGTTAATTTTGAGAAGACAGTTAACGCTAAAAAGGGTCTCTTTAATGCAGAGTTCTCAGTGTAACAATACAAAATGCATATTTGTACATAAAACTGGTACTTACTTGACCAGTAAATACCACAAGAAGTCGTTGCTGCAACTTGGAAATCAACTGAGGTGAAGCCAACAGAGGAACAACTTGAAGCCGCAATGGAATTCCAGGAAAGCTTGAAGTACATTTAATCCCTGGGTACAACCCCCCTATTTGGTCCTGCCAGCCACCTCCTGTACCCATAAGTTGTTCTAACACTAAAACAAGTCTAGCAACGATCTCAGTGCTGTCATCCCTGTCAATTATTTGGAGAAGCCCTTTCACCACTGCAGCAGCTAAGATACTAGAAGTACCCAATCCACTGCCCCGGGGGACATTGGCCCATGTTTTGATGTGCATGCCCATATCTACAAGAATGTTATCATGAAGAATTCCAGTCACGAGTAATGCAGATTTGACCAGTCGAAATGGATCATCTCCATCAAATGGTGCACAAATAGATGTATAATCTTCAACAAATAATTGGTTCTCTGCATCATCAGTAAATAATATTCCATCAGTTTTAGTTGTCTCTATGATGGTGCCAATTGGAGAAGAACCTTCCAAGCTTATTGCCATATTCAAAACACATCCAGCACGTTCAATGCTCCATGGAGGGGTGTCACTCCAACCCCCAACAAAATCTACACGAACTGGTAATTCTACTTTTACCCTTCTAGGATGGGAAGGCAGATGAGTGCAGTTATCATGATGGTTATTCTGGAACTCCTGACAGGAAAGGCTACCAGGAGACTCTGATAAATGTTCTACATAAAAAATGAAAAAAAAAAAAACACAGGTATCAGCCTCAGAAAATTTATTTTCTATTTTATTTCATGAATTAAGAAGTAATTGTCTCGTTATTCATAATTTCATATACAAGGATGGAGAATATGGTATTACAATTAATGAAAAAACTCACTTAAGAAGTTGTTACCACTCTTTTGGAGTCAAATGGTCCTGAATTGTATCATCAATCTTATATATATTATTCTCTAGTCCTGAATTTTGAAAGGTAATAAACAGAGGGAATACTCTGAGAAATTAACATTACCCACCATGAATTGCACATAGATGTTATTCCTATCATTTCACTAATTTATCTTCCATAGAAAAATTGTGTATTCAATATCAATTTCTTTAAAATAGTCACCACACTTAGATTTTCATTCATTATTTTGATACTAACAGGTAGCTTATAGTTTCATACTAATTATCCTAATAAGCACAATTTCATGGAAGAGAAAATGTGCAATTCATTATGCCTTAAAGTTAAAAGTTAAACCTAACCAGTAGAAGGCAAATGATCCTTACTCTGAATATAATTTAATATTGCAATCTCATATATTTATCTGGGCACCTTATCCTAAGTTGAGGCAAAAATCATTAAATGAATCATATTTATTTTCTCGAATAGCTTGAGCAAAAGTCAAGTCATCAAGTTGTTCAAAGATTCCTCTCTATTCTCCCGCCAAAAATTTGAATGCAAGATGCACTAAATTGTTGCAAATTTGTTGTATGAGTATGGCATCTTGGGGAATGATTAAAGCCTGTACCTTTGAATCCATATCTTACTGCTGACGCAGTTTCATCAGCCACAGCAGCCCAAACTTTGTGTTCCAACTCGCATGCTGTCCCTTCCTCATTGCAAGCACGAAGAAGATCAACTTGTACCTGGTATGCCCGGCTTTGGGGAAGTACATTAGAGTTTTGCTCCTGAACTATTGGACACATAGCTAGAAATTCCTTACATATTTCAACTCCAGAACCCTCCTTTTGAAGAATTTCTTTGCATAATTGTGACAAATTGCGCCCCAGCATTCCATAGCTGATGCAAGCTTTTGCAATTCCTGCCGCAAGATCAGCTTGATGATTACTAGAATCTATGCATATTTTTGAAAAATCAATTGATCTATGCAATTCCTCCAAACTGATGCGCCGGGAATATTTCCACAAAGGAAGCATGGATTCACTCTTTTCATTGGCTAAGCCCATCAACCACATTGCTACCTTGATCATTTGGGCATAAGGAAGTATGGGGAATATTTTTGAGTTCCATAAATACTTTTCATCAGGGCCCGAGGAGCCCCATAAGTCACTTTCTTGAATACCTAAATCATGTAAAAGTTTCTTCCAAGGTTTCCCACAAAATGTACCGTCTTTAGAAAGTGAACTTTTGGGGTTATCATGAAGGCCACAATATACTAGGACTCGATCCCTATTTCCAATCAAGGGAACCTCCCAAAGACAATGGCGATCTGGAAGCATGAACTTGATTGAATTATCAACACTTAAAAGGTTGTCAAGAGAGATATTGACACCAACAACTATACATAAAGAGCCAATATGTATTCCACCAGAAATGGATGAATCATAAATGAGAGAATCTTCTCCAATTGAGATGCCAGGTGCAATTTTACTAGAAAGAATAATAGCAGATGCTGTAATGTCAGATGCAGTGGTTGCTGGAATAGAACACAGATGTCTTCTACCAACTAGTTCTGAACCAACACCACTGAGGTGATCCAAAACTTCACTTGAGGTGCCAAAATGCAAGAACAATAAATCATCTGTAATGGAAAAATATGTGGAAGAAAGTTTTAGTGCAGAGAAATATGAGCAGAAATGCAGATAAGGATAACATTACAATTAGGCTTGACATACAGGCACAGTAGCTGAACATCTTCCTCTTTCCCAATTTATTGACTAGTTCTTCACCCATAGGACGCTTTCTTAGCCAGTCATGTTTTGCAGGTACCCAGGCAGCAGCCAGATCTTCATATAAACTCATCTACAAAACAAATAATTTGTTCTTAAGATAAAATACTTCCATTGTTCTGCAAATGAATAAGAGCACAAAGTGCTTCAGTAGGAACAAAAATGTGCAGATTTGATAACTATTTAAATAACACTAAACTAGTTCTGTCAATTGTAATGTACTGCTCCTTTGAAGAAATATTAACAAAAAACTAGTGGGTCGTTCCCGGTGCAATACTTCATAACTATGCAGTATGTAGTATACCTCTTTTTTGCTCTCCAGGAGCTCTGAAATCATTTGCTGGGAGGAACATGCAAGTGTAACAAGCTCCAACCACGCCTTACCTCTAACTGCTATGATTCCAGTGTCAAGAAGAGTTCTACCATCAGCTAAAACTGCCTTACTTTTAACAAGCTCATCTACAGAAGGTTTCTGCAGGAGATTATCTACTAAACTGACAGCATAACTTTGAGTTGAATCCTCAGTTTCAGCTGCAACAATGACTCCATGGTTTGCAGCAATATCAAGGGTGATTGGAACAGTGATAATGCAAGAAGTGTCCAAAGGAAGAGTGATGAGGGATGCATCAAAACATGGGAGCACATCCCCAGTCATGGTTAGCATTCCACCTGTGAACAATGAAAGAATTCTTCCATAAGAAATTATTGAATTAATAGTTAAATAAGTTTTGTGAGCAATTTGACATTGCAAAATAGAACCTTGATTTTGAAAAGCTAGTCGTAGAGAAGAAGCAATAGCGAGAATATGGTCGAAGAGGAGGGGAGCGGGGGAATCAGGGTCATCGGCAGCCAAAAAAGGAAGAGGCATGAACACTTTCCCCATTGGATTTGCCCATGGCACCCGTTTCGAATCGCCTCCGGCATGGAGCAACAGTATATGCTTCTTCGCCATCAACTCAACAGCATGTGGCAACGGCAACTGATAATGGAGAGCGAGAGAGTGGATGGCGTTGAGAGTGGCGGCGCCGGATCCTATCCTTTGGCCGAGAGGGTCGGGGACGGCGAGGGTGACGGTGGAGGGAGAGATTCGACCCATTCGCTTGGCCCGATCCAGTTGCCAGTTGTACAATTGAGCTTGCTCGGGGCTAGCGGCGGTGAGCACAATGGCATCCCACGTTGGAACCCGAGACGGGTCTCGCACCGACAATCTCAGATGATACCATGATTTCCGCAGAAGGGATGCCAACTCCTCTTTCTGTTTCACCCTCCTCTCCCTCTCCATCTATCAGAATGAGAAGACAAGACCAAGACGTTCTAATTATTGAAGAAAAAATAAACTGAAACTCAACAAGGCAAGACCAGAATTACTCAAGCAAATTAAAAAATGGCGTCGCCCGGACTCGAACCGGAGACCTTCAGTGTGTTAGACTGACGTGATAACCAACTACACCACGACACCCCTTTTAATCACATGTTTCATTACTTAGCAATACTACTATAACTAGATTATATTTCAATGATTAAGATTAAAGGAAAAATGCACATGACTTTCATGTGACTATCAACTAACAAATCTTTTTTAATAAATACTTTGTTGGAGCACATTCATGACTAATACACATTATAAACAATGAATCATCAATAGTATAATATTGTGTGAATGATAGACTTAATTTATTTATTTTTGACAGAGATATTATTCACAAGAAAATTGACTTTAATGATTGGGATAATATTAGTCATATAAGATTTATGAACTAATTAATTAATTAATGTCGAGGCAATGAGGCATTGTTTTGCTAGTTCAATTTCTTTGCTCCATTTCAATTTTCTTTTCTTTTTTTTTCCTTGCCTTAATTTAGTACCTAACCAAAAACCAATTGAAATAACAACCAATCCTTTGCTCTATTTTTTTCAATCGTTGAGTTATCTATGAAGAGAATGTTCTAGTTATCACACAAGTGTTTGTTGTTACCTTTTCTTTCGCACCTAAAACCACGCATTCTATCTCTTTTCCTTCACAACCAACATCTCCAACCACGCAGAACCTTTGTTTAGTTTCTTTCCTTTTATTTTTAGATTTTTTTCAAAGAATTTTTTTCTTAGCAGATGGTCTAACACAACACCTTTCTGTTCAATTTTGTTTCTTTTTCAGGTTTTGGTACGTAGGTTGGTGAAAAAATTGATTTTGAGAGGAAGGTTGTTTTGGGTTTTGTTTGAAGATGAATTCTTGCTAGATATGAAAGGTGGGGTTTTGGATTTAGGTTCATTGCCTCCAACCATTGTCATGGAGTGTCGATGCATGTTGCGATCGACATTTGAGTTATGCAACATTAATTCCAAAGCTTTCTTTGAAAGTGGTTGTTCATTCACCTCAATTGGACTATACCAACAATATCTTTGACCCCCACACTATTTTGAATAACAACGAAAAGTCAAAGCCTAAAAAGAAAAGAACAACAATTACAAGGTTAATTCCTCAGCCATATAATGGACCTTGGTAGTGTATTGCCATTGCCCATGAAAAATGGATTCAAAACAGGGGAATCTCTTGATTTTGAGGAAGTTGTAGAGAAAGATCCAACTGGTCGGTATATTCGGGTATGATTGTTTTGTTTATTTCTCATTACCTATTTTTTATTTGATTTTAAGAGTTGTGCCATGTTTTGTTTGTGATCTTAAGTATTGCATCAGATTTATTAATGACTATACAAAATGTATATAAATATACCTAAATGTTCCACTTTTTCATTTTTTTCAAATAGAACATTGTCTACTTCCTTTAAGAGTTTAGTTAATAACATACTTTTTTGACATCTTTGTTGTTCTACCTTTATGCATTATCTCGACTCAACTTTAAAAAGTAGATTTATCGATCGTGTTCAACTCTTACTTTATAAACTAGATGCATTATTATCATAATTCTTAATAAACAATAATAGGGTTTCTACACCATGTATAATATAAATAATCATTGATATAGAGAATTCTTTCTGGCAAAACATAATTGTAAATAGTTATATTATGCTCATTAATTCTGGAGAAAATTTTAGTTCTATTCTATGTTTCACTTATTTATTTTTGTTTTAACCTTTTCCTTTTTTCACAGTACAATGAAATATTGGGCAAGGGTGCTTTCAAGACTGTGTATGGTTCTAATACTTAATCTTTTCTTTTCTCTTAAATTTTTTTTTTCTCTTGATCTCTATTTCATTATGTCTTGTTTATATTTATATATTTTTATTTAGAATGTTACTTCTTCTTTTTTTTTGATAAATGTTAGTTTTTCATTAATGGAGGGATTCAAACCTACTGCATTTCATTCCCTTCTTTCTCCCTTGGCCACCAAATCAACCATATAACTCATTTTTTCTTTATTTATTCTAGTAAATATTTATTTTAAGAAAAAAAATTGTATGCAATAATATTATAATATTCTTACAATTATAAAAGTGTGTTGTTTAATCCATTTCTTTTTCTCAATATTTGGCAGTTATAAGGGTTTTGATGAAGTTGATGGAATAGAAGTTGCTTGGAACCAAGTCCGGATTGATGAACTCCTAAAATCAGTAAATGATCTTGAGAAGTTATATTCTGAAGTTAATCTATTGAAGTCTCTAAAACATGAGAATATCATAAAGTTCTTTGATTCCTGGATTGATGATAAGAAGAAAACCATCAACATTATTACTGAGCTATTTACATCTGGAAATCTAAGACAGTATGTTATTTTAAACCTATCATCCTCTTCCTTTATGTTTTTCAATGGTAATACATATGGAATTATTGTGTTTCTTTGGTTAACAGATATCGCAAGAGACATAAATATGTTGACATGAAAGCCATAAAAGGTTGGGCTAAACAGATACTTCAAGGCTTGATATACCTTCATAGTCACAATCCACCTATTATCCATAGAGATTTGAAATGTGACAACATCTTTGTGAATGGAAACCATGGAGAAGTTAAGATAGGAGACCTTGGTTTGGCAATTGTCATGCAACAACCAACTGCTCGAAGTGTTATTGGTAACATTATTTTCCTTCAACATTACGACGATTTCATCACACAATCTCTATGTGCAACGCTAAACTACTTTTTTTATTTTTTCTATTGTAATAGGGACTCCTGAATTTATGGCTCCAGAACTATATGAAGAGGAATACAACGAACTTGTTGATGTCTATTCTTTTGGGATGTGCATATTGGAGATGGTAACTTTTGAGTACCCATACAGTGAATGCAAGAATCCAGCCCAAATTTATAAGAAAGTAACCTCTGTAAGTATATAAATTATTGGCATATCCTTATTATTGCATACTTGTTATATAAACTATTGCTCTCATATTTATTTTATTGCAGGGCATTGAACCTGCTTCCCTTAAAAGGGTGAGTGATCCCCAAATTAAGAAGTTTATTAAGAAATGTCTGGTTCCAGCATCTGAAAGATTGTCAGCAAATGAGCTTCTAAAAGATTCATTTCTGCAAGTTGAGAGTCCAAAGCATTCATGCCTTGACCCTTTACAATTATCTGATAAATCTTTGAAAGCTATAGACATTTCCATCTCTCGTAAGCTTTCCATGGACCTGGATGTTGACTATCAAAACATATCTTTGAGTACATGTGTTGGTGAAAGCAGCCAGGAAAGTCCACATTGTCCAGTTCTTGAAGCTCAAAGGACATATAAGAATAATGAGTTTAGGTTGAAAGGGACCAAAAATGAAGATAACTCAGTATCATTGATCTTGCGTATTGCTGATTTATGTGGTGAGTATAGGGTTTTTTCTTCCACCTTCACATCTAAACAAAACTAGTTATATTATGTTTTCATGTAGCTCTTGTTCTTTTGTATGGCAATAACACATTTTTGTTACTTTATAGGTCGAGTCAGAAATATACATTTTCTCTTTTACCTTGAGACGGATACCGCAATCTCAGTTGCCTCAGAGATGGTTGAAAATTTGGAGTTGGAAAACAATGATGTAGCTTTCATAGCTGAGTTTATTGATTATTTGATAATGAAACTGATACCAGGGTGGAAACCTTCATTTGATTATTCCTCCTCGAGTGGAGGATTAAGTCAAAGTAGAGGTTCTCCAACACTTAGTGATAACCAAACCTTAATTTCATTCCCATGGGTTCCTGTCCTTGATAGTGTTCTATCTGAATTAGTTTCGGGTCAAGATAATTGCTTTGGGTTTAATACTAGTCAAAAACAAATTAGTTCACCAACAAGTCCAAAGAGCTACATGTTTAATGTTGTTGATAAGGATACTCTTGAGGGTAAGCATAATTCTTATTCTACTTTGTCTAGCCTGGAAGAACGATACTCAGAAGAATCTGCAGCTTCTAATATAGTCATTGAAGATACAATTGACGTTGCTGTGAGTTTTAAAGGATTAAGTTGTTCTACCTCTGAAATGGAGCTTGGAGATATGTATTTTGAAGGCTATAAATTGCATAGTTTAGATTGCAATACAAGAGAAAGCATTGAGATAAGTAAATTATCAAATAACACACACTACATGACTCCAACATTTTGTGAAACATCAGATCTGATGAGTTTGACAAGCAATTGTTCTTCCTTATCTTTAGCTGACAACGACTGCATTGACCCTGAACTAAAGTTTGACCTTGATGCAATTGAGTCACAGTATCAACATTGGTTTCAAGAACTTTTAAGACTCAAGTTAGAGGCACTGGAAGTCGCCAAAAAGAGATGGATAGCCAAGAAAAAAATTAATATTAATTGAATTTGACTTTGCCTGGTAACTTCACTTCTTTTGCTGTTGTCCAAGTTGTTTCACTGTTGTAAAGATTGTAATATTAATTTTGAGTTGTGTATTGGATATTAGCTCTTTTTAGTGGAAACTAGTATCTTTACTCTGAATCTTTTTTTAATGTTTTGTTTTGGAGGTATTATTATATTATATTAGAAAATGTATCTTCGTAAAGGCTTCACGGATGAGAGTTCCTATTCGCACCTGTTATTGTTTTACACAATATTCTACAAATACAATTTTTTCTAGGCTGAACAATCTTACACTAATGAATGATGAAAGTCTACAACAAACACAATGGATATTTTGAAACGACATCTATCCAGCCACCTAATTCTCATTAATTATGTAGAAATGTCACTTCCTACTTCCATTACACGTTCTACAATTAAGAGAAACAAAGAACCATTTTTGTTTCAAAAACAATGGAAAGCAAGCAATCAGCAAAAGAGATAACGGTGGAAGAAGCTGGATGTGGAGAGCTTTGTGTCTGAGTTGTGTGGGGGGTTTGAAGCTTGATGAGCAGAGAGCATGGTGATCTTGATGGTGATGGTCGGTCAGGCAAGAAGCTGAGGCTTGGCTTCACAAGCCACTTCAACAAGACCTCACCAAATCAATTGTAAGTTATGTGTCTTGCGTGTATCATGTCTTTTAGCCATTCCTGGCACGGCCAATTTCAATCATGGCACTTTGAATAATTAATTATAATAATGGTGTCCCTCCTATAACAGGTTTCAACAATTCTGTCCAGAAATGCATTATATAATATATGTGTACAGTGTACACCACAGAGTGGAGTGAGCAAAATAAGAAACAGAGATATCAATCAATATCTCATCACTGTGTACTCAAGAGCCTTGTTGTGTTAAAAAAGGAGATATAACGATCGAGCTCTGATTGACGGACGAGTATGAGTAATGAGTAATGGCTCCAGGAAAAAAAAAAAAAAAACATATATCACCCGTTGTTTAATGTAAACTTCACGTTGACACTATTATTTTAATTTTTAATATGTGAATTATATATTTATTTTTAAATAATTATAAAACATATGTAAAATTAACGAATTTTTATTTTTTAGAAAAAGGTTCAAATGTTTATTTTGATTTTTATGACGGCAGCAATAGTTAATTTCAGGGACAAAACAATTAATTTTACAAATTTGCGGGGAAAAAAAATCATGAAACAATATTTTAAGGGTCTATAAAGACCAGAATCAAATGTAATTCATTTTATAGAAACTAAAAATGTATTTAAGTTTAATTATAATTATAAATTAAAATAAATAAATATTTTTAAATACATAAACTATATTCTAAATTTAAAATAAATAACTTAAAGTGTGATATAAATAATTTTAAATTTAAATAGATAATCAATTAAGAAAACAAATATATAGATAAAGATAAAAAAAAAAAGTTGTGATAAATATTTTTTATTAATTGCAGAGGTAATATTAGAAACCTGCCTTTGAAATTATTGTTTTTAATATTTGTTAGTGGAAAAAAATGTTTGAATAATGACAATATTAACTTTTTATATTTAAAAACTTACGTAAATATTAATAATCCGTTGTAGTCTAGTTGGTCAGGATATTCGGCTCTCACCCGAAAGACCCGGGTTCAAGTCCCGGCAACGGAATCATGTTTTAGTCCTCATTTCATTGTTACTTATCCTAGTGATATTTTGAACAAAATAAAGACCCCAAATCCTCAATCGATTTAATCATACATGAATTCATATGCTATGATGAAAACCCACAAATGGGTAGTATCTTATTATTATTGTGTTGTGAGTTTGATTTCACATAGCAAAAGAGGGCACAGTCTCTTGAACCAAATTCCTTACCTTGACTCTAACAGCACCACTGAATTGATGCACACTCTTTGCAATCCCAAAGAGTTCATCTTTCCTCATCTTAGTCTTGGAGGAAACCAAGACCATTTGAGACCCGCAAAGCTCATCGTAAATCCTCTCGAACTCTTGCAGCACCTCCTTCACAATCCTAACCCTGTTCTTCTTCAGCAGCATCTTCAGCAACGCAACCACGTGCCTGTGAAAGTTTCCCTTCTCAACCACGGCCACGGGTGACGGAAGCAGTTTCAAGAGCCTCTGAACATCACCGTGAACAAAGTGAAGGGAATTAGTGCTGTGGGCCACGTCCACGAGCGCTGCCGCATACCCAGTTGCGGGATGTTGATGGATAATTGGAGAAGACGGTTTGGGTTTGAGAGGTGAGGTTGAGCGGGAGAATTGAAGAGAAGGGGGAGGTTTGTGAGAGAAAGTTTTGGTTTTTGCGGAAGTGGAGAAAGCATGATGGGGACGAGTGGGGGATGTTTTGAAGCGATAGAGAGAATGACAAGTTTTTAGGTTTTGTTGGAGTGGAGGAGGGACTTTCAGGCTTGAAACAGAGGCTGATAGAGTATCCATGGGATTGGGAAAGATAGAGAGAATGACAAGTTTTTAGGTTTTGTTGGATAAGAATGTACTAGAGGACACGTTTTGGCCACCTGGTTTCATAAATCATATTTATTGAATCAATGCAAGAGCTGTTGCACCACATTTCAAATGTCTTTTTGTTTTTTCCTTGCAGTAAATGAAATCAGTTGAGCTATAAACTTCACCTTTCACATATATAGAATCTAAATTAATTATATGTAATATTATATTATATGAATATTAATTATTTATCATATGAGTTCTGATTTTTTCATTTGTTAATATTTGATATTTATATACTTTTAATTATATTCTTTTTTTTAAATCATTATCTTATTATCTTGTAACCACTCATTAACACGTAGTAATAAAACAATTTGTGAGGAATGCAACAATCATTGTGAGTGCAGGTCGTTGCAGCAAAGGTATACTTCACTACTTTTACCGTTTACAAGCAAGAACTGATCATTCTGGAGTGTGTTAATCGTACTATATATACCAATTCAATTCTGTCGGTGCTCAATCTGAGTGTGTTACTGTACTGATTGCTGTGTGCCCTACCTATATGATTTTTTAGAATGTTTCTTTCATAAGCATATGGTCACTGTGATGGGCCTTTATGTGTCATGTGTGGCTGGAAGCCTGAAACGAATGCTAGGCCATGCTCATGCTCATGCTACATATAAATATTATGGTCCTTTCTTAATAAATAGTTACACTTTACAACAGAAGAACATCAACCAATTTTAGATTGCATATTTTCTAATATGAGAAAAATACATTTTAAATATACAAAGAAGCTAAGTTTGTAAGGAAAAAAGAAAAAGAAAAAAAGGCATGTGCATGATTGTATCAGAAATTAAGATTAACTAAATATGAACTTGACATTTCAACTACTCAATTAATCACATATGATTCTCAATCCCTTTCCCAAGAATCACAAACTTCTAGGAAATTTTGATTAATTGTCTGTATTCTTCTTTTCCTTTTATTTTTTTGTCAGGCAAATAAAGAATTGAATGTTACGTTGATGTATCTATACTCAGTTGCAGAAGGTAATAATTCCCCACAATATATACTGTCATATAAAAATTAGTATTATATTTGGTGCACAGTGCATTCAATTTGGTAAAGCATTAAAGGGAGACAAAGACCGGGCCATTACTTAGCCTATTGCGCCTTCTTTTGCTACCAGCTAGTGATCTTGTTCGTTTCATCTTCTTTTCTTTTTTTTTTCTTTTGCAACCTTTTTCATATTCCTTAACTTTTTTCCTGCTTACTACAATTCACGACCAATAGGGAAGATTGAACCAATGTTTTAGAGGGGCTAGTTTGGGCAAGAAGAAAGAAGTGCTTTACTTGCAAGGTATTGTATTGTTGATCAAGAAAATGAATCAAGAAATGAGTGGGGTTGAGGCTGAGAGGGTGAAAGTGAATGTGAATGTGCATGAGAAAATAGATTATGTGTTTAAAGTGGTGGTGATAGGGGACTCATCAGTGGGTAAGACTCAGATACTCTCAAGGTTTGCAAAGAATGAATTCTGCTTTGACTCAAAGTCCACCATTGGAGTTGAGTTCCAAACTAGAACTGTCACAATTAATGGCAAAGTCATCAAAGCACAGATCTGGGATACTGCTGGCCAAGAAAGGTTCTTTCTCTCATTCTTGTTTGATATATTAGTATATTTAATAATGTGATGTGATGATCCCAATTTGTCTTACGAATCCTAGCTACTATCATATTACTAAGCACCACATCACATGCTGTTGACTTTGGTTGTACGGCTTTTCCTTTTCCTGTGATCGATCTGGTCCAAAAACCACATCAGTATTTTACACGAGAGATTCATAACATTACTGGAAGCATGTGATGTTAGCTCATCTAATTTCTCAGATTCGATACACTTTTAAAAGGTTACCTACGTAAATGTAATGGAATTTAAATTCCAAACTGCAGGGGTTTACCTTTAAATGGAGGGAGATCTACTTAGATGCAAGTATATAACTGATCAGGTGGTTGAGAATGTAAAAATAATACATTCCTATCAAGTATATAATTTTTAAAAATAAAAACATGGCTAAACTGAGTTAGATAAATCTTCATAATCTAAGGAATTCATGTTTGAGAAATTAAATCATCTTTGATTGAAAAAGCAAAATAATAAGAAAATTGTAATATGTGATCTTAATTGTGCACTGCAGGTACAGGGCAGTGACAAGTGCATACTACAGAGGTGCATTAGGGGCAATGCTGGTGTACGACATAACAAAACGACAGTCGTTTGATCATGTGGCTAGGTGGGTTGACGAACTGAGAGCACACGCCGACAGTTCCATTGTGATAATGCTGATTGGGAACAAAGGTGACCTTGTGGAGCAAAGAGTGGTGCACGCGGAAGATGCTGTGGAGTTTGCAGAGGATCAGGGCCTCTTCTTCTCTGAGACTTCAGCTCTCAGTGGTGAGAATGTGGAGAGTGCCTTTTTCAAGTTGCTGGATCAGATCCATAGGCTCATCTCTAAAAGGTCCTTGGAATGTGCTAATAATGGGAAGCCCAATGCTGCTCACAACAACCTTAAAGGGTCCAAAATAGATGTTCAATTGGAGATTACTCAGATCAACAAGTTGTCTTCATGTTCTTGTTAAGAAGAGAATACATGCAGCAACTCAGTTTTTATGTATTGTTTTACCTTCTTTTCTTTTGGTTGGGCTTTAGTAAACATAAGCCCACACTTATATACTGCCAATTGCAAAGTGAATGTTTATTGGATGTCTATGTAAAAAATAAAAATACACTAAAAATGAATATTAGAAAAGTAAAAGGAAATTTCGTGAAGCTAACCATCTGGCATGAATCATGTAGTTACGTCTGAATATAAACTTTGTTAAAAGCATTCATATTTCATAGGAAAGTTTGAATTAATCAAGTAATATATATACGCATGCGTGGGCAGTGGCACCCATAATTAATTTGATGGAAATGGGATTCACCCAAGCCGTTCTAATTTGACTTGATTTCCTTCGGGGGTTCTAGTTCAAATGGTTAGGTCCAGTATGTAAGTGTTGTGTAAATCGTCTTTCATTTTTGAAAGAGAAAGAAATTTTAATCTTAAATGATAAATTAAAACCGCATTATAAATAATTGGAGAGGATCTATTTATCTTAATGTGGGGGTAGAAATCGACGAAAGAAGAGGAAAATTTAGTGAACGTCGCCGTCAATTATCTCTGGTATGACTTGACTCCGAGTTAGCTTGGTGCAATTTTTCTGCCTTTTTCGTATTAGTTTGTTGAACAATTAACCCACGTAGACCATACCTTAAGATTAAGCATATTTGTATAATATAATGATGGGTTAAGTAGCAATAAGTATATTTGTTTTCATCCTTTAATATTAAGCAAAAAGTGTCAAATATAATGATGGGTTGGGTACTATTACTGTATAAGCAAAGCAATGGCGACACCTTAGAAAATGTAAGCTAGAATTTGCTTTCAGCAGATTTTTTTTTTTTAAGTTTTCATTTTTACATTTTAAATATAATTTTTTTTTGTTAAAGTGAAAACAAAATTATTGAAAGATAAAAATGTTAAAAATATCAAATCTTTATTTTCAATTTTCAATATATTTTTTAAAAAAATTATCTAAAAATGTTTTCAAAATTAAAATAAACTCATTTTCAACTATATTTTTTTTTTAATTTTTTATAGAAAAAAAAAAGAAGTAAATCCAAACCATACCTAAATCGTGATAAATTAATCAGTCGGAAACGGGCTGAAACATAATGAGTATGAATTCTTTGCCTAAAAAAACAAAGGAAGAAAAGAAACACCCAAAGTGGTTTTGATTTTGACAATGGCCCGTTTATTTCAATCTCAATCTCAATCTCAATCATAGTTACACCTTACAATTTGTCCTTTCAAATGAAAAAAATAATAATTTGTCATTTCTGCATTAATTTCCTGTTCAATTTGTGTTCCCACATTTGTATTTGTTAGGCAGCACGATGCAAGTTTGTATTTTACAAGGTATTTTTCTATATAAAAAAATCTGATAAATTGATTAACACTCTGTGAGAAGAATCACAGGTCATGTACACAAGTGTCTTCAATTACTACCTCGAACCTGCTTTCATTGTCCACTTCACTTCACAAATCCCAAAGAAAGAGCCTATGCATTGCATTGCAGGGCTGTACAAAAAACAAATCATTTCAAACCAAATCACACTTGAATATTTAAATAGTACTGTAAAATATTTTAAAGTTAAATTGGTGTAGTTCGTAATAAATGATTTAATTCTTTTATTTTAAAAACTGGTTTCAATTAAAAGTTAATTTCGGTTTAAAAACTAGTGTTGAATTGAATTGACAACTCCAGCTGGCCTGATGTTGAAAATTGCTGCTTTTGGAGATTGAAATAAATACTGCAGAGAGAGAGGAAAATGTCTGAGCATGCTGCCATGATCAAAATTAAAGAGCTGAAAGGCTCTTCCATTACATACTGTGATACTGCCATTTTGCATTATTAGATTGTAGGTCTGGTCTGGTTACATACATCAATAAATACTCCTCAAGACTCAAGAGTTTTTTCCCCTTCTTCTCTTGTGAAAATTTCGCTCACTTTTTGCATGTATAAATTATTATAATGGCGGTCTTGTAAGGTTTTGTGCGTGTTTCATCGCTACTTCTGGAAAACGCAGTTTAATCATTTTTTGTTTTTTTTTCTGTTAAAAAATAAATAAATTATAATCATCAATTCAGCTTATTTAAAATTTGTTTAAATTATAGAATTTTAAATTAACATATCATTCTTAAATTTAATTTTATGATACTAAAACTAAAAATAAATAAATAAAATATCTAATTTAATATTATATGAAAAACTTAATGGTAGTAAAATAGTCTTGTACGCGCAGACACGCGCATCCCTCTCTATATTCCGTCACAAAACTAAAACAATCATTGAGTTTGGCAGGAGAATAAAGAACACGCAACCAAATCAAATAAATAAAAATGAGTCGAAAATATATACTATATATGTGGCTAGTAATTAATTTGCTGTCTTCCCCGATGCTTAGAATATATAAAGGGAATGTGGAACAAGCTAGGAATCATATGCATCATATTCATATGTTACTCTTCATAATATGTCATGAATTAGTTGAACACTATTTAACTTTAAGTGACTAGTAGGCTTCGGAAAGAACAACTACTGAGATTTTCTGATAGTTTTCGTCATATAATTAACTATTTAAAGTGCCCCTTATGAAAACGTAAGAGCCTAGTTCACTAATTTAATTAGTCATGTGAATGATACTACTACTATTTATTGTGATTAGTTGGCTGTTTCTGTACCTAAAGACAACAGAAAGAGCCGAATAAGTACTTATCACCAAGTTGGGAGAAAATAAAAATGGAGGGGTTTGATCGCACCCTGACAGAAAACAAGTCATTGCACCAAATTATTGGCAAACAACGTCATCTGAAGTTAAAATTAAAATTTGAGTACGAGAGTTTGTGGAAAGTTGTTATCTAATCTAACAACTTGCTTGCACCATCATATAGTAACATACCTTTTTAATCATACTTTTTAATATTGACTTGCTAAAATTTACTGAAAGTGGTCACTTGTGAGTTTTATTTTTTATTTAATAAACTTCACTTATAACTTTTATATATTTTAATAAATTTAAATTATCAATTAAAAAAAAGTATGTTAAAAAATGTGTTTTCAACGCTTTTCAGACAGACTAAAGTATATTTGCTTTTTAATTTATTTTCAGTTTCCATAAAATATATTTAAAGTTTTTGACATATTTCAAGGTTCACGTGGAGGAAATAAGCGAATTACTACTTTATAAAAGATTTTCACTGTCTTACACATGCAAGGAGTAAAGGTTCTGTTTACTTCATGATAGTGAAACCCAGTACTGGCTGTTATATACGTTGAAAATTGAAACAGATGTGCATTAAATTGACTGCTAAAGTGCTGCTGACTTTGTTTTTTTCCTTTCAATTTGCATACCACCTTTCACTGACAACAATGGCAAAGATTACAAAAACTGTTGTGACAGTAGTTGACAAAAATAAAAATTTTAAAAATTGTCGTGACTTATTATTTTGAAAATAGTAATCAATCGCTTTATGATCTGTTCATCATGGTCACAGCAGTATATGCAAACGAAACAATAAACCAATGCTTCCAAATTAAGTGTTTGTTTAGAAATGAATTATTCAAAAAATATAATGTTATTTTTTATAAATTTGTAACTAAACCAAACTCCCTTTAACTTTAAGATGGTCATCTGTCAACCACGCAACTCTGAAACATCTTCGTGTTAATGCATTTCTGGCCAAGTATATTGTCTAGTTCGTTGGTTGACCATGTGACTTTGAACCTCTTCATGTTTGCACTTGGTTGGAGGGTAAGTGTATTGCCTAGGTAGTTAGCCAACCAAGCAACTCTAAGCCTGTTTGTTTGTGTTTGTTTATGCACTTCAAACTGAAGGATAAGGATACTATCTCGGTCGAACGACCATATAATTTTGAATTTCTTCGTATTTATGCACATGAAATGGAAGAAAAACTGTCGTTGACAGATCACACAGCTCTGAATCTCTTCGTATTTATGCATTTAAAGCTCGATGACAAGTATATTATTATCTCACTTCAAGTATGCATGAAGGATATTTTTTTTTCCCTAAAAAAAATCTATACATGAAAGTGGGGAAACAAACTCTAAATTTCTTTTGCTATATGCAATTTATCAAAATCTATTTCTAATGATTTACAGTCCCATGCAAATCGCTCCAAAAACGACAATTACAAACAACACTTTCCAAGAGTTCTAATAATTCCAATAAACAAATGTTGTGACTAATTCGGCTATGAACAAAAAAAAGCTTGCCCCCTAAATTGCCTTCTTTGAAAGGGTATCTGTAACTCTGTATCCCACGCAATCGAGAACATTTCTATCGCAATGGGCTTGCGGGCAATGAAGAAGGATTAACCCTGAATTTGAATAAACCGTACAGTTTCCGCAGATCCTTAACCGTATGGAGACCCTCAGTGCACACGACCCCATCAGGTTCCTCCATTTCATCATCCTCCGTCTGCCGTCCGATCAAGCCGCACCCCCTGCCATCACCGTCCGTTTGCAAGGCGGTGATTACTGATTTAATAGCCCGACTCGGCGAGTTCCGGTTCGCTATCATCAACTCACCGATTTCAGCAGGACTCAAACTCGCTCCATTTTGAAATATCTCCTGCACCTGAGGAAACAGCTTATGCTCCTTCACACCAAGGTAACTACTCGCAAGCGTTTTAAACGCCGCAAAATCACAAAGCGGAAAGTGGATATGAACGTCAACCCGACCCGGACGAAGCAGGTCCGGGTCAACGTGTTCCTTCGTGTTCATCGTGAACACCAAAACCCTCTCTTCGGCGCAACACGTGGTCAGAAGCCCGTCCATGAAGTTAAGTATCCCCGACGCGCTTATTCTGGCCTTTTTATCCGCGAGAAAGCGGTCCAGGTCCTCGATCAGCACCAGCGACTTCGGCGTCGTTTGGAGGAGGAGCGATTTGAGATCCGAATCGCTAGGGATTTTGCAGAGGTCGATGTCGTAGACGTCGTAGGAGAGAAAATTGGCCATTGCCGCGACGAAGCTGGATTTTCCGGTGCCGGAGGGACCGTAGAGGAGGAAGCTCCGTTTCCAGACGCGGCCGAGGCGATGGTAGTACTGCTTGGCTCTGAGGAAGGATTCGAGATCGGATTTGAGTTTGTTTTTGAGATCCGGTTCCATGGCGATGGTGTCGAAGGTGGAAGGATGCGTAAAGGGAAGGGATCTCCAGCGTGGGAAGTTGGAGTTGTTGTTGTTGATGATGAAGAGGCGCAAGTCGCGGTTCCCTTGCTGGTCGATTTCGTCGGCGACGGCGTGAATGTGCTGAAGGTAAGGACGGAGGATTCTCCGCTTGTCCGCCTTTCTGATCTTGAGAAGAAAGGTTCCGGTTTGGTTGAACCAGAAGAGTGTGGCTCCGAGAAAGTGGTCTTGGATGTTTTGGTTTGGGCCGAGGCAGAGGATGATGTCTTTTTGCTTCTTCCCCGTGACGAGGTTGGTGAAGTCGGAGTCTTCGATGGAAGGTAGGGAATGTAAATAGAGGGAAACCTTTCTGTAGAGGTGGTTCTGCTGCTGCGTCGTTTCGTTCAGTTCCGGGACTTTCAGGAACTGACACACGTGGAACCAATCTTCGATTGATCTCCACAGCTTCTTCGCCCGAACCGCGATTAAAAAGATGGGCGCCAGGGTTAAGAGAAATAAAAGAATCATGGCAGCTGGGCGCGCAAGGATCCTGATCAAAAGACCATGTTTGGATTGTGGGAATGGGAAGGCGATAACCCTCTTTTTATTGCAGGCAGAGGCAGCAGCTGCTACTCAACTCAACTCAATGTTTTGTTTTGCAGCAGCTAACCAACAACTTTGTTTACCGCTTCTCCTTCTACTACTTTCTTAATGTTACGCTTCTCGTTCCTCTTCGCCTCAATAAACCCTTTTTTTTTATTTGTTTTACTTTCTTTTGTTTTTTCTTAATGCAATCTCTTTTGCTTAAAAAATTTCGTGTGAAAAGGTTTGGATGAGGGTGTGGAGAATAATCTCGTTTAACAGAATCTATTCAGATTTCAGACCATTCACAATCTTTTTTATAACCATAATTCACAATCAATATATCATGTAAATAAAAATAGTTTAATCACTTCAAGTTGTAACTATTTAGGAAATTACCATCACCACTTTACTACTACTTGTCAGGTGTTTGTTTCCACTTGCACTTTGCAAATGTGTTTTTAGTGTGCTCAATTTGTGTTCATTAAATTTGCATTGAAAAAAAAAAAAAAAGAGTTTTCTGAATTTGTTTGGTGAATTTAAGACTCAAACCGTTGAGGAGAAATAGATATGACGATTGACGTGGGATGTAATCCTGAAAAATATATAGAAGGGGGTTGATGACGAATTGACGATACGACGGGGAAGATAATGACACTCTACTTCTACAAAATAGGGGATCAATGGCGCATTGGAATTTGGAAGATTAGCAAAACTTATTTTATTTTTAGAATTATTATACAGACTGTTATTTTATTTAATTACTCAATTAATTTTTGGATGCAGGAACTTTTACAATAATGTTTGTCAGGACAGCTTCGCGTTAATAAGATTATGAAACTACTTTAAACATTTTCTTAAATAGTAATTAATAATATTAATTATTGTATGAACCTGTTGTTGAATTAGATTGATCCGCCTATACAAATAAGGATAATGTACTTGAGTGTATAACAATCACATATCATAACTTTTTTTTTATTATTATTATTATAAATCTATAAAATTTTATAAAATTATTTTAAAAATAATATAAATAGAGGGATGTTATTTTTTAACGCTGAAAATTCATTATATTGTTAGTACATTAACTAATAAAAAAAAAGTTACCAAAGAATCTAATTTAATTAAGTTGAACAAAGTGTTTGAATGATGTAATCCTTTATGATGATGTGGTGTTGAATTCCAATGAATAAAAAAAAAATTCATATACTAAATTAAAAGGTTTATTTTATATGTAGCAATGTAAACATTATTAACTAATTAGAAAACACCATTTTCAAAATCATTAGTAGAAAAATCAAGATTCTCATCATACACTTCAATCCATTATTAAATGATAATATTTTTTTTACAATATCCATGCATTTTAATTAAATTCATATTAAAAATATTTGTTAAAGGCTTTGCTGCTTCGTTGTTGATTATATGTATTTTGAATTTCTTATTAACTGATTTAATGCATGTTGAATATTTCTATTAACTAATATTCTTTTTTATATTTGTAGGTATTTTTAAAGAATAAATAACTCATACATTATCTATTCACAACTTGTCATTTAGAGTAAATTTGTTAACTTAATTATAAGTTTATAACAAATATATTAAAATTTATACCAAAAATGAATTATAATTATTGGTTAATAATTAAAAAAAATACATTTACGGTGCATGTCTATTAAAAATTTATAATTTTCTTGAATTTCAATAAAATTTACAATAAAAAATTAAAGGCAATAGTAAGTATTTTTACTATTATTCCTAACTAATTAATTAACTGGCATGGCATATTGGCATGCACAATGGAAATGCCCGACGCTTCCTTCTTTTTATAGTTCGTGTCATGCGTCGACTTTTTATTACACGTTGGACTTCCATTGGAAGAAAAAATTGGTTCAAAGTTTGAAGTTTGAAGTTTGAACTCATAGAGATAGAGTTGAACAAGAAACTAACACTTTTTCAATTTTTTCTAAGGGTATTACTGATCAGTGTTTTAACTTTCAAGGAATATTGGTTAAATATAATATAACTAATATTATAATATTTTTTAATCAAGAGATTGTCTTTTAATCTATTTACCACCATTCTTAAGAAACTGACGTCCTGTTGTTCGCTTTGTTCCAACTTCCATCCCTTTGGTCTCTTTTCGACTTTTAGTTCTCCATTAATTTTTTGTTTTTGTTTTTCCCAGTGATGACTCCATATTCCATATTAATAGTACTGGATCGGTGCTTATTTTTCTTAATCTACTTTTGCTTCTCCTTTTAATTTCACTTCCTCTGCTTTTGTTTGTTGATTTAAAGCATGTATCTATCTTCTTCTTTTTAATTAGCCAAATTCAAAACTCCGAATGACATTTGTTAAAAGGCATGACCATGACAAGAAGGAAAATGGTTGATAGCTAGTATGATCCATATTCTTTTTTTATTTCTTTTTTATCTTAAAAGCTAAGTATAAACAACCCAAAAATTTGGTACAACGGTGTAACACTCTACTTCGTTTACATGTGGTTTTTTTTTTTTTTTAATTATATATTATTATTATTATTATTATTTTTAGAAGTTTTTTTTTTTTCTTTTATTTTCCAAATGTTTTTTGAATGTAAGCTTTTTATGAACATGATTTTTTGCACTATTTTATTTATATTTATGATATTTTTTCGGTCGAACAATAGTTTAGTTTTATAGATTTTATATAGATGAATTTGATGCTATAAATTTCATATATTGAATCAATCTAATAATACTTTAAAATTATATATGTTCGAAAAAGTAAAAAAATAATAATATTGTTATATTATTTGTAATATTCTATTTCGTGTCAATTTAATTTTGTTTAGTTTGATTAAAGCTGTGGATCAAATACAAATTTTATAACAACAAATTAATTTTTTTTAGTAGACACATTAAAATATTTTTTGTAAAATGAAAAGAAAATAGAAAATCACTCTAGAAAAAAGTTTAAAAAACAAAACAAAAAATATGAAACGTTAAAAACCAATCTTAGAAAATAAATATATATAGAATTAAAAAAACAAAAATTCACATTGAGAAATCGGTCCGTGAAAACCCGATTTCTCTTGACGTTGAAATGATTATTTTTTTGCAAAGAAGTTGAGAAATAGGGGTGGGGGAAACGATTTCTGAATTGTAACAGTATTTTATATCATTTAGGTAATTATTTCTTTAGATGGATTATTTATGTAATTTTTTTTATTTTTTGTGTCAAATACTCTTGAAATATATATACAGTAGGTATTACCCGGTCAGCAGTTAATTACTCCACTTCATATTATAACATTTAAAGTTTTGACACAATAAGAAATGTAATTAATTTTATAGAAAACATTAGGTAACTTTTTTTTTGAAGGAACATTAGGTGTACTTATGAAGCATGGTTATTTAAATATTTAGATAATACTAATTTATTTTTCGCAATATATATATTGGACGTGTTCCTAACTCCTTAATTTTTAGTCAACTAACGCTACCCAAAACAGTTATTTCATAAGTCGCTATTAAAGATGAAAATTGGGATACATCTTCTGTCAAAAGGATTTATATTCTACCCTTAAAGTAGGATTTGATGGCATATACTCAACTTATGTCCTAATTTTGAACTCCTTTATTCCTTTGGCAATTTAAAGCAAGCAGTAGACGAATACTATAAATTGTAATATAAAATCCGTGAGTGTCAGTTTCACTTTACAGATAGGCAAGTTTCATAGTAGGATTTGGTGCATGCAGTGAGAACTGAGAACTGAGAAGTGAAAACCGTCCACACGTGTCTTTCATGCATGCATCACGCAAACTTGAGTCGTTTAGTTTGGCAACAACAATGCCTTTAGCTTCATCAATATAGCTTGATTTTTGGCTCATCTTTATATTGGTCACCACAATTGCACTATATGTTGATTCAAATATAGGCAAGAATTTTTAAATGAGTTTAATAATAATGGTAATTCAATAAAAATTTATTATTTGTATGATTTTTAAAATATTTTTGTAAAATTTAATAAACTTATTATAATTATGAGTTGTAATTAGATTATAGTGAAAAATTAAATACAATATATTTATTTAAGAAAAATATTAAAACCACTTATCCAAATAATTAGGAGACACGTGTGCTCCTGGTAGAAAATAAAATCAAACATAAGAAAGTTAATTCCTACAAATTTAGGACCAGTCTTGATCATACTTTTGATTTAAAATTTGCCACGTCTCTCCTATTCAGTTCCTACGTTAAAGTGACCCAACAATTTGTGGATGTAATTAATAGCCTGGAATTTAATATTATTGGATTTGTTTAATTTCAAATCACTTTGCTATTTGTTAAAAAGCATATAAGAGTATATTCAATACCGTATTTAATGGGTTATTTAACTTATTTTTATCATTACTCATGTAAAAGATTTGTTGTTTAACAAAATTAGAGCATAATTATAAAATTATATCATAAATAAACATTTATAATTAAGTTAAGTAATAGGCATGAAATTAATTTCTTTATAAAATACTTAAATCTATGTAAAAGAAATTGTAAAGTCCACCAAAATAACACAAACTCATATAACCATGCATGTAAGTAGCTATTATTATAATATAAGAATTTAATTTAAAATATCTTTTAATGAATCTTTAGTTGTCATGTAGGATTTAAAAGTAATAGCTATTTTTTTAGTATAATTTAATGTAGGTTCTTAATTTATTTTTAGTGTGTATTTTGTCTTTCTACTCATATAATAATCTTTATTTGTTTGGTAAAATAATAACCTTTATTTGTCTCTTGGAGGACATCCGATAACAATGTTGTTTGAGTTAAAAATTATTTCTTAATGATTAAGCAACTTTTTTTTTTTGTGGTTGCTTATATATAAACCAGTTTTAAAAGATTTCTATAAGAAGTAAGAACTCATTTCTTTCATTAATATTTTCAAGTTGCTTAACTTTAAAATTCTCGTAAACTCTCAATATAAATGTTCTTAGTTCACTTCTAAACAAGCACGCCGATGAAATGTAGAAATCTCTCAACTGAAAAATATAAACAAAACAAAAAATCAATGAAAAAACTAGTGGTCAAAACTCAAAACCTGAATGCATGCATAAAAAATCACACACAGACACACGACACATTAACGTATTACACATGTGACCCCAGGCAATTTATTAGATTGAAACTACTACTTTGCTATTTGATTGCGGAGAGGCATTATGCCATATGCTTTTTTTAACTGCTTCTGCTTCTGCCTTAATTTGCCTTGTGCTTTTGTCCTAATTAAACAGTTTTAGAATAGCAGAAAAATATAACTTGGATTATACGTACCTGTAAAATGTTCCTCACTTGCTGTCCGTAAACAGTTTAATACTATATATTCTTCAATCTTGTCTTTGGTCATACGTATGATTCTGCAAATCAATTCAATCATGAAATCCGACAATTGCAATCGGTAGAGGTGACAACTGTATATGATGATGGGCTGAGCCTGCAAAAGTAACGTGGGCTGCTTTCAATACCAGCCCTGCCCACTCTAAAAGTATTTGTAGCTTTATGAAGCAGTTACTATTCTGACCTCCATTTTTGTCATTCTCACCTACATACTTTAAATTATTCCAATTCCCAAAATACACTTTTGACGAAAATGCGTTTACGTTGTATAAAATACACAGCTGAAACATATTTCCATTGCATTTAAGAGGTGGAAAAAGTTATGCTCATATTTTCAGTATTGATTACAGAAGAGGTTGCGAATAAACAATAAATTAAAAAAATAGAAGTTGACACTAAAATTTATTTATCGCCGAACAAACAATGAAACAAATTCTTTATTTTAAAAAAATCATTCAAAATATATCGTAGTATTACATAAGTTTTAAAAAACGTAGTTCATAGCATTTTGTAATAAAAAAAAATTAAGTTAACCAATTAAAAATATATTTTAAAAAAATTTATACGATAATTTGAAAATTTGAATGGACGTTACATCCTTTTAATATCAATTTAGTTATTTATTTATTTATTTAAAGTAAAAAGGTAGCCATATAACTATAAGTTTACTATTTTTTCATTTTTGTTAATGTATGTATTTGGGTGAGTGTTCCGAAACATAATTTTATACTGGTTTGAGTTGTGCAAAGTGCAAAGTGCAGTGACAGTTTTGGAACATAAAATAAAACATTTGAAAAAAGTTGAAGTTTTTAATTTTCTTTGTTTTATAACCAAGTGGTTAGAAGAAAGTGACACATTGAATGCAAAACCAGAAAAGAAAGGTGAGTGAACGGAGAGTAACGTTTTAGGCACAAGTTCCTTATCTTTTGGTAGAACCTCCTCAACCCTGTCTGTGTCTGTCTTGCACACAGAGAACTGATATGGCCGCCACACTACTCACTCTTCTAAAGCTTCCAGTTCTTCCTAACAAGCCATCAACCACAAAAGTACTTGTTCCACTTCCTTCCATTCCTAACTTGTTAGATCAAAACATGGATGCTCTCAAGCCCGGATTTCTTTCCCTCTCAGCAATCACATTTCCATTGCTATTAGAAACCAAGGCAAGCAAGCAAGCATCTCTTTTTCATTTGATTATGTGATTTGGTTTTGATAAAATTAATATTGGCACAGGATGCACTTGCTGCTGGAGGAGAATTTGGGATATTGGAAGGAAGATCATTTGCTCTCATACACCCTATTGTCATGGGTGCTTTTTTCTTCTATACATTGTGGGCAGGTTATTTGGGGTGGCAATGGCGCCGAGTTAGGACTATCCAGAATGATATCAATGAACTGAAGAAACAACTCAAACCGGTGGAAGAAGCATCATCATCACCATCACCACTTGAACTCCAAATACAGCAACTCACTGAGGTAGGTACACAATGTCAATATGGTGTGTGGTTGTTTGTTTCATTAATTGATTTCTAATAAAACAGTAAAATGCTGAGTCATTTTCAGGAAAGGAAAGAGCTGATAAAAGGTTCCTATAAGGATAGACACTTCAATGCAGGATCCATACTTCTGGGATTTGGGGTGCTTGAGGCAATTGGTGGAGGAGTCAACACATGGTTTAGGACCGGAAAGCTTTTTCCTGGTCCACACTTATTTGCAGGAGCAGGTATCACCGTATTGTGGGCACTGGCAGCAGCCCTTGTACCCTCAATGCAAAAGGGAAATGAAACGGCCAGAACTCTTCACATCGCGCTGAATGCAGTAAACGTTCTTCTCTTTGTGTGGCAGATTCCCACTGGAATTGACATTGTGTTTAAGGTGTTTGAGTTCACAACATGGCCTTGAATCTGTAAGTTCCCTGCTATTTTGCTTTCTGCCAACATCAAAATCATTTTTACATTTTACACTCTCTTTTAGATGTACCATGCCAGACAAGCATTAATTGCCATATAATATAAACAACTTCTTACATTCGCATTATTATTACGTAATGGCAGATTTTCAACTTTCTGAGGTGCAGGGACCCTGATTTTACATTTTTCAACGATGATTGTAAATTTTTTTAAACAACTATTTATCAAGTCCACGAGTGGCTTCCACTTGAACTGCCAAGGCCTTCCTAGACCTAAGTTTCGAATTTTCTGTTGTATGTTATGTCACCATGAACTGTGAAGTACCCATTCGGGCAACTTGAGTGTTCACTTGGAATGGATTGATGATAGATACATATTAGGTGGATTCATCACTGCTCTGAAGTAGATTGTTCACTTGTCTCTAGAGAATAGGTAGGGTTTTTGCACTTTGATATTCTATTTTTCATAAATCTATAATTTGATTTCCTTGATTTTTATTTTGTTCTACTTCTTAAATCTGGTAATTTATTTTAGTTTAACGGTTAAATTGTAATGATTGATGATTTGACATTGATTTATTTTTTATTTTTAAAGTTTACTTATTTTTTTTACTAATAAAAAAATAACTAATTAAATTTAATTATTTAATTTTTTTTTACTAATCACAAAAAAAATAAGTCACTCTTAAATTAAAAAATTAATTTTATGATTAGTAAAAAAATAGATAATTTTTCTTTCAAAAAAGAAAAAAAAGTTTACCTATCACAAAATTAACTTAATTAAATTTAATTACTTAATTTTAAATTAATTACAAAATAAAAATTTATAATAACTAAGTCAATTTTAAATTTAAAAAAATAGATAATTTTTTTAAAATGAAAAAAACAAAATTAACATTATATTTGACCATCCACTGTTACAATTTAACGATTGAATCAAAATTATAAGATTTAAAAAATATATTAACGAGATATATTAAATAAGGATGTATTAGTGATATATATATATATATATATATATATATATATATATATAAAAAAGTGTTGAAATTGGGTTGACTTTATTTTTGGTTAAGGCTTAAGATCTCTTGTGAGTAGTTATATCCTGTTTTAGAATACTTTACTCCCAGATGTGATTTGTTAATCTCATGTGTAGGTTAAATTTTTGTTACTAAATAATTTCGGGCCCTGCTTCTAACTTGGGAGAGTTGTTATTGTGTTGGGTCCTAGTTCAATCTGTATTGGATCTTAGTCCAATCCGCAACAAATTCCAAGATGACCATATAAAAATGTGAATAATTTGGATAAATGACTATTTTGTTCAAAGAATATATAAATCGATCACAATTTAATTTTTAAAATAATAAAAAATTAATTTAATTTATGAATGCGTTATAAAATATGAAAATTTTGGTTTCTATGCTTTTTTTATTCATTTTCTATCTAAGGGATTGTAGTATAATATTGGCATTGTCTAAATTTATGAAAACATGCATTTAGATCTTGAGTTTTAAAACGGCATCAAGGCTACAAATGCATACTACTAGTATGTAGTATTATATATTTTGGTGAATCAAAGAAGTATATATGCAAGCATAATTTATGAATAAATTCTTGGTTCTTGTGTCCCAATTTAAGAAATTTAAACCTCCACCACACATTGGTGATTTTCAAATGTTTCACGAATATAATAGTAGTACTTTGCTGAGTTTCACTTAAACAAATAAAAGCCCCGTTTTTATCATTAATAAATATGAAGATCCCATCGTAAAAAAAATTAAATTGGAAAATGGAAACAATGACCTTGACTTGAACGTTTTTGTTTTGTTAAGGCGAGAATAATTTTCATTTCTTTACATTTTTTGTTTTCTTCTTTTACATGATACCACTTATTACATTTCTCATTTTTATTTATCTCTTTTATTCATCCAGTTTCTAAATCCAAAAATAGAATGTATTAATATAATAATTAGATCATTTAACATGCATGGTTACTTAAATAAATTTTGTGAATTTTCGAATTTTATGTAAATTTTAATCATTTATTCAAAATTTTATTCTAATAATAAAGTTATTTGAAAATATTAAATTTAATTTTACGGATTCTATCCTATTTTAAAAAAAAATATTTATAATAATAATTTTTAAATTAAAATTAAGTAACTCATTTAATATCATTAGATAAGCTGAAAATGTAACAAGGAAAAAAAAAATTATCCTGAAGAATAATAGTACGTAATAATTTGAAGGGTAGCTGAGAACATCTTCATCGCATTGCTTCCCAGGCACTAAACCAATTAAGCAGCATTGCTGCCCTAGCTTTTCCCATTGCATTTGACGGAGTTTGAGTTGCTTCCGAAGATCAATTGCTTTGGCAAGCATTGCTTTCATTTTTTAACATATATAAAAAATAATATTTTAATGTTATCATGGTAATAACTGACATTTTCATCATTAATATTGGTTTTTATATAGTCCTAATGAATGTTTTGGATTGGATGCGATAATAAAAATAAATTGTTAAAAGATTATAATAATTCTTCTAAAATTAATAATAATTTAAGTTTATTTTATAAAATTTATTATAATAGAGAAATTTAAGGATTAATAATATTTATATGAATAAAATAAATATGAGTGATCTATGTAAGACACATAAAGTAACTCAATAAAGTTGTACGAAGTGAATGCTCTAAATTACGAAGGAAGTTAATTAAAAAAAGAAAAGCCATGAAGCATAGAAACATCCATAAACATTAAACAGTGAGCAATAAAGAAAGAGAGATTCATGACTTGAAATAGACGCATGAAGGATGAACGTCCAGTTTATATAAAAATGATAATAATAATGTATAGGTTCTTTTCTTCTGGATCCACCGTTGGCCACTTTGCTAAGAACGGTAAAGGAAGGCGCGTGAAGCATCTTGGAAAGAACGTTAAGAAAAGGATCGTCGAGGTCTCTCACTGTCCCTGCAAGCAAAGTCACTCCCAAGACACTAGTTGCATTTCATGTTTACCATGTTGAATCAGATGCTTTTCCCTTTCCTTTTCTCTTTATATTCTTTGCTTCTGTTACCAGTAGTCATGTTTCTCTTCCCACATTTCCTTTTGGTTCTATAAATAACATGGCGCGAGCACCATAAAATTAACCCCCCCCCAAAGCTCATCCTTCATGGCTAACCCACCTCCAGTTCGTCCATGGTTTCGCTTAGCCTCAATTCGCTCTAACTCTAACCCTACTCCCACCCCTGCCCCTGCCCAAGAGCCACGTCCCACTTTGGGCCTGCCCGCATTTAGAACTGCTTCGGCACCATCATCACCCCAGACTCAGCCAACTCAACCTCCACAAGAACCTTCTTTTCAACCCAACAGATTTTCTTCTTCTTCTTCTTCTTCTTCACTCCCAACTTCACCAGTCCACAAGGCCACAATTACAACAACATCTTCCCCCACCCGCTCTCCTCCGAAAACAATAAAGCAATCTGATGATGATCATCGTAGCCCAATGCAGTCGCCAAGCAGCACCACACCTCCACCTTCTCCCCTCACACTCCCACCTTCCCAGTTGAGGACCGAGCCCAAGATACCCGAACAGGCCGAGCCCAAAGCTGTACTAGTCCAGAAAACCATCGACAGGCCCAAGCCCTGGTTTAATGGCGCCACCGGCAATCACGGAAAACACGTGACCGTCAAAGAAAGTGAATCCAAAGAGGAGTCTAGCATGAGGGTGATAACCATTGCAGGGGAAAACAGAGGAGCGTACATGGAACTGATCCAGTCCCCCAAGAAACCTGAACCAAAGTACCTTCACAAGAAGGGGAATTCAAGCATCAACGTGGACGGGGTTGAGTCCGAGAGTTCTAGTACTGGGGAGGAAGGGAATGTCAACAAAGGTAGAACTTCTTCTTCTTCGTTTCCCAGGGCTGCGTACATGAACAGCAACGTGCAGTGTGTCAACAATTCGCTCCTCTACCACACTTCTTGCTCCCACCACGATCCTGGACTGCGTCTTTCTCTTTCAAAGAAGCCATCCGGGGAAGGTTTCCATGTCAAAGAACACGCTTGATTCTTCCAAACACTTCTTTTGTGTTTTCTGCCTTCTTGTTGGAGTGCCAAACTTGGGCCATGGATTCTAATTCTTGTGCTTCACACTTGTTTTGTGGAGCAAAGTTTAAGATTCTTCACTGCCCTTGCTGGGAAAATAATAAACATAATTACGGCTTTCATTAGTTTTGTTAATTGTTATGCAGCGCGGGTTCTGTATCATCCTTTCTTATTTGTTCATTCACACACTTCTGTTTTGCAATAAATCTGTATCATGTCGTGTTCAAACATTTGTAAAATCTGTCTTATGTATTATTGCCTTTATCTCAAATATAGCACTTCCATTATTTACTTATCTTTTCTCAGTTTTTCAAGGTACATGCTAGTTGATACTTGAGACGGAAAAGTAACACAATAATAAAAGCATGAAACCAATCGTACTATAATGTACCTCAAAATCCATGACATAAAACCCTTTTAATATAATGTTCATGTGACAACCAAAGTTTTTTTCTCTTGCACCCGTCATTCTTATACCTAAAATATGTTTAACAACTCATGTCTTTCGTGGCAAAAGATTTGCCTAATTGCTTCGTCGACTTGTCAGTTATGATAACTTTTCTTCCCCTAATAAGAGCATGCCATCAGCATACAGTAACAAAATAACCAAGTCAACTACTTTGAAAGCATATGAACAAAGATGTAGTAATCTAAAATAGTCTTCTTATAGCATTATTCACATATAATATACTCGAACTTCTTATAAAACTGCTTTGGAGCTCATCTCCAAACCAATTGACTATTCTTTACATGAAATAAATTGAATTGCTAAGATGAGATTGCTTAGCTAGTATAAGTATTTAAGAAAAAAATTCAATATATTTTATTTTAAATAATTTTTTTAAGAACATAATAGTAAGTTAATGCTTGATTAAAAGAATAAAAAATTATTTTCTCTCTCTATTCTCAGACTATCTTTCCGGGAAAGGACAATGAATTTCGATAGAAAAGATAAATAATTTATTTTTAATTAAATATTAAATTATTAAAATATTTTTATAATAAACAAATAAACACACAAGAAAATTGAAAAATATTTTTAAGTTTTAACCTAAATAATTCAGTATTGGTTACTAATACACTCAGACTAAAAGAGTACCTTAACAATTCCTTCAAATAAATCCATTATAACATATCCTATAAATACCCCCAAAATCTATTGCACAAAACACCTCCACATATATTTTTTTTTAACACGTTCATCTCGATGCATCCAATATATTACTATAAATCCATCTCGTGGAGCGCATGCGCATGGATTTTAGTATAATAATAGTAGTCGTAGTTCCTTTAAAAAAAAATAAAAATAGTAGTTGTAGTTCAACTTCAACTTCGATCATCAATAGTTCAAATTATGCGAAAGAAAAACAAAATATTAGCTAAGAAAGTAAAAAATTAAAAATAAAATTGGATTATTTTTATTATGTGTATTAAAAAAATAATATATGATACCTAAAATATGAGCAATTAATGTTCGAACTAAGTAGTTCGGATCCGATGTATAAATAATTTGTTAGATAGACAGAACTTGAAGGGCAAAAAGTTGTGCTGTGCTGTGCCGCCTCTTGTGTGTAGGAAATTTTCTTCAACCTTTCCTTTCCGTGTTCCCTCACTTTGTTGTGAATAATCTGGCAGTGGCAGCAATGGCTTCAAATCCCAAAACTTTGTCTTTTGAGGAGGTGTCTAAGCACAACCTCAAAAAGGATTGCTGGATTATTGTCAATGGAAAGGTCTGTTTCTTCTTGATCTCTTTTTCTTAGTTGATCTGTTTCAGTTTCCAAAAGAACAACTGAAGCCAATATATGATTTGCACTACAATACAATGGGTGAAGCCATATTTAGTTAATGCTTGTGAAACTTTGTATACCCATATATGGTCTTTTGTAACCAATGTAACCTGGAGGGACTGCCTTGTACATTTCTTGATTGAACTGTCAACAAACATTGAATTAACCATGAATGTAAATGTCTTTCTAAAATCAATCTATGTGTATTCCTCTGCAACCAAGCATTTTTGTATTTATCAATCTCCCCAATGACATATATTATCACAACATTCCAATTTATTCCCATCAATAGTAAACTGAGAGATCTACTCGTCCATCGTACTATAAAAACTTGCCTTTGAATTTGATTAGTCCTTCCGATGCATTTTTTTCATTTTAGTCTTCCCGCTTGTATCTTGTGTGCGACATCCTTATTATTTTCTCCACTATTTTGTATTATTGATTCTAGATAGTATGACACTTTCTCCCATTTGTATTTCCAAGTCATATTCCTCTTGTCTCTTGCTAAAATTGCAATGAATATTCTCCCTCCGTCTTACTCCTACTTAAGCGAAAAGTCTAAAACCCTTTATTTCCAATGTATGTCTCCAAATTTCAAGCTTAAGGTCAACTGTTTCCCTTTATTCCTCAATCAAACTATATATCCAATTGCAACCAAATTGAGGAATAGAGAGAACATTATGCAACTGGACGTGGAAGAATTCCATCTATGAAATCAACATCCTCACAAGTCACAAACAGCCCTTGATAGGTTAATCATGTCCTGTCCAGTATCTTGGATACCTAAGCTGATATCTACACTACCCTCGCTGTCCTCTTCTGACAGCTGACACCTTTTTTAATAGCAACATACTCAGTACCCCGGTTGTAGTAACAATATATCCTGTATCTACTAAAGAATTGAAGTTGTAATCTGAGTAATCTTGATATCATACACCATTTTTCTACTGTGACAGGTGTATGATATCACACCATTTTTGGATGACCATCCAGGAGGTGATGAAGTTTTGCTGACATCAACAGGTAATCAATTTCTCCTTGTTGGCTGGTTCATATTAGTTGTCTCATCAGCCCTGTGTTGTTATTACAGGGAAGGATGCCACCATTGATTTTGAAGATGTTGGCCACAGTGATTCTGCCATAGAAATGATGGAAAAATACTTCATTGGGAAGGTTGACACTTCCACTCTTCCAGCCAAAGTAAACCATAGTCTGTCACCACCTACACAAGCTCATGGCGCTGGCAATCAATCTTTTTCTGGATTTCTTGTAAAGATCTTACAATTCCTGTTGCCATTGTTCATATTGGGCCTTGCCTTTGCCATGCAGTACTATGGCAAAAAGAAGCATGATAGCACCTCATGAAAGATGAAGTTCAGCTAGAGCCCAGGTTTCATTTGGTTTGTTAATTCATTCATTGCCTTCTTCAATGCAGTATCAAACTACCCCACTGTGGTGTCTTTGCTCAGTCATGCTAGCTGTTCATTTAGACACATGATTTTTTTATTTAATCGCTCATGTTTTAAATGGATTTGTTTTTAAAAAAATTCATCCGTGTCAATGATCTAGTGATTTTTTTTTTTTTTGAGGTCATGTAGGATTTAGGACAGCAGGATTGAAAGGAAGCCTTCTCATGAAGCTTAATGTCGGCTTTTGCTATTTACACTCCTCCATTTGCTAAATACACTAATCTTTTCTTTACCGTCTCTCTTTGTTGAGCTACTGAAGAGTATGGTTTTGCAAACAAGGGAACCATGCCTATTCACTTTAGCAACGTTCAACACTTTATTCATACTGATACGTACGGTCATCACCACCTTCCCACATGCTTCAGGCCTTGATCTATATACATAAATTGAAAGAAAGGATAAACGTGATGAAAATAAAAATTAACAAGATAAAAAAAACTATCTATCTCACTAATATTTTTTAAACACTTATTTTAAAAACAAATTTCAAAAATTAATTGTTTTTTAACCAATTGACTAGTTTTTATAATAAAAAAAAATGACAGAAGTTAATTAAGCAAGTCTTAACTGATTTCTCTTTTTTATGGATTTGATTTTTTTTTCTTTCCTTGTTGATCAGGATGAATGCAATGGGAATGTCATTGTTAATTGTAGGAGAAATGAATGAATACACAGACATATAATTAATTAATTAAAGATATATAGCAAAATATCTTTTTCAGTTTTGCTTCGTATAAACTGATGACTGATGTAAACTGTGTAAATAACTCCTTTTATGCTTTCCGAAATTTCAATGGAAACATATAATATATAGAGAGTTTGAGTTTTTTACTCCTGAAGATGAATCATGTAACATAATTATAAAAAACGTGATTGAAATATGTTTTTTTTCTGAAGTTTGAAACAAGCGAACGTGGTTTCTCGCATTTTCTATGCAAAGTCTACCATCACTTTGAAATAAAAAAACTTTTTATTTTATTTTAATGTAGCTGGTACAACTTTAGTTTTGCGGTATGTCACTTTCTTGACTTTGCATCTGTCCTCATTCCTCGCCATTTTCTTGTGTCCGCCTCTGCTATACGCAAACGCAATAAGCAATAATCAATAATCAATAATCATGAATCAATCAAGTATTAGTAAAGTAGTAATATTATTGAAAATAAAAAGCAATAGACGAAGCCCAGCTAGTGGGAATTAGATACAGCCTCCGAGTTACATGATTATTTTGCATAAACTAATTAAACGCCAAAAACAGAGCACCTGTCAAGAATTGAGAATTAAAAATAAGTCACGGAAATGAAGATATCCTTATCATATGAGCACAAGTGTCCGTTGATCTTGATAGTGAGAAAGATCGAACGGTGCAGAGTCGAAGTGAGTGAGACTGAGACACACAATCCAGTGAGTCTGTCGTATATATCCGTCAAGTCATTGTTGTGTTGTGGTGTGTGTCTAAACAAGACATGACTAACGTTCGAAGAGAGATATATATATTATTCGTGTTTGAGGAACATGAAGATGATGGGTGGAGGAGTGCCGAAAGGGTGTTTGGCAATAAAAGTGGGGCAAGAGAAAGAAAGGTTCGTGGTGCCGGTGATGTATTTCAAACACCCCCTCTTCGTGGAGCTTCTGAAGGAAGCAGAGGAAGAGTACGGTTTCGATCACAAAGGAACCATTACCATCCCTTGTCATGTCGACCACTTTAGGAACGTCAGAGGGATTATTCATAACGATTACTCCCTCCGCTGCTTTCGCTTCTCACCTTCTTAATTACTACTTTACTTTACTGCCACAATTCTGCTTTTGCTAATGGAAATTCTCTTCTCTTCTCTTCTTTTTAGATTGTCTAATTTTCTCATTTTTTAATGCTCTGAAATCTCAATACTATGTTATTGCCAATTGTTGGAGGACAATAAAACGGTAGTGTAATAGTAAAGAAAAACTGCAAATAGCATTTGGCACATTCTTGGGCCAGAGGCTACCTCTGCCCAATTTAACAGTTTACGATCCATATCCAAGTCTGACTTCTTCTCACAAACAATAAGTGAAAGTTTTAGACGTTCAAATTCAAGATATAAAAACTTAATTGATTGTATTTGCACTTGTATTTATGCTTTTCTTATGAGTGAAATGCTTTAACTTTTCGTCTGTTTCAAAAACAAAAAAAAAGTTTCCAACCTTTCGTGAAATTATTGCATTCAATAATATGTGATGATACAATGATACTCACCATTAATTTGAATTTAGAGGTACTAAATTTTTTAGTGAAATTAAAACAAATATCCAACATGTAAATGAATTTATTTTGACATAAATTTCTAACAAACTTGTACAATATAAAGTATCATCAGTATGCATGTAAGTATGGATGAAATATTAAAGAAAAAAAAATGCTATTTTTAAGAAATTGTTTTTTTTTTTAGACTAAGTACCAACAGGTGATTTCCTCAAATCTCAGTTTACATTTTTAATTAATATTAAAAAAAAAAAAACAATATGCTATATTACTAGTGTTTGAGCATTGAATAGCTTAGAGCTCACACTTTTGTTCGTTAAGAAGTTTGATTCTAGTTGGTGGGTGGGGTTTAGTTAAACTGTTACACACAGCTTCACCTAATTTCTTCACTCATCACCCAAAGAAAATGCCCTTTATGGAGTAGCTTAAAAGTAACTCCTAACCAAATTGAGAAATGAGACTAGTACAGAATATATGCATGGAATTGGTAGTGCATGTTGTTCAATGCTTCAAAGGCAAAGGCAACGGCAACCACATGATAATGAATCAAATAGTTTCAAATGATGGTGGCCGGGTGGGTGTTTTATGAATGTATGACACAATTAATCATGTAATGTCTCCCCAAACTCAGCTTTAATTTATAGGATAAGGCTCGGGTTTCATCTATATTTATTACGATCAAGGCCCATGGGTACGCGCCATGTTTAATTTCTTTATCAAAATTGCATCTTACATTAACACTTTTCACAAGTGTTCAAAAACTATTGCTAATTGTGTCGTACGTCTATCTTCTATGAATGGGTGGTTTTGCTTAATTTATTTCTTTCCATTTGTATTTATCGTTCTTTGAAACATTTACAAATTGCAAGATTACTGTATCCGGAATTAAACTTATACTAATTATAAAAACATATAGCAATACAAAAAATCGCATGATTTGACTTTTGAGGACTGAGATCCATGTTCAATTTTTTTTTTTATTAATTACGTCAGTGCTAAATACTTGAAAATCTAAGGGGTTTTCCCTCGCCAAACATTTCTCATAAACATGTGAATTGACACAGACATAAGAAATAGGACTTGATATGCTTTTCCTATATAATTATATTCAACTTCTATAAAAGAAAATCTGTTTTTGTGATCGACGTTTGATCTAGAGTTGTGATTTGCTTTTTTAATTCTTCTTCTTCTTGTTGTTGCGAGTGAATCTATATATGAAAATGTCATTAATTTAGCGAGTTATGTTAGAAATCAATTGACAAAAATGTTGGTCTCACATCTAACTAATTACTATTTATCCCTAATTTTTATATACTTGAATAACAATCCTGCATGTAATAGTGTGTATAAATACTTATGACTTCTCTGTCTCTCTTAATCATGAAAATCCGACACTGAATAATAAAAAAAAGAACACTTTTTAAGTAAAAACTAAGGTAGATGAGTGGAGTTAGATCATGACAGAATAATTTTAACCAAAGTCAAGAGTCTAAATTACTGTACGCAGGCATACATACAAGTTCCACGGGGAATTCATCTTTCTAGGAAAGTGAGGTTGCATACGTAATACTGTCACTGACTGACTCATTTAATATGCCAACTAGTGCTCTGAATTTTCATGCATGCTTCAATTGGTTCTTGGTTTCTGTAGCAGCTTGTAAGTTGAAAACCCCACTCTTTACGTCCCCTTCCCCTTCCCCTTCCCCTCCCAGATTCATTCAATTATGCCAACTGGTGTGTTAGACTGTTAGTAGTATTTATATTACTCTACTTACCTAAGTATTTACAATTCTTCTTTAAAACAGATACTAGTACCATACCGTAGTAGATTGATTAACTTTATAAAATATTTTAAATTAAAATAACTAAATTTTAACTCAAATGGTTGTATTTTTATCTTTCTAGTTTAAATTAAACTTCGAGCGTAACTAAAAACTAGATGACATGCATCGCAATAATAATCAGTACAAGATCTAATTACATCAAGTACTTTTTTCCAAAAACAAAAAGACAGTCTTGTCAGAGATTAGAACATTGATAAAAAAATACTCTAATTGTAACTCTCTAATCCAAATAAATACACAGTCCCTAACTCTTAAGTGGCAGTAAAAAGAAATTCCAAGTTCCAACTATATATATATATATATATATATATATGTTTCCCCAAAGTCAGATAGTATTGCGAGTGATTAAATAGAAGATTATACAAACAGTTAAACTCAGTACACGTACAGTTGGAGTGATTCATCTCGACGTTAGGATAAAAAAGGAACTGAAAACGATTTTATATTAAAAAAAGAGAGGATTAAAACTGAAACCTAAGACTACATTGTCATTAGAAAATGAAAAGGAAAATGGTTTAATAGCTATACCTAATTGTAAGTTGAAATATGATACAGGCTAGCAAACAATACACGTGATGCATGGGGTGGGGACCACCGACCACGGGCAGATAACATCACGCGGAGGTGGCATAGTAATGACAGGACATGTAGGTGCATTTGCATGGCCATGTTCTACCATTGTGGCTCGGGCCACACCGAAAAATGACACAATACACTTTCCACTTCATTTCTGTCTAATTTCTTTTTTCTTTTTTTAAACTCAGCGATCAAAGTTTTGCAGCAGCTTCGAACAAGGAAGGAACATGTACCCATGTCCATGTGACTCTCTAGCTGTAGAGAATCCATTCTATTCTATTCTGTCACTCTTATGTGACCAATTAAGTTAAGCGCGGATTAACGCCGTAATTACTTCATCTCAATCTTTTGCTCACCTTTTTATTCACAAGGTTTAGTATCTTTCGTGATGTGGGGGTAAAAGATACTTTTTGTTTTTCCGGCATAAATCTATACCCCATCTAATCTTTTTTTTTTTTTTTTTAAATAAATAAGGATCAACAAATAAAATCTTACCTAAAAAAATAAAGAAGTATAAAAATAATCTCCAACAAATTACCAAAAAATAGCAGAGATTATGCGATATAATGCTAGTTAAGAACAAAAGAGAAATAAATTGTAGATTTGAATTTTTTTCACTAATACTTTTAATAACACTAAAGAGATCTACGTATTTACTAAAATTTTTCATGGCAATAGGAAATGTTAAGATGGCATTTGCTTAAGATTTTTTTTTTTGGTAGAGTAAGGAAAAGAGACAAAAACAAAAACTACAGCCTCACAAAGGGAAAACTGAAAATAAAAATATTAATGAATGATTGTAACAGTTTTATATTAAAAAAAATGCATTAACTACCGTGAAATCTTCCATTTCACTATCTCACGTCGACTAGATGATTTTGTTCAGCCTTTTTTATTTCCTTGAACCAAATACCACCAACTAAACATAATAGCCCCAAAAAAAAAAGAAGGAGCAGCAACATAATTGATAATACAATAGTAACAAACAAAAAGAAAAGCAAGTTGTCTCCATCAACCTTACCAGCATACAATCCCAATCCTTCCTTCCTCTCTCCTTTTCACCACTCAACTCATTTCTGAATTTGCCTTTAAAAGTATTCCCTTTTAGTTATAGTTTTACCGCCCCCATTTTAATACTCTTTCTTTTTCTCTCTCTCTGTCACACACATACACACACATTCGGATCCTTTTAACACCGCCCCATTATTGCTTGCTCGTTAATTACGGCAATGACTCGGCTATTTCGATCCAAATCTTGCGGACTGGTCGAGTTCAACGCTGTTCCGCCGAGTCCACCCTTCCATGATGTGAAGAATGAGGAAGAAGACAATGAAGAAGAAGAAGAAGAAGATAATGATGAAGAAGAAGAAGAAGAAGAAGAAGAAGAAGAATTAGACAGTGATGAAGATGAATATGTTTCGAGCAACCCGGTTTCAACGCCGTTGATCTATCCAGGGCCAAAAGTGGATAACAAAGGTTGGCGTGAAACGAACCAGTTTGCGATATTGGATATTTTGGTGGCTGCGTTGAAGAAGTCGTTGGTGACTTGCAGTGTGGAGAGAGAGGATGTTTCTTCGTTGGACATTAGCTGGCCAACTGAGGTTCGCCATGTCTCGCATGTTACCTTCGATAGGTTCAATGGCTTTCTCGGTTTGCCCTCTGAACTCGAGCCAGAGGTTCCCAAGAGGGTCCCCAGTGCCAGGTTAACTTTCAACTTACATCTCTCTCTTCTTCTTAACCATTCTTTTTTAGCTTCTAGCAGAACGTGAATTTGGGTAATTCAACTACCGCTCAAGTTTCTATTTTGTTCACATTTTTTTCCGCTTCAGATCACAGGGTGTTTGTTGAGTCATAATTTGCTTAGGAATAGATGCGTTTCTTTTTTTTTTTTTCGGTGTATGGATAAGTTTGTTAATTTAGGAAGTGAACTTCTTTTATGAATTTGAGTTAAAGTCAACTCATGCACTTCAATTTCTACATAAGAACTTTTATAAAAGTCAAGACATAAATTAGTACTTATATAGAGAAGTTTATCCAAACGTAACCTGGAATGAACCACCAGACAACCTGACCGCATCTTTGTGTGTTGGACTGGTTGATGCTGAAATGTTTGTAATTTTGCATCCACCGGGGTGTTCTGAAACAGAGAAGATACTGGTTTTGTGTTGAAGTTGCAAATTCTCAGCAACTTTGGTTTCTAAAGTTTAGATGTCCTGGAAATTGTGTGAGCCTTCTCAGCATGAAAGATTTTGACTTTGTCCCTTGTTTGACGTCTGTTGCCTCCTGTTTTGATCGCCTTCAAAGCTTTCAAATTCCAGTGTTGGTTAGGCTAAGTGCGAGAAAAACGTAAGTCACATGTATGTTTGATAAATTGAAAGGTTTGATCACGAACTGGTGGGAAAAAATTAAACAGTTGGGGTCTGGATTTACTGTTAGAACTTAGAAAGGATCTTTTGGTTGTTGGTTGTAATCTCTTCATTGCCTCTTCCTCTCTTTTCATTTTAAATCCATCTTTAACTTTATTCATATGATCGTGCAGTGCCAAAGTATTTGGAGTTTCTGCAAAGTCAATGCAGTGCTCTTATGATGAAAGGGGGAACAGTGTCCCAACGATTTTGCTGATGATGCAAAAGCGATTGTATTCAGAGGGAGGCCTTAAAGTATGTTCTGTTTGTGTAGCATTTAATTGGTTTTGCTTTTAATTGCTCCTAGCCACTGGATACCTGTATGCTGGCTGAATTATCAAACCTTTATTTTGTTTGGTGTAGCTATAAATGTTTAATAAATAAATAGATCATTAATAAAATTTGTTGGACAACCGAACTCTAGTGTCGGATAAATCCCCTTTAGTTTCGCATAAATTTTGAGGCCTAATTTCATGCTTTTGCTATGCCTGAAGGCGGAAGGAATATTCCGAATTAATGCTGATAACAGCCAAGAAGAATTTGTGCGTGATCAGCTAAACAGAGGTCTGGTACCACTTGGAATCGACGTTCATTGTTTATCTGGTTTGATAAAGGTATATACTACATTCTTAGTTTAACTTTTCTATTATGCTTAAATTAATTTATATTAGGGTTAATTGAAATCTACTTTGATTTTCGCTTAACAGTTATTATGCTTCAATTAGTACGGGATTTCTTACTATTCTGTCAACATTTGGGAAACCTTTGAAAATCACAGCTCTTTTGTGTTTAAGTTTTATTATAATATTTGGAAAATTGATTAGTGTTCAATTGTTCATACTTCATACGACCATACCACGTTTTATCAATTAGTGTGTTATTAGGGGATGCTTTCTTGTAAACAACAAAGGTGACAGCATCGGTGAAATGTTGATAATTTTCCTAACCTGTTACCAAGGTCTTCTGCCAATTTATTGCTACAGTATTATTTAAATTTAATTTGTCTTGCAGGCTTGGTTTAGAGAGCTTCCAACGGGGGTACTTGATTCCCTGACACCGGAACAGGTGATGCATTGCAACACAGAAGAGGATTGCACCAATCTTATGAAGTTGCTTCCTTCAACTGAAGCTGCATTGCTTGACTGGGCAATCAATTTGATGGCAGACGTTGTTGAGCATGAACAGTTCAACAAAATGAATGCTCGCAATATTGCTATGGTTTTCGCACCCAACATGACACAGGTTAGCTAACATTATAAGCAAAGATGTATTCTACTTTTGTTTCTTGTTGGTTTTCTTCAAACACAGTTTAATTAGGCTCATTATTTAAATGTTTGTTTCATTGTGGTATGCAGATGGCGGACCCTTTGACTGCATTGATTCATGCAGTGCAAGTCATGAACTTCCTCAAGACATTGATTCTGAAGACCCTTCGAGAAAGAGATGAATCAGTTGCCAAGGCGAGACAGCTGTCATTGTTCTTAGATTCTCCCTCTTGCAAAGGTGATTCCCATCCTTTGGAAGTGAATAACAAGGAGGAGACTGAAGAAACTTGTACCACAAAGCCACCTGGGAAAAGCAAGTTCTCAAGGACTTCAACCTTGGGTAGAATAGAATGGTGTATTGAAGAGAAACTTTGGAGATCTGAGGAAAAGGGAAATGGAGTTGGGGAATTGGAATCTGTTTCGGGTAGTAGCTCACCTTCTAGATATGAGAATAGGTATAGAGGTATATATGACAGTGAACATTGGATGAAATTGAGAAATGGAGTGCGCAGGCTATGCAGACACCCTGTATTTCAATTGAGCAAGCCCACTAAGAAGCCTGCAAGTCTTGGGGGTAGTATTGTAAATACTAGGGAAGGAGGTGGAGAGGCTTGGGCCTAAAACAACACAACTACTGCATGCTTTGGTTTTAAGATGTATAGATGCTTGCTTGAGATTCTATGAACCGTAGCTTTAGCCTTTAGTTGTAATTGCTGCTTGGTCTCTTAGTAGAATACAAGTTCTGAGATGTTTCAACTTTCAAGGCTTTACAAAGTTTCGTACCAATTATTAATCCTATAAAGGATTTTGTTGGATAAACTACTTAGTATTTTAATCAATAATCAATATACATCACAGACAGATACACTTAACAATGGGACTTGGTCCTCTCCGGCCTGAAATCCGTTAATCATGTGTCTCTGTTCCCTCTCGTTAAACAGTGTGATCATAAAAAGAGTTTTTCCTACATTTATAACGTGTTACATAGGCTTGAGAGGCTTCACAAAACACATGTTAATACAGCATTAGGTTGTAAGCCACATTTGCTACAGCTAAAGAATAAATGTTAGTATTAATTATGGTGACCTACACTACATATGAACTATATCTCCCAACCACATTCTGTTACATATTTACAAGAACATATCCCCCATGATTCCCCCGTCACCAGCTAGTCCCATTATCCAACAATAACCCCAACTCTTCTACTCTATAATAATTACCATTGTCAACTACAGTAGATGGTCCATTTTTGCTATATGGACCACACTGTGAGTGTGACCTACAAAGAGCGGGTAACACATTATTCCCAAAATCTACACTATTAATGGCTTACATCAATAACTCATGTATCCTTCCATTCCACGTGCTAGCCTATGCCTTAAATCAATTTTAACTGAAATTTGATATAAAGTCCAGAGGGTTGGTTGGAAACTGAAAATTTGAAATTGATCGTAATAAGGCATACTCCAAGTACAAATGAGATTAACTATCCCATAATATCTGTTTGGTGCAATTAATACCTACAACTAATAATCAACTTAAAGAACTACACCAAATGCATGCTGACACTTCCAAGAGCAGCCTCACTATTGATTGAGAATTGAGGGGTAGCTCAGTGCCATTTTACCTTGGATGGTGTAGCTGCTTCTGGAGTGGATACTCCTTCTTGCTGAGCCAAGGATGTTGCATATGATGGTAATCTGGTTGTATACTTGTATCCCAAGGGGCAGCTGATACACGAACCCCAATTCCTTCGAACAGTCAATAGATCAGGAAAAGTTCCCAATAGTCAAAACTCAGCCACAGACATAGTAGGTGCATAATTGCATTCATGCATTGTTATGTTCAATGTCTTGATATATTTTAATATATGCCACGATTGGATAGATAGTCCTCCTGTTCCTTCCAGATTTACTAAAAAATCATAGTCTTGAAAAGAATATCCATTAAAGATGGTGGATTTCATTTTGGTGAAGTAAATTACGGCTATCTTTGACAAAGAACCACCTGGATTGGGGTAAGCAGCAAAAGTTTGTACTATGCATTAAATTTGCCAGAATTCAACAGTCAGAACTTTTTTTTTTCTTTCAAAAATTAGAAGAAAAGTGTTTTAAAACTAAATAATAAAAAAATAACAACTGAGCTACTTACAGCATTATTAACGCATTGCTGGTCAAGTACCACATGTTGGGAAGTAATGTTGCTTCCCAACGACTCTCATTGTATAGTTAGTAAAAAAAAATTATTTGTTAAGCAAAGTTTTCCATGAAATATTATGCTTGATTGTAAAGAAGTTGAGTTTTATAATATTAAAATAATGTTAACAAAATGAATGTTGGATATAGCTATTAGTAGCCTTTGAATTTTTTAGTATACACTTCCATATTTTTTACACAACTAAAACTTCTTAAATTTCTCTTATTTAGACTTAAAAAAATTCACAAGTTTGATTAATTTTTATTTAATGGATCCAAATCAAAATTCATAAAGGGTTGACACCTTACTGTGTTCACAAGGATGAGAACGATCTATTTAGTAAGAGGTTCCGTATTTGATTTCCATCATGTGCAAATTTCCTTGGTTCATCATTTTAAATAAATATATTTTAGTTATGTGTATATTTTTATTTTTTTTATTATGCTAAAAAAATATTTTACATATTTCTACCCTGCAAAAATAAGTTATTAAAAAATAATAATGATTTTTCTAAAAAAATAATAATGATTTAAGTTTGTTTTGTAAAATTTATTAAAAACAATTTTAAAAGTTACATAAAAATAAAAACAAGTGATGTATACATGTAAGGTTCCCTACAAACAACTCAAATTAGTTACACCAGTATAAATGCTCTTGGTATTCGAACTTGTTTAATTTTTAAATTAATGAGAAAATAAAAATAAAATTACTATTATTGTGTAAAATTTTCTAATTTCATGTTAGATAATTTGACATGATTCACAGTGGTAGATTTATAGTTGAATGGAAGTAATAAATATTGATTGTGAAAATTTGGATATTTTTATTTATGATTTTAATTTTATTTATAAAAACGCAATTAGTGTTTTGAGAGGAGAAGAGAAGAATATATTTTGGTGGTTTGGATCCGGAGCGACCCGCAAATGACCCATTTCATGGAGTGGCAATAAAGTTGGATTGGATCTCTGAGACTTGTGAAGTCATTGGTGTTCTTGGTCTAATCATCATCGTGGCTTCGGATATTTGGAAACGCTTATTCCCGGCACGAAGAAGCAGGTCAGTGCCGGTACCAAACATAAGAATGGGAAGCAGCATAAACCTGTTTAAGCTCTGCTCTGGGCTGAGAGTCCTGGGCTACTTGATGATCCTGTTGTTCGGTGCTATTGTTGCCCTAACTTACTACGCCGTCGTTTTCATCACATGGGGCCCTCTTCTCCTCTTTCCCTCCTCTCCTCTCCGCCTCCCCGCCTTCTTCATTCTCCTCCTCTTTCACATCCTCCTCCTTCTCTTAACTTGGTCCTACTTTATGGTCGTGCTCAACGATCCTGGTTCCGTTCCCCACAATTGGAGACAAGAAGGGTTCAATTTCAATTTGGATGCAACATCATCCTCCCCCTCCTATTGTTCTCGATGCCAGAATGGGAAGCCAGCGCGTTGCCACCACTGCTCTATTTGCCAAAGGTGTGTTCTCAAGATGGATCATCACTGCGTCTGGGTCGTCAATTGCGTTGGGGCCCGTAACTACAAGTTTTTTCTCCTCTTCTTGGTTCGTTTTTCCATTTCTCTTTCTTCCCACATACTACTATTCCTTTTTCCTAACTTTCTTTCACACCATTCATTCATAGCTGTATACATTCCTCGAGACAACACTGGATTGCTTAGCTCTGCTTCCTAGTTTTATCAGATTCTTCGCTGGACCCAAATCTAATCATCATCATCATCATTCATTGTCTCCTGGGGGCCTTGCATTCATCTTTTTGGCTTCCAGTAAGTTTATGTACTCTGCTTCTATCGAATTATGTGCCTTTATTGCATTCTCATATCTGTTAATGCTTCTTACAGATTCTGTGCCTTGATGCAGTTCTTAATTTAGCCTTCGCCCTCAGTCTTCTCTGTTTCGTTGTTATGCATGTATCTCTTCTCTTAAGCAACACAACTTCAGTAGAGGTAATCCATACTTTGTTATTTTCTCTTTTTTAATTACCGTATATGGTAATGTTGTTGCCAGACTTGTATGAGACTGTTGTTAATTTGTATCTATAGTCTGGTAGCTATTTTTAAGCTACTACTAGAGTGGGAAAAAAAATTATGACAACTTCACATGTGGTAGTGCTCTGGACAGTTTTATTTGTATTTTTTAATCTTCATGCAGCACTGTGCCTTCTTTTTTCTAAAATATTATTTGAAAAAAATGATGTTTTAGGTTCATGAAAAGAAAAAAGAAGTTAGGTGGATGTACGACCTGGGATGGAAGAGGAATTTTGAGCAGGTAATACTATCAAGTAGCAAATGATTACAAAATGATAGAAAAGCAGACATTGTTTTTAAGCTCAGACATTTAGGAAGTAAATATGAGTTAATAAATAAAAATGAATAAGAGAGGAAGAGTGTGTGTGTGTGAGAGAGAGAGAGAGAGAGAATGTACAATTTTAATATGTCCTCCTCTCCCCTAACAAGAGAATTTTTTTACATCCCTATGGCATAAGAAAATTCTTACTCTTGGAGGATTCTCTAACCTTTGCTTTAAAAGATAACAAATAGACAAGTGGAGGAAAAATGGATGGTGAAGATCCTTCCTGGTTTAGGAGTAGGGAAATTCCTACTCCGGATGGTGTAAGGGTTTTTCATAACCCGCCTCAACTCCCAAAGTGATCAAAGCTTAGTTTTAATGAATTTTAACATAAAATAGAGTTTTCTGCTGAGGAATTGCTTGTCTCATAATCTTGTAGTTAAACTAACCGATTATAACTTCTCTTGATGGCCAAAATAGTATCTGAAATAATGTGATGGGCTTTATCTAAATAAAATGAGGATAAGACTTAATTGCCCTTTTGGTCCCCATCTTTCTCAATTTTGTGATATTCTTCCCTCTGTATTTTTTGCAAATTTGATCCCCACAATTTTAATTGTCCAATTTTGGTCCATCTGTCTACTTAGCATCCAATATTTAATTTACATGTTGATGTGTTAGTGCAATAGACTGTCACATGGGCATGGATATGCTAACAGGGCAACGCATTAGAGTGTCATGTTAGTATTTTCATTATGTAATGAATATTAATAGAGATGGACAAAATAGATGAACTGAACTGCTATAAAATTGAACTGAACTAAAGAATGGTTCAATTCAGTTTTTTGTTCAAAGCAGATCAGTTTTTTTAAACACAGTTCAGTTCAGTTTTTTTTAACAACCCTATATATTAAGTTAACAAATAGACAAAATTACTCAACTAAAATAGTGTGGGATCAAATTCACAAAAAAATTGAGATGAAATTCACATAATTGAGAAAATTAGAGAAACCAAAAGTACTATTAAGCCTGAAAAGAATCCTGTAATAGTAGTTGCATATCTCTGATTGAACTAATAACTAGTGAATAGCATATTCACTCTTATCTGATTTTTTTTTAATCTATTTTACCTTACTTTTCAAGGTTTTTGGCACTAAGAAGGCCCTATGGTTGTTCCCATTGTTTTCAAAAGAGGATCTCGACAACATACCTGCACTAAGGGGCATTGAGTTCCCTACACGTTCAGATGTTGATGTATGAAACCTGGGTAACTTGTAGGTTTGAACATATTACTCTACTTGATTGCAGATGTTTGAAACTATAGAATTGTCCAGTAGATGTATATATGTAATCTTCGAAGATTGTTTTAATTACTCGTAAGAACCTGTCACCTTAAGGGGACAAAATGTAGATTTGCTTTCGAAGAACAAAATTCATTCCAAGTGTTTGACCTGTCGATTGTGGCACTGTTCCGCGGAAATGCTGTTGTAGGTTGGTTTGTGAAATTGATTGATCGAAGTGGAACTTTTACTTTTATCTGTTAATGCATTATTAATCTGATTTCTTTTGTTGATATCCATTGTATTATGAATTTAAGAGTTCGTTCAAATATTGGGACAAATAATATACATACCTCTCTTTATTATTATTATTATTATTAGTTATTAATTAATTAATAAAGTATAGCCCCTTCTATAATAAATTTCCTTAAATATTCTTTCTAATTTCCCCAATTTTGAAACAATTTTCTTTATCTATTTTTTTTTTTTTACAGGCTTTATCTATTTCTGCTTAGCTCCCTTTTTCTATACTCTCATTCTCCGCGACCGCCTCCCTTCAAACCACCCTCCATCAGCTGCTTGCATCATGTTCCCTTTATTTGACACCGCAATCACTATTCACAAATTCAATGCAAAAATAATTTTTGGATTTCTAAAACATCCAAAAATTATTTTTTAAAATTTCTGAAATTCTTTTACGTTATCATGGAGTTTAATAAATTTTTATTTTTATTTTGAAATTTTATTAATAATGTCTCAATATTGAGATGGTGTAACTTAGTTACTTAACTAACCAATGTGTACAAATTTAATTAATTAAAGAAGATAAATATATTAAAAGATAGACTTGTGAAGGTATTGGTATGGAAGTGATGAAAATGAGGTGGGAATAATAAACGAACTTGGAGAAACCCGTATTTATTTCATCAACAACGATGATCCAGTGCTAAGCCCGGAGCCCGTAACCAAGTCAACAACACCACAGCCTTGAGAACAGAAGTGGGAGAAAACCCATTTATTGGGGCGTAGGACTCGAGAAGCTTGCTTGGTTGCAGAGAAATTGGATGGGATAAGATGGAGAGAGAGAAAGAGAGGTGTTATAACTTATATCATAATTTTAGGAAGGAGTTAGTGAGAGTAATTGAGAAAGTGCTTGTTGGAAATATACAATGTTGCTCTTGAATAAAATATAACTTGTCGTAAGTGGCGACATACGTAAAGATGAAATAACTGCTACAAGCCTACACTCACGTTTTATGAATTGAAAGTAGGATTCTTTTGAATGAATTGTGGTTGGTGCGTCTTAGATATTTGGTTTTCTAAATGGTTGTATTATTGGAAACAAATAGCCTTTTTTTTTTCTTGAAAGCTACCGTTAGCTTACTATATGTGGGCTAGTCAATTCCAATTGGATTGTAGAATCTGGGGAAGGGAACATCTGTGACTAGCCTACCACTGCTTCCAAATCACATAAATATAAATGACCTTATTTTAATAATAATAATAATACTGGAAATTTCGGTCCCAGATATGTACTACCCCTGTCAACGATGTTCTTAGATAGTATCGGATAGTTGTAAACCAGCAGCAGAAATGGAATAAAGTAGTAATGAAACAAATTCTGGAAAATGATGTTCATAAAAGATTAGTGTAAAGAGAGATTTCAACTTTCATGTGTGGAGCAACCAGAAGTAAGTATCATTTTGAACTGTTGTATATAGTATACAAACTAGTTTAAAAGCAGAAAGCAGAGAAGTAATTTAAAAAAAAGCTTATTCTAAAGTGAGGCATGATCCTCTTGGTCGATTCTGGTTCTGGCAACACAGAGGTCAGGAAGTATTACGGAAAGGCAGATAGTGAGAGGGGTAATGAATAGAAGGAAGCCAAAGGGAACCATCCAGAGTTGGGTATTTGATGGATGGTATTTGTGTAGCCACCATCCCAGCATGGAAGCTCCTGCTATGCTTATCATTATCAACAAGGATGATAACAAAATAAACAAACACGATGGCTTTCTTGTTATCCACCTACTTTCCTCTCCCATCCTGAAATTCAAGTTCAAGACAAGTAAATTGAATTAGCAAATAGGATTAAGTTGGTTCGTTGGTGGGACTGGGAGTGAAGAGAAGAAGAGGAGACAACAAATAAGAGCATGAATGCAAGCGGCCTCAGTCAAACACCTTTTTTTCTTCTTAATTATACTAACTTACTTTAGACAGAGATCACGGTTTTACGCAACAACCTATTTATAAAAGAGTAAAACACTCTCAGGTGAGGTAGATGTTTTTTCACCGTATCTCATCTATTAGTTGGAGACATCCATAGATTAGTATCTAGAAAAGATTCTTATACAACTGTGTATCTGATGTCAACAAATTATTAATGTTAAAATAAGAGAAACAATGAATGTATTACAATAAGTAAGGTTTTTTTTCTTTTTTTCTTCTGCGTGGTCTGGACAAAGTCCCAGACATAAGATAATATTATTGATTCAAAATACAATCATCCCCATACCCAATCCAAGAGAGGAGGTAAAAGAAGGGATAGATTCAAAGAAAATACAATCACAAGTAATGAATAAATCAAATTTAGCAAAGTTATCAGCTAAACAATTAAATTCTCTACAGATATGCTTGAACACACAATTCTCAAAACTATCCTTCAAAATCAAATCTCATTCATTAGCTCATGAAACTGCCCTTCCAGAAATTGAAAATCATCAATTGACTTAACAACATTGAGGCTGTCATGTACAACCAGCTTCTCAACCTTATTATCTAGAGCCATTTGTAACCCATAAACTATCCCCCACAGTTCCACTTCCAGCACATAGCAGTGGCCCAACCACCTTGAAAAGGCCTGAACAAAAGCACCATTTGGCTTCAGCAGAACAGCTCCACGCGCTGCAACTGATGCAGACGCCAGGAAAGCGCCATCACAACTTAAATTGAAAATGTCATCAGCATGATATTGTCTTAAAGGTTGAGACATTTGCATATCAAAATGCATATTGCTGTGCATATCCGATTTGAACCTCACAATGAGTAAGGTTTTGTCATCATCATATTCAATTCAATTAAATCACTGAATCTTAAATATATTTTTAATTTATATAATGTTCTAATTAATTATTAAGTTTTATAAAATATTTTGTTATCATATATATTTTATTCTATCTAAATTTAAAGATTTATTTTATTTTAAATTTACATAAATAATTAGGAAACTATAAAAGAAACTAAAAAAAAATCACATGATTATAATTTTATGTTTTAGGATTTATAGTACTATGATTTAAGATTTATAGTTCAAAGTTGATAACTTATTATTTATAATTTTAGGTTTAGGGTTTGAAATTTAATATTCTTAATTTAATTTTAAAAATAAATAATTTGAGATAATATTAAATTAAATTGAATTAGTTAATCCATTTTAACGTTCCTATTAACGCGGAAAAAAGTAAATATAAACCATCAATTTCATTCTTAAAGTAAAATAAATTATGTAAGCAATTTAGTCAAGTGTTAAAAAAAATGGTGAATACATATATTAAGTTAGTAAAAATATAATTGAAAGGGTAAATCGAGAAATATTTGTGTATAATTGAAGAAGGATATGAAGGGAAACATGTAATATAAAAGTGTTTATTTTCGTGGTGTGTCATGATAATTGATACCTAGTAAGAGAGAAAAAAAAATAAAGATATTTCTAAAATGCTATCTTAAGAAGAAAAAAGTGAGAAATATAAGTATGATAGGTGATATGATTGAATATGAGGAGAGAGATAAAAAGAAAAAGAAAGTGTTTAGTAAGTATATGTTAACATGAGGTGGAGTGTTAAAATATCAATATTAAAAAAAAAAAATACTATAAGGAATACAAAGAAATTTTATTAGATATAAAAAAAAAATTAGATGGAAAAATATTATTTCTCAGTTACTTATATATGCTGCAAGAATCCACAATGATTATTATTAATTTCAAGTAACTAACGTAGCAAACGGATAAGAAAAAGATCGAAAAATGAGTAGCGTGAAAGGTCGCATCCTGGTTGGGAAGTACGAGTTGGGAAAAACAATTGGAGAGGGAAGCTTTGCGAAGGTCAAGTTCGCCAGGGATGTCCAGAACGGCAACTACGTCGCCATCAAAATCCTCCACCGTAAACATGTCCTCCGCCACAACATGATGGAACAGCTGATGAGAGAAATATCAACCATGAGGCTAATCAATCACCCAAACGTTGTTCAAATTTTTGAGGTACCAAACCATTTATCCTTCCTCACTTTTCCTTCAATTACATGAGGATATGTTTTTATAACTACAATTTTAATATTATATTACATGAATTTATAAATTTTAAATTTATTGTTGAGTTTTAATATTTTTTGTCATGTTACTTGATTATTATAAATATTGTGTCTTCACTGATTTCATAATCGAGTTAATTTTTGGCTTGTGAAGTAGGCTCTTCCCCAGTGATGCCAAGTTGTCAACATGTGAATAAGACAATATAATAATAATGAGACATGTTAGCAACTGAAATCTTTTTTTTTTTTTACTGCAACTGGGATCTTTTTTTATCACGCTGTTATTGAGTAAATTTTATAAAGATGTTAAAAAGAGAATGGGATCATATTTTTCTTAGTCGATTTATTGGTGAAAATTTGGGGTAGTTTTATACAAGAATCCTTATTCAAACCTTGTTACTAGCTATCTTTATTTGAAAACTTTGAAGAGGAAAATAAGTGTTTTATAATTTTTAGATAGTAGAAACTAATTATTCCATGATGAAAAATGTTGAATGCACATTCTATTTTTGAGATTTATGAGTGGAAAGAAAAGAAAGCTAAAGAAAAAAGAACAAATGTGCAATATAAATAATGTGATGAGAAATGAAAATTAAGATAAAAAAAAAGGAGTAAAAGTAAACATACTACAACAATAACTCTTGTAAGATACTATTATTTAACTTATATTTATTTCATGGTTATTAGTATTATTTATAAGCATAAAACAGTATATTATCTCTAATTTTTCTGTCATCCCCTGCCAATCAAACAAAATATACTTTCTGAGTCTCTTTATCCAAACCAAACAACTCTCCTTCCTTTTCCCTCCTTTATTAACACCTATTGAGTCTTCCTTTAAACCAAACGCGGAGTATTTTAAGGGACAAATCAACAGATGGATATAATGTAACTAATCATTTATTATTCTTTGAATCCATTGCATTCACTATATTCAGTCAATATTATGGATAGGTGTTGGCAAGCAAAACAAAGATTTACATTGTTCTGGAGTTTGTTGATGGGGGAGAACTATTTGACAAAGTAGTAAGTCTGATTTATTTTACTTATTACAGACATGCATACATATAAAATTAATATATTCTTCTTACACTACATATTAGTCTTCTTAGTTAGTTTTATCAATATTCTTGCATCTGAGTACATAAAATTCTTGGATTTCTTCTTTGATTTATAGGCTGCAAATGGGAGACTCAAAGAAGAAGAAGCAAGAAATTATTTCCAACAACTTATTAATGCTGTTGACTACTGCCATAGTAGAGGCGTGTATCACAGAGATTTGAAGGTCTTTCAACTTCCTTAATCTTTTCTCAATTTAGATTGATGGGACTAATCAGGATTCAAATTTATTTTATAGTAATCTTCAATGTATTTTGCAGCCTGAGAATCTTCTTCTAGTCTCGAATGGTGTCCTTAAAGTTTCAGATTTTGGTTTGAGTACGTACGCACAGAAAGTAAGATGATTTCTGCCATATTGGATTGATACAGGTTTCATGTAATTTGGTTTTTCATAAAGACACTGTGCACTTGCCTAAGGGTAACATTTAGCTGATATAAAAAAAAAAAAAAAATCTTTAATCATTATAGGAATCACATTTTTCAAATTCTTACGTAATGCAGGAGGATGAACTGCTCCGTACTGCATGTGGAACTCCGAATTATGTTGCTCCCGAGGTACCTACTTGAGGTCCTAAGTCTTGACATTAGTCCCTCAAACTTGCAATAAATGAATGGTATGTTGTGTGCCATTTGACTCAGGTGCTTAATGATAGATGTTATGTTGGTTCTACATCTGATATTTGGTCTTGTGGAGTCATTCTCTTTGTACTTATGGCTGGGTACTTGCCTTTTGATGAACCAAGTCATATGGCTCTCTACAAAAAAGTAAGTCATTTTAGATTATCATTACCCATGAGAACAAACTGTTGCAATTTTTATGGAAGTGAAAATCTATAAAGAAACAATTATATTTCAGATGAGCAGGGCAGAATTCTCTTGTCCATCATGGTTTTCGCCACAGGCAAAGAAACTGCTAAAACACATGCTTGACCCAAACCCTCTAACGGTGTGTTTTCAATGTTTGCTTGAATTATTCACCATTTCTACATGCTAATTCCTATTGGGCCTTACTGATTCTATTTGTTGTACTTTTAATCCTGTCATTTAGACTTCAAGATCTTTTTTTTTTTTTGCAGAGGATAAAAATTCCTGAACTCTTAGAAGATGAATGGTTCAAAAAAGGATACCAGTAAACATCCTTCACTGAGGAAGAGGATCTAAGTGTAGATGATGTAGTCGCTGCTTTCAATGAGTCTAATGTACTGATTTTTAGGCAATATTTGTATTCAACTTCTTTCATCCATTGCAGGAAATTCGGTTGTTTATTCATTCACCATGATTTGTAGGAAAATCTAGTGACAGAGAGAAAAGAGAAACCCCTCTCCATGAATGCTTTTGAGCTCATTTCTAGGTCACAAAGTTTCAATCTTGACAGTTTGTTTGAGAAGCAAACGGTATGTGAAAATGATCTTGTGCTTTGACCATGTTAACGTTTTCACGCACTTAGTTTTATTTTATATTTTGTTTATGTCAACTCCCGTGGAAATTGACTTATCACCTAACATAATTTGTGGACTATGATATCTGGATCAATAATATTTTAATCAGATTCAAATTCAAGCTAGTTACATTTTGTCAAAGTGGACAATCAAATGTTGATACTTATATTTATTCCTTCTGGTTAATGCCTGTTGTTTCTGTGTTTTATGTCAACTCAATACTGTAGGGTCAGGTAAAGCAAGAAACCAGTTTTACTTCACAGTGCCCTGCAAATGAAATTATGTTTAAAATCGAGGAAGCAGCCAAGCCACTGGGCTTTAATGTACACAAGCGAAATTATAAGGTATCAATGTATCCCTTAAATTTTACTATGCATTGCACATTGGTCTGTATTGTTTATTTCCTAAGACCTGCTTTTGTTGTGACTTACTTTGTAATGTTTTAGAGGGTAGAGTATTGTAACTTACAAAGATTTAAATACTGCAGATGAAGTTGCAAGGTGACAAGACTGGGAGGAAGGGTCACCTTTCAGTGGCTACTGAGGTACTGAGATATTTGCTTAGGATAATAGGCTTTTTTTTTTTTTTTTTTTTTTCATTTTCTTGTCTCTAATTAAATAATGGCAACTCAATACAAAAATTGACTCTCCCTCTTAAGTGGCAATAGCTTATTTCATTTTGATGAGTTGTCAAAATTCAATTAAGGAAATAGGAAATGGGACCAGCAAATGGTATAAAATATCTGAATCCATAGTCACAAGACCACAAATTGGTTGTGAATAATTCCACTTTTCTTTACCTAAGTCATCTAATTTCAGAGATATTGGTCATTTATGATACTTGACATGACTTTGAATCTAGCTTACAAGTGAATGAATTTTATGGCAAACAAGAGATTTGATGAATGCATGACACTTATTGCAACAATTATTTGATCAACTTGGTGGATTCAAATAATGAATTGCCTTGAGACACGGACTATAAAATATCTAATAAAACGTGGAACATAAATTTCATGCATGTGTATGTAAATTGGAGTCTTTCCAATGGGAGCTTGCCTGGAATTTGTTGTCTTTGGCTACAGGTTTTTGAAGTAGCGCCCTCCGTGCACATGGTGGAGCTGCGAAAGACGGGGGGTGATACATTGGAGTTTAATAAGGCATGTGAAAATTCCTACTTGGGTTTGTTTTCTGTTAACAAATGAAAACTTGTTGAATGTTACCCCATCTTTGGTTTATATGCAGTTCTACAAGATATTCTCATCAGGGTTGCAAGACATAGTGTGGCATGATACTGAAGGGGAAAAAACGAACAATTAAGAGAACGTTTTGATCATGTCCACAGGGAAAGCAATCATCATAATTCATAACTCGAGTATTGTTCTGTTTCTAGTGCCATTCCCTTGTTGTGGTTCATGGAATGCCCATCCTTTGCTAAATCTGGAACTTTGGATGTGTCTGAATGAACTCTACAAGGTTAAAGGATATTGGTTCTTTATCTTTGATGTTGTACTCTTACAAATTTCACTACCCTAATATTCAGTATAGATGTTGTATATAAGTACTAAGTAGTGAGTAACATTTATGACAAAAAGATAGGTGTAATATGGGCTGACTCTATTTTTTTTAGTGTGTTTAAGTGAGCATTTATAAACTTGATTTTACATGATCGATTGAATGGCAGAATTAACTGTGGATAAAATTAATTTTAAAGTGAAATATGTTTTAACTTAAAAAAATTATTATCATTGTAAAAAAAAAAATCACATAAAAATCAATTGGTCATCAATTTTTACTAAATAACTTATCTCTTAATATATTAATTATCATCAAATTTAAAATTAATTAGTCATTAAGTTCAACTGAAAAAAATAAAATCAATTTAAAATGTATTGTATTTTGATATTGATTTTTAAAAACATCAAATGACTTGAGTTTTCTCATTTCCCGATTTTCAAGAATAAATATGCACTTGAATATAATCGATTGCCATTATTTTCAAATACATTAATTTTTTTTTATGAATAAAGAAATTAAAAAATGACATTAAGGCTTATAAAAGAGAGTGCTTGAGGCATCAATAACTAAGTAATTCGAAACTGAAGCTAAATAAGAATTTAATAAAATAAACAGAGAAGAGAATTTAACTTAATAAGAATGTCATCACACGGTATTTTCCTTGCCTAAGCGTATGCTTGAAGCTAATATTCTAAGGTAGTTGTACGTAACCACGAATGACTTGAAACCACACTGCATGAGGATGAACAGCGTCGAGTTCCCCAATGATGAATTTTAGAGAAGTGGTGGAATCCATCTCACAAATAACATTAGAGAAACCTTTTGTGTGGACAAGTTTAATGCTATGGAAAATGGCACACAGCTTAGCGGTGGTGTTTGAAGTAAAACCACAACCTGTTCATATAACCCGTGATCCAATTGCCTGCAAAATCTCGTAGAACGCTACCAAAACCTGATAAACCAGGATTACCAAAGGAACTACCGTCCGTATTGATCTTGATGTAGTTTTACGAATGAGGTTCCCAGTTAACCAGTATCCTATCTGTTAGGGATGAGCTGGTCGAGCTTGTTCCTTTGGCTAGATGTAGAAGAGAACTTATATGGTTATGCATATACTAGTTTGGTCAAACTATATCATTAAAAACCACCTTATTCATCGCGCGCCAGATCATCCAGCAAGTGGTGCTGAATAAGAGTTGAAAATTTCCTTAAATGTTACTTCTGAGTCAATATGTAGCATCATCAATGAAGAAATCAAGACCATACTGCAAGTGGATGTATTCCTACACTTTACATGCATAGGGGCAATCGCGAAGGATGTGAATCCATGTTTCATTGGCATCTTCACACCTACAACAAGAAGAATTAGTAGTAATATGTCGCATGAAGCGGAAAGAGTTAGTAGGAAAACTCCCTCTATAGGTGAGCCAAATAAAGTGTTTAACATTCTCAGGTAGCTTGGACTTCCACACCCACAACCAGAACTCAACACAGGTAAGATGAGAAGCAGGCTCTCAACTCAACCACGCATAGGCGGACTTGGTATCATACCTTCTCGAGCTAGATGCATTTCACCTAATAGTATCCAGCATAGAAGGATTAAGAAACAAGTACGGAAGGGTGTTTCGAATGTCTTGGGACAAGGTTGTAGTAAGGACGTCAAAGTGCCAATAGCTATCAAAATAGACATCCTTAACGCGTAATTGCATGTCTCTCTCATGGACATCATCCACCATGCCATACAATGGTTCCTCCTCTAACCAAGGATCAAACCAAAAGGAGCAATCCCTGTCCCTAATCCTGAACGTGAAACCTTGCTTGGGATGAGATAAGGCTTTCATGATAGAGGACCAAACATACGAGCTACTTGTGGAATTCTTAAGGTGAAGAATATTCTTTTGGCCAATATATTTTGCATATAGCAAGTGAACCCATAACTTATCCTTACCGTGCAAAAGATCCCACACATGCTTGCCAAGTAGGGAAATGTTAGCTTGGCGGCATCAATGAATACCCAAACCTCCTTTGGCACGAGTTTTAGAGATCGTAGACCAATCTACCCAATGATTGTGATTCTCTCCCCAAATGAAATACCTTAACCTAGAGTCAATTTTATTGCAAATTTCCTCTAGGATCCATAGGTTTTGCATAGAGTAGGAGGAGATAGCAGATATAACTAACATAACCAAAGTTACTCTTCCAATACGACTAAGGAGTTGGCCCTTCCAACCTGTAATGCGGCTATTGACATGGTCTGTGAGGGAGGCAAAATCCGCCTTAGTGGTCCTACCTACCAAGAGAGGGAACTCCAAGTATCTGCTTGAATTATGAGTGTGTTGGAACTCTAATATAGTGGCGAATTGCTGGATTTTGCTACGCAGAACATTCTTAGAGACGAAGAACTTAAATTTCTGACTCTTGACTTTCAAGCCAGAAGCAAGACAAAATAGCCGGATAACATCCTGGACCAATTGCACTTGATTTGCCGACACCTTAGTGAACAACAGACAATCATCGGCAAAGAATAAATGTGATATCTTAGGGCCACCTCTGGAGACTGTAATTGGTTTCCAATCCCCACTACTTACTTTCTCCTGAATGAGAAGCACTAGCTTCTCCATGCACAAAAGAAAGAGATAAGGTGACATTAGGTTTCCCTGACGAAGACCACGTCTCGGTGAGAAAGAGGATAATCTCTCGTTGTTCCATTTTAAGGACAAGGACATAGTAGTAGTGCAGTTCATAACCAAGTCTATTGTACTGTCCGGAAATCCAAATTCCTTCTGAGTCAATCTCAAGAAGCTCCAATCAACCCTATCATAGGCTTTTTCAAAATCGATCTTAAACATAACATATCCAGTCTTTCCAATCTTCTTATGCATACTATGAACAATCTCTTGGGCGATGATGGCATTATCACAAGTTCCCCTCTTGGGGATGAAGCTACTTTGAAGGGGACCAATGATAGAATCTAGGTGTGGCCGAAAGCGATTCACTATGACCTTGGAGACCAAATTGAATAGAACATTACAAACACTGATCGGTCTGAAGTCCCTGATGGATGTGGGATTCTCCGACTTAGGAATGGGAACTATCAAAGTTTTAGTCATTTGGGATGGGACAACAGTTGTAGCAAAAATCTCAGTTACCATGCGCGTAATATCATCCTTGATATGTGACTAGAAGGTTTTGAAAAATATAGGTTGAAATCCGTTTGGCTTAGGGGCTTTGTAAGGGTTCATGTTAAAGAGGGCATCCTTCACTTCCCGCAACGTGACGGTAGCGGCTAGGCCGAGGGAGACATGATCCTCCAATCGAGGAACATGCACTAGTTGTAAGCAATTGGGAAGACATCTAGCAGTAGATTGGAAGAGACCTTGGTAGAACGATTGAGCTTCCTTTTGAATAAAGGATGCATCAGTGCACCAAATATTATCGATAAACAGGTCAGAAATGTTATTTTTGCGTCTTCTGATAACCGTTTGAGTATGAAAGAATTTGGTATTCTTGTTGCCAAATCTCACCCAATTCTCACGGGACTTCTGGAACCATAACATTTCTTCACAAAAAAGGATCTGGTTGTACTGGTCTTGCAAGGCTTTCTCGAATTGGATCAACTCAGAAGTAGCCTGAATCTCTAGTTCTCGATAGACTCCTTTGATACGAAATTCCAACTTCTTTTTGTCCTGAAAAATATTCCCAAAGACCTCTTTATTAAAGATGATAGAGTTTTCACGAACCTTATTAAGCTTATGGAAAGTGTCTCTGGTAGTTTGACCCCATGCTTGTATCACAATATTTGCATACTCCCGGGTAGTAAAGTCAAGTTGCTTGAAAATGAAAGGAAGGGTTTATGCGGGAGTCAGCTTTTCGACAAGAAAGAATGAGAGGATTGTGGTCCGAGTTGTGGGAGAGAAGAGTTTCCAACAACACATTAGGATAGGCAAGACGCCAGTTAGCATTAGCCACGCACATATTGAGTTTTTTTTGTATGAACCCCCTTGCTTGAGTATTCCTACGCCACGTGAAGAAGCTCCCTGTGGTTTCCATATTAATAAGGCCACACTGGGTGAGAACGTCGTAAAGAGCATTGGCCCTGGCTTGGTGGAAGGCTCCCCTTGTGACCTCCGATGGTTGAGTAATCTCATTCCAATCGCCAATGACTAGCCATGGTCCTTCCATGGCATTGCCAATCTCAATCAAGTGGTCCCAAAGAACAACCCTCACCGTAGGAATGGGGGAGGCATACAGCGCAGAGCAGTTCCACCTACTATTCACCTTCTCTAGCCTAAAGGTAATACATTGATTCGTGGAGTGTAGAAGAGTAAAGTTGACATCCAGCCTTTCTGACAAGACCCTAGCCTCCTAAATAAATACCTTCTCATACCCCAATGACTTCTAAAAATTTTCAACCCTATGGAACTGAACATGAGTTTCGTAGATGAAGAAAAAGGAAGATTTATGGGTTTTAATCATATGTTTGACATGTCGTTTCGTACAACGGTCAACCGCTCCTCTTATGTTCCATGATATGATTGATATATCTTGTAAGCAATTCATGACAACATAATGAAAAGAGGAGGGGAACCTGAGCCAAGGCCCTACGTTGGCATGGCTTGGCTTACATGGACTAACTCATGAGCCACATTGGCCACCTTCTTACCTTGAGAATCTTCAACCATAACCACATCAATATTAAGGTTCGATGCAATAGCATTAGCATACACACCCGATCTGTGGTGTTAACCTCATTTTGATTTACATGATTATTCACATGAATATTGAACATGAATGATGATGCATTGATGTGGGGTCTGGTGGAGTAGTATAAGCTGGAGGTAGTACCTTTTTATTTATCTCACGTGAATTCATGTTGATCTTTGCATCATTTTGAATTAATTGTGCAATAGGGGTAAAAAAATCTGGAACGTGATCTTTTATGAGCAGGTGGGGCCACGTGGCTAGATTGATTTGCATGATTGTTTTTTAAATTTCCCACTTTCTCTTTCTTGCCATGAATATTGGGATTTTGTTGTGGGAGAGAGAATTTATTCTTATCCTTTTTAAAAATAAAATCCTAAGTCATCATATTCTCTTTCTTTTTTGAATTTGAATTATTATTGTTCTATTTCTTCCTTCATTGCACAACAAGCCAATCACCATAAACAGGATCATGATTGACATCTGTTATTTTTGTTGCGGTTTTCACCTGCTTTCCTGAATTAATGGGGACATTAATTTCAATAATTGGAGACGTACCTACTGTTGTTGCGGTGGTTATCGAAGCAATTGGCGGCACTGTTCCTTGCGAGGTTGATAGTGGGGTTTCCAATGGAGATTCTAGTTGCTTCTTAGTGCACTCCCTTGTAACATGGCCATAACAACCACATGTGGAGCATATACGGTGGAGACTTTCATACTCCACTCGATACCAAAAACCTTTCCACCAGACCTTCCCAACAACTGGTTTAGTAAGATCAATTTCAATGCAAACTCGTGCAAACCTGCCTCGCCTGATGTCTTTGGTATTGGAGTCCACCTTAACTGGTTTCCCAATGGCCACTGCTAGTGCAGGCAAAATGCTTTCATCATAGTAAATAAGGTTGAGACCTGGGAAGCGAATCCACGTTTTTTCAATCTTCGCAAATAGAGAGATAAACTCAGGAGACTAACGTTGCACTGTAAGGTAATGATCAAATAACATCCACGACCCTTCATCCATAACCTTTTGGCGATCACTTACGTTGTCAAACTTCACCATGAAATAACCATTACCAATGTCCATAATTTCAAAGCTCGCAACTAGCTTCCATAGTCTATGTAACTTATCCTGTATCAAAGAGTAGCCTATATTTTTGCCCAAAAGCTTCACCATTAATGCATCTTGCTAAGGAACACATAGCCCATCGAATACCTTGTCAGAGATATGAATCATTGGTTTGAGGAGATTGCTGTCTTCATATTCAATCATTGTCAATTGCTATTGGATTAGGTCCACCCTAGGTTTGGGTGCCTCCGGAATGAATCTGTCTCCCATGAACATATCACGGAAGGATGATCGTGGAGATGGAGTAGGAAAGGGATGACCGTCGTCGTCATCTGGTGGTTTGTTGCCAAAATTTGTTCATCAAACCTGCAGAGAAAACAAAATCCTGAGCCATTCCAATTGATTGAATATGAAGTCTATGTGCATGTATCACATTGTGACTAACGGCATGCATAGCAGAATGGGACCCAAAAGTTTTAATCTCACTTGCTAACCGTTTTTGGTTAAGTTACAGAATGGGGGACCATTATCAAGTTGCGGACTCCAACAAGGATATGTTGTACGTGTGAGTGATAATACACATTAATTATGAGTGTGTTTAACAGATTTACTGATCGAACGAGAATTATTATTGGAGTAAAACTAAAATTAGAGTAGAACCATCATATCAAAATTTGGCGATCGAGATTTGTACAATATGCAATCACAAAGCAGTAAACATCATAATATTTGTTGCATTTGTACCTGTAATAATGTTTGGTCACCAGTTTTAATCTCCATTGACCACAGCAAAGTGTCTCAATCAAATTCAAAACGTAAAAACAGTTGAACAAGGTCGGTGAGCTACATATGGAATCCACGTGTTGTTTGCGGTGGTCTCGAAAAGGATAAGGATTTCCAATGGTAGTGCAGTCATCGTGTGTCAGAAATTTCGATCTTATGAATGAATGCACTAAAACTTTACGGTCATTTTCAATTTGTTGGCCTAAATTCCACTTCTCCACCAACTTGAATCCTATTGCATATACAGCATCCCACCGTCCATCACCAAACTTACAATTCAGCCCAACAGTTTCTTACTAGTTTAGATCAGCTACTTACATTACATTTCCTACGTACTACTGTTTTAGGATCCATGATTGAATTGAATTACATTATTCTTTGAGAGGAAAAACATGCTCCATATATAACTTACATGCATACATACGTAATTTTGAACCAGACGCAAAAACAAAATAAATATTCTGTACATCATTTATTTGAGTGCATATCATGTTTTGGATAACTTGAGACTGTATTGAATTAAATCAAGCTGATAATTATTTAAATGGGGTTGAGCTTTTGACAAGTTAGCACAATAACATTAATTGTTCCTTGATGACCAGCTACCAACGACCACCGGCCTTCCATCTGTGATTGTAAATACAATAAATTAAGTGTATATAATTGGACAACGTCTCTCACCTTTTATTGTTTTTGGTTTACATTTGCGTTCCGGTAACAAATAGAACAAACAAACACGTGATGACGCCCCTGCTTATTAAGGGAAAAATACTAGTATCTCACAAAGTCAAATTGGTCTATCCACTGAAATTATTATTACCAAATCTAGGTTAAGGTTAAAATCACCTGCACGCGATATATTCGTTTTAAAAAGAGTTGAGTTTGGTTTTCCTAAAGTAGTTGAGCTTGATATCTAACCCTCCAAAACTACTTTCCCCCGAGATTAATTAACATTAAACATCATAAACAAAAGTAAGTAGCATTAGCAATAGCATGTTTAATGCTACCATATGGGTGTGATTTTTGTCTTTTTTTTTTTTCCAAGAGCGCAATTATGGTTCAGCATCCTCCAAACACGAGCCCCCTCTCCCCTCTCTAGTGTGTGCTTTATAAGCTAACGATAACCCACCTATTCCAAAACATCACAATCTCTAGAAATAGAATACTAGAGAACCCACACACTCAAAAACAAACAATATGGGTCGTCCTCGCAATAGCAATAGCATAGACATGGACAGGGAGAGATTAACGGCTGAGATGGACTTCAAGGACTCATCCTCCGCCGTGATCAGAATCCGGCGACGCCTGCCGGATTTCCTTAAGACGGTGAAACTGAAATACGTGAAGTTGGGAGTGGGATACGGGTACCCATGCAACGCCGCCAGCATTATGATTTTATCCATCACTGTCCCTCTCTTGTTCTCTCTGAAGCTCGACGGAGAGAGCGTGGCGACGGCTACCGCGGCGGTCCTAACCCTAGCGGCTCTCTACTGGTGGAAGCAGTCCCCGTCGGTGTACCTGGTGGACTTCGCGTGCTACAAGCCGGAGAAGGAGAGGAAAATATCGGTGGAGGGTTTCCTTAAAATGACAGAGGAGAGTGAGGGGTTCGAGAAAGAGTCAGTTGAATTCCAGAGGAAGATATCAACAAGGGCTGGTTTGGGGGACGAGACGTACCTTCCCCGGGGAATCACCTCTAGGCCACCGAATCTGTGCATGAGAGAAGCACGTCTGGAGGCGGAGGAGGTAATGTTCGGAGCGTTGGACGCGCTATTCGAGAAAACGGGGGTTGAGGCGAAGGACATTGACATTCTTGTGGTGAACTGCAGCTTGTTCAACCCAACTCCGTCTCTGTCAGCTATGATTGTGAACCACTACAAGCTGAGGAGCAACATAAAAAGCTACAACCTCGGTGGGATGGGATGCAGTGCGGGACTCATTTCCGTTGATCTGGCAAAAGACCTTCTGAAAGCCAACCCAAAGTCTTACGCCCTTGTGGTAAGCACAGAGAACATAACCCTCAATTGGTACTTCGGAAACGACCGCTCCATGCTCCTCTGCAACTGCATTTTCCGTATGGGCGGGGCCGCTCTTCTGCTCTCCAACAAGCCCTCCGACCGACCCCGCTCCAAGTACGAGCTTCTCCACACGGTTCGAACCCACAAGGGTGCCGATGACAAGAACTACAACTGCGTCTACCAAAAAGAGGACAAGAGCGGAAAGATAGGGGTGTGTTTGGCGCGTGAGTTAATGGCTGTTGCTGGGGAGGCGCTCAAAACAAACATAACCACTCTGGGTCCCTTGGTACTGCCTTACTCGGAGCAGTTTAAGTTCTTTGTGTCTCTTGTAAGGAGGAAGGTGATGAAGGGTGTTAGGCCGTACATTCCAGACTTCAAGCTGGCATTCGAGCACTTCTGCATCCATGCTGGGGGTAGGGCGGTTCTTGACGAGTTGCAGAAGAATCTTGAGCTTAGTGAGTGGCACATGGAGCCCTCCAGGATGACTCTCCACAGGTTCGGGAACACTTCCAGCAGCTCCCTCTGGTACGAGCTTGCTTACACGGAAGCCAAGGGTCGGGTCTCCAAGGGGGACCGAGTCTGGCAGATCGCTTTCGGGTCGGGTTTCAAGTGTAACAGCGCCGTTTGGAAGGCCGTCAGGGATATCCCCGTTCCCGTCTGGCTTGGCAACCCCTGGGATGACTCCATCAACGACTACCCCCTTCATGTCCACACCGCTTCTTCTTGATTGCTTGCTTGCAAACAATTACTATAATTTAATTATTTTATTAATTTATCTGTTGTGAATTCCAAACTTGTTCTTCACCTTCTCTTCTCTATCAATACAAAAACAACCCATCTTCTCCTTTATTATTTATATTGTTAAAGTAACATATGCTTTATAAGGCCTCGGGGCCACCTTTCGACCATAAACTAATTAATAATAAAAAATACATTACCCAAGAGAAGAGATTCGATTACGAGAATAACTATAACATGCTTTATCTTTATTTTTACTAGTGGGGATACCCTCTCTCTAGAATAGTAGAATAGAGTAGTTATAAAAAAAAAAAAAAATAGTTACTTTAATTATAGAATAGTTATAAAAAAGTGAAGATAAAAAATAGTTACTTTTAAAATTTTTAAAAATATTGAAAACTTTAAAAATAGAAAGAAAAAAGTGTAATGTGTTGAAATTTTTTAAAATATTAAAAAATAATTTGAATGTATTGAAAATTTTTAAAATATAAAAAATATAATGACTTAAAAAAATGTCTTGAAAAAAAAAACAAGCAAAATATCTTGAAATTTTTTTTTAAAAATATGAAAAAAAAAGTATAATGTCTTGAAATTTAAAAAATGAAAATTTTTAAAAATATATTACACACCAAATGGAATGTATAGAAAATTTGAAAAAATTAAAATATAAACAAACAAGCATAATGTCTTAAGATTTAAAAATATTAGAAAATTTTAAAATATTAAAAAATAATTGTAATGTTAAAAAAATATTTTAAAATAAGAGGAATGTATTAAAAAAAAATTTAAAATATGAAAACATAAAAGTAGGGCTTGAAAATTTTTAAAATAATAAAAAATAAATGAAATTTTTTGAAAATTTGAAAAATATGAAAAAATAAATGAAATTTTAAAAACAAAATAAAAAATTTAAAAAGATAAAAAAAAAACTAGCGTAATATCTTGAAACTTAAAAAAAATGTATGTTTTCAGAATATAATAACAACAACAATAATATCTTTTAAATTTAAAAAAATAATAAAAATCAAGTGGAATATCTTAAAATTTGAAAAAAATAATTAAAAATAATTACAAACAAGTGAAACGAGTTGAAAATTGAAAAAAAATGAAAATTTTAAAAATATGAAAAATAAGAATATTGTAATGAGATTTAAAAAAATAAAAATTTTAAAAATAATTATGAATATAATAATACAAGTATAATGTCTTGAAATTAAAAAAAAAATACAATAATAACATATTAAAAATCAAGAAAAATATCTTAAAAATTAGAAAAATAATTCAAAAATGAGTGGAATGTCTTGGAATTTTTTTTTAAAAGAACGTAGGCATTGGATTAGGATTTTAAAAGACTTTTTTTAATATAAAAAAGTCTTAAAGATTTTTAAGATTTTGTAGGAAACTAAAAAATTTTAATATTTTTTTTAAAAGACTTTTGTGATTAGGATTTTATAATTTGGATTTAATGGATTTAATTTCATGGATCTATAAAATTTGAAAAGACTACATGAATTTCTAGAAAAAAAAAAAAACATTCAAAACTACTAAACATAAGTCAATAAGAGTGTGCTTAAAAATATCATTGAATACAAACTAATCACAAATCATCATGAGCTGAAACCTTTCGCTTACTAATAACATACATGAATTTCAAATCAAAGTTACAAGCTGCTAATGCATTTTGAAATATATTTTTCACAAATTTTCATAAAGTGATAACAAAAAATAATAACAAAACATTAGTCAAAAATATAAAATGTTTCATTTAATCCATAAAATCAATAATGTTATCAAAATATAAATTCCTAGTGAATTTCCTCTAGGCTCAGATCTACTTCTCTTACTACTATTAGGATCATATGAAAAGTCCCACTTTGAAACAAAAAAAACATGTGGGTAAGAGATTATGTCATTGTCTCCAGAGAGAATGAAATAAAAAAGTCTTTAATAAAAAAGAAAAGTCTTTCGTAGTTGGATGAGATTGTTTGTTGGGTTTGATATTTATATGATCAACTAAAAAGTCCATAAAATTCAATTAAAAAAACCAGTCCATCAAATCTTTATGATTTTAAATAACAGATGACTTTTTTTAAGTTATTCAAAATCTCAATTAAATACCGTCAGATTGTTTTTTATCATTTAGCAATCTTGATTGAATACCCTAAAATATTTTTACCAAAAAGAAAATCTTTAAAATCCTAAACAATCATAATCCAATACACCGCTTTAAATTTTCAAAATATGAAAAATCAAGACCAAGGTCTGGAAATTTTTTTAAAAAATAGAAATTTTAAAAATATAAAAAAAAAACAAGTATAATGTCTTGAAATATTGAATTTTTTTAAAATAATAAAAAAACAAGAGAATGTCGTGAAAAATAGAAAAAAAAATTAAAAAAAATATAAAGGCACAATAGTAATATCTTGAAAATTAAGAAAAAAGGGGAAATTTAACACATGATTTTTAAAAAAAAATAGAAAGGTTTAAAAACTGAAAATATAAGCATAATGTCTTGAATTTTTTTAAAAAACTAGTGCAATATTTTCAAAATTTTAAAAAACAAGGGTAATATCTTTAAATTTTGAAAAAAAAAAATTAGAAACTTTAGAAAATGAAAATAAAAGTGTAATGTTTTTAAAATTTCCAAAAAAAAATTAAACAATAAAAGAAATATCTTGAAAATTTGAAAAAATGACAAATTTAACTATATGAAAGAATTAAGAGTATTGTTTTAAAATATAAAAAAATGTAAAAAAAAAATTTAATAAATAAAACTCTTAATGCTTTCATAAAAAAAAAAGTATTTAAAAATTGAAAATTTTCAAAAATATGAAAAATAAGAATAATAGCTTAAATTTGAAAAAAAGAAAGAAATTTCACAAATGTTAAAATAAAATAAAAAACCTAAGAGAAATGTCTTAAAAATTTTGAAAATCTAAAAAAATATGCGATGAATGATTGAAAATAAAATAATTTTTTTTAAAAAAAAACATTAAAAATAAATAATAAATTTAGGGTTTCATAAATAAAATTCTCAATATTGAGTGTTTGGTAAATAAAATCATAAATTGAAACCTTAAATATTTTTAGCTTTCTAAATAAAAAATTAAATAAAAACCTTAATATTTAGGGTTTGATTAATGAAAACTTACATTTTACTGTAAATTGAATCCTTAAATAATTAGGATTTCGTCAATAAAATTATAAATATTTAAGATTTTATAAATGAAAACATAAATCGAAACACAAAATATTTAAGGTTTCATAATTAAAATTCTAAATAATCAGTGTTTCATAAATAAAACCATAAATTAAAACCCTACATATTTAGAGTTTCATAAATAAAACATTAAATCAAAACCATAATATTTAGGGTTTCATTAATGAAATCTTAAATTTTATCTTAAATATTTAGTGTTTCGTCAATAAAACTTTAATTATTTAAGGTTTCATAGATTGAAACTGTAAATATTTATGGTTTTAATAAATGAAAATCTTAATTGAAATCATAAATATATGACTTTTATAGATGAAACCTCAATTATTTAAGGTTTCATAAATGAAAACATAAATCAAAACCTTAAATACTTAAGTTTCATAAATAAAACCTTTAGTATTTAAGGTTTCATAAATGAAACAATAATTAATTAGGGTTTCATTAGTGAAACCCAAAATAGTGTAGGTTTGATAAATAAAACCCTAAATAGAAAACCTCAATATTAAAGATTTTAGAAATGAAACCCTAAAATGAAATGTTCAATATTTAGGATTGAAATTAGGCCTTTATCAATGAAACTATAACTCAAAACCCTAAATAATTAGGGTTCAATGCAACCTTAATTATTTTGGATTTCATAAAGTGAAACCTTAAATTTTACCTTATATTTAAACCCTCAATAATCAGGGTTTCATCAATAAAACTCTAAATATTTATGATTTCATAAATAAAACCATAAATTAAAATCCAAAATATTTATGATTTCACATATTAAATTTTAAATATTCAATATTTCAAAAATGAAAATATAAATTAAAAATCTAAATATTTAGAGTTTCATAGATAAAACATTAAATGAAAACCTTAATAATTGTGGTATCATTAATGAAATCTTAAATTTTACATTAATATGAAACCTTCAAGAATTTATGTTTCGTCAATATAACCTTAATTATTAAAGGTTTCATAGATTGAATCCTTAAATATTTATGATTTCAATAAATGAAATCCTTAATTGAAATAATAAATATATAGGGTTTCACACATGAAACCATATATTTAAATTTTCAGTGTTTGATAAATAAAACATTAATTTGAAACCTTAAATATTTAAGGTTTCATTAATAAAATTATAAATCATAATTATTTTTAGGATTTCCTTAATGAAATCCTAAACCCTAATACTGTACGATTTCATTAATGATATCTAAAATTAATACCCTAGATAATTATGATTTTGTAAATAAAATCCTAAATATTTCGAGTTGTTTAAATAAAATCCTAATTTGAAATCATAAATATTTATAGTTTCATAAAACTCTAATATTTTAGGGTTTTATAAATAATAATCTAAATATTTAAAGTTTTGATAAATAAAATTTTTATTAAAACCATATATATTAATTGTACGATAAATAAAACCTCAATTATATAAGGTTTCATTAAATAAACCTTAAATTTCACTATAAATATTTTGTGTTTAATTAATGAAACCCTAAATATTTAGGGTTTCATTAATGAAGTCTTAATTTCATCCTCAATAATTAGGGTTTCATATTAAATCATAAATATTTAACATTTCATAAATGAAACTTTAAATTTAATCCAAAATGGAAATTCTAAATATTTAGTGTTTTATAAATAAAACTATAAATGATACGGTTTAAATACATTGAAACCCTTAATGTTTATGGTTTAATGAATGAAACCTTAAACTATTTAGGGTTTCATGAATGAAATCTTAACTATTTAAGGTTTCATGAATGAAACATTAAATTGAAACCTTATATATTTAGGGTTTCTTAAATAACCTCTAAATATTTGAATTTTGATAAATAAAAATAATAATTTAAATCATAAATATTCAAGATTTCAAAAACAAAACCTTAATCCTAAATATTTATGATTTTATTTATAAATAAAACCTTAATTATTTAGAATTTCATAAATAAAACCCTAAATTGAAACCTTAAATATTTAATGAAACCCTAAATCAAAATCCTTAATATTTAAGTTTCATAAATAAAACCTTAAGTATTTAAGATTTCATAACTGAAACTCTAATTGTTTAGGGTTTCATTAGTGAAAGTCTAAATATTGAGGTTGCATAAATAAAACTCTAAGTAGAAAACCTTAATATTTAAGATTTCATCAACTAAACCCTAAATTAAAATCTTAAATATTTAGGATTAAAATTAGGACTTTATCAATGAAACTATAACTTTAGACCCTAAATAATTAGGGTTCAATGAAACCCTAATTATTTTGGGTTTCATTTTTAAGAAACCTTAAATTTCACCATAAATATTTAAAATTTGATAAATGAAACCTTAAATACTTAAGGTAAAATAAATAAAATCCTAAATAATTAAGGTTTCCCAAATAATGAAACATGAAATCCAAAATCATGAAACCCTAAATCCTAAACAAATTATGAAACCTTATATTGCATATTAAATATTTAGGGTTTCATAAATAAAATCCTAAATTGAATCTATAAATTAGGGTTTTATTAATGAAATCTTATATTTCACCCTTAATATTTTGGGTTCCATAAATGGAATACTAGATTGAAACATTTAATATGTAAGGTTTCATAAATCATAAACCTAATGCTAAATTGTAAACCATAAATACATAAATCCTAAACTACCCTAAAGCATGTAGCACACAACCCTGATATCTTAAAGTATACACCCTACACTAAATCTTAAAACCATAAATCATGTAAACCTGGACAATGGATCCTAATCCCTAAATCATAAATTATAAAGCATAAGCCTTAAGCCTTAAAACAATGAATCGTCAACATTGAAACCTAGAAACGATAAACACTAAATGATAAACATGGAACATGGACTTAACCATAAACACATGAATAAAAACAATAAAATAAAAAATAGTGAACTATAACCCTAAAACTATAATCTCTAAGAAATTTTAAGAATATGAAAAACATAAAGAAAGTCTTGAAATGTTTTTAAAATTTTGACTTTTTTTAAATGAAAAAATAAGAGAAATGTCTTGAAATTTTTTTTAAAAAAAATTAAGAATTTGCAAAAATAAATGTAATTTATTGAAAATTTGAAAAAAAAAATGATAGTTTTCAAATATTGAAAAACAAAAAGAATGTCTTAAAAACTTAAAAAATAAAAAACAGTAAAAAGAAATATGAATTCTACAAATATAAAATACAAGTATAATGAATTGAAAATTTGATAAAAAAAAATGAGTATTTTAAAAATATGAAAACATAAAAGGTAATATCTTGAAAATTTTAAAATATGAAAAAATAAGTCTAATATTTTGAAATTTTTTAAAATAAATAATTTTTTATAAAATATATATTAAAAAACAAGTAAAATGTTTTGATAGTTTGAAAAAATATAAAAATAAAAGTGTAATGTATTAATTACTTTTAAAAATATGAAAAACGTAATAATTACAAGATAAATGTCTTAAAAAAAATGAAAATTATAAGATATGAAAAAATATGTGTAATATCTTAAAAAAATTTTTAAAATGTGTAAATTCTTACAAATATCAAAGATAAGTGGAATATCTCGATAATTTGAAATGAAAATGAAAATTATATCATATGAAAAAATAAGTGTAATATTTTTTTTTTTAAAAGATAGTAAGTGTAATATCTTAAAAATTAAAAAATTAAAAATTTTTAAAATGTCAAAAAACATGTAAATATCTTGAAAATTTAAAATAAATAGAAAGTATTATGTTGAAATTTTGAAAAAAAAATTAAAAGTAATGTCTTTAAAAATTTTAAATGTGGAGGTCCAATAAATATAGTGTGAGAAGTTGGATGAGAAATGGTTCGGATTCTTTATTATTTTATAGATTTTTATTATGAACTCAAGACAAATAGAGAAATGTGATATTGTAGACCACAAATATGCAAAGAAAGAAATTGAGAATTGTTTGACGCCAAAACAAATGATTGATATACATGGACGTGGACCCCTTCATTTCCACAATTCCACTCCACTCGATAAAAGCAACGTTGATATGTGAAATGGTTGTAAATTATAATACGATAATGAATGGAAACTTCAAGGTAAAAAAAAAAAAAAGCATAGAAGAGGAGAGAAAAAAGATGTGGGCTTGCCCAAAACCCGCGACGGCGTTGAACAAGGCTCTTGTTCCCTCCGTCTCTGGCACACCATCCACATGGCGGCGGCAGTGGCACGGTGTCTCTGCCAACACTAAGCAACAAGGTGGGAAATTGGATGACACCCTTTTGGGGAAATCGAATCCACTTCCAATTCCAAAAGAAAGCGGTGAGATTAGTGGGTCTGATGTACTTTGGGCACTGCAGAGAGCAAGTGGTCATAAGAAGAACATGAAGAACAAGAAGGAACTTGATCGGAGGAGGGATTCATCCTCTGCGGCCACGGAAGAAAATGCTCTGGTGGACTACACCAATGTTCGCCCTCTCCGCATAAACGCTAATTGGGCTGCTAAATTCGATGACTTCGACAAACGCCTTCGTAACCTTTCAGATACCATTTGATTTCTTTTGTTTTTCAATATAGAAGAATATTACAAGCTTTGTGTCCTTTCCTTTCATGGTGAAATTCATTCATTCCCAATCTTTTCTTCTGTTTAACTTTTCCCGCAATAAAGTGGGAATCAAAATGTGACTTCCTTTTCAAATCTTATGGACCGGGATTGCTTACCATAACAATTTTATTTTATTCATTATTGTAAAGATCACAGATTGTAGTGCGTGACGGAATTTCAATCCATTTACAATTTAGATTCAAATATGTTCGTGTCAAATAGTAAGTAATCTAGATTACACGACTGCATGAGCGTAGCTAAAAATTCGGCTCGAGGAGGACAAAAATAATTGAATAAATAAAACTAATATATTATATACATCTTATATTTTTATCAATTAAAATTAATATAATTATATCGAGCACTAAAACAATACTATTCTTGATTCTTTATAAGAAATGATAGAATTTTTTTTCTAATTATAAAAATAGACTCATTTTTAAATGTTTTCTTACAGTAAAGAATGTGTTAATTACATGTCTCATAAAAAAAGTGAAAGCTGGTGAACCTATGTTACTGTACTGGCTGGGGTTGATAACTCTTCGTCTGAGTATTTATCAAACCAATCCCACAAAACTGCCACTAACAGAAGCGCCATATAGAGCATGAAAAATAAGCAACAAAACCGGTGAAGTTGCTGAACCCAAATTAACACAAATTTCTACTGGTTTAGTAAAAAAATTCCAAGAAGCATTACAAGCAGAAAATATGGCAATTACTCTGCTGTGACTCATCTAACAGCAGTAGACACCAACATTAAACAGTTAAATAGAATATCACTGGTCCTAATCCTAACTTTCTCTTTATATTTTTCTTTTTCCCCCTTTTATGGGATAGGGATTGTGAAGAGGGATTTTTCTGTCAATGTAATGGCAAATGAATTACACGTCCCTTGTTCCCAAAGTCCCCTCACCACCAAAAGACAGTTGAGGGGGCATAACCCAAATCGCATTTATCAGTCTTCTATCCCTTAATAGGGTCGATACCTTCTATTACGATTGCCTTCATCATTGCCACTACCTCCTCCTCCTCGCCCTGGCTGCCCACTTGGACCATTGCTCCTATCAATTCTGCGGGGGCGGGCAGGTGGCACTTGTACACCAGGTTGTTGACTGCAACATATCACCAATATGAAGATCAAGCCATTAATTATATCAAAATTCAAAATATAAGGAAATGAAACTATGTACATCAGTTGTGCCAACTTACAGAACATAGCCAATTCGACCGTCTGGTAACACCATTGGAACCATTTGCATTCCTGCCGGCATTGGACCCCTACCATATATCATTGGCTGTTCAAACAAACATAAACCACAAGATCCAAACAGATTAGAACAAAGAATCAAACAAGATCCCCTAAATATATCATTGGCTGCTAATTATATGCTGTAACTCAGTAAATACCTGTTGATAACCACCAGCAACACCATATCCAGTCCCTAAAGAGCCATAAGGATTTCCAGAAAAGTTACCATACGCAGGATGTGGAAGATGGTTTGGATGAGGTCCGGGATTGTAGGCATAACCTCCATCAGGTTTTTTATCAGCTTGTGGCTTGGCAAGAACAACTTCAAGCAGTTGGCCTGCCATTCAAATCCATTAAACATATTTAAGTGAAAATACTGAATATTCAAAGAACATCGTTTACTGATAAGTGATAATAACACCAGTGCCACTTTCTAAAAAAATGTATGCATAGATAAGTTGGATTCTCCATATTGTAATCTTTTGCATAGAAATCAGTTTAGTGAAAAAGGAAAAGGAAAACAGACAAACTTGCAGGGAGAAATTAGGTTCATAAATAAAACAAGTACCATCAATTTCATATTTCTCTGTATCTTTTACAGCTTTCAATGCACTTGACCTCTCCACATAATGAATGAAACCAAAATCACGTTTCCCTCCAGCTTTGCCAGGTGGCATGACCACTTTTGTTACTTCTCCATGACGGCGGAATAGTTCCTTCAATTGTTCAGTGGTAACATTCTCTGGTATGTTTTTGACGTATAGAGCTTTAACCTGAAAATACCAAAAACAAAAATTGTTTGAAAGCAAAACTTCAATTAACTAATTAGTTACTCAAAGGCTCATACACCCTAAAATATGCATAATATAAATACCACCTATTGACATTTTATGATGATGCTTTCAACAATCAACATCAATCCCTTAAATACAACCAGCATTCTGTAAAAGTCTCAATAATACTAATTTCACCAATACAAGGGTCCAAAAACTAATGAATAAACTATAAAGACATTTGGATGTTTCTGAGTTCTGTCATTTCCATGCCAAGGAAAGATTGAGAAACATGGCAAGAACCAGAAAAAAAAAAGTTTGAGATAGAAGGAATGCAAGAAGAAAACAAGTTATTGAATGGGTAAAGGTTGTTTATGCAATTCAATGATGGGCTTATATGTATGTACCTATGTTGTCAATAGTGGCCAGAGTGGCCACTATCACTGCGGTATGGAGTGGAGCGGCACCTTGCCACAACGGAACCCCCTGTAGCGGTGCACATTAAGGTAGCAGCTGTAGCAGGCATGGCGTTGCATTGCGATCGCGGACCCTGTAGCGTCGTCACATCCGCTAGGTTAAAAATGAGTGAAAACCCAAAAAAGCCCTTTGTTTTAGGTCATTAGTGAGGGGTAGTTTGGGTTTTAACTGTTTTAAATGTTTCTGCTTTGGTTTACAGAGAGTAAGAAGAAAAGAGAGAACTTCGTTCCCCTCCGCACGCACACAAACTCTGCAATCTCCTCTGACAGCTTCGTTCTCCAGCAATGGCTCTGTCTCTGGTGGCAGCTTCGTTCTGCGGCGGCGACCATCTCTCTTCTCTCTTTTTCAGTTCCAGAGATTGTGTGTCTCTTCTATTCTTCTCTTTTCTTTTTCTTTTCTATTTCCTCTCTTCTGTTTTGTTTTCTTTCTTTTTTACAACAAAAATATTAATTTTGTTTTCTTTCTTTTTGTTCTTTTACTGTGCATATTAATTGTTTTGTTTAAGTATTATGTTTGGTTTTCAATACAATGTTATTTTTACTATTGATGATGACTAGTGCATGAATGTACATGTTATTTTTTTGTTTTTTCATATATATATATATATATATTATTTCTTGAACATCTATAAAAACATTAGAATAGCGGTCATCCTGCTATTCGCTATCTTGCTATCCCACTTTAGGGGTCACCACTCCACGCCGCAACGCCGGTATTGCCAACTGTGATATGTACCACAAGGCTAGCTTCCTAATTGCTAGTACTTGACTAACAACCAAATTAACTAATTAAACACATGGTAATATGCTAATAGCTCCTGGCAAGCTGAACAATAGGCTTTCCCACCAAGGGATGAACAAAACAACTAAAATCAATCAGCAAATACTGATTGTAAACTACAAGCCATGGAAGAAAATCAGAAAATAAATGAGAATCAGCAATGACCAAGGTGCATAGCTCTTAGAAGTCTTCAATCAGTCCATAAGCACACTTGATCTTCTTCTAATGGCACAAAATAACATCACAATTAACAATCCAAAATGTAGGAACAATAATCATTATGCCAAACTGAAGCAGAGGCTTAACAACCAAAGGCAGAAGGTGAAGTTCAATGTTAACTGACATGTTTGGATTACACATGGAAAAGTATGTTTGAGGCAAAAGTATTTTTGCAACGATCAAGACCCCTTGCTTTTCTTTTCATTTTGCTTTTATCCGGTGGATTTTTATTGGAATGCATGCATAGTATTTCCAACTTCAAACCAGACAAACATGCACTTAACAAGGTAGTTGCAAACCAATACTGAACATAAAAAGATATGCCAGATGATTTTGAAGATTATGACAGTAGCACATGGAAGCATATCCAATAGGAATCTAAGAGGGATTTTATATCAGGATATAGAAGTTCCCACAGGTACCTAGTGCCACTTGTGCTAATACTCTTAGGCATGAAATGGATTATTCATATACCTAATGCAAGATTGCGAAGATCAGAATTGAACACCTAATAAACAAGAGCCACCAATGAGGTTTGGCTTAATTGATAAGATTGAATTGAGTTGACAAGGTCATATGCTTAAATCCTACATATGGTCCTTGGTTGATAGGTCATCTGTAAGTACCATGGTACCACTGTTAGTCCTCATTGAGACTTGTAAATTGTGATACGCCAGACCTTAGGAATAAGACAACTCATCTACCCATCAACCTTATTCTTACCCAAAAATAATTGGTAAATAATAACCAGCTCCAACTGACGGTTTTTAAATGTAGCTCAGAAAATCACCAACACCTAATAAATCACAATAAATTTATCTAACAGCAAAAGGGTTTCCTTATATGTTGAGATCCATATCAAAGCACAGAGAAACTTGTAAATACCCATTGGCTTGGGCTCTGCAGGGTGAGAAGGAAAAGGAGAAAAAGGGGAGGAAAGATTGCAGGAAAATGGGAGCATGGATTATCACCCATATATGTCCAATTAAACACTTGATAAAATGATAAGAAAAAGCAACTAGAAACTGTTCATTGGTAATCCATTTTATTTCAGGAAATTACCTGTGAAGAAGCAGAATGGTCAGGTGAGTTCTTTGGATCTGCCCATGTGACAGTTGGGGAGTTGCCATCCAGCTTAAAGCTAGAACTTGACATCTTTTGCCGCGAATAATCAGCACATGCATTATTGTAATACAAAACAAAAGCAAACCCACGATTCCTACTAGGATTTTGAGGGTCCTGATATAAACAAAATGAAGTGGGAATAAGACGGTAGGGCTGACAACAGGTTAGTATAAATTAGTAGCACAGTTAGTTCAAGACTGTACCTTGATGAGCTCAATGTTTTCAACTCCAGGACCAACACCTTCAACAATTTTCCTAAAATCATCTTCAGTCCAAGTTTTTGGAACATTACCAATAAATAATCTGTGTTTGGTTTCAGAAAGTGAACACCTCAAAGTTTTTCCCTGAAATCAAGAAAAATGTTAAGACGAAATCACCAAAATAAGATTCTTGATTGAAATTTGAAATGAAAAAATGAATTTGATGAATAAGACTTTTAGGAAGCAATGTAAATACCTTGAATTCCTTGTTATGTATCTCCTCAATAGCCTTTTGTGCTACCTCTTTTGTTTTAAAAGCCACAAAGGCATAACCCTTGTTTTCTCCAGTGTCCCTGTCTTTCATTAATCGCACCTGAAAGTAATAACAAATATTTTTTTTACTAACAATCCCAATTTTCCCCACCTGCAGAAAAGGACAGGTTTAAAATATCATTAGAGCAATTTATCAAGGCTTTGACCTCAAGAATGTCACCCATGGGCTCGCACAATTCCCTTAAATCATCTTCACATACATCCCGGGGAAGTCCACCAATAAAGACTTCAGAACCATGAGGTGGAAGAGCAAGAAGTTCATCATGCTTCTCTTTCTCATCTTCATCAATGAAGGACGATTTTTGGTCATCATCCCCAAATTCAGTGGCAATGTCACTTTTTTCTGCTTCAGGCAATAGGTCTTTCCCACCAGCCTCAGCTGCTGAGTCCTCATATTCATGTTCTTCAACACTACCTTCAGCATTTTCATCTTCACCTCCATCCACTCCATCGTCATCTATCTGCTCTTCAACATCATCATCCATCTCTTCCATATAATTTTCCTCGTCAAGATCAACACGCTCATCAATTTCTGCACCTTCTGACATGATTGGTTCAGGCTTATGTCATGAACAGCTGAATACCTGCAGATTCACATGTCAATCACAAAACCTGTACATAATAGTAGGATTTTCAGGACACCAGGTTTTAAGGTAATTGCTTTTTCAGAGGGGGGAAAAATCTTTGTAGGGCTACTAAAGTGGACGCATAGAAATGGCATACTGCCTGCCTGCCAGTGCCACATAACCAGCATTAGCACTAATGGCCCCTGTTTGAGAGTGTAATTTAGGAGGAAAGAGGATGCATTTAAGGAGGGTTTGCATTGTTTGGGAATTTTCTAGAATGAGAGAAAGGGTTTCGGGATTTTTGAAAACCCTCCAAAACCCTAGTTCCCCCAATTTGAGACACATGTAGAAAAAACTAATTAAATTACACATTTATCCATGCAACTTTTGTAAATTCCAACTTCATATTCATGGTCTCTCTGATTCATATGCAAGATGTAGAAAACCCTGGCTCTCCCTCGTCCCTGTCAAGTGTCCATCTTTTCAGCACCGGGAACATCCCTCACCACTGATGATTCAGATAAACCAGCAGAGGCAAACGCAGCGCCGGCACCAGCAAGGTTTTCCTGTGAGTGTAAGTTAAGAGAACGAGAGATGGGCACCAGCAATTCAGGCCTGATTTTTCATTTTGTTGTACACGTATTCAGGATTCAAGTTCTAGTTCTAGACAACGAGCGAAATGCAGACAAAATTATGATTGTCCAATGCAGAATAGAGGAATGCCAACAAATCGAATCGGGTATTAAAATTAAACTAGAACTAGAAAGGAGAGAATTAGACATGCGAATCTCGCACAGAGAAAAACCCTCCAAGGTTAGGTTAGGTTAGGTTAGAGTTAAACCCTGTGATGCATGTGAGTGGTGGAAGAGAAGAGAAGTGTGACATACCAAAGTGAAAGGATGTTTTGGTGGTAGATAGGAGCCGAAATTGGCGTTATGGGAATGGTTAGAATTGGATCGAAAAAAGAAGTGGGGCGAAGAAGAAAAAGAGGCATATTTATTGATGGAAAACAAAAAGGAGTGATTTTGCATAGCGTACCAGTACTATTAAATGGGGGGTTTTCTGATTTGCTTCTGTGTGGGTTCGGTGGTTCTGTTCTGGGATGCTTCTTCTTCCTCGTTCTACCAAGAGAGAGACAGACAGACAGACTCAGATGTGTGTATGTGTGTGTGTTTTTATCCGGCGAACCCTCCTTTTTCCAGATGCCTCTTAATAGAGACAATACTACGAAACGGTCGATCTCACTTCACAAAGTTGCACCCTCACCCTCCTCCAATTATTCATTTCCACGTCTCCCAAATTTGTCCTGCTAGGATTAGGGTTGGCTTATGTAGAGGCCATTTCGTTGACCATGGATGTTGAGCTTAAAAACAATGTTTTTAAATTTGGATTTTCTAATTAAATTCATCAAGGTATTGAGTTTAACCATTGTAGTCAAACAATATTAATATACAATAATCATAATAATTCAATAATATTAAGTATCATCATTTTATAACACTAAAAACTAAAATAAAATAGAATTTTATAAATTCTTAATATTCAAAATGCACATAAAAATTCAAATTAAATATATCATGATATTTTAGTTCAACTTTTAATAAAAATAATAATAATGCCCATTATCAATTTAAGTGTGTGAAACAGAGAAGCTGTTGTTGCTGTTAACTAGTAATGAAGAGAAGTGAAGGGATGGCGTTGGTTCGGTGTGAAACAGGCGAAATAAATATGAAGGATGTGTCTCGCTAATTTTGCCCAAAGAGAGGTTTGGTTAAAGTTATAATAAAAATTGACTAGCTCTACATTGATGTTTATTGGTTCCAAAAGTAAAGAAAACATGGTCTGAACTCTGAATAATGTTATTTGATTGAGTATTGTACAGTCTTTTATTTATAAAGAAGCAAAAGTAGTATATAAATTATATCCCTGACATTTCAAAGTTCGTCCTTGACATCATCATCATCATCTTCTGCTTGTTTGGTTTTCTTAACATCACGAGTGCAAACCCTTGCTTCCTTAAAAATTCTCCCCGGTCTGCAAAAGTAGCCCTTCTTTGGTGCACAATGAGTATCTTGTGAGCAAATACACAAGCCTTCCAGAGCACACCCATCCTTCAATATTGTGAGCCCTTCTTTAAGTCCAAGCATTTGGTCTGTCCACTGGCTAGAGAAAAGTCCTTGTGGGTCATACTCCTCTTTAACCTTCAAAAACTTGTCTGCATTATGATACTTGTTAATTGCCCCTATAAAAGCCAAGTTTCTGTTTTTACCCCAGTGGGGTAACCCCCCATATTTGAACAATCCAATTTGTTCAATCTCTTCAAGAATGTCTTGGAAGAGCCTAGGAGCCAACGGGTCTTTACTGCGATAGTATGTGATGTCAAAATCAACAGCATCCTCTGATTTTCCAAGGTAAGCACTCGAAGCCGTGACATAACGCATAAGTATTCCGTTTGCTGTTTCTAAGCCACACAGTGCCTTTGGCTCCAACTCAACAAGCTTTTGCACGTCTTCAACGAAGTTCTTTACTTCTGACAGTGGGATGCTAAATGCTGTTTGGTGAAAGAATTCCCCTTTTATTCTTGAGTCCCATGGACATATGTTGCAGTTATCAACTTTGCACCAACGCACTTCCCATTAGCATCGCGTGTTGCTTCTTGAAACTCCTCTGTTGTAAGAAAACTTTGAGTTGAAAATTATATATAGTCTGACTCTGTTATAAGAAGAAAAAGAACCTACCTGTAGCTCTAACAACAGTTAATGCGGCGGGGAGTGTAGGGCGAAATGGGAAGAAATCATACAAGCCATTTCCAGATATATTAATGGAGACACGGTCATCAATTCTATACACGGCCTTTTGCTGGCTCGGGTACCATGTTACGTCAGCAAACTCGTGCTTTCTTCCAAAACTAACTAATTCATCTCCTAAATCAGAATCATCTTTCGTCAAATATGTAAGAGATCGCTTGAAGAGAGCCTCTAATTTCAAGGCAACCTGTATAGTATAAGATAATTATCAAATTTAATAACCCAAAACCTCAATTGCAAATTTACAATATCCTCACTCACAACTTAACATTAGAGTTTATATTTATATTTTTAAATAATACTAGTAAAACATAATTAAAGGGGGTTTATTAGATTAGGATTGTTTAAGATTTTAATGACTTTTTTTTTTGTTGATAAAAATGTTTTGGGATATTTAATCATTGTTAAATAATAAAAAATAATTTGATGGTATTCAATCAAAATTATCAAGATTTTTTTTAAAAGGCAACAAAATCTTGTGTTATTCAATTGGAATTTTGAATAACTTAAATAAAGTCTATTGTTCAAAATTATAGAAATTTTATGGACTTTTTTTTTAATTGAATTTTAATGGATTTTATAAACTTTTTAGTTGATCATATAAATATCAAATTTCTCATCACAAATTCTCTCTGTTTTGGACATAATCTCCCACCCACATTTCAAGGTGAGACTTTTCATATGATCCTAATATTATGTGTTCATACCCAAATCACTACGAATCAACTTACAAGCTTACGTGGTCCATTATCTCATTCTCTTTTAGATTCATAAATTCTTAGTGAAATGAAAATCTTCATAAGAGAAGTAGATCTGAACCTAGAGGATGTTTTAATTTAGTTGAGACAAACAATCAAGTTAAAGTTTTTAAAGACCTTTCTAAATTATTGAAAAAATATACAACTTAATATAAAAAATAGAAAACAATGTTTGAAATGCTATAAAAAGAAATCATTAATCTATTTATATATAACTAGAAGAATATTTATTTTGTATATTCTTGCAAATGATTAATAGCAGTTTATAACTTTGATTTAGAATTCATGTATGATATTAACAAGTGAGAGGTTCAGTTTATGATGACTTATGATTAGTTTGTATTATATTTTCAAGCACACTCATGTTGACTTGTGTTTAGTAATTTTAAATGTTTTTTTTTCTAGAAATCTAAGGTTTTTTCAAATCTTATAAATTCATAAAATACTTTCAAATCCTATATTTTAAATCCATTAAATCCAAATTACAAAATCCTAATGACAATAGTTTTTTTTAAAAAATCTTAAAAGTTTTTAGTTTTCTATAAAATCTTAAAAATCTTTTAAAACTTTTTTATGTCAAAAAAGTTTTTTTAAAATCCCAATACAATACATCTTCCTAAGTATTTTTATCATAATTTTTTTTAATTCAAATATGTAAAAAAAAAATTTAATTCAACAATAAATTATTAAAGAAAGTATTTAATGGCATTAAGAAAAATATTTAGTGGAAGTTTATAAAGTTGTGGTCTAGACACGTGTTTGTTCCAACCAATTCAAAAAAATAAAAAATAAAATTTGTCTTATAGTTTTATTTACTTAGAAAGTGAATATTAAGAGAAAAGGTATGATAAATTAATTAAATTTTATAAAATTATTTTATAAATAAAAGATTTTAATTATCTATATTTAAAATTCATACAAACCATCAAAAGCGGCCCTTGATGTTTGATATATATATATAAAGCCCCCTTTCTGTATATATATTTAAAAAAATCCCCTATGCACTGATAACATATAAATATTTGTATATATCGAACATATCATTGATTAATTAAGTATATATTTGGAACAGCTTTTAAAATCAATTGATGTTTTAGGGGGTGTATTGGATTAGGATTGTTTAGAACTTTAATGATTTTTTTTTTTTATAAAAATGTCTTGAGGTATTTAATCAGGATTGTTAAATAATAAAAAATAATTTAATAATATTCAATCAAAATTATCAAGATTTGTTTTAGAGGATAATAAAAATGTCTTGAGGTATTTAATCAGGATGGTTAAATAATAAAAAATAATCTAATAATATTCAATCAAAATTATCAAGATTTGTTTTAGAGGGTAATGAAATCTTGTGATATTCGATTAAGATTTTAAATAACTTAAAAAAATTCATCTGTTATTCAAAATCATAGAGACTTTATGGACTTTTTTTTTTAATTGGATTTTGATGGGTTTTATGGACTTTTTAGTTGATCATATAAATACCAAACTTAGCAAACAATCTCATCCAACTATAAGATACTTTTAGTTTACTATCTCATTCCCCTTTAGATTCATAAATTCTTAATAAAAGAAAAATAAAAATACATTTAAACCTGAAGGAAGTTTTAACTCAGTCAAAGTAAATAATTAAAGTTTTAAAAGACTTTTCTAAATTATTGTAATTAATTTTAAAAAATTATACAACTTAGTAGAGAAAATAGAAAATAATGTTTGGATATTATAAAAAGAAATTTCAAATTTATTTATATATAACTGAAAAAATATTTATTTTGTATATTCTTTAAGTTAGAAAAATAATTAACAGACATAATATTTTTCATCATTTTTTTATATATTAAAAAAAATAGAATTATACACCCGCACAATATTTTAATAACAATTTATGCTATTAGTACACAATCATTCAACTTAAAAATTTTGATACCAATAAAATATTTTATATATATATATATATTGATATTATTATAATAATTAATATATGTTGAGAAGATATCCCTTTATAATTCAATAATTAGGTATATGTAAGTGGGATTATTTATTGTAAAAAACAAAAACAAAAACAAAATAAAACCAACCGATGGCTACAGCTAGCAACTAGTGTTTCCTTGAAAAGTATTGCATATAAACGATGACCAATACGAGATTTATATAAAAAATATGTTTCGTGTCATGACCACTTCCTACTTTTGCTCATCTCGAATATAAGATTCCTTATTTTTGAAAAAAAAAGTTTGGTATGATGGCCTCCTGGTTGAAATCAGAAACGGACGGTTAAGAAAATAAAATAAAATAATAATAATAATAATATATATATATATATATATATATATATATATATATATACCTGGGAAATAACTCCAAGAACCCCCAAAGAAACTCGAGCTGCATTAAGATCTTGGTGAGATTGATCGAGGGTCCGAACCTTGGCATAGCCATCTTCAGGTCCTGCGGGAGTAACAATGCGTAGGTCCACCACATACTCGTGAACCGCACTTCCTTTGCCCCACAAAGTGCTTCCATGAGCACCTGTACCCATAAGTCCACCAATGGTCAAACCCCACCAATACGGTGTATAAGGCAACGCCAATCCAGACTCAGCAGCCGCACTTATGATCTCTCTCAGTGACACACCACTCTGCACTGTCATTGTTCTTTCTTTCGTGTCGATCTTCAGTATCTTGTTCAGATTCTTAGTGCTTATCAGCAACCCGCTCTCCCCATCAGGGCAAACCAGCTTCGGGATGCTGTGGGAGAACCGTGTCGCTGCTTTCACTTTTCTTTTGTTCTTCGAAGCTGATGCCACCGCGGCTACCAGCTCCTCCTCTGTGCTTGGGTACATAGCCTCGGCGGCATGGCAAATGCTTCGGTCAGGGAACACCCCATATGTGTTTGTCACGGTGCAGTTTCTGTTCTTTGAAGAAGAACACTTAACTGGATCCTCCGGAGGACTTCCAATCACTCCACAGATAAATAACAACAACAAGATTATTAGAGAGGATTGTATCAATACTTGTTCCCTCATCTTTTTAGTGCATGACATAGTCATAGCTACCTAGCTAGTATTTATAATGTTGTAAGAAAAATAAAATACTGAATGCATGAACCAATGAACCTAGCTGCCTATACGCCAATTGGCTAAGATTAACACCTAATTTCCTCGTTTTTTAACAAGCTAGTAGCACGTTCTATAATAATTAAAAAACACATGTTTGAGCAAGATTTTCGATGTACGCACGGCACGCTATGTTGATCTGGATCTCATGTTATTTTATTAACTGAATAATCAACTAGTTTAGTGTCATTTGAAAATAAAGAAAAATAAAATAGTAAAAAATAAAATAATTTTATAGGTTGTTTGGTTGTGTATAAACTAAAAAGTGAAAATAATGAAAAAAATATGTATATAAAATTATACTAATAATCCAAATAAAGAAAGAATTATATTATAAAGAAAAATATTTTTTGTATTTATACTCTTTTAATATTTTTTCTTTCTAAAATGAAAAAAAAAGAATGTTAATATAATATGGAGACCATGTAATGCTTTCTTCTACATGCATAAAACAAAGCATGTCCAGGTTCATAAAAAATTAAGGTGTTAATATTCATCCATCGTTTCAAATAGAAAAAAAAAAATCAAAATTTTACAACTTTTCTTTCCCTCATAAATCTTTCCTATACTTTTTTCCACGTACCAAATAAACGCTTAGATTATTTATTTTTATATTTAAATAATAATAATAAAAAAATGACGTGCAAACTCAACGGTGAAGCCATGAAGGGGATGGATCAGTGAATACGGGCACTAATACTGTAGCTTGTTGTGGAAAATGGAATTGTTAGGGATTCCTCCGGCCGGCAACTTCATCTCAGCAAAATTTGAGTGATTGCTCTACTGTGCATGCAGAGTTTTGGGGACTAATTAAATTGTTAGGGAGGAAAGATGTTAGAAAAGGATAAAAAATTAAAGATTGTTTAATATCTTCAATGTAGCCACGGAATTAAAACAGGTAAAGAGAGATAACAAGAGAAAATAGAATTATTTTTTTTAATGAATATTGATGTAATTTATTTTAAAGAAGAGAAAGGTAAAAGTAAGGTTAGTAATGCTAATGCATGTCCAGGTCTCAAGTCTGAAGACATGATTATTTGTTGTTGTTGGGGTGAACAAAAAACTAGTGAGGGTCCATTTGGTTATTGATAATGCGATTTTCTATTGCCACCCTTGCCTTACCGTCTTGGCATTTATACTGCAAGACAATACGAGAATTATTGGTTCGTTAGTGGGATGTTCGGTGGCATCACGTTCACTTTTAGAAAACAGAAATTGAAATTGTGACAGATTGCTTAGCTACTAGTCTTGACGGAATGGCAATGGATATATCGTTATGGTCAATATATATATATATATATAGGCATATAGCAAGGGCCTATGTTGATAATGATGTACACCAGGGTAGGGCGAAAACAACATGTCATCGATGTGTTATGCCTACCCTATTTGTGATTTACCATATATGGTTTCTGTTAGTCTTGAGTTCGCCTATTGTGCTCCAAAGCTCTTACTCGATCGTGAAATCTTACAATAGATCGTTTTAAATTTGATTTCAATGAACTCCGTTTATAAAATAAAAATATACGTATAACACACAAAATATTAATTTGGTATTAATTTAATATTTTAATTATTACGAAGTGGCATATGAACTGTGCCTCCATGGAACGCAACTAGGGCAATTAACACGTGGGTGGTTGCAGCCAGTTTTTTTGACAGATTGGTAATTATCTGTTGATCAACGGAATTGATTATTTGTTAGAGTCTTATTGCATAATGATAATGACAAGTAAGCAAAACATTTATTTTTTAACCGTTCAAAGTTCAAAGTTCAAACATAGTGAGCACATTCTATTCTATATAGAGTTTCTTTCTACAAATACCATGTGCTTAGCTTAGCCGCCTCATTTTTTTTTTTCCGGCTGATATCAAATATTTACTAGTTTTGTTGATATTAATCTTTATCATAAAAAATTATGGCTGATTCCTTTTAACGAGGTATTCATTTTTATTTTTTTTTATCTTTATCTAAAATACTTAAATTTAAGACTTTATTTAAGGAAATTAAATTCAATATCATTTGGATCATTATCAGTCACTTCATTTATACATAACAGTTCTTTTTCTATTTATTATTTTTGTTACGACTATGTTTCACATACAAAGTTAAAAAGTTAATTAGAAATTAAAAATCAGTTAAAAATAAGTTGAAACTTTAAATTTATTATATAAAACATGAAAGTTGTTAAGTTAACTTATTGAATTTTAAGTATTTAATAAAATAAAACTATTTATTGGAATAGTTGAAAAACATAAAACAAAAGAAATAGAATACTTTATATATTTTTATTTTATGTTAATGATAAATTATTTCTAGTAGTCATAATTTAAAATTTTTTTTTGTTATTTTTTAACTCTTATAATTTTTTATTTAAAGATTAATTATTTCAATTATATTTTTTAATTTTCATTACTATTTATTTTTCCATGTTGTGCATCTCTTGTAATACAATGCACATGGATTTTGTGAAAGACGGTCTTATTTGAATTGAATAAATTATTATATTTTTTTTCAAAATTATCAAATGCGGATAAATTTTAAAAAGCATTGATCAAGAGTAAATCGTGTTTCACATGTACGTCTTCCTCGTAAGAGTTGTGACGACTTTTTAGAATACATTTATTTTATTATTTTTCATTTAGAAGCCGTGAAACTAGTTACGATTTATACTTTTTATTTTCGAAAATTGTAAAGACATGTACGACTTTAGTGTTTTTTTTTTAAATTGAAAAAGTGTTTTTTAATTTTTTTCTTCTTCTAAAACTCGTTCTTAGATCCATAACTTCGCTTCACTTCTTTTTTTTTTTATAATTATTATGCAGAAGTCGTACTCGTGAATGAAATCACGATTTGTTTGTTAGTTTTTACTTTTTTATTAAATATTTTTGTGATTCCCAATCAGTTTTTTTTTTTTTTTACTTAGTTTTAGTTTCAATTTTTTATTTAAAAAAATATGATATATGTTTTTATGTAAAATGAATTGTTATAAAATTGTAAATAAATAAATTCAACATAGTAATATTTTTCTGTAAAAAAAAATATTATTTCATAAAAATATTATTATTTTAAGAATAAAAATTATTTATTCATTGATAAAATAAAAACAGCACATTACATTATATTAAAAATTCATTAATAATCACCGGCAAAGTTCACAGAATATTAGAAAAAAAAATCACCAATTTTTAAAATAAATTTTAAATTAACTTCATTAACAAAACTTTAAAAAAAAATACAAACATTTTTAAATAAAATATAAAAAAATATAAACAAGTAGCTAGTAAGTTAATTATAAAGAAAAGAAAAGTTAGTTATAAAGAAATTAGTGTCTATTTTGAGGACATCTTAAAAAAAATCTTAATTGTACTTTTTAACCCTAATTTTTTAATTTTTAATGAATTTTAATTTCAATAAATTAATTTGATATATTTTATTTTAATTTTTTAAAATTTGACAAATTTTATCCTCTATGATTTTATTTTTCATATAATTGTACATTTTATTCTAACTTTATTACTTTTTATCAAATTTTATTTCAAACTTTTTTTTTGGACAAATTTATCTTAAATTTTCTTTTCTTTTTTGGATAAATTCAACCTCCAACGTTCATATTTATAAAAGTACTAACGATAATAGGTAAAATTTGACAAATTTTAAAAAGGTAGAGGTAAAATTGCACCAAATTACTTTGTTGAAGATAAAATTGATTAAAAATTAAAAAAATTCTAGATTAAAAGTGAAATTAATTTAAAAAAAAAAAAAAAACAGAAGTCCTGAATGCACATAGTACTTATTACATAAAGTTGTATTTTTGAATCCATTTAATATTTAATAGTTTTGAAAAGAACTAGTCCCCAATCGAGTACAAATCCTTGCTTCTTTATAGACTTTGCCTGGTCTGCAAAAGTAGCCTTTGGTTGGTGCACAATGCTTGTCCTGCGAGCATATACACATACCTTCTAATGCGCACCCATCTTTTCTTCTTGTTAACCCTTCTTTTAGACCAAGCACTTGATCTGTCCACTCACTAGAGAATAACCCTTCTGAATCGTACTCTTTTTTAACCTTCATAAACTTCCATGCATTTTTGTACTTGTTTATTACTCCTTCAAATGCAACGTTTCTGTTCTTACCCCAATGGGGTAGTCCTCCATATTTGAAAATTCCCATCTGCTCAACCTCTTCAATAATGTCTTCATAAAGCCTAGGAGTCATTGGGTCTTTGCTACGGTAGTATGTGATATCAAAGTCTATGGCGTCCTCCTGTTTCCCCAAGTAGGCACTTGAAGCTTTGACATAACGCATTAAAATTCCGTTGTAGATCTCTATGCCACAAAATCCCTTTGGTTCCAATTCAACTAGTTTTTGCACATCTTCGATGAAGTTCTTTACCACAGACAAGCTAATGCTAAATGCGGTTTGGTGAAAGAACTCTCCTTTGACCCTCGAGTCCCATGGACATGATGATGTGATCATCTTTGCATTCATATCAATATCAATGTCTAGGCATGACCCAGAAGCCTGAAGGTGGTTATGAAATCCCACCACAGGGAATCCACTGAAGATTAAACCTACGTACAATCACCAAATACAAAGCAAATGGTTCAGTTCAGCTTCTGAAATCGAAAATTAAGAAAAGCTAGTAAGTGCCCATTTGAGTGCAAATGCAATACATCATAAGAAAAATTCAGCACCATTGTTAGTTAGCCCATAAGCAGTGGCCTTAAGGGTATTCGTTGCTGTCTTCGCAAGTAAGCACTTCCCGTCAGCATTATTAGTAGATTCTTGAACATCCTCTGCACTCCATACCCAAAATTAAAAAGGGTAAACAAACATTATAGGTTCATTTTTATGTGTTTTCAAGTATATATTATTAGTTCATGTTAAGGTCTGGTTGGTTACAACAGGTGAAAAGTGATCGAATGAAAATTCTAAGACAAGTTATTTTACTCTCGATTGGGTGAAAATCCGATTCAACATATCCACTCTTCAATTTCTCACATTTAATGAATAAAGCAACATACCTGTGGTTCTGATGAGTGCTAATTCAATTGAAGGAGTGGGACGGAAAGGGATGAAATCATAGACACCGTTGCCTGATGTATTCATGGGGACACGATCATCAACACGGTATACAGCCTCGTGTTGTTTCGGGTACCAAATTATATCTGCAAACTCATGTTGTTGTCCAAATGCTGCGGCTTCGTCCCCCAAATTCGAATCATTTTTGGTCATATAGGTAATGGATCGCTTGAAAAGAGGTTCCAGTTTTAAAGTGATCTGCTAAAATGATAGACAAATGTAAAAGATTTTTGTTTTTTTAATTTGTAAGAACTTAGAATAACTCACATTACACCACACTGCTCTCAACCAATTGAAGTATTGAAGTAGACAGTACAAACTTGTTAATATAAATGTAAAAAAAATACAACTTGAGATTACAGTAAACGTGCAAAATTTGATACGTTAATCAAAACTAATGACAGTAACATACCAACAACTTTTAACATATATAGCAACTATGACCCAAATGAAGAGTAATCAAGTAATATTTCACAATTAAAATATAATTGAGCATAGACAATTTATTTATGTAAAAAAATCTCGAGAAAAATCACAGATAAGTGAAAAAAAAATAGAACCTCTTTCTAATTAAATATAAATATATATTGAGAGAACATGTTACACACTTTCTTATAATAGTATCTTATAATAGTAGTAAATTATTGAATTGAAAAGTAAGAACAACATTAAAACCAATAAAATAATAAATATATTACTTACCTGTGAAATGACACCAAGCAAGCCAAGTGAGAGTTTTGCTGCATTGAAATGATGTTGGTTTAGGCCTAGGCCTAGGGTGTGAATCTTAGCATATCCATGTTGTGGAGCTGCGGGGCTAACAATTCTAAGCTCCACCACATGTTGATGAACCGAGCTTCCTCTCCCCCACAATGAGCTTCCATGGGCTCCTGTTCCCAAAATGCCCCCCATTGTCAATCCCCACCAATACGGCGCATACGGCAATGCCAACCCCGCCTTTGCAGCCTCGTCTATTAGCTGCTTCAATGTCACTCCACTCTGCACTGTTATTCTCCTTTTCTCCACCTCAATTTTCAATACCCGGTTCATATACTTTGTGCTTATTACCCACCCCTTATCAGATTCAGGGCACACCCACTTTGGGATGCTGTGGGAGAAACGGCTCGCTACTTTCATCTTCTTTTTTCTTTGCCTCGCTGATGCCACCACTTTCACCACCTCTTCTTCTTTTTTAGGGTAAAACACTTGTTCTACCTCACATATGCTTCTATCGGGAAATATGCCATAGGAGTTTGTGACGGTGCAGTTTGTGTTCTTTGATGAGGAGCACTTTATGGGATCCTCCGGAGTAGGGACTGCCACGTAGAAACATAGGAACAAGAGAATAACAAGAGTTGGGGGTGACTCTCGCATCATCCTAGTTCCTAGCTAGCTAACTTCTCAATAAGAAACCCTCTTTTACACCATCGTATATAATTTGATCTCGGTGTCCGTACGACGTCTCAAAATTGGGATAGAATTTTTACTTGAAATTATGAGTTTGGTGTAATCCTCTAAAGCAGAAAAAACAAAACATTGCAGCCCACAACACCCATCTCCCATCTTTTATTAAGAGTAAACAAATCATGTGCTCATTCATACACACTAACTGACTAAAGGCACCTACACTTGACGTTTTCCGCGGATTAGTGACGAAACCAATACGTGAAGCTTACCTATGCTTTTGAGTTTTGAGTACTCTCTTTTATCTTTCGGCTCCAATTGATGAATCTGCAATGTTTGAGCGGAGCCCATGTCCTTAGTCGTCCTTACTGTTACTGGTGCAACTTCTTTTGGACCAGCCAAGTCATGGAGCCTGCACCGCACCTTCCTCGAATATCTTATTAACGACATATGTTTTGATTAAAGTTTACACATGCAAGTTTGGATTAAAACTATATTTTAAATTTTGGTAAAAATAAATAGTATAATAAAATTTATGTTTTTGTACTTTTAATTAATTAAAAGTAATTTATAAAATAAATTTTGTTTAAAAAATGACATATCATAGTCGTTTTTTATCATGATATGTTTCATAGTTAATAGTTATGTACACTCGTGTCCTGATCGAATGAGAGACTTGGATTCCTATGTGAATTTGTTGGGCTCCGTAGACTGATTTTGGTGGGCGTTTACTCAATGTTCATTATTCTAATATATTTAGATGATAAGTCTAAGTAATAAACCTGTTTGGGTCGTGGCAAGGTCCGAGTTGGAGACCCACTCGACCCAGGTAGTACACATACCAATAATATCTTAGGATATAAATATGGAAAAAACAAAAGAATCATATCGTGGTTTTGAAACTTAAACAAAACACTTTTATTTATTCATAGGTTGAAATTAATTTAGAAAATACTATCTTCAGGGAATTTTTAAAAATAGTTAATTATTTAAAATAAGTTAAATTAAATTGGCATTTAAATACAATTACAACATGCGCACGCACACACAAAATTAAGAGTTCATTAGACAAAATTATGATAAATCAAATGTAAGATTTATTTTATAGAAGTTGCGCTATCTTTTTTTTCTTTTTTTTTTTATGGCCGCACAAGCTAGTTAATTTTTTTAAAAAATGTTTGACTCATTTAACTTTTTATATACTCCTCTTTTAAAAAGAAGAAAAACATTTTTTTATAATTTTTTTTATAAAATAATAATATTTACAATAATGAAAAAAAAAAGGATTATGTACTAAGTAAACTCTAAAAAAATCTTTAAAAAAAGAGAGTAAATTCTAAAAAAATAGTGAACAATCTATACGTTAATTTTGAGGTTTTACAGTGATCTTTAACATTGATTAGATAATTTTTTTATTAACATAATTATCATTTTTTATTTCTAATTTAAGTTTTGATTTAAGTAATTAATTTAAATAAAAAAATTAAGTAAATTTTGACAAAATTATTATTTGAACCTAACATCCTTTAATTTTTAAAAATTAGCATAACTACTAAGCCAATAATCTAATCAATAATGATTATAAAACATTTATATATATAAATATTTCACATAAATTTGATTTATTATTATATATTTATTTATTTATTGTGTTTTCAACAAAAATTTAATATTTTGAATAAAAGTAAAATAAATGGAGTGATTTATAAAATAAAAAGTGAAATATATATATAAAAAATTTAACTAATAATCAGATATGTTAAAATATAAAGGAATAATAAATTAAATAATTTTTAATAATATTAAATAAAATTTTATAAATTTAAAATTTGTATATAGTAAATATTTTAAAATTTTGTTAATATAGGCCGGTCATGTGAATCAATTGATCAATAAATTGACTCTCATGACTATATTACATAAAAAAATTAAAAATATTTATTATACACAAATTTTTAATTTATAAAATTTAATTTAATTAATTTTTAATATTATTAAAAATTATTTAATTTATTATTTCTTTATATTTTAACATATTTGATTTAGTTATAATTTTTTTTTATATATTTCACTTTTTATTTTATAAATCACTCCATTTATTTTACTTTTATTTAAAATATTAAATTTTTGTTAAAAACACAAGAAATAATAAATAAATATATGATAATAAATAAAATTTATATGAAATATTTATATATATAAATATTTTATAATAATTATTGATTAGATAATTGACTTAGTAGTTATATTAATCTTTAAAAATTAAAGGGTGTTAACTTTAAATTTTAACTTTTGTAAAAATTTATTTAATTTTTTTATTTAAATTAACTATTTAAATTAAAAGATAAATTATTAATAAAAAAAGATAATTATATTAGTAAAAAAAATCCTCAAGGAGGACTAAAATTGGACTTTTGAAAAAGCTGGGACAAAGTGATTTTGTTAATATTTAAGGTGGGATTTCCCGTCCCACCATTACCAAGATCACATATTAAATATGACAGTATGGACCAGACGATCATTGATCAGTCCAAGACTAAAGTGACTTGAAGAAAGTGGACCGATCAGTCTTCATCCCATATTAAGAGATTTACCATATATATATATATGATATGGGTTATCAATTAAATAACAGAGGAGCAAGTTAAGAATTAATTTAATTATTAAGCATCTAAAGTCACATGGCCATTACTGGCCGCCGACGCCGTCCTCAAGCTCTCTACGAACACCTCCGTCTGCCAGTCCTGCGACAAAATCTCCGACAGCTGCTCCAGGCTTATGACCAGCTTCACCTTCCACGGAAACACTTGATCAGCTACTTCCGACCACATCCTATATATTGTTATTGTTGTAGTCGCAGGTAGACAATATCCTATACGGCGTTGTTGGATAATTGCGCATAGGAATGAATTAATATATAGGATAAGAAGCATGATGCATATCAATATATGGTCAATGGACCGACTGTTTATGATGATTCTTTTGTCAAATTAGAGACGCGTGATGCATGCATGGGTAGAAGGACAGGAGACCGTGGTTGTGGGTTCCGGCGAGTGAGCCCCAAAGTACATCACGACGAGAACGACCCGTTGATTACAATTTGACGCTTCACTTGTAACTAATATATTGCATATTACATATATACAATAAAGGAATGGGACTCGTCACGATTTTCGAATGCAAAACTGCATATCCTAAGTGATTTTTATATGGCAAGAGATCCAAATTCATAAAGATACTTGTAAAGAGTATTTACCCTAACAAAATATACTACGATTTCTCAAAATATCAAACACCCCATCAACATATTTTATTTATTTATTTATCATTCTCGATCTTTCTGTCATATTTATATTTTTCTTTCACCTTTCTCTATCTCTCCTTAAGTATATTATAACATTATGTGTTCATTTAAAAAGAGAGAGAGAAAGAAGTTAGGAGTGTTGGTGTTTAATATCCAAGAGTGTCTAATTAAGTTTGCTGTTAAAAGAGAGAGATAGAAATAAGTTTGCTGTTAAAATTTCGTCAGAACTTTATGTACGTTTGTTTGGTGTGTAAAATGTAAGGCTATGACTCAATGTAGACCACAGAGGCAAGAATATGCATCACATGCAATGTTGGGGCGGCCAATGGGTTATTATCGCACGCTGAACAAAACAAGTTGAAACCACGAACTTTATTAACATTTAGATGTTGCTCAATTTTGGAAGTTAGAACAATGACGTCAGCCTCTTTGATCTTGCGTGTCAAACAGTGCTAGCTAGGGAACATGAAAAATACTTTCGTAAATTTCGCGCGGTTGATTAAATTAATTAATTAATAATAATTGGTTTGTTGCACATATATAATAAAATTCATATATTCATTTAATATAAAAATAACTATGTATTTTTGCTGTTTGGTCGATTTAATTTACTTAATTTGCGTAGAAAGTAACTGTCTGGAAAATGAGAACACTTGCTAAAAGTTATAACGGTGAATTTTAAGCTTATTGTGACTGCTATAGACAAATAATTTGCATATTATAAGAAAAAAATGTACAAATATTAATTAAAATGAAAATAATTTAAACATAATCAATAATTCAAACGTATTGCCAATATTATGAAGTGTAATATAAAGGCAAATTTTAAACAAAAAAAAAAGTGAAAATCAGTTTGACACCCATGAACATGAACAGTAGTAAACCACGTGACATGTAGGCAAATAAATAAAACATTTGAAACGGAGGAGCAATAAATAAGGGCAGTGGAGAATTGTATTTTGTTCGGCATGCAGAATGGTCCATGCATGATGCATGGTTTCACCGATCGAAGATGATGTCTGTCTGTGTCCAATTGTCAACCATAATGTCTTTGTTTCATACGTTACTTCCTGTAAACTAGTTTACAGGTTTTCTTATTTAAAGATGACGGTGTGGATCAAAGTTTTCACTTTTCACAACACAATAGTTATGGGTAACGCTTGTTTTGGGAAGAAGAGGAGCACAAAGCTGGCTGTGGTGACAATCAAGGTGCGAATGACCAAGGCTCAACTCATGGATTTAACACACAAGGTGGATATGTCCACCAATAATAATGGCAATTCTGAATTAGGCCGTTTGATCGTTCAAGAATGCTCCAGAGGAAGGTTTCATGCTCGTGTTGTTGCTGGGGAACGGGGTTTAGCTCCAATTCAAGAAAGCATCCCATGAATCATCAATACCGCCAATTAATGTACCATATCTCTTTTCTGTTTTGAATTTTATGACCGGAAGAAAGTTATAGAATACCAAAAGCAGAGCATATTTACATAGATTCTATCAATCCCCCCACACTTTTTCTTCAGATGAAAAAACTCTGTTATTTCTTTTATCCTCTACAACTATACCTTTAACTTATCACAATTTGACTCAGTATATCTTATTTCGGCCTGTTAAATGTTTTTTTTCATACATGAACCCTTCCCCTTCAAAGGAGGTTTCTAATGTCTGAAAAGCCACACATCTTTTTCTTTATACTAGTAACTCTTCAAAATATTTTATATGAAATCTGAAAAGTAGTATTAATTATTTTTCTAAATGACGATTTCAAGATTTTAACTCTTTTTTTTTTTTTAAATATGTAGTTGCAGTAATTGCCGCAAAATGATTGAGCTGTCTATACTTGTAAGTTTGAAGAAAAAGCCACATCCATGTGCTAGCTATGATATTTTCAACAAATGGTGAGTAGAAACATGTAAGCCCAATCTGTATTATGTATATATTTATGGAGTTCAAGTTTTATGGTCATAAAAAATGTGGTGGGAAGGAGAGTGTCCACCAAAGGGTTATATTTAGTTTTTGATTTTTAAAAGCTCAAGTTAATTTTTGGATTTTAGTTTTTAATTTTGTTTATTAATTTATAATTTTATTCAAAAAATAATTGATAGCAATAACAATAAAATTTCCATAAATTATGTATTATTTTCTTTCTTATTAAACAAAAATTACATGAGCAATAATAATGGAAAATATTTTTTAATTATTAACATAAAAGCAAAAACAGTAATAACATGGTTTTGGTACAATAATTATGATATAAGAATAATAATATCTTTTTAATTTTTTGTATGATCTATTTGATAGTTTTCACGTTAAATTGTACATATAGAGTAGTAACCAAGGCAACCGATTATGGTAGTTTTAACGTGAGAGAGACAATCGTAGCATCATCATGTGAAAATGACAAAAGCACTGTTCACATTATGTGATTCAGTATGTTTATCTAATTGTTGTTGAAAGGTTGATCAAGTACCGGTATTTGCTACAAAAAAAAAAATCGTCAAAATATGTACAATTTGTTTTTCTATAAAGTATTTGAGTTGAATTGATTCATTATTATTAACAAAGAGAATTTGTCGGGGTTTGTATCAATTAATCTTGATCATTTCCTTTAAAATAAAAATAAAAATTGATCCTTTATTAAAGAATCAATAGTTAATATCCAACATACGTGTTAAATATATCGAATGGATTGACTTACGCCCTAACTTGTAAAGTCACTCTTGCACTTTTTTTCTTCTTCTTTTAAGATTAGTTTATTCTACTTAAAAAAAATTTTGTCATTTAAAAAAAAAATCACGCTATTTTTGTCTTTTTAATTTTTGAAAACTCTTATTCTCAAATAGATTTTTTTTAATAAAATGATTATATTTTCATTTTTTTTAAAATTAAAACTATTATTTTTTTTTTGGTTAAATATCATATTAAATTAGAATCACATTTTTTAAAAAGAAGATGCAAAACATTCGTATAATTTATACATTTTTTACAACGTATGCTATAGTTTAAAAAATTTGATTGTAAAAAAAAAAACGTATTCTATAGATTATTTTCTATGTTTAGTTTTTAATTGAGAAAACAAAACTTGGATAATTTATCGTGTTATTTGACATCAATAAGAAGGTGCATCATATGCTAAAAAGAAAAAGATATAAGGTAGAAATGAAATTGAGCTAAGGTCTAATAAAACGGGCCTTGAAAGAACGAAGCCCATAAAGTGGTTTGTCACTTTTAAAACCCTCAAACCCTAGCTAGAGTCGCATTTCACTTGCGGCTGCAGCAGAGAAGCACCTTTCATTATTCGCTTGTATCCGATCTGCTCTCTCTGAAGGTAACCCCATTCGCATGGATTTTGTCTTTGTCATTTGAATACCCTTCCTGTTTTCGTTCTTATTTCTTTAATTATCTGATTTGCAGTGTGAAAATGTCGGTCGGAGAAACTGCTTGTTCTTACGCTGCTCTCATCCTTCATGAAGATGGAATCGGTGTTACTGTATCCTTTTCTGTGACTTGTTAGTGAATTTTCGAAATAAATTATTTTCTTTGTTTCGGATTATGTTATTTTACTGTTGGCTTAGATTTAGAATCAGTTCAAGTACTGATTCCGATAACGTGATTTCTAATTTTACCAATGTTTCGTTGTTATGATTCATTTTTAAATAATGTAAATACTGGGCAAAGTGGGGTTGCATTTATTTGTATCAGTTTATATTTTCTATTGTTGGATTGCATATCGAATCAATTGAAGGGCCTGGTAATTGTGATTGAAAATAAATGTTATTAAAAAAAAAACGAGTCTAAGTTAATATGTGTTTTCTTGTTAGAGAAGCAGAGTGTTTTTTTTAAGGTTTATCACAAATGGATTTGTTTGGATATGGTGTGTTGCTCCTTAAGTCGTACATAGGCTGACAAAATCAGCACCTTGTTGCAAACTGCAAAGGTTAAAGTAGACTCGTATTGGCCCACCTTATTTGCTAAACTTGCTGAGAAGAAAAATCTTGGCGATTTGATAGCAAATGCTGCAGGCGGTGGGGCACCAGGTGCTGCCGCAGCTGCCCCAGTTGCTGTTGCAGGTGGTGGTGGTGGTGCCGCCGCTCCTGCTGCTGAGGAGAAAAAGAAGGTAGCCCTTTTGTGACATTGTTGTTTCTGCAATTATTTTTCAATCACTTATGCTAGCTTATGTTTATCTAATTTGCATCTGTTTGTTGCAATCTTATAGGAAGAACCTGAAGATGAGAGTGACGATGATATGGGATTCAGCTTGTTTGATTAGGGACTTTTCTCAAATGATTGATCTGGTTAAATGTTAAATTTTGCGGTTCTTTACCTTTAAGGTTACTTTATGGATATTGTAGGTTTTCTTTTTGTGTTGGTTATTTATATTTGTATACGACTTGATTTTGTAGTGGTTATGAACTTCGGTTGTTGATTTATGTCCATTTGAGAATTCGGATGGGAGAAATGTTTATTTACTTTATATTCTGTTCAATTTGTTTGTCTTTACCGTTGTCTCATATTGCTTCATTTCAAATGCCACCTTGGCTGGTTGTCTTGGTTGGCATGTGGGATCTGATCATAGTAGCAACGATGCTTTGGTTGGGTTTGGATGTGCAAATAACTAGTTTTTATTTCTTATATAAAATCCAGCAATATTAGTAAGGAGGGATTGAACCAGTGATTTAGCTCGATGTACTGCTGGAATATGCTGGGTATAACTATCTTTTAGATTATGTTGTTATATTGGATGTTGGCATTGTCCGTTGTCCTGTTACATAGTCTGATTTCGTTTTAGTAAAGTTTTGTGGAAGAGTCGATTTTTGAGTGAAAATAAACTGATGCATGTTGCAACTACTAAATAACATTTATTGTCAGACTTTCTTTGAAATCAAGTTAAGCGACAATAGTATTCCTGATCAAGTGGCACTGTTGCGGGAAAGGATATTTAGGCATTGCCTCACCGAATGGGATTGTCTCATTCGCATCCAGACAAGGTGAATCGTTTGTTTTTGTTCTTGTTCTTGTTCTTGGGCGTGCCATGTTTGTTTCTAAGTCTGAAAAATTATAGTCTACCCAATGCCAAAATCTCGAACAAACAGTTTCATTGTAGTATTGACCATTGAATGTTCCTCTTGTGCACTCTGCATATTCTATCAGTTTAATCTTAAACCGATATGTGTACACATGAATTGGATAGACATTTTCTATGAACGTTTTTAGCAGACCGTGGATCTTCAATTTAGAAATAACTCCGTGACTTGTGTGCCTAAAAGGTTTATAACTTTTTTCTGAGGTAAATGTGTTGGCATGGTTTAGGTTAACATCGCTCTTTTTCTCTTTTTAAATTTGCACTGAGTTTTGCGAATTTTAAAGTTGAGTAACACGGTTTATGAAATTTGTTGAGTTATGATTGTTTTTAAGGAATGTTTGAGACGGGAGAAATGATTGTTTTTTATAATTGGGCTTTTTTATTTTATTTTTTAGAGTGAATAATTACGGTTGATAGGAAAATGTGAGTTGTTATTTTTTTATTTTTTTTTGGTGAAAACTAAGTTGTTATTTTAATTGTAGTGGCTAGGAAAGATAATATGAAAGCAATTCATTATTGATAGTAAGTAATAATTAACATAATTATTTGATATTTGATTTAAATTCAATTTTTGTGAAAATTTATATGTATGATTATGGAGATAATATTACATGATTCTATAATTGGATTTGCAAATTATGTATTTTATAAAAAAGTTATAGATGAGAATAAATGTAAAAAAAACTTTGAAAAATAAGTTGATTTCTCTCGCTCTCTCTGTTATGTACTTTTTTTTTTTAAACAAAGACAACGGCAAAAGAAAAAAGAACTAGTGCCTATATAGAATTATAGATACATAATATAATTCTATATAGCCAGAATCTGAATCAGGAAAATAGTGTTCTAATATACTAAAATATTTGTTTTGAAAAAAACCATCACAATATCTCCTATTATATTAATTTCAAATGACAACAAAAAAATGTAATTTTTTTTCTCTGGATAAGTAACAAAACACCAAGTACAAATTTAAAAATAAAGTAAAAATGTGAAAATAAATTTAAAAAGCATTTCTTTAAAAGGGCCCAACCGGGTTCGAACCGGTGACCTCTTGATCTGCAGTCAAATGCTCTACCACTGAGCTATAGACCCATTTGTTGTTATTATTTTCATTAAATATTATCTCTAACAAAAGAAGATATCATTTGGACATTTTGCATTTAGATGAGGAAATGAATATGAAAATTATCCACGTCCACATGGCACAACCAATTTACTGCTAATATAATTTAATGTTATCTTATTACTATTATTAACATATTTTTTTGCACAACTTACTATTATTTAACATGATATACAATTTTATAAAAATATATATTTAATTAAGATTTATATTTTTTTTTGCATAACTTAAGATTTATTCTTTAAAATGACTAATTCTTGAGGAAGTTATGATTTATTTAAGAGATTAATCTTTATCAATTTTAAATTTTTATTTTTTGATACACACAAACCTACATTATGTGAATGAAGAAGGTGAAATAGAATTGAATTGGTTGAACCAAATATTTGAATATTTATAACATAGAAGAAGTAAAAATAGTATTTGTAGGAAAAGTTAGTTGTGATTGTCATTGATTTAATGTTTTATGGCATAGCTGAAGAAGACGCTGATTTCTTTTTTTCATTCACAAATTCTGAATGGTGTCTCTCTCCGTAGCCAGCAAGAAGTTGGCGTTGGTTCTGGCTCAACCTCTCCAACATGTCTTTGTCTTTCCGCACATTCACTCCCTTCCTTGGATCCACTCACAAGCTTCAATTCGTTGCCCCCATTAAGCTCAATGCTCTGTCCTCTAATTCCACTGTTGTTGTTTCTGTGAAGGATAACAAGCTCAAATCAACCACCAACAATCTGGTAGGTACCCCTTTTCCCTTTGTTTTTATTTTTAAGCTGCAGTGCATGATTATTCAATTCTTTATTTCACAATTTGACAGCTTATTACGAAAGATGAAGGCTTGCAGCTCTATGAAGGCATGTGTGCCCAGATGTATTATAGAGGCAAAATGTTTGGTTTTGTTCACTTGTACAATGGACAAGAAGCTGTTCAAGTGGGTTCATAAAGCTTCTAAAGAAAGAAGACTCTGTAGTGAGCACATACAGGGACCATGTTCATGCACTGAGCAAGGGGGTCCCAGCACGTGCTGTAATGAGTGAGCTCTTTGGGAAGGCCAAGGTGGATCTATGCATATGTTCTCAAAGGAGCATAATTCGATCGGTGGGTTTGATTTCATTGCTGAAGGAATCCCTGTGGCCACTGGAGCAGCATTTTTTGGAGACGGAACATGTAACAATGGAAATTGCCAATTGTGTTTGTGGTGGAAAACAATCTGTGGGCTATTGGGATGTCACATCTCAGGGCAACTTCAGATCCTCAGATATGGAAGAAAGGTCCGGCATTTGGAATGCCTGGTGTTCATGTTGAAAGAGCCCGGCGAGGAGACGGACCCACTTTAGTAGATTTAGAGGACATTCATTGGCTGATCCTGATGAGCTTCGTCAACCTGGTAAGTGTTGTTTACTCTTGTTTTGTTTCATTATTATTCATCATCTGCTTCTGCTTTCACAGCTGAGAAGGCACATTATGCTGCTAGGGATCCCATCTCTGCACTGAAGAAATACATGATTGAGAACAAATTAGCCACTGAACAAGAGTTGAAGACTATAGAGAAGAAGATTGAGGAAGCGGATGAGAGCCCTCATCCACAGCGCAGCCAGCTTCTAGAGAATGTCTTTGCTGATCCAAAAGGTTTTGGAATTGGACCTGATGGCAACTACAGATGTGAGGACCGAGGACCCAAAATTCACCCAAGGCACGGCTTATGTCTAATGTTTTTTCTTCATAAAATATAAGGAGTGTTTGTTCTTTAGGTTGAGTTTTGTTTTTCTTCTATTATATTTATTACTTTTCATGGAACTAGTGTCAACAATGACAATTCCCAAACATTCCTTATACTTCAATTGTTGCAAATATGACAACCATCTATGCTTCTACTGCCTTTCTAGTTTCTACATTGTAAATTAAGCCTGAATTCTAACACCACATTGCCCACTTTTATCTATAATCAAGTTATATAGAGATTTTCCACAAACACTTATTAATATTAGGTTAAACTATTCATTTGGTCCTTGTAATTGTCTCTACAAATTATTTCTAAACCGTTTATTACTGCCAAAAAAATTGTAACACTTTTATACCACTAATAGCTAGAAATTGTTCTCTAATATTAATAATGAGAATCAAGGACCAAATATTATAACTTAAATTGACGAGTAGGGACAAAATAAATAGTTTAACCTTAATTGATGGAAAAATCACTTGCTTGGTTTAATTTGGATTTTCTAAGTTGGAATTCGTGCACTAAAAAGAAAATCCAGAATGAGTTTTTAATTTGGATCGTATCTTAGTCTATAGAACTTAGATTATAACGATTCTATATCGAGAAGAAAGATGACTCTGTGAAATGCAATTTTGGATTGTCCTTGGATTAGTCACCATAGCTTCCAAAGCTTCTTGGGCATTTTTAGCTCTTATCATGGGCTTTCCTATGCCTTGTATTGGGTCTTAGGCTTTCTTCTAGTCATGGGCCTGGGCTTGGTGGTTGTCATGGGCTTGGGCCTGGGCTTTGATGTCCGCATCATTCCCTCCTTCTTGAAAAACATTTGCCCTCAAATCTTTTAAGTCATCCCCTACATAAAAAAGAGTTAGATCAACCACATTAAAAGTAGCACTTACTCCATACTTTGCTGGCAAATCAATTTTGTAGACATTATCATTGATCTTGGCCAGTACTTGAAAATGACTATCTCCTCTTGGTATGAGCTTTAACTTTGAGAAGGAAACCGCTCTTTCTTGAAATGCACCTATAACCAATCACTCATTCAAATATTACCTTTTTCTTTGCTTTGTTTGCATATTTGACATACCCTTCCATTTTCTTATCAACTTGAGACTTGACTTTCTCATGCAACTTCTTGACATATTTTGCTTTAACTTGCCCAGACTTATCTTTAACCAAATAACCATCATGTTTAAAATACCCATAAGATGCAATATGAGAACATGTTTGGTAAATATGAGAAAAATCAACACCATGTTCATATAATTCCTTAATGCACTCAAAATTAAGAAACTTAGCTTCAAGAGTAGACAGTAAAGCATACCTACACGACAAAGCATCAGCAACCACATTGGACTTACCTCTCTTGTGTTTGATCACATACGAGAATCGTTCAAGAAATTCTACCCACTTGGCATGTCTCTTATTCAACTTACCCTACCCTTTATTCATCAAATCAGTGACTTGTTTTTGAATCTCTTGTGTTTCCTAAGGATTACTCTTGTATGTTGGCTTGTTAGGCAACATAGCTCTTGGAACCAGATCAAATTGGTGTTCAATGCCTCTTAATGGTGGGAGTCCTTGTGGTATCTCCTTTGGAAACACATTCTAAAGTTCTTGCAAAATAGATTTAACTTCACTAGGAAGTTCAATGTCAGAATCAAGTGCAGTAATCTCCTTATTATAAAGTATATACATAAACTTCTTTACCATTAAAGCTCTCCTTACCTCTCCACTTTTCACAAATAATCCATTCTTTTTCACTTTCTTTTCTCCACTTTTTTTTTTTTCCTCTTTTCTCTTTTTCTTTATCTTGTGGGTCTCTTTCTTTCTTTTTGCTCTCTTTTCTCTCTCATGATACTTTGATCGTCACAATCCTCTTTTGGAGATAATGGAACTAAGGTAACCTTATGGTTTTCATGATAAAAAATGTATTTATTTATGTGACCATCATGGTGAGATTTCCTATCAAACTGCCATGGTCTCCCAAGAAGCAAATGGCTAGCTTCCATTGGAACCACATCACATAGAATTTTGTCTTTATACTTTCCAATAGAAAACTCAATCTCCACTTGCTTATCCACTCTCAATTCGCCTTCCTTACTAAGCCATTGTAGTTTATAAGGTTTAGGATGGAGTTTAATCTCTAAGTTCATCTTTGTCACCAACCTAGCACTAGCCACATTTGTGCAACTCCCTCCATCTCCACATAATTGTTGCTTTACTTTCATAGCATGATGAATTATATCCTCTATCTCCACATAATTTTGCAATTCCACTACACACCTTATATCTTCATTCAACCCACTAAGAAACCTTGCCATGGTTGCCTCCCTATCCTCCTCAACATTGGCTCGAATCAGGGCTATTTCAAGGTCTTTGTAGAACTCATCTACACTCCTACTCCCTTGGGTCATTCTTTGGAGCTTATTGAGAAACTTTCTATGGTAGTGAGATGGAACATACCTCCTTCTTAACACTTTTTTTAACTCCTCCCAAGTCTTTAACATAGGCTCTCCATACCTCCTTCTCTCCCTTTGGAATTGATCCCACCAAACTAGGGCACAGTCAGTGAATTCCAAGGTAGCTAGCTTGATCTTCCTCTCTTTAGTTAGGGTGTGACAAGAGAAAATTTGTTTTACCTTCAACTCCCACTCAATATAAGCTTCAGGATCACTTTTACCCTTAAATGGTGGAATGGTAACTCTTACTCTCTTATCTCGATTTCCTTTTGGTTCTTCCTTATTTCCTCTCCTTCTTCTCCCTTCATGCCTCTCATGTCTCCCCTTATCTCCATGTTGGTCATTCTCCTTATTCGGATTTTAGTTTTCTAAAATTTCAAGCCTCTCATAAATTCCCTCTGTATGCTCCCTCAAAACTTGGTTCATCCTTTGAGTTAAGGCGTCTAACAACACCTTATGATATCTAGTAGGGGATGGAGGTCTCTCTCTTTCAGCCATTGATAGAATTTGAAGTAAAGAAGACCTCACCAAAGTGTTTCACACAATTAGGCTTTTAAGCAAATGTACTCTTTAGTCTTTTTCCACTCGTTCTTTGACTTAAGATTCTTACAAGAATCAACAATCTATGATCAAGAATCACTTTCAAGGGTAGCAATCACAAGGCTTGAAATAGAATGTTAACACCAACAAAAAGGAAGTAGCATAGGACGATTTCACTACCAACAAAAAAAAAAAGACACTTGACACTTAGGAATTTTATCGAACAAGTGGGGTGCAAAGAATTTAATGATCACAGTTGCTGTACTCTGTCTTTTTTTTTTAAAACTTCTTTTGCTATTAAATTTCAATAAACAACAGCCAAAACTTGTGTAATTTTTTTTTAAACTCAAAATACTTCTAATAATGAAATTTGTAATCTTGGAACGAAGCTTTTAAGTTGCAGCAATTTAGTCACTAGACTAACATTCCCCACAAGACAAGCTCATGTTTAACACTCAACAACGATGAACACCAAGAATAAATATGCAACAAAGTATGAACAGAACAAGAAATTGAAGACAGCAAACTATCAAAGATTGGGAGAACCAATTAGGACAAACACAAACATTGAAATAAAATTGCACAATCCAAATTTAGCAAACAGAATTTATGGATTTAGGGTTACCAATGATGTGACCATAATTAATGAAGAGAATGGAGAAAAGGTAACTCAATTCCAACCTTAGAACTGAGCTCTAATGTCAAATGATGGAAAAATCACTTGCTTGGTTTAATTTGAATCTTCTAGGTTGGAATTCGCGTACCAAAAAGGAAACATAGAATGAGTTTTTAATTTGGATCATATCTCAATCTACATAACTCGGATTGGAACGATTCCACATTAAGAAGAAAGATGACACTCTAAAACGCAATTTTAGGTCACGAAACACCGAAAATGGATAAGAAACACGTGTAGCACAAACTTGAGAAAATTCGAGTTGAAGACAATTTGGGAACGCAGAAATGAACAAGGAAATAGGAAAATGTGAAAGAAAGGAAAACAATTAGGCGCCACAAACAACAATGTTTGATAAGCCTAGAGGATCACTACAAGAATTGAGTAACTTCTTGATAAGATCAATTGATCCAAGGAAGAACCCTAGCAGAGACAATTTTCACGCTTATGATAAAACAACGTTCTGCATTATTCATTTCCAAATGATTTATACAAATTAGTTCTTAATCACTTGGAGGCACAATAAAAGAAATGTAAAATCCTAACATTACAAACATAACTAATATGCCTTAGTGGTAAAGTGAGACATAGTTAAGTTTAAGGTTAAAGACTTAAAATCAGCTGTAAGCACTTTATTATTATTATTATTTTTTATTAAACATTTAAGTTAGTAATTGAGTTTTCATTTCAAACAATACATGACTAATAACTCTTTGTCATGGGCTTCCTTTTGGTCATGGGCTTGGGCCTGGACTTTGATGTCCTTTGATGTTCGTATCATTAATATTAACTCACATACCACTAAAGGCTAAAACTTATAATTTTTTTTTATATAAATATTAGAACTTAAAATGAGGGACCAGGACCAAATAAATTATTAAGTCATATACCAGGAAAAAATATGCTAGAAAGCTATCCTTATTGGAAACTTGGGTTATAAATTCAAATGATAATAGTAATAATAAAACTAAAAAGAGTTAGTAGCTTCAACAATGCTAACAACTTTCCATATCAGTCTTAATTTTGATACCCACAGTTCCACACGGGTTTCTAAAATGTTTTGCAGCATGCCTGATGTGCTTGTTATTATGCAAAGAGGAGTCGGTAAGTATATATATTATTTTTTTATTTGAGGTTGAAGATGACGGATATCCTCCCAATCCATTAATTTTACACACGGTGAGGTTAAATACATAATTTTTTGCTAAATGAACCTTTCTTACACCGCCAACCCATTGGGTTAAGAGACGTCAATATACAAGTGATGCTTTGGACTTTGCCAGCATTATTGTTTAGATAAGAATTAATTACCCAAATAGCTACAGCTTTCGTATATTCTGCAACGAAATGCACGATAGATGAGAGTTTGGAAGTAAAAGAGCTACGGACGAACTTTACTAAACAAACATTAACCTCTAAAAAAAAATGATTTACAAAATAAAAATACAAAAAATAGAAAACGGCCAGAGGAACAATGACCGTTTCACACGTGATGCACTGTATATAAGCGTGCTATCTTGCCTCTTGGGTGACAAATCTGAATAATACACTTAATTATTCTTTTGCTAATGCAAATAGCACAATAGAACTGTATGTTAACTTCCCAAACACCAAAAATGTTAAGAATGAAGATGTAATACTTATCAGATGAAAATTAAAAAAGTAGAAGAGAAAAAAGAATGTGAAGAGACCATATAAACGGATATTACAACTTCAGAGCAGCTATTGCTTCTGGTTTAAAATCAACTCGCAGACCCAATACACGCCTAACCTCTGCTGGAGTTAATCTCCAGGTCATAGGTCCAGAGTTCTCACCCCAGAAATCTAGAATCTCAGAAACCTTTTCTAAATTTAGAATTGTTGCCATTTGAGTAAGCCGTGCAAACTTGTCTCTAACAGTTCTCTGTGTCATGACACTGAAATGGCTTACCAAAGCTCTAGCATCTCGATCAAGCTGTAGACCACCTAGCTGACTAAATCTTTTCTGCATCATAATGACTTCTAGCCTTTTCACAATGAAGTCAATAATCAAATGAACAAAAGTGTCATAATTGTTAGCAGTCATAAGTGGCTGCAGCCATGCCACATTTGTCTCAACAGCATGGAGAAGTCTCTGAACCCATGGGTCATTCACCTCATTATCTGCATACTCAGCCTCTGAAAGCTCATAGCTGATTGTTCCTACACTGTCTAATAATGGTCTTATTCGAGGTGTAATGGTTGCCACAAGTTGTTCTATGCCAGCATTCAAAGCTTGCTTGAAAGCATTGCTGCTATCTGCCAACTCAGTCAAACAAGATTTTACCTTTTCTCGATCAGCCAGTGCAGGAAATACCTGCATAAAATATTAAGTCAGTTAATTCTGCAATTTTAAAATGATACATATTATTATATAGGCAAAGCAAAGTGCTATAAATAAAAATATGACCTATAGTTTATGATTCCACAGAGGACAAACCAACAAAGTGCTATATAAATTGAGAAAGAATTCTTAAAAAAAAGAGTCTGTAACTCTATTCCAGCTACAGTTGATGAAGCTAAAGACAAATATGCCATATTTAATTAGAAAACTTGCCCCCCTGAATAAACATCCAGTGTAAAATGGAAACAATCCTCCCCAATCACATCAAGTTTGACCATGTATTCATCACAACATTCAGGGGGCAGTAACATCCTCAATCCATGATTTGGAAGTTGGCAAAATTCAAATCTTGAAATTGGTGTCTTCTATTATACTGTTGTCTTTATATATTTATCCAAGACTTATTTGTACATATGACATAAAACTCTAAACCATGTTATTACAATTCAGAATTACATCATCCAGCACAAATTAAATGACACAAACTCCATCTACATGCTTGTGCCAAAAACAATTGCTGTAGAATTTCGTCATGATTTTCAATAAAAAAATCAAAATTCTGTTATGATTAATCCATACAGTAGGAATCTCAAATTACCTTATAATGGGACCTCAGGCACACCATGCATAGGGCAACGGTGTGTCAACCATACTTACTGCTACAATTAATTTCATAATTCAAAATTTAATGAATTTCATCAGTCAGTATAACTAAGATACTAAAAATATATACCACTCACCTCAGCACACTGTTCTTCAATTTCATGTTTTAGTTTCAGAACATATTCACTGCTAACATCCATATTATTCAAAGCTGTTGCGATTTCTGTCCCCGTCTTTTGCACACCAACACCACCAAAGAACAACTTTGCACCAAGGTTTGGCTCTCTTATTTTGTGCTGCAAGGCTTCATGATATTCATTACCAAGCAAACTACTAGCACCACTCAAAACCGCAACAACAGAACTGATATTAGAAGTGGATATCGCCCTCCGCAGGCAACTCTGCAATACATAAAACACATCATCCACCATAGAAGTGGTAAGGCTATCAGGCACGTGTTCATCGATCTTGATTGCCTTCCTAACATTCTCCACCATGAAAAACCCCTCCAAAATGACGTAAAAGCCAGTTAAATCCTGTGCCACCTTGCTGAAACTGCCACTCCGGAAAGCCTTAGTGGCGCGGGGAAGCAATTCGGGGTCAACAGAAGTAAGTGCTTTGATCTTGGAAATCATGAACTCGGTGTAATCCTCACCAAGCTGCATAAGGGAGAGAATCTCTTCCAAATACAACTCAACCTCCCGCGGATCAGGACCCTCAGGTCCTCCTCCAACAGCAAGCAAATTGTTGTTATGTGCATTTATCTCAGATGACAACATAGCCAACTTCCTATACTCCATATACTTGTTCAAAATCACAGAACCGCGAGAATCACACTCCTCCTGGAGCTCGCAGATGGCATACACAATACCATCCTCCCCACAAAGACCACTCAGGATCTCACTATTCTCCTCAATCGCCAACACAATGTCCTTAAACAAATTGGTCAAACACCCTACAAAATTCACATTCCGCTGATCCATCATCTCCACCAACTGCTCAAACTCCATTCTCGACCTCATCGCAATCACCTTCTTCAAGTATCCAACATACACCTGCAAACCCTCCTCCTCCACACCCAGCGGGGTGAAGAGCCGAATGAACCTGAGCAATAATGATCCAGGTTGAGTATTGTGGCACAAGATTTTTAACTTAACATAACACCGAGTTTAATTTATATGCAATGTCAGTGTAAAAAAAATTCACATTGATTTTGTATGACTTCTAAAATAATTATAGTAGAAGTCAACAAACTTCTCATACCTGGCAGGGTAAAAACCCTTTATACTGTCAAATGCATATACTGTTTACTCATGTCTATGATTATAAATCGTTGTCATAATTTAAAATACTATAAAAAGAAAGTCAATCAATAATACCCCGCAACTTAAGATTTGTAGAACTATCAGTTACCTGAGAATGGCGGGGTGGTCGCGCTGATCCACGGCGGCGGAGAGCTTCTTCCTAACGATTCCTTCTAACTGCTTCTTCGCGGCCAACAAGCGATCCCTCTGAAGCTGATCGGAGCCGGAATCCTTGTACTGTGCGTCGATCTGGAGGAAGGTCTGGACGTAGCGGGCGGCGGACTCGTAGTCCTCAGCTTCGAGGGCGCGGTGGACGCCTTCGAGGGAGTTGGCGCGTTCGACGATGGCGTCGATGCGGAGGAGCGTGTTTTGGACGCGCGACTGGGCGAGGTCGAGCTCGCGGACCTTGCGGCTGACCTGGTCGGCGAGGTTTGAGGTGGAGGCGACGTTGGAGAACATATAGTCTGCGTCAGAGTTGACGATGTCGAGAACGTCGGAGGAGCGCTGGAGCTGGAGGAGGTGGCGGTCGAGGTCGGTGCGCTGCGACAGAAGTTCGTCGAGTTCCACGTCCACCGCTCTCTGGTGAGCGATGCATTCATGAAGGAGGCGCGTCATGGCGCCGACTTCGGTGAGGGAACGGACGTATTCGACGGCCTCCGCCGTGCCGAAATCGATTGAGCCACCCACGCTGCTCCCGTTTTCTTCGTCCGCTACATTCCCGTTCACCTCTGGAGTAGCCCCCATCGTTCTCACACCATCAATATTCAGATTCAGATCTGAAGCAACAACAACACCAAGTTAGCAACTACAGAAGGACGTTTTTATTTGAGTGTGTGTCAATTACACTCTACGATTAGGGGCTTTTTATTTCATCCCCAATTTATTTATTTATACGGTAAAAAATAATAAAATACTATACGCTTTCTTTTTTCTTTCTTTCACATTTTTACCAAAGCTTTGTCATGGTTTTCTTTGGATCACCGAAGCATTATTAGATCTGTTTTCTCACCCTTTTCTAAAATAATTCTATATTTTCTAAAAAGAATATATCTTATTAATATTAAGGATAATTCAGAAATAATATATTGATTTTAATAATGATTAACAATTTTTAAAAAATTCTTACAGTAGGTAGATAAATTAAATTCTTAATTGTAACTTATTTCGCTCCACTTTTTTATTATTATGAAAAGAAAGATAAAGTTGAATTTATTTCGGATAGATGGATAGATTCAGTTGTACAGTACTACTAGAAAACACACTAAAATAGTTTCAGGCGAAAGATGGCATTGGCAGCTAATGCTACTCTTTCTCAGTCTCACCCCTTCACTTCTTCCACCTTGCTGAAGCACAACCCACAACTCGGAGCTGCTTCGAAACGATTCGTTTCCTGTTCTGCAGGGCCTTTGTGCCTAGGGGTTAGGGCTTTCAGTTTCAATGTCTCGGCGGCGGTGCTGGGTGAAGATGAAACGTGGAAGCGAGAAAGACCAACCGAAGTGTACGTTTGCAACCTTCCAAGAAGCTGTGACACGCAACACCTACTTCAAATGTTCAGCCCTCACGGAGCCGTTCTCTATGCCGAGGTTTAGAGTTATGATATTATTTGTCTAATCTTATTATTTATTTTTTATATTTGAGTATTAAGCCTAGTTAATATGAAACTTCATCGTTGGAAGAAGGTCTCTTGTTGTGTTTATATATGCGTGATTGCCGATCTTTTGCAGGTTTGCCGAAATGCGGAGACTGGTGAAAGTAGAGGGAGTGCTTATGTCACAATGGCATCCATTAACTCAGCAAGAAAAGCAATTGCTGCATTGGATGCATCGGTTAGTCACTGTGGAACACCTATTTCATTATTTTGATTTTATCTCAAGTTTTGTTTTCTTATGTCCTTTTTTCGCAACTGAAGGATGTTGGTGGGCGCGAAGTGCGGGTTAGATTTTCGGCTGAGATGAATCCTAAGAGGAGGAATCTTGAAACAATGAACTCGTCACCCAAGAGAGTTATATACTATGAAGGTCCTCATAAGTTGTATGTTGGGAATCTTTCAAAGAGTGCTGGGCCTCAAGACTTGAAACAACTCTTTAGTACATTTGGCAATGTGGCTAGTGTAAGGGTGTTGCAAGATTTGAGGAAAGGGAATCGCAGGGTCTATGCGTTTGTCTCTTATCATTCAGAAACAGAACGCGATGCAGCAATGTCACTCAATGGAACAGTAAAATCTGCCTCTCCCACTTTCAATTCTTGTGCTTTCTCTTCTTATTTCTGAAACCTTCCTTCCTTGCAGGAATTTTTTGGTCGTGTGCTAGTCATTAGAGACGGTGTAGAGAGAGAAGACTGAGACAGACCTAACTGCATAGAGATTGTTGCAATTTTGATTGTTGTGGGAGGAAGCCTGAACTAGAAAATGTCACCAAGTAGAGTTGACCTACTGTCAAAACTCCATCCAAATCTGGATTTATACACTTAGATGAATGTCTCTAATGTTGAAACATGGTTTCCTGAGTGACAAATTGCATGTTTGATTTTCAGACAGAAAATGACTTTTGAGGCAAAAGTCATTTTGTAAAAGGATCCTCACCTTTCCTTTTACATTTGTTGGGTCATTGGATTTTATCTTGAAATTAGTACACACCAAAAGTAACGACTACCCAAACATGCCCATAGTATTCAACCACTGTCGTGCAGTTTTCAAACTAATTCCTTCTCTAGTAGTAGTAGTACTATTTTCTTTATAGCTTGGAGAACCTGCCTTTTTTTTAATAGCAGTACTGCATGTCTCCTTGTTTTTCTGACTCTTTAGGGCTGTCTGTTTTAAATTAAGACTGCAAAAAATAGCATCCTCAATTTGTAATTTTCAAGTTGTTAAAAAGGAGATTGTTGAAATTGCTGTGTATTACAATCAGTTATTTAAATTGTTGATGGGGAGTACTCCACTTAATGTCAAGGACAATATATATCAGAGCTGGTATAAGGAAATTTCTTCTTTTTTGTATATTTCTGATACAACATGGATGACAAAAGCATACTCGTAGGTTGCAAGTCCTACAAACATTTTACCGTGCTCTTGACTTGGCTCGTATCTTCCTAATCAGGTAATTCTCTAAACCAATACCAGCATCCACAATTCTAGTATGCACTTTTATTTCAATCTTGAGAACTTCGTCCAAAGCGCCACTGATATTCCATATTTCCATCATCATTGACTTCACATATTAGAGGCATTATGAGCATCCAAGTATCAAGATGAGGAGCTTCCCCATACTCTAGTGCCTTGGTGAGAACTCCAGAAGCATCCTCAACCCTACCAACATTGCAAAACCCCTTGACCAATGATGAGAAAAGCCTCTGGATAGCATTTCCTCCACATACTTTCTAGCCTCATCAAGCATTCCCATTTCACACAAACCATGACCAAAGTACAATAAGACACCAAATTAGGCAAACACCCGTGTGAACAATGTCAGGATTGCAGCCTTTGACCTTCATCCTACAAGTGTGTCGGAAGTAGGATTCGCAAGAGGCTAAGTCGAATATTTATTTGGCCAGAAGAGGGTCTGATTACGAAGCTATTAACATCTGGAAGTGGAAAGCTTGTTGTTGCTTTTGGTTTTGCAAGTAAAGAAGGGCTTGTGATGGATTTGACGATATTGCTCCCGAAGGGAAGATGCGATTGAAAGTAATGGTGATTAGAGTTTTGTACCGAACAAATACTTTGTGCATCTCTTCGCTTTTGATTCTGATCAAAAGAGAAGAAGAATAACTGCGATTAGGGTTAAATATTTTTCTTGCTTTTGCTTTTGGGCTTCAAAAAAATAAAAATATATAAATCATCACTAGTTTTTTCATAAAGCAAACTTTTTTTTTGTCTTAATTCAACGAAAAGAATTTGATACGCCTTTCTTTAAATTACGAATGATACTTGGATGTAGCAATAAAATCCAAAAACAGTATTGGACTTGGCTTGATCCTTTGAGAGCATGCTAAATTATTCATGTCTCTCTCAAACCAAAACCTGCTAAAGCCAAATGTTTGCATTGGCTCGAGGACAAAAAAATACTAGTCAAATATTAACCATCAATCATGACAAATGCACCAATTATTTAAGTGATAATAGTGGAGAGGAGTAAAGTATTGTTCTCACCCGGAATTATCACAAGTACCAATTAATAGAAGTATTAAATAAATTTATTTAAGAAAATTAAACAATAATTAAAAATAATAAAAATTGCACAAAAATCATACAAATAGAAGAAGAAACGAAACAATAACCTGGAATGGTTAAGGTATGACAAATATTTTCATTAGGCTTGACAAAGGTTTGATAGGATTATGAAAAAAATAGTAAAATATCGACCTAATACTACGTGACAAGTGTATAAGTCATGTTAAATTTGATACCCTCCTTTATATTTAAATAAATAAATTTAAGTAAATTACACTAACTATGATTAAGTCATTATATATATTTTTTTCTGTTTATGAGCCGCGTGCCGCTCAACATGATTTGATGTCTTTGAATGCGAACTTCATAATAAGGTGATTCTAACATTTTATAAGTAAATATGCACATAATGAAGTAAGTAATATAATTTTTAAACATTAATAAAATGCAGTTTAGAATACATAAATACAAAAGATGTTTAAAGTAGATTAAGAAATAAAATTGAAGTCTTTTTTGTTATATCGAAATAGATTTTTACCAAATAATTTGTCTGATTCAAAAACCCATAATGAGATATTGCACGTTTCAACACAAACAGTCAAATACGTAGATTCGGTTGGAAGTTGAGCGAAAGAAAAAAATGTTACTATAAAAAAGAAAACAGGTGGTAGCAGAGACAGTAGGTGGGTGCTCCGGGAGAAGAGCCACAGAATCAGGAATATTCCACGTGTCAGAGTGGCCACCAGGAGCTTAAAAATGTGGTGGCGTATTACTGACGTGGCATTCTTCCGCAGATAAATATCTTCCAGAAACAGAAAATAAAAAAACCAATGGTGGAGAATGTGACACGTCAGCAGGGTAACGACAGGCGGAAGTTGAGAGTGATGACATTCACTACTGATTCACATATATCTCATGTATCTGAGAAGATATTTTGTAGGATTTTCGCGGTTGAGAGGCCAGTTTGCGAGTATTGAAGGCGGTTTGAAAATTTGCGAATTTCTCTCTCTCTGCCTCCACTCAATTTAGCGGACTTTTCAGATATTTTCACTGCTCAACTTAAGACTAAGCATGAGGTGCCTTTTGCTTCTTTTTCTTCTTTTGGCGTCCAATTAAATTAGGGTTTTGGCATTTGATGCGGTTGAATTAATGCAGCACCAGATTGTTTGAGAATGGGTGAAGTAGCGATGCAGGGGGAACAGAGCAGCAATGCCTCCGTGGTTCAGTGGGAACGTTTTCTTCCTCGGATGGTGCTTCGGGTCTTGCTTGTCGAAGCTGATGATTCTACACGCCAGATCATTGCTGCACTTCTCCGTAAATGCAGTTACAAAGGTTCTTTTTCTTCTTTTTTCTAACTACAACTACTGTTTAAATTATGTTTCTCTACAAAATAAAAACCACCTTACTTTCCTCTTAAAACATGTTTAATAAGCCAACACAAGTAGATTATTCAGTAACAACGTTCTAATTAATTAACTCCTCCTTCAACTAGGAAAGCAGAGATTCCTGTTTTTGAACTGCATTTTTCTTATTCATGCAAGTCAAGTAAAATCGTGAATTGAGGTAGATATGTATCTGTATCTCTAACGTCATCGAATTGCTTCATCACAAATTAAGTCAAACATAACAACAACAAAAGGATAAAACCCCAACAACGTTATTTTCTAGAGACGAGGATCAAGGTAGCAACATTCGTTAATCAGGGGAAAGGAACGGTTAGAGAGGGTCTCTGGTTTTGACATCGGTTTCTGAAAACGTGAAAACGTGTGGTGTTTGATATATATATATATATATTGTGTAGTGTAGGCATTGCGTAAGTTAATTCCTTCCAAGTTCCAAGCTGGTGTTTGAAAGATGAATTAATCTTTAAGCTCAAGATGCTTACGAACTTCTTAATGGTCATTTTTACATGCAGTTACCGCGTTTTGTGATGGCTTAAAGGCATGGGAGACATTGAAGAACAAAGCATCTGACATAGATCTCATATTAACGGAAGTGGATTTGCCAGAAATATCTGGTTTTTCACTTCTTACTTCAATCATGGAGCATGACGTTTGCAAAAACATTCCTGTCATAAGTATGTGTTGACTTAGTACTGCGTGGCCTTAATTATTTAGTAGTTAGATGTGGCTAATGGTAATGGACTCAAATTTGTCTGAACTCCTCATGGTTTTGCAGTGATGTCTTCTCATGATTCAGTTAGCATGGTGTTCAAATGCATGTTAAAAGGTGCAGCTGATTTTCTTATAAAACCTATTCGCAAGAATGAGCTAAGAAACTTGTGGCAGCATGTATGGAGAAGGCACGCTGTATGTCATATGCTTCAATTTTATCTGGCAACATTTTGATATTTCTGTCTATTAGTGTGTGCTTACTAATTTGGCTTATATTTAACTTATTGTTTCAATTTTATATTTTTTTTTAATGCAGATAAGCAGGCCTCCTCAAAATTTAACACTGCCACAGATTGAACTTGGTTTTGCTGCAGAAAACCATGCTGCAAGCAATAACTCTAGTGGATCTGTGGATTCTACACCAAAAGATTATGAATGCAGTGAGAAAACAAGTGAGGCTCAAGTAAGTTTTTCTTCCCCCAGCCCTTAAACTTTCACTGAAATAACATGCTGCTATATGATTGTTAGATATGTCAATTTTTTGGATTTCAGCGTGTTAGGTGTGAAACAGCAGTTAACTTTTAATTGTGCTGATTGCATTTCTGAAGTCTTATCTACATTTTCATTGCTTGTCCTGAGAAACATACAAAAGCATAAACCTAGGACTCTTTCTACAATATGAAGCCACTCTTGTCCCAACTTGGGAAATTTTCCTTTATGGGCAGGCTGGCTTCATGAAATTTCACATAGAAACTGCATGTTTTACCAATTCCTGCACAGAGCACTTGTACATCGCTATTTTTGGAAGCTGAGGGTACATACATGGAAAATGTGCAGGATATATCGCAGCTGAAGAGCTCTTCAAATTTGAGCAATATTGACATAGTGAAGCATGAAAACTCTACCATTTGTGAAAGGGAATCAGATAAGCATAATGATGAAGCTGGAGGTGTGCAACTTTTTTTTATTTTGTACTTATGTTCAAATTTTTGGACCTTACTTTGTTTCTTAGTGACAGTTAGCTTGTATTGCAGAGGAATCAATATTTATATCAGAAGATGCAAGGTGCAACAAAACTTTTAAACCAACAGGTTTACGGCTAAGTCAGGGCTATGAGTGCCATGAAACGAGAAGTCAAGATGAAGGTCTAAGAATAGAGTTGAGCAAACCCAATCCTGAGATTAATACAGATATTCATGGATTCAGTGATGAACTGGTAGATCCTTCTACTGGTGCCATTGACTTGATTGCTACATTCAAGAATCTTCCAAAGAGCACCGATGAAAAATGTAGTTTCAGTGGTGGTAACACTGCCAAGTTTGATTTTGATACACAATTGGGACTTTCTTTAAGAAGAGATTTTCCTGGAAGCTCATGTAAAGCTGCATCTGAGGAAATGCAAATACTGAACCATTCAAATGCTTCTGCCTTTTCTAGGTGAGTTCACTATTTGTTGCAGATCTGTATATAATTGTACGTTTTCTCTAGCTCAAGAAACCAGTATCAAATCTTGCATTCCAAAGCATGTTTGCTATTGAACTTCTCAAAAATACATTATAGAATTTCTGATGATAAAATTCTTATCTGCAGGTACAATAGTAGTAACTTGTTGCAGCCCCTTTTTCCAACACCATCAACTATCTCTGCTAATTTAACAAATGCCGGTCAGAATTCTCATGAATCCCATAAATTATCAGAAAATGCATCTACTTCTCATCAATATGGTGGAAAAAATCAAAATCAGGAGAAAATCACCATTCCAGTCATTGGTCAGTCTAGACAAGTTGATCCAAATTTACTAAACAGTCAACTTGGATTGTTTCCTGCTAAAGGGGTTACTTCTGATCACAAGTCTACAGGAAATGGAAATGTGTTCCCTACTATGCTTTATGCACAATCAGGTGTCCATCCCAAATGGACTCCAAAATCAGTGTGCCAGAAAGAGAGTTCTCCATTTCCCACAAGCACTTCATCCCAGTCCCATCCTCAAAGTCACAAGTCAGAACGTCATCACTGGTCGGAAGATGCAATCCATGCTTCTGATCAATGTAATTTGGATCGTGAGACACATGAATCTCCTCAGTCTCCTGCTGCTAGTCAGAGTGCTGGTACTAGTTTTTACCACGACACAGCAAATCATAATAGTAGTGATGTATACAGAAGCATAGGCTGCAGAAGCGATGTAAATTCTACTTCAGCTAAGGTAGCCAAGGACAGCCATGAAAGTTTTATTGATAGTGGTCACCGCAGCTATGAAGGATTCATAGGGACAGATTCTAATCGCACCAGTCAACGAGAAGCAGCTCTAACAAAGTTTAGACTGAAGCGGAAAGACAGATGCTATGAGAAAAAGGTATTGCAACTGTGCTATTACTGCTTCTGAAAAGAGTTCTCTGGAAATATTTATGGATGGTAGTAGCTCTAAATATATTCATAGGCATCATGCAACTATTTGCTGCCATGTATTCCTGAAATTACCAGAACTTAGGATTTGAAACTTCATTAATTTACCATTAATGCAATCAGCAGTTTTAGTCAATTGAGAAACTCCTATTTCATATTTTAAAAATCCCACCATCTTGAATCTGGTTACTTTCTTGTCTAAGTTTTTGCTTAGATAGACATATTTGGAAGATCTTTTCAGATGCTTATTATTCAAATTTCTTGCTCAGGTGCGATATCAAAGCCGAAAGAGATTGGCAGAGAAACGCCCTAGGGTGAAAGGGCAATTTGTTCGCCAAGTGCACAATGATGATCCAATAGCAGATGTGGGCGGTGGTTCCTGAAATTGTTTTGTTTCAAGTTACCTTCATTGAATTACAGTCTGACTTCCAAAACTGATTTGCCTCTCTCGACAAGGATTAACTGTAGGGTCTAGTTTGTCTGGTGAAATTATGTTTCCTCTTAGCATTGTTAGTATTTTCTTCTGGCTTGTTATATATTGGTTGTCTCTTAGAAGGTAGGATTCTAATTATTTAATAGGATTGATTTAAAGTTTTGATTTTACCTCGTGTATATGTTTTTTTGATTGAATACTAATATAATATACAGTTGTCGTTATATAGGCAGTATGCTTCTGTCTTAAAAGGTTGGAATACCTTTTTATCTCGGCAAGCATCTTTGGTTTGCAATCAGACGATGCTTCTTTAATCTTTATAGTGATAATTTGGGCATCCTTATAGTTGCACTATCAAGCTAATCTAGTTAACATCAGTGCATTGGTAATTTGTTTGAGATTCTGCAGTAGTCCCTACAGAAGAGTGAAGAGTGAAGACTCATGAACATTGGACGTTGGAAATATTGGCCTCTGAAGTCTCCTTATGATTTGTAAAAATGCTTCTATCTCATGGTCCCCCCCAAAGCGTGTAAACTGAGCGCAGAGTGTTGGTGAGATGTACTCTAGAAAGAATTTTCTTGGTTTATTGGAACTTGGAGAACACTTGGCTCCGGTTATATGCACCGAAAGCATAAAATAGTGTGACGCGTGCATACCAGTTGTGACGAGGCATGGTCCAACTCCAAGCGGAACCAAACATTTGTATAATTGAAGTGAAAACACATAATCACTTGTTATCTCATCTCTCTTTCATTGCATGCATAAACTATTCAATTTTCTACTCTAAGCTTATCCATATGTCGGCCAAAGAACTCAAATTCAGCCACATCTCATTCTTTAGCTCTTCTTTCCGTTCCCCGTCCTCCTCTACTTTTGTTTTCTTTAGTTTCGAGATGAAAATTTAAAGTACCACCACCTGCCCCACATGCTAAAATAATAATGATAAAAAAGAAAATTATTCCTTTTGTTTTTAAACGCAAACTGCAAAAGGAAACGGTGAACTTTGTTGGTTCCACATTTGATTTTCATTATAGGTTTGACTATTGGGATCAACTGACATAAGCAGCATGAATTGTATAGCTTACCAGTGAAGAAATTAAATGAGGCACTTTATTTTTTTTTTCATTATATATATTTTTTTGGATCATTTGAGGCACTTGATTTAATTAAACTTAAGATTTTCACTTTTTATCGCTAATGAATTAGTATTGGTTTGAGTTTATCTTTTGTTTTGGGGATAACTAATTATATATTCTTAATAATATATTTTATACACTTTTTTTTTATTATGGAACAAAATTTTATGTGAAACATTGTACATAGCTTGAATTCACTTTTTACGCTTAGGCAGTGAAGGAAGAAATAAAGTAGACAATTTGGATTATTTGGCTTTAAAAAATAGTAGAGAAATTAAAAAAGAAATAATATTATAAAGTTGATTGATGTGAATAGAATAAGAATAAGAAAATTATATTATAACTTTTTTTAGGTTTAAATATATTTATAATTCTTAAGTGTTTATTTTTTTTTAGTATGCTGAAATTAATTTTTTTTTATTAAATTATGTCGGTTAAAAACGGTTATAAATTATAAAATTTATATATCTAATTAAAAATATTATTTATTATATTTAGTTAGTGGGAGAGAGTTAAATCAAAACATCTGCGACCCATTCAACTTTATAATCCCTTGAAATTATATTATAACTAAAAAGAATATTTTCTTTTAAAAAATTAAGCTTAAATCCTTTTAATGATTATGAAAAATATAATAAATTATCAAAGACAAAACAATAGTAGCACAGTTGAGGCACGAAGCCACCAAACAAAAAGATCGAGGTTAGTATTTTGTCATGTGTAATCGAAAGGAGGCTAATCGATTATGAGACATGATATTTATCTTTGATAGACTAAATCAGGGGAAATGGAAGAATAGAGCAACGAGCAGCTAACATGACTTGACAATTGACAGATAACATAACATTGAGGTTAATTTTGGAAAGAAGCGTGAGTAGCGGTGTTTTGACAAATTTCCTTGTCGTTTCTCACCTCTTTTTTTTTATTTATTCATTCCTACTAAACGACTTTATTTATTTTTGTCTGTCTTATTTTTACTCATTTCCAGGACACAATACAATATTTAAGTTTTGGAGGTTTAACAGCAACAAGCCATACAGTGAGAGTGAGAGTTGCATTAAAAAGACCACACGTGTTAAGTGTTACGTGTTACGTGTATTAATGTATGTATATATGCAAGTCTTTATTTCCTCTTGTCATTGTCATAGCGATCGAAAATGACAAAGGAGAAAAAATCCGGTGATCCGAAACGTGCAGTGTGCACAGCGATGACCATCTTCCTCCTCTTAGCCGGCGTGACTCTCCTGGTCCTCTGGCTGGTGTACCGTCCCCACAGGCCGCGCTTCACGGTGATCGGCGGCGCCATCTACGGGCTCAACAGCAGCACCCCGCCGCTGATGTCAACCACTATGCAGTTCTCCGTCCTCATCAAGAACCCCAACAGGCGTGTTTCCATTTACTACGACAGGTTGTCTGCCTTTGTCGCCTACAGGAACCAGGCCATCACACCGCAGGTTCTGCTGCCGCCGCTGTACCAGAAGAAGCACAGCTCGGTGTCGGTGTCACCGGTGATAGGAGGCACGCCGGTGGCGGTTTCGGTGGAGGTTTCTAACGGGCTGACGGTGGACGAGGCTTATGGGGTGGTGGGTCTGAGGCTTATATTTCAGGGCAGAGTGAGGTGGAAGGCTGGGGCCATCAAAACTGCGCATTATGGACTCTACGTTAAGTGCGATCTTTTGATGGCTCTCAAGAAAGGTTTAGTTGGTCAAGCTCCTCTCCTTGGACTCACAACCTGCGATGTCGATGTTTGATGTTTGATGTTTGATTTTTCTTTCTAATAATCTGCAATCTGCTGCTACTCTTAATTATCAACAATTATAATACATAGAGAACCTTAATTATAGATTTGTTTTTCAAATTCAGCGTCCTAGCTACTTCTTTTCTGCTCCGATTTCTTTGTGAGTTTGAAAAAGTAAGGGAAAGTGCTATGCTTTTGTAAAGCCAAAGGTAAGCTTAAGTTATATCCCATTTTCAAGGGAAAGAAGCTTTAGATCGACAATGTGGGAATGGAGTAATCAAATTTGGCTTTAGAGGAGAATTTTATTGAGATATCAAATGAAGTTTTCTAACATATGTATGTACGGCGTTTCAATAATTGAGATAGGCAGGCAATGCATAAAAGCGACCAAGTATTTCATGCATCCATTTCACAAAACTAAAGTAAACGTTTTTCTGTAGTACTTACATTTTCATTTCTCTTCATAACCCCACATGAGAACTTTTTTGGTCCACACTTTAGGATTTGCATCAATTGCTACCTCACAAATTCGTTAAGCTAATGCAGTAAAGTAGTTCAACTGATGAATTACACGTACTAAAATAAACATACTAGTTATTTTAAGATTGTAATTTAATAAATATTTTATTTCAAAAGCTACAAATGGAAATAATAGATAAAGATAAAAGTATAATTAAAAATATAATAGGTATTAATAAATAAATAAAAAATACTATTTAAAAAAAAAAAACAGATAAATCAAACCGGAATAAATTATGAGACAGACACTTAATGGTGGGCATCGCATCTATGAAGTTTCTGTGTTGGAGTGAAGCTTGTTCTGTAACCGGGTATTGGATTCCCTCTTTTCTATAGTGGAATGAAGAACCCGAACTATAGTAGTGTAAAGGGAATCATCATTTTGGATGTAAACACAAAATAAATCATCAATTTTCACATTATTTTTGGAATGAATTCAAATTCACGGATGAAATTGAATTGACAACTTATTCTTCTTCTTTTTTTTCTTCACTTTTTCTTTTACTATTCAACCTACCTAATAACTTTTTCTAAAATGTTAACCTCTTATCCTTATTTAAAAATTATTATTATTGTATACTAATTTACACTAATTTATTTTATAGAATCACTTTAAACTCATCTTTAACCAAAGTTAGTTGCAAATAATTCAAATTATTTGAAATGAAATTTGTAAATACTTATCTAATTAAGTATAGACTCACCATATGCAAGTTTTGTTTCTAATGTTGCAGCACACCCATGCACAAATTTTACTTATTTATGTGTGTTTGTTTTGAACAATCTCTGGCATATAACATTAACGTGTCATTCGTTGCTCTTTCAATCTCAAGCTACTATTTTTGTAGTAAAAAATGGCCAAGTACTTTTCTTCTGACTTGCAGCCTAATTAAGCAAAATTTGTGATGTTGTATTCTGAGGCGCTAAATTGATGTAGACAGTCAGCAGAGGGCAACCGTGTGATGAGGAGAAGAAACAGGAGAATGATGCTACTCTTATTACAATATTGTCTAATACATGTGCTTATTTATTTTTCTTTCTTATTGGGCATAGTACTATGGATGTGATATATATAGAGAAGGAAAATTTGGTATTCTCATCATTAGTTTCAAATATGCTCACCCTGTCTGATGTACTTAAGTATACTATGAAAGAGGTTTCATCAATCATCATTAATGTTGGATTGCTTCTTTTTTGCCTTGAGTTCGCGGCAGCTGATTTCAATTTGATAACAAATAAATATAGAACTCATGTCAACTAATGAATTATGAAAACAATAAATCAGAGTTAATGGATAAAAAGAAAAAGGTGATTGACAATAGGAAAGAAACAAATAAGACAAAGAGTTAAAAATTAAAATAATAATGTTTTATTTATATAGATAAAAAAAAAAAGTAAAAACAATCTATTTACATGTTTGAATGAGTGGCAGAAAAAGAAAGTAAAATAAATAAATAAATTATATAATTTAATACTAATTTTAAAAAATAAATTAAAATAGCCAGTTCGAATGTTATATGTGGGAATTTATATTCGAGTTTCATGTATAAATAAAATTTCATTAATTCTACTGTAACAGCAAGATCAGTATATACTTCACACAAATAACATTATACCCAACAAAAATAAGAGTTAGACGAGTAACATTTGTGACTAGAATGCAGCTCTAATTTTGGGTCAAATTCATTTCTCCTCTTAGCCAACTACGGCTATGTTTGGTTTACAGTCGCAAAAGTATTTTTTTTTGCAAATTCTGATGTAAAATTCCAGTTCCAACTCATGAATTGAGAAGTAAAAATACTCGAGCTCTTTCAACTTTAATCTAAAAATGCACACTTGGAGTTTTTTTTTTTTTTCCTGTTTTGGTTGACAGTGTGAGTTGTAGGCCCAAAGTCCAGTCTTTCATTGGGCCTTTGTACAACAGCGGTATATTTTAGCCCTTTACGGATTCCCTCAACCATCTGAAACAAAATGATTGGTTGTGAACTTGTTCAAAAAGGGGAACCATCCAATGAAAAACCATAAAAGCCCTATCTTTCCAGCTAGCTAGCTAGCCATGTCATCACACTATCCAGAATGAAAAGAAATGAGTGGTTCAGCACTTGAAGCTGTGGCAGATTGACAAAATAAATAAATATCTGAACAACATAATCTATATTCTTTCCCTGGGTGCCTCACAAGTAATAGCTAGCTAGCAAGCAATGGCCTCAACTCTTTCCATATCCTCTTCATCCACCCTTGTTGATGCCAAGGCTCCAAGACAATCACCAGCTTCTTCCCCACAATGTGTCACCCTTCCCCCTCCACCTCGTCCTTCCAAGACCACTGCTTTCTGTAAGCTAGCTTTCATAAACATCTTAATTTAATTACCAACTAGTTAATAATGTTGCGTACGTAGGTCGCAGGATTGCTCAAAATGTTATGGCAATGGCTACCACAAGGGAGGCACCCGCAGCCACAACTGAGGTCGGTATTGCTGAGACGCCGGAGATTGTGAAGACTATTCAAGAAGCAGTAAGGATCTAAAAAATTAATCTCTGATTCTCTGTCTATATATATGCATAATGCATGCATGTTATGATGTTGTGTTGGCTACGTACGTAGTGGGAGAAAGTTGAAGATAAATATGCAGTGAGTTCACTTGCCGTAGCTGGTGTGGTTGCGTTGGTGGGCTCAGCTGGGATGATCTCAGTAGGTTATTTATTTATTTATTTACTTATTCGATCTGTGAACTGTGATCATCACTAATTAAGCAATGACGACTGTCACTCATAACAGGCAATTGATAGGCTTCCTTTAGTTCCTGGGATTCTTGAGATCGTAGGCATTGGCTACACTGGGGTAATTATTTATTATTTTATATTCCTGGGGTTTAGGAACATCTATTTAATTATTCATTCATCTTCAATTTGCAGTGGTTTGCTTATAAGAACCTAACTTTCAAGCCAGACAGGTAATAAATGACTTAACTTGATGATAAATGTTTTAATTTCAATATATAAATAAATAAATTGCTGCTTACAATTACAGGGAGGCTTTTTTACGAAAGGTAAAGGAAACATATAGCGAAATACTTGGAAGCAGCTAAAAGGTGCTTAGATTCTCTGTCTTGTTGAAGATGCAATCACGCTTCATTTTGTCGCAATGACCATGTGATGTAATCTAGCCTGAAAATAAATTAATTAATGTAACTCTTTTAATAATCAAGACTACTGTATATGCGCTTCCTTAATTATCTTTGACCTTATGATATGATCTGGTCAACGTTAACCAATAGATAAATAAGAAATGCAGACGGCAGTTGAGGAAAATATCCAACATTTTCTAGCGTGCATGTGGGAAGTATATATAAAATTAGTATGGCATGTTCTAATCAATCAATGTACGTATAATGACGACAATTGTTTCCGATGCATGCTATGGTATGAGATGATCAGTTCAGGAAACCATATATATCCATCCAACTTTTTCCATCGTGAGAACTGTCGATCCCTCTGCTAGCTACATGTATGATGTAACATACTCCTCAATTATTAGGTTTAATTTCATTTCTTCTAATAATAAGAATATAATATAATTAATTTTTTATTAGTTTAAATATTCATAGAGTAATTAATAGGGCACTCATGCCCAGATGTTGGGGTGGGGGCCTTGATTTCCCTCACTTTTTTTCAAAATAAAAAATTAATAAAGTCTATTTTACTTAGGAAAAAAAATTTAATGTTATATTTGTTAATCATTAATAATATCTTGGGTCTTTCTTATTATTCTTCGACAATTGTTATTCTTACCTTCACTCTTTAATTATATGCCTTCCTTTTTTAAAAAAAATCCTAAATTAACCTCACTTTTTTCTCTCTCTTAGAATTCTCTCTGTCTATTTGTTTCTCAGGAAAAAAATAAATTCAAAATGTACCCCTCTTTTTTAGAGACATTGTAATTCCTTTGTTCAGCGTGTGGGGAGATGATATGTTATGCATAAAGTGGCCGGTAAAAAAAAATTAGAATCAGTCAAAGTTAAATGGAAAAGCAATAGATTTTTCTTGTCTCCACAATACAAATATAAAATGCACCACCCCATAGAAAATCACAGTGCCTATCAATTATGCCTAATACCTTCCTTGTTTGTTCATTATTCTAGTGACTTTATATTATTCGTTATTCACCTATTGCTTAAATAACAGGAGACAGTAAAATATTGTAGCAAAAACTAATTTGACAAGAAGGTGTAAACTTGTGATTCAGTCAAAATCAAAAAGAATAACAATATACCAATTAGGGTTTAAGTAGCGTATTTTGGCAATTTTAAATACTAGGTATGGATTCATCCAAAATACTTGATTTCAACTTGTTGATCTAATACTCGATTTATACATTTTGATCTAATCAATACTTGATTATGCAGCAGCAGTAAGCACCAATATTTGGTGACTAAGTTAATAATGGGTTGCGGTATCTTATATCCCCATTAATATATTTTTTCTTTTTTTCGACACCAATATATTTTTTCTTTGGTTGATTGAATATAAAACAAAATGCAATGAAAACGAAATCGAGACACTGTGTGAAACCAATTTTCCATGCCTTCTCTACCAAAGAGGGTGTATGTTTTTCTTACTGGTGGGAAGAATTAATAAGAGAAAAAACTGGATAGGGATAATTTAAGAATAAAAATTAAGAAGGGAGATATATAATTAATAAGGAAAGGTAAAAATAACAATTGCCTTACTCTCAACTTAATTATAATTATAACGAACAAAAAATAAAACAAGATAAATTCTAATTATAGAAATTTTTATTAATCTTGTGAAAACAAATGTTATGGAGAATATGAAAATGCAGTTGTGAAGACAAATCCAATAATACTACAAAAACCAAATAAACACCTTTTTAATTTTTTGTTATAGTATATGTTATATTAGATTGAATTTTTTATTTTATTTATTAGTAATTATTAGTTAATATGTAAAATTAGAATGAGATGTTTATCATATTTTATATATTTTTAGAATAATAGTATCAGATACATATATGTTATATTGTTGTGTATTATATTTATATATAGAAATTTACTATATAAAAATTTTTAAACATACATTACATAAATTTTATTTTTTGGCCCCCACCCCGACCATCCTGCCTCCGTCCCTGCAGTATCCAAGATTTGGACTCATGGTTCAATCACACCACGTACACTAGTGATGAATTGAAAATGGTTCTGGAATGCTACAAAGGTTTTGAGAACGAACGACATAATTAAAAAGGCTTGTGGATGTTGGTGGTGGTCTTGGGATCAACATCGATCATGTCATACATGATACAACACGCTCCTTCCTATATATCAACTTTACACATGCTAGCTACTTTCTTTGTTAGTAATAGGTATCAATCAGCTGTGCATTAAATTAATTAATATTGTTTGTTAAGCACGTTCATTTTCACAATGACACCAGAGACTAATGCTTCTTGGAAGGCCGTTTCACAAATGGATGTTCTCTTCTCTTCTCTGTCTGCTCATTCTTGTTAGCAGTTCATAAATACCTTTTATCTAAAGTATCCCTACAAAACGGGAAGCTCAGAAGAAAATAGGAAAAGGCCACATCATCTTCTTCCTCATTCTGCAAGAGAGAGCGTGTTATGTTATTGCAACAATTTGAATGAAAGCGATAATAAATACTGTAATGGACATGCTGAAGAGGAGAAACAAGGAACAAACGTGGACCGGGTTTAATAACTCTTATATTAAGAATTGCCTTCTTCTTTTTTGTTTGGGCCTCAGGCCCTACTTCTAACAAAAATTTAAATATCAACATTATGTCATTCTTCTAGCAATTGGTAGAGAGCCGTCGGACGATGCTTAGATTATTGGCTAAATGACAAAATGGGCATATAAAAAAACAAAATACTAAAATATATGTGAAGGTGTTGTTTTGAGTATGTAGTCTGGGTTGCGCCATTTCAATTGAGGTTTCGTGTATTTTTTATATCCACACAGAAGGTGCGCAGCATTTTGATTGTTGGTTGCTGATATCAATGCAATGGTGGAAGGCACCAACTAACTAAAAATGTGTTACCTATTTTGAAAAATTGCATCACCAAAAGACAAGTCGAGTCCGTCACCAATAAAGTTTAGGTAAAACACTTTTCAATTGGTGTTCCCGCCATACAAAAGAAGTATATTTCAATGGGTTCTCCCATATGACCACGGTATTAAAAATTAGTTTGACTTTGCCGATCGCACCATAAATCAGTGGTATAAATTTTTTTACACTTTAATTAAAAGTAAAAAATACAAAATTAGAACTTGAATGCCTAGAGTCATATAGTTAAAACTTAACCATAAGACTATAATGATTAGTTCATAATTATATTACAAATAATATATATAATATACTATCTGTATTTATATTTGAATATTATAATAATATAGTATACTATCTATATAAATAAACAATTTTTAAAAATTTTTATTATTCATATTTATTGTTATTAAATGTTAATGACTAAATTTATATAATTTTTTTTATTTAAAACCTAATTATTATGTGAATGAATTTGAATTAAAAAAATAAATTTATAAAATTATATTAACTGTGATTATTTTTTACTTATTTTTAAGCAAAGGTATAAAATTTAATTATTTTTAATATAAATCAAATTATGCAAATCAATTAATGATTTATTAATTTAATTATTGACTAATATCGTAATCAATTTAATTATAAATTTGATTTTTAAAATTATAGATATGATGGATAAAATCGATCTAAGTTACATTTTCTTTACAAAAGGAAAAAAAAAAACGAAATGTGAATTTAAATGATGTCCCCTCCAAGTTACTTGGACAAAATACACATGGACAAATAACCCAGCAAATAAATACATATTTTTAATACTCTTTTAGTATTTTTTAAATATATTTTGTCATTTAGCCTAGATTATTATCATCCAGAAATGATGGAAAACGAGGCCTAAACACACTCTGCCTAGTGCCTACCTCCTTCATTAGATGCTACATGACAACTCCTGTACCACAAAAATACAAAACCACCATTTTTTTTTGTTTTAAAAAGAAAAAAAATTAAAAATTATTATATCCACTGTGTTCATTTCTTGCAAGAAGGTTTCCATATTTGTGCTTTAAGCCTTGAAGTTATAGTTAACTAAAATAGCAATATACTTATCAACCCATAAACAATAACATATACCATCAGGAAGTGTAGTTATCACGTGTAACTGAATTATTATACTTGAATTATTTTAAAATACTTATTTGATCATAAATTATGATATTACATTATTAAAATTGCTTATTTAGTGATAATCACTTAAAAATAATATATTTATTTATAGTAGAGAATACAGGTATCTTCAAGGAAAACACACTATAATCTATATTAGTCAATTCACATGCTTGATCTTTGATGATAGTTTAAATTTTTTATCTTGATAATATAAAATTTTCTGTGCTAACAGTGTACTTAAATTCTGAAAGAAAAAAAAGGGGGGGGGGGGGGCTGGAAGAATCGCACAGCAGTATCTCACAGTGAACGTGCTGGTGCCATTGAGCCATCGAACGCACAGCAACCACGTAGCAAAGCGCGGTGCCACGTTGGCGGCAGGAGACGAGACGCTCTGTGCGGCGGTAACGGGTCGAAGCCGTTGCCACGCAGCTGGCGGGGCCCAAACGTGACAGCTGGCAACGCTTTTACGGACTGAAAACCATGGCGTTGGAGTTTGTGGATGAGATTTCAATTCAGAGGAAAAGGCCTCTAAAAACAACACTAAAGAAATTGAAAAAGAAAATAATAGGAAAAGTGCAAGGGTGTGCGTTAGCTCCCCTAGCCACTAAATTGTTGCCACTTGTCGCAATCCCACGCAGTTTTGCTCTTCCACACTTAGCAGCCTCAAATTAAAACGACGCCTTCGTTTTTTATAAAAAAAAAAAAATAGAAATCCCGGGAAATTGTAGTGGCTGAGATTGCTTCTCACTGTTGAACAGTTGGGTGTGGATGCTTCTGGTTCGTTGTAGTTGAAGTCGCTTCCTCATTCTTCTTCTGTTGCCACTGTTTCTTTCTGCTTCTTCTTTTCTCATCCAATTTGATTCTTCCTCCGATCCTTAAGACTCAGTTTTGCCATTGCCGCAAATGAGTCCTCCGGCGAGTGTCCGGTGAATTCCGTCTCTTCATATGCATGATCGCACCTTAACTCTCTTCTTCTTCTTCACCGTTTCAAGGTACTTTTTTCACTTCCTTTTTTAAAAATTATTCAGTTTCCCCTCTTTTTGGTTACCGAGATAATTTAATCGCCGGAAACTGCAAAACGATTAATTCTGCATCTCTCCGTTAGTAAATAACCTTTCGAATTTGAATATATCAGGTATGTTTAGCTAACCTCTGCTTGCTCTGTGATTAATTATTCTCGGCAACCAAATAGGATAACGGAAATTGGAGTATAGTGTGTATTTATTTACAGTGGAAGAGATAGTAATTTTGAACTGAAATTACAAGTTAGAAGTGTTGTTGTGATATATATTTATACTAATTATAGTTGTTTCCGCGTTTGAAAGGTTTTGGCGCAGTGAAGTTCGTTCTGGTGAGGATTCTGATTGAAGAGTTTTCTTTTATTCTTTCGGAGAAGTCTCTCTCTTGCGGTGGATTCTTAAAATTTGCTAAATCTTTTTTTTTTTTTTGTTTGTTTAATCTCTAATTTCCTGTGAATTGGAATGCTTATACTACTACTAGTCATAATAATAGCTGATACCAAACAAACAGAGACGGATCTCTACCTATTGTTGTTGGTTTGTGTTTGTTTTGCAGTTATATATCGGCTTCTGCTTAATTAGTTTCATCACAACGGCTTTACTAGTTGGTGTGTTCCATGCCACAAAAAACGAAAGGAGATATTCCTTTTATCCACTCCTCGTCAGGGAAGATCTGAAGCAGCGCTAGCTGCACACGTCATCTAATGGAAGCCGACTCCTCTGGAGAAGAAGTGGTTATTAAAGTAAGTCAACTTTACTGTGGTAGATTAAAGGAAACTTCGATTCTGAAAGGGATTTAATACTAACTATTATTAGGTTTAATTGATTTTTTTAGGGAATTAGGTTTAATTGATACTTTGGTTCCTACTTAAGTTTTAGTCCCTACACACAGATATAATGGTATAAGTTATCATTGGACCTGCAATTAATATAGTTATTAAGTGATTGAAGTTGTTTTTAAAATCACGATAAAAAAAATTCTAACCTTGTAAATTCACTGCAAACTTTTGTGGTTTAAAACTGTTATATTATTTTGTTGTTGTTGTGGAGCAAGGTTTTAAGAAATTGTTTGTGATGACAATTTCAGCCAGTGTCAAGTTTCTGGAGTGTCCATGATTGCAACATGTATGCAGTTGTGGTCACATTGATGGTATTTGTATGCAATTTTCTGCAATATCACGGCGACAAATTCGCGAAGTGGTTTTACACATGCTAAAAAATTAATTAACGATTCTACACTGCCAGAAATTTTTTGTAGTGGTTTTAACAATAGCATCTTCAATCATGTTAATGACAGAGACAAATATTTCGATAGTTCATGTCAAAGTCTTTAAGTTCAAGTATTGTGGATGAAAAAATATGATTGAGATGAATTGTAAAGTGGAAACAACTGATGAGACTAAAATATCAATTAAACCTTATTATTACTATTATTACGTGAGTGGCTACTTGGCAATTGCAGACAAGAAAACCATATACTATCACAAAGCAAAGAGAACGATGGACAGAGGAAGAACATAATAGATTTCTAGAAGCCTTGAAGCTATACGGGCGAGCATGGCAGCGTATAGAAGGCAATATTTTTGCTCACCATTAATACTGATATCTAGCATACTCAAATATCTTAATAGGAAATGACTGAAACTGCTCTATCTATTTGATTAAATCTGCATATAGGGCTACTCTTTTTTCTCACTCCCCCTGCCCCTTTACTTTTGTTGTGCAGAGCATATAGGAACAAAGACTGCTGTGCAAATCAGAAGTCATGCTCAGAAGTTCTTTACAAAGGTAAATCCGTACATTCTCACCTTGGATTATAAATTGAAAGTTTTGGTCCTATAATTCAAATTTATGCTTCATCTTGAATTGCTGCTGATTTATTAATCAATTTGGTGTTTTGTTTGATGCATAAAAATTCCCATTCAATGGAATAAAATAGTTCTGTATCTGTAGTTCTGAACTAGTGGATTTCAAACTATATCGGGGTTTGGTTTCTTAAATAAAAAGCAAACAACACATTATATAGCAGTACAATAAAGCTTATATGTACCGACTGATGAGAGTGAGACCCATATTCATTTTTTACAGCCTTTACTATTACCTTTACTAATGCTGAAATTATAGTACATGCCCCTACTAATGATAAAATGTTCTGAAACATTTTAGCTTAGGTGAAGAGAATGTGAAAGATATAACATCAGACTTGGGCATTCAAGTGATTTACATTTTCTGATGCATCTATTCTGTATTATGTTCAAATAAATAACTACTTGGGATTGAGTTTTCGTGCTGAACCCTTTTATTGGTGTCTATATTGAAGAAACAAGGGGTTCATTGCTTTGATGGAGTAAACAAATGCAATGGAGACATATGGAAACAAATTGATTTTAAAGAAGATAAAAATGTTAAAAAGAGAAAGGGGGATTGATTTGGCCAAGTAGACAGTTTGATTGCTTGGTCAGATCAGTCCTTTTTTTTTTTAATTGCACCACTATTTGTGCCATTTGTCATATATAGAAAGAATCACACATCAAAGCAATGAAAAGTATGACAAATACATATATATTTGAAGAACTGGATAGGAGATATCAAATTATTCTAAAAGTAATTCTAAGTCTCACCATTTATTTTTTGAAATCTAATAGTTTTGATAATGAATAATTAATTTTAACTATTAAATATGACAAATGCCACAAATAGTAATAGCTTATGCAAAACATATGAAAAGACCCACATTTGCACCCCACCAAGACCGAAAATAAAAAACACGTTTTTTTTTTCTTCCTTAAAATTAAATATTATATTTATTTGTTTCTTCCCCCAAATTAACATAAATAGTAGTTCCTACACAAATCCAAATCAAACTAGTATAAATTGTAATTTTTATTTCCTATTTTTTTTTATTGTAACATTTAGTTCATCTAATTTTATAAATTGATCATTTTGATTCCTGATCAATTATTAATTAATAATTATGATTAGTAATGTTATTAAGTTAATTATAAATTATTAGTTATTAATTAACTTTGATCTTGAAGAAAAAATAATACAAATTATTAAAAAAAAGAAGTCATTTTTAACATTAAAAAATAAGAAATAAAAAAATCACTTTTAATAATTAATAAAAAAAATTAGGGACCATGGATTTAAGAAATTAGGGGACTAAAATTATAATTTAGCCATCAAATTATAATTATTTGTTGTTAGTAAATTTATTTGTTTTTTTAAGTGTTTTCTTCCTTTCAATAAAAAAATAATTTAATTAAATAAAATTCTATTTTTATATGTTGCTAGTAATTTCTTTTATAGGTCGTGAGTAATTTTTTTTATGTTTTCTTCTACAATTGTGTGTAATGCTGAAATAAAATACTATTTGTTTTGATTATTAAACATTTTTATTTTTTAAGTTATTGATGGGTGTATGGTGTTTGTGTGTCACTTAAATTTCAGTTAAAAAAAAATAAAAATAGGACAAATTGTGATTAGTGATTTTTATTTTTAATATTTTTGTGACATATATATAATATAATGTGAGTATATTAATTATTTAGTTGATTTATAATTTTTTAATTTATCTTGAATTATGATTTATTTATTAATTTTAAAAAAGAGAGAATATCTTGTAAGTGCTTATGTAGATATGCCACAAAAGCAAAAAAAAAAAATGGTGAAATGGTCCGATGAATGTTTTTAAAATAGTTTTTGTGAAACTTCCACCCGCTGACTACAATTCATACTTTCAGTTGGAGAAAGAGGCATTTGTAAAGGGTGTTCCAATTGGACAAGCTCTTGATATAGACATCCCCCCTCCACGGCCAAAAAGAAAACCAAGCAATCCTTATCCCCGGAAGACCATTAATGTAACATTACATAGCGGAGATAAGCATGGAAAGTCTCTCATTTCACAAGCACTAGACTTGGAGAAAGAACCACTTCCAGAGGTTATATTTTTTTATATATCGTCATTCAAATAAATTTTCTGCTCTTTTCCCTTTCATTGAAATCATTCCGCTTGTTCCTTTAGAAGCATAATAATAGGCCAACAACTGTAAAAGAAAATAAGGACGAAAGCTGTTCAAACGTATTTACCATTCTCCAGGAGCCACCCTGTTCATCTGTATCTTCCGCAAACAAGAATTCAACATCAATATCATGTGCCCTGAGGGAGTTTATACCTTTGGTAAAAGAGGTAATAACTCGAGATGATGAAACAAACGAATCTTTTATCACTGATGAGCTTGAAAATCAGAAGTTGGAGATAGATGATGGCAATGGCACTTGTAAAGTCTCTAAGTTGGTTGAAACAGATGATGGGATGCAAGGCAATCAGAATTACCCAAGACATGTTCATGTGCACGTTGTTGATGGAACTAGTACTCAAAATCCATCCCCAGATAATCTTGTCACCAAATCTGCTACATCAAACATCATAAGTGAAAGTCAAAATAACACCTTACGGTCCTCTATTCATCAATCATTCCCTCCTCCCTTCACACAACATAATCAGGATGATGATTATCATTCATTTCTTCACATGTCCTCCACATTTTCAAGTCTTATTGCCTCTACCTTGCTGCAAAACCCTGCAGCCCATGCTGCAGCAAGTTTTGCTGCTACATTTTGGCCATCTAGACAAATTGGGTCGCCTCCAAGTGTGGCAGCTATTGCAGTTGCTACAGTAGCCGCTGCAACTGCATGGTGGGCTGCCCATGGACTGCTTCCTCTGTGTGCTCCACTCCATACAGCTTTTGCCTCTCCTCCTCCTGCAGTTCCATCAATCAATATTGATGTTGATGTTGAACCACAAGATCAGATACTGGATCCAGAACATTCAGCTTCTAAGTCGTCACCAGCAGTTTCTTCATCCAAATCTGAGGAGAGGGGAGATGCCAATTTAAATACTTCACCAAAGGCTACTAATGATTCCTCCGATAAAATGAAGGGCAGAAAACCAGTGGACCGTTCCTCATGTGGTTCCAACACAGCCTCTAGCAGTGAAGAGACTGAGTTACTAGAGAAGGATGAGAAAGAAAAGGAAGAGCCCAAAACACCTGATGCAAACGTTTTAGCTACTGAGCCTAGTAATCGGCGTAGTAGAAGCATTAGCAACCTTACTGATTCTTGGAAGGAGGTCTCTGAAGAGGTATGTATGGTTGTATTTTTCATATCTTATGGTGAAATGCATGCATCTTTCCTCATGCCGCTGTCTATTATTTTCAGGGCCGGCTTGCCTTTCAGGCTCTATTCTCCAGAGAGAAGTTGCCACAAAGCTTCTCACCTCCTCATGATTTGTTAAACGAGATAGACATCATCAAGCAAAATACAGACTACAAATGCAGTTCTAATTGTGAAGGGGTGCAGAAAAATCAGGTATTTGTCATAGATAACAATGAGGAGGGACTGCTAACCATAGGTCTTGGACCTGGAAATCTAAAGACTCGTCGAACAGGGTTTAAACCTTACAAAAGATGTTCGGTAGAGGCTAATGGAAACAGCTGCAACCAAGCTGAAGAAAAAGGTCCTAAGAGAATACGCTTGAATGGGGAGGCTTCAACTTGATGCTTCTTGATATATGCTACACAAAGAAAAGCTCTACTCTCTAGTTTTGCATATATCATTTCTAAGTTCCCTTGTTCGTTGTCTGTATTGCTTATTTTCTAATTCTGCTCTGCAGACAGCAGCTCACGAAACTTGTCGTGTAGGTGTGTGTACCATATTAAATTACTACATTCACTCCTTTACTTCCTTGGACTCATGTAATGTTACTGCGCTAAAATAGACTTAGACAAGAAACATTAAGTACTGTTTGAGCATTGATCACTCTTCAATTCATTCAGTCACTTCCCACGTTTTAATTTTAGTTGTCACATCGGTGAACTATATTTTCTTCTATAACAAAAACTTCTCGGACAGAATGTTCTTGTTTCTTGGCTGTGGTGATTAACATAAATATTGGTTTTGAAGGAAGGAAGCTCTCTTTCTTTTTGCAACTGCTTTCTTGAGTTACTTTACATTACACGTATGATTCTTGTTGACATGAATGCAGCATTATATTGATTGTTTTAGGTTAAGTTTTGCGCTTGATATTTGTTTAGATGTGCTACCTAAAGTGTTTGCAAGTTTTTTCAAAATTTTTATCTTGGAAAACTCTTATCTTGGAACCTAAGATAATTTATATTTTCAAAATATACATTTTTTCGAGCCTTCAAAATTATTGTCATATCATGCAAACCAATTATAAGGGAGTACATTTGAATCAAATTACTCTATATAATCGATTACATTATAATTAATGATAACAACTCAATATAAATTTATGTGTCATCTTTCTTTTCCCTACATTCTTTATCATTTAGTTTTTAAATTATATTTTGAGTAATTGAATTTTTAATTATGAATTGGATATAGTTTGCTAATCTAATTTTATACTTTGAATTTGATTGTTCCTATTGTGCCTTCCTATACAAAACAATGGACTCACACAAGAAAATTCCAACAATTCTCAAACTTTAATTGTTTTATGATTAATTATATTATTTCCCCTTTTTCTTGGTATCATAGGAAGAATTTTCCTTTGCATTTAACTCTACTTTTAATATAAATAATGAGTAGTAAATCTTGCAATAGTAGCACAAATTTAAGGAACCCAACCATCTACCAACCAATTGTGTTAATTTTCTTTTTTATCAACAAATATGTTAGTTTTTTTTTTTTTTTTTTTGTTAGTGAGAGAAAATCGAATCATACTTATCTCCCCTTTCTCTCTTTAAACATCCAACCTACCTAATTCAAAATATTACTTCTTCATATTTAGTTTATTGAATATTAAGCATTGTATAAATTACAGACTAGTAGAAATAAAGCAAACGGTTAAAACTAGTTAAAAGATGCAAGACTTGTTTAAACAAGACTAACCTAACTTTCATGCGAAAGCTCTGAGGATCTACACATACAGATGATCTGTTCGAAAGACGGAGTGAGGAAATTCCATGCACTTTACTTAAGACAGCAAATGCACGGGATGCTTCTAATGTGACAAGTTCATTGCAAGCTTTTTGAATGTTCTAATCCATGAACATAGCAGGATGGATCCCTTGTGTGATTTGCAACTCTGCTAGTGGAATTATCTTGCACAGATGCCTCAAAGAAACCAGAAAAAGCTTTCAATGTTGTGAAATGAGGATTGACTACTTGAAAAAGCTGATAGAAACTCTGCTAGTGGAATCCATGTATAGAAAGTTTATCAACTTTTATTTATGATAATTACTTAAAGTCATATCAATATTGATTTTTGAATATTAAACTATTTTAAAAAATATTCTTTAACAATGATAACATTTCTAAGGGTTATTATTAAGAATGTTTACGCCCTCATAATATTTTCATATGAACCGTTAAATGAGTCCCTCACCTAAGAGAGCCTTAATTACTAGCAAATGTCTAGCAAGATTAATTAACAATAACATACTCGGTTAGGTTGGCGCTTATTTGGGCTCTAATTAGTGCGTGCTGACTGAGCAGAGCTCCTGGCATCTTTTTCTCCAGCCAGCTGTATTTCTCTTTTTGTAAGGTACGTATGTACGCATCCAAATTCCATACATTGTTCGTTCACAGATCTGACCTGACATTCCGTAATCCTTAAACTATGTACTTATGTTGCTAAGCTAGGACGTATTACAATTTACAAGGAAGAAAGTGGCTACTTGGACACAACAATCAACATGATAGATTATGATTCCAATTTCACTTACAAATAATATATATATATATATATATATATATATATATATATATATATACTTTCAATATTTAAAAAAAGATGCATGTGGAAAATAAAATAAAACTGTATCTTAATTTTTATCTTAAATTATGATAAAGGTAGGATGTTAACATTTTTTTTATATAGAAACTATTTACTTTTCATTTTTAAAGCAGTATCTTTGCTAATATTTTATTGATTTTTTTTAACATGCATAAGTAATTAATTAATAAGTATATCTCTTCCTAGCTTGTAAATATTTAAAATGAAGTAGCAGTACTAGTATAGATTAATGGGTCCAAATATCTCGAATCCCATGCAAAGTTCACAATAGTCTATGCTACGTAATTAAGCATTGTGCAATTCAAGGAGGTTGGGCACGCTCGGTCCCATATTCTGATACGAAATGTACCCTATTCCTCAGACCAATCGTCTCCTCCTTCTCTAAGTTCTATGCCTTCTTCGCCATTTATTGCAAATTTCAAAGCTACCTTCTACTAGTATAGTATGGTACTCACTCCCTCCCTCTAAGTTCTGAGAGCAAAGCAACATACAAACAATGTCATCACGTATTGATATCCATGTCCTCCTCCTCCTTCTCCTGACTAGTAGTATTGCTGTGTTCTCTTGCAATGAAACATGCGGGGAGCTCCATGTCCCATTTCCATTCTATGTGAAAACTTCATGTGAGTCGTCAATCTCCAGCAGCAGCAGCTTCCATCTCTCATGCTCAAATTCCTCTACCCTTTTACTCAGAATTGGGTCTGTCAGTTACACTGTCTTGGAATTCTTCTCAGATGGCGGCCTGCTCGTAGACTTTCCAGGCTCAGGCTCATCCTCCTGTAGACAGTACAACGACTTGAATTCTTTTGGCAACAGCAGGAAGGACAAGTTTGACTTTGACTACTTTGGAGTGTCGGTTGACAATGTTATTGGGCTCTATGACTGTGAGGATTCTTCTCTGTGCAAGGCAGATTGCGAGACTATTGACCTACCTGGATGCGATGGAAAGCCTGGAGGCTCTCTTGCCTGCTGCTATCCACTCTCTGACCATGACAATACCGTGTGGCACGTTGGAGATGGCTTTTCGGTGTTCTCTCAGTTTGGATGCAGAGGAGTTTCTAGTTGGGCTGTTCTGCGAGGCTCAACTTGGGGCAAACGTGGGGTCAAGTTGGACTGGGCACTTCCCAGGAACTCCTCTAGGGATGTTTGTGCAACTCATGCTAACATCGCCAATGCTACTTCAGTTCAAGGAGCCGTCACTTGTCTCTGTCAAACTGGATATCTTGGTGATGGTTTTGCTAATGGAACTGGATGTTTGCAGGGTCAGTGTTATTCACTCACTACTCACTACTGTAATCAATTATAACTAATATATATATGTCTTTTTAACGTTCTCCATTCCTCCCAGTTTGCATCAAGGATGGAAAGGAAGCATATGGAAGTGACTGCTACATCAAAAGACACGATCAAAGGAAATTTGTTTTGATTGCCGGTAAGTATTAGTAGAGCGTTGTAAATTTTTCAAGTAATTTTATTTTCCTTGAGTTGAGTGTGTGCCAAAGCTCACAATAAGGATTCATGACTACCAGATTTATTTATTTTCAATTCTTCACCATTTTCCTTAAATCAACATGCAGGAATCATTGGCCCAGTTCTCATTGTTGCCTCCCTGCTTGCACTGTTTTATCTTCTCAAGAGGCCATCAAAACCAGGGATGTTTGACACCGACCAGGCTTACTATCAAAACATTACAGTACCAAAAGCTTGCAAAACTCGATTATTCAGCCTCCATGAGCTAGAGGAAGCCACTAAAGGTTTTGAAGAGGGTCAGAAACTTATGCATGACAATAATGGGACAATTTTTGCTGGAGTTTTAGGGGAAGGGTCTCACATAGCTGTCCACAAGTTACAATGTGAGAAGAAAGACTTAATACAAGTCCTTTCACAAATCGAGGTTCTATCTTCTGTTGTGCATAGAAACATGGCCCGAATTCTTGGATGCTGTATTGAGTCTGGCAACACTCTGGTAATTTATGAGTATCCTTCCAATGGTACTCTGGAGGAACATTTACATCAAAGCAAAGGACAACAACTTCGTTTAGATTGGTATAGGAGATTGACTATTGCTGCAGAAACAGCTAGTGTTCTTGCATTCTTACACTACGAGAACAATCCTCCCATACTCCACCATAACCTTAAATCTGCCTGCATCTTCCTAGATGATGATTATTCTGTCAAGATTGCAGGATTTGGTCTGATCAACTCCAATTTTTACTATGGTTCTCACTTACACAACTATGAAGGATTTGGCATCTGCAAGAATGATGTTTACAACATGGGTGTGTTGCTTCTTGAGATTATCTCAGGCTCAAATCAGTTGGATTCACCAACTTTGGCCTTACAGCATATAAGGGCTGGAAAATTTGAAGAGATATTTGACCCATTTCTTTGCTATCATGAACAACCACACTATCGGCAAGAGCAAATGCAAATAATTGCAGATCTTGCTACAAGATGCCTGTTATTTGGTGTAGATGGAAGGCTAGGAATGATTGATGTTGTGAGGGAGTTAGTACACATGACTAAAGAAAGTCTTGATGGAGGACCTGCACTGGAGGAGACATTCTCAAACTCAAGCCTTCTTCAGATGATATCGATGTCTCCTGATTCTATGAATGTCCCTTGATTTTTATGTCCCAGTCAGTTTAGTTTGTTAGACTCAGTCTCAGTCCCTTCAAAAGAAGATAATATAACTCCCCTACCACTCTACATGTACATTGGGGAATGAATCCAATATTCTGGTTCTGACATATTTCACTAAGGTACAAACCAAGTGTATTTGGTAGCTGCTACCTAATGAATTTAAGGTTTAATTCACTGTTATTGTTTATGTGTGAGAATTATTTTCAGTAGAGGTTTTTATGGGTATATGTATATCATATATATAATAAAAAATCTCTACAACAAATGTCTTCGTTGTGAATGTTTAATTTATTGCAAGAAAATCTAATTCATTAGATGATTATATTGTTTGGCTCATGAATCCTTATTTTCTTATAATTTTAAATTCTTAGGATTTCGGGGAAGGAAATCCTAAACTATAAACTTTGAAATCCTAAATAAACTCTTAAAATATGACTTTAAAAATATAAAAAAAAAAATTAAAATTTATAAAAAAAAAAATCAAGAGTAATGTATTAAAAAAATTTTAAAAAATGAAAATTTTTAAAATATAAAAAAAATAAGATTATTATTTTGAAATTTTTATAAAATATGAAAAATTAAAAAAACATAAAAAAAACAAGAGAATTTTTTTAAAATATGAAAAATAAGAGTAATGTCTAGAAAATTTATAAAAAATATTTCTTTTATAAAAAAAAAAGAGTAATATCTTAAAATTTTGAAAAAAAAAAGAAGAAGAAAGAAAACGAGAGTATTTATGTCTTCAAAATTTTAAAAAAAATGAAAATTTAAAAAGTATGAAAAAAAATTAAAAATAAAGATTAAGTATTTCATGGATGCAGCCCTAAGGATTTAAGGTTTAAGTTTTAATGGATGCAACCCTAAGTATTTAGCATTTAGTTGATGAAACCCTAAGGAATAAGGGTTTCATGCATCAAATCTTGAGGATTTAGTGTTTCGTGGATGTAATTTTAAGAATTTAGAATTTCGTAAAAGTAACCCTACAGATTTAAGGTTTCGTGGATAAAATTATAAGGATGTAAATTCGTAGAAAAAATCTTAAGGATTTAGTATTTTGTAGATACAACCTTAAGAATTTAAGTTTTATGGATTCAACCATATGCATTTAAGATTTTGTGGATAAAACCCTAATGATTTAGGATTTAGGGTTTAGTTGATGAAAGCTTAAAGATTTAGGATTTTGTGCATTCAAGGCTAAGGATTTAGGGTTTCATGGATGCAACCTTAATGATTTAAGGTTTCGTGGATACAACCCTAAAGATTTAGGGTTTCATTGATGCAACCCTAAGGATTTAGTGTTTCGTGGATAAAACCCTAAGGATTTAGGATTCAGTGGATGCAAACCTAAGTATTTGGAGTTTTATGGATGAAACCCTAATGATTTAAGGTTTTATGGATGTAACCCTAAGAATTTAAGGTTTCGTGGATGTAACCCTAAAGATTTATGGTTTTGTGCATGCAAGCTTAAGGATTTAAGGTTTTAAAGACGCAACATTAAGGATTTAGGGTTTCATGGATGCAACCCTAATGATTTAGGGTTTCATGTATGCAATCCTAAGTATTTGGGGTTTCGTGGATACAATCTTAAGGATTTATGATTTCATGGATGCAATCCTAAGTATTTAGGGTTTTATGGATGCCTCCTTAAGGATTTAGGGTTTTGTGGATGCAACTCTAAGGATTTTAGGATTCCATTAATGCAACCCTAAATATTTAGGGTTTCGTGCATGAAACCCTTAGGATTTAGGGTTTCGTTGATGCAACCTTAATGATTTAGGATTTTGTTGATGCAACTCTAAGGATTTAGGATTTTGTGGATGTATCTTTAACTATTTAGGGTTTCATGGATACAACCCTAAGGATTTAAGGTTTTGTGGATACAACCTAAGGATTTAAGGTTTGATGGATGTAACCTTAAGGATTTAAGGTTTGGTGGATGCAACCTTAAAGATTTTAGAATTTCGTTGATGTAACCCTAAAGATTTAAGATTTTGTGGATGGAACCCTTAAGATTTAGGGTTTCGTTGATGCAACATTAAGGATTTAAAGTTTTGTGAATGAAACTTTAAATCCTAATATAGGTTTTATTTATTGAAGCTTAAATCTAAAAGCATGAAATGAAACCCTAAATCATAAACCATAAAAAGCTAACCTATATCCTAAATGAAACCTTAAACTAAACCATGAAATGAAACTTTGAATTCTAAATCATGGAATGAAACTCCAAATCCTAGACCATAAAACCATAAACAATGCAACACGAAATCCTAGACCATAAACACTAAATCCTTAAATATTTAACTCTAAAACTATAAATTTTAAACCATAAGGCATAAACTATAAAACATATATCGTAATGTACACCCTAAATCCTTAAGGTTACACCCACAAAACCTTAAATTATTAGGGTTGCATCCATGAAACCATGAATCCTTAGTGTTGCATCCTCGAAACCCTAAATCATTAGGGTTGTATCTACGAAATCCTAAATTCTTAGGGTTGCATCATAAAACCTTAAATACTTAGGATTACATTCACAAAACCTTAAACCGTTAAGGTTTCATCAATGAAATCCTAACTCTTTAGTGTTGCATTCACAAAATCCTAAATCCTTAGGCTTATATACATGAAACACCAAAATCCTTAGGCTTTCATCCATTAAATCCTAAATCATAAGGATTTCATCCACGAAACCATAAACCCCAAATCATTAGGGTTTTGTTCACGAAATCAGAAATCCTTAAGGCTACATTGATAAAACATTAAATACTTAAGGTTGTTTTCATGAAAACCATACATGCTTAAGGTTGCATTCACGAAACCCTTAATCATTTGGATTACATCCATGAAATGCTAAATTATTAGGGTTACATCCACGAAACGCTAAATCTTTAAGGTTGCGTCCATGAAACCCTACATTCTTAGGATTTTATCCATAAAACCCCAAATTCTTAAGGTTAAATCCACGAAACCCCAAATTCTTAAGGTTGCATCTTGAAACCATAAATTCGTAGGCTTTTATGCATGAAAACCTAAATCCTTAGGCTTTTATCCATTACATATAAAATCCTTAGGGTTTTATCCACAAAACCTTAAATCCTTACAATTTTATCTATAAAATCTTAAATCTTTAGGATTGAATCTAAGAAATCCAAAATTCTTAGGGTTGCATCAATAAAACACTAAATCTTTAAGGATACATCTACAAAACCCTACATCCTTAAGATTTTATCAACAAAACCCTAAAGGCTTATTGTTGCATCCATGAAATCTTAAATTCTTAAGGTTGCATTCATGAAACCCTAAATCCTTTGGATTTTATTCACGAAACCCTAAATCCTTACTATTGTATCCACGAAACCTTAAATCCTTAAGATTGCATTCAAGAAACCTTAAATAATTTGGATTTTATACATGAAACCCTAAATACTTAGGATTTAATCCACTAAATCCTTATGGTTTCATTTATGAAACCCTAAACCTTAAATCCTTAGGGTTTTATCCACAAAATCCAAAATCTTTAGGGTTGCATCCACAAAACCTTAAATCCTTAGGGCTTCATCCAAGAAACCTTAAATTCGTATGGCTTTATCCATGAATGCCTAATTCATAGGGTTTCATCCACAAAACCTTAAATCCTTAGGGTTCATTCATGAAAACCTAAATCCTTAGGGTTTCATTCATGTAACCGTAAATCATTTGGGTTTCATTTACAAAACTTTAAATACTTAGTTTTTCATTTACGAAACCTTAAATCCTTAGATTTTTATTTACGATACCTTAAATCATTAGGATTTCATTTATGAAACCCTGAATCCTTAAGGTATCATTTACGTCACCCTTATTCCTTAAGCTTTAATATATGAAACCTTATCTCAAACCATGAAACCTTAAATGAAATACTAAGTGTTTAGGATTTCATAAATGAAACTTTACATTTGTATTTAGTATGTAGAGTTTTAGAGTTTTAAAGTTTATGATTTATGATTTTAAAATTTAAAGTTTTAGGGTTCAATGTTTTATGGTTTATGATTTTAAGTTTTAGAGTTTTATACTTTAAAAATCATAAATTCAAAAAAAAATATTAAACTCACTTGAAACTCCAAAATAAAAAAAAATAAAAATGTTGATAAAGAAGTCATAAATTCAAATATCAAGAATATTAAAATCATTTAAAATCACATGTTGGTAAATGATTCATAAAAACATAATTACTATGTTTTCTTTGTCCCTTTATTTTTCTTACCATACTTGTCACAAATAATAAAATATTAGTCTTGTTCTATTTTATTTCATTATAAAAAAGAGATTTTGGAAAAAGATTTTCAAATATAATGTTAACTACACTTTATTATTGAATATGTCATTATTAATTACATGGGAATGTTTCATGAACTACCAAAAATACATTTCATTAATATGATAAATTAAGAAAGTAGAAATCTATAACGTATAAACAAATTTTAATGTCATTTTAATAGTTTAGGAACTAATTAAAGATATTCATTAGTTTGGAAATTGACAATTGAAACATAAATTTTTTAGGGTGTGTTTTAGAGTGATGGAATGAATGTTTGGAGATTGAATAAAAGTATGAGATTGGACGGTAAAATAATACTTAATCAATTAAACTGATGTGTCAAAAATTTACTAACGTGACAACATATAACTTTACATTTTATATATATATTACCCTTTCTCTTATGTGTTTTTTAGGAAAGTTTTTAAGCTTTAAAACAAGATTCAACTTGATGTCAAATGTGGATGAAAGTGAGTAATGTGCCCGCTGAAGAGGGGAAGTGAATTGAGAACCTCAAACTTTTTCAAAAATGTTTTTGATACCTTTTTGAAAAACTTTCAAAGAAATTACTTCTCCTTCTTCAAATAGATCAATTTAAAGCATTTTTTTTTTCTTTGCGGTTACAATATTGATATCTAAATTGGCTTGGTCCCCCCAATTTTTGTGTTCCTTTCTTTTTCTTATGTATAAATGATATTTGAGGTGTGTTTGGTTTGGGGTTCTTGGTAGGGCGCTGCACTTCATCAATCTATATCTCAATTTATAAAAAAAAATATTGATATCTAAAATGTATGTTCATATCTTGTTATAATGCAAAACTAATGAATGGTAACAAAACATGGTTTTTGTTAGAATAATCAGTTATTACCAAGAAGTTAAACACTAAACTAAAAGAGGATACCAAATTAGAAAAAAATACCAGCCGGGGAAAAAGGTGAAGAAGTTATAATAAAAGCCTCGAGCTTTAATTTGCTTAACTTGGCTTTCGGGGAGTCTAGAGGTTGATACCAAAAAGAAAAACAGATAACGAAATTTGCAATTCCCACAAAACATGTGGAGTGGTAAGATAACATGTCTCCTGAAAGTATGGTCTAATGAATTTGACCAGGTCTCTCTTCTTCCCTTAAACTCTACGTATAAATATTCATAAACTGTAGCACTTAATTACTCGAATCTCTCTTTTACTTTCATTAATCAGTACAGTATTATTTAGTCTCGGTCAAGGTACGTACGTGTTTTATTATTATTATTATTATTATAAATTATAAAAAGTAATGAGCCAAATTGTTTAATTTGAAAGATGAGTGAAAATGGTGAAGAAGGTGGAGAAAATCGTCCAACTCCCCGTTTGAATGAGAGGATTCTTTCATCTTTGTCAAGGAGATCAGTAGCTGCCCATCCTTGGCATGATCTTGAAATTGGTACATATTATTGTTTGTTTAAGATTTAAATAAATCAGATTTCAAAACTACTTAATTAATTTTCATATATATTGCAGGATCCGAGGCTCCTCAGATTTTCAATTGTGTAAGTTAACTTTGCTTTGGTTGTCTCATTATTATTTTCAACATTTATTTTACGGAGAGTCTGCAGGTTGTGGAGATCACCAAAGGAAGCAAGGTCAAATATGAACTTGATAAAAAGACTGGATTGATTAAGGTACAATTGGAATGGAAGTATCTGCTGAAACAGATTTTACAGACAACTAACTCTTTTATCTCATAATTCACTCATAGGTTGACCGGGTTTTGTATTCATCAGTTGTTTATCCTCATAACTATGGTTTTATCCCTCGCACACTGTGTGAAGACAATGATCCAATTGATGTTTTGGTTCTCATGCAGGTAAATTAGTACCATTTTTTTTCAAATTCCTGAACCCTATCTTCTAATAAAATAATTAATGATATTTGATTGATAGGAGCCGGTTCTTCCTGGATGTTTCCTGCGAGCCAGGGCCATTGGACTTATGCCCATGATTGACGGGGTAGTTACTATTTATTTATTTATTTTTATTGCTTTCTTTCTTAGCCAATAAAATAAAATAATGAATGTTGTGACCAGGGAGAGAAAGATGATAAAATAATTGCAGTGTGTGCTGACGATCCAGAATATAAGCACTTTACCGACTACAGAGAACTTGCACCTCATCGCATCTCCGAGATCCGACGCTTCTTTGAAGACTGTATCCTTTCCTTCAATCATTTATTTTCTTCCTTCTTACTAGTAGTTTTATATTGTTTGTTACCTTGACAGACATAATTCTAAGACAAAAAGAATGAGCACAAGGAGGTAGCAGTTAATGATTTTCTACCTGCAAGCGTTGCTCTTGATGCCATCCAGCATTCAATGTAAGTATTACTTTAACACAAACACACACTACCTTAATTACCTATCATCTTATCTTATCTGATTTGGTGCAGGGATCTCTACGCAGAGTATATTCTGCACACCTTGAAGCGATAGACAAAAATACTACTCTATTTCTACCATCTCCATCAGAATAAGCCACACAATCAACCCTGTCTATACTTTTTGTATTTTAGTCGGATAATAATACTACAAAATTCCACCTGTTTGGTTTATTAATCTTGCTTAATAATGTAATGCTTCATGTATAATGTATAATAATGCAAGCCATAATTTGGCAACATCTCTTTTTCATCAGACTCAACGTACAAAATTCTCAAGACACTTGCACTGACTACGCCAAGTATGTTATTAACTAAATAAAATATTAAGTTTTTTAAGAAAAAAAACGGTTTTGATTTTAAAGATAAAATATAATTTCAGAATTAGTTTTTCGTAAAACTAAAAAGCTCCCCACTATCTCTACTGGGTCAATTTCCTTTCTTAAAGGTTACTACATTACAAGGCTTTGCACGCAACGTCAGGGAGTGGGGTTTTATCGTTCTGGTCTCTATTTTTTTTTTATATAGACCTTTACTCCCTTCAATAATTTATCAATATATATTAATTATTTATATTTTTATTGGTATTTTTTAAGTAACTACTTTTTTTAATTACTCACTACCCACTATTTGAATATATAGAACTTTCTCCCACTATATAAAATAAACACATACTGTACACATCTTTAAAAAAATACTACTGTCATTAAACTACATATTTTTGAAAATGAGTCATCTTTGTTTCGGAAATCCTTCTCCACAGCAACACATAGTTTTAATTTTACTATGTTGTTCGTTATCCACTGCTTGTTTTTTTTTTGAAAAAAAAAAAAAACTCTGGCTGTCACACAGCTTAATCTATTACGTAATTATTTTATTGAACAAATTACAACTACATCATCAACTGCACATAGGTTTTATCAAATTACACACAACTTTTTTTTTTTTTCTACGCTAACACCATTTTAAGTTTAAATTCATTACACTAACACCCTGTTTGTTTCAAAACATTATACTAACATCATTTTAAGTTTAAATTCATTACACTAATATCCTATTTGTTTCAAAACATTACACTAACATCCTTTAGGAAAGGTGAAAATAATGGTTAAAAAAACAAGAATGCTTATGTAATATTTCATTTTTTCTAACAAGGTATATTGATAACACGGACGATTCTGAAAAGGTTATAATGAATTCAATAATTTGCATGAGCTGTTTCTGTTTCTAGAATACAAAATAGTATGTATACTCTAACCTTCAATAGCAGTGTCAACAAGACACCTAATGCTAGCCGGCGGCCTCTGGTTCGCAACTATGCCCAGTCACAACACAGATACTGGCCATGATTTGTTGAATGCTCGACTCGTAAACATTAAATTAAGGTCTCAGGTTCCTAAGCCAGTAGAAAAAGAAAAAAAAAAAAAACCAAAAAAGTCAAAGTTATATCTCTTGCGATTTTATCAGCGGAATCACATAATAATAATAATAATAATAATAATAATAATAATAATTGGATACATATTTAACATCTCTTGTTTCTTATTTATTCAACTGTTGATTGAGATGATTTGAACCAGTTGATGCACAGGAATGTGCATAACAATCACTCCATCCATCTTTCACGAGTATAATTTGTTTAGTAGTTCTAAGAGAAGAACAGCAGCTGAGTCTTTGGCCTTCTTGACGCTTGGCATTGGCTCTCCAACACACTCATCCGTCCATCCTTTATCAGTAGTATTGACACGCACCGCAAATGTAAACCTCTTTGCATGTGCCGGACCACCCTCATTCACACACCTACAAGTTTCAGTAAAAGTAAATTTTAGCTCAATTCACCCTCATCCATTTGCAACAATACTATATAGGTAACTTCATAATTTCATACCTGTAGAATGGCATAGGCCAATTTCTTCGTAAACAGATATCATTTAATGTTTGCCTGGTAAATGTCTGATTTCCATTCTTTTTCCCGTTTTCATCATTCTTCTCCTGAATTTTTCCCACCTCCTTCTCTTTCAAAGCAGCAAGGGCATTTCTGGCAGCTAATTTCTGTGCCATTTTTTTCTGTGGATTTTGAGCAGCCCCTACTTGCACCCCATCAATGAATACTTCAACAGTGGCCAAATTGCCAATACGACTTGCTTTATACTCCAAGCCTTCAGCTTGCTGCTGGCATCGCTCTTGCAGCTCACGCACAGGATGCATTGGCAGAGTCTCTGGGGTAACCATAGGATGCAAAAGAGGCTGAAAAACCTGGCAGAATTGAGACCGAGAATATTCTCTATCAGTTTCTCTTTTTCTACTCCATTTTGTAAAATATAGGAAGGAGTGGTCTAAAGCTTAAAAGCTAGGCACTAACCTTCCAAACAACAGTAGTATTCCTCTCACTGTCAAGAAAAATGGCACCTGCAATAGATTCAACAATGTCACCAAGGACCTTGGGGGCTTTGCAGTCTCCCAGACCGAAGGAGTTAAAACCTGGCTTTGTCAACTCATCTTGAACTTCCTTCACAAATTCTTTAATCTGTAGACAACCAAAAGCACAATATTAGGACAACCCCAAAAAATCATCAACTTGCTTAAAAAAATAAGAATATTAGGGACAGATCCTATGATTCATCTCCAAGTACAAGTAAAAAGTCATCAGAAAGAAACAATACCTGTTTTTCTAGGGCACTGGATCCATGTCGGAGATGCACATGAAGGTTGTGCTTAACTGCAACACGTGCAAAATTTTCGTTGTTTACAGCAGCAGCCCGAAGGTCAGTCAGACGTCCCGGTGGCAGATTTGTGTAAGTGAAAAACAAGTGCCTAGTAATAAGATGGTCCAAGACAGCATCACCAACAAACTCCAACCGCTGATAACAAGATACTCCTGAAGATGGCCTGGAGGCATGAGTTATGGATTCTATCAGCAGCCCCCTGTCTTTAAACTTCAAATTTAAAGCACCTTCTAAACCATCAAAATCAACACTCCTAAGTATGCTGTCTGGAACATTAAATAGCTTTCTTGTACAGTCCAATATATCAGGATCAAACTCTATTTGAATGCCAATCCATTTCATAAGGTGGTTAGCAGCATTCTTACCACCTTCTACATAATAAACACCAATCAGTGCTTCCACAACATCTGCAAGTGTCTTACTGGATAGAACTCTGTAAGAACTTGAATCACTCTCAAGCTCACCATCTTCCATCTCATCCTCATATACATCCGTGTGACAATCCATCCTCTCGATCTTGGAAATGGATCGCTCCTGGTCAAACAAAGATGACTGCCCGTCCTTGGTATCCTCATCAAAGACAGGCAGCACCCCAGGTGCTGCCCATCTGGATGGAGCAAAGCGATCTGCTTGAATATATGATTGAAGCCCTTTACTTAATGCATACTGATATAATACCATGTTACTGACCATTTGTTGTCTCATCCTAGTAAGTTGACCTTCATGTTTCTGTGGGTACTTTAGGAAAAGAAATCGACTAACAACCCATTTCAAGTAGGCATCTCCAAGAAGCTCTGCCCTCTCATAGCAGAATGTCTCCTGGCAAGAGGCAGCAGTCAAGGCTTCCAAGATCTGTTCCAACAGAAGGCATGGGTCAAGTGCAGAAACTAGAACTAAAAGATAAATACCTGGAGCAGAGAAGATACCTTTGAAGCTTGGACAGGATAATTTATCATATTCTTAAGCTGAACTGCAAGTAGCATACTTTCGACCCTCCTCATTATTGAGGGCAACCTCTGGGCACCACGGACAAGTGATCCAGGCAGTGGGTGTACAAGGCATAGCTCAGGAGGAAGGAAAACATAATAAGTTTTATCATGTGTCTCTTCAGATTCACCTTCATGTGCTACAATGACATGTCATTTCCCATTAAACAAGAATCTATAAATTTGCAAAGCATAATTATTCCAGGATAGAAATCATGAGAACAAACCTTCACTGTGCTCAAATCGAGGGGACAGAAGATTCTTGCAGTATGATACACCACGCCCTCTTATAAGAGGTTGCTGCTTGTAAATCAAATCAACCCCATACCTACACCAAAGCAATAAAAAAGAACCAGTAGCCATGTGCACCCTCAGTTGTGCAAGAAGAGACAAAAAGCTTCTCTAATCTGTGGAAGGAACAAGAAGTTATTGTCACTTTCCATGGAACATAGCTGATAAAGTCCTTGCTATTTAGAGGTGACAACAGAAGATTCCTTCACAGATTATAAGATTAGCCCCCTGTTCTTCCTGCACAACATTAGAGGTGCAATGTGGCTAACAAGTTATTGGTAAGAATTTTCAGGACTTGGAAACAATAGGGTACAAAAAATTGGAAAAGGAAGGCTTGGCTGGATGCGGAAAGAAAACCTTTAAAACAAAAAACTACGAGACTATAATAATCTTAAAAGAGAATGTGTATCATACTTTTGCTTGTAGTAATCAGCATATGAACTGTACTCCAGAGGACCAAGGTAACCTTCTTTCCTAGGGAAAGAGTTCTCTGCTGACATGTCATAGCGTATTGAATCAACATAAAACCTCTTCCCCGAATGAGCAGCAGTTACAATTTTCCCAATCAGATCCTCTGCATTAGTACATGTATCCGCCATCATCAATTTTCCATTGGTAGTCATATTGATGTGCTTTTGTGTTTGGATGGCATCTCTGTTAGGAATCAATCCTGAAGCTTTCACCACATCAAACTGGGCCACAGCTCCTCTAATTCCATAGGTAGGATGTGAGTTTTGCCCAAAAGCCATGCCATGACGCAATTTCCCAAATCCATATTCCCTTCTGTCTCCACCTAATGTTCTCTCATTAGTACCAAGGTAAACATCTGGTCGAGCTTTCTGGAGGGGATTCTTCCATGCATCAGCTCCAATAATTGTCTCAACCAGATGCCAGTCAATTTGGTTCATAGGATCTACAGACTGATCGCCAACCATTGGGACAAACAAATATGCCTTTGTAGGATCCCAAGGAGTGGTAGATGGTTCAACATCCACATCCAAGACAATGCTCATTAATCTAACATGAAAGCTTTTCAGGGATGCCAGCTGCATGTCATAAAAAAATATGTTTTACCAAGGTATCAAACTATTTTTTTAAAAAATATATGAACATTTTAAACAATAGACAAAATGATTAATCTGTCAACCTGACTCTCAGTGATATTTATCAACCCCCTAAAGACAAGAGATGCCTTTGTAGTCACAGTTCGAGCGATAAATAGATCCATTGACATCGATAACACCTATAAAATGAATACGATCAGGGGGAGAAAATGGATTATAATACTAAAAAATGAACTAGAAGCAGTAGCCCAAGTAGGAATTACTACCTCTGCATCCAGCTCATTGCCAAAAAGTGCTGCAAAATTTGAAACTTGAGTCAAGAACGGATCCTTTGAATGGCCTATATTTTCACACGTCACAGCATACATATAAAGATGAAGCAATTTGGAGTTGTTGCAAGCATCTTTTCCAGATAAGATCCATTCTCCCTGGAAGTCCAGATAGCATTAAGCAATAATGAGGGCAAGTCAACAAACTCAGATTCTCATGGCAAAAACAGAAACGTAAGAACAAAACCAGTCTTGCACTGAAGACTAATAAGGCATATTTTTTGTAGCACAGATAAAGATTTGGTGAATTTTCATTTCTGTAGGAGTATCCCTGTTCTTTTCCTAAATGGGATGTATTTAGATTGAACTTTATCTCCATTTATCTTTGTTTAATTAATAACCATCTTCAAAGCCTTAAAGGTCATAGCATTTGATTAAAGGTATTATTCACAAAATAGAGTACTGGTCAACTATACAACAAAACCCTCACAAAAAGATGGCTTAGATCACATAACTTGCAGAAAGAACCAACCTTCAGTATGTCAGCCACACCTTCAGGATAGAACTCCCTGTGTCTAGCAGTCCCTGGAAGTGGATCTCCTTCGTCAGTTTGTTCATCCTTCTCTCTTTCTCCCCCACTTCCTTTATCAGGCAATAGCATGTCAGTGAATGCTCCCATCTCATGCAGTTTCTTGCAAGCAGCCAGACAAACAGCCTGCAAAAACCAAATTAAACAACAGTTCTTGATAAAGACAGGCAGAATCAATCCAATCATAATAAATGATGGCATGCCTGTTGTGCCAAACGCATAGAACTGCATATTGGACCCTCAAGATTTTCAAACGGTGCATTACACGGCAATTGAAGCTTGCAAGAATATTCCGTGGGACCTCCTGGTTTTTCATGCCTCTCCATAATAAACTCAGGACGAAGAATTGAATATCTGGACAAAGGATAGAAAACATCTAATTCATAATTTGAAGCTTAAAAAAAGGCTGGTAAAGCAAACCACCAATCTCAAGCTGAAATGCAGCACCTGTCACTAGGTAGTTGAGAGCAGTAGAAGTGGATAAGACCGACAGCAGAATTTAGGCTCACAACTGCACCAGTTGACTTCACCTGGTAAACTGTTCCAGGCCGGGTGTCGACGGAAATTAATCTTGAAGTGTCCTTCAGATGACTAAGGTCTGTTCTCTCTATTGCTTCTTTGCGTAAAGTTTCCTCACTGTTCCTGGCATTCCTTAGGAATGCTTCATGTGATAAATTGTCCCTATATACAAGATAAATCACAAGGAGGGGAGAGGAAAAATTAGGAAAATAATGCTGAATAATGCTAGATCCAACAAAAATTCACTGTCAGTTTTTCAATGCCTATCAGAGAAGGAAAAACAGAAAGTTCCACAACTTAATTCATTATTGATTGAAAAATATAAAACAAATTTTGCAATTAAATCACACTGACACTAAATAAAAGATAAGTTCAACCCAGAGGAGAAACATAATAAATTCACTGCCAAAGAGATTCCATTTCTTAGGCTTACTAAATCACTAGAAAATTATACTTGAATAACAAAACATAAAAGAAACTGACAACAGTTAACACAGCCATAACATGTACCTCTCAACCATCAGGATGTAATCAGATCCAGGCTTTCTAGCACGCCCCCTGGATTGAATGTATGCTAGAACAGTCTTTGCAAGGTCAAAGCGAATAACAACATTGCATTGCCGGATATCAAGTCCTTCTTCAGCAACACTAGTGGCAACCAACAATGTGACCTACAAATGAGTACATAAGTGAGATTGAGAGAATAGAAGAGATTACTTATATCCCTCTGAAACTGATAGTAGAGCCACGCCAGCAAGATATAAATCTTACCCGCCCATCACGGAATTTGGCAATTGTATCCTGCATTTGGTAGGTCCGCATTTCCTGACTGTTATTGTGACCAATCAAACTTGCACACTTCACAAAACTAAGTGATGGAAGCTCTGCAAAGACCTGCCAATATTAACGAGCCATAGGATCTTGATTATGCAACTGAACAAAACCAAAACAAACTATAAAAGTAATGTGTCAATATTACCTTGGGCAGAACTAATGCAGACACAACACGCTCAACAAAGATGATTGCACGGAAGTCTTCTGTATGCTGATACTTGAGAAGTATTTTGATTAGTGCCTGCACCTTGGGGGTCACCTTGCCATCAGCCACAGCAGCTCCTATAATGACATCCACATGCTCCCCGCCAGAGACAACTAAACAAAAAATGTGTCAACTTAAATAAAAGATCAAACTATATTGTTAGATTTCATCTTTAAGTTGAACCCTGAGAGTTGAGGTAGACAATGTGAGACCTCCTAAAACCCCTCCCCACAGATGCTTGCTAGAACAGGCGAGCCTATCGTAATAGGCAACTTACCAAGATGGGTTGTAGGCTTTGATATCATGTTAGATTCCATCTTTAAAACCAATTGGCATTAAGTGAAGTTACCCAACAGATATATAAGCTGCAACCCGAGAGTTGAGACAAGCGATGTGGGACTTCCTAACATATATTTCATCTCAATCATTGGTATTTTAACATTTAAATTTAAATATCTTCACAAAGCAATGCATAAATTAGATATATGGCGAATTATGGATGTTCTTTCAACTGTAAAATATTATGTCAAAATTCTTAGTAGTCTAATTTCTTATATACTCTTAAGAAATTACCAAATTAAAAAATGTCAAGGTTATCATGATAACTTACAAAGTTAAACTATGAACTACTAAACACATGAAACTTGAGCCATTACAAAGTTTCAATTCTACAACCAGGCTCACCATGACTGTCTGGAAGCTCGCCTTCTTCCATCTCTTCATGTTCAGACCCACTTTGAGCTGCACCATTCTCTGAGTCATCAATACCAGCATCTTTGTCAGAAACTGCACCCTCTGAGAGTTGGCATTTCAGAAGCGAGACAACTTTACTCAGATAAGTTTCCTGAAACTTGACATCAAGCTGGTAATTGGCCCTTTCATCATTTTGCAAAGCTGCTAAAAAGGATTGTGCAACCTGTCAAAAGAAGTAGAGTTTATAAAGATGGCTAAGAAACTCGAGATTCCTCATTCTCCGAGAAATAGTATATACCTTATATGCACACCATTGACCCAGTTCACCAAGTGCATAATTAACAGCTCTCAACTTCTGAATTAGGTTTGCAGCTCCATCGCTTTCTGTTCTTTCAGAAACACCATATACTTGGCGCAGCTCTTCCTTAGCTCCAGCATCTCTAGCTCCCATAAACTGCCATTTGCTTCTTCTTGAACTAGATTTTGCAGCTTCTTCAACTTCAACCTCCATCTGCTTTATCTGCTCGTGTAGATAACATAAACTGGCAGCTTTGTCATACTCCACCACAACTTCAGAGGGCATCGGTACATGTTTCTCCAGCTCCCTACGATCTTTAATGGTGCAAACTATAGAATCTAGCTTACTTTCAAGATTACGAATTTTTATTGCACAGTCTACTTGGCTGGAGACACCTGAATATACCATAAGCATGAGCAATGTTGACTAGAAAAGAATGCATTGAAAATATCGCAAATAAAAAAAACAGAAAATTGTTGAATAAGGGCTTCAAACTCCAAGCAATTTGTTAGAATATAGGAAAATATCTTGTTATATCTTAGATTACTCTCTTAGTTTCCCTATTTCCTCATTATCTCTTGGAATTAGTTAACAAATTTCCTTACCATATCCTGATTTGTTTCTTTAACTAGTTAGGATTATGATTTGTATAAAGGGTTAGTATTGTAGGTTATATGAACACATCAAACACATGAATACATTGCAATACATCTCAGTTAATATCAAATTAGTGTTTCATTCTCTTCTCTCTCTTTCTCCCTCGTATACCTAAAATCCCATAATTTCAATTTTCAACACAAATCATAGCTTGAAAAAATTAGTAACAAAGCACAGGATCCCAAGTTCAGTTGAGAACTTGAATAACTACCCTTCAAGTTAACAGGAGAAGCAGTCATTCCAAATACAGATGGCCTCTTCTCTTTGGGTGTCGTATGGTAGAACTCAGACATCACCAGTGAATATGGGTGTTTCTTCACGGCATGGTGGCACTCATCCAGAATCAAGAGATTGATTGCTTCCATTTTTATTATGCTATGCCTCAAAATGTTCAAGAGAATTTGAGCGGTCATGACTAAAACCTACAGCAAGAAAAATCAATTGAGTAATTGGAGTTTAAACACACACATGGCCAAGGAAGAACAGTAGCAAAATGAATAGGGCAAGAGAGGGGGAACTCATGAATTTATGGAAAAACAATTTGCCTACAACTTTTATCAAATAATGAGAATAAAAATTGCAGAAACAAATACCAATACAACTTTAAATTCATGTAGAGTCATGTCCTTTAAAAAAAAGATACAAAAAAAGTACAAGAGCTTAAAAAAAAAACTAGCCAATAATTACAAGTTTTATAGGTTTTAGAATAAGTTGTATCATGGAGACAATGAAGGTGCCAAACCCACATGTTGGCATCAGAGTATTCACATAGATCATAGATAATGTAATACAATTGATAAAAATAAGAGAAGACTGATTTTGAGTGAATATGCTTGAGTGCAGAATACACACTCAATTAAATGATATATACATAAATAGCTAATACAGAGCACAGTTCACAAAAAGGGTATTAAACTATCTCAATTTCACAAGATACACTGACCAAAGCTAATTGGGAAGTGGGATTAGTAATTAAGTAATTCATAATTCCAACACCTCGAACTGGAGTGTAGATATCAAAAGCATTCTGCTTGTTGCAGTGCAGATATAAGATACTTTGGGTCTCCAAAGAGCTTTGGTGAACAAATCAACTAATTGATCATTTGAGTTGACAAAGGATGTGCTATTTTTTTCAAAAAGCAATCTTCTCACAGATTAAGTGGCAGTCAATTTCTATATGATTGGTTCATTCATGGAAGATTGGGTTATAGATACAACGTGAAGAGCTGCCTGATTTTCACAAATTAACTCTTCTATAAGTTGTTTCAATCATATGAGTTCATGTAATGAGTAATAGTTCAGTATTCAGCTTTAGTGCTTTATCGTGCAACCACATTTTGTTCCTTGCTTTTCCATAAAATGAGGCTTCTCCCAAAGAGAACCCAATATCATGAGGTGTACCTCCTGTCACAAGGAGATCAAGTCCAGTCTGCATCAATATAACCAACAATATCTTTATGTCCCTGGTTCTCATACAATAGTCTTTCCTAGGTGGTCCTTTGATAACTCATTTACATTTACACAACTAGCTATGATCCATTTACTACATAAAAAGTCTGCATGTTCTATGATTTTGATATCCGAGCAAGACTTTCCTTATGAAGAACATATATGCATTGGCCATAAATGAACAACTTATTTCAATAATAATTGAAACAAAAATTACACTTAACCAGTGGCCAACTCTATACATGGGGAAAATATGGACAGACATGAAGAAGAAAGCAGAATCTGAATTCAGAAAATGTTATACTGTACAGAATAACCAAAAAAAGAATATCACATCAATAGACTAAAACACAAATGAAGAAAAGAAAAACAAAGTGACAGCAAGCACAGGCCAGCATATCTTCAACAGAAATTTCAAAACATTACATGTTTGGTGTCAAATTCACGCTGCCACCTTCGAGCATCCCAGAAATCCTGCCCCATTTCTCCACAATAGTGGCCAACTTGATAACCAGTCCGCTCACGAATTACTTCAGCTTGCTGTAATTAGACAAAAACTAGAATTACTACAGCTTACTGTAATTATACAAAGTATTAGTACTACAAGAACTTCCACAACAACAGACAGTACACCATTGGCATTGCATTACTTAAATCTCATATTGTCGCCAAGCAAAAGAATTTAAAAATAAATAAATTGAAGAAAACTATATTACCTGGTAAACAAGTGGAACTTTTGGAACTAAAAATACTGCAAGCATTTTCTTATTTTGCTTATCCAAACTCTCCTGTATACTTTTAATGAGAAGAACAGCAATTAAGGTTTTTCCTGCTCCAGTTTCAAGAAAAGCTATAGTATTTTTCCTCTTTGCCTGGTCAAGAACATCCAACTGATACTGCCTAGCTTTTTCCTCAGGAACCCTGTCCTTAGCCTCCTCGGACTTCTTATCAAGCTTTCCATTGTTGTCCAGTTTGGTGTCATTGGTCATTATTTTGTCTTCTCGGTTACAATCAGGTTCCCAAGCACCCATGCGAAAGACCATATCATTGGAACCTGACTTATCCCTCTCCCAGTAACCTCTATGTTCTCTATCCCTCCAATCCCTATCTCTAACATCCCTCCTGCCAACAGCACCATAATGTTCTCTTTTCCTTCCAGCACCATCCTTATCCCTCCTGTCAATCTCATCCCTATCCCGCGGCCTCTTCCTGTTATTATTAAAACACCTCTCCCTCTCCTTGGGTTGGTAATTCCCTCTACCATAATAAGGCCTGTCATTCTTGTAGACGCCACCAAGACGAGCCCTTTTGCAGGACCTTTCTTCAGCATCAAAATCATGGCCTCCATTCAGAGTGGGTGCCCGTTCATTCCCATTAGTCCGAGAAGCGTCAGCAGGAGCATGATGATTCCCCCCATCCTCGGGAGTGGCACCATTATTAGGCAAGCACAGTTCTCCTTCTTCTTCTTCTGCTCCTGCAGTGACATTAATATTGGGTGGTTCAGCAGCAGCAGCATGATTGAGAGGAAGACCATCACCGTTCTTGATGCTGTCCAGAATCTTATCAATGCCACCGAAGAAGTCCTGATTGGAAGGGTTGTCGGGCTGGTCAGAGACGATGGATGAGACATCAAAATCAATGAAATCATCACACGGTATGTCCTCACACGCATCCAGCCAGTAAGAGGGGTCATCCCCCGCCGGAACCCTACTCCCATCCTCCATAATAATATTAATAATAATAATACCCTTTTCTTGATTTTGTGCTAGAAACAAAAACTCTTTATTATTAGAAAACAAAAGTAGCAATCTTGAAGAATGAAGAGTGATAAGAGAGAGAGAGAGAGAGAGAGAGAGAGAGAGGTGTGTGCACCTAAAACCACAAATCCTGTAGATAGTGTGATTCCGCGGTGTATCAACGCTTATTATTCTTTTCTTTTCTTTTTCGATTCGAGCTAAGTAAAGTAGTAAACTAACCTTAACCTAACCCCAAAATAATAATAGTAGTTGATAGTTGATTGAAGAGTGAATAAGCGGTTCTGAATTTTGCTTCTTGTTCTTCTTCCGCTGCTGCTGCTTTTGCTTTAATTTATGCAGGAAAAAAAGGCAGGCAAAGCACAACACAGCCACAGAGACAGAAGAAACAGAGCAAAATCCCAGACTCGGAGCACACCGCGCACATACCGTGAAACCGATTTAAGTCAATAAATTATATTAAATACAAAACACATTTATTAATTAAGGAAAATCTTTTAAGATATTTCTTTGACCGCCATTACCATGTGTGATTATGTTTATGTTCATGGATCGGGTATCGTCCACCCGATTGCCTCTCACTAAAACTAAATACTACTTATTAATGTAATCTAATACAATAAATGAAGACTTCAAAAAACAAAAAAAAATGTCTACTGAATTCTAAAAGAGTAGGTAAAAAAATTTAAGAATTTTTTAAAAGTACTGTTGTAATTAAAATTTGGTAGTTGAGAATTATAATATATGAATTTGTGAAATTTAAAAAATTTGGCAGATTTATATGATTTGGAAGATTTTATGGATTTTTAGAAAAAAAAATTATAAAACTTCTAATACAAATTGAGATCAATGTGAATTCAACAATATCATTAAATACAAATTACTCACAGGTTATCCAGTGTCTAATCAAATAATAAAATAAAAAAAGTCATAAATTATCTAAGTGTCTAATCAAATAATAAAATGTAAAAAGATTAATAATTATAAATTTTATGTATAATTATAAATTATAAAAACTCAAGATTCTTTCTATATAACAATTTTTCATATATTTAAAATTAACATAAAATATAAAATATTTCATTTAACTTGTAAAATTTATAAAATGTATGTAGAATTCAATAAAGAAGATATAAAAAAAAACATAGTTAAATAAAATCAAAAGATTTATTATGTTCTTTTGGTGACATCTACACGAATAAGTTTTTTTTTATTTCTTTAGTATTAAGCAAATCACTCCAATTGTGTCATTTAGATTCGATATTTCTTTTATAACATCTCAAACATTCATTTCTCTTTTCAAAATTTAGTACAATAGTTTCAATACTAAGTCTTTTAAAACTTTTACTTGATTGTTTGTCTTGACTAAGTTATAACTTTTTCACTCAAGGTAATATAAGCTGGTAAGGTGATTTGACGATATGAATATCTCATTATTTTTTCCTCTAAAGTTATTGCATTGGTATCATCGACACCTAATGCAATAAAAAACTTGATAGTTGATAATTTGGGAGAAATATTATGTACGTCTTTAAGAAGAGAGAATGAAATTAAAAAAAAAAAAAAAAGTCTCTCATTAGAACGAAAAGTTTCTCGAGGTTGGGTAAAATTGTTTGATGGGTTTTATATTTATATAATCAATGCCAAATTACCTTTTTGGTATTTTATCTTATTTATTTTGTTCAGTTTGATCTTTTATCTTATAAAAAATTTATTTTGATCTTTTATGTTTTAAAAAATGTTCAAAATAGTCATTCTATCAATATAAATTTAACGTTTTTGTGTTACGGAGATTGTTTGTGATGTTAACTCGCAGTGTTGTTGACGACATTATACACTGCATTGTGGTTAAACTTCGTGAATGAGAGTTTGCATTATATTGAGATTTATAAATGTGAGATTATGTGTATGAGTAACTCTTTGTAGAGACGATAGGAAGCACGAAAAGGCACTAGTGCAAAATGGTCTTTGTTAACAATGTGGAAGTAACGGTAGAAGATGAGGTTGTACTTTAAGTGTATCAAGTTACCAAAGAAAATTATATTAACAACGATAAGTTAACAATTTTGAACATTTTTTAAAATATAAATGACTAAAATGAATTTTTTAAAAGATAAAGGACAAAACTGAACAAAATAAATAAGGTAAATGATAAAAAGGTCATTTAACCTATAATCAACTAAAATATTACATGAAATTTATCAAAATCCAATAAAAAAAATTTCATGATTTTAAATAACTTATTATTTTTTAAAATTATTTAAAAACTTAATCGAAAGATTTCGTTCATTTGGAAAAAAAATCTCGATCTTAGTCGAATATGATAAAGATTTTTTACACTTCTTAATAATAGTGAATTACTAAATTCAAGACTTTGAGCAACAAATTGTGAATATTTCACACCAATGTGTCGGATGTCTCGATTTGGTTATGTAGTACAACGACTAGCATTGAGTCGAAGGGACAATGGAGTTGGATTTGGAAACTGAAACTTCCTGCTAATGTGCAATTTTGGCAGATGGCTCTTCCAGTTAAGGCAGTGCCCTGGTATGAAGGAGAATATGGTCCATTGCCTCTTCAAGTGATGTGATGAATGATGATGCAGTTAGCTTTTGACGAGAGTGTGTTTTTGATAGATCGATGTAGATAATCTTCCCTAACTAAGGAGTGAAGCTGCACAGAGCTAGGCCTGAAGGTGAATGCCCTGACCCGTTGGTGGTTTGTGTTGCGACTGGATTGAAGGGCACCGTGTTGTTTGGCTTCTATAGTATCATGCTGGTTGGTTTAACTCAAATGCACTCTCAAGAGGGTGTCAAGTGTCAGCACACCGATCACTGTTTGTTTTAGTCAGTAATGAGTTAATCCATTTTAATAGACTTCTGGATAAATATGGGCTTTGCAGACACACCGTGAGGCAAAGTTTGTGCGGACATTCTGGCTTTTATGGCTAAGTTTGGTAGACTTTAAAAAAATTGATAACTGAATTACTAAGCTTCAACATAGATGGTTTATTGTTTTTAGTTTTAAAATTTTTAAAGTTTAAAAATAGGTTTAGTTTTGAATTTTGAGTTTTAAATTATTATTGTTTTTAATTTTTTAAAAATTGTTACAAAAATGAATAAAATTCACAAATAAAAAAAATTAAAGATAATTAAAATATGCATTAACAAAGATGGTGACGTTGGCAGTGGTTAAATAGTAGTGACAAACACAACGATGATAATAGTGATGACGACAATAATATTTATGTAATGTATATCTAAGATTTTTTATATAATAAATTTCTTATGTATAAATATAATACACATAATAATATGTATATGATACTATTATTATAAAAATATATGAGATATGATGCGTCAAAATAAATAAATAAATATATATATATATATATATATATATATAAAATTCATAAAATATCATAAAAATCTAATTATAATTTTACATATCTAACTAATAAATACCAATAAGCAAAATAAAAAATTTATTCTAATATAACACTTAATATACGATAAATCCAAAATTTACGCTTACACTTTAGAATAATAAAATATAAAATAACAAAAAAAAATTTAGAAAAATATTTATTTATTTTATGTAGCAATATTAAATTTGTCTTGACTATTTGTTGCATTTTCATATTATTTTCACAAGATTAGAAAAATAAGAATTTCTATAATTAAAATTTATCTTTTTTTTCATTATAATTACTATTAAGTTAAGAATAATAAGAAAGCTCACAATATTATTAGTGATTAACAAAGTCAAAAAAAAAATTGATTGCCTAATAACTAAGATTTAACAAAATATAGCATTCAATTTTTTTTCCTAAGAAAAAAATATTTTGCAAAAAAGTTAGGCTACCTCCGTCTCAGGTGGCGAATGGTGACAACGATGGTTGAGTGGTGGTGATGAAGACAACCACGATGGTAGTGTGGTGATGATGGCAACAATGGTGGTGGTGTCAATGGAAGCAATAGTATGGCGGTGGCGGTGGTGATGATGATGGCAACAGTAGTGATGAAATGATAATTGCAAAGTTAATGATGGTGATGTGGTGATGGAAATGGTGGTAGTGGTAGTGACGGCAATGGTGTGATGGTGGCAGTGGCAAAAACAGTGGTGGTGTTAGTGACAACGACAATGTGGTGGTGGTAATGGCGATGGTGGCAACAGTGATAGTGGTGGTGGTAACAGCAGTGACGATGTGTTGGTGGCAACGGTGATGATGAAATGGTAGTTGTAAAGATAATGATAATGGTGGTGATGGTGGTGACAATAGTGGTGTGGTGGTGGTGGTGGTGGTGGCGGTGATGGTGGTGGTGATGATGGTAACAATAGTGTGGTGACGACAACAATAAGGTGGGAGCGATAATGAAAATTTATTTTTTAAATTAAAAATCAAATTCATAAAACCTGTCAAACTGTTTCGAAATTAAGTAAAAAACTAATTTAACTCAATATTTTGTCGAACATGTTTTATTTTAAAAGTGCATTTCAAAATCATAAACCGATAACTGACAATCACCTTAAACAGGACCTAATTTTACGCCGTTAAATTCAACATTCAACATATTTATAATAACAAGTAATCTGTATATAATATAAATATTTTTGGCTGAATAGTATATAAATATGCTTCAATCAAAATAAAATTTTAAAATGTAAATAAAAATATTTAAAATTAAAGGAAATACATATCTGTTAAATTTAATTATTTAAATAAAAAATAACATTAATAGTTAAACTTAAACAAAAAATACCAGACTTGTAAAATTAAAATAAATTAATTTAAATATGAGATGAAAATATTATAATATAGAAATTTACTAATAATTATTTTTAAGAAGGAAATGTTTATGAAAATAAAACTTTAATGTAAAAAGAATTTAAAAAATTGGACGCAATTAATTAAATATGTGAAAATATTAAAAAAAATAAAGTTATGTATCATGAAAAAAGAAAATAAATGAGAAATATATTCACATTTAAGAAGGGAGACTATTTTTCATGAAAAATATTAAGTAATTTATGATTAAGAATAATAAAACAATAATGATGGAATGTATTACACTTTAGCAATCAGATAACGCATTTGTATCTATGTTTTGTTACATGGTTTGGGTGAGGTTACAAGTGTAGGTGGAATTGCATGTGTAAGAAAGGTTGGTCTTAAAGACTCAAGTTCATCCCATAAAATATTTAGGTAAATGAAAAAGATGGATACGGATATATCCCCTTGTCTCATAGAATGTAAATATTGTAAAATGTTAAAGATACGAAAATGGTTACCTCTAAAATCCTTCTTCAAGATCAATCCATAATGTTCTAACATTATTGATGTAGACGGTGCTTTCAGCTGTGTGTAGGGTTAAAGTTTAATTAACCCATGCAATGACCATCATGTTCAAGCTCTCTTATGCGTCATGGAGAGGTTCAGAGATAGTAACGTTGATAAATTTGTGATTATTCTTGGTGAGCAAAGCTCGTTGCATGGCACGGCTCTAGGCGTGGTAATAGTCGTCGTTGAGGGGTGGTATGATGAGGGTCGTGTCTGGATTTTTGTTAGGATGGAGATAATTTGAGCTAGTGATAATGAAGGCTTGGTCGTGTCTGGGTTTTTGTTAGGAGGTGTGGTTGCCATGGAAGGAGAAAGTGAGAGAGATGTCGACCCACATAGAGGTTTGAATTTTCATCACGTAGAGAATTAATGTCAATGTGCAGTGAAAGGAGATCGTCATCATGCAAGAAGTCAGGATCATTGATGATAGAATGGGTTAGGGCCCAGATTGGAAGGTGTGCAACGATGATGGTTTTTATTTAGGATTAATAGCAAAAATGAGAAAAAAGGTTTCAAGCTTGTGAGTTTTAGGTCTAACAACGATAGCAAGTTGCAATTAGGGTTTCGTTTGGGATTAGGGTTTGAAATAAGTGCTTGGAAAGAAAATGGGTCAAGGAAGAGAAATAAGCTTGGGCTTCAAAGTGATCAAGTGAACAAAAGCATAAACAAATTTTGGCTTAAAAAAAAAGGTATTCACTGATATCATATTAGATAAAAAAAAAAAAAAAACTAATAACAAAAGAGTCAAATGATATAAGAAAAGAAAATTTCATTTACTGAATGATAATTGGTGTTTGTACATATACATAAAAAAATAAAAAAAGAACCAACTTATATAGGAGTTGACCCAATAACATAAAAAAAAACACAAAAAAAATACAACAAAAACAAAGAATAAAGAAAAAGATACAAGAAAGAAAGTAACCTAAATACAAACTAATTGAAAATAACAACTAACTATTATTCCTCTAATATAATGTTCAATTAATTTGGATATGAGCATGACAGAAATCAATGATACTTTTTTTTTTATCAATGTTAATGGTTATTTTTATTAGTTTTTTTAACAAAATAGTTAAAACTCACCACCTCAGTTTCATTATTCTTTGACCATCAGACCAACTTTAAAGTCGATGAAATCAATTAGTTATTGATTAACCATTAGTCCATTACCCTTGTGAGAATGAATCTATTACTCTGCATAATTCTAAAAAAATATTATATCATGGAACAAATTGAATAATTGACTAATGTCTTAGTTTGGATCAAGAAATAGGAATAACAATTGGGAATCGTACGTAGTGCAGAAGAAAAAGAAAGAGGCATATTTCGTTGACAAGTGGGTGGGTCAGTGTTGTTAAATAGTAGTCCACGGAGTATCACCCATTGGTCATTGTGGACTCTGGAATAATGCATGCATGCCACCATCCAAGTTGCATCAATGCGATCGAATATTAATTATTTACTGATTCTTCTTCAAATTAATTCAAGGGGTTAGGGGACAATTTAGGAGGATGGTGCCGGTGCGTGTAAATGAGTTATGAATGAATTACTCTTATGTAGCAATAATTAACATGAATACATGATTATGTAATTCATCTCTCTTCAAACACGAATAATTGGGTTCTATCTCTTGTTCCTATATAAATTCACAAAATTGTAGTAAACTCTCAGCTTCCACTGGAGGATAATGCTGTCGTGAACTGCAGATAAAATGGCAATGGCATATATATAAAACAATTCATGTGCTTTCCTTTTGGGATGGTTTGTTCATGACAATAACAATTTACAGACTAAATTCCTCTAGTAAGACAAAATGAAACAGAGTGAAAACAGTGCAATTTTCAGCTGCGATGCGAGCATAAAAGCAGCTTAAAGAGAATTGTCTTCCGGAAACTCATTTTTGGAAGAATTAAAATTTTAGTATTTCCCGTTAATCACCGAAAGAAGGCAATTTGTGAAAAACAATGTAAAAGGGAGTATACTTAATAAATAGCGGAACTGTTTATAGCAATTGCCACTAGCAAATCATAAACGGATATTGTGTTCTCAACTCCAAAGGCTTTATAATGGGCCCAATACCACTCAGTTATGACTTATGAGCATTCCCGAGCCCCACGATTTCCTATTGCCGAATGAAATTTTAGAATATTTGTTAACACTTTTTGTAATTATTTTTTTCGGTTTTTCAAATTCTCCTTAAAAAAATCTTGATTAAAATTACCTAGAAACAAAGCTTTTTCCATACGTAAAAGATACCTATGATTCATTAAAAAAATGATTTTGTTCAAGACACGATCAGTTGAATACGTAATAAATCATTAGTCATTAGTCATTAGTCATACGAAACAAAAATTGTATTCGAAGACTTAAACTTTCGTCACTGTTCTTAAAAAATGTAATAAATAAAAAAGATTCGCTAAATTTCTTTACTTCAACGTGATACAATTTTTAATTTTAATAAGATAAAATGATTCCAAAACTAATAGGTATATGTAAGTTGGTGATCAGCAATACAGTGTTTAAAATCTAGTTTCTTTTGCAAAAAAATATCTAGTTTCTTGTTTTTGTTGCTTTGGGCCAAGCCCTGTTTATCCAGAAAAAAAGCGTTTAAAATTGAGCATATACGCATGCATTTTGCATCAAGGGGCGGTACCCATATACAAAATGTTTATCTTTCTTTATTAGTATTTCCCCCAAAAGATAAGGATAGGTAAAAATCAAATACTAATGGGAACATGAATTCACAAGCAGAAGTAAAAAAAAAAAAGAGAGGCAAAAAAACATGTAATCTGAATCGTTGAAAACATCATGATTTTGTGACTCGTGAGTGCGAGAGAAAAAAGCCATAATAATTTTGAGAATGCATGTTCATGAATATCTGATGGCATAAAAAGTCTTATTTGATGTATATATCAGGTGGTCGGCGAATGGCGATCCATGCATATTGTCACTTTCCCTGCTCACTTTATTTATTTACCTAACTTGCTTTAATATCATCCACACAGAAAAACCAAACAAATTAGGCAAACTAAACTAAATTAATTTTCGTATCAATCAGTCCCTAATTATCCGTCTCCGATCTATTTTTCATTTTCTTTGTCACACACCAAACCATTTTTACTCTGAACACATTTATTGACCATGACAAGAGTGGCTAACTTGCTGAATTCTTTCGTATCAAATTCAAATGTTAACCACATCGTGACTACTAAGTATCCTTATTGATACGTTGGAGATAGAGTGTCAACTTTGACTAAATTATGACCACTGTTAGTTGAAGTGTGTTTTCACTTAAATTGAAGTTCGAGATTCTTTATTGATATTGAGATATTGTGAACAAGGTGTAAATACTTGTAAAAAAACAATTCAAAGTTTAAGTAATGATTTTATGAGTGAGAAAATAGATTAAATACCTATCTGTTTTAATACAATGACATTGGTTGTATTTGTAAGCAAGGATGAATCCAGCATTGCATCTTGGAGGCCAAATATTATTTTTACATGCAAAATTAGAGATAAAATCTACTAGAAAAAAAATTTAAAACAGATATTAACTTAACCTTCTATTTTTAAGAGTATGAGATGAGTTATAAATAATTATCTAATTATATGGAGTTTTGAAACATTTTCCAATTAAACATAATAAATAATTTAATTTAGGGTTAAAAATATTTATTAATTATATTATCAATATAATTATTAGAATTTTAAAAAATAACAGCTGTTTTACAAAATTTAATTATATATATATATATATATATATATATATATATATATATTGATTTGTTTTTTACCAAAGAATTTTAATATATTAAACATTATATTTTTTAAGTACTTTTAAAAAAAAATTCTTTGGAGATAGTCAAAGCATTAATTAACAAATTGTTTAAGAATACTATTGTCACAACATCTGAGAAATATTTAAGTGGAAATTGTAAAAGAAATCATACATGGGTGGATTGTCATGTCTCCAGCCATAATGTCATATACAGCTAGTGGACATCTTCGTGAAAGCCTTAGATGAGCATCACTTTTCTTAAGCAACATCAGATCATAAGTTATAACATACAAGAAGATACCTTTAATTTACATATATTTTAATTATACAAAATTATTTATATACATATACATTTTTTTTTTTTGGTATGCAACAACGACAAAAAAAATATATTGATCGTTCATTAAAGAAATTTACATCATTTAAAAAAAAAAAAAGATAAAAATAAATATTATGTTTCGCAAGGCATCTGAGAAAGTCGCAAACAATGCAACATATGTGTCAATAATCAATATGTACGTATAATAAATAAATCAAGTGTTTATGTTTTTACCTATTTTTCTTGCAAGAAAATATTCTTAATATATGTTGTTTAAATAATTCTTTCAACTTCGGACTAATTTTTAAAGTTATTTCACGCTCTAAAAGAAATGCTAGTACACCCATGAAAAAGTAAATTTCTTTATTTAATTTTTTATGTACTAAAATAACTGAATGCAGCCTTTATCTTTGAGATGGTTATGTTTCAACTTCTGTATGATGTCCCATGTGTCTTGAGTCACGGATACAAAATTTGCCCCCCAAACCTTAAATAAATAAATAAAATCGTGTAGTGCAATAATTTAATGTTTAGGGTAACCTCTCTATGCGTGACATTATTATACACATTTGTTGGACCACCATTATCTGACATAATAGTTTTCGATCATTATATCTTCTTTTTTTCGATATATTCGATCATTATATCTTTGAATAAAAAGCAAATTAAACCATAATATATAGGACACCAAAGAACTAAAGCAGCAGTCTAGTTATATAGCTACATGTAAAGTTATAATGTTCAATAACTTTTAAGTTCTTACAATTTATACTTACATGAGTTGTCACACCCTTTCGATAAAAGTAAGTACTAGCAATTTATTTTCAGCACACACATATAGGAGTATAGGACAAGAGAATAATGATTATAAAATGCTGTGTAATTGATTATTTCCCTTTAAATAAGATCTTAGATTTAAATTAATCATCCCGTCGGACGATGGTTGCTGGGTTGTTCAACTTATAAAAAAATGGGAAAGAAAATAGGTTAAATTACCTGTAAAAAAAACATTCATAGTTGCTACGATAATTGTTAAGCTATTGCATTCAATGTCAGTTGCAAAAATTTGTAAGAAATTCTAAGATATTTTGAGAGTGGGAAAAACTCTTATTTTATTTGGGTATGCATATGTTCACGTTAATATTGTATGTCATCAATTTCTTTTACTTCAATGAATTTTAAGTTTAATTTCATGCATTATATATAGTATACAAAATTTTATACGAACAAAAAATATTAAAAACTTATTTAGGATATAACTTTTAAAATATGCTCTTTCTATATAAAAATCAGAATAACTATATGATAGATAAAAACTTCACTCTCTTTATTTCATTTATTTATAGAGGAAACTATATATTGAAGAAATTCTCGATCGGTTACTTTCATTGGCAACACAAAGTATATTTATAGAATATGTGTATAATTGGTTGATAGGAGATAATAATAGGCTAAATGTAACTTTGTTACAGTTTTTTTTTTTTTTTTAGTTTGGGCATTTATGTTTTAAAGTTTTAATTTCACACTTTATATTTCTAAAAATATTTCTAAAATGAGTAAAAATAATTTTGAAAATAATATTTATTTTTAATTTTGTGATACGATTTTGATTAATTTAGAAATAAAAATTATTTTATTAGATTCACTTGTATGAAAACTGTGGAACTTAACTAGTGTACGAATTAAAAGATGATCAAACATGATGAAAATTGTATAAAAAAAAAGTTTTATGAACAATTAAAAAAGAAATTTAATATTAAATTTTTCATTAATTAGGTTGTTCGTTGGATATACTTTTCATGAAATTTTTATTATGTTTATTATATTTTTTTTATTCAAACATTAGTTAGATTTCATAATTTTCATGTATATGAATTATAATGAAATAAATTTTACATCTTAAATTAGGCGAAAAAATAATTCAAGATTGTGTCACAATTTTGAAAATTATATTTATTTTTAAAAGAAATATTTTGACTTATTTCTAAAATATAAAAAATCAAATATTGAATCATTTTAGAAATTTAAATGATCAAATTAAAGTTTTTAAAACATGAATGAACAAACTAAACCAAAACTAAAAAAAAAAAAAAAGACCAAAACTCACATTTAACCATAATAATATGATAAAAAGACAAGATATATCGTAATCTAATCTAAGATGGAGAAATTAGATAAAGATAAGATCTATCCTAATCAAATTCAAGATTCTACTACTCTAACTCAGAATAATAAAACGTAAAATCATAATTTGTAACAAAATTATTCTACAAGATTTATAAAGCAAATTCAGCGGCTGTTGCATTTTGTGGAGATCATTGTTCTATCCTAGAAGCTGAGCCGTGGACAATTATTTATGGGATGCAGGGCCGGTGTTGAGAGTTGTTATGTGTGTATTTTTTTTGTTGTTAACTAAATTGGTTGAACATTATATGTGATGTTGTTATCAACCTCTCAATAATATCTTCAATTTTTACATAATAAAATGAACTTGGTATATTATTTTTTGATGAGTCCATAAAATGAATGAGGACCTAGCAAGATGAGATGGAGCTTGTTATATATTGAAATTCTGAAAGTGAAGACACGTACAGTTCTAGCTAGCATTGTTCTATAAAGTACATGGTTTATCTTTGTATTATGATCGATAATTGTTTTTACAATTTTTGATTATTGGCTTTACTATATACTCTCAAGTTTCATTAATTAAGAAAAAAAGAAGAACAGTGAACAGTGAGCAGTAATGAGGTGCACTAGCTGGCAGCTTGGCTCCACCATATAATTTAGCAGTGGAAAGCAAGAAATTAAAAGCAGCAGCCAGCAGCATAAGCTACATGAGAAGGGGGGGCAGTGGCCTAAACTTATTAGAGTCTACACAATTGAAGATTGGAAAGCGACAGAACAGGAAGAAAGCCCAACGGTTTTCACAGAGGGTAGTGTAGTAGTGAGGGGCATGTAATGAGAGACTAGAGTCCTAGTGTGGGCCGGGGTTGAATCAATGAAACTAACGAACGAACCAACTGTAATTACATTTACAATAATATTGCTTCTACACCTACCTAGCCAGCTGCATGCTGCACCTATTATACATATATACTCCTCCTCTACTGTGTCGTCTATATATTATATACATCTCAAATGGAATTATTTTGGTAAACTCGCCACCACTGAATAAAGTTCCTTTTCCAGCAATCTGGTTGATTTGTATAATTGCATGTGTCCCCATTCCCTTACATATGGTCCCACCCGCATTTCTGTGGTCTCCCTTTATCCCTTTATGCTACCAGAGTTTTTAGATTTTTTTTGTTTATTTGCTTGTCCGTTCATAACACTCCCCCATTCTCCTACTCCTATCCTATCTATTGCTAAATACTTTTTTCACTATTTTGGTAACTGCCCTATCTTCCCTCAATAGTAGTATATTCTTTCTTGCATATATATAATAATAATAATTAAGGTCAAATTTTTGTTAAGAAAAACAACTACTTACCCTGTTAATTTACTAATCCACGCCTGACTTCAACACTATTTTAGTTACGTGGAAAAATAGCGTTTGAACATTAACTCAAAAGATAACTGGACCACCATGTGGGAGAGTTGAATATTTTTGCCATTAATATTAACTAAAGTTTGTTATTTGTGCATACTTTTGTCATTTAATTAGGAGGCTCGTCTCAAAAGTTTTTTCTTCTCCCTCTCACAACATCCACAGTTGGATACAAAACGAACAATAAATATATATATATTAGGCCTTCTAGTCACCATCTCCACGTAACATAGTTCATCTACTAGTGTGTGCAATTCTTAAAAAAAAAAACTCACAAAGTACGTAGTGTACTATTGGAATCATATATAGTCAGCAGATTTAACATGGAAGTAGCTAGCAATTACCTATTGAAGTTCTGTGGAGAAACTACTACGCTGGAAATTGGGGGAAATGAAAAATACATGAAATAAACCTTTGTCTAGCATAGGCTCAACTGAGATAAGATAATGCATATAATTGTTTTAATCAAATGTAAGCTAGTATGGCTAAGCCCTATATATTCTTTAGACTTTAGAGCACATGATGTGTAAAAATAAAATTGATGCGTGCTCGAGCGGAAACCCATGAATCATAATTAAGCAGTTGTGGAGACTGGAGACTGCTAATTAATCTTTCGTACCTTAACACGCAGACCAATTAAGAAAATTTCTTCTAAAAATTACACAGCATTTATTATTATAGCACCCTAACATGATTTGTAAGGATATATAACAAATAAACCAAGATTAATTGGCTAAAGAAAAGCCAAATATTATTATACACTGCCAATTTTAAAACTTCTTCTAATTAAATTGGCTTTAATTTTACGCGCGCCTAAAAAAACTGATAATACGCCTACTTTGGATCGAGAGTGTACTTGTCCAGATATAGAAAAAGGAAATAAATGAGGAGAACAAAGTCTAAATTCAGGTTGGTTTAGCCAGGCTGTACACTTTTGTGGTGTAATGATATGACATGTGTAGTTGTCTCTAGCCTCTGCAAGACAAATTTATGGTTTGTGTCCTAATTCTTTTTATCCCTTCAATTTAAAGCACTTACAGGACTTGTTAGAAACTGGTCAAGTACTCATTCACCTCACCCCAAAATGGAAATCTATAAATTAAAAATTTAGAAATTTAAGGAGCAAACAAAAAATATAGAAATTTAGAATGATTTCAATATGTAAGTTATAATTATAAAGTGAGAGCTTTTAGAGTATTGTTTTTTTTAATTAAGAAAATTATGTTTTATATATACGATTAACTATATCTTAACAAATACCACGTGCTAATAGCTGTATATAATAATACTAACATATGTCTACTTCTTTTTCTGACTAATTAACGGATGTCTACTTTATTTTGTTTTTTTAATAGAAGCTAGCTGCAAATGTGATTTGCATATGAATGATTCCGAACACATTATTTTCAGAAATTAATTGGAATAAACGTGGACACAAAAGTGACAGGGATGTTATCGAAATTTGGCATATAGAGCCAAAATCATAGTAGATTAGTAGACCCCGAGAGAGGAGGGGGGACTAACATACGAATTAAAATATTTTGTTGTGTGGCTACTACCAAATATCATTCATAAAAGAATATCGAAATAGACTAATATGTCTGAAAATAGACGATGAATCAGGTGAGTTACCAGTCTAAACAATTTAAAAAATTGGTCAAAGTGATCTAAAACTGATAATAGCTAGAACCGTTTTTAACATTTTTTTAAAACTTGACTAATAATGGTTTTGTTTTTTTTTTTTTGTGAGCAAAAATTTATGGATAAATATAGTATATGGGTATTCTAACTTGAATCAAAGTTCTGTTCAAAAAAAAAATTCTTGAATAAAAGATTTTCACGAACTCACATGATACATTTCAAAGGGGGAAATAGAGATAAACTACAAGATTAGTATACTAATTAGAAAAAGAACATTAAGCTCTACGTATACCTATCTTGACTTTAAATTATATCTATGATGTAGCTTTTATCAAGTCCATATATATAACACTATTGAAGATATCCTTTTGAATACATTATATAATTAATATTTAAATATATATTATTGGTTTAGTTACAATTTACCCATGCTTAAACTAATTAATAAACTGTAAAATTAACACTTTTATGATTTATCAGTTCAAAGAAAATATTTATAAATTAAATGTAATATTTTTAAAAAATAGAAGGAAAATGAAAATGCGCTGGTCTTACTATACCTTTTTATTTCTTTCCTAACTTATGTAGAAATAAATAAGACAAACGAAGAGTTGAAAAAAAATCATCACTTATGTATGTGAAATAATGTGTGCTTTTCAACCATGATAGTTAATTATAATTTTTTAGAAAAAAGTTCTATTTTCAACTTCATTTAATCTCCGTGTCAGCACAATATGCTTGTTACCCTCTCAGCATGATTTATACCATAAATAAAGATAAAATTCAAATCTTGAATCACTTCGTTAAGATATACAATTCCCTATTAGTTATGCCAACTGATGTTTCACATTTCTCCTAAATTAAACACTCTTATTTCCATTTTATTTTTATTTGTATTATTTCTATCTGTTTTATTTTTCATTTTTCTTCTTCTTACTAAACACACACGGTGATGATTTTTTTTTTATTATCAAATTATTGTCCTCTTACAAGTTTTTTTTACCAAATTAACTTGATTCGAGGCATTATTTTTATTTCATAAATACTAATTAATTAAGTTATATCCAGTCAATCCATTTTTTAAATCTAATTTTCTAACATATATAGTAGTATTTCTCAAATCCGTTACCTAAATTTTTTTCCAATCGAATGTTCCATAAGTCTAATTGGACATTAATATACAGTTATAGAATAATGGCATTTACTTAATTATTTTAATACTAATAATTTTTCTTATCACTTTCTCTTTTATTTTCTTTCTATTTTTATTACATCACTTATCATGTCATCTTTTCTTTCTCTGTATATCCTAAATTAGTAATACCTTTCCCATATTTCATAATTATGATAGATAGAACAATAAAGAAGAATGTGGTCCAAGCTTTAAGAAATACATAAGAGTTAAAGAAAGCTTTTTTTTTTTTAAAAGACAACAATTGCCACCTACCGCTAATTTATTGTCATCCTTATTAATGTTACACCATCTCGTCGCTTGTGGAAGTAATTTAATTAATTTTCTTTAAATAGTTCGATATTTTTAAAAATAAAATGGTAAATATTTTTCATAAACACATTAAGACAAATGAAATTAGTAAACGTGAGACTTGATCTCTCAGATATATAGTACTATATATATAATATTTATTGAATAAATATTAGTAACATTAATGTTGTATATAAGATGTCAAAGGAAGCAGGAAGAGGTAGCTAGGGGTCCCCAATAGATTTTTGTTATGATGGTGATGTGTTGTGGGGCTTCTTCATTCAAAATTGTGTTAGTAATTAGTAACTAAAAAGAGAATCGTGATCGAGGGCGGCGGCATCACCTTGCTCCTAAATAGTAAATTCTAATTGCTCTCTCTATAGCCTCTATCTTAACTGGAATCTAGCTAAGCTAGGCATACAAATGGAAATGGAAATGTAAATGTAAATGCAAATGCAAATTCATATGTGGCCGTGGGGTGTGACATTTCCTCGGAAATTCTCGGTAAGTGTTATTACCAACTGTTTGCAGTCTAATACCGAAAGGAAATATTACTATTATTCAAGGTTCCTATAGCATACTACAAAAGAAGCATTATATAGCTATTGCTAATGACATTCGTGACATGAAGCAGTGGACATATTAAGTCACTTTTATCTCATTATTTTGGGTATCGATCCGTTTACTTTCTCTTTCGTATTGAATGGGTTCAGACTAGCGAATTAGGATTTCAATCGCTTTCCATTGCACGCCTACTTCTCCGTCAATTAATGAAAGCAGGAAAGAAAGAAATGAGATCGACCAGTCTTTCACGTTGCTCTTTCTAATATTGCATTCTAGCTCTGTCCTAAAAACAAATCCCATTTCCAATGTTATAATTTCCAGAACTAGCATGCCAACCAATTAATTTCTCAATCAAAGAACAATGATAAATGTACACTCTAAAGTACGGGGTGGAAGAAAAAAAAGTGACAAATGTGGTAAATAAAATGAAATTAAAAGAAAAGAGAAGAGAAAGATTAAAATAAAAATAAAAATAAAGAAGATGAAAGACACACATGTTTATATTAATTCATTGCTTTTAAACAACCCTTAGGAGTTACTAAATCACATTTTTTCAATGTCACATCATTTTCACTATTTTAAGTATATCAACCTTTTATTCCAACTCTATTAAAGTCTCTTCAATGAATCTTATAAACAACTTTCATATTTTATTATTTACCTCTCTCCATATATATTCATCTCACACGCGCGACACAATTTGAAAATAGTAGTAAATTAAAAGACAAGTCTCACTTGTAACTTGCAATATTCACGATATATGGATGTTTGTTAATTATTAGAAGATTGAAGGGTTTAGAAAGGATATTGGCATGAGGAGAGTTGGAGTTGGAGTTGGAGTTAGAAAAGAGACAAATAATAAATAATAAAGGGGTTGTATATGTGAGGCTGAGCTGCCACACCTGCCAGTGCATACAATTGTAGTTGGAATGTGACTAGACAGCATTCCTCTTGCCAAGGCAAATGCAACTTGTTTGAACCTCTTAATTTATTTTCTCATCACCTCAACTTGAGGAGTATGACAATGTTAATCTTTTCGCTTGTCATATTATATATATATATATATATATATATGGTGATTGGAGGCTGGCTGGCTTCATCCAAACCAAAGAAATACGTACTACAGGCAAACATGACTGGACCACTGGCTAACTAGCTGGTCATAAACGACGTATATATCATCATCATGTGTAGAGTTAGCTAGATCATCCATTAGTTGTACGTACGGTGGCTAACTATATGTAAGTAACCATCAAAGGGTCACGCATGATTCATGAATAATATCTATTTATTTTTCTGTTTTCGAGAAGCAAGCACAAGGATATATATGATGAAAAGGAGATACATCCCAAAACGGGTTAATTTGTGATTTTCGGATGTTCACTAGCTTTTGCTGTTCTCTTCGATCTTCCTGCATATATATATATATATATATATATAATGAAAACAAACAAATTAACAAACTACCCCCATGATCATTTCCAAGCAAGCGCGCGCGCGCGCGTAGACAAACAAGTCACAAATGGAGGTACCTAGATCGCGTACACACAACACAACACAACACAGATCATGTATTTATGACATTTTTATTTTTCTTAGTTATATGTTACTACATGTTTTTCCACCTGGTCGTGTGTCTACATGTAAGAGGGCAACTGGCCATTAATTATTGTCTCAATAATGCGCTTGACTAACTCTTCGCCTGTCGATGTTCCAAGTTAACTAACTACTTATCACTTCGTACCATCGTCATAGACTAAGGATTTGAAATTACTCCTATTAAATACTCCAACCTCTCATTGTTATTTCAACATATTTCTATCAATGACCACCATTTTACATAATCATAGGCACTATCATTTTTCATTTAGCCTGGAAAATATATTTTTCACTTGGAATTTTAAACAAGAATTGAAAGAAATTCAAAGTCTTTCTTGATTTTTTTTAAAGACAAACATTAATTGGTTAGTTTTGTTAATGAAAAAAAAAATTGAAACTCACTTTTCTCCGTTCATTCTCCTTTCAATATCAAACCAACCTTATAATTTCTACTATTCAAAGTCTGGAACTAGAGACCACAATTCAATGTGTTTGTGTATACATTTATCTTCCAAAAAGATGACTATATATGCTAAAATGTGATGAGGGTATACTCAGGGACAGAAGTAGATTAAGGGTTTAGGGGCCTGATTTTTTTAATTTTTTTTATATATAATATAGATAATGTTTAAATATTATAGTAATTACTTTTATTTAATAAGATTTGATTTTAGAGATAATAATATTTAAGCATTGTTTATCTTTTTCTTAATTTTAATAATATACTTTATCATTCTAGCTATTTTATTTTATTTTTTAGATAAATATTTTTTGTATAGTATTTATACTTTTTCTCTTTTCAAATAAAATATCATAATATCATTTATATTTACCTTTTAGTATTTTTTATTTTTATAATTTTTTAAAATTAGGTTAGACCAAATTTACACGTAGGATTCTTTTTAATTAGGTCACAATTTTGATATATAACCCTAATTGTTAGGCCAGAAGGGGTTAGGCCTAACCTATATATTTCTTCATGTTTGAAGGTATTAATTAGTTTCAAAGAGTGGGGGTACCAGGAACAGTTAAAAAAATTCAAAGGCTTAAAATAAGAAAAACTATTTCCTTACATTAGTCAATCATTGAACTTTTAATATATGCACAAAATATTGAAATTATCTGATTTACTACAAAATAATGTTTTTAATCAACATTTTATGCAGGGTATTTTGAAATTAAATTAAATATGTAGTTAATTAAAAATATGAAACGCGTACGTGTGTAAGAAAGTAACAATGGTCAGTAGAAACAGGAATAAGATAAAAAGAAGTTAGGGCAAAAAGGTCACATACATAATGTGAACCGTGAAGGGAACTCTGGTGTTGAAGTTTTGAAGAAGTCGTTGGTTTGGAAGAAATATATACCTGTGATTTGTTTATAGCAAATAATGGAGTGAGGGGATGAATAGAAATAGATAGATATTGATTCTTTAATTAGGACAGAAATGAAAGAGAGAAAAAGAGAGAAGAGAAGAGAAGCAGTGGCAGGCCTGCAGGGCAGGTTTTGCATTTTCTCATAGTTTAGTTTAGCCATTTGCTTTTCTTTTTCTTACCTTACGGCCGGGGACCATCCACAACACACCACACTCAATCAATGGCACTAAAAGTCAAAAAAAATAAGTGTACACTCTATCCTCTCTCTCTACTATACCATTGCCATTTCCTCTGCTACAACTAGATAGCTACCCATAGTTAACCCCGCGCGTACCCATATATATATAATAAATATATATTAAAATGAGGGTGCAAGGCAAATTTAACACAGTTAAGTTGAGCTCATTGCTTCTGGAACAACTGGCCTTTTGGTCTCAACCCGGAAGCATATGTACTGTACAGATTATACCAAATATGATGAAAACGACAAGTTGCTCACATGACCACAATAGGCACATTATTCATGGCCCCCACGTAAGTGTAGTAATCCTCCCTCTCTCTCTCTCCCAAGAATAAAATAAAACTGGGCGGGTTGCAAGAAATTTTGTTGCTTCTTTAATTTCCTACTTGTAAAGAACCAGCTTCGTGTACTTATAGCTAAAATCCACACGACATCTTCCTCTCTCTCTCACGATCGATCGATCGATCGATCTAACTTCTCATATAAATATTATGGTTTGTAGGTCAGCAATAACATGACCCCTTTTTGAATCCTCCATATTCCATGGCTTGTCTTTCTTTAGGGTTTGGATTTGGAGGCTTGTGGGTCAAATAAGAAGGCACCGACTGTTTTAATTTTTGTGTTTTTCTTTAGAGCCTCAGCAATCTGGGTAAAATATCTTCCTCATGTGTTGGCAACGTTCAATTTATTTGACCTTGTAATCTAATTAATTCTTTTTAATTCACACCTGCTTTTCCTCAGACTTTCCCATTTGATTTTATATTTACTTTCCTGCCCTCTTCGATGGATCGATCGCTTTATTCTAATCATTTCATTTAATATTCTTTCTTTCCCATTGTTTTTGCTGAGATCCAGAGGTTATTATTAACAGAATTCAAGGTAGGTCAGCCATAACTCCATGGAGTTGATGCAACAAGTTAAAGGTAATTATTCTGATAGCAGGGAGGAAGAGGAAGAGGAAGCAGCAGAGATTATCAGAATCACAAGGGAACCAGAAAGCACCAGTAAGCTAGCTAGCTCTATTTCTAATACTATTACTACCTTTCCTTTTTTTTCTCCTGCAACCACCACAAATTAGTTATAGTTATATATATATATATATATGTTTCTTCTTCAATTTTTCATATGATAAATATTCCCCACACCTTGAAAATCCACGGTTGGTCGGGGCGATGCATGATGAATCACTAACAATTCACCCACTGGCCATGAATTAGGGTTACACCAACAAGATGCAGCATCCAATTTTGGAAAGAAGCTAGACTTGATGGACTTGTCACTGGGGAGCAACAAGCTAGAAGAGGTAGAAGGAGGAGGAGTGGTTCATCAACATCAACATCCTCAGGAAGTAGTGGAGAAAGAGCACATGTTTGACAAAGTAGTGACACCGAGCGACGTAGGGAAGCTGAACAGGCTGGTGATACCGAAGCAGCACGCGGAGAAGTACTTCCCCCTGGACTCCTCATCGAACGAGAAGGGTCTGCTCCTGAATTTCGAGGACCGGAATGGGAAGGTGTGGCGGTTCAGGTATTCTTATTGGAACAGCAGCCAGAGCTATGTGATGACAAAGGGGTGGAGCCGTTTCGTGAAGGAGAAGAAGCTGGATGCCGGTGACATTGTTTCCTTCCAGCGTGGCCTTGGGGATTTAAATAGACATAGGTTGTACATAGATTGGAGGAGAAGGTCCGATCATGCTCATGCTCATGGTCCTGATCCTTCAACTTCTCCTTTGTTTCTTCCCTCTATCAGATGGTACTCTCTCCCTCCCGCCATGCCACCTCGCTACCACCACGATCATCACTTTCATCACCATCATCTCAATTCTTACAACAACCTCTTCACTTTTCAGCAACACCAGCAGCAACAGTACCTTGGTGCTGCCGCTGCTCATCATCACAACAACTATGCTGATCAGCAGAATTCGGGATCTGGCTCACTCTATTACCTCAGGTCAATGGGTGCTGATCAAAACTTGCAAGGGATCAGAGGGAACAACATTGTCCCCATGATCATTGATTCTGTTCCGGTTAACGTTAACGTTGCCCATCACAATAATCGCCGTGGGCATGGGGGCGTCACGAGTGGTGGTGGTGGTGCTACTACTAGTAGTGGAAAACGACTAAGGCTATTTGGGGTGAACATGGAATGTGCTTCTTCGGTAGAAGATTCCAAAGGCCTGTCCTCGGATTCGGCAGCACATTTGACTACAGTGGCTAATTCACTTCCCTCAGCTTCCACTTCTTCTTCTTCTCTTCAGCGCTTGAGGGTGCCACATGAAGGGGGCACTGGGTCTTCGCTTCTGTTTGATTTGGATCCCTCTTTGCAGTATCATCGCCAGTAATCGATCAAATAAATTCACCAATAATGAATATGGAGAAGATTTAGTTTCAAAGTTAGTTAAGTTGGGCTCTCTTTTGCAGCATTTTTTTACTTATTTTCTTTCTCTCAACAGCTACCTAGCTACAAAGGAATCTCCCAAACTTTCTTTTTATTCTTCTTCGATTCTCCTCCTCCTCCTTTTTTTTTTTTTTTTTTTTTTATCAGTAATTAATTAATTATTTAATTAGTACTACGTATAAGTTAGCATTTGAACTGCACGAAGCGTTAATTAGCTGGGGATTCGAGTCTTGAAGGAAATGAAAAATCGTTAATTTCATGACCAAGAGACACGGAATGTTATCTCCTCAGACCTTTCAATTGTGTATAATACAATACATATATATTATATTTATAATAGTATATGATTCCTGTCCCCTATTTTTATTGCATTGGTATATACATACTGTTAACTGTACTCTCTCTTTCCGTTCGCTGCATTTAATGATACACAGAAAAGCTTGTTGCTTTCTTCTATCCTCTAATGTTTCTGTTAGCCTTGTTGGGTTGATGCCGTTCACAACACTGCTGCTTCTGCTGCTGCTTAGTTAGGCATTTTCGCTTTGCAGATAAGGAGCAGAAAGTTGTACAGCTGTAAATTAATTAAATGGTGAATATTATTTTCTATTCTTCTTCAAGCTCCATACATTTCCATTGTTTTTTTTTTTTCATTTATTTATTAATTATTAGCTAGTTACTGCTCTATTGCATTGCAACTATATATATATATATATATTTATTGAGTAGTTACTACTCGATCCTTCCCGGTCAGAGCTATCTTTTATATCTCCGCTTAATTTGAACTTTCTTTCTTGTCTTTTCTCCAGTTCAGCAATCGCCTTCTTGTCTGGATATTCAGCACTGCTCACAAACATGTACGTTTTGGATAAATATGTGGGGATTTTTCCCCCTTCTCCCAAGGGTTAAAAGAGTAAGTATCAAGTCTTTCGAAACTAAATTTTCACATTAATTATATATTACTTGCACCGGGATTCAATGACTTGTTTCTGATCTCTGATGCTTATCATAATTGTAGAGATATATACCATGTATTTGTCCTAGATGCTTGATTCCTATGCTTATATTACTCTCTGGATTTTGATTCTATCCTAGATGTTTACTTGGCTAGTCTTCATCACAGTCTTCTAATTAGGTGATAAGTCATTGGTTGCTTAAATACAGTTTTGTAAATTTACCATATTCATTGGAACAATCACGGTTGGACAACAAACATGGAGAAAAGGAACTTAAGTTTATCATATATCATTTATAGTGGAAATGTGATAATAATAAAATATTATAGTTTTTTTCCTTGTGTGAAACGTGATAGTATATAGTGTATTATTTTGAAATTTTAATTTGACTTAGTTATCTGGTTAGAGACTGTTGTCTGGCTAGTTTTAATGACAACTTGATGCATTATGCTTTGAGTTCATAGCTAGGATGCACGTGCATATGTGTCATTTCATCATATAGCTGTGTTTCATGCTTTCATTTTTATTTTTTTTTAATTTAGTGTAAGAGATTCTTGAAAATTAGTTAAAGTCTCTAGGTTTGAATATTAATCTCGCATTTATTATAAATGGACTGTTCATAGCATAAAAAGGAGAGATTAAACGGAATGTTAGGTTCTCACGGTGTGATAATTGAAAGCAAAAGCAAATATAGGAGACTGTAAGGAGTAGGACTTTTCTCTTGCTACACACACTTGAACGTGATGCTTTTCTGTCCAAATGGTAAGAGTATCTCAGATCGTTTGGTAGTGTCAATATCCATGAACTCATCAAAACTGCTGGAAAATAAAGTACGAAAGAGATTAAAAATTATACTTTTTTTAGAAAATAAAAATCAAGATAAAATATCATCATAAATAAAAAGATCTAATTCCCTCTCCCCTTTTTGTTTGTTTTGCATACTGTCCTATTATTCTAGCTGGTTATTAGGTTATGCATGATCTTAGATAATTAGATTAAGGACATCAAAATGACTTTCAAGAAGAATGACACAAACTGAATTAAATTTAAGCCGTATATAAAGAGTCAACATGAAGATTGCTTATTTGATTGTGTTCTATTTTGAAATGATGATAGGTACAACAATTAATAATATTTATATGCTTCCGTATGGTTACATGCATGAAAACTTACACGCTACTGTCCAGTAACATGGCTGTCTGTTATATATGTATATATATATATTACCACTGAACACTCTATCGGGGAAAGTTTTTAGTTTCACCTAGGCAATTATATGTAGCCTACTTTCTAATGGTTTTGTTAACTATTGTCTTTGAAATAATATATAGTTAAAGTGTCAATAAATAGTTTTTTTCTTATTAAAAAATGAGATTTAAATATATTAATAACCTGAATATTAATATTCAATAAAACAAACTTTAACTTTGGTTTATTAGGATAAAGGTTAGCAAAACTGCTTTTGGAAATATATATAACTCAGTTGATTGTTAACTTTAAGAGACAGTTAACTATAAACTTGTAAAAACATTAATAATGGATGTGATAACAGTATTTTCAGGATTGGCATTGCACAATTAAGAACTATATATCTTCCGTTAATCATGGTAAATTTAGAGCATATATAATTAGACTCATTGACATAATAATGAGATAGATTTGACATTAGGCTTCCACTTTGCATTATTGATTATAAAATAGTGGGATTTTGCATGCATATAGAATTAGTTTTTATATATATATATATATATATATATATATATATATATTAAAATTGTTGGTTAACAATGATAAGGGCATGTCATTGCTTCGCACTGAAATTCCGTGCATGAATGGAAGCAATACTGTGGTACCCTTAATTATATATGTTAATTTTGTTCAGCTACTTTCCTATTAATGTTTGATAGCTGTGGGTGATTTATGCAGAAGCTAGCGGAAAAATAAAAGCTACACCCAACCACACCTTCTTAATCGATGATAATTAAAGATCTGTTGCTCGTCGATCGTTTCTTCAGTACGATTTAGGAATATTTAGCCAAGCAGGTATTATTTTTCAATATGTATACCTTCACTAGCATTCAAGTTATATGAAATTATATACTGCTTTGCATTAATCATCAATAATTAATTGCACTCAAATTTATGTTTAGTCTAAATTCCAGTAGCAAAATGGATATTACCTCGCATATATATCACTACTCTCTAACATATCTACAGAAAATGCATACAACTAATCGCAAATAAATAATTTGGATGTTATTAGCATGTAGTATTATTTTTCAATGAAGCGCATTCCAGAACCTTTTCTTTGTGATAGGTTAGAAAAGTATATGCTCAAGCATCACCGTAATGCATTTATATTTTCCCTTAACCATAGGTATCAACACAATTACCTATTGCATACGAATTAATGGACAAAAAGAGCAACGAAGAATTAAATATGATTTTGAGAAACATTACCGAGAACTCATTTGAGTGTAAATAAAAAAATGATAAAAAAAAAATCATGATGTTACTCCCAGAAGTTTGAATTCATTGTCCGAATATTTTGATATTGGAGATATATAGCTAATTTCTTGTAATATTTTTTTTTATGAATACTTGTCATGCTCGAAATCTCATGTATATTTAGCATTGTGTGTTGGTTGTGCTTCCACGTGAATCTCAGATGTCCTAATATAGTTGGTTTAGGAATAAAAGATCTTATCCATGAAAACTTTTCACTTGCTAATCCAATATAAAAAAAAAAGAAAAAGGAAATATGGTTTTATATAACTTATTAATTAGTTAGGCTCTATAATGATACCACTAGTGCCTTTCAATAGCTACTAATACTAGATTGGTAACCCCCATATATGTCAGTATGATAATTATGACAATGTAAATTTTATTAGTACAATTTGTTTGGTTAATATTTGTATTTGAATGTGTTTGAAGAAAAATAATAATTTTATAAATGAAGTTTTAGGTTCAAATTTCATTGTTTTTATTGAAGAAAATAAAACATATGTAAATAAAACTTCATAATTAATTTTGTGAAATATACCATTTGAACATTTTTATTTAGCAAAAGTATATTTATTTAAATTAACTTCATTATATTTTGTTATCACTGTTATTAACTTTTGGAAACTGACTTTTGATAAAGCAAAAGCGATACCAAACTGAAATTTAGTATACTGTTAAGGCTTATCTATATGAAATCTATATATAGAGAATGATGACTAATGTTTAAAATTGAATTGATGGATCACAATTTAAATTAATACAAGACTGATGCATTTAATTTTCCATTTAATAACATATATACTTACGTGAATTAGTGAATGCATAAACATTTTCCGGTAAACAAGTTATACATGTTCTTTTAACTCAAATTCTTATAAATTCATTATTCATGTTATTTTATAACTTTGAATGTTTTAAGTTCATTTCTGTAATGTCTTATCTAAGATAATTATTTCACTTGTAATTTTAACAATTTTTAATTTATACATTTAATATTTCACTTACAACTAAAAATACCAATAAAATATTCCAAAGATTAACTATTGCGTTAAAAGATACATTTATTGTTTTCTCTTGTTATTTTTCTCTTTTTTATAATTTGTATTAAAATTAATCTTCTCAAATCAGTATTTTATTGGCGGTCGTTGCATATGTACTTATCCGTTATCTTCGCTCCCCGCACTAACTGCTTTAGTCCACTTTATTAACAAATTCGAGTTAAAAAAATATAAACAAATATTTGTATTTAATTGAGTAGTTAAAAGAGGATAAAAAGGATGAATAGAATAAATTTACAGTGAATTAAATTTTTTTTTAGAGTAACAAGTTAGAGGTGAACATTGAACCTAAGTAACCTATTCAGTCAAAAGTAAAAAAAAAAAAAAACTGTAGAAATGGACAGAAATGGTATAAAAGGTATCGGAAACTTCATTATCGGATCGGTCTTCGTTACTTTTTTTTTTTTTGTTTCTCGGGCATGTTTTCTGGCCATTTCGCTGTTTGTCCAGCCATTTTTAAAAAAAAATGAAATTCGAGAAAATATATAAAGTAATAAAATAGTCTCTGCTTTGATTTGAAATGGTTTTTCAATGATAAGACAAATTAATTTGAAGTGGGTTAAATTCATGGATTAATTTAAATACAAGTTATAAAAAAAAAAGAAAGATAAAGTGAGGGACTAAAGCAGCTGATGAATTAAAGGGGAAACCATGTAACCTGAAAAAACTTATAATTTTTATAATAATATTATCTTTCATACTCGTTAAATTATTATTTGTCAATTTTTTATTATGAATTTTGACCTAATCCTTTATCCTTTATGTGGGTTTTACTTATCATGAATTTGTTGGATAAGACATATCACCGTGAATGTAAAAAAGAAGTTTTTCCTTGTTTATACCCTTATAATTTAATACTTTTAGTGAAAAGAGAATATATGGTAGTATTTCGCCCTCTCCTTTTCATGGCCGGATAGAAATCAATTTTCAATTTTTTATATGTTCTAGCTCTCTAATCTTTATGAAACACTAGTTAAGAAATGACAGTTGAACTAGCTAGCTAATTCGAGAACACTCATTATTTATCAGTGTCACCTCCCATTCCATTACATGCATGTAAGAGTCAGAAGAGTCAGAAGACTCAGGACTATTATATATATAGTGTATATATATATATATACATAAATCGAGGAATTCATTGAGGGGCCAGCGTTATTTGGTCGAAGATCCCCGGGGGCATGTATCTTGATACCTTGTATAATACGGTTCACATAATTAGTATATCTGAGGAGTATAACATATATTTTAATGAGCTATAGTAGCTAGCTAGGTATCTAGGTGACATGGTGAGGGATTCGATGTCCTCACAATGAAATAAAAAAGAATATAATTAGGTAATTAATGGAATGAAGGGTCCCCCACCCCGACCCTAGGCGTTAGGAGGTGGACGGGGCGGGGCTGGGTTGCATGCAGATTGCAGATCCCCCCTTTCATTAATTAACCGGAAATTAATTGGATCATTGGAATGGACGCATGCAGTGTCCTATCCAAATCATTCTATAATTGTACTATAACATGCATTTACATGGACCACACCCGCCCACTTCGATCAAAACTCTTTTCTTCGTCAAAGTTTCACATTTTTTTTTCCTTCTCCTTCAAATATTAGTTTATTTTCTGCCATGGATTTGTGATCATTTACAGTGCGGATATCTTTAATGATATTTATTTGCTCATTATCGATCAAATTTAACAAAGTGGATAAGACTGATCAAATATCCTATTAATTAATATTAGCTTCTTTTTTTTTAGAAGAACAACTCATCTTAAAGCATGCATCAGGGACTATCTCAGGTTGAATTAGTTGAAGAATTGGGAGAGTCGAAGACAGAAGTAATCCCCACCCAAAATGATAAGATAAGGGATATGAGCTGCATGCACATTAAATGTGGGTTGAGGAGGACCATGCATGGTGGTGGCCCGGTAATAGTAAGTGACCACTGACATGAATACACACACTCAAATAAATAAAAGAAAGAGTCGTAAAGCTTTTGTATATTGATTGATTTGGCTGGCAGCTTACATTCCAATTGAACAAGCTAGCTAGCTACTTAGATGCCAAACCCAAACTCCTTTCAAGTTACATGAAGATTTGGCTATCTAGTTAGCTATCTATCTCCAACACCATCCACATGTCCTGTATGTATATATTTTCCTCTTCTTTTGTCTGTTTGGTTTTATTGCACCAAATTTGAAAGGAACAAGAGAATGTAATATGTACGAAGCTTCTCTAGTGGTACCCATATATGTCGTTACTCTGGGACGTACGTGGAACATGGTGGTCTCATTTCCAGTGTCCACGTGAGTTAAATTGTCCTGTTTTTGGCTTCAAGTTGAATGACAACTACACTATCACTAGGTGTAATTTTCATGTTGAAATTTTACTACCTGTGAATACTCATACTGCAGGTTTACTGTGGATTAGATAGCACCCTAATAAATACAAAATGTTAGCGAGTACATACCTGCTTTTACCAAAACAAATTAACTTTAAAGATTTAAAAATATAAAAGTTATATGTTTGCTTTTACTAAAACAAACTTTAATTTCTGTTTTTATTTTGAAATTGTTGTCTGTAGGATACTTATCATTAAAATTCTAATAAATATAAAGTACATAACAATATTGAATGGAAAAAAAGAAGAAGAAAAAAACCACATTTTGTTTTTGCTATTTTTACTAACTAATATTCACTCTTAATTATTAATTTATAATTATACTATCACAATAACCCGTGCACATGTATTAAGTTTATAATCTAGATTTTTTTTTTTCATATTATTATATTTTTTTAATATATTTGTTAATTATTTTTTAAATTTCATATAAGTATATGTTAATAGAAGTAAGTCATGATGTATGTAAAAATAAGTCAAATGTTAGTGTCCAGGGCTTAAGATTTTAAAATTTTAGGATTTATGATTTTATAATTTAAGGTTTATGAATTTATTGTTTAAGGGTTAAGGTTATGATTCACTATTTTAAAGTTTTATGAGTTAAGGTTAACTATTTTGGGTTCATTACTTAGGGTTTAGGTTTTGGAGTCTATGGTTTTACACGTACATAATTTATGATTTATGGTTTCACAATTTAAGGTTCAGAATTCATGATTTTAGGGTTTCAAGTTGTATGGTTTATGATTTTATGTTTTAGGGTTTAGGATTTCAATGTTTGTAGTTTATTATTTCAGAGTTGTAGGGTTTAAGATTCAAGATTTTTGGTTTGGTGTTTAGGGTTCAATGTTCAGGAAGTGGAGTCCATGATTTTTGGTTTTATGGTTTGTAGGTTTAGGGTTTTACGATTTAATGGTTCATTGTTTATCGTATAGGGTTTATATGTTATGGTTTTAAGTTTTTGGGTTTTATGTATATGGTTTGTGATCCATGATTTATGGTTTTAGGGTCTAGGATTCATGGTTCATAGTTTAAGGTTTAGGGTCTAGAGTTTCAATGTTTATGGTTTAGGCTGTATATTTTATGGTTTTAAGGGTTTAGGTTTATAATATATTTATCATGCATGGTTTAGAGTTTTAGTGTTTAGGATTCATGATTTTAGGGTCAAGGTTTGAAGTTTATGGTTTTAGGAATCTGAGTTTTAAAGTTTATGACTTCATGGTTTAAGGTTTCGTGATTTAGGTTTTAAGGTTTCAATGTTTAGGGTTTCATAATTTAGTATTTTAGGTTCATTGTTTTAAGTTTCTAGGATTTAAGATTTAATGCTTTTTTCATGGTTAAGACTTAAGTGTTGGTGTCTATTATTTATGATTTATGATTTCATGATTTAAATTTTAGGTTTCCATGGTTTATGGTTTATGGTTTATGATTTTAGTGTATAGAGATTTAGGGTTCAATGTTTATGGTTTATGGCTTATTGTATAAAATTTTAGGGTTTCATGTTGCTTGGTTTATGGTTTGATGGTTAGAGTTTAAGGTTTCATGGTTTAGGATTTAAGATTTTATGTTTTAAGATGCAATGTTTATTATTTCATGGTTTAAGATTTATGGTTTATGGTTTAGGATTCATTATTACATTAGGAATTATGGTTTTATGGTTTAAGGTTTCATAATCAAGAATTATAGTTAGGATTTCATAGTTTAGGATTTAAAGTTTTATTAGAATGTAGTGTTTCATTAATTGTGATTTAGGGTTTCATTTCATTTAGACTTTCAGGTTTCATGATTTAAGGTTTTATTTATGAAATTTAGGGTTTCATTTTATGAAACTTTAAACCCCAAATCCCAATTTAGGGTTTCATTCATGAAATCTTAAATCCTACATCCTACACCATGACTTCTTAAATCCTCAGGGTTTACTTCAAGATTTAGGGACTCATAAATGAAACCTAAATTTAGGATTTAAGATTACATTTATAAAACTATAAATCATGATTATGGTTTCATTTGTGATTTAGGATTCTATAAATGAAACATTAAATTATAAACCATAAAATACTAAATCCTTAGGATTTCATTTTTGAAACCAAAATATGATTTCATTTAGGGTTTAGGGTTTCATTTATGAAATTTTAAGGAGTTAAGGTTTTAGGATTTAGGATTTCAATTATGAAACATATAATCATGAATGAAACCCTAAATCCTAAATTAGAGTTTTATTTATGAAATCCTAAATCAAGAATGAAATCCTAAGATTTAGGATTTAGGGTTTCATAATGAAACCATAAACCCTAAATAATTTTAGATTTCATAAATAAAACCCTAAATCCTAATTTAGGATATCATACATAAAATCATAAATCTCAAATCCTATGGATTTGATTTTGATTGTATCTTGTCAACTCATATATCTTTACACATGTACCCTCGATCCAATGAGAGAGAGAGAATAGTCAATTTAGCTCAAGGTTACTTAATAATCCTTTATGATACAATACAAATGATAATAAAGATAACAAAGATAACATTCATCCATTAATGGTTATTGATTAATAGGAATCAGATTTTGTATCAAGAGAATTTTACAACACTTATACACCGGTTTAATAAGTTAGACCCTCTTAATGTACAAATATAAATATGAATATCCACATTAAATAAAAATAAACAAGTTGAAACAAACAAGTAAGAAAGACCTACAAATTTAATGTCTTTAAGATTTTGAATTGAATGTGGTGCCAAAAGTAACTATGTGCTGTGTAAATATGTCAAGCTTGGCAATTAACGCTGAATTGCATACAGGAACTGCCATTGTGGTGTAACTTAGTGAATTTAATTATAGCAAGCGCATTATCACATTGTCTATCAGGTAGCATAAATATTCATACAAAACAAATAGAAATCTACTCCCAATTCATGGTGAATTACATCTACAATCTTCTACAATTAAGAAACCTTTCATGAATATTGAAAGCCACACGTAAGAATAAATTAAAGACGTGGACATCGTGATTTTACGTGGGAGAAGGGACAGTGGCAAGCACATAGCACACAATCATTGCATCACAATATTAATGAACTTCCATCCCCTCTGTATATTATTTTTGCTTAAGCTACCTTGTATTGTTGCATTCTGAATCCCGATTATAGGACGTGTAGTTAACAGGTTCATTTGATAATAATAATAAAAAAAGGTGTATAAAACCTAATGAGACGTTCTGAAATAGTCCTCATTTTTCTGCATCACTGTAAATTCTCAAGAGCCACCATCTTGTTTTTTTCCTGCGGTTGCCTGTTACATGAAAACCAGCACAAACAATAAGAACTTGAAATGGAAAGCATGAAACCATAGTTTTCTTATAAAAGTGAATATTATATTATATGTAATTCTAAAGATAGATTTCATGTATGAGTCCGTGCACAAGTTTAAAATCAAGAAATAGAGAGATATCTTACTGCCAAAGCTCTTGGTCCATAGACCTGAACATCAATACCAGTTAGATTTTGATCATCAAGGCGCTTCCACGTTTGAATTGATTTGACATCTTCCCAAGGGCCATTCTCTGTTTTCTCCAACCACTCTTGCTCTCCTCGATCTGGAGGATTGACTATAGATAAAGTGTTATTCATCCTCCCCTTCCCTGGAGAGGGATCCTTCCTGGTCATGGTTTCCCAAAACAGCTACCCAAGGAATGCTTGAAGCAATTGCAGGTGCAAATGCCGCATCCATTGATTTGGTCGGATCCGAGGCATCATATCCGGTCTTGTTCTTGAAAAGATTTTGGATTCTTAAATTTTAATTTTCGCTTAAATATTATTATGTCTCTTTTTTTTTTTTTTTACAAAATATAATTATGTCTCTTAAATTTTGATATTTTTGTTTGATCTTCTAAATGTAAATATATTTTCTTTTTTCAATTCCTAGATGTTAAAGAAGGGTTTGTCTAACTAAATAACCCTATGTAAAAATGGGTTATACAACTCAATCCTAAGTGACATTAATTAATAGAATGGATTGCTCTATAGGTTGGTTTTATTTATGATATTTTATTTATGCACAAAATTTTAAATAATCTTATATTCATCCTATTATTTCATTAAATTTAAATTTTATCCAATTTTTAGATTTGACTTTTTTTTCTTGCAATTCATTTATTATGTCAATTTTATATTACTTTTTTTCTAACGAAAGTAAAAAAATTATATTTGATATATATATATATATATATATATATATATATTTATTTTCCTATAATTTTTTTAATGAATGTAATCCAATTATTATTATTTGTGTCAAAATATTTTTTTAATGAATCATACTATTTTTATAAAATTTAATATTTATATTTAACACCATTTTTAATTCTAATTAAAAATAAACTCATTTTTTTAAAAAAATACCGCTTTTAAGGTTATGCTTGTTCCAATTTTGTTTAAAATTAAAAATAGTTTATAAGTTAAAGTTACAATAAGAAAATAAATAAAAACTATAAGTTTTTTTTTGTTAGAATTTAATTTTTAAAACTTAAAAAATCATTTTAGGCTAAAAGTTTTTTTCTTGTATTTTTTTAAGAAATAAATCTTCAAGTTTAGTTTTTTCATCAAAACAAAAAGTATATCTATAAATTTAAAAATATTATGTGAAATTAACTTAATTTATATAAAATCATTTTATTAAAGTACAAATGTTTAAAACCTTTAGTTTTAAAAATATATAAAAATAATCTAATTAATAAAATTTAAATTTAATGATGATTTGTAAATAATAAAAATAATCTCAAAAGTAACGTGAAGAATTAAAGAGAATAATTTACAAATCATCATTAAATTTAAATTTTATTAATTAGATTATTTTTATACATTTTTAAAACTAAAGGTTTTAAACATTTGTACTTTAAATAATAAATAATAAAAATACATGTGTGGGTGTCCTAAAAATTCACTAACGTGAAGAATTAAAGAGAATATTTTTTTAAAATTAAATGACTAAAATAACATTTAAATTAAAAAAAAAACAAAAATGACTCAAAAGTAAGGGATATAAACATCATAAACTAAATTGAATGGTGTTGAATAATTTATATAGTTGATTATGGATAAAGTTTTGTTAATATTATTTTTATCACAGAAGAAATTATATATTTACTGATAACACAGGTACATACACAACTGTTCATGTAAATAAAAAAGAGATAGTTAAAATGTAATTGTGTCCTTTTTTAATTTTTTTAGGATCCTCTAAATTTTTTGAATAAAAAAAAGGATCTCTAAATTTTAAAAAAAAGTTATATATTCGTTTCTTAAAATATTTCTTTTAGACTAAATTAATTATTTTGTCAATTTAACATATTAATTTGGTCAATTTGATGATGACAAATGATAAACTGTGAGATATACTACTTTGGATAAATGTTTATTAGGTTTGCCAAAATTAACACTATTAAGGCAAAAAATAACTGACCAAAAAATTATTTCGGTCTAATAGAAATAATTTAAGGGAATGAAATAAAACTTTTCAAGTAAATATTTCATTTTTTTTTAGCAATTAGTATCTTAGTCTATCAAGTATATATATAGGTAAAAAATTAGTTGTTGGAGTTGCTCAGTTAATTGATTAAAATGTGAGTTATTGTAAATATTTTGATACTTATCTTCGATTCTTATTGGTATTTTTTTTTTCCAAAAATGATATGTGAAACACAATTTCAAAAAGGAAAAAAAAGTGTATTAAAAACATCTAATTAATGAATGTAAAAGTCTCTCAAATACTCTTAAAAAAAAAACAAAAGTCTCTCACAATACAAAAGTAGATTTATGATTTTATTTGGAACTTCACTCGATCTCTAGTCTTACACATTAAGGAGTTTTCACTTTTTTCTTTTCAAAGAAATAATTAGACAGTTGAAACTAAAAACAAATTAAAAATAAGATAATTATTTTTTAGTAAATAGATGTTAAATTAAATTATCAAATAGTCTAGTTATTAAATTAGTTGATAAATTCATTAAAAAACATAATTAACAATATAGTGTGACAGATAAAACATTATGAGGATTGAAAATTTATTTAATTTAATGCATTAAATTTGAGAATTTAATTATATTGAAGTTAAAACTCAAAAAAAAAAAGAGTTATTTTAAAACAAATAAATATTGATATTGAAGGATTTAAAAGGTTGCGGCAGAGAGACGCTTACATAATGAAGAAAGTAGGGAAAATAAAGATGATGATGGTAATTGGTACAATGAAGTAATCAAGCATCCTTACATTTGAGTTTGAATTTGAAGCAAGGAAGCCAAACGGAAGTGGTCTTCTGATACAGCTTAAACGCCTCTGCTCTGCTATCTTGTTTCAACATTCGGTCCTCCACAAGCTTAGTCACATAAGCCAAACATATGGTATTAGCTAATGCCCCAATGAAAACCCATCCATGTCCCAGATTCCAAGCAAACACAACCAATCCCCACCACCACACCTGCTCTCCCAAGTAATTTGGATGCCGACAATAATACCACAACCCTTTCTCAAGAACAACAATATCTCTTCCACTCCTCACGAAGTTGTAAAGCTGAGTATCGGCAATGTATGCTGTGACAATGCCAGATAGGCACACAACTATGGCTACCAAGTCCCAGATGTTGAGAGGCTGGTTGACTGAGTGGATAACATAGAAGGGAAGTGACAATCCAATAAGAAACACCTGCAGAGTGCAAAGGTCAGATACACAACACACAACACACAACACACAACACAACTCATACCTACCTGGTTAGGGACGTAGATGGCGAAGAAGGAAGCCCACCACCAATGCTTTCCATACTGATGGCTCAAATCAGTGAAACGCCAATCCTCCCTGGCACCCCACTGCCACTTTTCTCGCCTCAAGTAGTTATGGATCAGCCTAACACTCCACACCCAAGTCAACAAGATCACCATCCTCGACCTCAACCAATGGTACTCACCCAAAGGATGACTTGAATAGTAATGAACAAGCATCACAGGTATCACTGCCCAATACGGGCTAATCATCTGCACCAACACTAACACTTTAAATTAACCACCAAATTAAACAAACTACACATGACATGAGTAAACAAGTGTACCCAGTGGCTGGATTGTATTAGGCCGATGAGCCAGAAGAGTAAATTGACGTTGAAGAAGAAAAGGACATTGGCTAGTAGAAGAGGATGGTCATAGCACCATGGAGACTGTGACTGGAATGAGAGGTAGAATAGAATGGAGGGTAGAGGGACCAACAATGCTATCATCCCGTTCTTCACACTACCCATCTTCTGCTCTGCTCCGTCTGTTCCTTATGGCTTCCCACTTTAATAGCTAGCTAGCTAGCTAGCTAGCTCTCCACTACATGTCATCATTTAAAAGTTGTGTTTGTCTACAATAATTTTCAAATTTCAGAAAAGCGAATTTGAGAATCTATCGTTTATTAGAGTTGGACTGTTGGAGCCAGCTGCAATTAGCTATTTAAGATTTTAAGTTTGTGGAGACGAATTCAAGTTGAGCTATCAGAATGAGACACAACAACAACAACATAGATACTGTGACACTAAAATTTAAGGTTTCCCTTTGCTGCCAGTCCTTTGTTTGAATTCTCCATACTCGATCCATTGTCTTGTTGGATATGATGCAGTGCAAGAGTGTCATTAACCGTATTTTGGTAATAGATAATAAGTAAATTGGGGCCGTCACATCAAAGAGGTTAGAATGGCACCAATCCAAAACAGGGTAAATCATTAAAGTGAAACTATGATAACTTTAGCAGTGTAGCAATGATGTTTGCATCCTATAGTGGTGTCCTTAATGATATGTTAGAATCCAGTCGCATGCATGAGTCATGACAACTTAATCATAAAAAAAGGGTCCCTCTACAAGGGCAAATTAACCTGCCTCAATGCCCGCAATCTACGCAGAAACAAAGAAAGATAAAGATTTAGAATGATATATGTGTATTATGCACTTCAAAATACTATTATTAAAGAACAACGCTAGCTAGCCGAGCTTGCTCCACTCAACATTATTCATTATTCCTTATTCCTCAGCATGCGTAGGCTGCCGTAAAATAATATTGGTTTTCTGCATTTAGCATGCAAACATTGAACCTTATCATGGATGACTTCACATAAAGTCCTCAATGAGCTGACATCCTGCATTTGGCATGCAGATTTGGAGAAAATGAGTTGATGATTTCGATTTGTGTTTGGCAGGAGGACTGATGTGGAAATAGGGTTCAATCCTTGTGGGTTCAATAAAACAACTTTCCCGGGTTCAATAAATATATATGATATATTTTAGAAAAATTAAAATAAATAAATCATTAAATATCACATTAATTTATGAAATAAAAAAAATATTTACTAATTGAAAATTGACTTCAATATATTTTTGGTTCCCTGTATTTTAGGTCATTTTATTTTTTGTATCCTAATTTTTTTTAATCTATTAGAAAAATAGTCTTTCTCATCTCTCATCTAATAAAAAAATCACCATAAATTGTACATAAAAACAAGCAATAATTAATCAAGAAAACTAAAAATAAAATTTTAAAAAATTGACTAAAAATTACAAATTTAAATTTAATGGGCCAAAAAAAAAAAGATGACTCAAATTTAAAAGATTAAAAATATATTTAAGTATTAAAAAAATTATCTAATATAATTATAATTTAAAATTATAAAAGGAAATTTTGTCCAAAAAAAATTGTTAAAATTTTCAAAACATTACTCTTGTTTATTCATATTATTTAATTTTTTTAAAAAAAAAATTTAAGAAATTATTCTTCTTTTTCATACTCTTGTTTTTATCCTATTTTAAGTTTTTCATTTTTTTTAATTTTTGATACATTAAATTGTTTTTTTCATATTTTAAATTTTTTATGTTTTTCAATAATTAAAATTATTACTCATGTTTTTTCAAATTTGTTAAAATTTTCAAGAAAATACTATTATTTTTTTGATTTATGAAATCCTAAAAATCTAGGGTTTTGATTTATGATTTTATTTATGAAATTCTAAATATTTATAGTGAAATTTAGGATTTTATTAATCAAACCCTACATATTTTAGGTTTTATTTATGAAATCCTATGTAATTGAGGTTTCATTAATGAAACCCTGAATAAATAGGGTTTTATTAATGAAACCCTGAATAAATATGGTTTTATTAATGAAACCCTAAATATTTAGTTTCAATTTACATTTTCATTTATGAAACCATTAATTCTTAGGGATTCAATTTTGGATGAAATTCAGGGTTTCATCAATGAAACCTAAAATAATTAGGATTTCATTAATGAAACGTTACAAATTTAAGATTTCAATTTAGGGTTTCAAAAATTAAACTTTAAATAATTAGGGTTTTAAGTTAATGTTTCATTTATGAAACACTAAATATTTAGGAATTTACACATTAAATATTTTGGATTTTATTTATGAATCCCTAAATATTTAGGATTTCATTAATAAAATTCTAAAATTTTATGGTTTCAATTTATGATTTTATTTACGAAATCTAAATATTTAGGGTTTCATTTGTGAAACCTAAATATTAATGAGTATCTATTTATGGTATAATTTGGTGTTTTATTAACGAAATCATAAATAAATATAAATATTTAAAGTTTCATTAACAAAACCATAAATATTTAGGTTTTTATAAAGGGAAATTCTCCCAAGCCCTCATATTTCATAGGGTATTGGAATCATGCATAGGTGGACAAATGGCTGACAGACACCTCAATTAATAAAGCCACGTCATTTTTTGCTTTTCAAATTTTAATATTTTACAAGTTTGTCCTTCATGTAATTTTTTCAATTTTTTTTATTCTCATTCTTTATATCTCTCCCTTACGCTTTCGATTTCACTATCAAGCACTCATCAGCCATTTAGCCCATTGCGATAACCATCTCCATTAACGCTTCTCATCTTTACCAGTGGACTCTCCTTCTGTCTCTCACTGTCGTGTGCCATCATCATGGCAACTACATCCACTGTCACTTACAATCCTACCGACATGCACCTTCTCTGTTTTATCTACGTTTTGTTGAAATTTCATATAATTAATATATGTGCTCTCTCATTTTCTGTTTATTTGTTTTCTACTTGAAATTTCAGATTCTCATTTTGTGTTTATTGTTATCATTGTTGTTATGTTGTTTGTGATGTAATGGTTATACTATTCATAATATATATTCATTAAATAACGCATGACATGTGTTTGATAGAATGCATCTTCCACTATTTTTTTAGATAAGCTTGGGGTTATATGACATTATTTTTTATTACAGACTTTTTTTTATGCACACTAAGTGTTTGATAAGTTGATTCATTGACTATCAACTAATTTATGGGCTTAACAAGTGGAAGGATAAATAAGTAATAAGAATAAGACGTCATGAATTAGGGTCAAACGCTATTTTTTAAACTACCATAATTAGATATGTGTAAACGTAACAATTATAATCTAACTAATTGTGTGTTAATTTGATATTGTAATCACTTTATTTAGGATAATTGGAGAAGTGACCAATTTAGTCCTTTATCATTTTATCATCAATTTATTTTGAAAAAATATAAATCTTCTTTCAAAGTTTTATTTTTCTTCAAAACAAATTTCCCTCTCTTTATCTTTTCCCATTCCAATGCAATGTTCGTTCATACTTTATGTTTTTTCATTAAAAAAATCTTTCTTTCTTCTCTTACGTTTTTCTCTTTTTCTCTTTTTCCTTTTATTTTTTTTATTTCTTTTTTTTACAAGAAAATTTTATTTCTTTTATGCTTTTTATTTTATCATTTACGTTTTTTTAAAGTTTTTTTTTTCTTTAGTTTTTGGTTTTACATATTTAAACTTTTGTATATTTATATTACTATTACATTACTGTTTTATTATAAAAAAAAAAGTGTTATTATCTATATTAAATAAATGATAAATTTATATAATTTCTTAATAAACAAATAATAATTTGATAAATAACATTTATATTAATCAATTATTATATTTACTACAAAATAATTTTTAGATTCTATGTTTAATAACTTTATATGTGAAGATTTTGTTGAATAATATTTATACAATCATCTTAAAAAATAATACATAAATACATGATAAAATATTAAATCTAATTTATTAGATATATTTATATTATTATTAGATATATTTATATTACAAATAATATTAAGATACTTCTTCAATAATAAAAAATATTTTTTAAGAATATTTTTAAATTCAAATACTTGTAATAAAATATCTTCTTCACCTAATATTTACAATCAAATATTTTTTTTCTTAAAACTTACACCACTAAAATGAATTTTAATTATATTCCTATTACAAAATATTTTCAATTTATTTTTCTAACAGTAAAATTATATTTTTTTATATAATATATAATTTCTTCATACATGAATAAATACACTTTAGCAATATTACTCATTTTTATGTTACGAGATCATTTATGTTTGGTTTAATTGCATTTTTTTCCCTTACTTTTATAAAAATTAATATCATTATTAGAAATTATTAAGCATAGAGTCAAAAAAATATTTTCTAATAAATATATTAACTAATTTAATCTAAACAATTTTAAAGTAAAAATTAACATTAATATATATCTGTTAATCAATAAAAAAAATTATATATGAAATTATTAAATAGATAGTAAAAAATGTTTATAGTTAGAATTCTATTAACAAGTTATATTAAATTATTTTCTAATACAAAATTTTCAACATTTAACTATAAATACTTATATTTATAATACTATTATAAATGAATAAATTTATGTGTCATTAGTATAAATAAATAAAAATAATATTAAGTTAAATTTTTTTATATAATTATTAATAGTCATGTAAGTTTTAAGTTTTTTTTTAAAGAATAATCATGTAATTTTTTTTTATGGACATAGTCATGTAAGTTTAAATACGAAAAAAGATAAACTATTAAATAAAATCAAGAAAGAAACATAAAAAAATAAACAAGAATCATAAAAAGAAAAAAAATAACAAGTGTACGTAAAACATAAAATAATAAAATATTCTTTTTTATATAAAAAATGTTATAAAAGAGAGAGAAGGATAAAAAAATAAAAAATATAAATTAAAAATATCCAAATTATAAAAAGAAATAAGAGAATTATAGTTGTAAAAAATAAAAAATCAAATCTAAAAGGATAAGCATAATAAATATATTTGTAGGTAAATATATATATATATATATATATATATATATATATATATATATATATATATGAGGGACTAAACTATAAAAAAAATTAAAATTGGTAATTTAACATGAAAGTGGAATTCATTTATTAGATGTCTTCATTTTATTGGTACACATAAACAAGGGTTTCAAAACCCAGCAAAATATGAAGGTTTTAGAGAGTTACCCATAAAAATAGAACACTAAATATTTAGTATTTAAATTTATGGTGAAATTTAGGGTTTCATTAATAAAATTCTAAATAATTGAGGTTTCGTTTATGAAACCTTAAATTTTTATGATTTCAATTTACAGTTTCATTTATCAAAACCTTAAATATTTGGGGGTTTATTTATGAAATCCTAAATATTTAAGGTTACAATTTTGGGTTCCATTAATGAAAGTCTAAACAATAACAGTTTCGATTTAATGTTTCATTTATGAAACCATGTGTATTTAAGGTTTTATTTATAAAATCCTATATATTTGGGGTGTCATTTTATTTATGAAACCCTAAATATTTAGTGTTTTAATTTAGAATGAAATTTAGGGTTTAATTAAAGTAACCCTAAATATTTATGGTTTCAATTTGGGGATCATTTATTGTAAGGACTTGCCAAGTTGGAGCTATAATTAATTTTGGAAAAAACACTAGATTGATGATGATGATAATAATAATAATAATTTTCTTAAAAAAACTAAGTAGAAAGTTAAAGAATCGGTGAGAAAATTTTTGGCATTTGGAAATAAAGATGTTTATCCTTAAAATTCAACACAAGGTTCTTATAAATGAATTTTGTAAATTCAAGTAATAAAACCAGTTTTAAAACTTTAACATAAAACTTTTTGCAGCGTAAAGTATGAAGCGGGAGGATATCAACAAACACCTATTAAGTACTAAAATGGTTATTAATAAGTATGTTTATACAATGCTAAAATTTGATAATCAAATAATTTAGTATTTAACGAAATTAGGATGCTCTCATGCATACACTTTTAATAACAGGTACCCTGTTGAATTAATTGTAAATGATAAGCTATGGTTTAAGATTCAAAATAAAGTCCCATAGGAAAAGTAATCTAGTACGTATTGGTTAAAATTTAAACTTCAGAACTATATAACTTCAAAATATAAGACTAGTTGTTCAAAAGTCTCATTACTGTAAGGCTATGGAGATTTTACCACTTAACAAAATAGATTAGAGTCATAGCTTCCAACAAGGCTAGTCTCTCTTAAAGTAATATATATATATATATATATATATATATATATATATATACACACACACACACACACACACACACACACATGATAATCGCTTTATATACGTAAATATTGCATTATATTTTGTAGTGATTATCCAATGTTCTCAGGATTTTTAGCTTAGTTTGAAATCATTTAATATAGATTTTGTATAATTTGATAATTCTAACCCTAGGAAGTTATTTTGTGAGAAATATACTCTAATTTATGTGTGCAGGCCTAGATTCAACAGTAAAGGGATAATACAAGAAGAAGACAGATCTCGCTCAACGCTTCACTCGCTGAGTGCAACATCAAGCTACACGAGCTAGGAGGTCTATGACGTGCTGAACGCCATATTGTGCTAAGCGACATTTTCATTCGAACTGAAGACTCGCTTAGCGGGACATCACGCTTAGTGGAAGTTGCTTTCGAACTAAATCTGCGCTTAACGGAACACTTGTTCTGAGATGCATTATGCAGTGTGACTGCGTTTAGCGGAAGGTTGCGCTAAGCGAGACTTCGACTATATCAGCTGCACTTGTAATAATTTTGAAGCATTCAGACCTGGTGGAACTGGTTGAGCTGCTTCCTCTATTTTCCTCTATTTTTCCTTGTTTCCCCATGTTCTCTTTCTTCCATTTTGTAACCTTTTCAAAGCTTCTCATGACAATGAGAGGCTAATCTATTAGTGTTGAGGACTTGGAACTAGGTGCTGACCATGTAAACGCTTTTCTTCATATCTATTCATTGAAATATTCCGTTTAATGTTCATTTCTCTATCTTTATTCTTGTTATATGATTGGATCAGTTATATATGCATGTTTTAGAGTTTACCTGCCATTGATAGATGCTGTTGAACTTGGAACTGAGTTTGAACTCTAATGGAGTGTATTTCTAGACATAGGATAGACTCCATTAGCTTCGCAAAGATCTCTAAGCTTCATCAAACCACTCAACTGAACTTACCGAGACATCGGAAGTGAGGTTGAGTAGTTTAGGCTTGATTTGATGAGAGATCACGTTTTGAGCACTTTTAGATCAAAGTTAATCTGAACTATTAATGTGAATGGAGAATATATCTTATATGTTTACATGGGAAGTAAACCGGTTGAACCAAATCCTCAACATATCCATTATTCCATTCTAAAACTCAAGCACGCCAACTGTTCGATCATAGTCCTGAATCAACATTGTCGTTTTTATTGTTTATCGTTAGTGTTAACTGTAGTGTTTAGTTTAATTTCTGTTATTACTTATGTTTCAAGAACAACCAACTTTAAAAACCAAACTAGTGTTTAGGAATTGATTACTTTGCTAATAGTCAAATACAGACAATTCCCTGTGAATTCGATACTGGGATCTTCCCCTTTAAACTACTTATGCGATATTTGGTACGCTTGCCAAAATAGTCCATCAAGTTATTTGGCGCCGTTGCCGGGGAATTGTTCATGGTATTCGGCGATTAGTATTTATGTCAATCTTAATCATTAGTTCAATTTTATTTATTGTATAATTTTACTTAGTTTATATTCATTGTATGCTTCGTTTATATTTCGTCATTTCAAAGAATATGCCTCTGCTTCTGTTCTACATATTTTCTACTGCATAAATTTAGAGCACTGATTTGGTAGAACTTGCTTTCAATTGTTGCATAATCTAGAAAAATAGGGCAGTCGCATAGTATTAAAATCAGTAGAACATATTGTAGTGTAAAAATCACTATAAATTGCACAAAATTCAAAATGACATAAGGCCAAAGACATTACAGAAAGGACCAATAAATCTACAGCACCACCAAAAAGGCATTCAAAACAAGGTACTTCAATTATTATAGTCTAAACCATAACACAACAATTCTGTCTAAAATTTCCAGCATGTCATATTCAAGGTTTTAAGTCATTCATTTGCTTTTAAATTCATGTTCACTACTTAGAATTAATAGTGCAGTTTACTTGTTTAAAACAGAACTCATAATTCACATTCTAATACATCAGTTAACACTATTCACCACTCGCCTTTCAGATTTCAACTATTCCCTCACCACCAATGTAGTTAACACTAGATTTGATTATAATCCTCTTAATTGAAAACATTAAATCAGATTACAACATAAAAGGATATAGTAATTGAGTTGAAACATTGACATGTATAGGATTCATAAGTCATAACTTGCATAATTAAACATAAACTATATCAACAAGTGCTCTTTAAGCAATTCAATCGCTTTACATCGGGGTTTACCAAATAAGAAGATAATAACTTTGCACTCTCAACAACATCAATAAATACTACTTGTAACAAGAAAATGATGGTGTGTATACGTGCCTTGTGGCAAGTCAAAATTTGACTCTGCAACAATAAAATCCCAAAAACGTTAAGAGTGGGGAACTCCTAACTCTCTCCTTAAGCCGTAATGTACATTTACCCCTCACTCTCCGCTTACCTGAGTTTTGCTAGGGCTTTTTGAGAACGTTGCATTCATATCACTTGCATGCAGACGCTACCCCTCGATCGCCATAAATCCTTATATATAGAGAACGAAAGAAAAATTGGAAATTGTCAAGTTAAAGAGCATAATGAGAATTGGATTCTCAAAATGAGGGATTGGAATTTACCCACTAAATTTAGAAATGAAAATGTAGCTGGAACCTTAAAGAAGGTTTGCAATTGGGATGGTGAGGATGAAATCAAGACCCTACTTTACATGCAAAAGGGGAAAATGAGCATTTGGGGAAAACCTAGAAATCCAAGAGAGAATAGGTTCATAAGTATTAGAACAAAGGCCATTGAAGAGGGAAGTTGATACCTTATACATCGTTCACGATGGAGCAAGGAGCTGGCTCCAGCTATGCATGCTTGCAAGCTTCGCACCAAGAAGAAGAGAAAATGGAAGATAGGATCTTTCTTTTTGTTTCCGTTAGAAATGGATAGGATGAAAGAAAATGTGACTTGTAAATTGGAATGGGAAATGAATGAAAGGAGAAATGTGGTTAGCTAACCCCATTACTCAGCTTGCAAGGTAAAATAAGGTTTAAGGAAAAAGGATTAAATCAGGAGTTAAATAAAACTTAAATCATAAGAATAAAATTAATAAATTTAGACATACTAGGGAGACAATAAAATTTAAAGATTATAGAGATTACTTAAATATCTTAATAAGTTTATTTTAGAACTTTGATTATTTTAGGAGATAGGAATTGTGCTTTTAATTGACCACTTTAGCTCTAAATGAGTTATAAAGTGTTTGATCCATGCTGTGGATATTAGTGATTATAAAATCACCAATTTAAGTGCGTGTCACTAAGACTAAACTATTCTATAGTCAAGAATCTTGCGTTACTAGTTACGAGTTACTATAATTAAAGTAGTAAAATAAGTCATAATCTCATATACACAACAACAAACACTTAAGCACATAGACACATTATATAACAACGTCTAATAACTAATTCCTAAAAACAAGATATTACATTTATGGTTTAAATAATTTACCCCAAAATATTTAGGGTTTCATAATGAAACCCCAAAATATTTAGTTTTTTTTGAAAAATGAAACCCTAAATATTTAGGATTTAAGCAAAACCTTAATTATTTATAGTTTTATTAATGACAGCCTAAACTGAAATCCTCAATAATTAGGATTTCATAAATAAAACCCTAAATATTTAGAGTTTCATAAATAAAACCCTTAATTGAAACCCTAATTATTTAATATTTCTTTAATGAATTCCTAATTATTTAAGGTTTCATTAAAGAAATCCCAAAACCCACCTTTTATTGACACCCTAAATATTTAGGGTTTTAAATAAACTCCTAAATATTAAGGGATTCATAAATGAAACCATACTTATTTAGGGTTTGGTTGATTAAATTCTAAATTTCATCCTAAATTGAAACCCTAAATATTTAGTAATTCTTAAATGAAACATTAAATCAAAACCGTAAATATTTAAGGTTTCATAAATATAATATTAAATCAAAATGCTAAATATTTAGGATTACATCAACGAAACCCTAAATATTTAGGATTTTTTTAATGGAACTGTAAATTGAAACCCAAAATATTTAAGTTTCATAAAGAAACCCTACCCTTAAATATTTAGGGTTTTCATAAATGAAACACCAAATTTAGGGTTTAATTATAAAAACCCTAAATAATTAAGGTTTCAATTTAGTATTTCATTTATGAAACACAAATTATTCATGATTTCAATTAAGGGTTTTATTTATGAATCTTAAATGTTTAGGGTTTAAATTTAGGTTGTCATTAATGAAACTTTAATTATTTTGGGTTTGAATTTAAGCTTCCATTAATGAAACCTTAAATATTTGAGGTTTCGTTTATAAAACCCTAAATATTTATTGTTACAATTTAGAATTTTATTTATAAAAACCCTAAATATTTTGGGGTTTCTTTATGAAAACCTAAATATTATGTTTTTCAATTTCTAATTGCAATAATGAAACCTTAAATATATAGGGTTACATTAATGAAACCCTAAATATATAGGATATTATTTTTTAAATCCTAAATATATAAGGTTTCAATTAAGGATGAAATTTAGAATTTAATCAAATAAATTATAAATATTTATTTTTTTAATTTAGGGTTTCATTTATGAAACTCTTAATATTTAGAAATTTATTTATAAAACCTTAAATATTCAGGGTGATTTTTAGGGTTTCATTAATGAAACCCTAAATAAATAAGGTTTCATTAAATAAATCCTAAATAATTAGGCTTCAATTAAGGGTTTTAATTATTTAATATTTCAATTTAGGCTGTCATTTATGGTTACAATTTGGAAATCTGTTTATGAAAATCTTTAATATTTAATGGTTTCTTTATGAAACTTAAATATTTTGGGTTCAATTTAGGGTTGCAATAATGAAACCCTAAAAATTTAGAGTTTCAATTTAATGTTTTATTTATGACCCCTTAATAATTTAGTATATTATTTTTGAAACCCTACATATTTACGATTTTAATTTGTGATGAAATTTAGGATTTATTAATAAAACCCTAAATATTTATGAAAACCTACATATTTAAGCTTTTATTTACAAAGCCTTAAATAATCAAGATTTTAATTGAGGGTGAGTTTTAAGGTTTGTTAATGAAACCTTAAATTCAAGGTTTCATTAAAGAATCCCTAAATAATTAAAGTTTCAATCTAATGTTTTATTTATGAAACATCAATTATTAATGATTTAAATTTAGGGTTTTATTTACGATTCCCTAAATATTTAGGATTTAATTTATGAAATCCTAATTATTTTGGATTTTAATTTAGGGTGTTATTAATGAAAATTTAATTATCTAGTGTTTCAATTTAGGCTGTCATTTATGAAACATTTAATATTTGAAGTTTTGTTTATAAAACCCTAAATATTTATGGGCTTCTTTCTAAAATCCTAAATATTTTGGATTTAAATTTATCGTTCTAGTAATGAAACCCTAAGTATATAGGATTTCATTAATAAAACTTTAAATATTTAGGGTTTGATTTAATGTTTCATTTATGAAACCCTAAATATGTAGGGTATTTTTTTTTAAAAAAAATCCAGTATATTTAAGGTTTCAATTTAAGATGAAATTTAGAATTTAATCAATGAAACAATAAATATTTTATGTTTTCAATTTATGATTTAATTTTTGAAACCCTTGATATTTAAGATTTTATTTACAAAACCCTATATATTAAGGTTTTAATATAGGATGAGTTTGAGGTTTCATTAATGAAACCCTAAATAAATAAGTCTTCATTAAAGAAATCATAAATAATTAAGGTTTTAATTAAGGGTTTTATTTATGAAACCCTAATTATTTAGGGTTTCAAATTAGGTTGTTCTTAATGTAGCATAAATAATTGAGGTTTTGTTGTTGAAACTAAGTATTTATAATTGTAATTTAGAGTTTCATTTATAAAATCTTTAAATATTTAATGGCTTCTTTATTAAATAATTAGGGTTTCATTAATGAAATCCTAAATATTTAAGGTTTCAATTTAATGTTTCATTGGTTAAACCTTAAACATTTAAGGTATTATTTTGAACCCCTAAATATTTATGATTTGAATTTAGGGTTTCATTTATGAAACCCTAAATATTTAGGATTTTAAGTTGTGAAACCCTAAATATTTCAGATTTTATTTATGAAATCTTAAATATTTAAAGTTTCAATTTAGGGTTTCTTTAATGAAACCCTAAATTTAAGGTTTTATTAAATAAATTCAAAATAATTAAGGTTTTGATTTAGTGTTTCATTTATGAAACACAAATTATTAATGGTTTCAATTAAGGGTTTTATTTATGAATTTTTGAATATTTAGGGTTTAAATTTAAGATTTTATTTATGAAACCTTAATTATTTAGGATTTTAATTTAGGTTGTCATTAATGAAACTTTAATTATTTAGGCTGTCTGATGAAATTATTTGACAAGCGTACCAAATATCGCATAAGTAGTTTAAAAGGGAAGATCCCAGTATCGAATCCACAGGGAATTGTCCGTATTGACTACTAGTAAGATTATCAGTTCCTACACACTAGTTTGGTTTTAGCATTGGTTTGTTTTGCAGAACATAAATAATAGTAGAAATAAACTAAACATTATAAAGATAAATAACAAGATAAGGAACTTGATTTAGAACAAGGATCGAGCAGTTGGAATGCGTAGATGTGGAACAATGATGATGGATATGTTAAGGCTTTGGTTCAACCGGTTTGCTTCCATGTAAACATACAAAATATATTCTCTATTCAAAGCAATAATTCAGATTAACTTCAATCTAGAAATGCTCAAAACGTGATGTCTTATCAAATCAAGCCTAAACTGCTCAACCTCACTCCCGATGTCTCGGTAAGTCCAGTTGAGTGGTTTGGTGAAGCTCGGAGATCTTTACGAAGCTAATGAAATCTATCCTATGTCTAGAAATACATTTCATTAGAATCCACTCTCAGTTCTAAGTTCGAAAGCATATGTCTATGACATCCAAACCCCGCAACATGCATATATAACAGGCCAATCAGATAACATATAATAAAAATAGAGAAAGGATGAAGTTTACCCTATGTCTAGTGATATACTATTTCCTACTCTTAGTTCCAAGTTCAAAAGCATATGTCTATGACAATCAAACTCCACAGCATGTATATATAACAGACCGAATCATATAACAAGCGATAAAATAGAGTAATGGATTTTAAACTGAATACTCAATGAATAAATATGAAGGAAAGCGTTTACATGTTAGCACCTAGTTCCAAATCCTCAACATAGATGGATCAGCCTCTCATTGTCATGAGAAACTTACAAAATAGAAGGGAAGAATAGGGGATGGAAGAAGCAGCTCAATCCTATAAAGTCTGAATGCCTCAAAATTATTACAAGTGCAGCTTATATAGTCGAAGTCTCGCTTAGCTCAACCTTCCGCTAAGCGTAGGACACTGCATAATGCACCTTAGAACAGGTGTTCCGCTACGCGCAATCTTCCGCTAAGCGCATATTTAGTTCGAAAGCAACTTCCGCTAAGCGTGATGTCCCGCTAAGCGAGTCTTCAATTCGAATGAAAATGTCACTTAGCGCAATATGGCGCTTAGCGTGTCATAGGCCACCTAGCTCGCGTAGCTTGATGTTGCGCTCAGTGAGTGAAGCGCTTAGCGAGATCTGTCTTCTTCTTGTATTCTCCCTTTATTGTTGAATCTAGGCTTGCACACATAAATTAGAATATATTTCTCACAAAATAACTTCCTAGGGTTAGAATTATTAAACTATACAAATCTATATTAAATGATTTAAAATGAAGCTAAAAATCCTGAGAACATTGGATAATTACTACAAAATATGATACAATATTTACGTATATAAAGCGATTATCACTGTCATTAATGAAATCTTAAATAATTGAGATTTCGTTTATGAAAATCAGCATATTTATTGTTGTAATTTAGAGTTTCATTTATCAAAACCTTAAATATTTTGAGTTTCAATTTATGAGTCCAATAATTAAACTTTAAATATATAAGGTTTCATTAATGATACCTTAAATCTTTAAGGTTTCAATTTAATATTTTATTTATGAAACCTTAAATATTTAGGGTATTATTTATGAAATCCCAAATATTTCAGGTTTCAATTTAGGATTTAGGGTATTTCATGTTTTGAATTTAGGTTTTCATTATTAAAGCCCTAAATATTTAGGATTTTCTTATGAAACCTTAAATATTTAGGGTTACAATTTAAAGTGAACTTTAAGGCTTCTTTAATGAAATACTAAATTTAGGGTTTTGATTTAGTGTTTTATAGATGAAAAAGAAATTATTAATGTTTTCAATTAATGGTTTTACTTATGAATTCCTAAATAATTAGGGTTTAAATTTAGGGTTTTATTTATAAAACTTTAAGTATTTATGGTTTCAAATTATGCTTTCATACATTAAACTATAATTGTTTAAGGTTTCATTTTAAAGTGCCATTAATGAAACCTTAAATATTTGAGGTATCGTTTATAAAACCCCAAATATTTATCATTACAATTTAGAATTTCAATTAACAAAACACTTAATATTTAGGGTTTTTTTTTGTGAAACCCTAAATATTTTGGGTTTCAATTTATGATTTTAATAATAAAACCTTAACTATATAGGGTTTCATTAATGAAACCCTAAATATTTAAAGTTTTGATTTCATGTTTCATTTATGAAATCCTAAATATTTAGGATAATATTTTTGAAATCCTAAATTCTTAGGGTTTCAATTTAGAGTTTAATCAATGGAACCCTTAACATTTATGTTTTGACTTTAGGGTTTATTTTATGAAACCTTAAACATTTAGGATTTCAATTTAGGGTGAGTTTTTAGGTTTCTTTAAGGAAACCTAAAATAATTAGAGTTTCAATTTAGTGTTGCATTTATGAAACAAAAACAATGAATGGTTTCAATTAAGGGTTTTATTTATGAATCTATAAATGTTTAGGATTTCAATTTAGATTGTAATTAATAAAATTTTAATTATTTAGGGTTTCAATTTAGGCTATCATTAATGACCTTAAATATTTAAGGTTTCATTTATAAAACCCTAAAGATGAATCGTTACAATTTAGAGTTTAATTTATCAAAACCTTAAATATTTAGGGGTTTCTTTATTTTGGGTTTCAATTTATGGTTCCAATAATGAAACCTTAAATATATATAGTTTCATTAATACAACCCTAAATATTTATGGTTTTGATTTATTGTTTCATTTATGAAACCATAAATATTTAGGGTATTATATTTGAAATGTTAAATACTTAAGCTTTAAATTTAGGATGAAATTTAAAATTTAATCATTGAAACTAGTAGTATTCATGTTTTCAATTTAGGCTTTCATTGATGAAACCTTAACATTTAAGATTTTATTTACGAAACTCTAAATATTCAGGATTTCAATTAATGATACCCCACATAATTAGGGTTTCATTTAAGAAATCATAAATAATTAAGACTTTGATTAAGAATTTTATTTTTGAAACCTTGATTACTTAAGGTTTTAGTTTAGGCTGTAATTAATGAAGCTCTAAATAATTGAGGTTTCATTTATGAAACCCAAAATATTTATGGTTGTAATTTACAGTTTTATTTATCAAAACCTTCAATATTAAGGGTTTCTTTATGAAACCCTAAATATTTGAGGTTTAATTTATAAAACCCTAAATATTGATCGTTACAATTTAAAGTTTCATTGATCATAACCCTAAAAATTTAGGGGTTTGTTTAGGAAACCCAAAATATTTTGGGATTCAATTTATAATTCCAAAATTGAAATTCTAAATATATAGGGTTTCATTAATTAATTATAAATATTTAAAGTGTTGATTTAACATTTCATTTATGAAACTATAATTATTTAGGTTATTAATTTTGAAACTCTAAATATTTAGGATTTCGATTTATGATGAAATTTAGAATTTACTCAATGAAATTGTAAATATTTATGTTTTAATTTAGGGTTTCATTTATGAAAGCATTCATATTTAGGATTTTATTTACAAAACCCTAAATATTAATTGTTTAAATTTAGGGTTAGTTTTAGGGTTTCATTAATAAATCCTAAATAATTAGGATTTCATTAAAGAAATCCTAAATAATTAGAGTTTTGATGAAAGGCTGTCATTAATAAAATCTTAAATAATTGAGGTTTCATTTATGAAATCCTAAATATTTATGGTTGCAATTTAGAATTTCAATTATCAAAACCTTAAATATTTAATGGTTTCTTTATGAAACCCTAAATATGTTGGGTTTCAATTTAGGGTTCCAATTATGAAACACTAAATTAATAGGGTTTTATAAATTAAATCCTAAATATGTAGAGTTTTGAATTAATGTTTCAATTATGAAAACCTAAATATTTATGGTCTTATTTTTGAAACCCTAAATAATTAGGGTTTTCATTTAGGATTTAATCAATGAAACCCTAGATATTTAAGTTTAGAATTTAGGGTTTCATTTATGAAACCTTAAATATTTAAGATTGTATTTACGAAACCTTAAATATTTAAGATTTTATTTACGAAACCTTAAATATTTAAGATTTTATTTATGAAACCTTAAATATTTAGGATTTTAATTTAGGGTAAGTTTTAAGGTTTGTTTAATTAAACCCTAAATTTAGGGTTTCATGAAAGAAACCCTAAATAATTAGGGTTTCGATTTAGTGTTTGATTTATGAAATCAAAACTATTAATGGTTTCCATTAGTATTTTATTTATGAATCCCTGAATGTTTAGGGTTTAAATTCAAGGTTTGATTTATGAAATCCAAATTATTTAAGGTTTCAATTTACATTATAATTAAGGAAACTTTAATTATTTAAGGTTTCAATTTAGGTTTTCATTAATGAAACCATCAATATTTGATATTTTGTTTATAAAACCCTAATATTTATCGTTACAATTTAGACTTTAATTTATCAAAACCCTACATATTTAGGGGTTTCTTTACAAAAATATAAATATTTTGGGTTTCAATTTATGGTTTCAATAATGAAAATCTCAGTATATATAGTTTCATTAATGAAATCCTAAATATTAAAGGGTTCGATATAATGTTTCATTTATGAAACCCTAAATATTTAGGGTATTAGTTTTGTAATCCTATATATTTAGGGTATTATTTTTCAAATACTAAATACTTAGGGTTTCAATTTAGGATGAAATTTAAAATTTAATCAATGAAACTGGTAATATTTATGTTTTCAATTTTGGGTTTCATTGATGAAACCCTTAATATTTAAGATTTTATTTATGAAATCCTAAATATTTAGGATTTTAATTTTAAATGAGTTTTATGATTTCATTAATAATACCTTAAATAATTAGGATTTTTATTTAATAAATCTTAAATAATTAAGGGTTCGATTAAGAGTTTTATTTATGAAACCCTAATTATTTAGGGTTTTAGTTTAGGTTGTCATTAATGAAGCCGTAAATAATTTAGATTACGTTTATGAAACCTTAAATATTTATAGTAGTAATTTAAAGTTTCATTTATGAAAACCTTAAATATTTAATTGTCTCTATATGAAACCTTAAGTATTTTAGGTTTCAATTTAGGGTTACAATAATGAAACCCTAAATAATTAAGATTTCAATGGAAAAAAAACCTAAATAATTAGGGTTTAATTAATAAAGCCCTAAATATTTATGGTTTCAATTTATTATTTCATTTATAAAACCCTAAATATATATGATATTGTTTTTTAAATCGTAAATTTTAAGGTTTTTAATTTAGAATAAATTTAGTATTTAATCAATGGAACCTTAAATATTTATATTTAGAATTTAGAATTTCATTTATAAAATCTTAAATATTTATGATTTTATTAGAAAACCTTAAATATTCAAGGTTTCAATTTAGGGTTAGTTTTAAGTTTTCCTTAATGAAACCTTACATTTAGGGTTTCAATAAAAAAAACCCTAAATAATTTGGTTTTCAATTTAGTGTATAATTTATGAAATTAAAATTATTAATGGTTTCAATTAAGGTTTTATTTATGAATCCATAAATATTTAGGGTGTGGTTTATGAAATCCTAATTATTTAGGGTTTCAAATTAAGTTACCATTAATGAAACTTAGATTATTTAGGGTGTCGTTAATGAAACCTAAATATTTGAGGTTTCATTTATAAAACTGTAAATATTTATCATTACAATTTAAAATTTCATTTATCAAAACCTTAAATATTTAAGGGTTTCTCTAGGAAACCCTAAATATTTGAGGTTTCAATTTATAATTCAAATAATGGAATTCTAAATATATAGGGTTTCATTAATGAAACGATAAATATTTAAGATTTTGATTTAATGTTTCATATATGAATCCCTAATTATTTAGGATATTATTTCTAAAACCCTAAATATTTAGGGTTTCAATTTATGATGAAATTTAGAATAATATTCAATGAAACCTTAAATATGTATGTTTTCAATTTAGGGTTTCATTAATGAAAGCCTTCATATTTAGGATATTATTTACAAAACCCTAAATATTCACTATTTAGTTTTTTGGTGAGTTTTATGATTTTATTAATGAAAACTTAATAATTAAGGTGTCATTAAAGAAATCCTAAATAATTAGGGTCAATTAAGGGTTTTATTTATGAAACCCTAATTATTTAGGATTTCATTAATGAAACTTTAATTTTTAAATATTTAATGGTTTCTTTGTGAAACCCTAAATATGTTGGTTTCAATTTACAATTCCAATAATTAAACCTAAATAATTAGGATTTTATTAATGAAACCTTAAATATTTAAGGTTTAGATTAAATTTTTCATTTATGAAACCCTAAATATTTAGGGTTTCAATTTAAGATTTAATCAATGAAACCCTAAACATTTATATTTTGAATTCATGGTTGCAATTTAGAGTTTCATTTATCCAAACCTTAAATATTTAATAGTTTCTTTATGAGACTTTAAATATTTTAGGTTTCAATTTAGGGTTCCAATAATGAAACCCTAAATAATTAGGGTTCCAATGATGAAACCCTAAATATTTGTTGTATTATTTATGAAACCCTATATATTTAAGAATAAAATTTAGAATTTAATCAATGAAACCCTAAATATTTATGATTTTATTTACAAAGCCTTAAATATTCACGGTTTTAATTTAGGGTGAGTTTTGAAGGTTTCTTTAATGAAACCCTAAATTTAAGGTTTCATGGTTTCCTTAAAGAAACCCTAAATTGTTAGTGTTTCGATTTAGTGTTTCATTTATGAAACAAAAATTATTAATGGCTTTATTTATGGATCCCTTAATGTTTAGGGTTTGATTTATAAAGCCCCAATTATTTAGGATTTCAATTTAAGCTATCATTAATAAAACTTTAATTAGTTAGGGTTTCAATTTAGGTGTCATTAATGAAATCCTAAATAACTAGGGTTTGTTTTATGTAACCCTAAATATTTATCTTTACAATTTAGATTTTCATTTATCAAAACCCTAAATATTTTAGGTTTCAATTTATGGTTCCAATAATGAAATCCTAAATATATAGGGTTTCTTTAATGAAACTTTAATTATTTAGGGTACCAATTTAGGATGAAATTTATAATTTAATCAACAAAACCTTAAATATTTATGTTTTCAATTTAGGGTTTCATTTATAAAACCTTAAATATTTTGTTTTTGAAACCTTAAATATTCAAGGTTTCAATTTAGTGTGAGTTTTAGGTTTACTTTAATGAAACCATAAATTTAGGGTTTCATTAAAGAAAACCTATGTATTTAGGGTTTCAATTTAGTGTTTGGTTTATGAAATATAAATTATTAATGGTTTCAATTAAGGTTCTTATTTATGAATCCTTGTATATTTAAGGTTTAAATTTATGTTTTTATTTATGAAACCTTAATTATTTAAGGTTTTAATTTAGGCTGTCATTAATGAAACCCTAAATATTTATGGTGGCAAATTAAGGTTTCATTTATTAACCCTAAATATTTGTGACTTCATTTGTTAAACCTTGAATCATTTATGATTTTATTTGTGAAACCATGAATTATTGAGGTTCCATTTGTGAAATCCTAAATCAATTTCGGTGTCATTTGGGAAACCCTACATCAGTTGGGATTTCATTTTTCAAACCCTTAATCATTTAGAGATTCATTAGTTTTTTCAAATTTTCAAGACATTCCTCTTGTTTTTTAATATTTTTTTAATTTTAACTTTATATAAAAAAAATCAAGACATTACATCTGTTTTTTCATATTTTTTAAATTTTAATTTTTTTCAAATTTCCAAGACAATCCTCTTGATTTTTAATATTTTTAAAATGTTCATTTTTTTCCAAAATTTCAAGCAGTACTCTTTTTTTTTCATATGTTTTCAAATTTTCAATACATTCCTCTTGTTTTTTAAAATTTTTAATTTTTTTTTGAAGTTTTCAAGACCTTATTCTTATTTGTTCATATTTTTTTAAAATTTTCATATATTTTACAATTTCAAGACATTACTTTTACTTTTTAATATTTTTGAATATTTTCAATTTTCAAGACATTAATATTGTCTTTCATATATTTAATTGTTTTTTAGATGGTGTATAAGAGGCCATATGAGGAAGAAGAATAGCTTATCCACTCCATGACAGTCAAAGAAGCTCTAAGGAATAAGAGAACAAGCTACTAAGAATAAGAGCTCAACTTCTCTCATGAAAGAAGATAAACTTGGAAGAGGGGGAGGGGAATGAAGAGACAATTGAAAATAATAAGTTTTCTGCATTTAAACATTGAGAGTACTTGAGAGTTTTTCTATTTACCCTTAAACACTATATAACCATATCCCCTCTTACATAACAATAAAGTCCAAATATCATTGAAATACATTATACATCCAATAACACACCAACAACACACTTTATTTTATTTATTAGTTCATTAAATAACATAAGTTACAATTTAAATCTTCTTGTATTTTATATCAAACACTTAATTATACATTATGAAAAATCATATTGTTACACTTGACAATAATTTCTCTTTCATCCCTTAATTTTCCCTGCATAATTGATTCATGAGTAGATGTTTTCTATAATATTAAATCAATACACAAAAATGACATGTTACATAATTGTTTTTCAAAAATGATACACAAAAATGATTTTGCTTTTAGGTAGTATATTTTCATTCTTGTTTGCAAGTCGTATACTCTCCTATACGCATATATAATAAAATGTTGTATTGATGCTAAAAACATGTGTGTGAACAAAAATTATATGTTATGCAATTGTTCTTCTTCAAATTTGCCTAACTAAGCCTTAACCATGGATTTGATGTATTTAGTTACCTTAAATAATGGAAAAAAAATAATAAAATGTATATCTTAACTCTTGAAGAGAGAGAAAAATAAAAATGAGTGATTAGAGAATAAAATAGAAACCAAAAGAAATAATTAAATAATAATAAAAAATCAGAGTGTGTTGAAAAATCATGAGGAACTCTACTTGCTTCTCACTTTTTATATGTTAAAGTCATGCAACACCCAAAAAAACAATACATGTTCTTCTAGTATGTGATTCTACCTAAGAAAATTTTTTTAAAAAATGGAAAAAAAGAGAATTAATAATTAATATATAATTTGCAGTCAAAACATAAAAAATTTAATATCACAATGAAAGAGAATCTTTCCTTTGGTTTGTGATTTTACATGAGGAAAAAATCTTGGAACGTGTGTGGCGTACAAAAAGACTTGTGACAAAAAAATATTTTCAAATTATGGGTAAGAAAAAAGTTACATAATGTGAAATTGGATAAATAACAGTTTTATTATATAAATATTATTAGAAAATCACGATTTAGCGATCGAAATTATCAGTGGCTAATAACGACCAAAATAATAACCGAATTTAATGAATGATTAATAGCGACCGAAATTAGCGATTAAGAACTATAAATAATATATAACAACTGAAATTAACAATCGAATATCGAAATATAAAATTTAGCCACCAAATTTTTCGATCGCTGTATAGCGATGGAATTATTTTCGATCGCTAACAATTAACGACTTGAAGTTTTACGATAAATTTTTTTATCGCTATCTTTAATAGCAACAAATATTCTTAATTTTTAGTTGCTAAATCATTTTTTTTTTAGTAATGAAACATAATAAAAGAACGAAGTTATATCACCTACAATGGATTACAATTTCTTATTGTACTTCAAATGTTTATAAAAAATAGAATGATGACTCAAAACATACAACATGATATTTCTTATAAGAACTATATGTTGAGAAGAATTCATAGAATGTGTAATTAACAATTTTTTTATTACAATAATAAATTAGAAGAATGAGAGAGAAACATATACAAATAGTATTGCAAAGAATTTTACATATGAGCAATTATGTTATGTGACTCATCATATGAGAATGGAAAAACAATCTAAATTACATATTCTAAACTTGTATCTCAGCTATTATATTATATATAAATATAGATTCAACATGTATTTGACATAATTAATGGCTTCCAATGATGGAAATGTTCATGAGGGAGGGAAACGCACGTAAACTAAACTCATAATGTTGATCACGTACCCACCATTCACCAACTTCAGAATACAAAGATCACAAACTACGACACAATCATACTAACTTCTGTTCTGTTATTGGGAAATCATATATATATAATTTTGCTTCTTTTCCTTCTTCACCCCAAAATTGTTTCCGCATCAAACCCACGGCTTTTTCCCCTTTTGAAATGAACATGGTTGACAAAATTTGGATAGCTAATTGAGTGTATTAATTAGGGATTGAACTTGGAAAAAAGTCTTTTTTTTACAGGAAAAATAATTCTTAATAACTTTCATTTTTTTGGTGCTAAAAAAAAAAAAAACTTTCATTTTTCTGTAAAAAAAAACCCCAAAAAAAAAAAAACTTTCATTTTGGAATGGCTTAGGTATGTTTTCGGCCCTTCAAAAAATATATAGTCCAATTAAAGATATGACAAATAAAACCTACGATTGTTTTGACTTTTAAAATGAAAACTGTTGATACCTAATAAGAAAAATGATTATAGTCCAATTAATAGTTAGAGTTTGACAAAATGAAAGAAAAAATATATTAAAAAATAATTTTAATTTTCTGAATATTTGATTAACAGTATTGAAAAATGATATAGTTTAATTAATATAGTTAATCCTACCTAATAAGAAAAGTATTATTGTTATTGTTGTGATTGATGCTAAGAAAAGAATGAAGTATTGATTTTATTTTTGTAAATTTCTGTGGGGCATTGCTGAAATTTGTAAACTTTTAATCCAAAAACAATTATGTTAAAGTCAATGTGCTGTATATTACATTTCATATTACCTATAAGCACATTTAACCTTGTATACTTGTACATATTGTGATGTATAAGTGTATTTAAATTACTTATTTAGTCTGGGTTGTCTCCGGGAAGTTTCGTGGTTGAAATTAACCATTGAATTGTAATTGTAAGTGATATGGACATGAACTAGTGGACTTTACTTTTATTATTAAGTATTATCTTTGAGTAAATTAGTGTTAGTGGCATGTTTGAAAATGAATGTTGAGAGAGAATAAGAACATCCCCTCTATCGGACAGCAATAGTTTATAGTTATATGATGATCGATGAGTTCCACTTGGAGACGTTATGTAGCCACTACCGGCCGCCCCTCCCAACAGAACAGAAAAGTAAACGCTGAATAGAAAATGTTATAAGTTGTGATTGTCAACATCATGCACATGCACGCTACTTTCTCTCGTTAATTACTCGTTGCTATGCAATCTGGTTCTGGGGATTGATTCGTTCGTTCTGATGACACTGCACATGGTCGTCTTTGTCACAGTACTGTTCCTTGTTCTGTCTGGATTCTCAACTGTTCAAGCTTCCTCCTCCTCGTGTGACCAACAGGATAGAGACTCTCTCTTGGCCTTCTCCAGGAACATATTCTCTCCTTCTCCTCTCAATTGGTCTGCTTCTGTTGATTGCTGTTCCTGGGAAGGCATTGTCTGTGATCATAATCTCAGCAGAGTCATACATCTATTGCTTCCATCCAGGTCTCTCACACTCACTGCTCCCTTCATCTCCCCATCTCTCATTAACCTCACTGCTCTCTCCCGTCTTAATCTCTCCCATAACCACTTTTCTGCTAATCTCCCCAACAATTTCTTCTCACTTCTTAACCACCTTCACATTCTTGATTTAAGCTTCAATCGTTTCTCTGGTCAATTGCCACCCTTTCTCACTAATGCCAATGCCAATACCAATACCATCCCTCTCCGCTACCTAGACCTGTCTAGTAATTTATTCCACGGACCTCTCCCACCTTCTCTCCTTCAGCATCTCTCCAGAGGAACTACTTTGACCTCTTTTAATGTTAGTAACAACAGCTTCACAGGTCAAATTCCCACTTCTCTCTTCTGCAGTAGCTCCTTCGATTATTCCTCCAATGATTTCACAGGCACCATTCTCCCTGGACTAGGAGCATGTTCTAAGCTGGAGACATTTCGAGCAGGTTCCAATTCCCTATCCGGGCCCCTTCCTGCTGATATTTTTAATGCTCTTGCTCTCACACAAATCTCCTTGCCCCTCAATAAACTCAATGGAACCATTGGTGAGGCCATTGTTAACCTTTCCAACCTTACAGTTTTGGAGCTCTACTCCAATAATTTCACTGGGCCCATTCCCTCAGATATTGGTAAGCTCTCCAAATTGGAACGCTTACTCCTTCATGCCAACAATATAACTGGTACTCTGCCCCCATCTCTGATGGACTGTGTCAATCTTGTCATGTTGGATGTAAGGCTCAACTTGTTGGGGGGAGACCTCTCAGCATTGAATTTCTCTGGACTCCTCAGACTCACAGCACTTGACCTCGGCAACAACAGCTTTACCGGTATTCTACCACCAACCCTTTATGCCTGTAAGTCACTTAAAGCAGTCAGGCTTGCATCTAATCAGTTTCAGGGACACATCTCACCTAACATACTTGGACTTCAGTCTCTGGCTTTCTTATCACTTTCTACCAACAACCTCAGTAATGTCACTGGGGCTCTCAAGTTACTCATGGAACTCAAGAACCTTAGTACGCTGATGCTCTCCCAGAATTTTTTCAATGAAATTATGCCGGATGATGTCAACATAACAAATCCAGATGGATTCCAAAAGATCCAAGTTTTAGCATTGGGTGGTTGTAATTTCACAGGCCAAATACCACGCTGGCTTGTTAATCTGAAGAAGCTCGAGGTCTTGGATTTGTCCTATAATCAAATTAGTGGTTCAATTCCTCCTTGGTTGTACATACTTCCTGAGCTTTTCTATATAGACTTGTCTTTTAACCGCCTCACGGGAATATTTCCAACTGAGTTCACAAGGCTTCCAGCACTGACATCACAAAAGGCATATGATGAAGTAGAAAGGACTTACCTGGAGTTACCTCTCTTTGCTAATGCCAACAATGTTTCTCAGATGCAATATAATCAGATTTCCAACCTACCACCAGCAATATATCTGGGAAACAATAGCCTCAATGGCAGTATCCCTGTGGAGATTGGCAAACTGAATGTCCTTCATCAGCTAGACTTCAGTAACAACAAGTTCTCTGGCAATATCCCAGGGGAAATTTCTAACTTGATTAACTTAGAGAAACTATACCTCTCAGGAAACCAACTTTCTGGTGAAATTCCTGTTTCACTCAAAAGCTTGTATTTTTTGTCTGCTTTCAGTGTAGCATACAACAATCTTCAAGGACCGATACCAACCGGTGGTCAATTTGATACTTTCTCCTCTTCCAGCTTTGAAGGAAACCCACAATTGTGTGGTTCAGTTGTTCAGCGCTCTTGTCTTCCTCAACAGAGTACTACTGCTCATGGTCACAGCTCAAACAAAAAGTTAATAATTGGATTTTCCATAGCAGCCTGTTTTGGCACTGTTTCCTTCATTTCAGTGTTGATAGTTTGGATAATATCCAAGAGGAGGATAAATCCAGGAGGAGGAGGAGGAGACAAGATTGAACTAGAATCAATTTCTGTCAGCTCTTACAGCAGTGGGATTCATCCTGAGGTTGAGAAAGAGGGAAGCCTAGTGGTACTGTTCCCTAACAAAAAAAATGAAATCAAGGACCTTAGCATATTTGAAATATTAAAAGCCACAGAAAATTTCAGTCAGGCGAACATAATAGGATGTGGGGGTTTTGGTTTGGTATATAAAGCAACGTTACCAAATGGAAGTGCTGTGGCCATCAAGAAACTTTCAGGAGATATGGGTCTTATGGAAAGGGAATTTAAAGCAGAGGTAGAGGCATTGTCGACAGCACAGCATGAAAATGTGGTTGCATTGCAAGGGTATTGTGTGCATGAGGGTGTTCGGCTTCTGATATATACTTACATGGAAAATGGAAGTCTGGATTACTGGTTGCATGAAAAGGCGGATGGTCCATCTGAACTTGATTGGCGTGCTCGGCTGAAGATTGCACAAGGTGCAAGTTGTGGATTGGCTTACATTCATCAGATATGTGAACCACATATAGTGCATCGTGATATAAAGTCAAGCAATATACTTCTTGATGAAAAGTTTGAAGCACATGTTGCTGATTTTGGGCTGGCCCGGTTGATTCTTCCTTATCATACTCATGTTACAACTGAACTTGTAGGTACATTAGGTTACATACCCCCAGAGTACGGACAAGCATGGGTGGCAACTCTGAGAGGAGATGTCTACAGCTTTGGGGTTGTCATGCTTGAGCTTCTCACTGGGAGGAGGCCCGTCGATGTAACCAAGCCTAAAATCTCAAGGGAGTTGGTTCCCTGGGTTCAGCAAATGAGGACTGATGGAAAACAATATCAAGTCTTTGATCCTCTTCTTAGAGGGAAGGGCTTTGAAGAAGAGATGCAACAGGTTCTTGATGTGGCCTGCATGTGTGTCAACCTTAATCCTTTCAAGAGACCAAGCATCAGACAAGTTGTTGAACGCCTCAAGAATGTAGTAGGATCGTCCAAACACCAAATCATTTAAGACTAGACTCTAGCTTCAGATAATAAATGTATACTTGTGCAAACAATTTTGCATTTCAATATACACACAATCCTTTTTACCACTGTAAATGATCACTCTCCCTATCAGACTATGTTAGTAGCAAGATTTTAATAATTATACTTCAGTCCATTCAGTACAAGAGCATTTGTTTGATCTTTTGGACACTTGTAGAAATAACTAAAAAACATTCCCGGCAGGTTGATGGCCAGATTGTAGAAAAGGCAGAGCAGTGTCTGAGTCAGTGAAACCCCATTGGGTAAAAAACAGGGAAGGACTAAGGACTAAGGAGACAGAACCAAAGTGAACCTATATAGGTAGCTAATATGAGCCCATTCAGTAGTCATCTCCTTGGCCTTGGTGGCACAACGGCGCATGACCACGTTGTTCCTTACCCAAAGAACCACACTTGCTGATGTTGCTAAACCAACCATCTCGCTTTCTCTTTCCACCAACCTCACTCATCTATGTACATTGCCATAAACAAAAAAAGCTCGCAACAGAGCTTGAGGAAGCAGAGAAACTTATTTGGTGCTGTGATCAAGATTATCTTTCTTCTAATTTTTGCTGGGTAAAATGTGATCTTGATGTAGAAGATATGGTTTCATTTCTACATGCATAAACAAGAAACTAGTTATTAGTCCTATTAATTAATCTTCTCAACGGTTTTACCATTTTATTTCACAGTACAGATCCTTTTTTATGGTGAAAAACCAAGTGAAAGCATAAGCATAGGTGTGTTTGGTATAGGAGGAGAAAATGAAGTACTAACATCTTAGAACGTGAATTTAGGTCTAATTCAATCTCAAAAATTAGTTCATAAGATGAAGGCTGGCTCACATTTATATATTCTATCTTGGTCTTAGCTCTAAAGACGTGGGATTTGGATATTTCCCATTATGTGTCTTTCGTATGTGACAACACAAGGATTGATTTTAATATTTGATGGTTATGGCATGCATCTCCATTCAATGCACTTCCACAAGCTGAGCAGTCCAGTCCACTATTTTGAAAAGTGGGAAAGAAAGGCTCGATGGAAGAATGTGTGAAAATATAAAGCTACTTTCTATGACTTTTATAGCAAAGATTAAAAAAAGGCTTAAAGTTAAAATTCAAACTCTATGTGTAGGCCGGTAAAATGTGGCTTAAGGGTAGAAATTTTGACATTGCATTTAATGCATTGGTTCAAAGCTTTGGCTATAAATAACACACTCCTTCCATCACATTTTGCATTCCAAAACACATAAGTGTTCTAAGTGAGTGTTTCTCCTATTATATAGAGAGGTGTATTCTCCTATTATAAGAGAGTGTGTAATTGTTCTCTCCTTATATTTAGATAGAGGTTGTAAGTTTTCTTCCACTTAATGAAAATATTTCTCTGGTCTTACTTGTGGTTTTTTCCTTATTCATTGAGGGTTTTCCACGTTAAATATTGTGTGTCAATTCATATATTTCTCATCTCTATTTTAGTTACAAGTTATTATTCTATCACTTTGGTACTTGATGGATTATTTTGGCAAGCGTACCAAATATCACACAAGTAATTTAAAAGGGAAGATCTCAGGATCGAATCCACAGGGAATTGTCCGTATTGACTATTAGTAAGATTATCAATTCCTAAACACTAGTTTGGTTTTAGCATTGATTTGTTTTACAGAACATGAATAACAACAAAAAATAAGCTAAACACTATAAAGATAAATAACAAAATAAGGAACTTGATTCAGAATAAGGATCAAGCAGTTGAAATGCATAAATGTGGAACGATGATGATGGATATGTTAAGGCTTTGGTTCAACCAATTTGCTTCCATGTAAACATACAAATTATATTCTCTATTCAAAGCAATAATTCAGATTTACTTCAATCTAAAAATGCTCAAAACGTGATGTCTCATCAAATCAAGCCTAAATTGCTCAACCTCACTTCCGATATCTCGGTAAGTTCAATTAAGTGGTTTGGTGAAGCTCGAAGATCTTTACGAAGCTAATGAAATCTATCCTATATCTAGAAATACATTTCATTAGAATCCACTCTCAGTTCTGAGTTTGAAAGCATATGTCTATGGCATCCAAACCCCGCAACATGCATATATAACAGGCCAATCATATAACATATAATAAAAATAGAGAAAGGATGGAGTTTACCCTATGTTTAGTGATATACTCTTTCCTATTCTCAGTTCCAAGTTAAAAAACATATGTCTATGACAATCAAACTCCACACCATGCATATATAACAGACCGGATCATATAACAAGCGATAAAATAAAGTAATGGATTTTAAACTGAATACTCAATGAATAAATATGAAGGAAAGCGTTTACATATTAGCACCTAGTTCCAAATCTTCAACATAGATGGATCAGTCTCTCATTGTCATGAGAAGCTTACAAAAATGAAAGGGAAGAACAGGGGATGGAAGAAGCAGCTCAATCCTCTAAAATTTTGGATTCTCATCCTTATTACAAAGTGAAACTTATATATTATAAGTGAACTTTCGCTTAATGCGAATCCCTGCTGAGCACAAGTCCGCGATTCTTCAAATCTTCATCTTAAATACAGGGCTTTCGCTAAGTGCTTAGTTACGCTTAGCGAATCTTCAATTCGAGATAAATGTTCACTTAGCGCAACCTTGCGCTCAGCGCTTCATAGGCTGCCTTCCTCGCTCAGCGGTATGTGGAGCTTAACGATAGGTACGCTTAGTGAACGGTGGCGCTAAGCGCGAGATGTCTCAATTCTTTGTCTTCCTTTGTTGTTGAACATAGGCCTGCAAAACATGAATTTGAATATATTTCTCCCAAAATAGCTTCATATGGTTAGAATTAACAAAACTATACAAATCTATATAAAATAAATTCAAACTAAGCTAAAAATCCTGAGAACATTAGATAATCGCTACAAAATATGATGCAATATTTTTACGTAAATAAAGTGATTATCAATACCTAACAGTGGTATCAGAGCCATTGGTTGTTGATATTATTCCGCTGCAATAACACACTGATATGTTGGAATAGTGCTGGAGAAAATTCTTAGTATGCTCTATGACTGCGGTATAGTCTGATTTGTCACATCAGAAAAGAATTATTCTTGTTACTGGATATATAGTGCGTAGTGTGAAAGTGCATGTCTAGGAAAGTTCTGGCTAAGGAAAGACTTAGTATTTAATTGTGTCCATTGGTGACCCACCTCTCTTTCCTGGAAACTTACTAGTTCACGGTCTACGGTCATTGTTCCAATAGGCAGTACTATTCACGGTTGAAGCTGTGTAAATCGATTTTCTTTAGTGTGAAACCATGGCAGCAAAATATGAGATAGAGAAATTTAATGGGAGTAAATTCTCTCTTTGGAAATTGAAGATAAAAGCAATTTTAAGGAAGGATAATTGCTTAGATGCAATTGAAGGCAAGCCTGTAGATGTCACTGATGAAAAGTAGAAAGAAATGGACGAAAATGATATTGCCAATTTACACTTAGCAATAGCAGACTCGGTTTGTTCAGTGTTGTGGAGAAGAAGACCGCAAATGAGGTTTAAGATACCCTCAACAAATTGTACGAGGTTAAATCATTTCACATAAAAATATTCTTGAAGAGGAAACTCTACACTCTTCGAATGATGAGTCACTTCAATGACAGACCACATCAACAATCTAAATACTTTGTTTGCTCAGCTTTCTGTATCAAAATTCAACATAGAATGAGCAAGCGAAACTTCTACTTCAAAGTTTACCAGATTCATATGATCAACTTATCATCAACATAACAAATAATAATATTATTGGCCGTCTAACCTTTCATGATATTGCCAGAGCTATTCTTGAAGAACAATCCAGGCAAAAGAATAAGGAGGACAAGTTGGAAGATTCCAAGCAAGCAGAGGCTTTAATGATAATGAGAGGTAGATCAACAGAACATAACTCTAGTGGGAATCATAATCATGGTAGATCAAAGTCTCGGAGAAAGAAGAACCTTAAATGCTACAATTGTGGCATAAAATAGCACTTGAAAAAGGATTGTTGGCACAAGAAGAGTGGAGGAAATAATTTTGAAGCATCAACCTCTCAAGGTTATGTTGCAAGTATCTCAGATGATGTGGAAATTTTGTATAGTGAAGCAACAATTAGTTCTAGAGGTGGGAGACAACTCCATGATTGTTAGATATTGGATTCAAGTGCAACCTGGCACATGACTCCACGTCGAGAATGGTTTTGCACTTACGAGCCTATCTTGGGAGGATCCGTGTTCATGGGAAATGATCATGCCTTGGAAATTGCTGGAGTCGGTACTATTCGATTAAAAATGTATGATGGTACTGTATGCAAGGTTCAAAGGGTACAACATGTGAAAGGTTTAAAGAAGAATTTATTGTCCATTAGACAATTGGATGACCTCGAGTGCAAGATCCATTTTGAAGGTGGTAAAAGGCAATCTTGTAGTGATGAAAGCCGAAAAGATCACGGCTAATCTATACATGCTTTTGGGAGATACGATGCAAGAAGCAAATGCATCAGTTGCAACAACAAGTCAAGAAAAAGCAACGATGATATGGTATCGTAGACTAGGTCACATGTTAGAGCGAGGCTTAAAAGTTCTTGTGGAATGTAATCTCTTACCCGGACTCAAAATGGTTAATTTATCGTCCTGTGAACATTGCGTGATGAGTAAGCAGCATAGATTGAAGTTTACTAAAGTAACTACAAGAAGTAAATACATACTAGACTTGATCCATTCAGATATGTGGGAATCGCTAGAAGTATCCCTACAAGGAGCAAAGTATTTTGTATCATTCATTGATAATTATTCCAGGAGATTGTGAGTGTACTCGATCAAGAAAAAGTCAGATGTGTTTATAATATTCAAAGCACGAGTAGAGCTTAAAACTAGAAAAAGAATTAAGTGCTTGAGAACAAACAATGGAAGAGAATATGTAGATAGTGAATTTTTGGCATTCTCGCAAACAAGAGGGTATTTTGAGACAATTCATAGTTCCACATACACCTCAACAAAATAATTTGGCAAAGCGGATGAATAGAACTCTCCTAGATAGAACAAGAGCTATGCTGAGAACAACAGGGATGGCTAAATCTTTTTGGGCTGAAGCAATTAAAACCGCCTGTTTCTTGACAAATCGATCACCATCGACATCAATTGGTTTGAAGACTCCAATGAAGTTGTGGAAAGGAAAACCAGCAGATTATTCTTCCTTACATGTATTTGGATGTCTTGTGTATGTAATGTACAACTCCCAAGAAAGAACGAAGCTGGATCTAAAATCTAGGAAATGTATATTCTTGGGCTATGCTGACAATGTTAAGGGGTATCATTTGTGGGATCCTACTACCTATAAGGTTGTTGTTAGTAGGGATGTAGTTTTTGGAGAAAAGGAACTGCAAAGTCAACAAAAAAATGACAACACTAAGAAAGACACTATTATGGTGGAAATGGAGAAGAAGTCAGGAGATGATGATGACTCTTCTAAAGCTAAACAAGAACACGAAGAAGAAAAACCAAATGAGGCCAATGGTGGACAAGTACTTCGACAATCAACACGATCGAAGTTTACATCAGCTCAATTCTCAGACTATGTCATGGTAGTTCATGATGCATACTGTCTCCTATCTGAAAAAGGGGAACCATTAACCTTTCAAGAGGCTGTGAGTGGTTCAGATGCTTCTTTATGGATGCCTGCAATACATGAAGAAATGGAAGCCTTGCATAGAAATAAGACATAGGAACTTGTTGCACTTCCACAAGGTCGAAAAGCCATTGAGAGCAAATGGGTCTTTAAGATCAAACACGATGGCAACGATTAAGTGGAGCGATATCGTGCAAGATTGGTGGTTAAAGGATATGCGCAGAAAGAAGGCATTGATTTCAATGAAATATTCTCTCCTGTTGTCAAATTGACCACAATCAGAGTTGTTCTAGCTATGTGTGCTGCATTTGATTTACATCTTGAGCAATTTGATGTAAAGACTACTTTCTCCATGGAGAACTAGAAGAGGAGATATATAAACTCCAACCAAAAGACTTTAAAGAACAAGGAAAGGAAAACTTGGTTTGTAGGTTGACCAAATCTTTGTACGGTCTAAAGCAGGCACCAAGGTGTTGGTACAAGAGATTTGATTCCTTCATAATTAGCCTTGGTTACAACAAATTGAGTTCAAACCATTGTACATACTACAATAGGTTTGATGATAATGATTTCATCATTTTGTTGTTGTATGTGGATGACATGTTGGTGGTAGGCCCCAACAAAGATCGCATCCAAGAGTTAAAGGCACAATTGGCTAGGGAGTTTGATATAAAGGACTTGGGACCCCGCAAACAAGATTTTAAGGATGCAAATTCACCGAGACAGAAAAGATAAGAAGCTTTAGCTTTCTCAAAAGAATTACTTACTAAAAGTCTTGTGACGCTTCAACATGCAAGACTGTAAACCAATTTCTACCTTACTTCCTATCAATTGTAAGTTATCCTCAAGTATGAGTCCTAGCAATGAAGCGTAGAGGATGGAAATGTCTCGAGTACCGTATGCATCAACGGTAGGAAGCCTTATGTATGCCATGATATGCACTAGACCAAACATTGCACAAATAGTGGGAGCGATTAGTAGGTTCATGGCAGATCCAGGCAGAGAGCACTGGAATGTTGTTAAGAGGATCCTTAGGTACATCAAAGGAACCTCAAAAGTTGCATTATGTTTTGAAGGATCGGAATATATTGTCAAGGGCTATGTTGATTCAGATTTTGCAAGTGATCTTGATAAGAGAAAATCTACTACTGACTATGTGTTTACTCTTGCAAAAGGGGCAATTAGCTGGTTGTCCAAATTACAAACTGTTGTAGGTTTGTCTACTACGGATGTTGAGTACATGGCAGCTACCTAGGTATGCAAGGAAGCTATTTGGTTACAAAGGCTATTGGGGGAACTTGGGCACAATCAACAGAAGATTACTGTGTACTGTGACAGTCAAAGTGCCTTGCACATTACAAGGAATCCAACCTTTCATTCAAGGACAAAGCACATAGGTGTTCAATATCATTTTGTTAGAAAAGTAGTGGAAGAAGGAAGCATAGATATGCAGAAGATTCACACTAAAGATAACTTAACAGATGTCATGACCAAGCCAATCAATGCAAACAAGTTTGCATGGTGTCGATCCTCATTCGACCTATCAAGAAACGTAAACAACAAGGAAATGACAAGATAAAGAGATAATTTTGAAAACATACAAAAGTAGCTTTAAGTGGGAGATTGTGAAAATATAAAGCCACTTTCTATGACTTTTATGACAAAGATTAAAAAAAGGCTTGAAGTTAAAATTCAAACTCTATGTGCTAGGTCGGTAAAATGTGACTTAAGGATAAGAAATTTGACATTGCATTTAATGCATTGGTTCAAAGCTTTGGCTATAAATAGCACACTCCTTCCATCACATTTTGCATTCCAAAACCAAGAATTAGGCACATAAATGTTCTAAGTGAGTGTTTCTCCTATTATATAGAGAAGTGTATTCTCCTATTATAAGAGAGAGTGTGTAATTGTTCTCTTCTTATATTTAGAAAGAGATTGTAAGTTCTCTTCCACTTAGTGAAAATATTTATTTAGTCTTGCTCGTGATTTTTTCCTTATTTGTTGAGAGTTTTCCACGTTAAATATTGTGTGTTAATTCCTATATTTCTTATTTCTATTTTAGTTAAAGTTATTATTCTATTACTTTTGGTACGTAAAAGAATGTTGTGGTATTGGGTTGGGCCCTAAATCCTAATAGTAAGGGGAGAGAGAAGAAATTAGGTTTTAATTTGAGCAAAGTATTAGTGGGATGAGTCCATAGCCTAGCCTGTGAAAGCTCCGAAAGAGACGCTACGCTGGGTCTTCTTCATCATCATATCATGTCATGTACGGAGGTCAAGGGCCATTATTCAAAATCAAATACATCATCAAGTTAATTGTAATAGATTCAATATTAATTGCGAATCTCTAACCTTCCCTTAAATTTTGATAATTAATTAACTAACTAACTAACTATTTTGTCGACTAGCTAAGGCAATTGGGTTGGGGGAAAGGAATCAGATAGATATATATAAATAGGTATAATGATTTATTTTATTTTTAAAATAAATTTTATATTCTTATAAAATACATCTTGTTTTACTTTGTTCTTTATAAAAATTTTATTATGTTTTTGATTTTATAACATATATATATATATATATATATTTTAATACATATCGACATCATATCAACTGTTAATATATGTCGAGATGATGTCACATTAGTTTACTAACGGTTATGATAATGTCATGTCGTTGATTGATAAAAAAAACAAAAAAATATATATTACAAGATCCAAAACACAGTAAAAATTTTATAGGGACCAAAGTAAAAAAATAAATATTTTATAGGAATCCAAAACTTATTTAAACTTTTATTTTAATAAATAAAAGTTTTTGGATAATATTGAGATTAGTTTTTATATATATGTTTTATTTTTTAAATAATATGACATGAAACCACTCAAAAGAAACTCAACCTAAGTAATCTCCTAGATCAACAGGAAGTAAATTAAAACAAGAGAGAGAGGAGTTTAATTAATTAATGGGTGGATCGGAGGAGAGAATGTTAGGTTGAAAAGACGCAAGTTTTGAAAGGTTGTTGGTTATATACTGTACTATATGCATGCATGCATGCATGAAATGATTGATTGGAACTAACAGTCAGCTTGAAACTAACATAGTAGCATCACATTCCTATTGTTACGACCTAAACTATCTATCTTACTTCTGCCCAGCTTTTGGCTTTAGGCTTAAGGCTTTAGCTAGCTACTTCTTGTTGTTGTTGGAAGCTAGCTCCTCCTCATCTTCTTCATTTCCTGTCCACTTTCATTTTTCCTCCAAGTAAGTACTAGTATTTCATGGCTAAATAACTCATTAATGTGTGAGTGTGATCCCAACTACATCATGCATGCCATAATCGTTTCAACTAGAACTAGAATGGGCAGTACTTAGTTAACTACTCTACTACTACATATATCTAATCTGTAGATCATAGCATGGCTGAGGAACTCAATAAACCTTTGCTTGATCCGGAGAATTTCAACCGGGAGGGCATTGATTTGGTAAGTCCTCCAACGATTTCTATTTCTATTTTTATTTCTGTTTTTACTTTTAATTACAAAAATGTCATTTTATTTTGTTATTTATTGCAAATAACACTGTTTGTTATTTTGATCAGGAGCGTATACCATTGGAAGAAGTATTTGAACAGTTGAGAACATCGCGAGGAGGACTTTCATCTGATGATGCTGAAGCCCGGATAGAGATATTTGGCCCAAACAAACTTGAAGAGAAGAAAGTAACAACACACATACACACTTCTTATAAATATTTGCTTTTCATAAATTCATCATATAGAATACGTGAACCAAGTTAAAGTATCTTGTCCATCATACCAAGAACAAGATAGATGTTAGAGTACCCTGTTCACTGAGTTACAACAATACAACCTCTTTGGAGCACATTTTTTTTGGGCTTATAAACTATAAGTTCTTTATAGCTTATTTCGCAACTTTTCTTGGTAAAACTTGTCAAAATAAGCACTTTTTAGTTTATTTCAATGAGTTTCTTAATTAAATTTGTAACAAAAGCTCTTATATGTCAAAAACTTATTGAATTAGCACTTCAGTAAGTTGTTTACCTAACACAACCTGTGTCAGTCAGTTGAAACTTGAAAGTAGAAGAAATAATAACTAACCAAAACTCTGTCCTCAAATGTTTCTGCAGGAGAATAAAATATTGAAATTTCTTAGTTTTATGTGGAATCCTCTCTCATGGGTTACGGAAGCAGCAGCATTGATGGCGATTATCCTTGCTAATGGCGGAGTTAGTAGAGAACACAATAATTGCTCTTCAAATATATTATATGCTCCTGTGTTTTCATTCAACATTTACTTTTTTAATTTTGAGATAAATTTTCAGGGGGAAGGTCCTGATTGGCAAGACTTTATAGGGATTATATGCCTACTGGTAATAAACTCAACTATAAGTTTTATAGAAGAAAATAATGCAGGTCATGCTGCAGCAGCACTGATGGCTCGTTTAGCTCCTAAAACAAAGGTTTGTTTCTTTGTTGATGTTGATGACATCCATGATCCATCTTAGGAATGCATCACCTATGCCATGCAGAGTGAACAAATCTCCTTAAAAAATAAAATTTGTTTTACTAGTATATTACTACATTGCATACAATTAATTACACACCATTAATGATTAAAAGTCTCCAGTATCATCTTTGTTCAGGTTCTCAGAGATGGGCAGTGGCAAGAGCAAGATGCAGCTATTTTAGTACCTGGAGATATAATTAGCATAAAGCTGGGAGATATAATTCCAGCTGATGCTCGCTTGCTAGAAGGGGACCCTCTAAAAATTGATCAGGTAAACCTTTGTTATGAAATAAATAAATATTGTAACTCTATGCTAGCTATATAACTTTTCTATTTAGTCACGATTCACGACATAAACTGTTACAAATGATGTCCTGGTTTTGTTTTATGCAGTCAGCCCTTACTGGAGAATCTCTACCTGTCACAAAGAGAACTGGTGACGAGGTATTTTCAGGTTCAACATGTAAACATGGAGAGATTGAATCTGTAGTGATAGCAACAGGAGTTCACTCTTTTTTTGGAAAGGCAGCATACCTGGTTGACAGTACCGAAGTTGTTGGACATTTTCAGAAGGTAACTTCGGAAAACTTTCAACATCTTTTCACAATGTGGCATTACAAAGTGCTAGCAGTTTGAATGCTTTACCTATGATAAAACTAGCAGAAAGAAGTAATGAAGTATACACTGAGATTATAGCATTTGTTTTATTTTATATGGAAACTCATTTCAATGCAAAATAACTTTTGCATGTTTTTTTTATCAATCAGCCAAATTTCAAACTATGATATCTGTGTTATTTTCAGGTCCTTACCGCAATTGGTAACTTCTGCATTTGCTCTATAGCTATAGGGATGATTTTTGAAATTCTTATAATGTTCCCAGTGGAGCATCGATCATACAGGGATGGAATCAACAACCTTCTTGTTCTCCTAATTGGAGGAATACCCATCGCTATGCCAACTGTATTATCTGTAACACTTGCAATTGGCTCTCACCGTCTTTCTCAACAGGTTCAACTTTATAGCTCTTGGCATTTAATACAGTAGAACTAGGATCATTCCCTCTCTTTATAATTATGTTTGTCTGCATTATTGATAACCATAGTTTAATGTTTGGCAAATCCTATAGTATTACTTTGGGGTAACCATACCCCACCAGCATAGTTAATGCATAGGGACACCGTATCGTAGTGTTACCCTTAAAGTTCAAAGCATTGTAGCAGATCTTTGTGCTGCTGAGTGCTGACCATGCACTTTCTGTATTTTTACTTCATTCGTAAGGGAGCTATCACAAAAAGAATGACAGCAATTGAAGAAATGGCAGGCATGGATGTCCTATGCAGTGACAAAACTGGAACTCTTACACTGAATCGCCTAACTGTTGATCGAAACCTTATTGAGGTAGGTACTTATAGAGACATCAAAGTAAATTATCTATATTGTTAATACAACAAGTATATTTCCAAATGATTTATGAGGATTTAGCGTCTAAATAATTGGCTAAGAATATAGAATCCAATGAATACAGCTGCCCAGCATTCTGCTCAAGCCATTTATATAATTAGCAACTTGATTATCTTCACATAACTGTTGGTCATGAATAAACTTTGCCATTGTGAATTCTTCCGAGTTATGGTCCTTACCTTGCATGTTGAACAGGTCTTTAACAGAAATATGGACAAGGATACGGTTGTTCTACTTGCAGCCAGAGCAGCTAGACTAGAAAACCAGGATGCTATTGATACCGCTGTAGTTAATATGCTAGCTGATCCAAAGGAGGTAAAGATACCCATCACCCGTGTTAGTAAAAGAGATATGGAAGCAACAGCGTACTAATAAAAGAGAAACAACTCCTTCTTTTTCTCTACAGGCACGTTCAAACATCACTGAAGTTCATTTTTTACCATTCAATCCTGTAGATAAGCGTACAGCTATAACATATATTGATTCTGATGGCAATTTTCATAGGGCCAGTAAAGGAGCTCCAGAACAGGTACAAACTATATAGTAGCATTTTCTTACTGCCTAGTTTTACTTCAAATCTAATGCAAAGTTTTTCTCAATGGACCAGATTCTAGATTTGTGTCAAGAGAAAGACCAGATTGCCAAGAAAGTGCACACTATAATAGACAAATTTGCTGAAAGGGGATTGCGATCTCTTGCAGTTGCTTATCAGGTATAGGCATAGGAGCTCATTATCCTTAAATATCTGTTGTTTGTTTCCTTTCCTTCTAAAAGGATGATTAAATGAACAAGTCAATTTATTGCTTACAAACATGATCAAGACTTGAACAATTTTAGAATGTCAAATATTATTTTTTCTTACTTGGATAAGTCTTTACTCTTTCAGGAAGTTCCTGAAAAATCCAAGGATAGCCCTGGAGGTCCTTGGACATTTTGTGGTCTGTTGCCTTTGTTTGATCCACCAAGACATGATAGCGCTGAGACCATCCGAAGAGCTCTTAACCTTGGAGTCTGTGTTAAGATGATTACAGGTAACCACGAAACTCCAATGAAAGCATAGAATATAATAAAACTATTGAAAAGATTTTATGGTAATATGTTCTTCTCTACACCCAGCAAAGGTTTATTTATAATAAAGAAATTACATGAAAAGGATCAAGAATTGATCCTAATAGATAATGCATATCTAAACATATCCTAACGTATATCTTTAACATATATCCCTAACATATTAATCATATATTTAATACTCTCCCTCAAGTTGGAGCATATATGTTGATCCTTGTTACAAATGTGTAAACCCAAGAGAAGATGAATGTGGTAAGCCCAAGAGTGCCGGTGAGGGAGTGGTGCGTGCGGAGTTAGATGGAGTGGCTGCTGGCATGGTGGTTACTGGGGCAAGTCAGCGAAGGGGCGACGCAGTGGCTGCCAAACAACATGGTGGTGAGAGGGAATCGAATCCTAATTACTAGGCTGACGTGGCCTTGGTACTGTTCACACAGTGATGAAAGGGGATTGAACCCTAATCACAAGACTGCACAATTGTAGGGGATCTAACCCTAATTTGAAGGAGTGTCAGATCTCTTATGAGACAGTCGTCACCACTGCTGTATAGATCAGTGGACAACGATGCTAATGATAAAGTCACTAAAGAAATTATTGTCGAACCTCCGACAATCAGTGGAGAACAGCGGCAGTGGACAAAAAAGTCATGGGAGAAAGAGAGGATGCTGGAAAGCAAAAAGAAGTCGTCGAAGGAACATCCATTGGGAACAAATTGTCTTGTCCCGATGAAACACTATTTTCATGATCCCCTCAACCTCTGATTCTAATACCATGTTGAAAAGATTTTATGGTACTATATTGTCTTCTCTACACACACAGAGTAGAGAGGTTTATTTATAATAAATGAATTACATAGAGAAATTGATCCTAATAGATAATGCATATTTAAACATATCGTATCAATCATATCTTTAATATATATCCCTAACATATCTATCAATCATATATTTAACAAAAACAAAAGACCATAGTTTGGTGCTAGTTTGTTCCTTATCCCTGTCTATATAACTACTATCTTGAAGCATTTCAATTATATAAAATAAACATTTATTTATTTAGTGTAATGCACGTGCAAAAAGAAATGCATAAAATGTTCCAAATATTTGAAATGTTGAACTCTTGATGTTGTGTACATGTGAATGACTGAATGCAGGTGATCAATTAGCAATTGCAAAGGAGACAGGGCGAAGACTTGGCATGGGAACAAACATGTACCCTTCTTCATCTTTGTTGGGTCGTGGTCGAGAAAAAGAAGAGCATGAAGCTCTCCCTGTAGACGAGCTGGTTGAAATGGCAGATGGCTTTGCTGGTGTATATCCTGGTATATGGATTTGATGATATTTAACAAAGAAAAATTACTTGTTTCCTTTCTGTCAGTATAACAAATAAAGAGAATGGTGCAATATTGTTGTAATAGATGGTCAACATGATGTCCTCTTACATTACAAGGTTGATCCCTTTTATTGCACCTTTCAGCTTCTTATAAACTATATAATGCCAGATAATTTGTTAATCAAGCATGAAAAGAATTCCAAGTCTAGAGTGCTTAACTGACACCAGTTATGTTGTCGTCCTATTCAAAACTTTTGGATTTACCTATCATTTTCGTCTATTTCACCAAATCTGTTTAACGATTATCTTATCAATGCATACTTTCAGAACACAAGTATGAAATAGTGAAAATTTTACAAGAAAAGGAGCATGTTGTTGGAATGACTGGGGATGGAGTAAATGATGCCCCAGCATTGAAGAAAGCAGATATCGGAATAGCTGTGTCAGATGCTACAGATGCTGCAAGAAGTGCTGCTGATCTGGTCTTAACCGAGCCTGGCTTAAGTGTGATTATTAGTGCTGTATTAACTAGCAGAGCTATATTCCAGAGAATGAAAAATTATACAGTTGAGTGTGCAATCTTTCTCTTCTCCTTATTATCATAGAAAGCAAGAGTACTCCTTGAACATAGTCAAAGTGTCAAACCAAAAACAGCGTCAGAAAAAATCTAGATTGTTCAGACCACTAGTCATTATAAATGTATTAACTATTAATTAACCTGTAATAAACTAATAACTCAATTAATGTTTTCATGATAATATTTATTTCATGTAAATCTGATTGCGTTTTCTAATGCAGATATATGCAGTCTCCATCACCATAAGGATAGTGGTAAGAGAAGTTCCTACCTCCAATTTCGAAGTCATTTTATAGCTTCTGTTTTTCTCTTATCTTGGACTTGCATTTAAACATTAAAGTCCCTTGGGGACTTGCATCTAACTTGTGAAGTCAAACCCTTTTGCAGCTTGGTTTTGCTCTCCTAGCATTGATTTGGGAATATGATTTTCCACCTTTCATGGTCCTGATCATTGCGATACTAAATGATGGTAAACATCAGATAACTTTTCCATCCCCAAGACTCTATGGACATGAACCATAAAACTTCCATTTTCCTTTTCTTCTGTACATACTACATACATATTTAAATGATAGGTAAAAACTATACTCACCAAATTTATTTGACTTTATGACAATATAATAGACGAGATTATATCCATTACTAAGTGACGAGAAAAAACAAAATACATAAGTACCTTCTTGTCTTGGTTTTAAAGCATCGCACAAATTTTTTTTGCTTATTCAATGGTGCAAATTTTGCAGAGGAATACAATTCTACCTTGAGAGTGAATATAAAAAGTTAGGGTATAGAATCTGGAAATATAAATATTCTTCATCATTTGAGTAATAGTACTACAAGTTCTTGAACAAAAAGAGTTTTACTTTGTCACCTATATAACTTAACAAAGGGATAACACAGAGTAGGATTGTAAGAATTGTTTAATTCTGAATTAGGTACCATCATGACCATATCTAAAGACAGAGTGAAGCCATCCCCAACACCTGACAGTTGGAAACTGCCGGAGATATTTGCAACAGGAGTGGTGATTGGCACTTATCTTGCTTTGGTTACTGTGCTGTTCTACTGGGCAATAGTTGAGACCAGTTTCTTTGAGGTACAAATTAAAAGTGTTTGTTTTTCCTTCTGGTGCCCTCAAATGAAAAATCTTTAAGATGAAAAAGTGTTGGTTGCTGCTGCAGACCCACTTCAATGTAAGCTCCTTATCTAGTGACAGCGAGAAAGTATCATCTGCCGTATATTTGCAAGTGAGCATCATTAGCCAGGCTCTAATTTTTGTTACTCGTAGCCGTGGTTGGTCATTTCTAGAGAGACCTGGAGTTCTACTGATGTGTGCCTTTGTAATAGCTCAACTGGTAATGTTATTGACTTGTTGTGTTGTTGTTGATATAGTAAGTGTTTGTTTGGTTGGTTCTGATGTATGCATGCATGCATGAAATATGAATGGTTAGGTGGCCACCTTAATTGCTGTGTATGCATACATGAGCTTTGCTAAAATAAGCGGAATTGGATGGCGATGGGCTGGTGTTATATGGTTATACAGCATAATCTTCTATGTACCATTGGACATTATTAAGTTCACAGTGCGCTATGCATTGAGTGGAGATGCATGGAAACTCATATTTGAGAGAAAGACAGCTTTTACATCTAAGAAAGACTATGGAAAAGAAGATAGGGCTGCAAAGTGGGTTCTTTCTCAGAGGAGTCTGCAAGGACTGCATCATGATCTGCAGCTCACCGGAGCCGGAGCCGGAGGAGAGGCCTCCGTCAATGGAAGGCGCTCTTCTTTGATAGCTGAACAGGCCAGACGACGTGCTGAAATAGCCAGGTAACAGACACACTTAAATGCCATTTTTCTAAGGTTATTACATACTTTTCAATTTTCATGATTAATATTGCAGGCTGGGGGAGTTACACACTCTCAGAGGACATGTTGAGTCTGTCGTCAGACTCAAAAATTTAGACCGCAGTGTCATCCAATCAGCTCATACAGTCTAATGCAACCAACATTTCTTGTATTAAGCAGCTTCGGATTTTGAATCACAATTTCTTCTTCTTGTTATGTTATGGAGATCGACTAATAAAGCACGTCTGAGACTGAGAGTGTGCAATATTTTTTTCTACCTATCTCTGCATTTAAATTTGAATGTCACTTATTGCACTATTATTGTAGTATAGGCATTCGTGTCACTCACCAATGCAAAGCCGCAATTTCGCATCACAATAGGGATTCTAGTTCTTCACTTGATAATTGAAAGAGAACTAGGAATTTATGTAGTGGCAATGGATAAGAAATTTGAGAAAGTAAAACATTTCTAGCTACGAAGGATATATCACTTTAGACAAGTTAGGAGAGAACGAAAACACACTATTACTTTTATTGGTTTTAGCTTACTAATTTCTATATTGAATGGAAATTGAAAATTGTCCTCCCACGTTTGTTTGCGGGAGAAGTAGATAACACTATCCATTCTGTTGCGATCAAATATAATTAGATATCATTCAAACACAACCGTCAAGGTTACAAACAGCAATAGTACATTACATTACATGACTATAAAATATAAATGGAGGTCCAAAATCCTGCTTCGGAAAACCAAATTGACTAGAGACTATAGTGTCTTGTATATAGTCTGTTCAAACTTTGTTTGCTTAGGAAACAATAATAATTTTACAAACTTCTTTTTATGTGTCTTTTTATCTTGAAAAAAAAAAACTACAATTCCATTTGGCTGTGTTAAATCATACTCTACAACATAAGTGAATTGTAGTCTTCATTATTTATAACAAGCACTTGCGTTGGAACTATTTTTAATGATGGAGAATGTGGCTGTCGGCCATGTTAACAACAAACATAATGATCACATATCTTCTCTTTTTTTAAAACTAATCTGATTACCGAATATTAAAAAATATACAGGATACTCAGGTAATTATGTACATATATATAATACATCAATTTGATATGAATTAAATTCTAATAGTGCATTTTAAACTTGGACTGCATTAAAAAAAATATAAAAAAAAATTACAATTACATCCTCATGAGATTTTATTGAATTACACATTATTTTACTTTTTTTTTATTTTCTTATATTAATATTCATTTAAGTTTGAAATTAATATATTTGACATCTCTTATATATTTTAAAACATTATATTAACTAACCCTCGAAACATTATTCTAACGTTCGAATAGTTAAAAAAATCACTGGTATAATTATACCAAATTTAAAAGGATTTTATTTTAATTTACTTAAAAAAAAAAAAAGTTGTGGGGAATTGCCCCCAATGTTGAGCAAGTGCACCCATACCTCACGCACTTATATTGGAAACAAGCTTGGTTTTGTTTTCTTCTGACTCTGAAGTCTGACCTGTGTGCAATTCATTTGGACCTGGTAACCAAACCCGTGATCACGCCGATTCACGCACTCTTCTTCTACTTCATCAATATTGAGAATTTCTGTTTCTGTTTTACCCCCACACAAAAAAAAATAAGTGAAGTAAATTTTGTACTTTAGAATTTTACTATACTGAACCGGAAATCATCAAATATCAAATAATTGAAATAATAAAGACATGAGTTCAGCATACTGGACTAAACGACGATAAGCAATTAGACAATGTAGAAATAAAGATAAAAATAAAAAATAGGATATAAAAATTCCGTACTACTATATCATCGACAAATTTCTTCACCTAACCAACACATATGCATAGCATAGCCAGAGTTTTCGCAACTTGTCTTTATAATGATGTGACAGCCACTATATATAACTCGTAAGTCCTACCTCTGACTGACGCCAGGAGAAATTGTTAAGGCTTAAAGTTCAAACACACTGCATAAGATAGCAGATTAATGAAAGGTCCGGATTTTTTACATTGATAATGTTATCGCAAAAGATCAACGTACAGCTCAACCTTTTTTTTTTTTATTAAGAATCATAATTTATGGTTTGTTTCTATAGAGAAAAAAAACAGAGTACTGTATATGAGAAAGAAGAAGAAAAAAGAAGTAGATAAAAAAAATATATATATATACAAATAAGTCCCACCTTTTTAAACTTATTTCTCACATTTGTTATTCCCACCAAACCAAACCAACAACCCTCAATTCTATCCTCTCAAAATTGTTTTCATCGTTTGAAACAAATAGATCGTTAATCTGACTTGAGAATAAAGTTGTCAATGAAAATATTATTTTACTTTTAAACAAGTCGATTCGGTGAGAGGAAATTGATTAAATAGTAAATTAGTTAGAGAAAAAAAAAATATGGATACAGTTTGGATAGATTTATATATAATATGTCATCGTTTTTAAAAAAAAAAAATATATAAGACATTAATAAAACATAATTACAATAATCTTTTTAGAGACGAGGCTAGGTTGGTAGCTAGCTAGGGCAATTAAATTAACGACGGTGATGAACAATAGAAGGTAGTAGCTTGTCCGAATCTGTTGAATTCATTTGACGTTTTCAACTACAAAGCCTGGCTTCATTTCCTTAGAGTTAGAGACACATTATTATCATGCCATAATGAATCTATAGCCAAACTCTTTGAAATTATTGAACCCGAAACAAAGGCCATTAAAAAAGGTGGCATTAGTTCAAACGTCCTTTTCCATTATAATTATAATTAAAAAACAATACACTTAATTCCATCATTAAAATTAGACAATGATAAATGTTTTGCATCATCACTTCCTTTTCGTAATTTATTAATTCTTCTTTGACTTCCCTTCAGGTTTCGCTTAGCCGTTGGCATGAAAGCCACATATACCAGTTCTCGCTTTTAACCAATATATACATAAATCTTTAGAAACGTGTCTCTCATTCGTGTCCGTGTATTATGAAAGCTACCTAATTTGGCTTATTCAATTAGCAAAAGAAAAATCCAGAACAGAAGAACCAAGCTTCACAAAAAATTTCTATTTTACTCAATAGAATTCCAAAAGGAAAATCATTACTATTATTTATAGTAATGTACTACTACTAGTATTACAGTAAATTTATTTTTATATATTATAATACACACATACTGAGTGAGACACTGTGACTGTGATAAAGTAAATAAATTTTCTGTGGCTTTGGATTCTTCTGGCAATTCGTGCTGGCCAGCTTTACCTGGCTATGGGGGCAGCATTAGCATAGACCCGTAAAATAATTAGAGAAAAAAATTGGAACTCGGCAAAAAGGGGTGACTGCAAATCCCTTTCAGCTTTCTGTGAGGAAGAATTTTGTGAGATGGTGGAGTTTCACAGGTTGTTGCTGTGCATCACCACCTGCATTCTTTGTTGGATGCCCAATGGTGCCACTGCCGCCACAGATCCAAATGATGGTCAGTGTCTTCTTTCACTTCACTTGTTGCTTTTTGCATTGTGCTATTCTTTTAAAAAAAAACTTGCTCTTTTCTTCATTTCAACGGGTTTTGCTTGGTTTATCTGCTTTGAACTGTTCTGACCATTTGTTTGCAGTTTTTATTTATCCTGAAACAATGAGAAGCTTTATAGCTGATCTATTTAGAAACTTTGTTGGCTTTCTCAGTGGGTGTGCTTCTTGCCTTTGCATGCCACTGAGCTCAACAAATGAATGACTTTTTTTTTTCCCTTTCCAGTTTGAGCTTGTGTACTTGATTGTCGGTTCTTACTATTTTAGAATTGGTTACCTTCCCTTCCTTGCGTCATTGTTCTGCTAAGTGCTAAATAAATCATAATCAATCCTTATATTCGGTTGTTGAGGGCATGGATGGAGGTCTCGTTTCTTTCCAGTTTCCATGGCTTTTCCTTTTCCTACAGTGACTGAATCATGGTATAAGTATAACCCTATCTATACTTTTGATCAGGGAAATGTTCAACGCCTCTTCCTCCACCTCCCCGTTTAACTTTTACCAACTATGGATCATAGTGCACACACGTTCAGAGTCTCAGAAAAAAGCAGATGCTCTCTTTATTTTTTTCTTTATTCTGGTGTGTGTGTCGGTGTTTTAGTTTGCCGACAATCTTGGTCTTTCTCTTTCATCCCCTTCCGTTGACTTCTTCAACATTTTTGAGTTCTGTTTGATGTGCTAGTAAATCCTTTGTGTGTTGTGTTACGCAATTAAATACCACTAGAGAGATAAGCAGTGAAAAGGCACTTCAACACTGCCTCGTGTTCCCCAGAGGGACTAAATAGTAATCTTAGGTTGTTGCAAGCCATCTGCTGCAGCTTGTATGCCCTCCTGGACTTTGGAACCATCCTTTATAGTATCTCTCCTCTCAGTATGCCTTTGTATCGTGAGATTAAATGAACCGTAACTGGAATTGTGTTAGCCTTTTACTTGTGCCTCATTCCTAAATTCAAATCAATTTATTCATGGGATGACTTTAATCTCATAAATAGCACATTTTGAGCTACCATATTTCAAATATGGAATTTGAAGTAATTCATATAAAGTGATTAAAATAACCAATGCACTAGACTACTAGGCTGTAGACCATTCTAATTTCTGATTTGCAAATCACTAGGCATATAATCTTGCAGGTTTTAGCTATCTATCTAAGGTGTGAGTACACTTGCAGGGCTTAAATAAGCTTGTTTTACTTTTTTTTTTTTTTTTTTTTTGACAGCTTGTTTTACTTTTTCTTTGTATCATATAGTTTGTGCCTAATTTAATCTTGTACATGTCCTTACTTTTCCACATCTTTAAATCCTCAACCAGCAACCCGCACCATATTTGTGACCCTTCAGAAAGTCTAAGATGTTTGCTTGGTGAACATTAAAATTCCCATTGACATCCCCAAATATGATTCATGTCTTGGGGTTGCTGAATTTTTTTCCCTTTCCAGTTTTAAGGAACATAAATTTCCATGATTCATGTCTTGGGGTTGCTGAATTTTTTTTCTGTGTTTGATGCAGCTGCTGCTATGAGATTTTTGTTTCAAAATATGAACTCACCACCCCAGCTAGGTTGGCCTCCTAATGGTGATGATCCATGTGGACAATCTTGGAAAGGCATTACTTGCTCAGGCAACCGTGTTACAGAGATGTATTGTCCCACTCTCCTCTTCACTTTATATCACTTAATCGTGATTACCTTTAGGCTTTGATGCTGATTTTTTTATGAATATTGTTTGTTACTTCCCAGTAAATTATCTAATCTTGGACTAACTGGATCGTTGCCTTACGGATTACAAGTCTTGACATCTTTGACTGACCTGTAAGATTAATGTTCTCTTTCCTTACATATATGCATTGCTACTATTGTTGTAACCTTGTAAATTTTTGCAGAGACATGAGTAGCAACAGTCTTGGCGGTAGCATACCTTACCAACTTCCCCCATATTTGCAGCGCTTGTATGTTTCTATATATATGGGGTTGCTGCTCTTCAGTGTATTTTATTTGATATTATGATTTTTAACATTCTTACTTCTTCGTATGCAGAAATATTGCTCATAATAACATCACAGGGACAGTCCCTTACTCTATTTCTAACTTGACTGCTCTTACAGACCTGTGTGTAATTTTTTTCTTGTAAATTTATCATTTGTATCAACCACCACGACAAGCACCTGGAGTAATTTTTTTATTTGTTTTTTATGCAGGAATCTTGGTCACAATCTGCTCCAGCAAGGACTGGGTGTTGACTTTCTTAATCTTTCTACTCTCTCCACATTGTGAGATTTCCTCCTACCCTTCAGCTGCATTAGAAAGTAGTCTAAATGGCTGTCAAGTTATTGTTACCTTGACAATACAGTCATGATCCTTTTCACCGTGTATGTTTTAATGATGTTTTTCTGGACTAAGTAACATTTTGTATGTGCAGTGTAATAGTTTCACTATTATTTTTTAATGTTTTTATTGCATTTTAGGACATTTTGCCTGTGAAAAAAGGTGCATATATATATATATATATATATATATATATATATATATATATATTTATATATATGCTATTGCATTATCTCACTTGTCATATGGTTTTGGTAATTTCCTAATTTACATACTCTTTACAACTGAGGCTATTTTTGGTTCTTGGTAACAAATCACGGACAAGTGGGCTAAAACCCTTTTCTTGCAGGGATCTCTCCTTCAATTCTCTAACAGGTGACCTCCCTCAGACTATGAGCTCACTTTCACACATAACCACCATGTAAATATACTAACTGTTGATGTTTTCTGTTAATACTTTACATGTTACTGATTTCACTCTAAGTTGATATGTTTAAAATTGTGCAGGTATCTGCAAAATAACCAGTTTTCAGGCACTGTTGATGTCCTTGCTAATCTGCCTCTGGATAATCTGTGCGTCTGTGTTGTATCATATAACATAGCTGGAATATCCTATTTTCATAAAGAAAAACTTAAAGCCAATTGTATTTATTATCTTAAATTATTCTCAGGAACGTGGAAAACAATAATTTTACAGGATGGATACCGGAACGGTTGAAGAACATTAACCTACAGTAAGCTTTTCCCATTATAAGCAATTTGGTAACTAGGAATCAGATTTTCATCATAAATTTTTGTAAAACTCTAATATTAGACAAATTTAACAACAGGACCGGTGGTAATGCATGGAGCTCAGGGCCTGCACCCCCACCTCCTCCCGGAACACCTCCAGCTCCTAAAAGCAACCAGCACCACAAGTCTGGTGGTGGAAGCTCCACCCCCTCAGATACTGGCAGTGGCAGCAGCTCAGTTGACGAGGACAAAAAGTCTGGTATAGGAGGTGGTGCCATAGCTGGAATTGCGATCTCTGTCATGGTTGTGGGGGCAATAGTAGCATTATTTGTGGTGAAGAGAAAATCCAAGAAGTCATCTTCAGATTTAGAAAAGCATGACAATCAGACCTTTGCTCCACTTCCTTCAAATGAAGTGCATGGTCTGCATTTTGCGTACTATTTTAAGATTTTTTTTTTCAATGAAGAGGTCATCCTTATTTTTATGTTGCTTGATTTTTTATTTTTTTTTACCAATGTTGCCTAATTGTTATATTTGTAGCATTTGTCATTTTTTATTTATTAGTTTTTCACTTTATAGGTTAGTTATATTTACAGAAACCACCTACTGTATTGGTTATTCTTGTTAAATAACTAGAACAGACAACATTATAGAGAAATAGGCAATAAACCGTGTGTCTGAATACATCACGGAGCATAGTTTATATAGGCTTATTTGCATTTATTACGGAATATATTGTTTCCTCTAAATGAGATATTGTTGCCTATAAACTATAATTATGACTAGAATCAGAATATCAAATCTGATTTTCAACATTCCCGCTCAACCTAGAGCATATAAATCATATGCACCAAGCTTGTTACTACATATATAATTAACCCGAGGACCCCTCAAAGCTTTGGTGAACACATTTGCTAGCTAATCACTAGAGTTAACAAATCTAGTGATGATATCTCCTGATTCAATCTTCTCTCTAACAAAATGATAGTCCACTTCAATGTATTTGGTCCTTTCATGAAACACTGGGTTAGATGCAATATGTAGAGCTGTCTGATTATCACAAATCAGAGTCATTTTGGCATTCTCTTCAAACTTGAGCTCTTTAATAAGTTGCTTTAACTGAGACAAGTTCACAAGTTGCTCTGATCATAGCTCTATATTCGCCTCAAAGACTAGACCTTGCCACCACACTTTGCTTCTTGCTCTTCCAGGATATAAGATTTCCACCAATCATTATACAATATCCCGAAGTAGATCATCTATCACTAGGAGAACCCACTTAATCGCATCCGAATATCCAACAATTTGGACATGTCCTTTGTCATTATACACAAGTCCTTTTCCAGGAGCACCTTTGATGTATTTGAAAATCCGCATAACCGCCTCCCAATGATCTTGACAAGGAGAATTTAAGAATTGACTCACCACACTAACTGCGAAAGCAATGTCAGGACGAGTGACAGTAAGGTAGTTTAGTTTCCCAACTAACCTTCGATATCTCCCTAGGTCTGCAAAAGGAACCCCCTGGTTAGGTAGCAATTTGACACTTGGGTCCATAGAAGTGTCCATTGGCTTAGCATTCATTAAGCCAATTTCCTTAAGGATGTCAAGAGCATACTTCCTTTGAGAGATCACCACACCATCTTTGGATTGGGCCACTTCAATACCTAAGAAATATCGAAGTTTCCCAAGGTCTTTAGTTTGGAACTGGCAAGAGAGGTATTGCTTTAGTTGGGCTATGCCATGCTCATCTCCTCCAGTGATAACAATCTCATCCACATACACAATGAGGTAGATACATCCCTGTGGTGAATGGCGATAAAAGACCGAATGATCAGCTTCACTACGAATCAAGCCAAACTGTTGTACAACAGTATGAAATCTGCCAAACCATGCTCTCGGAGACTGTTTAAGTCCATATAGGGATCTCCGAAGTCGACAAACCATGGTAGATGATTCCCCTTGAGCAACAAAGCAGGGTGGTTGCTCCATGTAGACTTCTTCCTCAAGATCTCCATGTAGAAAAGCATTTTTTATATCAAGTTGGAAAAGGGGTCAATGGCGAATGGCTGCAATAGAAAGTAATAGTCGGACAGATGTCATCTTTGCCACAAGGGAAAATGTGTCGTATAGTCCTGTTCGAACACTTGAGTATAGCCCTTTGCCACTAAATGGACTTTGAACCTATCAATCTTGCCAATAGGTCCAACTTTAAGGGAGTACAACCATCAACACCCGACAAGGGACTTCCCAGGAGGGAGAGGAACTAGATCCCAGGTACTACTACTCTAGAGAGCACACATCTCGTTAATCATTGCCTGTCGCCAGTCTGGGTGGGATAATGCTTCACCTGGAGAGTTAGGAATAGACATAGAAGACAAAGACGAAAGGCAAGTATAAAGTAAAGGAGAAAGACGGTGATAACTCAACGTAATATAGTGAGGAGATGGGTTACGAGTTGTACGTGTACCTTTCCTAAAAGCAATGGGTAGGTCAGGGTTAGACGAAGGACCTGAATCCGGGGAAAGATATTGGAGTTGGGGATGGGTCGATCATGGTCTCAACCTCAACTGCAGGGGTAGGCACATGTGCCACGGGAGGCCGTGGTCGTCTGTGATATGTCTGAAAAGGTTTTTCTTGGAGAGGATGCTCAAGTGGGTCTTCCTCTAAAACAACGGGAAGATGAGCAAGAGAAGGACTCTCTGGGGAAAGAGAATGCACGGAGTTAAAGGAAGCAGAAGCGGAAGTAGATGCGAAGTAGGGCACAGACTCAAAGAAAGACACATCAGCAAAGATGAAATAACGTTTAAGGGTAGGAGAAAAACATTTATACCCTTTGTGGGACCTATGGTAGCCAAGGAAAACACACTTGATGGACTAAGCTGATAATTTGTCAAGTCCAGGTGAAAGGTTATGAACAAAACATGTGGAACCAAAGACACGGGGAGCCACAGGATGAAGGGGTGTACGAGGAAACAAAATAGAGTATGGAGTTTGACTGTTGAGGACAGATGATGGCATACGATTGATAAGATAACAAGCTGTGAGAACAACATCGCCCCAAAAGTGAGAAGGGACATTGCCATGAATGAGAAGTGTTCAAGTAGTTTCAACAAGATGCCGATTTTTGCGTTCGGCAATCCCATTTTGCTGGGGCATATGAGCATAAGACGTTTGATGAAGGATGCCTTTAGATGCCATAAACTGTTGAAACTGGTTGGACAAGTATTCACGAGCATTGTCACTACGAAAAGTTCGGATAGGAACACCAAACTGAGTTTGAATTTCATTATAAAAATTTTCGAATAAAGAAAATACTTCAAACCAATTTTTCATTAAAAACAACCATGTGCAACGACTAAAATCATCAATGAATGTAACAAAATATTTAAAACCAAAAGAGGTTATGACTCGAGATGGACCCCAGACATCTGAATGGATTAAAGCAAAAGGGGATGCAGCCTGTTTATTCATCCTATCAGGAAAAAACTGACGTATGTGTTTTTCTAACTAACATGACTCACAATCTAAAGCAGACAGTTTGAACAAATTAGGAATCAACTTCTGAAGAATCAAAAGGCTAGGATGACCCAACTGAGCATGAATGGTAAGGGGAGATGCAGTGGCAGAATATGCTTGTGATGGGGCAGATAGGTAATAAAGACCATGAGACTCACATCCAGTGCCAATCATTCGTCCCGTACTTCGGTCCTACAAGACAACAATATCTTTAGTGAATGTGATCAAACAATCATGGGATTGGGTTAAGTGGTGAACAGACAAAAGGTTAAAAGGGCAATCGGGGACAAATAAAACAGACTTAACAAACAGTTAAATTGGGTAAGGGATGGGTGGTGCCAATTCCCTGTGATTGTGTTTGGGAACCATTGGCAGAGGTAATAGTGAGTAGAAAACTGGAGGTAGAAAGAGAAGAGAAAAGAGAGCGATTACCAGATATGTGATCGGATGCACCAGAGTCAAGCACCCAATGGCCCATAAAAGGAGACTGAGAGACAGGCAAAAGAATTAGCAGATTGTGCTACCAAAGCGATGACACCAGAGTTCTAACAACTTGCATACCACTGGAGAAAGTCCTCATACATCGTAGGTGTTGCAGCAGACATGATGCAAAATAAAAGTGCCAAAAACAGTACCACAATACCACAAAATAAAACCCTAGAGGGAGAGAAAAAAAAATCTCGTCAGATGAAGGTGGCACAAGAGGGGTAGGATCACTTGAGAGGGACGACGCCGGTGTTCAATTCGCCGCCAGGAAAGAAGCCCCACGCGCCTTCACGCACCGTCACGCACCTTGAACCTGAAAAAAAGGTATTTGGCGCGTAAAGATGACGTGCGTGTGGGCACGTCTAGACTCCGATGGAGACACCGTCAACGGCGTTGGACAGAGAGGTGGCCGGTGCGATTCTTCTGATGGTGGCAGTCGTCGGGGGAGGTCGCTGGAAAATTTTTCGGCACAGCGGTGGCAGCGGTGGTCGGAAAGAAATGCCGGGGACAGACAGCAAAAAGGGTTGTAAACCAGAAAGATAGGGTGTATGTGAAAAATATTTAGTCGGAGACAGTGGGTCCTCCGAAAAAAACGGTTTTAAGGACTGCTTAACCTGATTCTGATACCATGTTAAATAACTAGAACAGACAACATTATAGAGAAATAGGCAATAAACCGTGTCTGAATACACCACGGACGGAACATAGTTTATATAGGCTTATTTGCATTTATTACGGAATATATTGTTTCCTCTAAATGAGATATTGTTGCCTATAAACTATAATTATGACTAGAATCAAAATATCAATTCTGATTTTCAACAATTCTCATACTTGATCTGCTTTTGATAAATGAGTTTTGCAGTTGCATCTATCATTTTTGGTAAATGGTACATGCTTTGCCTGAATGTATTGGAGGAGGAAGCATATAGCTTGAACTTGACTGGGCCTAGGAATTGTTATGCTTTTCTGGTTCTTTTCCTTTGTGAACTTGTTCTCAGTTTTCTGTATTTTCAGAGGTCTTCCTGTGTTCAGGAGCCAGGATAATTTGTTCCGTAGATAGTAGCAGTTACTTAACACACTTTTCCTTAGAACGGGTGCATGCTTGACACGGTCATCTTTATGGCTACTAGACTAGAGAAATCTGTTATAAAATTGCCAAACTTTTTTTCTTTAAGAACATGACCAGCTTGTCTTTGTTTCTTTACTAATATAGTTCTTATAAAATAAAATCTTGCAATTCAACATTTGTCATATCATTTTTCTTTTCAACTTCCGTATGCAAATTGACATATGTGCCATAATGCAGAAGAAAAGTCCATGCAAACTTCCTTTGTAACTGACTTGAAGACATTTGATACTTCTGCCTCTATAAATCTTAAACCCCCACCTATTGATCGTCATAAATCATTTGATAATGAAGAATTCTTAAAGAAGCCCACAATTGTGAAGAAGACTGTAACTGCTCCTGCAAATGTGAAATCATATTCTATTGCTGAACTGCAAATTTCTACTGGCAGCTTCAGTGTGGATCACCTTGTTGGTGAGGGGTCTTTTGGGCGTGTATACCGTGCTCAATTTGATGATGGACAGGTATTTCTTAACCACTATTCCTGTAATTTCACTGTCTGATTCCAACGACAAGTATTAGTATACCCAGATTAGTGTCATGTTATTATTTAATTTTCCCTAGAAGTGAATCAAATCTGAGTAGTATCTATACACAAGCGCATGGATGCATGCACTGATAATATGAAATAAGGTCGTATTAGTTTTAGTGTCTGACCAAAAAAAGAAAAAAAAAAGCAAAGGTGTCGCTATGGATATAGCTAGTATTAATGAAGATCACTAGCTACAATTGACCAAAAGTTATTAATGATTTTGACCTTGTTTTTTGTAGGTTCTTGCTGTGAAGAAGATAGATTCATCTGTGCTTCCCAATGATTTGACAGATGATTTTATCGAAATAATTTCAAACATCTCCATTTTACATCATCCAAATGTGACAGAGCTTGTAGGTTACTGCTCAGAGTATGGGCAACACCTCTTGATCTATGAGTTTCATAAAAATGGATCACTGCATGACTTCCTTCACCTATCAGATGAATATAGTAAACCATTGATATGGAATTCCCGTGTCAAGATTGCTTTGGGGACTGCACGTGCTCTAGAGTAAGTTGGTTGAGGCTAATGGTATTAGCAGATACTTGCACTACATTTTTGTGAAGAATTTTCACATTAATTTATGATCAATATTTTAATCTTATAAATCTTTTTTCCCAGATTTATTAGCTCTCCTTCCTCCCCTATCTTTCTGTTTTATGTATTTTGGTTGGCTTCTTGCCTAACTTGCATACTGAGGCTTGACTGATTTAAAATTAAGTTTCTAACTTGCTTTATTTTTACCTAATAAAAAAAATAATGTCTGGACTCTGGATAGTTACTTTATCTAATGTTCAAATTTGGAAATATGAAAACAGGAAGAAATAGTTATTTTTTTTATGGAAGGAAGAAATAGTTTGGACTATAAAATAGTAACCGAGTTTAAATTTGATCCACTATCACCTTGAAAATCAATATACTACCACTAAATAGGAAAGTGTCAATTTTCGGAAGTAATTAAGCATTTTACTTACAATAAAAAAAAATCCTGATTTTTTATGTGGAAACATGTGTGGAGTTAGTTTGCGACAAATGACCAACTGATGGATTATCTTTTTCCTGATTTTTATATGTTTTCCTTGAGACTCAAATGACCCGACTTTATCCACAATTTTTTTTTTCTAGGTACCTACATGAAGTTAGTTCGCCATCGGTTGTTCATAAGAATATTAAGTCAGCCAACATATTACTTGATACGGAGCTTAATCCTCATCTTTCAGATAGTGGATTGGCAAGTTATATTCCAAATGCAGACCAGGTGATTTTACAAATTTCTGGAACTTAAATGTTCTGAATTTATGATTTTACAATTGAGCATGATTGTGTTTGGCCAACATGTTTGACTGTTTCTGTCGCTATATATTTAGTCTATGCTGATCATTATCAATTTGTCAATTTGAATTTCCCATTTTTGATGGATGCGTCCAAATATGTATAGTTTATGACATTTAAGAAAACACGTGGTTGGTAATGTATTTTATTAATTACCAATAACACTAGTTGCTCTTTCAAGTTATGACTAGCTGAGACAAGCTTGGGGTCATAATATATTTTAGTGATCTTCATGACCATATGAAGTATGAACATAACTAAAAAATAATTTTCATGTTATGAATGCAGTAATTTGTAGAATTGAATCAGTTCAGCTATTATCACAGAATAATAAAAGAGCACAGTTGGCTCTTTGGGTTAATTGCTTAGGAAATGTTCTTTTTTGGACAACTTTCTAAATCTAACAAGGTAAACGTGGGTGATGCGTCAAAGGGTTCAAACCCACAGTATACTGTATAACTTATCTAAATGGAAAAGAAGATTTGTATTCTGTCTGAGATATTCCATTGGATTTGAATGTATATTGTTGTTGTTTTCCTCTTGAGCAGGAATAATACTGACAACGTTCTTAACAAATGCGGGTTTTCCTTTTACCCAGTGACACTAACTCTTGGTCTCACATTCAGATATTGAACCATAATGTTGGATCTGGATATGATGCACCTGAAGTTGCCTTGTCTGGTCAGTACACTTTGAAAAGTGATGTCTACAGCTTTGGAGTTGTCATGTTGGAACTTCTCAGTGGACGGAAACCATTTGATAGGTGAATAATGATTGCTACACCTTTAACATAATAATATTGTCTCCTTTTTTAATCCTGATTGCGAAAACATTCTGTAACAGCTCAAGGGCAAGATCGGAGCAGTGTTTGGTTCGATGGGCAACACCCCAACTCCATGATATTGATGCATTAGCTAAAATGGTTGATCCTGCAATGAAAGGGCTCTATCCTGTTAAGTCTCTTTCTCGATTTGCCGATGTTATTGCTCTTTGCGTTCAGGTACTGTCACCCAAAATTTATTGATTTATTGCTCCTTGCGTTCATACATCACCCAATGTTAATGTGTTTTTGTTTGTTTTTTTTTGGGGGGGGTGGGGGGCAGCCGGAGCCTGAATTCCGACCACCAATGTCAGAAGTGGTTCAAGCACTGGTGCGATTAGTGCAGCGAGCTAACATGAGCAAGCGAACATTTAGTAGTAGTGATCATGGAGGATCCCAACGAGGGAGTGATGAGCAAGTTCTACGAGACATCTAAATCTAAAGGAACCGGGCGGGTGATGTATTTTAGTTTGTTTATTTGTAATATAATTCCCAATAGTTGCAAATTTGAAGCTCCGTATAAATTGATGGGTCCATATTCTGAACAATGACAGTAACGGAGTTGCATTTTTAGACAAGTGCCAACGAGTTGTAGCCAGAAAAACAGCTACAGAATCAGAAGATAATCGAACAGTTATTTGGGGCCTTCATTATTCTTTTTTAATACTCAACGTAGATGACATCATGGCACTTACTAGGGAAAAACAACTAATTAATTTAGTGTCGAGACGAAGTCGTATTATATGATATCACAAGTTCGTTTCATCTAATATTCAGATGGTTTCGGCAACGCACAGAAAATTAGCATTAGCAAAATTCTCCTTTACAGTAAAGAGAAATTCGTCATTCAAACAAACGAATTTCACAAACTGCTGCTAATGAAAGAAACAAGCGCCCTTAAATTTTCACTGGCAAAATAGAGGGAAAAATAACTCAATTGTAGACCATATACTTGGGAGTTGCACTGAACTTCTGGTATCCTTTGATGACTTTATTAACTGCATCAAGGAAGTCTTTCTCTGTCACAGTCTTCCTTCTGGCTCGAATGGCATACATACCAGCTTCAGTGCAAACGCTCCTTATATCGGCCCCTGGAGAGAACCAAAAGTATCTTGGTCAATAAACCAAATCTCTATAAACTCTACTCAAAGCCACGTGGGTCATAGGGAAGAGAGTGGCAGAAATCCCTCAAAATTGGAACAAGTTTTCGGCAGAAAGCATACTACAACAAATGCTAAAAGAAGCTACAAAAAATTATGGTAAAAAAAATATAAAGCAGCATACCAATTACACGGATATATCAAGGAAAAGTACAAAATGCCAGTTTTGAAGGTGTTCTTACCAGTAGAATTTGGGCAAAGCCGAGCTAAAAGTTCAAAGCGGATATCCCTTTCACAGTTCATGGTTCTTGTGTGAATCTTGAATATCTGAGTCCTACTCTCTAAATCAGGAAGGCCAAATTCAACTTTACGGTCCAATCGTCCAGGTCGTAGTAGTGCTGGATCTAGAGTGTCAGGCCTGGAAATTGTGAACAAAATACCATTAATGATCAAGCTCCTCCAGCAGCAATAAATTCCACATAGGGGGAAAAACCTTAGCCATGAAATAAAAACAAAAGTTGCATTGCAACCTTGATTTGTATTTTCTATAAGATACTTCTTTACAAGATTAAGGGGGCAACACATCGGGAACCCTAATTTATGAGATATGCTAGAGCCTAAAATACTTTGATACTTCAACAAATGGGAACATAATACACCCTATAGACCCAACATGAATACAACAAATTAAAGCACCTAAAGTGAATATCATAAATGGTGTCTGCTACAACGTTTTAACTGCATTCTAATTAATGACCATATTGGCACAGTGCACACTAGGAGATACTTTCTCTACTTTAAATCTGTAGTAAAACTGAGTATGAACTAAAGTGAAAATCATATAATAGCCAAATCAGAAAACCTGTTAGTTGCCATCAAGACTTTGATGTTTCCACGGGCATCAAACCCATCAAGCTGATTCACAATTTCAAGCATAGTGCGCTGAACCTCATTATCACCGCCAACACCATCATCAAATCGTGCACCCCCAATTGCATCAACTTCATCGAAAAACACAATGCATGCCTTCTTTGAACGGGCCATCTAGAGGACATAAAATTTTAGTCAGATGAAATCATGTTAACCAAAAAAAAAAAAAAATAGAAGGTGCATCTTAGCCATTCACCTGAAATAGTTCGCGAACCATTCGAGCACCCTCACCAACATATTTCTGAACTAGCTCACTTCCAATAACCCTTATAAAACAAGCATCAGTCCTATTGGCCACAGCCCTAGCTAAAAGTGTTTTGCCAGTCCCTGGTGGACCATAGCAAAGAACTCCCTTAGGAGGATCAATTCCTAGTTTAACGAATTTCTCTGGGTGGAGCATGGGAAGCTCAACAACCTAACAGATAAAATATAAATAAAAAAAATTAGTGCCATGTAACTTACATCCTCAATTATAACAGATTAAAAATCAAGGAACTTCCAATCACTTACTTCTCGCATCTTTTCAATCTGCTCCTTACAACCACCAACATCATTATACGTCACATCAGGCTTCTCTTCAACTGTCATCATGGTAACACTTGGGTCAATTTTTGGAGGCAGTGGAATTTGAATCTGATATTTGTTTCTATCAACCCTGAAATGATGGAATGAAGTTCAGTCAGACAAGCAGACAGCATAACACAATAATACCCCTTCTTCTCGCAACATCAAATATTTTAAAATCAAAAGTTACTGATTGGAACATACCCAACACGCATCCCTTCCTCTATGTCAGTGGGTGAAACTTTGTCACCCAGCCCAACAACAAACTGTCATTAAAAAAAAAGAAGCAAAAGGATTATTAGTCCTGGCAGCATGAAGAAAAAAGTCAACAGCTTTGCCAACCCATTGATAATTTCAAACCAAGAACATAGGATAAATGTGGTGAGAAACAATGGGATAGTTTGGCATCTTCTTCACATTGTTGACTGTTAGAATAGTTGTTTGTTTTATCTTTCTAGTATACTCTAGATATGTCTCTAGCAGTATACTCTAGAAGTTACCTTATCTTTTTGTACTCTGTGATATAAATATAAGTGTTGCTGGTGTTGAGTGAAAAACTTACACTCAAGCACTATTATCCAAAACTTCATTCTCAAGTTTGACATTGAAAATATAGGTTACCTTTGCAATCTGCTTCACGTTGATAACATATTTGGCATCTTCTGAGTTTGGATTTATGATCTTTGTGCACCTTGCTACCTGTTAAATAAACAGTCATCATTAGCAACACCCATAAATATTATAAGTAATCCAAACAAAATCTACAAAAATATGACCTGAAGAGGCTGCTCCTCCTGCATCATTTGTTTATCAGAAACAAGATCCCACTGGCTTGGTGCAGCCAAACCAGTATCAGACTCCTTGATACCTACATTGACAAAAAGAATCTAACATTTACAAAAGTACACAAGTGTTAACTGTATGCAGATTATGCAATCAAGACATTAGCAAATCCCAGAAATATCAATTTGGTCACTTGGTCATTTATCATGGTTGAGAATTGATGACAACAAACTAAAGCTACCAAGAATAAATCTACCACAGAAAAGGAATAAATGGGAAATTATTAATATCATTTGACAATATCAGTAATAATGGCCAATGTTGTCAAAATTGAGATCTTACACGGGATCAGGAGAGGGATGAAAGATCACAAATTGAAGGATCATAACATGGATCGTAAGATCCTACCAAAAAATGCAAAATTATACACAAAAGATATACACGTGATGAATATGACAGATAAGAAAAATATCTTCTGAATGATAACATTGAACTAAACGTAAACTGAGAATTTATGTTCATAGATTTATATGGGTAACTTTCCTTGTACGCATATTAACCTATATAATGTATATGTTGCGTACACATGATAACTTGACAAATACTGATTTTGTTAGGGGTGATCAATAGATATTCTGTTATTATGTGTTAAAATAAATACTGATCAGGATATATGATAACTACATTTTTAGGAATTGTTGATAACTATATATTAATTGTAGAAACACGAATATATGATATTAAATTACATAATCCAAGTATTTTAATATATATAAGTCAGATTAGTGTACATAACAAATTATCTAGGAAAGTTGGCTTATATTTTACAAAGGAAGCTAGTATTTATAACTAGCTCATACATGAGGTAAAACTTGACAAATCAAAGTCAGAACCGCAATAAATTAAAGTCCAAAAAAGAGATTTTATTACAGAGAATGAGAGGCAGAACCACAGAAGAATATGCTTGTAATAAAGAACAGAAGTGAGATGCAAGGCACAGTAGAACCACTTATGGCAGACGAAGCCAGCAAAACCTCCAAGAGAGTGTGGGACAAAGACAAGAAGAAGAACCCCAGCATATTATGGCACAGACAAAGTAAGAAAGGGGGTTATGGCTGAGATGAGGTGAAGCAAGCAAGAAAGTCTAAGAGTGTGAGAGATAGCATCAATCAGAAAACAATAAGAGAGGGGGATGAAAGTTTTTTGGGCATGTGAAATGTGTCACGTCAGCAAACGGGTTTCATTTCAAAACCCCAACCGAGAGGAAGATTGAGACGGCTCATATTGTGTGATCTTGGACAAGGAAGACTGCAATTCAGGACGAACTTGCAGTGAAACAATTCCACAACCAATCTTGTATGCAATTTGGATAGAAATTGTAGGATCATGCGATCCTGTGATTTTGACAATATTGATAGGGGTTTCTCTGCAAAGATAAAGTGTCGTGATTTTGATCTAAATACGCAAGCAGATGCAGTAAAACAGAATTTGAATAAGTGAATACAATCTGTATTGGTATGTTCTATTAACAAAGACGATGATTCACATGTTACAGTGGGTATTAGTAGCGAGTTGCACACCTACCACATAAATCATTGACCTTTTTTGCCATGTCTTTTATTTCCTTCTCGGCTTTTTTTATGCTTGTGGAATAAGGCCCCAAACCCTGCATCAACCAAAGTCTGTTATAAAAGGATTTTGTTGATTAAACAGACAGTACAGATGAGACCATGAACAGTGATAAAAAAAAGTACAAGGAGAAGTCTTGGGAGAAAAAGGAGTATGAGTCATAGATATCAATCAGCTTCCCTATGACAGAGAGAAGAAAGAGAATGCCTAGTATAGCTGAGTAGTGATCTCGGCAACCCTTGACAAAAAATAATTATTAACTGAAATAGTTGTTGGAGTTTGAATATCTATGCAAGCAGCAAAAACAGAACCCCAATTACATATGATGGGGTTATGTTGAGCAAGTTTATTAAGACATATAATATAATTCAGAGACCAACAAAGAGCAATTACTTTGCAGAAAGCTGAAAGTGGTGAAAAGAAACCCTAATTTGGTACGGAGAATGCAAAATTAGAGTAGGGAATGGGAATGGAATGAAAAGGAGTAGCAGCAGAAAGAAGAGAGATCTGAAAGTTACATACATAGGTTTTGAGAAGAGCGATGTCATCCTCGTCCAGGGGACGGGGATTCTTCTCATCCTTGAAATCGTCTTCGTCGTGATCAGTTGCCATTTTGATCGATTTCTGTACTGTTCTGTTCAATCACCGATATATATATATATATATATATATATATATACTTTACTTCCGACCAAAGCCAGACCAAAACTAATCACCCAGTCACTTACTTCACAACAAAATCAAATTCTTTTTTCTTTTTTTCCTTTCTTTTCTATCTAATTTCTAAACAACTCTTCTTTTCCGCCTGTTGTTCGGAAGTCGGAACTCAAGTCTTTTATTTAATATTAAAAAAAATACATCTACAAAAAAAAAAATCACACTAAGCTAATCAAATAATAATTATTCACTTGTTTAGATCAAATAAGTGAAAAAGTGAATAAAAATGGTATTATTTGATTAGCTTAATCATAAGATCAAATAAGAGTATTCAAAATACTAACCTAGTGTTTCGGATTAGTTTAGTTTAATTTGATTTTAATGAAAAAAAAATTAAAACTAGTCAAATAATAATAATTATTATTATTTAAGTAATTAAAATTAAAATATAAATGCACTTGATATTTTGAAGTTATTGTATGATTATTATCGGTTACCTTTTAATTTTAACTATTTATGTAAAGATTACATGATTTTTTTATTTTTTTTTTGTAAGATTATCTGTATGTTTTATGAGACACATTCATGCCAATTTAAATAAAATTATTATATACAAAAAAGTTCTTTTTTAAAAGTATTTAACATAATTAAGTAGTCAAAATTGTATGAATGGAATTTATAATTCCTATATTTAAAAAAAATGCTTTTTTATGCATAAAAAGAGGAAATTTGGGTTAATTAGTTTAGATAATTATTCATTTTAATTGTGTACATGTAAGTAAAATTAAAAATAAAATTAAAAGAGGAATTTCAAGAACTATCCACTCTTTGTTGACACGATGTTATATTGTGCCTACATGCAAATAGAATAGGGAGGAGGAGTTTAGGTTGATTAGTTTGAGTATGGAATATCTAAATTAAACGACCAATATGGGAATAAAAAATATATATTTATTGACATAATTGTCTTATTTATATGTTTTATTGGCATATGATAGTCTTAAACATATTACACCAAATGAAACCAATTTAACTAAATTGGTTTGAATTTTTGGATTTATCAAGTTGGTAAAAAAATAATTACCACGCTTGCTTGATTATAAATTTATAATTTTGTAGAAAACTTGATAATCAAAAAAATATCTTATCATCCCAATTTACAGCGTCATCGCATAATGATGCTGTTCCCCACCCAGTCCTTTCTTAGCCGTAGAATGTCTTGGGTGAAACTTGAACCGGAGGCTCCAATGAACACACTTGACATGGCACATATACTTGAGTCTTGTCCAACATAGCTTCCATCTTAATTATTAGAAGAAGTGGAATTGAGAGCACGGAGGAGGTAAAGGGAAGAGAGAGTAGAGGAGGATTATCAAGAGAGGGAGAATGAATGGCGAAGAGGTATCTCATCTCTTCTGGAACTTGGAACATGAATCCCTTTCCATTGCTGTAACTGTAAGTTGAAGGAAGGGAGTGGTATCTCATCAACTACCCCAACGCTACTATTTTATTCCACACCACACCTATAATATATGACTGCCACCAAAATTACCATGTATTAATACTACATCCGGTTGATATGGAGGGAAATGGCCACTGCTTGGCTACAACATAAATTACTCACATAATTAACTGATACGCTGTAATGTAACAAAATAATCATATGATTAACTCAGTTTAATGTAACATGACTAAAAGAAGTACAAGTATCCTATGAACTAATAGAAGTGCACCCTTTCCATAGCGATAGCTGGTTTAGTCTCCCTGGATCTGTCTACAGGTAGTTGACTATTGCGGGGCTGATACAACTCACCTCTTGATTTCAAGGAGTGAATGGGTGTGTTAGCAATTATCACACTATTAAAGCAGAAAATATTCGTGGCATTTATAACTTGCAACAAACAATATGACATTGCATTGTATTAATGTTTGAAAACTGAGCTAAGCTTTACCCATTTTATTGTTTCTCTTCAGCCACTTCAACGAGCCTTCCGCAAACCCACTTTTTAGTTACTACAGGTGGTCTAGATACTGTCTCATTTTTAAGGGACTGAATTCCCATCACTGTTGGAGAAGGATCTGTTACGTATTCACTTCTCTGATCCTGTTCTGCTTTCATTTGTAGATTTGACGGACTAGTTTCAGTTATCTGACTATTCAAACTAAAAGGGAAGGATGCGCAGCCATTGGTTACGAGAAGTTCAGGATCACCATTAACTGGCTTCTCCAAGGAAAATTTGCCAAAATCTTCAGAGAATTTGTAGTCACTTGATGATAATCTTGTGTGACCATTTACTTGGGCCATTTGTGGTTGGTTTAGAACTTCAAATGCTGATCCTTTTTCCTCATTGATCTCACTCAAACCAACTGAAGGAACATTACCATCAGTTATAGCTTGTGTTTCAATGGATTCAAGTGATTGAATAGCTTCAGCTATTAGCTTTCTGGTTTCTATCAAAGAAGACTGTGCAATAGGACTCTTTGTTGCAGCAACCTCAAGTGCCTTGGCAGCTTTCTCAGCTTCAGCAATCAATAGTCTGCGCATAACATATCATTTCATGAATGTACACAGGAAAACTACTACAATAGATATCAAAACCTGTATTTCTAACCTAATCTCCAAAACCAAACACAATTAACCAATGTTTAGTGCATCCACCATGACCATAGAAACAAAGAGGCCAATAACTTCAAAATAACGCTTTTTGTCTGCTTTTTAGCCCCTCAATATTTGAAATGTATCACTTTTGATCCTTAAAGTGCTTTAGATAGCACTTTATACAGGGGTGAAAATGGATTAAAAAGTGCTTAATATGAAAAAAGTACATTTCAAAATTAGAGGGACTAAAAACGGACAACAAATTTAGGGACTAAAATTGAACTTAAATAATTTTGGAGGAACCAAAAACATATTTTACTCAATAATTTAATACTCTGCACTGATCCTTGCTAGTAGAAATTGAGTTTACCTTGCTCGTTCAATGGCTTGAGTTTGTGTGGTTTCTGCGGCAGCTCTTTGTGCTCTAATATTCTTTATCATTTCAAGCTTAGAATTCACCAAAGGATCCTTATAGGCTGGGGATTTACTTTTTTTCAACAGGATAGGCTTACGGGTTTGGGAGTCATTCATAACATGAGCGCTAGTATCAGTATCTCTTTTTTTTGCAGGTTTCTTCTTGGTAGGTTGGGTACCATCACTTGGCCTTCTTCTAGACATCCTTTCAGCTCCAACTTCAGAGCCATAATACTTGGCCAATGCCGAACAAACTCTTCCGCGATATTCCTGATTTAACAGAAAAATAAAGTGGTCTTGAAGAGAGAAAAATAGCAACAGAAAGGTTTTGCTCCCAAATCTTCTTTTATTCTTAACAGGAGTACTTTGACAAAACATTATTTGTATAAAAGAGAATTTGCACCATGGGCCTTTGACCTAAATTTTAGCAATAATCAGCATTTATTGAAATTAAGAAGACAATTTTACAGCAAATTTAAACTTTCCAACAGGAGAAAAATACTTCTACTACTAACTACTAAGCCTCATTCTAATTAATCCAGGTAGCTTACAGAAATCAGTTACAAGAGCTTTGTCTTACAACAAACAACTTCTTAAGACTTAAGGAGCTTAGAAGAAAAGATTGGTAACGGTATCAAACTATCAAATACATAACAAGTCATTGAACATACAAATCTAAAAAAATTGATACCAAAAATACCACGTCTTTCTAGTTAATCCACGGGAGGGACAAAGTTGAGTATCAATAGTAATCAAATTATGCTGGTGGGGCAATTTAAAAAAAAAAAATCCACAGTAGCAGTAAAACTTATAAGTTTGGAACTTATGAGAATCAGCTAGTGTGCTAGGTAATGAAAGATCTAGAAACACTTAGTAGCAGTAATAAAACCAAAAATCACCAAACTTAAAGTGTTCAATGTATTTAACATATAGGCTTACAGGATCAGCCCATTTGGCAGAAATGGCTTCTGCAATTTTCCTTCTCTGTTCAGGCGACTTGGGTGCTCTTTTGCTACCTGGTGTCTTTGTCATTTGTTTCCTTTGTTCAACACTGATCAACCAGTCCTGTTTCAGCTGTTCATCCAATGTTTCATATGAATTCCACTGCAGCTCTTCCTGACCAACATAGCCTTGTCTAGAAGCTTCTGCAATTAAATTCTGCCACTCAAAGCAGCAAGAGTCCTGCACCATCTTCTTTCCACGCCTCTTTGCCCATCGTCTTTTCACCCCAGCGCCAATTTTCTTTCTTGTTTCTGTACTGTGCAATAAAAAAAAAAAAAAGGCATACAGAGTTGTTGGTAAGAAATAAGCAGTATTTATTAATAACAATAACAACATAGTAAGACTTACGTTTGTGCATGGCCAAGATTAATGAGCTTCATTCTGACCTGCATTAGCAATATTTATTTTGTTAAGAAATGGAAAAGCAAAGAAGCATCCCATGTCCCGATTCACAAATCACAACTAATAAAGAATAGATTGATGTTAAGACATAAGAAAATGTGGTTTGCAATGAATGTTAATATGAAAAAGACATAAGAATATTCTTACATGACATCACCTTAGGATTCTGCATCGCGAGCCTTGTTCTTTCTTTGATTTTCCGCAAAGTCTCTGGTGGAGGGAGAGACAGAGAATGAGAAAGAGGTAGAAGGATGAAATAGTGATAGTAATAGTGAATAGTGATAGTACCAGGAGTGTGCTTTCTTCCTTTGTTCCAGGGTGTGTTTCCTTTATTAGCTTTGGAAATCCTCATTCTTCTCAACTTCTCCCTATCATCGGGTGGGTCGGAGAATTGAAGGACGAAGCCATCCAAGTGATTAGGCTTGGAGTCTGGCTTTGCGGCCAGAGTGGCAACAGCCTTAATGACATTATCCTTTCTAATTCGAAGGTTGTCGAAGGAAATCCCTTTGGCATGATATGGCATTACCGGGGCCCTGACTGTGAGTGAGTACCGGAAGGACAGCTGCGCATTTGTTATCTCTGTTCGCTCGCTCGCAACATTAATCATCATATCATATACTAATACTAATACTAATACAAGAATGAAGAGAGAAAGAGACTAGTTACCAAACAAAGGCATGGGAGCTCATTCAAAGTGTAATTCAGATAAACATAGAGTGCATCTCCTCTCCTCGGGCCTCGGGGAGAAAGAAGAAGATGAAGCTTGCTGCTTGCTTTGCTTACTCGCGTCGCGTCGCGTCGCACACCACAAAGCCGAAATAGGAATAGGATAATGTATGTAACCAGTCTCGCTCTGCCTTTTACGACTCCATTCATTTGGGCCTATTCTTATTGGGCCTCAAAATCGCATCTCATGTTTCATTTAGTTCTTGTAATGTCCCTTTGATATTTTCTTCATTTTAAATTTGTATATTTAAATACTATTTATTAGAGACTCAAATTATATTGTTTATATATTATAAGGATTAAAAAAAATATATAATATTTTACAAGAACTGAAAAAAAATAAGAAATACCAAAACTAAAATTAAATTTTACAATGTTTTTTTTAAATAATGATATAATATGATTAGTAGATAACTTTAACCCTTAAATAAGAAATTTGATCTTTCATTCATTTGCATGAAAAAAACCACCTCTTTTATTTTTTAGGGTAAAAAAACCATATATATTTTTACAATCACTATAAGCATATTTAAAACAACAATAATTTCTTATAAATGAGTCTACCTAAAAAAAGCTTATACTTTCTAGCAGAGTACACGTCAACGATTAGCAACATTTCTTTGAAGGTGCTTCGCATTTTTTTTCTGTAATGTCTTGTCGTAGAATCTTGCTTGTACGATTGGTCAGAGTTCGGTCTTTTTTGACTGTTAAAACCTCAAACCCCCCATCCAAGATTCTAGTGTGATTTGTGATGTGTGCTGTGACGTACGTATTCTTTTTGTATTTTCTTTTAAAATCAGCTGAAAAATCATTGATGTGCTAGGGTTTAGAAAGTTCGAGATCCTCTTCCTAAAAAAAATAAAGTTTGAGCCAGTGACCGTATTTAGAGGAGCATTCATTGATGTGCATTATATGCATTTCCACAAACAGCTATTTTTGGATCCACCAACAGCAGTGATAATTTAAGCAGATTTTCTTTCGGTGCTTTTATGTGGAAAAAAGCTTTCTAGTAATTTCTCATTATCTAAGTGACTATCGTTTTCCCACAGAGCCTTCCAAAAAAAACTTTTTTCCACAAAAAAAAATTAGCTACCTTTTCTAGCTAAGAACCAGGATTCGAGTGGTTTTTCTATCAAACTTGGCATGATAATGTATGCAAAGTCAAACCCTAATCTTCCAGGCATGCGATGCTTATAGACAGTAATCAATTGCTCAATCCCCTGCCAATATATAAAAAAACAAAATAAAATTGTTTTTTATTAATAAAATGTTTGCAAGTATTTCTATTATAAATTGACTCGATTTTCCTTTATACTACGTATATGTGGTGAGTTGTTTTAATATAAATATGATATCTTTGACATATTTATATTAGGACTAACAAATCATTGATCTAAATAGTAATTTAACTCAATTTCTAACATCAAATAAATCATTGGATGCTTTTAACCTTTAATCAGATAATTCGTTGGGAGTTGATTTTGAGATGGCCTCGAAAGGCAATTTAGAAGCAACTTCCGATGCTGTGATTCTTGTTGGAGGACTAGTTTGACGTTATATTATTTAAAAAAAGAAAAAGAAAAAAAAAGCGTACTAGTTTATATGTCGTTTTCTAAGAATGAGTACGTTGAATTGGAGCGTGTTGTGTTAAATCTAAAATAAAAAATGGTCAAAAGTAAAAGGTTAGTTGACAGTACAGATACAGAGGCTGCGGCTAATGTTTTGGTTTGAAATTGAATAGTAAGATAAGAAGACGAGATCGGAGTCGGAGACGTGGAAGGAAAGGAGACATCTCCTGTGGGTCAACAAGGTGAAGTCCATTCCGGAGGTTCTCCTACTACTTTCTCCCATAAATACAACTCCAACTTCAACAACTCTCAGTCATAATTCCAATTTCCAACCCCTCTTCCTCTTGTGTTTGTTTTGAATCTGATCATGGGTGACTCAAATGACCATTTGGGTGAATCCCCAGCCGTTGAGTTAACCGGAAAGATAATGATTGTGGTTATAATAATCATGTTCTTCGTTATTGTAATTGCTCTTTGCCTTCATATCTTCACCAGAAACTTTTGGTGGCGCAGCCCTGCCCCCAGCCGGCGCCGCCGCTTTGTGTTTTCGTCGTCGTCGTCAACTGGTCAAGAGGGAAGCGGACTGGATCCGGCGGTCCTCAGCTCCCTTCCGGTGTTGGTATTCCAAGGCCAAGACTTGAAGGATGGTTTGGAATGTGCTGTTTGCCTATCCGAGCTTGTGGAAGGAGAAAAGGCGAGGCTTTTGCCTAAATGCAATCATGGGTTCCACGTTGGTTGTATTGACATGTGGTTCCAATCCCATTCCACCTGCCCTCTTTGCAGGAATCCCGTTGTTGCATCAGAATCAGAATCAGAATCTCCCACTTTTCCCACAAACGTCTTGGTTTGGGGGGACAACACCCAAATAAGTTCTACGTTGGAGGAACCTTCCTCTTCCTCCTCTCCTGGAACAACGTTGGTGATTGAAATACCAACTTCAAGCTCTTTGTCTGAAGATGACCTCAAATCGCCTCCTATGGCAGGAACAGGAAGACTGAGGTCACTCAAGAGGCTTTTAAGCAGAGACACAAGGTTAAATCCATGGACGAGTACTTCTCCGGATCTGGAACAACAAGCTCCAGGACACACCTCAGGACCTCCGCTGACTTAGCAGCATTTCATTATTTCTTTTCTTAGTTGATTCAAAATTGTATCTAGAGTCTTCAAATACACCATTGAGGTGTTAATTTGTTCTATTATTGTCTTTCCAATACTTGTGCATACAAGACAAGAGTAATTGTTTCAACTGTCTTTCTTCTTCTATTGTACTCGCACTGTTTTAATTTCATCTTTATTTGCAATTAGCCTGTGAAAACCATATGGTATCACTTGCACTGGAAATACTCACAAGTGCAATTATTTAGATTGATAACAAGATATGAATAAAGCCAATCTTCTTGTGTCAATACTCTGCATGGCTTTTGTTTGATTACAGAAAACACAAGACTTTCTTACATAACTAATTTGCAGAATATTCTAGTTTGATTTCAAAAAATTAATGAAGAACTAGACATTTCACCATCCACATGGACTCAATTGGGCTGATACTGATAGCAGTAGCACGCACAGCAATATTTACGGTTCCGGTAGGCTGAAAATGAGGGAACGTATCTAACTTGTTTAGTTTTGGTTTTGGGTACGTATGACAATTTGAATTTATCACCTCGTATAAATTTTCAAAATCTTGACCAGTAGACTAGACTAGAATTTCAGAGAGGTGCAAGAATGGGTGTGCAACAAGCAACTAAGGTCAAGGGTACTATCGTGATTTCAGGATTTGTAGGACTGATTACGTTTAGAAAAATCCTTATCCTTAAAAAAGAAATGCAAAATATTAATTGGTTAAGAGACATATAATATGATATAAAGGAATCCGAGTTCCAGAAGTTGGACGCCGGTGGGTAACGGGTTCAGTTGAGTTGCTTGCTTTTCTTGTCATCTTTCCACCATTATCTCTTCTCTATTCCTGTATCAAATAATAGCCTCTGACCTATTCCAGTTTCAGTTGAAAGATGTTACAATTACAGTGCCAGAGTCAGTAATCAAGATAGATAACACAGGCCCTGGGCTCTGGTGTTTGTTTGTAGGATTGGATTTTCTTGTACACAGCATCAGAGGAAGTTAATTTTTTATTTTTCATAAATAAAAAATTATTTTAGTATCGGACGATTATCTTCTAACCCCCTTCAAGCATTATATTTAAAAAAATATATATTAAAATGTATCTCACATTCCCAACTATGAACTACCGACGAAAAACCCCATACCGTACATGTAATTACTAGGCTTGATGAACTTGTGTCTTCACTCTAAAACTGGTTGGGAATTGGGATAATACAAACCAATTTGATTCGATCAAGTATGATTGATGACCCATTGAAGTTTGAACTAATTAACAATATCTCATTATTTTAATATTCCATATGTTTCATAATACAAGAATAAATTAATCAGTTTAACTTAATTAATTGAACATGAATATGGTAAATAACATATGATTTCGTATTTAATTTTTATAAATAAATAAAAAGGAATACAAGAATGAAATTAGTTAGGGTGACCAACAAAGTGATTTCTCACATCTAGGAATATGTTTGAATACAAAGTGATTTTTTAATTTGTTTTTAAAACTAAAAAAACGTAAATCTTATTTATATGTATTAATTTTTTACTTTTTATTTGTCAATATGAATTTTAAATTGTTGAAGAAAACACTCTCTTCTATTTGTGTTTCAAATTTTACTAGTTAATTTTTAAATTAAAAAGGAAAAGTATTATAAATTCTTTCTATTTTATAGTTTAAAAAAACAAGATTTAAGATCAAGTTTTAGAAAAACAAAATTTACAATTTTTATTCCTCAAACAATAACACCTGCCATATTAAATCATAGATTATGTAATCTATCTGATTTACGAATCTTATTTTGTTTATCACATTTTTATTTAAACATAAACGAATCTAATAAAATATTTTTTAAGTCTCAAATTTGTTAAAAGAATAATTTAAAATCAAATGAAAAAATTAAAATAATATTTATTTTAAAAAGACCAACGCTCACTTTAAAATAAAAGAACAAAATCAAGTTTATAAAAGCATAATACTCAATTTATTCATGAGTTATAATTAATCATTTAATTTGATTTTTAAATTTTTAAATAATTTAAAATATATCAATTTTATATATCTTTTTTTTATATATAAATTTGTATTAATTATAGTTATTTTCACCAAATATACTATCCTAACAATATAAAAGATAAAAGTGTAATTAGCAAAAAAAAAAAAAAAGTACAAATAATAACATTATGTATTTTAAACAATATATAAACGAAATACAAGCTTTTTTAAAATTCAAAATGAAATGGAATGATTAATTATAAGTTTGATAACATAATAAAAATGAAAACCAATTTTTTAAAAAATTGAAAACTAAATTGAATGATTAAACCGAGTATTAGACTCTATAAAAATAAAAACAAAAAGCTGAAAAAAATCTATGTAATTTTAAAAGAGAAAAATGGTGATACAAACATGTAAAATTATTTTAATAATGAGTTGTGATTTTGTGTATGAAAATTATACTCATTTTAAAAAAGTTAAAGGGACAAGTGTAATTTAGTAAAAATAGTAGAATTATTTTATTTTATGTTTGTTTGTTTGAAGAAGGAGAAAAGAAATGTTAAAAGGATTAAGTATGGATAATGGGTGAAACGATTTGTTTCAAATTTTGTGAATCACTAGTGATTCTTTATAATTGATACCTTCAGTCGCTTTGAGAGAAATAGAAGCAACTCAACCTCTTAATCTCTTTTTTTCATGTATGTTTTTAATCCTTACAAAATTTTTATTCTTTTTCACGTTTATTTGTAAAATTTGGAATTAATTCTAATTAGCTACATTCCTTAATTAGGTTCTATATGCTAACCTTGCGAGGTGTTGTTTTTCGCGATAAATTTTTTATTTATGATAATCTTATACTAAGAATATTGATTTTTCATGTTTAATATTAATTCTTAAAAATAATATTTTTGGGAAGATAACCGAAATTATATTTTAAGTAGATTTTCAACCAAAAACAATGTGAAAATCTAACTTTTCTTAGCAAATAATTAAAATAATCAATAAAAATATTATATAATTCTTTAATTTCCTAATAAATTTATTTCTAAAAATATTTATAATGAATTAAACAAATTTTATTATTCTCCTGAACTCTCTCCTTTAAAATCGAGTTGAATAAAAACACAAACAATAAAAAATTATCCTAAAAAATGCGGGTTTATTTTTAAATAAACTTGTTATTTACACCTCTCTTATTTGCTGAGTACACTCCTTCCCCACTAAATTTCTAAAAATTACTTTCCATAATCTCATATACCAATTCAATAATAACATATATCTTTTTACTCTATCATGAATTACTCCATTTATTTGTTCACATATAGCACGTTTGTTTGATGTTTTGGGTTGAGGGTCTGAACTCTGAAGATTGCAACGAAGTGAAGTGTAGCATTGGAAGATAATTTTTAAACTCCACCAACTTAAGTTAATAGCAGGAGCTAGCGTTTCTTTTCTCTCATATGTATGTATTTGCTGCCTCTTGTGCTTTTAGCAATTGCCTTTTTTTTTATCATTAAACAATGAATTTGTTGTTTTAGGATACAAAGACAGAGACAAATTTATTGCTTTTTAGTCGAAAAGGAAAGGCAATTAAGAAAAGCATTGCCATGCATTACACAACTCTCTGCACATGTTGAGCGTGAAGAGATGAGAAGATCGAATAAGGTAATTTAATTTAGTAGAATGAGTTAAAGCCATTACAGTTCAAGTCCTTTTGGAGACGTCCTTCAACAGCATCATTCGAGTTCTCTTCTTTAACAATCTGAAGCCAACTTTGTCGAAGAAGAAGATTCGTGATTTGAGCATCTCTGAACCCATGCCATGCCAGCACAATATATATTAAAAGTACTATCAACCTTTGATTTTGTTAATTAAATACAATACAAAATTGGGTACCTTGGACGATTGGTCGGCTCTGGAATTCTTTGAAAACAAGGCCCTTCGTCATACCCTTCACAAATTATTTCTCCAAACTCATCTTGGTAGCAGATTATGCCTTGAGAGTGATCTTCATAAACCTGATTAATTAACACAACACAACACAACTTACCAGAAACATCTCTTTCACACCATGGGTAGACATCAAAGATAAAGTTAATTAATGACTGAAAAAAGATAAAGATATTGACCTTGTTCTTGATGGATGCTGTGATCCTCAGTACCGATGCCTTTTTTATCAGTGGGACATAGCTGCGTTTGGACATCATTTTCTTGCTCGGGTACTTGAGAAACGATCCATATTTCTGAATTGGGAATTGAATTGAGGAAATACAGTTACCAGCCATCAATCTAATTCTTCCAGGGTACTTCTTCACCCAAAAATAAAATCTAATCTAATTCTCCGAGAAGAAGAAGCATGAAACTGGTCTGCCTATATAGTAACGGAATGATCTCATCCTTTCATTGATTAATGCTAAGCATTGGTTATATTATAAAATCTAATAAATTCAATTATTGGTGGCTTGTGTCTTATCGTGATGCATTAAAATATAAATAGTCATGTAGGGCCAAAGTCGCTTATCCCTTGCTTTAATTGCCGGTGAACTCCAAGTCACAGTTTTGGTTGATGTTTGATAGTGCTTCTCTCTTATCATAAGTTGGTTGGTCCATTCACCATGTCACTATGGAATCAATGAATCTGTTATTTGTTCATTTGTGATCATGTTCCATGGTGGGTGTGAATCATAATATAAATGACACAGTAATGTAATTTATTTTTCTTCAGGCCGCGCGAGGTAGTAGCCATAAAATAGGTTAATCATAAGAATTTGCCAGAGGAGCTATATCCATTATCATTATCATCAGTATAAAAAGTTTGTCAAAACATAAACACGGTACGAAACCATGACTTACCAAATTCGACAAATAACACTTGCAGTGATTTTATATTAGAAAGTGTTAGATTTTGATTGGTAAATTGAGTCAATAGGAGGTTAAAATTTCCTAACTTAAGCTTAAAACTTTCTACAATTTCATTAATTTTATGTTTAATGTTTTATAAGTCATTTGTGCTAATAAAATTGGAATATATAAATAAAGTTATACGAGTATCCACTGTTTTAAACATTCATTAACATCTTTTTTTTTTCTCTCTCTCTTTTTTCTTATTCTATCATACTTCCTATCATAATTATTTTTTTTTTCCTTTTTACACTCTCTTATTAGATGTTGAATATTATAATAGATGTTCACGTAACATTATTATTATTATTTTTTTTTTATAAATGAGCATAAATAAAAACTAAAATATGACTTTGACCGTCTTATATTTCTCGATCCATATCTTTTGTCTTTATTAAAATAGAGATATATATATAAGACATGTTAGATTTAGTTTTGTTTTTTAGTTTTTAAATTCTGTTTTGTAAATCAAATTTAATTTTGAAAATAATGTTAAAAGAAATCTGTTTGACAATTTTATTTTAAGATCTATTTTAGAAAACAAAAAAACTTGTTTCTTAATTTTGTTTTCCTAATTTGTTTTTAAAACTAAAAAAACGTAAATCTTGTTTACATGTATTAATTTTTTTACTTTTTATTTGTCAATATGAATTTTAAATTGCTGAAGAAAACACTCTCTTCTATTTGTGTTTCTAATTTTACTAGTTAATTTTTAAGTTAAAAAGGAAAAATATTATAAGTTCTTTCTATTTTATAGTTTAAAAAAAAAAAAGATTTAAGATCAAGTTTTAGAAAAACAAAATTTACAATTTTTATTCCTCAAACAATAACACGTGCCATATTAAATAATAGATTATGCAATCTATTTGATTTACGAGTCAAAACATGATGAAAAAAAAAAGTTTAATAAATAAATACAAAAAATATATATATAAAATTTTATGTTATTTTAATTATTTGTTGGATATAATTTTTATATGATTTTATTTTGTTTATCACATTTTTATTCAAACATGAGTGAATCTAATAAAATATTTTTTAAGTCTCAAATTTATTAAAAAAATAATTTAAAATCAAATGCAAAAATTGAAATAATATTTATTTTAAAAAGATCAACGCTCACTTTCAAATAAAAGAACAAATTCCAGTTTATAAAAGTATAATACTCAATTTATTCATGAGTTATAATTAATCATTTTAATTTGATTTTTAAATAATTTAAAATATATCAATCTTTATATATCTTTTATATATATATATATATATATATATATATATAAATTTGTATTAATTATAGTTATTTTCACCAAATATACTATCCTAACAGTATAAAAGATAAAAGTGTACTTAGCAAAAAAAAAAAAAAAAAGTGCAAAAAATAACATTATGTATTTTAAACAATATATAAACGAAAGAGAAGTTTTTTAAAAATTCAAAATCAAATTGAATGATTAATTATAAGTTTGATAATATAATAAAAATGAAAACCAATTTTTTTAAAAATTGAAAACTAAATTGAATGATTAAACCGAGTATTAAAACTCTATAAAAAAAAAAAAAAGCTGAACAAAAATCTATGTAATTTTAAAAGAAAGAAATGGTGATATACTCATGTAAAATTACTTTAATAATGAGTTGTGATTATGTGTATAAAAATTATACTCATTTTAAAAAAGTTAAAGAGGCAAGTGTAGTTTGGTAAAAATAGTAGAATTATTTTATTTTATTTTATTTTATTTTTGTTCGAAGAAGGAGAAAAGAAATGCTAAAAGGGTTAAGTATGGATAATGGGCAAAACCGTATGGAAAGAAGCAAAAGCTCTCTCTCTCTCTCTCCCTATAAATATGATAATGGTTAAAATATGTTTTTAGTCCTTATAAATATGGTAATACATGTTTTTAGTCATTGTAAAAAATTTAGTCTCTTTTTCATTCCTATAAGTTTGAAATGTGTTGATTTTTTTGCTAGAAACTAGATTTGACTATCCGAACCTATGCGTTTGATATATTTTTCTTTTAACACCTCCCATTTTATTTTTTTACACTCCCATTCTGCTTATTTTCATCCCTACTTTGCTTTTTGCACCTCTAAATTTTTAATTTTTAATTATTTTTTATTTTATTTTATTTATTTTTTGCTAAAATAAATTTTGGATCCTATAAAATACCTCATTTTTACTTTGGATCCCTATAAAAATTTTAATATGTTTTAGGTTCCTATAATATATTGTTTTCGTTTTGAGTCCCTGTCAATAAAGCATATCTTCTCAATCGTTTATATATGTTGAAATGGTGTCACATCATCGCTTAAATAACACTTGAAATGATGTCACGTCCATTGGTAGAAACCAAAAATCAAAATAAAAAAAATTATAGGAACCCAAAACATAACAAAAAGTTTTATAGATACCAAAAGTAAAAAAGAGTATTTTATAAGAATCCAAAACTTATTTGAGCCGTAACTAATTTTAATGCTCTTTACTTTATTATTTGGGGCTATAATAATTTTTTTGCCAAAATTGAATAGATCAGGATATATTATCAAGATTGTTAAAATCGTTTATATACCATTTATTCTTGATGTAATATGTATATAAACGAATTTAACAATTTTGATAATATGTACTAGTCTATTCAATTTTGACAGAAAGAATTTGCTAGTTAAGTGATGATGTGATACCATCTCAATATATATAAAAGATTGAGATAATACCACGTCATTGGTATTGGTAAGGAATCAAAATAAAAAAAAATATATTATAAGGACCAAAACATATTAAAATTTTTATAGGGATGCAAAGTAAAAAAGAGGTATTTTATAAGGACCAAAAAATTATTTAAGCCAAGAAATAAAAATAAAAATTAGAAATGAAAATAAATAAATTTGGAGGTGTAAAAAGTAAAGTAGAGGTAGGAATAAGTAAAATAACAGTGCAAAAAATAAAATGAGAAATACTGAAACAAAAATATATCAAATATATGTTCAAATAATTAAACTTATCTTCGAGTGAAAAATCAATACATTTCAAATTTAAAAAATAAAAAAAAAAGATTAAAAATTTTACAGGATTAAAAACATACATTACCTACCACTGTTACAGGGATTAAAAATATTTTAGCCTTCTTTATAGTCGATACCTTCAGCGCCCCGCCCCTCCCGGCCGAGAGAAGGAGAAGCAAGCAGACTCAACCTCAACGTAATCCCCCCCTCCTTCTCTCTCTCACACACACTCACACTCATACGGTAATGATTATTTGATGCATTTTACAGTGACAGTTACAGGAAGTGGGCGCTCATGGTTTCTATTGGTTCAAAAGCATTGGTGTCAAGAAGCTCCATGGGCGAGCACGATTATGAATCCCTCAAACAAGGCAAAAGCAAGAGGAGGAAGCAAAAGGAAGGAGCAGCCACACACGCCTTCGACTCTTATCCCAAACACACCCACACTAACACCAACACCAACACCTTCACTTCACCGCCTCAACTATCCCGTGTTAGGTACCTTTTCTGCTTCCCTTCAACTTTCCTCCATTCTTTTATTTATTATTAATTCAATTCGATTCGATTTGTAGGAATCAACTTGACCCTGAAACAATCCAATACTTCTTAGAAATTGCTAATCTTGTTGAAAGTGACGGGGTTGAATGGGAGGAACGATCACTTATATGTGCTAATGCTCTCCAAGAAACCAAGGGGAGAGAATTCGAAATTGCAACCGATTATATCCTTAGCCACACTCTTCAGACCATTCTCCAGGGCTGTGATGTAGACCATCTTTGTGATTTCCTTCTCACTTCTGCTAACCACTTCCCCCATATTGCAATGGATAGATCTGGTTCTCACGTCGCTCAGACCAGCATCAACTCCCTAGCCCTTCATCTCCAAGACCATGATGTTCGCCCTCTAGTTGAGGAGGCTTTAACCATGATAAGCAAGGTGGAATCCATTTCATACAATGTTTTTATGGCTTCTCACTTACTGTTCTGCTTCAAATGTCAATTCTTATAGTTATATGTATACATGTCATTTGACAGGTGATTGCAGCAAATTCTGTTGATGTAATGTGTAACTGCTACGGTTCTCATGTGCTTCGGACTCTTCTCTGCCTTTGTAGCGGAGTACCATTAGATAAGTCTGGATACTATTTATCAAAATCAACTACAGTGTTAGCAGAACGGTTGAATTCGTTGAATTCGAAAGACTTCTCTTCAAACAAATATGATGCAACAAATTTTCAGCCCGGATTTCCAAATTTACTGAAATCACTTGTGTCAGATATGTTAAAGCATGCTAAGAAATGTATTAAGAAACTACAAGTTGACCAATTCAGCAGTTTGGTTTTTCAGGTATCATTTCCATCTCCCTCTATATATTGTGCATTAAATGAATTCTTGTATTCCATCAGGCATGGTGTTTACTATTAGGTTGGGGGCAGTCCATTGTTATTCAACGAAGTTCTCTTTTAAAGCAGTCAATTTTAATTTTTCTTACTTTGGTTGATGGTGGGGAGCATGTGTGGTGTTTATATTCTCTTAGCCTCTCGGGTCTGGTAGTTCCATAAGTGAGGTTGATACTTTGATGGAGTTTATGGGAGTATAGCCTTCATTTGAGTAATTTCTTAGGATCTGCTTGCTTTGGAACTTTATCATACTGTAAAGAGATTGTGAATTTCATTCTTATTTGTTCTCTTACCTCTTGGTTAAAGCATTTTCTATGGTGTGATTATGTCCTTACTGTTAGTTTTACTTGTAGCTTTCTCTCTTTGATTCCTCTAATTAATCGCAGACAATGCTGAGGGTCTTGGCAGGCAACGATGAAGAGTTGTTACATGTGATTCCTATCCTTTTTGGTTGCAAGGGTAAGAATAATGCAGTGGACACTTATATAGACACGACAGTAGTAGCGGAGCTCAAGAATTTGGTAAAAGAATCTAAATTTAGCCATCTAATGGAGGTGAGCAACATATAGTATGAGGGAAAACTTTATAATTTGCTAGAGTTGTGCTGGAGCTTGTGAATATTACAAAGAGAAGTTCAATAGAAATTACATGTAATTAACTAATTCTTATTTTAAAGATGATTTCAAAGTAAAGTTTCATGTTCCTTTCACACTGACAATAGTAAATGTGATTTTTTTCTAGTGTTTTATTATAGAAGCAAACAAGCATTATATATCTTCCATCATAGTAACCTTTTCACAGGTGTAATCTCAAGGACTTCTGTTAGTCCCTAAATAATATCTATTGGTGGACAGTGATCTGTACATTAGACATGTCATGCTTGTTAATTGTTTTGTGATAGTTTATACAGCCTTGTATGATGTATATTTTCATGTGCCATTATGTACTTAACAATTTTATGCCTGTGCATTTTTTATGGAGGCGTCAATGAAATTCTATTTGCTCAAGAGATTCCGAGGTAATGAATTTTCTAAATCTTTTGCAGGTTGTTTTGGAAGTATCTCCTGAGGTCTTGTTCAATGAATTATTTACTAAAGTATTCAGGAATTCCTTGTCTGAGTTATCATCTCATCAATATGGGAACTTTGTTGTTCAAGCATTAATTTCTTATGCAAGCAATCAAGATTTGGTATTATGCCTACTTTCCATTCTGCTTTTCAATTTTGAACATCTTCCTCATCTTGTTAAGGGTGGCCACTAATTATTTTTTTCTACTTTAGGATTGGTTGCATAATGTTGCATGTACGGCAGTTGTCTCATGCACATTCTTTTCACAATGCCTATTTGTGTTATGATTTTCCCTTTGCAATTTATTTCCCGTGTTTGTTTTAAGATTTTTTTTATTGTTTGGTAGATGGAGTTGATTTGGGAAGAACTTGGGCCAAATTTGGAGGGTCTTTTCAAAATGGGAAGGTCAGGAGTTGTTGCTTCACTTGTTGCTGCCAGTGAAAGGCTCCATGTTAATGAACACAAGGTTTGCATTTTAGTTGCATTGTCTATGATATGTGGATTCATACATGCTTATGTATTTGAGATTGTAAACTTACTTATTGCTTCTGAAACTTAATTCCAAGCCTATAATGATTGCTTAATTTTGAAAAGTAAATGGTGTTACTTGCATTACATACTGAAGTTATTTCACCTTCCTAATTTTGTTCTTCATTCTTGTGAAAACTTTATTGGCCTTTTTGTAACTTTGGGGGCAGTGCTGTCAAGTCCTTGCTGAAGCGGTGTGTCCAGTGGATGAGTCTCCTAAATGGATCGTTCCACGACTATTGTTTCTTGATAGCTGTTTCAGATGTGAAGATAAGTCCAATTGGAGCTGGCAAAGTGGTGCGAAAATGCATGTCATGGGTTCTCTGATCCTACAGACAGTATTCCGGTTTAGAAGTGTAAGTGACTTTCTTGCAAATTGATGTTTTGGCTGCTTCTTTGTTGGCCCAAAAGTATTTGAGGCAGTTGTTGGGCCTGAACTAGGTTGTCCTTCCGATGTTGTGGCAGTTCCATATATGACTAAGGGGTTGAGGGTGTATGAGAAGAAGAAAAAAGAGTGATCTATATTTTGGGGTAAGCTAGTTATTTTGGTCACATGAGTGTTGTGGAAGGGGTGTTATTAGGAAAGTGGCAGAACTGTAGGAGAGAAGAGAGTTATTTTCGTATATTGTGATTAGGAATTGAGAGGTCATGCTCTTTGAAAGGCCCCGGGGTTGTATTTTCATTACCATGCATTGCAGTGGTTTTTTTTGTGATAATAAATTCAAAACTAATTTCTTGTTTTTCTCTCCTTTTATTCCACCTTTTTGTTTGTTATATAATGGGTTTCAATTGAAAAAAAAAGGAAGGGTAGTGTGAATATCTTTGAATGTTCCTGAGATATAACCATGGGAACCATTGGATTCCCAACTTGATGGAAAACTTTTCGATCCTGCAGAACTGGTATTTCTTGGGTGAGGGTATCGTTATGTAGAATAGGTTTTTCATTGTTGGGTTAATTCCTTTCCTAGGGACCTTTCATGAAGCTTATAGATGGAAACTCCAAAGAAGAAGCACGCTGGTGTTGAAGCTTTTCTAACTACTAAGACTAGTCACCCCCAAAGATCATCCTATATATCTGGACTCACGAGTCCTCCAACTGAACTACTGGAAATTAAATATTTTTACTTGAGTATGAATGGTCACTACTTCCTGTACTGCTATCAATGTGAACTGGTAGTGAAATTTAATTCCTGTTCTTTTAACAAAGAATTTAATTAGAATACATTGACAGTTTGTTACATTGTCATCTAATCATAGATTGTCATGTGTTAAGTTTATTGGCTTAATAAATAATAGAAATCATGAGTTTCAAGTGTTGTTGTAGCCTTGTTTGATTCTGAAAGATTAAGGGTCTCCTTGTTTAGAGACGATTTATTCTTCCATGTGTATTTTAGCTGAGAAATTAATGCGCATTCAGACATCTGATAGTGCGGTGAACTTTTTATGGTGTTGTTGATATCTTATGCTTATGGTATGTTTGCATGAGAAGAAAGGAAATAGTGAGAGAAAACATGGGTAATGATGTATTTTTGGTTGAAGAGAAAACATAAAGGGAGAGAAAAGTTGACTTTTCGAAACATGATGAGTTTCAATTTTTTCTCTCATTTTCTTTCCTCTGTACCAAACAGAGGATTACCGTAGGAGTTGATGGAAGCACATGCCATGAATTGTTCATTGCTAATTTTTGTTATTTTATATAAACCTACTAGTTTTATGTTGTGTTTCCATTAAATAGTTTATGCATTTGCTGAATTCCATTGTCCTGCATTTTATTTTTGTAGGAGTATATACAACCTTATATCATCAGTATAACTTCCATGGAAGCAACTCATGTGCTTGAAGCAGTGGGAGATGCAAGAGGAACACATGTTATTGAGGCTTTTCTATGTTCCGGAGCTTCTGGGAAACAGAAGCGCAGATTGGTTACAAAGTATGTCTTTCAACTATACATCTTGCAATTATGTTCTCTAGGGAAATGCTAGAGGACTTAATGTCATAAACAAGATTTAGATTATGTTTTCTATTTCTATATTAACCTCCAAAACTTTTCATCATTAGGGTGTGTTTGGGAAAACTTAATATTAAATTATTTCAATAATCGATAATATGTATAAATTTATAATCGATTATAATTATATATCATAATCAATTTTTGTTTGTGTAAGTTTGCTGAAAAATGGTTTGAAGATAATTAATTCCGTTTGAAAGCAACGGAATAATAAGTTTTTACATAGTAAAAGAGTATGAAAATAGCTGAAATAGAAAAAAGCTTCAAATAATCATAAGCTACAAATGTCTAACTTCATAAAACCAACTTACTTTTTCAGAAAAAAAGCTTTTCCCAAATTTAAGCTAGGATTTCCAAACATCTTACTTTTTTTTTATAAACAGCTTTTTTTCTCCTAAAGACAGCTGAAATGGGCGAAATTAATCTAGTGAGGTACTTTTAAAATTGATGGGGTGTTAAATTCCAAAACTGAAAGTTGATGACTCTAGTTGCCAAAGCCTAAGTTTTGATGGGGGGTATGTACTTTTTCCCTATTGATTAATTTTTTTCCTCTAGATTTGAAGTTGAAAATATTAGTAAATCTGTATTTAATGGATTTCAAAATTGCTTCTTTATTGTCTTCATCTTTTCCCTTTATATCTTTCATAACTTTTTGTAGACTGCAAGGGCATTTTGGAGAGGTTGCTCTCCACGCATCTGGTGCTTTTACTGTTGAAAAATGCTTCACTGCCAGTAATCTGTCACTAAGAGAGGCAATAGTGTCTGAGCTGTTGGCTGTGCGAAGTGATCTTTCCAAGACAAAGCAGGGCCCTTACCTATTATGGAAACTAGATATTGACGGGTATGCTGTTGGCTATTTAGTGTATTATAGAATTTTCAGATTATTACTTTCCATTGAGAAAATATTTTTTTAACTAGTGTACTCAAACTTTATGAATTAGAGTATGACATCTGATGGATGGTTGTACTGAATGTTGTTTGGTTTCAGCTTTGAGTTTATAAGTGCATGAAGTTAATCTTCACAATTTACCCTGCTTTATTTCCACAGATTTGCTGCGAGTCCTGATCATTGGAGGTCAAAACAAGCATCCAAAGAATCCACTTATAAAGATTTTTATACTATGTTTGGTTCCAGTGATGCAAAGTTGATGAAAAATGATGCCTTTCTTGCTGACACTTCAATTAATAAATCAAATAAAAAAACTGTGAAGGAAATGAGGAAAGAAATTGACCAATCCCTAGGTTCTGGTGCACCATTTCTGAGCACCCAAAACTTCAAGAAAAACCCAAAAAAGGAAAAGTTCAAAAGTAAGAAAAATGCTCAGATTAGTGGAGATGATAACTCTAATATGAAGCAGAAAAGGTCTAACAAGGAAAAGGTTGAAAGTGGGCTTGATAGTGCTGCTACTGCAGCAACAAATAAGACATCGAAGAAACGGCAAAGAGATGGTGACCTTTCTAAGGCTTCTCTGAAGAAGGTGAAAGCATCAAATGCATAGAGTGAAAGACAAGTTTTTTTCTTGAAGAAATTAAGAGAAGGATGGCATTAAGCATGTCAGCAGGGTCTCCAAGATTTAATGCATGAAGGTTTGAATGATTTCCTCTTTGTTAGTAATTTTGCATTACTTTACCATGTTGCATAGACTATGTAACTGGAAAATTGCATTAAGGAAGGTAATTACTCTAGTGTTATTTTTTTTTTCCTCTAACGAATTTCCTTGACACCTCCTTCCCCCTCATCCCAATATACTGTGCTTTGCTGGATAGATATATATGACTTTAGTACGAACTTGGAGATCATTCCCCGTTTTTTAAATACAAATTTTGTAGATTTTGGGTGTATCAAGAACTCTGACAAGCTTGGTTAGCAAAACTGTAAAATTTAATGTAAACAGCAATACATATAAACATTGACACTTAGTAAAGATACACAAGTAATCAAGTATAATACACTAACAGATATGTTTGGTTTAAAAGGCACAATTGAAACAAATTTAAAAAAATGAGATCAGAAAAGAAACTGGTGGTGCCAATATTGCTGTTTGTTATGTCTATCAACCATATGTTGGAGGATTGAACCTACAAAAAAAAATAAAAAATGATTTTTCTGTCAATCGTGGGGTAGCTGCGTACAACGGAAAGGCTTAAAACAGTTAATAGTAAGAATTACTTGTTTTGTGTGGGATTTGATTAACTTAGAAAGGTCACCATCTCTTTGCCTTAGAGAAGCCTTAGAAAGGTCACCATCTCTTTGCCGTTTCTTCGATGTCTTATTTGTTGCTGCAGTAGCAGCACTATCAAGCCCACTTTCAACCTTTTCCTTGTTAGACCTTTTCTGCTTCATATTAGAGTTATCATCTCCACTAATCTGAGCATTTTTCTTACTTTTGAACTTTTCCTTTTTTGGGTTTTTCTTGAAGTTTTGGGTGCTCAGAAATGGTGCACCAGAACCTAGGGATTGGTCAATTTCTTTCCTCATTTCCTTCACAGTTTTTTTATTTGATTTATTAATTGAAGTGTCAGCAAGAAAGGCATCATTTTTCATCAACTTTGCATCACTGGAACCAAACATAGTATAAAAATCTTTATAAGTGGATTCTTTGGATGCTTGTTTTGACCTCCAATGATCAGGACTCGCAGCAAATCTGTGGAAATAAAGCAGGGTAAATTGTGAAGATTAACTTCATGCACTTATAAACTCAAAGCTGAAACCAAACAACATTCAGTACAACCATCCATCAGATGTCATACTCTAATTCATAAAGTTTGAGTACACTAGTTAAAAAAATATTTTCTCAATGGAAAGTAATAATCTGAAAATTCTATAATACACTAAATAGCCAACAGCATACCCGTCAATATCTAGTTTCCATAATAGGTAAGGGCCCTGCTTTGTCTTGGAAAGATCACTTCGCACAGCCAACAGCTCAGACACTATTGCCTCTCTTAGTGACAGATTACTGGCAGTGAAGCATTTTTCAACAGTAAAAGCACCAGATGCGTGGAGAGCAACCTCTCCAAAATGCCCTTGCAGTCTACAAAAAGTTATGAAAGATATAAAGGGAAAAGATGAAGACAATAAAGAAGCAATTTTGAAATCCATTAAATACAGATTTACTAATATTTTCAACTTCAAATCTAGAGGAAAAAAATTAATCAATAGGGAAAAAGTACATACCCCCCATCAAAACTTAGGCTTTGGCAACTAGAGTCATCAACTTTCAGTTTTGGAATTTAACACCCCATCAATTTTAAAAGTACCTCACTAGATTAATTTCGCCCATTTCAGCTGTCTTTAGGAGAAAAAAGCTGTTTATAAAAAAAAGTAAGATGTTTGGAAATCCTAGCTTAAATTTGGGAAAAGCTTTTTTTCTGAAAAAGTAAGTTGGTTTTATGAAGTTAGACATTTGTAGCTTATGATTATTTGAAGCTTTTTTCTATTTCAGCTATTTTCATACTCTTTTACTATGTAAAAACTTATTATTCCGTTGCTTTCAAACGGAATTAATTATCTTCAAACCATTTTTCAGCAAACTTACACAAACAAAAATTGATTATGATATATAATTATAATCGATTATAAATTTATACATATTATCGATTATTGAAATAATTTAATATTAAGTTTTCCCAAACACACCCTAATGATGAAAAGTTTTGGAGGTTAATATAGAAATAGAAAACATAATCTAAATCTTGTTTATGACATTAAGTCCTCTAGCATTTCCCTAGAGAACATAATTGCAAGATGTATAGTTGAAAGACATACTTTGTAACCAATCTGCGCTTCTGTTTCCCAGAAGCTCCGGAACATAGAAAAGCCTCAATAACATGTGTTCCTCTTGCATCTCCCACTGCTTCAAGCACATGAGTTGCTTCCATGGAAGTTATACTGATGATATAAGGTTGTATATACTCCTACAAAAATAAAATGCAGGACAATGGAATTCAGCAAATGCATAAACTATTTAATGGAAACACAACATAAAACTAGTAGGTTTATATAAAATAACAAAAATTAGCAATGAACAATTCATGGCATGTGCTTCCATCAACTCCTACGGTAATCCTCTGTTTGGTACAGAGGAAAGAAAATGAGAGAAAAAATTGAAACTCATCATGTTTTGAAAAGTCAACTTTTCTCTCCCTTTATGTTTTCTCTTCAACCAAAAATACATCATTACCCATGTTTTCTCTCACTATTTCCTTTCTTCTCATGCAAACATACCATAAGCATAAGATATCAACAACACCATAAAAAGTTCACCGCACTATCAGATGTCTGAATGCGCATTAATTTCTCAGCTAAAATACACATGGAAGAATAAATCGTCTCTAAACAAGGAGACCCTTAATCTTTCAGAATCAAACAAGGCTACAACAACACTTGAAACTCATGATTTCTATTATTTATTAAGCCAATAAACTTAACACATGACAATCTATGATTAGATGACAATGTAACAAACTGTCAATGTATTCTAATTAAATTCTTTGTTAAAAGAACAGGAATTAAATTTCACTACCAGTTCACATTGATAGCAGTACAGGAAGTAGTGACCATTCATACTCAAGTAAAAATATTTAATTTCCAGTAGTTCAGTTGGAGGACTCGTGAGTCCAGATATATAGGATGATCTTTGGGGGTGACTAGTCTTAGTAGTTAGAAAAGCTTCAACACCAGCGTGCTTCTTCTTTGGAGTTTCCATCTATAAGCTTCATGAAAGGTCCCTAGGAAAGGAATTAACCCAACAATGAAAAACCTATTCTACATAACGATACCCTCACCCAAGAAATACCAGTTCTGCAGGATCGAAAAGTTTTCCATCAAGTTGGGAATCCAATGGTTCCCATGGTTATATCTCAGGAACATTCAAAGATATTCACACTACCCTTCCTTTTTTTTTCAATTGAAACCCATTATATAACAAACAAAAAGGTGGAATAAAAGGAGAGAAAAACAAGAAATTAGTTTTGAATTTATTATCACAAAAAAAACCACTGCAATGCATGGTAATGAAAATACAACCCCGGGGCCTTTCAAAGAGCATGACCTCTCAATTCCTAATCACAATATACGAAAATAACTCTCTTCTCTCCTACAGTTCTGCCACTTTCCTAATAACACCCCTTCCACAACACTCATGTGACCAAAATAACTAGCTTACCCCAAAATATAGATCACTCTTTTTTCTTCTTCTCATACACCCTCAACCCCTTAGTCATATATGGAACTGCCACAACATCGGAAGGACAACCTAGTTCAGGCCCAACAACTGCCTCAAATACTTTTGGGCCAACAAAGAAGCAGCCAAAACATCAATTTGCAAGAAAGTCACTTACACTTCTAAACCGGAATACTGTCTGTAGGATCAGAGAACCCATGACATGCATTTTCGCACCACTTTGCCAGCTCCAATTGGACTTATCTTCACATCTGAAACAGCTATCAAGAAACAATAGTCGTGGAACGATCCATTTAGGAGACTCATCCACTGGACACACCGCTTCAGCAAGGACTTGACAGCACTGCCCCCAAAGTTACAAAAAGGCCAATAAAGTTTTCACAAGAATGAAGAACAAAATTAGGAAGGTGAAATAACTTCAGTATGTAATGCAAGTAACACCATTTACTTTTCAAAATTAAGCAATCATTATAGGCTTGGAATTAAGTTTCAGAAGCAATAAGTAAGTTTACAATCTCAAATACATAAGCATGTATGAATCCACATATCATAGACAATGCAACTAAAATGCAAACCTTGTGTTCATTAACATGGAGCCTTTCACTGGCAGCAACAAGTGAAGCAACAACTCCTGACCTTCCCATTTTGAAAAGACCCTCCAAATTTGGCCCAAGTTCTTCCCAAATCAACTCCATCTACCAAACAATAAAAAAATCTTAAAACAAACACGGGAAATAAATTGCAAAGGGAAAATCATAACACAAATAGGCATTGTGAAAAGAATGTGCATGAGACAACTGCCGTACATGCAACATTATGCAACCAATCCTAAAGTAGAAAAAAATAATTAGTGGCCACCCTTAACAAGATGAGGAAGATGTTCAAAATTGAAAAGCAGAATGGAAAGTAGGCATAATACCAAATCTTGATTGCTTGCATAAGAAATTAATGCTTGAACAACAAAGTTCCCATATTGATGAGATGATAACTCAGACAAGGAATTCCTGAATACTTTAGTAAATAATTCATTGAACAAGACCTCAGGAGATACTTCCAAAACAACCTGCAAAAGATTTAGAAAATTCATTACCTCGGAATCTCTTGAGCAAATAGAATTTCATTGACGCCTCCATAAAAAATGCACAGGCATAAAATTGTTAAGTACATAATGGCACATGAAAATATACATCATACAAGGCTGTATAAACTATCACAAAACAATTAACAAGCATGACATGTCTAATGTACAGATCACTGTCCACCAATAGATATTATTTAGGGACTAACAGAAGTCCTTGAGATTACACCTGTGAAAAGGTTACTATGATGGAAGATATATAATGCTTGTTTGCTTCTATAATAAAACACTAGAAAAAAATCACATTTACTATTGTCAGTGTGAAAGGAACATGAAACTTTACTTTGAAATCATCTTTAAAATAAGAATTAGTTAATTACATGTAATTTCTATTGAACTTCTCTTTGTAATATTCACAAGCTCCAGCACAACTCTAGCAAATTATAAAGTTTTCCCTCATACTATATGTTGCTCACCTCCATTAGATGGCTAAATTTAGATTCTTTTACCAAATTCTTGAGCTCCGCTACTACTGTCGTGTCTATATAAGTGTCCACTGCATTATTCTTACCCTTGCAACCAAAAAGGATAGGAATCACATGTAACAACTCTTCATCGTTGCCTGCCAAGACCCTCAGCATTGTCTGCGATTAATTAGAGGAATCAAAGAGAGAAAGCTACAAGTAAAACTAACAGTAAGGACATAATCACACCATAGAAAATGCTTTAACCAAGAGGTAAGAGAACAAATAAGAATGAAATTCACAATCTCTTTACAGTATGATAAAGTTCCAAAGCAAGCAGATCCTAAGAAATTACTCAAATGAAGGCTATACTCCCATAAACTCCATCAAAGTATCAACCTCACTTATGGAACTACCAGACCCGAGAGGCTAAGAGAATATAAACACCACACATGCTCCCCACCATCAACCAAAGTAAGAAAAATTAAAATTGACTGCTTTAAAAGAGAACTTCGTTGAATAACAATGGACTGCCCCCAACCTAATAGTAAACACCATGCCTGATGGAATACAAGAATTCATTTAATGCACAATATATAGAGGGAGATGGAAATGATACCTGAAAAACCAAACTGCTGAATTGGTCAACTTGTAGTTTCTTAATACATTTCTTAGCATGCTTTAACATATCTGACACAAGTGATTTCAGTAAATTTGGAAATCCGGGCTGAAAATTTGTTGCATCATATTTGTTTGAAGAGAAGTCTTTCGAATTCAACGAATTCAACCGTTCTGCTAACACTGTAGTTGATTTTGATAAATAGTATCCAGACTTATCTAATGGTACTCCGCTACAAAGGCAGAGAAGAGTCCGAAGCACATGAGAACCGTAGCAGTTACACATTACATCAACAGAATTTGCTGCAATCACCTGTCAAATGACATGTATACATATAACTATAAGAATTGACATTTGAAGCAGAACAGTAAGTGAGAAGCCATAAAAACATTGTATGAAATGGATTCCACCTTGCTTATCATGGTTAAAGCCTCCTCAACTAGAGGGCGAACATCATGGTCTTGGAGATGAAGGGCTAGGGAGTTGATGCTGGTCTGAGCGACGTGAGAACCAGATCTATCCATTGCAATATGGGGGAAGTGGTTAGCAGAAGTGAGAAGGAAATCACAAAGATGGTCTACATCACAGCCCTGGAGAATGGTCTGAAGAGTGTGGCTAAGGATATAATCGGTTGCAATTTCTGAATTCTCTCCCCTTGGTTTCTTGGAGAGCATTAGCACATATAAGTGATCGTTCCTCCCATTCAACCCCGTCACTTTCAACAAGATTAGCAATTTCTAAGAAGTATTGGATTGTTTCAGGGTCAAGTTGATTCCTACAAATCGAATCGAATTGAATTAATAATAAATAAAAGAATGGAGGAAAGTTGAAGGGAAGCAGAAAAGGTACCTAACACGGGATAGTTGAGGCGGTGAAGTGAAGGTGTTGGTGTTGGTGTTAGTGTGGGTGTGTTTGGGATAAGAGTCGAAGGCGTGTGTGGCTGCTCCTTCCTTTTGCTTCCTCCTCTTGCTTTTGCCTTGTTTGAGGGATTCATAATCGTGCTCGCCCATGGAGCTTCTTGACACCAATGCTTTTGAACCAATAGAAACCATGAGCGCCCACTTCCTGTAACTGTCACTGTAAAATGCATCAAATAATCATTACCGTATGAGTGTGAGTGTGTGTGAGAGAGAGAAGGAGGGGGGGATTACGTTGAGGTTGAGTCTGCTTGCTTCTCCTTCTCTCGGCCGGGAGGGGCGGGGCGCTGAAGGTATCGACTATAAAGAAGGCTAAAATATTTTTAATCCCTGTAACAGTGGTAGGTAATGTATGTTTTTAATCCTGTAAAATTTTTAATCTTTTTTTTTTATTTTTTAAATTTGAAATGTATTGATTTTTCACAAGAAGATAAGTTTAATTATTTGAACATATATTTGATATATTTTTGTTTCAGTATTTCTCATTTTATTTTTTGCACTGTTATTTTACTTATTCCTACCTCTACTTTACTTTTTACACCTCCAAATTTATTTATTTTCATTTCTAATTTTTATTTTTATTTCTTGGCTTAAATAATTTTTTGGTCCTTATAAAATACCTCTTTTTTACTTTGCATCCCTATAAAAATTTTAATATGTTTTGGTCCTTATAATATATTTTTTTTTATTTTGATTCCTTACCAATACCAATGACGTGGTATTATCTCAATCTTTTATATATATTGAGATGGTATCACATCATCACTTAACTAGCAAATTCTTTCTGTCAAAATTGAATAGACTAGTACATATTATCAAAATTGTTAAATTCGTTTATATACATATTACATCAAGAATAAATGGTATATAAACGATTTTAACAATCTTGATAATATATCCTGATCTATTCAATTTTGGCAAAAAAAATTATTATAGCCCCAAATAATAAAGTAAAGAGCATTAAAATTAGTTACGGCTCAAATAAGTTTTGGATTCTTATAAAATACTCTTTTTTACTTTTGGTATCTATAAAACTTTTTGTTATGTTTTGGGTTCCTATAATTTTTTTATTTTGATTTTTGGTTTCTACCAATGGACGTGACATCATTTCAAGTGTTATTTAAGCGATGATGTGACACCATTTCAACATATATAAACGATTGAGAAGATATGCTTTATTGACAGGACTCAAAACGAAAACAATATATTATAGGAACCTAAAACATATTAAAATTTTTATAGGGATCCAAAGTAAAAATGAGGTATTTTATAGGATCCAAAATTTATTTTAGCAAAAAATAAATAAAATAAAATAAAAAATAATTAAAAATTAAAAATTTAGAGGTGCAAAAAGCAAAGTAGGGATGAAAATAAGCAGAATGGGAGTGTAAAAAAATAAAATGGGAGGTGTTAAAAGAAAAATATATCAAACGCATAGGTTCGGATAGTCAAATCTAGTTTCTAGCAAAAAAATCAACACATTTCAAACTTATAGGAATGAAAAAGAGACTAAATTTTTTACAATGACTAAAAACATGTATTACCATATTTATAAGGACTAAAAACATATTTTAACCATTATCATATTTATAGGGAGAGAGAGAGAGAGAGCTTTTGCTTCTTTCCATACGGTTTTGTCCATTATCCATACTTAACCCTTTTAGCATTTCTTTTCTCCTTCTTCGAACAAAAATAAAATAAAATAAAATAAAATAATTCTACTATTTTTACCAAACTACACTTGCCTCTTTAACTTTTTTAAAATGAGTATAATTTTTATACACATAATCACAACTCATTATTAAAGTAATTTTACATGAGTATATCACCATTTCTTTCTTTTAAAATTACATAGATTTTTGTTCAGCTTTTTTTTTTTTTTATAGAGTTTTAATACTCGGTTTAATCATTCAATTTAGTTTTCAATTTTTAAAAAAATTGGTTTTCATTTTTATTATATTATCAAACTTATAATTAATCATTCAATTTGATTTTGAATTTTTAAAAAACTTCTCTTTCGTTTATATATTGTTTAAAATACATAATGTTATTTTTTGCACTTTTTTTTTTTTTTTTTGCTAAGTACACTTTTATCTTTTATACTGTTAGGATAGTATATTTGGTGAAAATAACTATAATTAATACAAATTTATATATATATATATATATATATATATATATATATATATAAAAGATATATAAAGATTGATATATTTTAAATTATTTAAAAATCAAATTAAAATGATTAATTATAACTCATGAATAAATTGAGTATTATACTTTTATAAACTGGAATTTGTTCTTTTATTTGAAAGTGAGTGTTGGTCTTTTTAAAATAAATATTATTTCAATTTTTGCATTTGATTTTAAATTATTTTTTTAATAAATTTGAGACTTAAAAAATATTTTATTAGATTCACTCATGTTTGAATAAAAATGTGATAAACAAAATAAAATCATATAAAAATTATATCCAACAAATAATTAAAATAACATAAAATTTTATATATATATTTTTTGTATTTATTTATTAAACTTTTTTTTTTCATCATGTTTTGACTCGTAAATCAAATAGATTGCATAATCTATTATTTAATATGGCACGTGTTATTGTTTGAGGAATAAAAATTGTAAATTTTGTTTTTCTAAAACTTGATCTTAAATCTTTTTTTTTTTTAAACTATAAAATAGAAAGAACTTATAATATTTTTCCTTTTTAATTTAAAAATTAACTAGTAAAATTAACTAGTAAAAATTAACCCGACACACCTCGCAAGGTTAGCATACAGAACCTAATTAAGGGATGTAGCTAATTAGAATTAATTCCAAATTTTACAAATAAACGTGAAAGAAAAAGATAATTTGGTGAGTAAAGAGGCGCTTAGACGTGAAACGGTGTCGGGTTGAAAGCAGAGAGAAAGAAGGAAATGTTGAGTTGGCTTGTCTGGGTCGGGGTAAATGAAAATTGAAATTGCTAAACCCTAGTGATAGTCATAGATAGGTGTTGTTTAACCCATCTATTATCGAATCGAATTGATCAAATTTCAAAGAAGATGTGGTGGCGATCAGCATCATTCATCATGGACAGGCAGCAGAAGGAGGAGGGTGCTCCGAAAGGGGCTCCAGCTGATACCGATTCCTCAATCTCAAACCCTAAGATCTCTGCTTACTATGAGACGAGAGCGGCGCATCACGGCGTGGTGACGAGCGACTGGCTGGCCCAGGCTCAGGCCGCGATTGGGCCCGACCCTGAACCTCCTCAACCTCAAGCCAGGCCCGATCCTGACAAGCCATTCAGTGTCATCGACGAGTTCAACAACTGGCGGAAACAGCCCCATTTGGCGGAGGCCGTCGCTGCCATTCGCGCCTTGGCCGCCGTCATAAGGTTCAGCCAGGCTACCACCATGATGCAGCTGGAAATCGAGTTGAAGAAGGCCTCCGATTCTCTCAAGGTGAGTAACCGTAACAGTAACATTACACTGTTCATTCGTAATGATTTGGTGTGTTGGTTGCATTGCAGTCGTGGGATACCACCTCTATCTCTTTGACAGCTGGCTGTGATCTCTTTATGCGATACGTCACTCGTACTTCTGCTTTAGAATATGAAGACTTCAATTCCGCTAAGTCTCGCTTGATTGAGCGTGCTGAGAAGTTTGGGGAAATCTCCTACAAGGCAACTTCCAACTCTGCACTCTCTTTTCCTCACTCACACCTGTGCCCAATTTCAATTTCGTCTTTTTCTTTCTTCAGGCCCGCAAAGTTATTGCAATGTTGAGTCAGGATTTTATATTCGATGGTTGTACAATTTTGGTTCATGGTTTTTCCAGAGTCATCTTTGAAGTCCTAAAACTTGCGGCACAAAATAAGAAACTATTTCGGGTCTTCTGCACAGGTTTTTGCCCTTTTACTCTCATTGTTTTAGAGTGCGTTGGCTATAAATAAATTGATTGATTGATTGATATGCAGAGGGAAGACCAGACCGAACAGGTTTGCGGTTGTCCAATGAGCTGGCCAAGCTTGATGTTCCAGTGAAACTTCTAATAGATTCTGCTGTTGCATATACAATGGATGAGGTGGACATGGTTTTTGTGGGTGCAGATGGAGTTGTCGAAAGTGGGGGCATAATCAACATGATGGGGACCTATCAAATAGCATTGGTTGCACACAGTATGAATAAACCAGTTTATGTCGCTGCTGAGAGCTACAAGGTATTATAGCATGCAATTCTTATTCGATAGATATGTTGTACATTACATTACATGTCTTGTTTGTGTTACTCTGCAGTTTGCTCGTCTTTACCCTCTTGACCAAAAGGATTTAGCCCCTGCATTACGCCCTATTGATTTTGGCGTACCTATTCCATCCAAGGTTGAGGTTGAAAGGTCTGCTCGGGATTACACCCCTCCTCAATACCTGACTCTGCTTTTCACAGATTTAGGTGTTCTTACTCCATCTGTCGTTAGTGATGAGCTCATCCAACTATACTTATAGTTATTATAAATGTTTGCTTCAATTCAATTCAAGATCATCAAACAAAAACAATTTTGTCACAATATCATTTCAATTTATTAGGGATAGTTTTTAGTATCAGCTATCTGTGTGTGTGCAACACTTTTGTGGAGAATGGAGAATGGACACGCATTGCTCAATGAGTATCTTATCTCGTCTTTCTAACAATACTCTTTCAAGTATTCTTTCTTTTTCGTAATTCACGTACTAATCTCGTAACTAGCTAAAATCAAATTCTCTTCAATCTCAAGCTGCTCTCCTATTATGTTTATATCTCTAAATTGAATTTCAACATTTAAAAAAAAAAAAATCAATAATCAAAAAATAGGTATTCACAAAATTATATGAGAAATGTTATGAACATTCATCTTAACACACACTTTTGAATATATTTTTTTTAAATTAAAATTTATTAAAAATCATAAAATTGAATGTTCCAGGTCAAATTAGATGGTCCTATATCATATAATGACTCATGATTATAACAATTCTCAGATTATATATATAATGCGTGCGTGGCTGAACTGCCGGACTTCTTGGCCTTGACGACCCTTGTTGCTCATCAACATATCCAAAAGCCCATTCGTGAATTATACTATAAAAGCAATAATTCTTCTTTTTGAACTTACAAACGTTCAATGAGAAATAATGTACATAATCAATACATATAATTAGTAAAATTATTGTTGTTATATTTAAAAAAACCAGGCCATTGTCTTTACACATATCTTTTGTCTGTGTTTCATCAATTTCATTGACAATATTATTATAAGGGGTATACGACATGTGCTCCGCCTCTGACTAAAGTCTAAAAAAGGCAAAACCTTTTGTTTGTCTAATGTCTAATTATCTATGATAATAATTGACGCTTGTAATAGTATAATCTACGTGTCTATACTCTATACTAACCGCGACGCACACAGTAAACATTAGTCTATAGTAGTAATATTTATTTATATTTAAAAAAACACTTTTAAATTATCTTTTTTTTTTTTTTTATCAATTATTCTTATTTTACATATACTTCTCTTCTTAAAATTCTATTTTACCACACGTTATAAAAACGATTCATCTTCCCTTGCCTTTTTAGCTTGAATTATTTCTCTTTAATTCAATCAAACAAAATTTAGAAACACGTCTTGTGAAACTATAATAATTTTTAATGTTTGATACAATAGGTTAAATTTGAAAGAATATTATTTTTTGAAAAAATAAACTGTTTTATTAAAGTTAAATATTTATAACTTATGATTATTTTTTAATAAATTATTTTTTCTTTGAGCTGTTTTAACACTTTTATCATGTAAAAGTTATTTTTTGATGGCATCTAAACAAAAATAATTATCATTAAATTATTTTTCAACAAATTTATCTAAATACAAATTAATTATAAAATAATCAATTATACATATAATTAATTATTAAAATAATCTAAATTTTCTAATTATCGTAGACACACCTTATACTATGATGATAGAAAGCATGTCAACATATATAAGCTTTATATTTTTATAATCATAATTAACTAAAACTCGAATAGCTAATGATTTTAGTATAATTAGTTGCAACGTTAACCACAAATATTTATGAATATAATAATTAAAGTAAGTTATGAAACAAATACAAAATTATAAATTAATTAATTTTATTTTAAATTTAAAGACATTACTTTATTCTCATCATATTGATAAGAATAGAGGTAAGTAGACAAATTTTTATACTGAAATAAAATAAGATGTATTATAAAATTGTGCTTTATGAAAAGTTAGAATAATGATAGGGAGGGAGAGAGTATTATGAATGGGAAATAGAAAGGAGAAGGGGCGATGCAGTTTTGAAACGGACGAGAGTTCCACTTCACAGTTCACACTCGTGGTCGTGCAGTACTCTCTCTTTCTCTAGGTCCTACTACTAGTCATTTAAATTGTGTGTGTTGAGTTCACCTGATTTATTCTGAATGGCTTCTCCCTCTCTCATCATGATTCTGTTTCTGTTTCTGGTCTCCTTAGCCTCAGCAGAAAAGAAGACAACGTTCATAGTACAAGTGGAGCACGAAGCCAAGCCTTCCATCTTCCCAACACACAGACACTGGTACGAGTCCTCCCTTGCCGACAGTAGTGCTGCCTCCATAATTCACACCTACGAGACAGTGTTCCATGGATTCTCAGCAAGGCTCTCAGCCGCGGAGGCACAAAGGCTGCACTCACTCTCCCACGTCATCACCCTCATTCCAGAGCAGGTACGCCAGCTCCACACCACGCGCTCCCCTCAGTTCTTGGGACTCAACACTGCCGACAGGGCTGGCCTCCTCAAAGAGACCGATTTCGGCTCCGATCTCGTTATCGGAGTCATCGACACCGGCATTTCCCCCGACAGCCAGAGCTTCAACGACCGCGATCTCTCTCTCCCTCCTCCTAAGTGGAAGGGCCACTGCGTTTCCGCTCAAGACCATGACTTCTGTAACAGGAAACTCATTGGTGCCCGCTATTTCTGCGCCGGCTACGAAGCCACCAACGGCAAAATGAACGACACCTTGGAGTACCGTTCTCCCAGAGACTCCGACGGTCACGGCACCCACACCGCTTCCATCGCCGCCGGCAGGTACGTCTTCCCGGCCTCCACCATGGGCTACGCCAAAGGAATGGCCGCCGGGATGGCCCCCAAGGCTCGCCTCGCCGTCTACAAGGTCTGTTGGAAGGCCGGCTGCTACGACTCCGACATCCTCGCCGCATTTGACGCCGCCGTGGCTGACGGCGTCGACGTGGTGTCCCTCAGCGTGGGGGGCGCGGTGGTGCCCTACCACCTCGACATCATTGCCGTGGGGGCCTTCGGAGCCTCCGAGGCCGGCGTCTTCGTATCTGCATCGGCCGGAAACGGCGGTCCCGGGGGGATGACGGTGACGAATGTGGCACCCTGGGTGACCACTGTGGGCGCGGGAACCATAGACAGAGATTTTCCGGCGGATGTTATGCTGGGGAACGGGAAGGTGATTGGTGGGGTGGGTGTGTATGGTGGAGCGGGTCTGAGTCCGGGTCGGCTGTATTCTCTGGTGTATGCAGGTTCGGATGGTTACTCTTCATCTCTTTGCTTGGAAGATTCGTTGGATCCCAAGTCTGTGAGGGGGAAGATTGTTGTGTGTGACAGAGGCGTTAATTCAAGAGCCGCCAAAGGCCAGGTGGTCAAGAGAGCGGGAGGAGTTGGCATGATTTTGACGAATGGACCCTTCGACGGTGAAGGTTTGGTAGCTGACTGCCACGTCCTCCCCGCCACCTCCGTTGGTGCTGCTGGCGGAGACGAGATTAGGAGATACATATCGTTAGCCTCGCCAGCCACGGCGACCATCATATTCAAGGGCACCAGGCTTGGGATTAAACCAGCGCCGAAAGTGGCATCTTTTTCCGCGAGGGGGCCAAACCCGGAGTCTCCTGATATTCTGAAACCGGACGTGATCGCTCCCGGGTTGAACATTCTTGCGGCCTGGCCCAGTACAGTATCCCCTTCTGGGGTGGCTTCTGATGAGCGTAGGAGCGACTTTAACATTCTGTCGGGTACTTCAATGGCTTGTCCTCACGTCTCTGGTTTGGCCGCTCTCTTGAAAGCTGCGCACCCTGATTGGAGTCCTGCTGCCATCAGATCTGCTCTCATAACTACTGCTTACACTAATACTAGTGGAGGGCCTCTGTTGGATGAGTCTAATGGCAATGTTTCCTCCGTGTTTGATTACGGGGCTGGGCATGTTCATCCTGAGAATGCCATGGACCCTGGCCTCATTTATGACATATCTAGCTACGACTATGTTGATTTCCTCTGCAATTCCAATTATAGCTCCCACAACATCCGAGTTATCACCCGAAAGCAGGCTGCAGACTGCACTGGGGCCAAGAGGGCTGGTCACGCTGGGAATCTCAATTACCCCTCTTTATCTGCCGTCTTCGTGTTTCAACAACACATGCACATGTTTTCTACACACTTCATTAGAACTGTGACCAATGTTGGAGACCCCAAGTCGGTGTACAAAGTCACTATTGCACCCCCTGCAGCCACTCAGGTAACCGTTGAGCCAGACGCGCTAGTCTTCAGGAGGTTGGGTCAGAAATTGAACTTCCTTGTTAGGGTGCAAACCAGGGGACTTAAGCTTTCCCCCGGAAGTTCTACTGTCAATACTGGTTCCATTGTTTGGTCTGACGGCAAGCACACTGTCACAAGTCCCTTGGTTGTCACCATGCAGCAGCCTCTCTAATCTAATCTAATCTTTGGGTGTATATGTATAATAATACTGAAAGCATCTATGAAGTATGAAGGATTTCCCTTTCTAAAAACCTGGCGGGTTTGACTGTACGAAACAGTGCCAAGGTATATCCTTCTTTCTTTTTTGTAAAATTATGAATGAATGTCTGTTGCAAATTGCTTGCTGTGTCAATTAAGAGAGAAGGACGAGGATCAGGGAAAGATTCCTATCCTTTTACAGCAATTTTAGCTTTCAGTACGCAAGTTCCTTCCTATACTTTGCTTAGTCAAAGCAAGCACATGTGCACAGTGCACAGTACACATACAGACACGGTAATCTTTGTATTTTATGCATATCAATGAATCTTTGTAGGCTAAGCTAACCAGATCGTCAACCAATATTTTCATTTTCACCCAGTGACGTGAATGATAATGACAAACGAGACAAAATCCCATTAATAGGAAGCCTTCTTTTTTGTTGTGTGTGTATTATAACCATCTTTTACGAATTAGTATCATGGGTAAATTTCTTCTTTCATATCGTAAAAAATTAATACTTTTAGTTAACTGGTGAGCTTTAAAATTTGTAAATTGGTTATGTCTCTCGTATCATAGTTAGCACCAATTGTTAATTTAGTTATATTGCTACTAAATTAATTTCATTCTTAAATCTAACTGTCATAATTAATTTAGTCTATACATTTAATAATTTGGAGATTTTACTCCAATTTAATGCGTCAAATTGATACTTGCCGTTAAAGAACCAAATGGTTACCAATTAATAAAGTTGGAGATTAAATTAACCGATCTTTTGAAAGTAAAATTACCTAAATTTAAGGACTTTTTTTTTTTTTTTTTTTGTATCAGGCTTCTGTTCTCAGTAAATCCACACCCATCTCTTTGAAGTTTGAATTGCGCCTCATCTGTCTATATATAATCCCATTGCCAGGCTACTCTCTGTCAACTCTCATCTCCCATTTCTTTTGACTGCTAAGCTTGCTTTTCTCGAAAATCAAGTCAGTCTTGAAAGATAATCTGCATTTGTCAAGCTTTGTTTGCATAATTTATTCATATGCCATTTGTCTCTCTGTATGGGGCCATGGCCTACATACTTTTGTGCCAATTTAATAAAGTGAAACGTTGAAAGATGACAGCAGAAATGTTGAATACACCAAACAACACACGTAGGTATAACACAATCAAAAGAATGTTCAAAAGTTTATTTGCTATAAGTTTTCTTTTATGGACAAATATTAATTGTTAGTTTGTTATTTTTTTATTCTATGCCCTCTCTCTTATCTTCTTTTATCACCAAATCAACCATATAACTCGGTGTGTGATGACTAAAACTACATATCAGTAGTGAGTAGTGAGTAGATCAATGCAAGTTGGTAAAGCTTATCATTAGTGAATGTCTAAGGAATCATCTATCTGCAGGCTTCCGCCTCGATTACAAACCGGCACAGCTGTATATAAGAGTCTTGCAATGTGATTAGGGAGCTGAGGAAGCAAACTGTCTCTACCTTTTTTGTCGCTGCTTCATACTGCATTGTCGTTAGTCTTAGTGTGTTAATTTTGTTCAGCTGTTAGGCCAGTTTCAACAAAAAAAATATATAATAAATCTTGAAACCTCTATGAATTGGTCCTCAACTCTTTATATATATATATATATATATAATATATACATATAAAGAGTTGAGGACCAATTCTGCATAACTCGTATATGACAAGTCCAAAATCCAGTTTAATATCTAAAAAACTTATTTAAAATTTACATTATCTACGTATACATAATGCAGGAAATTTAGTTTTCAATATTCTGCATGAAGTCACAGTGGCCTTTAGAAAATTGAAGTGAAAGTCATATGGCAAGTCCAAAATCCAGTTTATGCTTCCTGGTAATTCTTTTTGTAAGCTATGGCATTGTACTAACTCCAACTTGCTGCCTTGGTGAAAATGAAAAATGCCAGCCCAAAGAACAAGCCGCATTATTTGTATTTGGAGATTTAATATTTGATGTTGGAAACAATAATTACATCAATATTCAATACTAGTGCTGATAATTATGCAAATTTCTTTCCATATGGGGAAACCTTCTTCAAGTATCCGACTGGTAGATTTTCTGATGGTAGCGTGATTCCAGATTTCATAGGTAAATAAAAGAATTAAATTTGGTTTTACGATCGAGCTTATAAGTTAATTATCTAGCAGCAGGCAATACAACATGCACCTTAGTTACGTACCGTACAGTTCAGGTGATAGATCTAAAAACTCAACTAAGTTATTTCAAGAAAGTGAGCAAGGTACTGAGGCAGAAACCACAAGTCTACTGGCCAAAGCTGTATACTTGATTATGAAGTGTATCTGACAGAAAATTCGTCTGTGTTCCATTTGTGAAGGTACGTAAATGGATCTAAAGCTGCGTGGAAGAAGAAGCTTCAGCACTAGCCAAACTACATAACACCGCGCCAGTGTATGTCTTCTTTGGCTCGGTTCATCCCACTCAAAACACTATTGTTATTGACAAAATAAATGTATTCGGCAGTTATAATTGTGACATCTTCATGGATTAACGAAGCAATAAATGAGAGAAATACAAATTAATTATATTTTACTTAAGGTAGTAATTAATTTAAATAAGTAAATCACAATAATATTTCAAACATGCAATCAATAGTGAGAGTTCCTAATTATAATTAAAAAAAAATGAATAAACGTGATAGTGAACTCGGTTGATAACAACATAAATTAAAGTGGAAAAGGTAATGTGGAGTGTGAGGTCCTAGGATTCCCTACTCCACGCATGGACAAAGAATTACCTGCAAGTTTCATGTGTTGGAAAATCAGAAGATTAGATTAGCCATATAAACGTGTTCTGTGTTAATATTTAATTTAAAGCAGACACAAACGTGAGACGAGACATGTGATGATTTGAAGATTGAAGATTAATTTACTCATTCTGTTTCAGAGCTACCACCTAGCTTTGACAGAAATAATAGATTAATCAGTTGAATCTCATATGTCCCTCAAGGTTGTCATGTAGTTACAATTAAAAATGAGGATACAAACATGATGGAGGCATCTGTTTGAGGTATGTGGAAATGGTAAGTTCGTGTCCTTACTTACATGACTTCATCTATTTTGGTACGTTTTTGGGTTGGTAACAAATTAAGTGTTTGGCTTTTTTTGTTATGAAACTACCCCACTACTCATAGATATTAGTGACGGGGGTATTTTATTGTTGATGTGAAGGCAGGTGGAGCACCTCCAAGGTAGCATCCTCATCCTGTAATGATGTTTTCCTCTAATTAATTTAAGTCATGTCAACTCAACTGTGCATTAACCTTTCCTATAATCTCACTCACTATGGCAGTCTCTAGGGGATTCAAATTCCAAGCAAATGCCAAAGATTGATTTTCAATACAAGCATAAGAAATTGTCATTCATTCTCTGTTATAAGTTGAGCTCCTCACATACATAACTGATTGGTTTGGTATTGAATCTTTCATATCTTAGAAGAAATTATTAGAGGCACCATATATTTATGGTTTCAACACTTGATTACGTGTTATAAACTAGCTGCATACTCAATAGAAGGCATTGTTAAATAAAGACAAAAAAATTAAGTCATAAAAAACTCTCATTTATACATTTCTGTCCCTGAGCTGAATTCAAAGCTTAAGACCGTTATCTATAAGAGTGTTTCTTGGGCAATAATGCTATATGGTAAAAGAATGAATGAGTAATCTAGTTGTTCGTTTTGTTTGGTAAGGGCTTCTATTGTAGTGACGGACGCCACACAAGAAGTTGACAGGGGAATATCCTTACCTTTCTTAATGTTTACATTGCCTCTAACTTAAAAAATGAAACGCGACCAGATTGAGCCCCACCAGCATAAAGACCATAATGTCCACTAAATTGCTAACAGGGTAAGGCATAATTTCTCTTATAAACGGGAGTGATTTGTCACGAAAGCATATGAATTATGATGGTCCCTTGGCTTTGAAGCCAAGAGAAATTGATGGTTACGTGCCCGGTATGCAAAGCTTTAGATGTTCACATTGGCTGTATACAAAGCTGTTTTTCTGGGTTGAATTCGAAAGAAGAATGGCATCCCTGGTGCCTGGAGTTCTACTAAAGCTTCTCCAAAGTATGAATTCTAATGTGAAAGTTGGTGGGGAATATCGGTCAGTCCTTTTGCAGGTGATCAGCATCGTGCCTGCATTATCTGGGTCTGAATTATGGCCTAAGCAAGGTTTCTTCATAAAAGTGTCGGACTCTTCTCATTCAACCTATGTCTCACTCTCAAAGCAGGAAGACAACGAGTTCATCTTGAATAATAAGCTGCAGCTGGGGCAATTCTTTTATGTGGATAGAATCCAGGCTGGTACACCTGTCCCTATTCTTATTGGGGTTAGACCAGTCCCCGGACGCCACCCTTTTGAAGGCAATCCCAAGGATTTAATGCAGATGCTAGACCATCCTCATCATCATAATGCTTCTTCAAAGTCCATGGATTTGGATTTAACTGCCAAAGACAATCCATGTTCAAGGCACAAGATCCTTATTAAAGAGGAAAAAGTTGGTGTTGCATCCAGGTACATGCAAGGTCTTCTAAATCCAAACTCCAGACTCAACGGCGCAGATACTAACGTAGAAAATGGCCTAGATGGTAAAAAGGTGGTGGTATCTGCCAAAGGAAAGCAACTAGAGATCAAAGGCCAGGTATGATTCTTGCTCTGCACTCTACTTACTTCATTGCCGGAATAAACAATGATCTATTTTAGCATCGCATCACAGGTTCCAACTGGTACTCGACTCGAAGCATTTTCACCAAAGCAAGACGTCATACCACCTTCTAAGCACTCGAATTTGTTGTCTCGTGGTCGTGGTAAAGATAAATGCAATAACACTGAGCCAATTCCATGGTCCGCTTTGCCAGCCAAGCTTCTGAGGCCCGGAAAGGTGCATTAGAATTTACTCCTTCTCTCTCGTACATCGGAACATCAATCGTATAAACTTAATTCCCCCCTTGTCCACTTTATTTTCATTTTACAAGGTTATTCTTAGAAGGAAACATCTAGCCTCTCAGGTTGTAGTAGAAGCCCAAAAAGAAGCATCTGCAGCAGCAACGATAGTTAAATCCCTAAGGTATAAAGAGTTGTTTATCTAAACATTGGCACACATTAGTTGCTTAAACGATACATACATTAAGGGAATCAACAAATGCTTCATTAGCATAATTCCTTTTGCTTGCTTTTCAGTATGTTCGCCAATATCTGCTCTTCTGCATCATCAGAGAACCCTCATGCCACACTGAACAATTTTTTTGCCCTCCAACAACTCATTGACCAGCCAAATGGTACAACTCAGTTGAAAGATATACCAATTCAACTAAATAAAATTCCAACTCCCGCAGAAAAACATAAATCGGGCATGACGGCAGTTAAAAGCACGTCAAAGTCTCCAAAACCCTTAACCGAGAAACAAGAATGGGCGAAAGGGGATGGCATGAAAGAGATCAATGAGCTGAGAGGAGTCTTTTTAAATGAAACAAGATCATGGTTTCTAACGTACTTGGAAAAGACATTAGATGCTGGGTTTTCCGTTGCAGGAAGGCAAATGGAGCAAGCCAACCATATAGCTCTCACGTTGTCACACCTTAAGCATGCAAATGAGTGGCTGGACAAATTGAGAAACAGTTCTAACACGGAAAGTGATGGGCTGGTGGAGACTGTTGACAGGTTGAAGCAAAAACTTTATTCTTGTCTGCTTGTACATATTGATTCCGCGGCATTAGCTTTGGAGAACCGAGCTTGATTATAGGTCCAAAAACTGCTTCACAACTAATCCTATTTATTAGTTAAATTATTAAACGTGATTGAGCCAAACATTGATAGTGAAAGCTTGGAAGCTACTCTGCTCTATGATGCTATTTGTGACTTGTAACGCCGTTTATGGCTCTTGGTGACATTCAAAGTTGAGTTATTTCTTGTCTTATATCCATAATAAGCTTTGAATTGGAGGGATAGTAGTGCTATTTTATTTTTAACTAAATAAAAGCAATAACCCTAAAGGGAAAACATACCTTGTGGTTGACACCCAAGCATGATAGAGAGAGAAGAGAAGCAATGAGATATGATCAAAATAAGCATAGCCGCACTTAGTCTGTATGATATAAGACCTTAGTTTACAAAATAGGTAGCGAGAAAGAGAAAGGCGAATTAAGTTTAGTACTGTCTAAAGGTAAGATTCAAGCGACCAGGGCGTAGATTAGTATGTTGGAGCAGGAGGTAGGGGGCAGTGTTTGGATGAATATGAGTAACGCCATGAAATAGATTTCTAGAGGGGCCACCAAAGATCAAAACATCTCCAGACTGGAGTAGCAATTTTTGAGCATGGTCGGGATCCCCGTGGTCGGCGTAGAGGAAGTCAGCAGAATCTCCAATGGAGAAGGAGACGACGGGCAAGCCTTGGCGAAGACTGTGTTGACTTTCATCCTTGTCTTGATGAAGACCGAGACGGCCGGTTCGGGGGGAGTAAAAATTGACAATACAGATGTCGGGTGAGATGGGGGGAATGGGGCCATGGGCATTGGCATCCTGGAGTGCATTGTGGACCAAGTTATGGAAGTCCTCAGGAATTAGCGGTGGCTTTGCTCCGTCAAATGGGCGTTGCTCTCCGTATTGACCGGTGTGAGGATCCCAGTTCTTTCCCAGACACATCATCTTCAAATGCATTTTCTTCTCTTCCCCTTCCCCGTAACCAGGCTGGTAGAATCCTCCGCCCCCCACCCCCAAATCCCTGCATTTTTTCACTATCTTCTCCTGATCCCTTTGTGTCAGGTAACCCTTCAGAAGGACCATCCCAGGCCTTAAAGACGACACATTCATACTGCTAGACCGTCTCTTTTCTCTGTTCTTTAAAAGCAAAGGAGGTTTCAGAACAACGCTTCCAGCTTCTTTAGGGGCACATATATCGAACCCTGGCTTATCATCGCCAATTTTTAACTTTTCCACTCCCATTCCAACAGAATCAGAATCAGGCGATGAATTCTTCTCCTTACTGCCACTACCAAGCCCAGATTCTTCCTCATATCTAACAACAACCTACACATACCCATGCATCATATCACCACATAAAACTTAAAAGGAAAAAAGAAAAACAAAGGAAGAAAAAACCCTAATTACCGGTGGTTCCATTGCTCCTTTCCTTGTTGCATCCAAAACTGGTAGGAGTACTACTAGTATTTATTAAGTGTCTTGCGGCTTTTCGTTTACACCAGTTCAACCCCCACGCTTCTATGCTTTATTCTTCCTCTCGATTTCCATATCTTCACATTTATTAGTACCTTGATAGACGAGGCTGTTGGTTCCTAGACACTACTCACACTAGTACTTTACTGCTTACTAAAGTTAAAATAAATTACTCTGTAGAGTTTTTTTTTTTTTTTACTTTATTGCATGTTATTTAGAAGGAAGTTAATTTAAATCTTTTTTTTTCACCGCCATATTGTGGAGTTTCCCGGACGAGTTTGCAAATAGATTCAGAAATCGCATTGTGGCGTATCAAGGGAATGTATCCTTCGTGATCACCTCCCCTTACTACAATCAGCCCATTCTCCTTGACAGGCCAATCATAATTACTTTTAGGCACTTGCTATATTCACCCTTTTTATATTAATACACTTCTCATTTTTCTCCCAAAGTAGCCTGCAGCAAAGCACACTCCCATTTTCCCTGAAAGTTTTGGTATGTTTAGAGATAAGATATGGGGAAATAATTTGGATATTGTGAGCTGCATTTCTAAGTGAATATACTTGTATTAGAAAACAGATCAAGATTTTTGGTTTCAAGGGTTCAAATGTGTTGCTACAGGAAGAGTGTTTTTTTTCTTTTTTCCCGAAGAGAACTATATGGGAGGGGTAAAGAGACGAGGGGGAATGTTTGGCAAGATAGTTTGGGAATAAAAATAGGAAGGGGAGTGAAAATAGCAATAGCCTTACTTTTACCTTATTTTTATTTTTTTTTATCATTAAGAAAACTAAGGCCTAAGAAAAGTTATCCCAATTGCATCAGTCATATATGCATTTGCAGTTGGTTAGGACACTCATGTCATCTATACATAAGATCCATAATTGATGCCGAGCCATGATTTACTAACCAATATGCATAATTGATGTGCTGAAATGAAATTTGTCATTGGCGTGTAGCCAATGCTTTAATCTTGTTAAGAGCAGCTGCATAAGATTTAAATATTCTTTGCAAACATGTGGAACCTTTTTTTTTAAGTGGATTTGAATATATATTTTTTTAGTATATGTGAAATATGTATATTTTAGTTTTCTAAATTAAGAGTTAATTTTTTTATTCATTCAAAATTAATAAATACTTTTTGTTTGTTACTCCGTCAAGACTCAAGACATAGTTAATAGAGACTATGACGTGACAAATAATATTGTGTTTTATGGTAGTTTGCTTCTTCTTTTTTTCAAGATTTAGTTTTTTATTTAACCTTTTAAATAAGATTTACGTCAATTAAGCATGCTAAGGATTTGTATGTTTATTGTAATGTTTTGAATTAATAATAATATATTAACAGTTTAAAATAATTTTACACAATAATATGTTCTATAATAGTTACATAAAGGTATCTGTTAACATAAGATCAAATAGTTTCCTTACAATAGAAACATTCATAATGTGGGATTCAAAGATGAGCTGGGAGTACTTAGATGGTTTGAGGTAGTAGGGATCTTCAAGGTGGTTATTGGTTGGATGAAGCGACCTTCACGCTTATGGAATGGGTCGGGCACCTTGAACTCAGTTGTTGCAACTTTTGACAGTGGCACTGGCAGGAGGTCATTGAAGGTAACACTAGATCCAAATCCTCAAGAAGAAGGCTAATTGATAAATATGGGTTAACTTTTCATAAAATTTACCTAAATGGATAAGGATACAAAGTATTTACGAGAATAGATGATTCTTGTGAATGATGGCGTACGGTCTAAGACCTTCTTTGTGGCACCACAATGTGTGGGACAATTTAGCAAGTGACGTCATTTTAATACCAAGGATCAAGTGGCACCACGTGGACAACCTCATAAGTGGCACCATATTGTTACTCACCAACAGGGCAACAAGTGGCGCGATTACAACTCACATTAGGTGGCTCCACACCAAATGTAGCAATATGCCTACTACTTAAAATGATGCCACTTAAAACATTGTTCACCTACTGACGCCACTTCTTTAGCTGTCCTATACAAGGTGGCATTACCAAGAATATTCTTAAACAAGTGGCGTAACCGTCCATCAAAATCACTCATTCTCGTAAATAATTTGTATACGAACTTATATATGTAAATTTTGCTTAAATTTCATCAATTTTCGTCAATTAGCCAAGAATAAGCACAAGATCGAGAACCTAACCCTAATCCATATTTACTTCCTCTTATAGTGATGACATCAAGTCTTCACTCGTTCCTCTCTCACGAATATAAACTTGTTTTTTTCTCATAACTTTTCAAACTCATTAACCTTAATCCAAGAAGCAACTCCCAATTTTAGCACCAATAAGGTTGCTTTTAATAGGGATGTTATACAGGTTGGCTCGGCATTTTGGGCCCAATTCGCCTTTGGCCTACCAAAAATAGGTTGGGCCAGGCTAGTCCACTTATGGTTAGCACGAGATGGAGGCCTTGACTCGCTTGTTAGTCTAGAAAAAAAAAAAAAAAAGACTACTACATAAATGTTTTCTTGGTATAGTTTAATTTAAACTCTATAATTTGTGAAAATGTAATAAAAAAGACATGAATGTAAGTGAACGATGATTTTATCTTAAATATTTTTTTAACACAAAAAAATATTGTTCCGCGAAGTCTATAAAAATTAAGAAGTTTAATTAGCCAGCTAGTTTATAAAAATAAATATTTGAAAACAAATAACCAAAACCTTAACAAATGCAAACATAAAAAAATTAGAAAGATTAACTAATTACTTACTCATTCTTAAAAAAAAAAAAAACTAACTACTTACTCTAGGCGGACTGGCCTGATAGGTTGACGGGCTAGCCCGTGTGGATTGCAAGCTGAGGACAGGGCGAGCTGGCACCCCCACCCCGCCTCGCCATTTTTTTACAGGCCGACCCGATAGACTAGAATCCATTTTGCCACCCTTACTCTTAATGGACTCCTGAGAGGTTTGCTTTATTGCTTATATTTTTTCCCTTTCTCATCTTCCCTTATTGCTCGCTCCTCACCAATCTAAATTGTCCATGTGTTGCAATCCTTGTTCGTCGTTGATTTTTACAAGACTTTGGTTGTTGATGTTTTCATCACTAGCATTTAGGCTTGAGTTGTGATAATGATCATGGTTTGGCTTGGATTGTGATGTTTTTTTTTTGGGGTATTTTAATATTGATATCTTCAATTTATTACAAAAATATATTTAATTTATTTTCAAATGAATAATTTTATTTCAAAATCCTTCCTTAGATTGAAAGTTTCTTGTATGTAGATCATTCCTGTCAAATTTTATATCAATCAAATATGATTTGATAATTGATACCCCATTTATACAAATCAAAATCGACGTATACTTCCTAAAATATACTAAAATATGAAGTATTTAATGAACTTCTTATTGATGTTCAATTTTTATAAAATTTGGTATATATGATCTATATGAAATAAACTTTCAATCCAACGAAGGATTTTAAGATAAAATTATTCATTTAAAAGTTATTAAATAATATAACACTTGGTGTAAGTTACACTGATGTCATTTGATCATTTTTTTCTCTCTCTATGTATATATAATGTGTGTATCCGTGCGTTGCACATATCTTTTCTTCAATCGATTTATGTGAATGTTGACAATATAATATATAATATAATTTTTATTGTAAATATTTTTTAAAATCATTAATTCTTCCTTAAATCATGTAGAAAAATGAAATAAATAATAATTTACTTAAAAATAATTATAGACATTAAAAAATTTATATAAAAATTATAATAATAATAATTATTATTATTATAGCATTGGGTTAAAAAAATATTTTTGACCAAATAATTTAAATGTCAATGTAATTTTAAATAAATTGTTATTTCTTGTGATTTAAGTATAAATTTTTCTACTTATATTTGTCAACAAATTGTTATTTCCCATGAATTTTATTTGCATACAATTTCTAAAAATTACAAAGGATGTTTATGCAATTTTATTTATTCTTTTAACTCATGTATTCAATAAATAAGATAACAAATGAAATTAGTCTTTATATAAGATAAGATTTGAATTGATATATAATTAATTCAAAAATTATTTTATTTAAAAAATATGTAATCACTCATAATTATATTTTTTAAAAATATTTTGTTTAAATTTAAAAATTATATTTTATATATATAAGATTTTGTTTTTAATTTGAATTGAATTTGTATTAATTTATATTAGATTGATTTATAATTTTTTTTTATAAACTAATCCTTCATATTTGTATATTTGTATTTGAGTGATTTATAATTTTATTTATTTAAATAAAAATATACACGTTCCTTTTATTCATAAGTTCTACTTTTTACGACAAATTCAAATATTTCTTACAATATGATTTATAAATAATATATAAGATTTAAATATTAAATGAGTTAAATGGTTATGCATCGTGTGTGAAATAGTTTTTTATTATTATTTAATTATAATATTTTATTTTTATAAAATTATTTTAAAAGATGAATTGTTATTGAACTATAATATAAAATTATTTTATATTATTAATTTTTTGATTATTATTTATTAGATATCTAGTTCGAGCTAAAATTAAAATACCCAAAAATTCACATCTAAATTTGTGCTAAAAAATTATCCAAGAGACTTTTTTTTTTTTTTTAGGATCGGCTGGCTATATGCAAGCCAACCCTTTAGGTTTCCACATATTATGTCAGTCATATGTCTTGATAGCCATACAGCATTCACCAATCGAGGGTGAACGTGACATATTTAGCCAAGTGACCCTTTTTTTTATCTAAGAGACCTAATTTCGACATACCATAATGGCATAATCATAGTCATAGATGATATGTTGATATAGATGTTTCTTGTCCAGGTTAAATTGTATTTTATAATAGTATCCGTGGTCTAAAAAAAATGGAATACTTTTGACTTTATGAGGGCAATTAATTATCAACGACATCGAGCATGCGATATAACAACCTATTATAATAAAAGGTAACTGTCTTGTTTCTGCTGTCCTATTACTGCATTACATATCGTTAACAGTTAATTCATGACATCACAAGGAAAATAATGCAATTGGACAGCTAAAATAAATTACTACAAGCGGAAGCTGAAAACTATTGATGCTTTAGTTTGTTTTTCATTTTAAATTATTAATATTTTATAAAGGAAAATGGTAGATGTTACGAAAAGTTTTTCTTAAAAGAAACAAATGGTGATTTGTATTAAATCACACCATTAATTTTGTCGGCCTTTAATCCTTTGTTGATTAAATTCTATTTAAACAAAATTTCAGTCTTACATATATTGTTTTGTGCAAGTTTAATTCATCAAAGTAGCATTACTCTTTTATAAATTTCAAGTTTTATAAATTATTTTTTACATATTTTTTCATGTAAAATAATTATATTTAATTTTTATGAGGTATACTACATTTACAATCTATTTAATAAACGCTTCAACAAACAACAAATCCCATTTGCAATATTTTAAAGTCTAAACTAAATGTATAATATTTATATTTATTAAATATTTCCTAATTTGTGTATAGCAACTATCCTTCTTTTAAAGGTACACTAATTAAGTAATTAACCTTAAACATTAACTATTTTGGACCGAAAGTAGTACTAGTATAAATAGACAATAAATTATTTATAACATACACTATTATTAAAAATTATAAAACCAAAATAAAAAATCGTTATTTGTAATTAATTTTAGCTGATGGTAGAGTGGGTTAGAAAACATGCTATTAATATTTATTTTATATTTATTTATACTAAATTTTATTCAATAAAAAATGAAAAAAGTAAAAATACAAAATAAGATAATCAATAAAATGATAAAAAAATTAAAAATAATATTATAAGAAAACATACGCAATTATATTTTTAGTTCCTCAAAACAAACATAAAGTTTAATTTTTGTAGTCCTCTAATTACATTTTTTTATATTAAAAAAATATTATTTTTAATTATTTTTCCAAAATTTAAAGACTAATAAATGTAAAATTTTATTTGAACGATGGACTAAAAAAATACTTTTTGAATTTGAGCATTCAAAAATAAAAATATTATTTTTTGAGGATTAAAAAATAAATCTCTTACTGTAAGTTTAAGTAACTAAAAGCATAATTAAACATATACAAAGCGTAAAATTACTATAGAAATAACATTCCTGTAAAAGAAAAAAACACATTTTTTTTATTAAAAAGAAACAAAATCCATACTAAGCGTAAAATTCTTTATGGAGAGAGGGCTTTAGAATTTTAAATGAGTATTATCGGTTGGTACGGAAAGCTTTGATGTGGCGTAATAAACGAGTATTTTTTTGCGTGATTTTTGTCAAACTTCAATTTTTTTTATTTGATTGACTTATTCGATAATTTAGATAGGTTTGGGACGGTGTCAATTTTTTATTTATAATGTTTAAATACATTTTTGAAATAAAACTTGTTTGGCTAAAAAGGGATTTAGTTTTTTTTTTTTTTTAATTAGGAAACAATTTTAACTTCATTTTTTTTTAGAGAAGTTTTGACTTTATTTTAAAAAAAGGGTTTCTTCTTTATTGTTTTGGTTTTCAAGTTTTATATACGTTGTCTTTATCTCTTCACATTTCCTAATCCTATGTAAGTTTGATATTTTTCATTCTTTTGTTTTTCATCTTTCTTTTTCAACAATGTCATTTTCTGTTTTTTAATGTTTTCTTATTTGTATTTTCTAGTGTCTTGCTTATGTTTTTTTTTTTTTTTTTTTTAAGGAGGGGGGTTTTAGAGTTTCGTGTGTCTTTAAGGTTTTTTATGATTTTTACTCCGTGTCTTGTTATGTTATTGATTTTTTTATTTATTAATATCTTGAAATGTGTTGAAATGCATTGAATATTGACTAATTAAACTTTTTACAAAATAAGATTATATGCACCTATATTAATTGGTTTCGTAGAGTTTTGTTAAGTTTTGTGAATCCTTAAAAAAAAAAAGAGAAAAAAAGTATGAAACATTTTGATGTCATCTCATTATATTAAGTTTTCTCTTAATCTTTCAAATAAAGAAAAAAAAAATTAAAGACACTAAATTCTTATCAATTCAAGAGCGGTTGTCATAATTTTTCTCATTATGTACAAGATTAACAGCAAATCATTTTCAACACTCATTCATATGCATTTTAAGAAAATTTTAAAAGCTATTTGCTCTTATTCCAAGGATTTTATTTCATTATTCCTATTTCTTTTGATGAAATTGTTGAAGAAATACAATTGAATCCACGGTATAATCGTTTTTTCAAGGTAGTTATTATTCTTGTATCTTATTCTTAGTTTAACTACTAGTTTATTATAATCATACACTATTATTGTTTTTTTTAGTATGCATTCTAGAGACCAAATTCCTTATCATGGCAAAAGACTTGAACCAACTATCAATATAATGTGTTGTTATTCATTTAACATGAAGTTAACATTTGTTATGATTGAGTAGGAGGGTATTACTAATTACTCAAAAGTATTTCAAAATTAGAATAATCATTTTCCTATTATTACCGATATATTTGGTTTTCTTTCTTTTATTATATCATGAATAACATTATTACTTGTATAATTATCGAAGCCAACAAATATCCCAAAGTCCAAAATAGTTATTAAATTATATGCACTATTTGTTATGTAATGTAATTGAAAGATACTCATCAAGACAAATTTTTGAAATTGTCTGTGTGACTCAACAATTATGGAATGTAGAATTAATGTAATATTATGATTTTATTATTATGTCATTTTTAAATATTTAAATCTTTTGTAATTTTCTTCTTTATGTAGCTAACGAAACAATGTTATTGTAGAAAAAAAATCTATTATATATCTTTATTATCATTATTAATCTCATGTTTATGTTTTTTTTTTTTTTACTATTTTTTATTAATTTTAAGTAGGTTTATTTTTATTTTAAAATTATTTTTATGTGTCAATATATTTTTAATATGTCATAATTTCGTAATGAAGTAAGATAAAATTTTCATTTTATTTATTTTATTCATCTGAAATTGAAAAAAAAAATCTGAAATTGACTATTCAAAACAGAAATTAATTTTAAATTATAAAAATTTTAAAACGGAAAACGGAAAATTACTTGAATGGGGTCTTAATTTTTTTAATGGATTTTTTCGATAATTTATGAAACATATGTACTTGCGGCAGTGGTGCAAACTTTTTTCCTATAAATAATATATACTACTAATTTCTAATAACAATTTTAAATTATACTGCGTCATTATACTGTACTTTTTCTTAAAGAATCTCATAAAATACGAATTAGTGCCACCACACCACCACAGTCCACGGGTCGTGGGCTGTAACAAATAAAATACTCTTTGATTCACTAACGCATGATTTAGAATGTTTTTTAAAATTTTAAATATATTTTATAGAAGACACTCAAATCAAATTATATACCTGGGACCTGACCTTAATTTTCTTAATTTTATGTTTCGCTTCTGATATCCACTTTTAGAAATTTTTTCTATGGTTAAAGTTTAATGGATATATCAATTTTAATAGATTTTATATATTATTTAATAATTTTCGATAAATTTCATCTTCATAAAAAATCTTTATAATAGTGTTAGAGAAAGTGTCATTAGTATTTTTTTTAATAAATTATAAAAATATATTTTGATAGTTTTTATATAGTAGTTTTAGGTATAATTTTATTAAAAAAACAGGCTAATACTTATAGTATAAATATTTTTTATAATGTCAATGACAAACCATAACTTTTATAGTAATTATTTTTAAAATTAGTTTTATAAAAAAATTTTTTATTAATTGTTAGTGTAAAACTATTTTACATTATAAATGCATAATCATCCAACTTTATTTTTGAAGTGTTATTTTTATTATCACATTTTCATTCTTAAATTTTAGCCATATATGTAAATACTTATGAAAAAATTAATGGAGCTTATGCAATTAAATAAGGTCTCGTTACATGTTACATTTACCCGTGGAAGAATAATTTATTTAGCGGTAGAATTTATGTTCGATTTTCTTAATATACAAAATTAAAATCCTATCAAACAAAAATACTTAAGAAGACATGTTACACTTATTTTGGTGAATTAGTAGAAGAAGTGTTCCATGATTAAATAGGAATTATCAAGTTTCCAAGCAAGAATTAGTAAAAGGGAATTTATGTTCGATTTTCTTAGTATACAAAATTAAAATCCTATCAAACAAAAATACTTAAGAAGACGTGCTACACTTATTTTGGTGAATTAGTAGAAGTGTTCCATGATTAAATTGGAATTATCAAGTTTCCAAGCAAAAATTAGTAAAAGGGAGTTTTGTTTAAGGGCATGTGTAGATACAATACTTTTTTAAAAGGACTTTTAAAATAAGAAAATATGAAATTAACTTATCTAAAAATTAAAATAATAATAAACTTTCATATATAATTATTTTTAAAAGATGTCAAATTTCTACAGATCAATTCTTAAAAAAAGATAATTTTAACTTTAGAAGTTAATTTCATGAGAATAACTTTCAAGATAAGAAAATATGAAATTAATTTCTTTAAAATTTAAAATTATCTTTTCTAATAATCAATTAGTAGAAGTTTTTACTACTCCATAATGACTTTCTGGAGAATAAAATATGAATTAATTTCTTTATAAATAAAAATTATCTTTTCCAATAATCAATGGGTAAATGATGATCAATTTAGTCCATTATCTTATTTTATTTGTTTATTTTGATCATTTATCTTTTAAAAAGATCAAATGGCAAAAATTGACATATTTATATGATATTTTGGTTGAGTTTAATTTTATGAAAAAAAAGTATATTTTGAGGTGTTATAATATTAATTTTTAATAAATTTTAAACTTTTATAATTTTTTATTTACAAATAAATTATTTTTATTACTTTTTTAATTTTACTTATTACATGTTTTCATATCATATATTCTATTATTAATCTTATACTACAACTTAAAGTATTTTAAATAAAATTTAAAATAAAGTAAAAAAAAACTTAAATAAACATTATACTTTTATTATGTTAATTAATATAATAATTAAAAGGCTTAAATAAGTTTTGAGTACTTCAAAAATAATATTTTTTAGTTTGAGTTCCTAAATTTTTTTTGCATTGTATTGGGTCCCTCAAAATTTTTATTTTTATTTTTAGTTATAATCAATAACATGACATTATTTCAACCATTAGTTAAGTGATGACGTTACATCATCTTAACATATATTAATATTGAGATGATGTCACATTATTAATAGGAATTCAAAATAAAAATAAATAAAAATTTCAGGGACCCAAAACAACGCAAAAAAATTTTAAGGATTCAAAATAAAAAATAAGTATTGTTTAGGGATTTAAAACTTATTTAAGCATAATTAAAACAAATTTTTTAATATGTAAAATTATAAAAAAAATCTAATAATTATCATTTTTAATTTCATCTATTATAATATAAAAATAATAAATTAAATAATATAAATTACAACATTTAAAATAAAATGGTGTAATATAAAAATTTGAAGGAAGACCACTGAAAACACAAATAAATAAATAAATAATAAAATTTGGTTTTATTTAAAATAGGTAACAAGACAAGTTATTAAATATTTTAAGAATAAAGATAGAACAAATGTAAAAAGCTAACGTTTTTTAAAAATATTATTTTAGATAGCGTTTCAAAAAATACTAAAAATTATTGAAAAATACTTGTTTACCAAACACTTAAATTACCAAAAAAGAACTAAAAGCTAATTGAAATATCACGTGGAGCATAACCTCTTAATTGTTAACTCACCCGAGAATCCAATTCCACAGAGCAATTTTAAATAAATAATCTTTTGCTGTTAAACAATAACCATAACATATTTTCTCCATTGTAAATAGAAATTTTACTTTCTAAATTACTTTTTTGACACTCATATATAACACTTTTGTCACGACATGATATTTATTAATTAACTGTGAATTATTATATGAATAGAAATCATTAAATTTAAAATATATTTTTTTCTTAAAAATAGTAAAAATATATTAAAATTAATTAATTAATCTCATTCTATTTTTTTTATCGATAAATATTAATGTGTTAGTTTTAGAAATGTTACTGATCGTGATCATATATATATATATATCCCAATTAATCTCATTTTGTGATACAGACATATTATAAATTAAGTATAAAAAAGGAGACATTGTAAAGTAGTGACGCGGCAAAATATAAGGGAACCAATAATTGAATCTTATAAATATAAGTAAACCAATTAATTAATTAACCAATTATTTTCATAACACATAGGAAGTTAGCTAGAAGTCAACTTGAGAGCTCGCAAGGGAGGCGCGGTTTAAAGATAAAATAGTACAATTATTGATGATAAAATAATAGGCAGAAGTGAATGAGGGTATCAAGATCTGACTTGTGTGCCTATAAAAACCAATGCAAAAAACACAACTTGAACATCTCCAAGCTACGCATCTCGTCCGCTTAATAATATTATATTATATAGGTGAAGGCGGCTAGGCCGGGAAGATGTCTGGAGAAGCAGATCGAACAAGCATCGAGGAGGAATTAGAGGTGGACAGTACAACTGGAAAGGAGAGTGCAGCAGATCAGCCAGAGAAGAACCTGAAGCTGAAAGACCGAAAGGTATCATGGGCAAAGCTACGCCGCGTAGATTCTCTCAATTTGGAAGCTGGAAGAGTTTCTATGGTTGCGCACGATCCCTTCAAGGTTAAGTATATCAATATCAACATGCATGCATATCATATGCCAATTAAATACATACTAAAATCTAGTACTTACTTACAGATGGGTTGGAGCACCACGCTGAGCTTAGCATTTCAAACAATAGGGGTTGTATACGGTGATATTGGTACATCACCACTTTATGTCTATGCTAGCACCTTCACTAAAAAAATTAACAACATTGATGACATTCTTGGTGTCTTGTCCCTCATCATCTATACCATTGTGCTCATACCTTTGCTTAAATATGTCTTCATCGTATTGTGGGCAAACGACAACGGCAATGGTACGCTGCTTAGCTATATATATATATATATATATATATATATATACATACTTTCGTTTTTTATTCATCTGTATGTATCATCCCAAAAATATTACAGTAAATATTACTTTTTCAACTACTTCCTTATTCCTTTTTAAATGTCGTTTCACATTGAAGGTATTTTTTTTAGTCACCTTGTATAAGTACAAAATGTGTATTAGCTTTATTGACAATTAATTTTTATTATTGAAAAACCTATCTAACTATATTTACTGCAATTTCATATACTAATCTAGTTTTTTTATTCACAAAACTCTACCATGAGATTTTACTTAAAAAATTCAAGCTCAATTACATATTGTGCTATAGTAATTAAAAATACAATTAATATTTTCATTTTATTAAATTTTTATTATTATATCCTAATTATTTTATTCTGTTGATTAATTTCCTGTCATGTTTTTATTTCTTTATATTTTAATAATTAATATTATTTAAACTTTTAAAACAATAAATATAAAATTCTAAAAAAATGTCACTCAGTATGGAAATATTATTTGTAGGTAGTTTTAATACTTTCAAATTTAAATACTCATCATAAAAATTATACTTAAGAAAATAAAAATAGTTTTAATGTAAATAAAAGTATTAACTACATACTACATTTATTAATTGTAAATTGTAAATAAGAAAAAAAAATGAAAGAAAGTAAAATTTTGTACCACACGGAGTATAACAAAATCAGATTGATTTGCTTTGATATTGGTGCCAAATTTGTCCTTTTGCGATACCCTGGATCCGTTCTTGATTTTATCAAAAGCGTTAACTTATTATCGTTTACGTTACTATTTCTTTTTCTGTCTTCTTTTATTTAACTTTTTTTTTAAATTCTTTTCTTAATTACCATTTTAAAAAATAAATACAATTTTAAATAAAAAATTATATTTTAATTTTTTTTATCATGCAGTGAGAAAATAAAAAAAAACAAGTATATATAGACAAGAAAATTCAAATTAATATAAGAAATTATAGTTATATGATAAAAACATTTCTTATCGTCATTCAATTAAAAATTTATAATGATATAATTTTTAAAATAATTTTATAAAATTTAATAAATTTATCATATTTGATAATATGTGATTAAATAATTATATAAAACTTATCTTTTTTTTTCAATTTATCATATACATGATGAATTATAAATTTGAGAAATAATATTTTTTTATTAACAAATATTAATTATGAACCTATTAATTAATTTTTGTTAGGAAAAAGAATAAAACTCATAATCTTATCCCTTCCTTTTTCCCTTCTCCCTCAGACCAATCTTATAACCGATTAAATTAATAAATTAATTAAGTTGAGAATTTGTAATGAATTAATATATGTATTTCTTTCAAAATTAAGAAAGTAAACAAAATTTACAAACATTAATGAGTTATAGTTATCTCATTATCGTCATATGACATATCATTCTAAAATTGAATTTAATTAAAATCATTTTTGTAAACAAAATAAAACAATGCAAGGAATACTTTAAATTAAACGTTATGAAAAAGACTAAGTTACATTTTTAATTTGGATCTTATAATAAAAACCATAAAAATAATTATATTTCTTAATTTCTGTGTCAACTTTGAATGTTAGATAAAATGGGACAAAGAATATCTATTACCATAACTCATTTCATCACATTTTGTTTCTGTGTCAAAATTTTTATTTTTATTTATGTTCTGTTAACTTAATTTATTTTTAAAAGTTATATTAAGTAAAAATTAGGTCAAATATTAACGAATAAATTTTTTTTTAAATAAAATTTATTTATTTTTAATGAAAAAAAATTAGAAATAAGTCAAATTTTAGAATAATTAGTATTTTTTTATTGAAAAATATTAATGATTAGTTTATTAATTTTTGTTAGTAGGAAAAGTCAAACCCCAAAACCTTTTTATTTAATTATATTTTAACTTTAAAGAGCTTTTAAATTAAAAAAATAAATAAAATATTAACAAATAACTTTTTACTTATTTTTTTAAACTCTTATTTTTAATTTAACTTAAAAGTAATTTATAAATTAAAAATAAATTGGAGATGGACCTTAGATTTGTGAAATGATAATATATAACAGTTTTTTGTCACACTCTTTTAATCTCACTATTCATTATTAATTGAATTTTATTAAAAACTATATATAAAAGTCTATGAATAACACTTCCTATTTATTAGTTAATGAGTCTATTTTATAATTGTATATTTCTTAATAAATTTTACTAATAAATGTTACAGTATGTTAAAAGAATGTGTTGTGTCGTGACTATTAATACCACTTCTCTTAATTAAAGTTTTGACAAAAAAAAAATCAATAAATAAAATATAACTTGTAGGTAGTAGTCAATTGAGATATATTAGCCTTTTTCTATTTATTTAAATACTTAATTCAAAAATTAATGGCATTTATTTATAGTATATTGTCCATATTTTACAAAATAATAATACCACACCACCACAGCACTAATAATAAGTTTTTGTATTTATAGGTGGAGCGTTTGCACTCTATTCGCTAATCTGTAGGCATATAAAGATGAGTTTGATTCCAAATCAACAACCAGAGGACAGGGAGCTTTCCAACTACAAACTTGAAACACCGTCTACTCAGGTGAAACGAGCCCAGAAACTAAAGCAGAAACTTGAGGGCAGTCATGTTGCGCGGATTGTGCTTTTACTTCTAGCTATAATGGGAACTTCCATGGTCATAGGAGACGGGATTCTTACACCATCAATTTCAGGTTTTATTTTCTTTTATTTTTCAATTTCTAAGTTATATATATATATATATATATGAACAAGTTACTGGTTTAGATGATATTAAATTCAGACTCCTTAGATAAAGTCTCAACAAATTCAAGCCCCGTAAATGAAAAAAAAAAGTTAATCATAAACAAAATAATATATATTTCGAACTAATAACAAATTCCTTTAAAAAAAAATAAAATATGTGTCCATTGTTTCTATTAATGGCTTAATAGATTTTCACATCAATTTCAATAAGCTGCTAAACCTATTGTTTAATGTGCGTGCGTGCAGTCCTTTCTGCAGTAAGTGGGATCAGTAAATCTTTAGGTCAAGGTACGTAAACCAATGTCTTTAATATTATTTATTTTCCCTTTTAGAGAGTAATAAAAAAAGTCCACATATGACATTTTTAATTTATTTTTCTTCTTTCTCCAGATGCTGTTGTGGGGATCACTATAGCAATCTTGGTAGTCCTATTTTATGTGCAACGATTTGGTACAGATAAGGTGGGATTCGCATTCGCTCCAATCATTTTGGTGTGGTTTTTATTCATCGGTGGAATTGGCCTTTACAATTTATTCAAATATGACATTGGCGTACTACGTGCTTTTAATCCAAAATATATATATGATTACTTCAAACGGAACGGCAAGGAAGGATGGATATCGCTTGGTGGAGTCTTTTTGTGCATTACAGGTGCCTAACATCTATTAATTCTTAATAATATATTTTTATTAAATTGTATCTACCTTTAATTCTAACCAAGATGCATATAATTAATCTTAGGATCCGAGGCAATGTTTGCTGACTTGGGACACTTTAATGTACGAGCCATTCAAGTAAGTAAATAAATTTATCCTTGTTACGTTCCCTGTAGACCTTGTGGTCATATATAGAAATTGTTTCGATCGAGCTGCTCTGTTGCAGATTAGCTTTTCTTGCATTACATGTCCTTCGATAGTGGTTGCATATATTGGGCAAGCAGCATTTCTACGGAAGTTCCCTGAGAAGGTGGCTAATACTTTCTATGATAGTATACCGGGTAAGTTGTTTAATTGGAAAGGGCGATATGAATATGATCATTAACGAGTGGAAGTTCATTTGATTCTTTTATTTCCCTGTATTATTAACGTGCAGATCCCTTATATTGGCCAACATTTGTTGTGGCTGTTGCTGCTGCCATTATAGCCAGCCAGGCAATGATTTCAGGAGCATTCTCCATTATATCTCAGGCCCTAAGTCTAGGTTGTTTCCCAAGAGTTAGGGTAGTGCATACTTCCACTAAACATCAGGGTCAGGTGTATATTCCTGAGGTCAACTACATGTTCATGATCGCATGCATTGTGGTGTGTGCTGCTTTCAAGACCACAGAAAAAATTAGTCATGCGTATGGGATTGCAGTTATTGGTGATATGATGATCACCACAACTCTAGTTTCGCTCATAATGCTTGTTTTATGGAAAAAGAGTCTGTGGCGGGTGGGTCTCTTCTTTTTGGGATTCGGTTTCATTGAGATAGTTTATTTCTCTTCTCAATTAACCAAGTTTACAGGAGGAGGGTATCTTCCAATTGTATCAGCTATGTTCTTGACGGCGGTGATGGGAATATGGCATTATGTGCACAAAGAAAGATACATGTTTGAACTGAAAAACAAGGTATCGAGTGCGTATTTGAATGAAGTGGCGAACAATCCAGACGTGAGGAGAGTACCCGGAATCGGACTTCTGTACTCTGAGCTAGTACAAGGCATTCCTCCTATATTCCCACACTTAATAGACAGCATACCATCTATCCATTCAATTGTTGTGTTTGTATCCATCAAGGCAATTCCTGTTAGTAGAGTTGCATTAGAGGAGCGATTTTTGTTTCGGCAGGTGGAGCCAAGAGAATACAGAGTTTTTCGTTGTGTAGTGAGGCATGGTTACAATGATGTGCTTGAGGATCCTGCAGAGTTTGAGTCACAGTTGATACAAAATCTGAAGGCATTCGTTCAACAAGAGAACTACATGTTGGAGGATGAGGGAAGTGCAGGTGCAGGTGCAAGTGAGGCTGAGACGAGGGAAGTGCAAGGTAAAGAAAGAAAGAGTACCACTACCACCACTAGTTCCACCAACAGAATAATCCCAGAGCAAGCTGCCGCTGCTGCCTCATCCGACTCCATTCGATCATTGACCAAGTCATCCTCCTCCTTCATTGACCCACCCGTCCAGGGAGCTGAAGAGGAAATCAAATTCATAGACAAAGCCTTGGAAAAGGGCGTTGTCTATATGCTAGCAGAAGCAGAGGTAGTAGCTCACCCAAATTCCTCCATCTTGAATAAGATTGTTGTCAACTATGTTTATAGCTTCTTCAGAAAGAACTTTAGACAAGGCCAGAATTCCATGGCAATCCCACGCAATAGACTTCTCAAGGTTGGAATGACATATGAAATATGACACACCTTTTTCTGCCAATTCTCTCACTGTCAATATATAATAATATGGTTGTATTTTTATTATGTACTTTGCTTGAATTTTGTATCTTTTCCACCAAATCATGCAAGTTATAAGTTATGTTTACAAAAGTCTTTGTTCCAAATAATTCTTCTAAATTTCCTAAATGAGATAAGCAATCCCAAAGTCCAGCATAATTATGACTTTTTTTCTTTCTTGGATTTTTTTTTAAACTAAATACCCAAATAAGTCAGTATATCTTAAAACTTATTACATTGTAAGTTTATAGTAAAACATACCTTATCTGGGAGAGCGCCTAACCAGTAATCACATACCATTCTCCATCTCCCGTGCATGTTTGACATGTATTAACACCCCATGCATAGCTACAAAGCACCATCACTTCCCCTTTCAACACAATAAGTACAATTAGGGGTGTTCGTGGTACGGTTTGGTTTGATTTTTGGATAAAAAGTGGTTCGAACCAAACCTAAAATAAAGTTGCAGTTCGGTTTGATTCGGTTTTAATATAACATCAAATCCAAACCAAACCAAACCAATTTTTTACAGTTTGGTTCGGTTCGGTTTCGCAGTTTTTTTTAATATATTATCATAATTTAATTTTTTTAATTAAACTCACATAATTATTATTTTATATTATTTTTTTAATTAAATTTTGATTTATATATTTTAGTTTAAAAAATATTATTTTTACTTCTATTTAACATTATTATAAAATGATATTATTAACTTTTTTTTAATATAATAATAAATCATGTTTCACTCTATATTTAATTTAATGTTATTTAGTCATATCAATATATCCTTTTGTAATATATGAAAGTATGTGTCATAATATATTACAAATTTATTATTAAAAAAATATATTATAAATCACATATTATGATCATAAAAGATAAAAATATTGTTAGTTAGATAATATCAAATATCTAAAAGTAAATTAATATAATTATAGAATACAGTTTTGTTCGGTTTAGTTTGGTTTTTTATAATAAAATTCAAAAACCGAACCAAATCGCAAAAAATATGCAGTTTTAGAAATTTTTGGTCCATGCGATTTTTCGATTTAATCAATTTTCGATTTTTTTGAACGATTTTACGATTTAGTTTAGTTTGGTTCGGTTTATAAACACCCCTAAATTCAACAAGCAACCACCATTCACTTCATACATGATGTCAAATCACTTATCACTTCCTATTTAAATCTAGTTGACCATACTACCTCATTTACACTGTTAACATCCTATGCATAACCCCAAATTACTCACCACTTCCCACCATCAAGTTTGACAAATTATCCCACCCTTATAGTAAAGCACACGGAGCCCACTTTCTACGATTATAAAGGGTAATAAAATAAAATAGATTTTTAAAGACTGAAGTTACACAATGATATAACAAAATCATAAAAAAATCAAAAGTCTAATTGAAATTTATCGATACAAGATATTGTCATAAGTGATAGCAAACCTATAAAATGTAAGGATATATAAAAAAGAAAAAAGAAAAACTATGATTTTTGTTATCTTGCAATTTGCACAATAATATTATCATGCTTACGTAAAAAAAACATTATCATGCTTAAAGGGTTAGTCCACTAAGAAATTCATGAGTACGTATAAAACAAATCTATTTAAAGTTGGATTTCCTAGTTTACTTTAGTTTAATAATTAACATATTGAAAATCATTATTAAAGTTCAGTGCATGATATCATAATAAAGTATATAAATAATTAATTTAAATTTAAATATGTTTATCTTAATTACATTAATGCATTTTATAACTACACTTTTACTTTTATTTTGAAGTTAGACACGGTCTCTTAAAATACATATAATAAATACTAATGTATTGGTGTTGTTTATAAACAATAAAGTAAGGGACATGAACATAAAGTGTTGTATAAAATAATGAAATTAAATTAGACAATCACATATCATTTATGTCTTAAAACAAATAAGAAGATGAAGCAGAGAACGTCTCATGTTCAACTGGATTTATCATGTTCAGCTATATTTAAATTGCATGATAACAAAAATCATAGTTTTTCTTCTTTTTTTTTACCTTTCATTTTATGCGTTTTTTTTTTCATATCCTTATATTTTATAGGTTTGCTATCACTTATGGCGATAACTTATATCGATAAATTTCAACTAGACTTTTGATTTTTTTATGATTTTGTCATATCATTGTGTAACTTCAGTCTTTAAAGATTTTTTATTTTATTTTATTTCCCTTCATAATAGTAGAAAGTGGGCTTCGTGTGCTCTACTATAAGGGTGGGATAATTTGCCAAACTTGTATGATGGTGGAAAGTGACGAGTGATTTGGGGTTATGTATAAGATGTTAACAATTTAAATGAGGTAGTATGGTGAGAAGTGGTAGGTGATTTGATGCTATGCATACGATAGTGACATGTATCAACCATACACTGTAATAAGTTTTAAATACACTCATTTAAGTATTTAGTTTTAAAAAAAAAAAGTTCATCCAAGAAAAAAATCCATAATAACCTTAGTATTGATATATAAGTTGGAAAACAAGTCAACATTTATTATGTGGTGAGTGATTTTACTTATATAAGATAACACTTTTTTATTATAAATTCTTTGGTTAAGGTTACTAAAACTAGATAAAATCATTCAAAAAATTACATATTAATTTGAGATTATTGATTAATTAGTTAGAATAAAATAATGTTAGATCATTCATCCGAAAATTACTAATGTCCCCTCATTCAATATGTTTAAACTAATTTTGTGATTATGGTTGAACACACAGTGACCTTTACACCACTGCACCAACCCTTTGCATTATATAAATTGCATTTTAAGAATTCTAATTAAATTCCTTCCTTTTTTTTTTTTATAAAAAAAGCTTATATAAATTTATTTTCACTATTTCTTATTTATTTTTAATTAAAAGTAAGAGTAAAAATAAAATTGAAAATGTTATTTACAAACCAATATTATGAATATTATTGATTCCCAATCATATTACAAGGAGAGTAGATAACAAATTAGCATATGTAAGAGTGGATTTTAAAAGTGTTCACAATGTCAAACCCGTGCATATCAGTTTTTGTTTTAAGACATTCAGTATAACATGAGTTGCTCGCGTCCGCAGAAACAAACAACCATGAAAAAAAAGAACAAGGGAAGCGCCGGCTACAAAACAAGAGATACTGCTGATCTGAGCCACTCATTTGTTGGTGCAAGATCACAGATAAACACTGTTAAAAAAATGATCCATTTCACGCTCCCTGGTAATCGTTTGTATATCCTTGGCTTCTTGTTTGGATCTGAGGCAAAATGAATGATAAGTTTGAAAATTTATTATCTTTGGAAGACTTATAATAACAAGTGGCAAGTCCAAGGAGAAGGTTACCTGACAGTGACACGCAAAGAAAGAGCTGTTAAAAATTGAGGTGGATTTAAATCTCTAAAACAATATCTGCAAGAAGAAGAAAAAGATTTGGTTAGTTTGTGGCAACTGGCAACTTAATTATATATAACTTAAAAGAGTGAATATGGAGTTACATTCAGAATCAGTCTTGACCCATTTACATCCATTTTCAGGTCTCTCCTCTGCTTCATCCTCCTTTGGCATCTTCCTGTTCTCGAGGCGCTTCTTGAGGGACAACGCCCGAGAAGAATGTTGGGAGTTGATTTTCTTGTGAAGAATTGTCCTTAAAAGCTGCATACAATAATATTAGGCAGACTCATCAAGATCAAATTGACTGACTGACTACGTTACTTACCTTCTCCATTCTTGACTCTTGGAGCTGAAGCGTGTCTCTGAGGCTTAGGCTGAGGCTGGGTGCTGAACCAAATCCACTTCTACAAACAAACATCTTCTTCAGCAAAAATGAAATTGATTTCTTCCCAATTGCTTTCTTGCTGTTTTTTGCACAAATTTCTTCGAATTTACCAAGTATGACACTAAGTGTCTTCTCAATATCTTCTTCTTCTTCTTCTTCTTCTGAATCACTGCAAAGTACATTACTAATTCTCCTATCAACCTCCAAGCTTGATGGACAATTGAGAAATCTGTCCAGGGGAAGCTCAGCAATTTCCTTTTCCACATTGGGTTTTTGTCTCAATAGTTTAGTTAACTCTTTTTGTAGTTTCCCAATTTCTTCAGGAGTGAAGTCTGCTATTTCCTCAGACGAGGATGGCTCCTCTGTCTTTTCTTTTACTTCATTCTTATTGTTATTTCCAAATGTACCAATTGCTAGTAAACCATTAGGCCAATCACTGAATTCTTCTCGAGGCTCTTGTTTTGCTTCATCTGCGCAGTTCCAATTCCAAACAACCAAATCACAACATTTTTCAATTTCCACGAAACATTATGTTTTGGAGCCACACTCTAATTACAAGTTATAACTTGAGGGGAGCTTCTTTATCATATTAATATTTCTATACATACATTAAATAAAGGTAATTCTATTCATACATTGTGAGACACTTCTTCTAAGTGTCCCTTTGTGATTGATAGCACCTTTTATTACACCTAATCTTTATTGTAGGTGAAAAAAATGATAAATGGGATATGTAATAAAAAAAAATATAGAAAATAAAATGAATTGAAAATAAGATAAAAGAAAAAAAAAGTTTATAACTTTTCGCTTTAAAATAGTTTCTCTTACCCTAAAACAATAAATTTACTCCAGATAATTTTTTTTTTCTGAATTACTACAAATAATATAAGTTGATAACAAAATATATCCTATCCTTTTATCAATAATCAATAATCATATAATATAATAATAAAAAGAAAGCAATGACCCTTTTTCTGAATTACTACAAATAATATAAGTTGAGAATAACGAACTTTGAATATTCCTCTCGAAAGATGTATGCTAGGATTATCCAAACATAGTTATTTTTAAATTTATAAGCAGTTTGAATATCCCTCTTTTCAATATTACATGTACCCCAATTATTTTTTTTAAAGTGTACCGAATTCAAACGGGTGTTCTTGATTTTTTCTTTCCAAACCTCTATAGAATTCGGGTTTAGAAACCGAATTCTTAACGTTATTTTTCTGTATTTTTTATTAAATATAATTTAATAATTTTTATTTTATTTCATTTTTTAATTATTTGTATTATTGTAGCACAAAATATATTTAAAAACACTCTTCAAATTAAATAAATAACAAATATAAATACAACAATACAAAAAAAAATATTTTTATTCTATTTTGTTTGTGTAAAATCTTAAAGAAATTCACTAAGTTCACAATGTTATTCTTTTTGTTTTGAGACACCGTTTTTGAATTTTTTTAAAATCAATTTAAGATGCGCAACTTATACCATTAAATTCATTTATACGAAGATTATTGGACTTAATTAATATTAAAATATAAAAAAGTATCATAAATAAATAAAAAAATCACACAAAAGTCACGTCCACAAACAATATCAAAAATAAATTCTAATTGACTTCACTAAGTCAAATTTTATGGTTAAAGAACTAAATGAATATTTTAAAATTATTGTTAATTTGTCTACTCAAATACTTAAAATAAAACTTAGTATTATGCAATTATACCATACAATGTCTTTGTACAAATATTATAGAGAGAGATTTTGTTAACGTATTCTCATTTATTTTTTTTTTAAAATGACACTAAGACCATTTTTTTTAATATACACTAATAGGGTCACTTGTTAACATATTCCAACAAATCACATATATATATATATATATATATATATATATATTTTTTTTTTTTTTTTTTTTTTTAATGCACAAATCCAATATGTATTTACGTATGAAAACAATGTATAAAAAATTATTATACGAAAATAATAATTGGTTGTATTATATAACTTAATTATTATTCTATTAAACTCCTACATTAGCTATGGGAAAGTTAGTACACTAATATAAGAAGAAAAAATCCAGGGATAAGGAAAAATGATCATATTTGTTGCAACTTAGATCCTTAACATTCCACTGAAATACAACACTTTTTTTTTATAATTAGAATGGATAATTTTTACTATACCCCTTAATTTTAAAAATTCTTCTAAAGATATGTTTATAAACAAAATAAAAAAAAAAAGAAATAATTATGTTACATTATACATGATGTTAATTATTTTATGTTCAAATTATAGTATTGGACAGAAATATATATAATCTTTGGATTGTTATGATTTAGGATCTGCGGTGAAAAGATTAAATTTTTAAGAGGAAGTAGATATACACAGGGCATTTGAAATGCAAATAATTAAGATCTCTTAGCTAGCTGGGTCAGTGCCTTTCTTAATAGATCTGATCGCACATTCAACCAAAAGCTAGATGATCAGTTTCTTCACATTGAACACCGAAGCACAAAAAACATCTTAGAAAAACAAGCTAAAACATGTGTGAATATATAATTAACTTTTCTTCTGGGAGGTACTTAAAAAATTAATTAATACAGAAATCATTCCCAACGATGCATAAAAAAAGTCTAAACTTTTACAATGACTTAATTCTCTGGCAATTGGCATGTAATAGAATCCCCCCAACTCCCCTTTTTATAACATAATTAAGAATCTACCTTTGATACAAGTAAAATAAGCAACAAATGAAAACATATATATGTTCCTCTCTCTGTCATACTATACGTTTCTATTTCTTTCATCGTTTCCTTCAAAGACAGAAGATCGTGTGTTTCAGGCAACGAATATTCTTACATCGTATTGGTCATGCTAGAAAAATCATGCATTAACTCAGGGAGAAAGAAAAGAAAAATATAAATGAAGTAGAAAACTTACAAGTAGTTGTATATGTGTTTGGTTTTCTGTTATCTTGTTTGCCAACAATTTTGTTTTGCATCCAGCTGAGGAACTGCAAATGACAAAAGCAAAAAAAAATCTGGAAGTATGAATAACGTGAACTAATCTAAGATAACACAATATTAATTCCTACTATCTCTTTGGGAGAGAGAGGAGACTGATTACCTTCATTATGAGAGCAGGCAGGGAATGAATGAATGAGCTTAGAGACGCCTAGCTAGTGTGGAACGTCCTATCAGCAAGTTAGGAAAAAATATATATAAGGTGAGGAGAAAAGGTGGTTGGAAGTTACTAGTGATTGTGAGAGGGAAGTGTAAAAAAGAGGTGCCAAGTGAATGACTATGATGAGGGCTGAGCTTTGGGAATTTTATGCATTTCACCGTAGCCTCATATGAATGATCAAGTCCCCAAACACGAACTAATTTACCGGCTCTCTAATCTACTTAGTACGTACTTACCCTTTCCAATCTCTGTCTCTGTCTCTCTCTCTCTCCTTACCTTCCCTTCACTTCACTTCTCTTCTAGAGTCGTATCCACTCACATAATTGAAATATATGAAAAAACTCACGTAATTTTATAATTTATAATCAATAATCAATACTAACTTTTCTTTATAACTAATATTATTTAATTTATACCCTTACCCCGATACATACTCCATACTTGTATATAGATTATAGAAGAACATAAAAGACATTCTCCTCCTATATTATATGTAGTACTTCCTAATTCATTCGACAATTCGTCCTTTATTAATAACACGTGGGTGGGAATATTTTTACAGGGTATGATTTTAAGTACGAGTATTGTGGCATCTTTCTAACCATTAAATTACCAAAATGTTGATCTAGATAAGATTGAAGTGCTAAATGGAGAACTAATCTCTATGCTCCATCATATCATAAATGTTTTAGCAAGTTTTTTTTTTCAAACTTGAAGGTTTATATTCGATTTTAAATGAAAACAAGCAGATTAGGATGCATCAAATTGAAACACAAAATATTAGAGATATAAATGTGGTTTTTCTATTATATATATAAATATAGATAAACTGAGTCTTCTTGTTCTAAGCCCCACACGACTAGGATTCGTACAAGGAAGCAGTTGCGCGCGTTGTCTAGTTTTTGTCGGTTTGGTTGCATATCACAAATGTACTATATATAGTAATAGCATAATAGCACCCAGTATATGGTTAGATTTGTGGAGAAGCCGCGTAATCCTGGATATGCAAAAGGCATGTGGTCTTGGAACTTGTAAGGTGAGTAGAGTAGTTTGAAGAATTAGAATTTAAAATGGAAAGAGTTGATGAATTAAATAATAATTAATAATTTGTGGCAGACAAGTAATGTTATCTAATGTAAATGAGGTATGGGCAGAGCCAAGAAAGAAAAAGAGGGAGAGAATAGGGTCAATGGTCATCAGCATATATAAGTACGAGTATGTGAAACAAAGGAAGAGCACCCACACTCGCATGGGAATGTCGCTCACTTACCGGACCGATTCTTGGATTTCACCTGCTCCAATTATAAACTAGTAGTGCTTTTTAGTACATATGGATTCCATAACTACAATTGCGAGACCTAGCTAGCTTGTCTGTAATGTACAAATACAACCAACCGCAAATGTGAAACTAAAAATCAATTTTACTTTTTGCCTTCCCTTCTAGTTTTAGCTAGCTACCTAGATGCAATTAAGAACTTAATCTTTCAACTATTTACCTAGCTCACATTAAACAGGAAAACTAACTAAGCCGGCCAATCGAGTAGAAACAACGATTAGTTATTATAAGAAACAAGAAGACACTTTCGCATAACACAAATTAAGGAAGGCACGTCAACGTGATCATAACGTTCCACTTCCAGGCAAAGCTACAATACAACCACTAATAATTTTTTATGAATCCAGCTTCATATTATATTATTAATAATAATAATAATAATAAAAGATGTGAAGCTTTTTGTGAAACCCAATTGAGCACAATAAAAAGTACTGAGTTCTAGAGATTAGATATTAGGCAATATCTATTTACACCCTTCATTTTTGTTAAGTACACCCCCCTTCATTTATTTTAGACTTTTATACCAGATTTGCCCTTATCTTACACTCCATGTTTGTTAAGTATTATTTTTATTTTATCTTTACCATACTTTTGAATCCTATTTAAAATCTTATTTTTTAATTTTGAATTCTATCTAAAATCTTATTTCCTAATTTTGATACTATCTAAAATTTTATCTTCAATATTCTTTAAACCCTTAATTTTGTATCCATCTTCATTCCATGTTCTTTATATAATATTGTGTTTTTCATAAATATTGTGCATCTTTTTTTCACTAACACTTTTCAAGGTACATACATTGGTCATTAATATCTTATAAAGAGGTTTTGATGGTGGCTTCTCTTTTTTAAATGTGTTCAAATAAGCGTTCTCTTTCTACAACGTCAATAGTTGAAAGCTCTAGTATCTCTTAAGTGAATTGGTTTTATTGGTTTTGATGGTGGCTTTGTTTTTTTAACTACGTTTCTAATAGTTCTATCACGTTAACAATTGGAGGTTGCGACTCAGTGCGTTGAGAGACTCTTGAATATAAAATCATTGAAGAGGCATAACTCAAAGGTATGTTTATTATTACTAGAAACGTGCTTCCAGAATAACATATATATATTCCGAAAATGTATTTCCAAAACTATGTCATGATTTTGGAAAGGCATTTTCGGTATATGTATATGTTATTCTAGAAAGGCATTTTCAGTATATGTATATGTTATTTCAGAAACACATTTTCAATATATGTATATGTCATTTTCAAAACACACATAACAAAAGAAACATTTCGCATATGCTATCGACATTGAGTAAACCCCTATTTTACTCCCCAAAATCACAAATTGTTAGTCCAAACCACAAAAAATATATTTTTACAATATGAGTCCATATTCACTTCAACTGTTCTCTATAAGGCACAAAAGCATGATGGGAAACAAAATTAAAAGTATAATGACACTGGCACATTCAATCTCAAGAATTATTGGGATTATTATTTTATTGGGATTTAGTGATTGCAAGAGTACCATGTAGTAGTTAAAAAAGAAAGACCATCACAAATCCAAAATAATAAAACCCTAATTAAAAACAACAATATAAAGGTGGGTGCGTGCAGAAAGTTATGTTTGGAAACATACCCGTCCCGTACGAGTGAGAGGAAGAACGGAACATCATTAATAGAATTGCATAATCATGCTTCTAGAAAGAATGGATGTGAAAAAAGTGAGGTTGAGAATGGCATATGATGAATAAAGAAGACAGAAACGAGCAATCGTGAGGCGTAAACGCAAGTTGAATGTGAGTGCAAAAAAGGAGAGAGGTTTACAAAGATAAGAGAATAGAAGAGGGGTTTACAAAGAGAAGATAAGAGAAAAGAAGGGGTGGGGGTGAAGGAGGAATGCAACAAATTATGAAGGATACACATGTGGTGGGAAATAACGTTTAAAAAAGGTATTATAGGAAATAGAAGAGATAGGGTGTACTTAGCAAATATAGAGGTGTAAATAGCAACCTAGATATTATATTAAAATATAAATTTTAGTATTAGGATACAGATACTCTCAAAAAGCACTATTTAACAAACCAAGCAGCTGCATACGGGATTCAAATGGCCAATTCATGGCAGCAAGGACCACGTGCCACATTGGAAAAACATCACCATTAGTTGCAGAGCCAGTGGCAATTAGGGAAGCAATTGAATGGGGGCAGGACTTTCAATTCTTGAACATTATTTTTGAGACAAAGTAAAATAGCAGCGGACAACATGAATTACAAAGTGTTTCCAATACTGATGTTGGTTTTATTTTAAAGGGTTGCGACTCTATATTATTACTTTTTTTTAATTGTCAGTTGCGTACCTAAGTTAGTGGGAGGGGAGAAAAATGCAACCCTCAAATTTTAAAAATTATTAGTAAAAAAAATTTTCTATAAAAAATTATAAATAAAATCTTATAATTTTATATTTATATCTTTTAATTTTAAGTATCTATACTTATTGAATTCGGGTTTTAAAATTTATATTTACTAATTCAAAGTCTTAGATATGTTACTGTCAGTCTGTAGTATCCAATTTACTAGTAGATAAGTTAATATAGTTGTTCATTAATAAAGGCATCACAATCTTTTATTTATCCACACATCTTTGATTTTAGTTCTATTTGTATTCAAACCGTATTGCATCATATATAATATAAATTGGTTCTTAAAAATAAAAAAAATAAAAACCAAGCAGCTAGCTATCTGTGCCGATGTTTTCGTAAGGATAGAATAAAATACTCATCATTTTCACAAAATTAATGAGCAGTAATTATAAAATAAAATAAAATATTTTTTTTTGCTGATTAAAAAATAAAAATAAAATTAAATAATACCCCAAATAAATAATAAGTATCAAATAATATATTATGCCAATATATTATTTCATTCTTCAATTATGTCAATATTAATACAACTTTTTATTTGTTTCATATATTCAATTTCTTTTTATTTATCTCTTTCATAGTAAGTTTAATTGTAATTTTCATATTCTAATTTTGTAAAATGATGTTTTTTATCCTTTTATTTTTTTAATTGTAAAATTAGATTTTTATTTTTTTTTATTTTTTAATGTTGATAATTTTAATTACTATTTATACTTTTTTAACCTCCTTCATTCAAAAATAAAAACAAACTTCACCATATACGTAGTTGATGTATTTTTTTTACACCTTAAATAGGATTCTTTAATAATTAGTTTTTTTTAATTTATAATATATATAAAAGTTAAGTATAATAATCATATTTACTGTAAATAATACATCATCGTTGATATAAAATTTTTAAGTAATTTTTATAAATAAATAAAAACAAACTATTTCATACTATCACACAGTACCTATCTCATTTATTCAAACATCTAAACTAAAATGTTTAATTTTCTAGTTAAACAATATTTTTTTTTAATACGAAGCTTCTATTTTTTTTAACTCTTAAAAAGCCAATGGAAACCTATAGTTGTCATATGCATGAGCCAAATCTCGCCTGTATAAGCTTTTAAACTAACGCCAATGGATTCTAAAATGAAAGCTTCCTTCACATAATTTTCCTGAAAACACCTGAAATTAATCAGTTTGAAAGTATGAAAGTAGTTTGTACAAAAATAATAAATAATAATCAAACGGCCTAAATTTAATCAGTTTACTTTTACTTTTGTCAATTCAAACTTTGTATTGTTTGGGACTCGCCCCTGGTGGTGTTCTCACTATTTATGAGGGGGGTTTATAGTTAGCTTCGTTTTGCTGTCATGCTTTATTTTCCCATCTGTACCAAGAAAAAAAAAAATCAAACTTGGTATAAATGTATAATAACTGAAGTTATCAATTCAAATTCGCCAGCTCATTTGACTCTGTCGTAACCATATTTTTGGTTTAAGTCAAGTCAATTTAGTTATAAGCTAATAACTTCTAGTTCGACCTTTCCTCGGAAAAAGAGAAAAATTATAGTTTTCTCTTAGTAGGGAAAAATTATAGTTCAACCTAACTTTTTATGGGTTGCGGGGTAAATGAACTAGTCCATAATTAGTACATGTATTTTTTTTCTAATACATTATACTATTCTAATAACTAATGATAATATTGTCCTACTTTTAAATTAATACGTCAAGGAGACAAAAAATAAATAAATTAATACATTAAATATAGTTCTTTAATTAGTATTGCATTCACAAAGTCATAATTCAACGAAGTTCGTAAAACAAACTTTAAGTTCAGTATAATATACCTAAAAAAAGTTTAATATAATAAAAAAAATAGAATTTTGTTGTAAAATAACATTAAAACTCGTCTTAATAGAGGTACAAGTGACAATGCTATTATAGTCTCCACCACATGCAAAAAGAAAGGACAAACGGGATTGTTGATGTTTAAGATAAACTTTGAGAAAGTTTACGACAGAATTGATTAGACTTTCCTCAAACTCACCTTCCACGATTTTGGCTTCCTTCCAAACATAATTACATTCATCATGAGCATTACCACATCAACGAACTTCTCTCTCAAATAGAACAATAAGCAGCTTAAGTTATTTATCCCTTAGGAGAGGTTTGCACCAAGGAAACCCCCTCTCTCCCTCTCTTTCTTGTTTTGCATGGAGAAATTGGCACTTATGATTCAAGAACGTGTGGCGACCCGAGCTTGACAACTAATTAAAGTATCTGTTAAATGTTTGAAAATCTCTCACTTATTCTTCGCAAATGATTGCTTTCTCTTCACCAAAGCATCCTGTGCACAAGTTAAGCTCATTAGCGAGATTCTTGATACCTTTTGTTTGGCTCCGAGTCTCAAAGTAAACATCTAGAAATCGCGCTACCATTCAAAGAATGTCACGAGACAAAAGGCTGATAGATTTGCCTTTATTTTATCCTTTAACCACACTTAGTCCCGGGGAAAATACTTAGACTTTCCCTTATTGATTGGCCATATAAAGAACGCTAACTTCAATTTTATCATGGATAGGATCAATGGGAGACTTGTAGGGTGGAAGAATAAAATCATTAACCGTGTAGGAAGGATAACACTTGCTCAATTAGTCATTGCTACTATCCCCACCTACATTATGCAAAACCTATGGCTATCTGAAGCTATTTGTGACAAAATTGATGCTGTCGTGAGAGGTTTCATCTGGGGCAAGAAGCATTGTCACTGGGTCGATTGGGAGACGATCACGAAACCAAAGAAGGAAGGTGACCTTGGTCTTCACCAAGCAAGGAACACCAATATAGCTCTTTTGGGGAAGCACGTGTGGACCATGATGAATGAACTTGATAAGCTCTGGGTAAAGATACTGCACACGAAATACCTACCAAACAATGACATCTTGCACACAGTCTACAAACTAGGCAGTTCTTATACCTAGCGATCGATCATGTGGGCTGCAAATATGCTTTACATAGGTTTTATCTATAGAGTGGGGCTGGGTAATATTTCGTTTTGGTTCGATAAGTGGCTACATTTGGGGACCTTGACAAGTTTGGTGAATCACGTAACACCTATCGATGCGCACTTATGAGTATGCGACATCTACAATAGTGGAGGGTGACATTGGGATTGGTTGTTTACTCACCTCTCAGAGAACATAAGGAACAACATAATGAGCAACTTCATTGACCCTACAGCATAAGTCGGTTGATATGAGGCCATTCGGTGACGGGAGGTATACTACCAAGTCGGCATACCAATGGCTCAATCGAGTATTTACTAGTCTAACAACCTACAACGAAAGTTGCGCTTGGATGTGGTCTTTAAAACTATCTGAGAGCATTAAAACACTTTTTATGGATTACTTATAGAGGGTGCCTTCCTACTAACACTTTTCGCGTCAAGCGTCATGTTGCATTTATTTCTTCTTATAACATGTGTCATGCGGAGGAGGAATGTTGGGTTCATGTGTTACATGATTGTCCTAAAGCAATACAAATTTGGCATAACCTATAGATGGATGCACACAATGACTTTTATCAATAGGATGGTGTAACGTGGATGAGATCGAATGCTCACGAAGACCATGGTCAACGTTTTGTAGTCGCATGTTGGTTTCTTTGGAAGGCACGGAATGCTTTCATTTTCGAGAGGAAGGAGTGGAATGTGTGGTACATAACTAACTAAATCAACACTATGCTCTACACCACAAACAAGGAAACAACAAACAACCAAGGCTTATCGCTTGGCAACCTCCACTACATCCTTGCCTTAAGCTAAATACGGATGGCAGTTCACTCAACAACCCAGGCAAATCAAGTTATGGAGGTCTCCTTAAAGACTACACGAGAAGATGAATTATTGAGTGCATCGGTTTCTACGGTATAACCATAAATTTGAATGCAGAATTAATTGTTATTCTCAAGGGCCTTGAAACGATGTGGGAAATAGGTTACACAAGAGTGATTTGCGAATCAAACTCACTGAACGCAATCCAACTGATCCAAGGGAACCTACCGGACCACCACCCTTACGCAACAATAATCAATAAAATTTGTGGTTACATGGAACAACCCTGGAACATATTTTTTCAAACACACACTACGCGAAGGAAACACGTGTGTAGACTAGCTTACGAAAAGTGGCTTTTCCAACACAAATACTCTAACTATTTTAGATACCTATCCGACCTCTATGCAAGCCTTGCTTTTGGCTGATGCAGCTAATACCCTTTTTACTAGACCTTAGTTGTTTGTTTGTCTTTAATTTTCAGAAGTATAAAAAAAACTCTTATTTACTATTATTAAAATTGCTACACCTTTATATTGTAGCTTCTGATCACATCAGGATACAACATAAAAATGGACTATTTATACCAATAAAAAATATAAATAACATATAATTTAATTGTAATAAAGTAAGTGATTTATAAAATAAAAAATAAAATATATAAAAAAAATTATAACTAATAATAGGATATGTTAAAAAATAAAGGAAGAATAAATGTAAAAGAAACAATAAATAAATATATACATGATAATAAATAAAATTTATTAGAAAGATTTATATATAAATGTTTCACAATTATTACCAATTACCAATTAGACCATTAACTTAATGGTTACTTTGGCATTTGAAATGTGATTTCAAATTTTAGCCTTGTCAAAATTTGAAAGTAAGAGATCAAAATTGGAAATTTTAAATTAGGAGCCAAAATTATGAATTTGAAAAAGTGAGTGAACAACACTACAATTAAGCCAAAATATATTAAGGCCATGTTCAACTAATTAAAGCTAGCTTGAAGTTAAGAATTGAAGCTGAAAAACTAGTTGGTAGCTAAAAAATTTTATGTTAATTTATTAAATTATAAGTGTTCAATAAATTATATGTTTAAGTAATTAAAAAATATAAAATAACAAAAATTGATGTATTTATATGATATTTTATATAAATTTTAATTTTATTTTATGAATAAAAGTGATTTTTGAGGTGTTATGATTTAAGTTTTTTAACAAATTTTAAACTCTTGTAATTTTTTATTTATAGATAAATTATATAATATATAAAATAATTCAAAAAAATCTAACAATTATCATTCTTAATTTCATGAAGTAATAAATTAAATATTATAATTTTTAAAATAATTGGTGTAATATAAAAAAATATGTAGGAAGAATAGTGAAAATAAAAATAAATAATAAAATATCATTTTATTTAAAAAATATAACAAGAAAAGGTAATAAATATTTTAAAGATAAAATGAGAATAAATATAAAAAGTTGAAGCTAACATTTTTTGAAATGCTGTCTAACATTTTAAAAAAACTTTGCATGATATAACATTTCAAAAAATGTAAAAAGTTCCTTAAAAAATTTGTTTACCGAAGATATAAACAAGTTGAAAAGTTACTTTAAAAAAAAGTTATATCAGGTCAAATATAACCTAAGAATATCTCTAACGCTCATGGTTAAATAAATTACTTATAATTAGACATTGATAATTTCTTTTAATATTAATTTACGTGTCATTTGAGTTGTTTAAAATTAAGCTTCAAATATTTATACAAACAACCGTTGTTTATAAGTAAAAATATATTTATTCCACTTCTATCACTAAAATATTTATTAACTTTTTTTACTATCATTTTTTAAATAAAATAAAATAAAATTTTATTATTTATTTATTTATTTTTATTTTCACTATTTCTCCTACTTATTTTTTTATATGATACTGTTTATTTTAAACATTATAATATTTGTAATATTTAATTTATTATTTTTTCATTATGATTCACGAAATTAAAATGACAAGATTTTTTATATTTTTTATTTTTAATTTTGAATAATTTTATGTATTGGACAGTTTATCTTCAAATAAAAATTACATGAGTTTAAAATTTATTAAAAAAATAAAATTATGATACCTTAAAATATACTTTTATTTAAAAATAAAAATAAAAATTTATATAAATATATTTATTTTTATCATTTTACATTTTTAATTATTTTAACATATAATTTATCGAACATTTATAATTTAATAAATTAACTTAAAAAAAAATTAATTACCAACTTTCAACTTTCAACTATTTTTTTAACTTCCAACTGATTTTACAGTTAGTTTTGTGTGAGACATAATTTAAAAACTTTTGAAAGATGAAATTTTTGAAATGGTTATTTCTTGGTCAATGTTTCGTACGTTGCTAGATCGCTGCTATATATTGCCCGACTACACGTTGTGTAATATACTAAATAAATTAATTCTTAACATCATAAGTTATAATTAATTTAATCTCTTCCCCTAAAAAAATAATTTAATCTTTAAAATTATAAAATATTTTTTTAAGTAATATCTAAATTTATCTAATAGGTAGAAGAGGATATTAACTAATAAAACTAAACTTCTTTTAGTATAGCCTAACCATTGATTTGTTCAATTAGTTTTTCATATATTATTATTTCCTATTACTTTTTATGTATATTACTAATTGTTACTTCTTTGGTTTTATAATGAGAGAACCCTAACATATGTTAATTAGATTAATTAAGTATAGTTGTGCCATTACAACATAAAAAAAACTCTCACGATATAGTATATATGACACTTGGATTAATACATATGTATATACAATAATTTTACACATAAACTTGTGCTAATTTTAGGGTTACAAGATTGAGTTCGTGGTACAAAGAGAATGAAGGATGAAATAGATAGTGTTTTTTGGATCTCTCATTAATAATTAATTAACTAACATTTAGTTTGTTTTTTTTTTTAAACTTTGCTAAAATATGACTTCCAAAACAAACATATAATCTGAAACATTTACAACATGGAAACTGGAAAGCATGTATTACTTAATTTGTTCATAATTTCCCGTAGGGATTAGGTTTAACACAGATCTTAAACCAATTCCCTGGGGCCTCCTGGGCTTTACTTTCGTTTCTCTATATCTGACTTTGATTTATTCGCGTCATTGGAGTGGGAATTTTCCACCTACCGAATATTCTTATTCAACGATGTGAAATAAACCATTCTCATTTATATTTATATTATTTTTTTATGCATGTTTATATTTATATTATGACACTTGCGTTCATATTTCAAAGGAATTGAACAATATCTCCGTGGTTAGATGAAAATGAAAAGTCAAAAGTTTCAAAATGTTTATAAATTATAGAACAAGGTTTTCCGCTAACTTCTGTTTAATTCCACAACAATTCTATGGTCTCAACTAAATGCAAGTGGGATTTTAATATTCTTCCCTGTTACCAAATTTTTAAAAAAATAGTATTCCCTTGTTTCGTCTTTCCGAAAGGATTGACTTTTTATTCCGGTCATTTTTATTTATATTGACATTGTCAATTGTTTTCTTATTTTCTAACGAAAACAAAATAAAATGGACTCTTCTATGTTGTGAATTGTTTTAGTCTTGAATCCGTCTTTAAAACTGAGAGAGAGTGAAAACAGACATGAATGAGAGTAGTGAGATACTGGATAGGTGTATAATTGAAATTTTACTCAGCAATATGCATTCCCGTCTCATGGAAATAGACTTTTCCATTCTGGCTAAACATGCGAATATTGTTTTTCCAAGAACAACGTATACCCAAGAATATATAACTATAAGAGGACTGTGGTTTTACAGTAAGTACTTTTGTTAGTCCGATAAATATAAGAGTGAAATAATTTATTTTGCATTTTTTACAAGTAATAAAATAATTAATTCTAAACGTATTTTAATCCTAATAAAGCTACAATTTCATCTTTAAATAATATTTAATTCCAACGAAAATGATAGGAAAAATTTATTCTCATGTGATAAGAATCCTTCTTTGTGAGTAAAAATTTAGATATACTCTCCTTATTACTCACTGCCTTTTCAATGCTCCTTCAGGTTAGGCAATATAATTTTTTCTTTCCACAAGTTTCGTTGTTCTTACATGTTGCACCAATTTCATTGCCGCTATTTCGTTCAGGTTACCACCAATTTCATTCACACTTGTATCTACCTCAGACACGTATAAATATTTTTTTACAAACTTTAACAATAATATTTCAGTAATTATAATATATATTTATAGGAAAAAATAATGTAAATCAAATACATGTTTTAATTATTTCCAAACATACAAAAATATTTTCGGGACTAAAAATAATTATCCATAAAACAAAAATAGACATCCAAGTTAAGATGTACTATTAAATCTAAAATGGGATTAAGAATTATGGTACGACAGTTTATGAATATCTTGGTGAGAATACTTATATTAAGGATATGTTTTACAGTAGTGTATTTGAGTTTTAGAATAATTTTACGTTAAGATGAATCAGAATAAAAGCTAATTAAATACAGTATTAAAGAGAAAATAGTCTGTTTCCCGTCCACGCGGAGATTTTAATTTATTTAATCCTAAACTGGTATTGACTTAGTAGCCGACTCAGGTGGATGGGAGAAAATCTAGATTGACAAATAAATACGGAGTAGTATGTTTTTCTTAAGAAGCAGGTGGATGCATTGCTGAATGCTGGCTGCTGATGTTGGAGCTCATGGTATAAAAACAAATCAAACAAGGCTGCTCAATGCTCATCCCGTTCCATTGCATTGTGACTTGTGAGAAATATAACATGGCCCTTGCAAAGGAACTTATGGGTTTTTCCTCCAAAGTGTTTCTGCACAGTTTTCAACAGAAGCAAGGCATGCTCTGGGCTAATCCTATCTTGCTTCCTTTGGAAAACAGAAGAGTTATGAGGTTGAGAAAGGGAGCTTGGTTTCCGGTAGCAGCTATCAGTGAGGATTTCATAAAGACCACAATGAAAGTTCAAGCAGAGAAACCAGTGCACTTCAAGGTCAGAGCTGTGGTGACAGTGAGGAATAAGATCAAAGAGGATTTCAAAGAGACCATGTTGAAGCATTTGGATGCCATCAATGATAGGATAGGAACAAGAAATGTTGTGCTGGAGCTTATCAGCACCGAGATTGATCCAAGTAAGCCTTTCAATTGACCATTTCAAAACAGAATACTTTTTTTCTTTCTTTCTCCGTTGATTTTCGCTTATGATTTGGTTCTGAACTCCTTATTCTGCTACTTAGAAACAAAATCACCAAAGAAGAGCAACAAAGCAGCGTTAAAGGACTGGTCGAAGAAATCCAATGTCAAAACAGAGAGAGTTAATTATACAACTGAATTCATTGTGGACTCGAATTTTGGAGTCCCTGGAGCTATTAATGTGACAAACAAACACCAAAGAGAGTTCTTCTTAGAAAGTATAACCATCGAAGGGTTTGTCAGTGGAGCAGTTCATTTCCCCTGCAACTCATGGGTACAACAAGGAGAGAGAATATTCTTTTCTAACAAGGTAAGGTAACATACCAGTAATTTTCCAACTTGGAAAGGTCAAAGCAATTTAAATTTTATATTTCTTGAATGATTGCTAACCAGTTGAACAGGCAGTCCATTTTCTTTTATTTATCGACAAATTTCAAACATTCAATTGTAGACTAGACTCGGCTGCTTTGTATCAAAGAAAAAGTCTTCCTCAATAATCACAAGTTGCAATTTGTAATTGAAGTCGTAAACAAGCAGCCATAGATTATACCTATGATTGTGAAATAAGATTTTGAAAATTCTTATTGACTAATGCTGCTGAGGTTAATTTAAGTTTACGTATCAACCACCGACAACATAGACACCGCCCAATTTAATACACCTACTTAGAAAAATATAGTACTAGTATTTTATTACATACAATTGTTGCCTTATTTTGTCAGACATATTTACCTGGTGATACACCTGCTGGGCTTAGAGTATTGAGGGAGAAGGAGCTGATAAATCTTAGAGGTGATGGGAAAGGAGTTAGAACATTATCAGATAGAATATATGATTTCGATACATACAACGATCTTGGAAATCCAGACGAAGGAGTTGAGCTTACCAGACCAACTCTCGGTGGATCCCAAAACCATCCATATCCAAGACGCTGTCGTACTGGCCGTGCCCCCACTGATACAGGTAACAACTCAATCACTATAAGACTAGGGTGAGGACTGAAGAGAGAATTGGGTGAGTAAATTGCGTTGCGTGTTACAGATATGCATGCTGAGAGTCGTGTGGAGATGCCACTGCCTATGTACGCACCAAGAGACGAGCAATTTGAGGAGTCTAAGCTGAACACATTCGTAATCAAGAGGCTCAAAGCAGTGCTCCATAACTTGATCCCTGGCCTTAAGGCTAGTCTTTCAGCTAATAACCATGACTTCAACCGATTTTCAGACATTGACGACCTTTACAGTGATGGCCTGCCCTTGCAAGATGAAATTTTAAAGAAAATTCCATTGCTGCAAGTGCTCACAAAGATACAAGAATGCAGACAGGGACTTCTCAAGTATGACATTCCCCAGATTATTTCCAGTGAGTGTCCCTTTTAGAATTTTGACCTGGACTAATTTCACCTTCATATTTACCTCACTTCTTTGTTGTAAGATTTCAATTTTTATTACCATGTTGTTGTATTTGCTTTTTTGGCTAATTAAACTAATTATCTCATATGTTTATCATATAGAGGACAAGTTTGCCTGGCTCCGGGATGATGAATTTGCCCGGCAAGCAATAGCAGGAGTCAACCCCGTTAACATTGAGGGGCTTAAAGTTTTCCCACCGGTGAGCAAACTTGACCCGGAAATATATGGCCACCAAGAGTCTGCACTCAAAGAAGAGCATATTTTGGGACAACTTAATGGCATGACCGTGCAACAGGTACGGCACCCCTTAATAGAATTACCAACAAATAACAATGATTTCTTAAACTAAATTTATTCCTTTGAATTTGTCAGGCAATAGTGGAAAATAAGTTGTTTATGATAAATTACCACGATGTCTATGTTCCATTTCTTGACGGAATCAATGCCCTTGATGATAGAAAATCCTATGCTACTCGCACCATATTTTTCTTGACACCACTTGGCACTCTGAAGCCTATTGCTATAGAACTTAGCCTCGGACCAAGTTCCGGATGGAAACGACGCGTAGTTACCCCTCCTGTGGATGCAACTACAAATTGGAAGTGGCAGCTTGCCAAAGCTCATGTTTGTGCCAATGATGCAGGTGTGCACCAACTTGTTAACCATTGGTAAGTGAACCCGGTCAGAAGCACCGTATATGTATATATTTATTATTTAACTGCAAATTGCAAATTTAATCTATTTGCTTTGGTAAATTGTATACAGGTTACGCACACATGCCTGTACGGAACCATTTATATTGTCTGCTCATAGGCAATTAAGTGCAATGCATCCTATTTTTAAGCTGTTGGATCCACACATGAGGTACACATTAGATATCAATGGTTTAGCTCGTCAGAAACTAATAAATGCTGATGGAATCATTGAGTCTTGTTTTACTCCTGGACGGTACTGCATGGAGATCAGTTGTGCTGCATACAAAAACCTGTGGCGCTTTGACATGGAGGGCCTCCCTGCAGATCTGATACGCAGGGGAATGGCGGTACCTGATCCAACACAACCAAATGGTGTAAAGCTCTTAATTGAAGATTACCCTTATGCAACAGATGGACTTCTTATTTGGTATGCAATTGAGAATTGGGTCCGCACCTATGTGAACCACTACTACCACCATCCAAGCCTAATTCGCAATGACAAAGAGCTACAAGCTTGGTACTCTGAGTCAATCAATGTGGGGCATGCTGATCTTAGGCATGAAAGGTGGTGGCCCACATTGAACAATAGCGAGGATCTTGTGTATATCCTTACCACCTTGATTTGGACGGTATCTGCACAACATGCGGCTATTAATTTTGGGCAATACCCTTACGGAGGTTATGTGCCAAATCGTCCTCCGTTGATGAGAAGATTAATCCCAGAAGAGAGTGATGAGGTCGAGGAATATGGGAATTTCTTAGCAGATCCCCAAAAGTATTTCCTTAATGCGTTGCCCAGCGTGTTACAAGCTACAAAATATATGGCTATAGTTGACACACTCTCTACCCACTCACCTGACGAGGAGTATTTGGGAGAGCGACAACACTCATCCATTTGGTCAGGTGATGCAGAGATCATCGAGGCATTCTACAGGTTCTCCGCAGAGACCAAACAGATAGAGAAGGAGATTGAGAAAAGGAACCGTGATCCAACACTCAGGAACCGTTGTGGCGCAGGGATTTTACCTTATCAGTTACTTGCACCCACCTCTCCACCCGGCGTTACATGTAGAGGGATTCCTAATAGTGTCTCCACGTAATTTCTACTTAGGAACTAGGCAGAAATGATTAAGTAATTCATTCATGTTCGTTCTTGCAACCAATATTCACATAATGTCAAAAAACATTTCAAGAGTCCAAAGTATTGGAAACGAAAGCCTCTTATTGTATAAAAAAAGACTTGTCCAAATCCCAAGTGTTACAAAAGAAACACGTTAATGGTTAACAATTGCCTGTATTTATTGATTGAATCAGTAACCAAATAACATTGTTCGGAATGTAATTTACCTTAGTTTCAGTAGTCGTATAGAAAAGCTCAATTATGTGGATCATAATTTTAACGTCCAAAGACAAACGAATAAACTGAATCTTGATGGAAGCGGAACACGGAGAAAAAGAGTTGAAATATCAAACACCAAAATTTTGATCTCATATTGACAAGCTTCAAACCGATGGATGGAACTCCACTGTTAAGAGAATACAAAAAATTTACAACTGTGGGCCAAAAAGAATAAAGAAAGACCTGAGACAATCAGGTTGCATGAGGAACTCTCAAAATTAGGGCCAGGAAAATATCCATCGCTTATCCGCAAAAGCTATATACACAACCCTGCAGTGTTCACCACCGTTTCATATTGAGGGGGAGATTTTACCAGTGATTGGAGAAAAAAGAGACCTCAAACTTGATTTCACCAAAAACAATCATAATTACCTTCTGTAGACAGAAATCAAACCCCAAACTAGGCGGTCAAAAAACAAAGCCATATAGGAAGAGGACTCTAATAATTTTTCCAATACAAGTAGACTGCTATCTGAACACAAGGCTTCCATTCTGCTGGATTCTCAAACTTTCCACTAGTGACTGGTAGAAAGATTTTAGCACCTTGAAATCACCAACCTGCAGAAAAATATCGGGAATATTAATCCCACTACAACAGATATTCAATGGGTGATTCACCTAGAAAACACATACTAAGATTCACTTTACTTAGCAAGATATTCCAGAGCATACATAAATAAATAATCTTTTCATTGAATTACTGACAACATAAGCCTGACAGAGAAGAAGTTGCACAAAACAATATGGTACAAAATGAATCAATAAATTTTGATTATTTCAGTAGAGGACTAGAGAAGTATACTATAAACATTTCAGCTCCATAAACTTTGGATACCTGCAATTTTTGACGATATTGCTCTGCTAGATCTGGTGGGCAATGTGCAGAAGAAAATCCTTTTGATACAAAATGAACAAGAAAATCATCCCCAAATTTTTCGTACATTACCTTCTGTGCCAGCACAATTTCTCCAAACAAAACAAACTGTATAGAGAAATAGAAAATAAAAGGAAGAAGATGAGTATTAAAAATTTGCATAAACCATCAAAGCACTAAAAGATAAGAAATTCAGCTTTCTCAGTTAACTTAAATAAAGTGAGCAAATATTTAAGTTCCTTCCGAAGTAATGAAAATCAAAATCAGATAACTGATCATTAACTGACATGTTCCTTCAATGCACCTAGTACACTCCAACTCCAAGTACCCCATGATAGTTGTTCATACCATCATACAATTTCCCCCTTTTTTTCCTTTATCAGTCAAAGAAATTCCCTTCAAACAACTGATATGGACCAAAAATTAGGATTATCATATCAAAATCTTGAATTATTTTGCTTTATCTTTCCAATCTTAACAAGATCTTGATATCAGAATCCCGATCAGACCTTTATTTTATTCATTACGATAATTTTTAGATAAGATCCTATTATTAGGGATTTCTTTATTTTTATTTTATCAATTAGGATCAAGTTATGATCCTATGAATAAGGATTCTCTCTATTATCAATTAGGATAATTGTCAGGGGTATCTTCGTAGCCTATTTAAAGGAGACTTGGTTGAAATTTGATCAATGAGAAATAGTATTCAGAAAAACTTGTTAGTTTAGGAGGGGCTCTATCAAGGACAAGTCTGCTTCTTGCTTTCACTATAGGTCAAAAGGAGGAGTCTTCTATGTCTATGCCCGTGACTCGATCCTACACTAAGGTTCATAACAATATAACCAAATGCAGAGAGCCAATTAGAAGCGAAAGCCAATCTTTATTCCATAGCAAATCAAAGATCAAATAGACACCCTTGAATATACATTGTTACCCAAATAAACAAACCATAAGACTGACTAAACTGCACATTGTCAATAAGCCTAAGCCTCCTTATTCCAGCAAAAACTTTAACATACATTCAAACTTTCCAAGGTGAAAAGATACTCAATATTCATTGTGAATCCCCAAAATGTAAATCCACAAGAAAGTAGCTGTCTCTTCCCAATAATAAAAATAACAAATGCTCTACTATGCCTAAACTACATTAACACATAACACACATCAAGGGACATTGCAAGCTTTACATATATGCAACACGTACTGTTCCTAACAGTTGAATATTTAGGGCACAATATGTGAAGAGCTGAGTCCAAAGAAACCTCAGCTAAGACTCATTCTCTATATATTGAGAATACAAAATACACTCACTAAGAAAAGAGAGTGCAGACTGCAGCACTCATACAAATATAGCAGAAAAAGACAAGGGTCTAGAACTAACTAGAACCTTAGTAAAGTGTAGAAAAAACTACATTAATTTAACATTCTAACATACACGTTAATCTAACATTCTAACACTAACAATTGTTCAAACAAAGGGCTTGACTTTTAGATGCTTAGAGAGTTTTAGATTTTCAAATGGATTTGTCAAGGAAAGATAAGCCTTCAATGATTGAAAGAGTTAAAAACCTGTGCAAAACATTTATATAAGGATTCAAAGTCCAAAATCTCCTATCTGGAAAGGAGAAATTTAATAAAGCCAAGAGAAGAAGGAACTCTAATTCATTAGTTTCTCTATTACTCAATTTAAACAAAGGTGTAAATTCCAATTTCAAATAAATATTAGGAACCTAAACAGCATAAGTCAGCTAAACATGCATGGAAAAGAGATGATAAGGGGTTGATACTATCCTGCAATTATATGATAAACTATCTTATACTTGAGTAATAGACTAAATCATCAAACACTCAATCTACCTTGAACCACTGTATGATGTGTCTTTGCATTCCACTGTAAATTTTGCAATTCACCATCACTTTTAAGATAATAAATAATTTTCCAGAAGGATAAGCATGTCAGAATGGTAGCTTAACTTCTAGCCAGAAAGTGAAAAGCTAACTACACATCTCTATGGTAACCTTGAAGTACACTTCTTAGTATAGTTCTTGCAAAACATTTTTCAGAAAATCACGAAATAATAATAAAAATTCAGAATCCGTATCATACAAATTGAAAAAAAAAAAAATCACTGTCATAGTTGTCAATTATCATGCCATGAACTTTTCAGCCAACAAGACTTCTCCAAAAGTCCAAATAAAATGAGAATAGTACACTGAAGAAAATAAGAAGTTAGTAAGTTGGCATAGAACTAAAAGAAGAAAGTTATGCTGATTTTCTCAGAAACTAACAATATGAATTACAACCATTTAGACCTATAAAAGAATTACACACACATATAGAAAGAAGACATTCACTAACTAATGTTTTCCTTCTCACTATGCATAATCAGAATGCTCCAAGTACCCAATGCGAATTGTTGATACTTGAAAGAGACAAAGAGTGGCTAAAAGAATGTACAAAACAATAATACATGTATCTTACAGTATTTGCATCATGGAACTCAAAAGATCTGTCCAGCACACTGTACAAACAGCAGTTTGTAGCAAATGCTTCAATCACAAAACTTCGAAAACCAGGAACCTGAAAACCATTGACCATTCAGGGGAAAAATCTAAAAACAAACAGGATAAGTAGAAGTAGAATCTACCTTTTCTTCGTAAGGCTGGGCACACCAATCTTTAATTAATCTAATAAAAATCTGTACACATGCCTAAATTGTGAAAATAAAAAAGTATGATTTCAGATTGTAGGTTTTGTCCAAAGTACTAATCCAGGAAAAATAATGACCAATAGTTGAATAAATAGAAAACACTACACATACCTTTCTTACAAGAATATCCTTATGATTACAAGAAGAGTACAAAAGCAACTGCATCACTGGATCCAGGTATGCTTTACATTTTGGGGAAAGAAATACAAGAGACAGGTCATGTGTTGCAATCACATGAAGAAATGTATACAATGTTCGCTGAAGTTCTTGCAATTCCCGAATTTCCTGAAAGGGAAAAATAATAATCTTATTATCCTTATCATGCATATACATTTGAGAGGGTTTAGAAGCAAAGAATAAGTTAAATGGTAATGCAAAAAGATGCATTTCTTCAATGGATTTCACATTCGAAACAACATAATTATGAACTAAGAAAAACACTCAGTTTATATGTCACAACACAGCTACTAAGTACCAGAATAAATAAGCAGTGTTAAAAGCAAATGCAGTGGCATTGTTTCTGTTGGAAAGCCGCCTTAATTGCAGTCACCCTTAGCCCACCTAAGTTGCAGCCTCTTTGGGAGCTGTCTTAATTGCAGCCTCAAGGGTGGTGTTTAGTTCCACATGACTAGAGATATGGCTTAAATAGAGCTTATGAAGCTTGGGCAATCCTTATCTTACAAGTCAGTTTTATGGAGTTGAGTTAGGCCCTAAGTCCAAATTCTAAGAGTTGTCATTTTATGGCTTCATAACTTGTAGAAAGTAAAAATACCATATAGAAAAGTGAACATTTGGTAATAAATCTAACAGCAAGCACAATGCACAAACTATCTCACCAACTTCTTAAAATTTGATGAACAGTAGTCAAATCATAAAGAGCAATCATATAACAAATAAATACCAAGGTAACTTCAAGCAAGTAAATTAAAAGAAAATGAAGAATATAACCCAGAACATTTTCATACCTCAGTGATTGCATCAGGACCAGAAGAAGGTAATCCATTTCTAGGAATAACACTGAATATCCACTCAGCAACAGATGGAAATATTTCCTCCAAAATGTCACGCACCAAAGTATTGAACTTGCAGATAAGTTGATTGAGTAACAAAAGAAAACCAACCATCTGCTTTGGCTACAATAAAACATAAACAAGACTTATTAAACAGTTTTTTCTTCAACCAACACCAAAGGAAACAACCAAATTCAGGTGCAAAACATGAATATCACTTAGTATTTATGAGACTTTAGATATAGAGGGAGGAAGAGAGAATATTTACAAGGCTCAGATATTCATATGAATAGATATTTTGGATATTTCCATATATTCTAACAGTCACCCTTAAGCAAAAGCTTGCACAGCTTTAAGTTTGATACAAATAAATCCTTACTAAATAATATAATTTGAGACTATAGAATAGCAGTCCTAAGAATCTAAGATGATTCTCAGGGACCAGCCAACAATTCTAGTAAAGCTGCATGAGCCAGGATTATTTTTTCAGGAAAGTCATGGGGCTAAGCTTCCCTGGGAAGACTACTAGGCCAAACTGATCTCTCAGTGCATGAATTGAATCAAAGAGGGAAGATCTGAATAAAGGATATGATGGGTCAATAGGAAAGGACAGAAAAAAAACAAAACAGTGGAAAAAACTGAACAGAGAGCCACAGGCCCAAAAACCGATTAACTAAGGGCAGATTCAGGACAACAATGGCAACATGAATACTATTGAAGAAGTCAGAAACTGGCCTGGGCATGCCATTATGTGTGGAGGACAGCGGTGCATGAAAGAACCATGTCTACTCAAGAACAGCGTGTGAGCATGCATAAAATCGCCTATGAGGATGGCTTTGGTGGGAAACAGCCATTAGAGGGAGGAGAGCTTATCAGTAAAGTGCCACCAAAAAAAAAGCCATGGACAACAGTGGAAAAGCTGCACTGTAGTGGCTGAAAACGAGATCTGGACCTGTTACAAAGATGTACGACAGAGATCAGAACCCGGAGCAAAACTCCAAGCCTATCTAAAACATGCCGGTAAAATGGATGGCAGAGGAGATTGAAAATCGAAGAGAAACTCAGAGCAAGGGTATGTTTAAATATGGGAGTAAAATGCATGTTGAAGATGTCACAGCAGTGGACAAAACCAGTTAAGAAAATGGTTGGAATGAAGAACAAGGTCAAGGAAGACTCAATGGGGGACATTACAGTGGTGATTCTGAAAAATGATTGCAGCAACAAAGACAACTAATTTGAAGGAACAACCATGACAACAAAGTAGAGTTCCAGTGTTGACAGAACTCAACAGTGGAGTGATAACAGGACAGATCCAGAGGATGGTACTGTTCTAATACTGTATTGAAGTTATAAGGTGTTACATATAGGAGGAAGAAGAACTAAGGGAATGAACAATCTGAATTTGATATTGATTTGATGATATGTTCATAAAACCTAAAGCGCTAAGCATAATTGATAAAAATTATAATCCTAACCAAACAAGGAAACAAATAACAAGATAAGGAACTATGGCAACTAACCAATCCTAAAAGATAATGAGAAAAAGGGAATCTAATCTAAAGGATAATTTAAGACACTCTAGATATGATAAGATATTTTTAGAGTAAATAACTCAAACCTCCCCTGAAGTTTGACAAAATTACACAAACCTCCCCTGTTTTCATAACCTACAGGACCCCCCCGCCCCCCCCTAATTGTTCACTAATTATTCTAAAAAAATATAGGATATGATACGTGTAAGGTACATATCTAGATATGTGTAAAAGTTCATAAAACAAGTAAATATATAATTGGAATTCCTCAAATCCAAATTAAGACATGCTTCTAGGACTTTATTAAAAATAGAAAAAAAAAAGTTATAAATCATTGTGACCATAAATCACTTCCTATTGTCTACAAAGAGGAATAGTATCAAACTCATTCCTTTCTTGAAATCATCCATAAAGAGGACCATTTCAATTTTTGGTTCATCAAGGGACAATGCTTCTATGTTTCTATATCATACATGCTTTTATGTCTAATGTAACTGTATTGGATTTTCACAACTTTTTTAAGGGCATGGATACATATCAGTGAAGTATCCAAGAGTGTTAGTATTGGATATACATGAAGCAAGTGAAAGTACCGATGCTTCATAGCTGTCAACCAACCACTCAACCTACTACAACATTAAACATTCTCCACAAACACATTCATAGTCCAGAAAATCCTATCAGTCATTCATTTTTCCATCCTTTAAACCCGTTGTTGCTGACAAATTCACCAAGTACCTAAGGCCATCTCCAACGACAGTTTCTTATCGGGTGCTTAAGGTGAAGATACGGTTTCTTAAAGATTTCCTCCCATTGGAGACTATCTACGTGGCAAGCTGTGTTTCTTCAAAATAAGATATGTTTCTTATATAAGAAACCGTATCTTATCATTAAAAAATCATTTATTTTCCTTTCAGCCATATCAACCCATGTTCAAAAGAGAAAAAATAACCGTAAATGAAAAAGAAACACAATGATCAGAATCAATCAAACAAAATCACACAATACAAAATCTTAAATAAAACATTGAACTAGCAGATCAATCCCAACTCAGAATAAAAGAACAAACAAATTCAATAGATCTTGAGAAATACAGTAAAGAGGGAAAGGGGGAAAGGGATCTCCATCTACACTAACACGGATCTGCAACTACAGGTGCGATATTGACGACCTTGTTGTCTTCCAAGCGCGTCAACAGGTCAGCAGTGGTGTAGCGCCTAGGTGACGCTGGTGCAGCGACGGAGTGGTGTAGCTACGGGGTGAGGGGAGAAGGAAGATGAGAGAGTGATGTGCACACTACTTTGAAGATAGAGACTGTGAAGAGGAAAAAAAAAAAAAAGGGCTATTGGTGGAGAAGAAAGGTTCTGGATCCAAAAAAAACTAATGCTACCGTGAAGGTTGAGATGGGCTGAGACAAAGGTAGGCAAATCAATTAACAGATTTTCACAATTGAGTGAAAAAAAATAGAATTAATAATTTAATTTGAAATATAATTGAGTGAAAATTAAAAAAATATATAAAAGTGTGAGTTTCTTATAATTGAAGTAAATTTATAGATGAGTATCTTAAAAGTGATATGGCATTGTAGGGACCACCAAAAATCATTGAGTTTCTTAGGGATCTCCCATTGGAGATGCCCTAAAAGAAAAGGTATTTGCCCAGTTCGGACAAAATAATATAAAAAAGGCACAGGCTGCTCCCACAAATTTACTGGAACAAAAAGCAGATACACAGACCAATATGACATGCTTGACATAAAATCTACCAATGACAACAAAAAATATGGCAGAAAGTCCAACACCCTGCACAGTCAAAGGAATATTCTCAAATGCCAGAAAGTATTCAAGATAGAATAAAGCAGCAGCAAGGTTACAGCACTATCTGTGCTAATACTAAAAACCCATGCTTTAATTATCATATATGCATATCCATATTCAGCCTAATGGATCATATATCAAAATGGTCCAACAATAAACTAAGAAGATAACATGTTAGAGGAGTATTATTCTCGATGTCATCACATTCAAATGCCCCTAGTAACTCAAAACATAAGCATCTGCAAAATCAATCTTCAATGTGCCAATAGCAATACAAAGAAATGCATTTAGATCTAGAAATTTAAAAAAGATTAAGTTAAGAAAATTAGAGATAATATGTACTTCAATTTCTTCAAGCAACTGCTCAAATGCCTTTGGAAGGTAAGGAAAGACAGATGTTCCTAGTGTATCCACCATGCGGTGTATAAAAGATGTAACCTGCATATCATACATGGATATCGGATAAAAATTACTGATCTTTTTTAAACAAACAATTTTTCAATCACTAAATCTAATGCATACTCATACCTTGTTTCGCAGAGGTTCTACTTTTGGAAATATAACAAGAACTTGAAGAAGTACATCCAATGTCTAAATGGAAGACAGAATGACAAAGTTTAGCAAAAAAAAATTAAGAAACAATACACAGGTTCAATAAAAATAGACAAGGGCTTACCATAAATATTATCAATCACACAAAGCATGTTGCAAATATACATTTTATAGCAAAACTCCATCAATTTCATCAATAGGACTATAACAAGATTATTTTCTATAGCTTCTTAGCACAACAAAGACATACATCTGATAAACCATACACACCTCCAGGGAACATGAACCAAACAAGTTTGAAAACACTAACCTGCTTAAACATGAGACCAATTGCAGGGCGACTAGCAGTTACAAGACGCTCGCTAAAGCCCTAGATCATGTAAAAATAGTAAGAATGGAGGAAAAAACAAAACTGTTGATGTATTGTCATTTATCCCACAATAGTGCCCTTTAAACTTCAAATTAAGATACAATCAAACAAAATATAAATCTTTTTTACGATTAATGGGTTGTGAGTTTTGAAGCTTTTATAGTATCAGCAGTGGGGAAAAGCAGAAGTCTAAATTAGAAAAAGCACCTTACTGAGAGAATTAATTGCCATGATAATTTGCTGGATTACAGCAATTTTGGCATTAGTCTCCTCAGCATTCAATAACTTGGCATTTATGAGCAATGCCTCAACCTGTATTAAATGAGGATAGGAAATTATATGCATCAAATTCCAACCGTAACAATCTCAAAAGAAAAAATGTTTCTGAAAATGAGAAAAGGGAACAAAGAATTTTTATGAAGTATCTTGCAGTTTTTTGTTTATTATTTTTTGGATTAGAAACTATCTTGCATTTTTAAGTAAAAAATAACCTGCTGACAAAGAGGACTGAGCAAAGAAGATAGATAATCAGATTGCTTTTCAGGCAGGACATCTTCCGTTCCAATCAATAAACCAATTGCCTGTCAAAGTGTGTCAAAACATTAAGAGAAGAAAAATAACAAAAAATTTCACAGAAATATCCTTAATCCTGAAACTTTGGGAAATGCGAATACCTCAAAAATGTGGCTACCATCTTCTGACCCTGATAGCTCTTCTGTCGTGTAATTCATAATAGTGAATTCAGCAACTGTATCTTGCAGGCTCTGAAATTAACAGAATATTTTAAAGAATCAAGAAGAGAGACGGTGGAAGTAACCAATCACACGATTCATCCATGCGCATGAAGGCCAAACAAAAAATGCAAAAAGTCAGGAATAGTTTATATATGAGATTTTGTTTATAAAATATACTGTTTTGAGCACATTTAAAATACAGAAAAACATGTAAGAGGGATGGATTATATAATTGCTACCTGCAAAATAGTCTCTATAAAAGGCACCAACTTCATCTTCAGCAATTTTACAACCCTCATAAACAAATAACTGGCTCTACGACTTACATTAATGTTTGAATGATGTATGCCTCTTTCATCAAGAAAGGCAGCCAGAACCATAGGAATATATTGAGTATTATCCTGAATAAACTTAACATATCTTGTCACAGTTTCCAAATAAACAAGGGCAACAAGCCTATTAGAGTGACAAGGAAACTTTGTCGATAGAAGCATAAGCACGAGCTCACTCAACAACCCACTCCCAGTTTTTATGGCTTCCTCACTTATGGATTCTCCAAGTGCATATAAAAGAGAAAGTGCACCTTCCACCTCCTCCACATTGCTATCTGAAGATCTTGAAACAGCACTTGCTAACGAATTTCTGATAAACAACTGAGTTACATCAGGCGCTACACGACCCACAGTGCGAAGCAGAACAAATAAATCCTTTCTGAACTCTACCATCCTACATTCCTCCTCTTTACCAATTTTGTCCATCACGTCAAGATTAGTGCGGTATGCTGGGTCATAACGGATTAGCACAAGGATAACTTCCAATATCTGTCCCATGTGAAGTAGCTGTTTCTCCGGCAAAGGAGCAAAGCTCTTCAAAATGGCAACATAACCTGAAAGAAACTGAATGATATTGAAAGTAACATCTACCTCAAAATTCTTCATTATATAGAAAATGGAGGGCAAGACTTCACTCAAAAGCTCCATAGAGATTCCTTTAGCATCCTCAGAATTTATGCGTTTAAAGCAATCCAAGGCCTCCACAGCATACCCAGAAAGCAATGCAGCAATATCAGAGACCAGCTCAGCATCGCCATCCTCGGTGACTAACCTAAGTACATGACTAATTTGAAGGCTTTGCAACAATGATAGTTTAGAATGGGGCTCCATTCGCTTAGAAACAACTGCTAACAAGCATCTGACTGCAGCACCACGAAGCTGATCAGACAGAGGACCAACTAAAGTCAAATCAAACAGCAAAGGGATGAAAGCATCATTGACTATCAACCCGATGTCTATCCAAGAAATATATCTCCTCATGGAATCTAACACACTAGTGCATAGCTCCTGATCAGAATTCCGGTACATAGAAACAATGTCATACCAAGCTCTAACTATCTGAGACACACACTGCTGTCTCATTGCATCCTTAACCCGACCCGCAACTGTCAACTCCTCAGGGGTTCTAGGGTAGTCCAAACTAATGAGTTCATCATCCAGGGCATTCAAAACTCTACAGAACATGTCTATGACCACGTTTCCTTTGATCAAATGCGGAAAAAAATCAACAAATACGGAGGACCAGACCAAAGGGTACTCGAAGTAAATCAAAGTTATCAAAACCTGTGCAAGCTTGTTCTTTATAAATGCAGGGCCTTCCAAAACCCTTGTGAGGTTCTTGTCTTCGAGGCACACAATTGAAAAGACGGAGCCCCTGATCATGTGCCTCTCATCTGGGGTCATTGTCAAGTATCGTGTTCGAATGACTTCATGCAAGGTCTGTAGGCACCAAAACTGGACTTGAACAAGATTTGAAAAACATAATTTTTCAATGCACAATCTACAAATTGACGGCTTCTCCTTAATATCGTTACAGTAAACTTTAGCCTGTTTCTTCAAGTCATCGTCAAGGGCTCCCGATTCATCAAACATAATAAGAATCGCTTTCTCCAGATCATCCATGATATTCTATAGAATAGAGTTGTGCAAGGGTGGGATGGGATTCGTAAGGAAAAGGTTTTTACTTTATAGAAGACTAGGAAGTAGGCGAGGGCTTGGCTTAGCTGCTTCTCGGATCAATGGAGGAAGAACCTAATAGCATAAATATGGGTAGGGTTTTTGTTCGCTTCTATCAGTCTGCTGTCTGCCTGTTGCAGGTTTTTTTGCTTAAGGGGAGGGATTTGGATTGCCGTTTGTTTATGGTTTTATTTTTTTAAGCAAAATAATAGGTTTTCTAATTGTCATTTTTTTTATAAAAATATGAGAATCATGAGATACAAATCATTCAATTAAATAATTAAAATTTATCATTAATTTTTTTATATCAGAATAAATAATAATAAACATAAATTCGCTTTGCTTATAAGTTTCAGCTATAAAAAAATATTTCACCAAAGCCAAAATTTATACTTATAAATTTACATCCAAAGTAGTTTAAAACTTAAAAATTCCAAATCTTAAACTATCAACCATAATCATAAACTCTACGCCATAAATTATAAAATTCAAACCATTATTCCTAAGGTGAAAAATCATAAATTTTATGTTTATGAAATAACAACTCAATTTCAACATATTTTAGAATAAAGTCAATACTTTATGAGAAGTTAACAATTATGTAAATTAACTTGTCAAAAAAGATACTAAAATATCATTAATTATTTATTTTAAATATTTGTCATGTTAGTCTTTTTTTTAAGTTAACAACTCACATTTTAGATGTCTACTTTAATAGAAATTAGTAATCTCTTTTAAATTTTACTTTATTCGTTTATTTTTTATAAATAGAAAAAAAACTAAAATAATAAACTTAAACCACAATTCCAAACATAAAATATAAACCATAAACTCTCGAATTAATATACCTTATCACCCACTAAACATAAAATAAAGATACATATTTAAAAAATGAAGATATATTTCAAATTTAAAATATATATGATATTTTGCTTATACATAATTAAATTGCTAATAAAATAAAAATTACTAAAAATGATCTATAAGTCTTTCAACCTAGAAAACCATTAAAAACTAGTAAATAGAATAATTAAACCATTGTAAAATTCAGAATTTAATCTCTCATTTTAGTTTACTTTACATTGGGATGACTAGTTAATCATAAAAACAATGCATTTTAAGTAAAAAATTATTTTTTTGATATTCAATAAGTGATTGTATTTTTTCAATCTATGTTTACTTTAAAATGATAAATGGTAATTACTATTTTAAATCAATGCATTATTGAGAAAGCAAAAGCTATTATACCTATCCTACTCACTTGAATATTATTAGTTAATATTTTTGTTAAAATAAAATTGATGCACTTAATTATACATATTTTAAATATAAAAGATATATTTCATCTAAATATAAAATAAAGATACTATTCAATATATATATATATATATAAACAATTTTGGAAATAATCGATAGAATCAGCTCTATTACGGGACATAAAAATAAAAAATTCATTTGAGTGTTGTGTATAATATATGTTTCAAATACAGTATAAAAGTACTATTTAATATAGATATTTAATTCTTATAATAAATATGATTAGTTTTACTATGGGTGATATAAATTAATTTGACTTTTAGTGTAATATTTGTTAAATTAAATATTGACTTCTCAATTAATTAATGTTGATGTAACATGTTAAATAATTTATATTTATATTTATTATAAAATAATTCTACTTATCATAAATTATTGTTTATTGAAACTAATTTTGTAGTTGTATTAAAAACTAATCACATTCAATTGAATAAAAAATCTTAATTTTATATAATTCAAATTAATCTACACTTGTTTCTCATATTCTTTAAAATCTTTCTTTCCTCTTCGTATTCTCAAGTCGCATAAATGAAAGACGTCTCTGGATCTAAATGACATCGCAAAAAAGAGCAGCAATGATGAGAAGGAAGAAGAGAAAGAAGAAAGAAGCGATAGGAGTTCAAGAAAGTGTCAAAAAAATCAACGGAATGCACCCCTCACGGTGAAGAATGTGATGAGAGTTATGGAGGCAATGCATGATGTGTCCTTCATCGGAGTGATTCCCAGTTGGCTAGCTTGAGATCTCGATGATTGTTGAATTGATGTGTGCCTGTCGCACAGTGGTTGTACAGTGGGCACGCGAGGTCAAGCGGAGTGCAACAATGCGCTTGGTAGTCATGCAAAAGGTGGTTGTTTTTCTGAGGAATTTTTGCAATTTCTAGTGGTTTTTAATTCCTATTGTAAAAAAAAATCATTAATAAAATCAATGAGAGAATGACAAGTTAGGTTCGTATTTATCTGAATCTATCTCTGATTCAAAAACTTACACATTTCAATTTATAAGGAGGAAAACTATTAAAAAATTTACATTGACTAAAATCATATTTTAGCTTACTATTTATATCGTAAATACTTTTTTTTAACCAATATCTCACGACAGTATTTTATAGTTTGATCCAAAATCCTATTATTCATAGTTTTAAAAATTAGAGTGGTGATTGAATTAATCAAGACACTAAGTCATTGGTCAAACAAGTGGATTGTTAGTTAATTCATATGATCCAATCTATATTAAAAAAAATAAAGATATTTATCATATACAAATTTTAAATTTATAAAAAAAATATTTTATTAATATTTAATATTATTAAAAATTATTTAAATTATTCTTCCATTATTTTTTTAACATTTCTTATTATTAGTTGTAATTTTTTGTTATATATTTTATTTTATAAACTACTCTCTTTATTTTATTTTTATTTCTTTATTCAAATTATTAAATTCTACAAATACGAACAACAATAAATAAAATTATTCTTGCCATCACCATGACCACTACTAATAGGGTTACCGTCACCACCAACAAGGCCACCATCAACGACCATGATGGTGGTGATGATGGTGACCTTGTTGGTGGTGGCAGCAATGGTCATGATGATGAGCGCAAGTGTGTGTAAATGCACAATAATTAGAAGATATATGATTGTATAGAATGAAGATCATATTTAATTTTAATTCAAAATTACATCTGAACCATTAAGATTTAATTAATAACTGTTATTTAAACTTCTCATCTCTCGTTATAAACATTTCCTTTCACTTAACATGCCGTTGTTTTAAAACATAACATTGCATTAGTGGTTAGCGTGGTCTTCGAAAACAAGGGTTTAAATCCCAACTTTGTCTATAATAATACTAATAATATAAATATAAAAATGTAAAAAAAAAAAAAAAGGCTGTGCAAAAAGGCCAACACACTATTTATGGATAAAATAAATAATATTCACTGAATCTTTATTTATTTTCAGGAACATTAGTAGGAATGTAAAATGAAATTATCATCTGGACATTTAAAACAAAATATGATTACATTTTAAAATTAGAAAATATTTTTTTAAAAATCAATAACATTTTTGAAAATAATTTAATTTTTTTAATTAGGTCCTTTATTTTTTAAACATATTCAATTGGTCTCATTTTTTTATTTTCCATTTAGTTTTAAATGGGATTAAATTAAACCCATTTAAAAAATAAAGTATCTAATTAAAACTCCTAAGAATCAGCAAAAAAAAAAAAAAAAATCAAAACTCCTAATTTAACATTTTAATATTTAAAGAACCCAATTGAACTTTTAGTAATAATTGAGAGCAAATGTATAATTAAGTCTTTTTTTTTTAATTTTAATTCAAAAGGTCTTTATTTTTATTCGAATAAAAACTTAAAATAGTGATGGAATTTAAAAAAGTTAGGAATAAAATATGAAATTATCTGATTTTGAATTATATTCAATTCTTTAACTAGTGTACTCTGAAAAAAAAACCAATTTAATATGTTGAGATTTTAACTATTCAATATTTATACTTAATGCCAAATCCAGAACTTCATAGTGCTAACCAAGGTCGCTTTAGCTTTATATAATACCTGAAAGATAAGAATTTTGTTTGTTTGGTCCACAAAAAAATACTGTATCAATCGTGATATAAAGTGTTATATCATATTAGCCGATAGTTAAAGCAAAAAAAAAAAAAAAAAGCCGATAATGATTTATTTTTAATGCATCCGATAATGATAATAGTTAATAAATGTTCTATTAACTGGTAATGCTATGATGAGAAATTCAAAAAACTACAATAATTACAATCGAATAAGCTTTTGAAGGGAAAGAAATATGATATGGTGTTTACAAGATTTACTTTATCTCACTACGGCAAAAAAATAAAACTACATTTGACATTTTTTTAAACGCTAATCATTATATGTTTTTAAGATATTTTATTTTTCTTAGACACAAACAAACGTGCTTTAAATTTCTTTTTTTCTAACTTCTCCGCTGTTGGCCACAGGCCATAGTATCTCCAAAAGACAAAAAAACACGTTAAGAGGGAAGACTGTTTTAGAATTGCCCGAGCCAAACAAGTACAGCACGAACATATACTCGCTACAAGCACAACTACAAACAAATTACGCTATATTAACAGCTACCGGCTTTCCCCTACCCATTGAAAATCCTCTTGTACCATCTGGCATTCGGGGGCCAGGGGGTTGCTTGGCAACGACTTGATCAGTGAAAAATGTATTATTTGAAGGGGGTGTTCCCACACGATTATTCTGATGACAATGAACTCGGCCACGTCCCTTTCCCCGGCCCCTGTGGCCACGACCTTTCCTTTGCCCACTCTCTTTGTCATAACCATGCTCTTCTCCCCCCTGCTAATTTAAAAGAATTATGGCCTAAAGCATAGAACAGCCAAATGCCAGTGCTACTTTGTCCGAAAACTCGTGTTAGAAAATTTCGCATGACACGGACATATGCTGAATGATGCAATAAAAAACCATTATTCTCAGCATATCTGTATTTCAACAAAGTAGGCATATTTACCAATTTACCAAAAAGGCCCAAAGCATATTTCTTTTTAAGGGCTCAAACATGTTTGGAAGGGTTCTTAAACTTACGGGCGAATGATTTCCAAGCATATGTTATAGAAGATAATCCTTTAGTTAACCCTGACATTGTTGGAATTGAAGCATTTCAATTTACTTGAGATGGATACATGACTCTTGTAAATTGTAATTATTTGCTCTTATGCAACAAAACTTTTATCTATAATGAACAACCTGTCAATTGAAATAAGCAAAAACACTTACCACATGTTCATGCAGCTGAGTATCAAGAAAGGAAGCATCTTCTAATTGTTTCTCACTTGCCTGTGGTTCAGACACAGACGTATAATCCTCATCATAGCCAACTTCAACATCAAGTCCCTTCTTCCCCCGTCCTTGAGCAGGTTTAGACTGAGAATAAAATATCAATAACATAATACATCCAAATCACCACTTATCTAATCTTTTTGTTCTTCAAAAAACAAAGCAAGTAGGTCTAACAGCTTCCAGAATGCCCCTCAACATATATGACTTATGAGACCACCCAGCCAGATTAGAGAGGTTTTTTTTTCCTTGTTTCATTCAAGTTTTAAAAAAACATTTTTTTTCTTGTTTCATTCAAGTTTTAAAAACACAGAATATGTATTTGTTGACAAGGCCATACCTGATACCAGCAATAACTGAAAATGCACCCAAAAAAAACCCTTCAAATCTTCATTTGATTGGGCAAACAAAGCATTATTTGGGACACTTGCATACACGTAAATTATGTATGCTAAGTGGGTGAGCATGCATAGTAGCTACCCGCACCGTTGGATAAATACCCGCCACATACTCGCACGGGTACCCACGGATTGTTTTCAATATCTGCAAGTATCCATAGATATTTATTGGAAAAATATTTGTTTTTACTATGGAAGATATTTGGCGGGTACTTGCGGGGTGGGTACCTTGTTACCTGTCCCCGCCCCATTTATTAACGGATATACCCCTTTAAATATCCGCAGATACTCAGATAAGTATCCATCTTCTATCTGTTACGGATTCTATTTGCAGATATCTGCGAGTACGGATATTTAGGTCATCCTACACGTAATGGAGGAAAGTAAGTTTGCAATGTATACCATGCGTCTAAGCATTAGGCGAACCCGGAGACCACTCCGCCAGTTTCCCTCATCATTCAGCTCAGCAACCTGTCAATGGTTCTCAATCTCATCACAAGACAGATGAAAATGCCATCTACTTAAAAAGTAACCTTAAATAATACCCTGCCAACTCAGCAAAGTATTGGTACTTACTGCTCTCTCAGCCAGCTCAACAGATTCATATTCAACAAATGCATGCAACTGGAACAAAAAGTTGTATTAGATTCATTCCAATACCTCCTCCTCATTAATACTCTAAAAGAAAAGAGAGAAAGAATCCTATCACTAGCATGTTTAACATTAAATTTGCCAACAATCCAAATGGTAGCATGCAACACAAGCAAGCATGACTATAACTATCATAAGATTACCAGTTGACATAAGTTATAAAACATTGAAAAACATTTTATGAATAAAAACTTTTTTTTTATTGACAAATGTTAGTTTGTTAGTTTTTGTTAGAAATGTTAGCAGGAGGAATTCGAACCCACGACCTATCCCTCCCCCCTTTCTCCCTTCACTTTTTCAACTACCACCCAACCACCTTATAACTCCCTTTATGAATAAAAAGATATCTACATTGCAGAGGTAAAAATAACAAAACAGGCCTGAATTTAATTATTGATGCACAGCCAAAAGCTCATGTGACCAAAACTGAACACACAAGTAGTTAATAGCGCATAGCAGCTGCCCTCCAAAAACTAAACATACCCAGAATTAAGATCCATAATCAAGTTTCCCAACACAGCAAAAGCTGCATAACAACCTATCACAATGTCCAAAACAGAAAAATAGTCATTGTTTGCATCTCCAAAACCACAAAAAATTAAGGAAATCAAATAAAAAAGGTTTATGCCTCAAAGGCTGTCAAAAGTCACCGGAAGAGCTGACAGAAAAAGGTTGAAGGTTGTGCATAGGAGCTAGGGTTGAGAGGGCAGGAGTGTTTGAGAAGCACAAAGACTCGAAGGTGTGGAGGGGGGGTTTGGGTAAAAACATGGGGTTAATAGGTTAGAGTAAATGGGTACTTACTGTTTTACTCTTAATTTGTTTTTAAAAATAAGTGAAATGAAGCGTTTTGGCATCTCTTTTTTAAAAAAACACAACTGACCAGCCATAACGACGATGTTTCAAGTCATCTTCTACCCCATCCCTAAAACTTAATATCGCAACTGCGGAAGCCACGAAACTCTGCGATAGTGTGTGATTCCAGACACAAATAGCAGCGCCACGCCGCAACAGCAAGCTGCGACGTGATGCAACCTTCAGGAGCAGTGGCCGCCTGCTCCACATTCCCCACTATAGCACGCGTTCGTGCCACTATTAACTACTATGCAAGTAACATCCCTTAGATGAATAGTGAATCACAACACATAACCACTATCTTATATGGGGATTAATTAAATCTCCTCAAAATGAGTGAAACAAAAACTAATAAGCATGTTTAGGTAGCTTTGTTCTGTGGAAGGCCTCAAACAATTTAAATAAAAAATTGGAAACCATGAGATGGAGTAGAATTAAAAGGTCAATTTCATCAGTAGATCAGAAATTCATATGTATGTTGGATAAAGTATAACCCACATGTTAAAAAAAAATTATGTGAAACAAAAACAGAGGATAATAACTGTGATGGAACCTATAGTACATGAATGCATGAATTAATACCTTGTTAGATAAAGGCATGCCATCAACTTTTCCCAATCTTGAAGCAGAAGAAGCTCCACTATTGGAGTTTTGAGGAGGACAAGTACGGATAGTCTTCACACTGCCACATGCCCACATAAAATGTATGATAACTAGAATTCAAAGTTTTACCGCATGTAACTAAAAAAATTAAAATAAAATCCACAGCAAGCATCATCCACTGGAAGCCACAATAGTACCTCCCAACTGCTGAGAAAACCTTCATAAGATTCTGATGGCAATGATCCTCAGGTAGGTTTTCGGCTACAACAATACGAGACTACCAGAAAAATAAAAATTGCTAGATGTGAGAGAAAGAAGAAAGCAGAAATAAAAGACCAACCATCATTAACAACAACACATTTGAATAAAATATTCCAAAAAAGAATACAAGACATGCATGGATCATGATAGAACCCATCAAATGGTATTTGCTTGTTTTAAAGAAAACCAAATGCAGCAGTAGTAGTGAACTGTCTTGCACAACTTAAAGTTAGTCACACATTTTAGCAAAAATTACTTGTAGCTCTTCTATATCAGACTCAGTCAGGGGATACTGGCGTTTGATTTTCTTTCCATCTTCACTAACCACCTGGAGAATTCAGCAATGATGCATATTTAAAAGCAACAAGAATAAAAATATGAAAAGATATCCAGAAAAAGAGAAGAATATAAGTTGAAGAGTAACATTAGCTCCTGAAGCAAGAAAGTCAACAAACTTACGAGCCTTGATGAGTTCCTTAAAACAGTTGCAAGTTGGGAGTGACTGGTTATGAGGGCCTTAATCTTCTTGAAAGATGCAACAACAGATATAGGCACTAAATAATTTTAGAAAAAAGCATTAGAAATAATACAAATATAGATCATAACAAATCTAAAACCATCTACTATTTTACAGAAACAAGAATCAAAATATCACATTGTTCAATATGATAATGTTTGAACACCCATCATCCTGTTGTTAAAGAGGACAAAAAGAGTAACATCAAGCAGGAAGTAGAAGGAACTGTTTGGGCCCATAGTAATTCAGTTACACAGTAAAAAAGAAGGAAACTGGAAAATATTATCTTACCAAAACCTTCTGGATCTTTGTTGACGAACCTCATTAAATGATCGGTAGTAGCTAAATTTAAATCACTGAAATAATACTCCACCTACAAATTATTATATAAAAATCCCAACCAAAATCCTAGTCAAGTTGTGATGCAGGAGAGGCAAAAAAGGTAAAAATGCAATTTAAAGAAATATATTATGAACATAAATAGATATATGTCACAAAAACATAAACTTTGCTTTATTATTATTATTCATCCTCAAATTCCATTTCCCAACATTAAATATGCAAAGGCATCAACTTCTCAAATTCCTCCTTAAATTCATCATAAATAAGCATAATATTTTGCTACACCTGAAAAAAAAGTAATAGTTCAGAGATGTTCATTTTATAGATTATTATAATGCAACTAAGGGTGCATTCACAAATTTTCCCTTTTACTTTACCATCCCTAGGATTCTGCTCCTCTAAAATGAGGAAAGTACACTTCAGAGGATAATTTACACCAATAACCATTGATTAAAAAATTACTAGTAGAGATTGTAAGTAACTTTAGATGTATTTCATTTTTATCACAATCTCAACTGTTGATTTTTTTAATAAACAGTTGTAAGTGAACTCTATCCTCTAAAGTGCACTCTTTCACTTTATAGGAGCCGGATCCCCATCCCTAACATTACAAAGTAGGGAAACCACACTGGAGGGTGGAACAAGTCATGAACCCCAAAAGTCAAAACTCAAATCTGAGATAAAAGCAGTAAACTGTGGACACTGTATTAGAAGAGAATTTTGAAGGGAAATACCCCTCTCCTCCCTCTTGCATTCCTGGAAACTTAAATAAAGAAACACCAACCCAAAGAAATAGTTCAGATACCAAATACTTAAACTGTTAGTAGTCCTAAAATGTGCTGCAGCATATTGAAGAAAAAGGGGTAGCTGGTTTTTTACTTTTTGAAGAGGGGTACCACTTTACATTTTACTCAGAACAAACCATGCTCCCCACCCCCAACCTTTCCATTTCTCCCTCCTCTATTCAGCTCTCTTCATTGTACTCAATTTCATACTAATTTCTCAGCACCCACTGCTATTAAGCCTTAAGGTGAGTTCCTACTTCTTCATTCTTTCTTCCTTTGCACCAAATCCTCCAATGAAATGAAAGCTTTGCAATTCCAAAAATGGTGGATAGGTGTAATTTTTGGAGCTTCATGTGCAAAAATGGGAATTTAAATTTATAGGTATTGCTAAATGATGATAGAAAGGTTAAAAATTATATTTTTCTAATGGGCTCTGAAAACATGAACCTTTGCAACTTGGGGGTTTTCTGACTTCTTCATTTTTCCTTGGTTATTGTTCCTCTTGAGGTACTCAGAAGATATTAGATTGTTTTCCATAGTGGTGAGTGAATGATTTACTTAGTGACACTTATATGATTATATCTTTTATGGCAAGAGCAAAATTTTCTTAAAAAATGAGTTTTTTTTTCTTCAATAAACTTTTATTTCCATGACAAAAATAATTATAATTATTTGAGATTATTGGTGATTTTTATTGATAGCATTTACTTATATTTCCTTATGACCATATATTTCATGGTTACTACTTGACTTAAAGTTGTTGAAAAATCATAGTCATGATGGTTTACACTACGTGATTTTAAGAATTGTGTGGTTTGTGAGTTTATATTCAAAAGAAGAACAAATTGAGTGTTATTTTGAAATAAATTGAGAATTGAGAATGGAAATATTCTTGAAGTTGATGGAATGAATTCAATTGTTGTTTTCACTCAAATGTTAAGTGTTAAGGCGTTCATCATTTTGTCTACCTTGGCCCACCAATGACATGGTGGGTTGAGCTCGTCCCCCCTTCTAGCTTGAATTTATATATAGTTCTTCTTGTGTAACTTATATGGATTATTTTAGTATTTTGTAGAAAAGTTATGATTTTAGAATATTTTCACAATTATGAGTAAGCCTTGGACAGGAAGAACTTTTCATTTGATGATCTTATTTGGTATATGTTTGATTTCTTGTAAACTTATTCTTGAGTTGTGTGAGTTTCTACACAATTATAGCACAACTCAGTGCAACACCATCGCAACACAAGCAATAAATTATCACAACATCAACTGAGCTACAATCACATCAACAATGACCCAGGAAAAAAAGGGACAAAGTGTAATCCACTACTTGAAGTCTGCACTACACAGATAACAGAGGCCCGATAAAACTGGGGTAGTAGCGCAACTGATGATCAACTTAATCATTTCTGAGTTAGTCATCCTTCAGTGACATCACTGAGGGTGAGTTTGGGACAAAAGATTGTGGATGAAAAGGGAATGGAGGGTAAATTATGGTGAAACCATCCAATCTAGTTATTTATAATTCAATATATAACTCTCTTAGATAAAAAAATAAAAACCTCCTTCTCTCACCCCTTTCCCTCTAAAACCCTCATATCGATATGAAAGTTAAATAGTTTAAGAATGAAAAACAACTACACCTCCCCCTCCAAACATCTCCATCCAAACATTACCTAACTTGACCAGTGGGGCAAGTGGAACGGGAATAGAACACAAAGTCTAAAATCCGAAACTCATATGTATATTTGGTTTGCTAACTAAAATATTTGACTGATATTGATATACACGCTGATTACAAATTGTCAATCAGCAATCAGAAGCATGAACACTTCCGTCTACCAAGATAATCCGTAGAAGTTAACAAAGAAAAAACTGAAATTATGAATCAACCATTCAGTGAAATTGGCATATTCATTAGGCAAGTGAAGTTGACCTGATTCAAAATTTTCTGATTGGCTTCATCAGACAGCTTGCTTTTGGAAGGAGCATGATCAGGGTCAACTTGAGACTGCTGCACGGCAGAATCAGAGCTAACATAATACTGATGCGGGTGATGATGAGAGCGGTAGTGAACCGGAACGTGATGCTGATGGGCAACATGATGATGTTGATTCTGGACCGGGACGACATGGCCTTGAATCGGTATATGGAACTGTGAAGTTGGGGGCGGTGAGTAAACATGTACAATACCTGAAGCTGGAGGAGGAGGGGGAGGTGGTACAACGAGCCTAGGTTGTTGAAAATCGCTCCGTGGGGAGGCGCGAGTAGGCACAAATTCTGGTGCCTGGGCGTTGAGCCGGCTAAAAGAAACGTTCCTTGTAAGAGATGGATCTGACTGCGACTGTGCAGTAGACGAAGGCGACAAGATATCTGGGGTTTCTGAGAGTGATTCTTGAGCCATTTTCAACGCTTTTCTTTTTCGTTTTGTTCGACGATCTAGCTGCCGATGCAGTTTAGCTCACTTTTTCAGTTACTCTGTAGAAAGGATAGCAAAGGAAGTAGTAGCTGAGTCTCACAGCAGCTAAGAGAACTATCAGAGGTTAATCGGAATTTTTTTAACCCCTAAATCGGTGTCGACGACGACGACGACGACGGAGACCAATTCCCAATATTTACGGAATTTCTATTAGTGGATTATTTATAGGCTATATAGATTGATGACTTTTGATTGACAAAAGTGGACGCGGCCCCCAAAAGCACTACGGCCCATCATTCCCCTGGACTGGACACCACTGATTACGAGTGAAAAGGTTTTACTTTCTGCACCCCCAAAGTTAGTGTGTTTTTGTGGGGTGCAAGAAGTAAATGTCGGAGTGAAAATATACCGGGCGACCCATCGGATAAATCACATCACAGATTTTATTAATATTTACTATTAATAAAAAGTCAGGTTTAAGATTTTTAAAAAGTTTTTCTTATTAAAAAAAAGTTAGGGGGTGTATTGGATTAGGATTTTAAAATACTTTTTTGGCATAAAAAACTTTTAAAGATTTTAAAGATTTTATAGGAAACTAAAAACTTTTAAGATTTTTTTAAAAAAGACTCTTGTAATTAAGATTTTATAATTTGAATTTCAATGGATTTAGAATATAGGATTTAAAAGGATTTCACGGATTTATAAGATCTGAAAAGATTTTATAGATTTTTAGAAAAAAAAAACATTTAGAACTACTAAACACAAACCAACAAAAGTGTGCTTGAAAATATCATTAAATACAAATTAATTACAAATTATCATAAGCCGAACATTTTTACTTGCCAATAATGTACACGAATTTCAAAAAAGATATAATGCATTTTGAGATAATGATCAAAACATTAATCATTTGTCTAACTTAAAAAATATACAAAATAAACATTCTTCGAGTTACATATGAATAGATTTGAGATTTCTTTTTATAACATCTCAATCATTGTTTTCTGTTCTCTCTATTAAGTTATATATTTTTTCAAAATTAATTGCAATAATTTAGAAAGGTATTTTAAAATTTCAACTTAATTGTATGCCCTAGTTGAATTAGAACTTCCTTTAAGCTCGAATCTACTTTTCTTATGAAGATTTTCATTTCATTAGGAATTTATTAACAAAAAAAGGGGAATGAGATAATGGACTACATGTAGGCTTGTAAGTTGATTAGTAGTGAATTGAGTATGAACACATCATATAAAAAGTTTCACCTTAAAACAAATGTGGGTGGGAGATTATGTCACTGCCCTCCAAAATAGAGAGAATTAAATAAAAAAATTATGTGATGTGATAAGAATGAAAAGTCTATAATTAACTAAAAAGTCCATAAAATCTATCAAAATCCAATTAAAAAAAAAGTTTATAAAATTTTTATGATTTGGAATAATAGATAATTTTTTTAAGTTATTCAAAATCTCAATCGAATATCACAAGATTTCGTTACTCTCTAAAAAAAATCTTGATAATCTTGATTAAATATTATCATATTGTTTTTTTATTATTTAACAATCTTAATTGAATACTCCAGACATTTTTACCTACAAAAAAAGTCATTAAAATTCTAAACAATCCTAATTTAATAGACCCCCTTAGTTTTAAACTTTTAAACTTAAAAATACTAAATTTGTAGAGAAAATTTATTTGAATTATATAAAAAATTGTACTATTTCTTGATTTTTTAAAAATAAATTATAAAATTTGAAAGAAGATGAATTTGAATTTTTCTCAATTTTTGTATAATTTCTAGCTACTTTTAATCTTCAAAAATCATAAATTTTTTTTATCAATAAAACCATGAGAGGGTGATAAGGTTTTGGATTTATCCAAACTAATTCGGAGAAAAAAAAATCAAACATTTCAATTTTATTGAAAAAAAATCTACTAAAACTTTTATAAAAACTAAAATTACAGAATATCATAAGACTGAAAACATATTTTATTATAAATAATTAAATAATTAAAATGCGCGTCAAAGAAGTAATTGGGAGTACAATTTTCCACCTCCTTACAAAAATATTTACATTGTTGTAAAAGAAATTATTTATATTTTTATGTCTTAAAGAGGATGGATTAATATTTATTCTAAAAACAAAATGAAAAATTATTAATAAAAAAACTTTAAAAAAAAGAAGAAATTAGTAGCAAAATTCAAAAATATATTTAAGTCTAAAATAATTTAACTTTTAAAGAATTAAAAAAATAAAAAATTAATCTGATCCAATCTAATCTAATCTAATATAAAACATTCACCATTTGAAAGCAAAATCCTTTTACATTTAATCGTCTTGTCTGGTGATGAACCGATGACAAATGATTATCCACTTCGTGTGTAGCATAGGATAAAGTAAGTTACTCTATGCTTGTTGATGGCGGTATTAGTGTCACTTTCAGCTATGATTTTGCTCCCAAAATTTTGATTTTTCTCTTATTCGGAAGAAATTTTAGATGTATGTATGAGTCTTAAGTGATCGTTTGCCTTTAGCTTCTGAACAGTTTTAAGTCTTGAGTCTGTGGAAATCGGTCTCCGGGCTTCTAGATTTGCTGTGTGTCGATCTGTTTATCCATCCAACTTCATCGACCTTAGCATCTAGGTATTATGAATGAATTTCTAATAATCATGATATATATGATTGTGTTTGCTCTTCTATTTCACGGGGCATCAAGTTTACGACGAAGAATATGATTAGATAAAATCGTTTTTTGGCGTCTGGTTTACTTCTTGGTATCTTTGGATTCTTGATGACTAAATTTATGCGTTTGTGTAAGTTTGATTAGCAGTGAAAATTGATGGTCTATCATTTTTTCCCCTTTTGTCTCAGAGAGATAGAAAATTTCACTGGTATCATAGAAAGATTTTTCAAGTGACTATGGAGAAACAAAGCAGTTTTCGGGCATCTACAATGGAAAAACAGAAGAGTTTTCGTGGATTTATGGAAAAACAGAAAAGTTTTCGCATTGTGATGGAGAAGCAGCTCAGCTTTATGGGAAGCGAAAGGAAGAAGAGCAAGGAATCACCTGGGAAACGTGGTGACTTACCAATTCATTTAGCAGCTCGGGCAGGGAACTTGAGTAGAGTGAAAGAGATAATTCAAAATTATTCTAATTATGAGACAAAAGATTTGTTGGCAAAGCAGAACCTAGAGGGGGAGACCCCTCTTTATGTCGCTTCAGAGAATGGTCATGCTCTGATTGTTAGTGAGATACTGAAGTACTTGGACCTGCAAACTGCTTCTATTGCAGCCAGAAATGGCTATGACCCATTCCATATTGCTGCAAAGCAGGGTCATCTTGGTAAGATACAACATGGCATTATGTTTGGGCCTAAGGTCCCTATAATTTTCTTTTTGTCTCTCTCTGTTTTGGATTTTGTGAACAATTTTATTATGTAATGGATGGAGCTTAATACCCTAAAAAGATTGTGTGTGGGTGTGATATCTTACTTATTGCTTCTTAGTTAATTAAGATGTAAACTAAAGCCCAAAATCCTTACTGTCCTTTCAGTCTTTTTCCATAAATTTGTATGAGTAAGCAGCAATTTGGATTTGTCAACTTTTTACTTGTTTAAGAAAGTTGTTGGACATTTGTGTTTCCTAGTTAAAGAAACAATGTCCAGGAATTATACTATTCTTCCCTCTATTCCTCACCCCAGCCTGTGCAATTGTCTCTCTTTATGCATATTGAAAATGGAGTAAAAATAAAAAAGTAGAGAAGGCAGAAAGATAGTTGTATTATTGTGGCTTCTCAGTAAATTGACATGAAAATCTGATGTTAAGATTAGTTTATTATTTTACTACCATATATTTGGCTTCAATAGTTTTACTGGTTTTCCTTTCAGATAGTGTTGATTAAGTTTCAGATATACTACCATGGGTGAGAAGCCCTGGCATGGAGAAATCAAAGATATTTTTCACAAATAGTATGTCTGTTATTCCATTCTCTCATTATATCTCTGACTAAGAAGAATAAAATCGTGCAGAGGTGCTGAGAGAACTGCTGTACTCCTTTCCCAACTTGGCCATGACCACAGATTTGTCCAACTCAACTGCTCTACACACAGCTGCGACTCAAGGTCATATTGATGTGGTTAATCTCCTTCTGGAATCAGATTCTAACCTTGCTAAAATAGCCAGAAATAATGGTAAAACGGTCCTTCACTCTGCGGCTAGAATGGGGCATTTGGAAGTTGTGAAAGCTTTACTAAACAAGGATCCAAGCACTGGATTTAGGATTGATAAGAAAGGTCAAACTGCACTACACATGGCTGTGAAAGGGCAAAATGAAGAAATTTTGCTGGAATTGGTAAAACCTGACCCTGCAGTTTTAAGTCTGGAAGATAATAAAGGAAATACAGCATTGCATATTGCCACAAAGAAGGGCCGTACTCAGGTGATTCTTTATTCTTTTACTATTCATTCTGTATAAAGCTTATTAGCCATGATACACTTATTAGGTAGACATCCTTTATTTCTGTTCAGCGATGAATGTGCATCCTTGCCTGTCATCTGATACTTGTTTTTGTGGATTAGAAATTAACAGAAAATAGACAAGTCACATTTTGGCTACTGCCTATTTGTACTTAAACATACGAATTTACTTGGTCCCTGTCTTGTGAATCCCCAACAAGGCCTTACTTAAAGCTTTTTTTTTACTATCCTACCAGGCCACCACCTTATTATCCAACCTTTAGAACTCCTCTTCTTGGTACCCAGTAACCATGCAGTGTCCCCATTTACAAGATTTGTTTGATGGAATTGTCTTATTCCTTGTCACCAGGACCAAATCTAGTTAGCAGATCACTCTCAAATACTTCTCTTGTTGCTCCATATTAACCACAATCCTCCATGGCCTTTATTGGCTTCCCCTTCCATGTGAAAGAAAGTTAGAGACACTTCTTGATCTGGTGGTGTTCTCTGCATTGAAAGAATTACTTCATGTGTGGAGCCATTCAGTGGGTTCAACCCCCTCTTCTTGGGAATTTCTTTCATGTATGAACATGAATGCCACCAAGACGAGTCCAAAAGCTAGCTTTTGTAGTTGGAGAGCCCAAGGCCTTATAAACCTCACACTAGAATCCCGTGCTTTCAATGTAGAACTCAAGTCCCATACCTTGCAATTGGATCCTAACATCCCACCATGCTCTGAATATTTAGTGCCAATGCAAGCTGGCTATGCACTAGTAATTTGACCTGTCCTGGGTGAATACTGTAATGGCGGTGTCACCACCTGTGCCGCTCGATTGTAGCTGAGAGACGTGGAAGGCTCTAATACCAATAGATAAGAATCTTGAGAGAAACATGTGTAATATAAATTTAAGTACGAATAGGCAGCATGATTCCAAAGTTTCAAGCATCTGACCACTTTGTGATTTTTTCAATGTCTATCCTAAACTAGTCAGTATTAATTGTAGAATGTTCGCTGCTTGTTATCAATGGAGGGTATCAACATCAATGCTACAAACAAGGCTGGCGAGACTCCTCTTGATGTTGCAGAAAAATTGGGAAGTCCAGAACTTGTCTCCATATTGAGGGATGCTGGGGCTGCCAATTCTACTGGTCAAGGGAAACCTCCAAATGCATCAAAGCAACTCAAGCAGACTGTCAGTGACATAAAGCATGATGTACAATCCCAACTCCAACAGACTCGTCAGACTGGCATGAGGGTCCAGAAAATTGCAAAGAAGCTGAAAAAGCTCCACATTAGTGGCCTGAACAATGCGATAAACTCTGCTACTATTGTTGCCGTTCTTATTGCTACAGTTGCTTTTGCAGCCATCTTCACAGTCCCTGGCCAATATGTTGAAGACAAAACACGTGGATTTACACTTGGACAAGCAAATATAGCAAACAATGCAGATTTCCTAATATTTTTTGTGTTTGACAGCCTGGCATTGTTCATCTCTCTGGCAGTTGTGGTGGTTCAAACTTCTGTAGTTGTGATTGAGCAAAAGGCAAAGAAGCAGCTTGTTTTTGTCATTAACAAGCTCATGTGGATGGCTTGCCTTTTCATTTCCATTGCCTTCATTTCTCTTACATACGTGGTGGTGGGATCACACTCCAGATGGCTTGCAATATATGCTACGGTGATTGGAAGCTTGATAATGCTCTCTACAATTGGCTCCATGTGCTATTGTGTAATTTTGCATCGGATGGAGGAGACAAAATTGAGGGCCGAGAGTCGATCGTTCTCCATGTCTCATGCATCAGACCCAGAGATTTTAAACAGTGAATACAAGAGAATGTACGCACTGTAGGATAGTTGATATATCTTAACGGAATGGCTTGTATCCTCCAGCATATTCTTGAAGTGATAATAGGTAGTTTCTACTATCAGTATCAGATTTACAAAGACAAGCTATGATCTTTGTAAAAAGTAAAAACTAATACCGTGAGAAAAGAGGGTGGGTAAGGAAGAAAATGGGTGGGGAATTAATTCTCGTCACATCCACTCGTAAGTATAAAGGATGTTGTCAAATTTAGCAATATGTCAGTGAAATGATTGTGGTGTTGAAGAATGAAGACTTTTAAGATGATATATCCATTTGTATTTACTCTTCTATTATGAATTAGAATCTTTGGTTTGAACCAGACTCACTCTTTTAATTAAACATTCTCATTTCTTAACATTCCTCTTAAATTATTTTCTTTTATTTTTGGTTGTATACTTGATTTTCTTAATTGTGTATCCATTTTAATTTATAAATAATATTATTACAAATATAAATTATAATTTGTAAAATTAAAAATAGTTTAAAAGGTTGTTAACGTGCATCCTAATTGAAATATATTTGTGACAAAAATATTTTTCAATTTTTTTGTTTTTTTATTTAATAAAGGTATATTAATATTTAACTAAAAAAATCATTTATCTCTCTTATTTATCTTCCACCAAAATAAATTTTCATATATAAGGAGTGAGAAAAGAGATCTTTTTTTTTTTTTATTTAAGTATAAAACTACTAAAATGTTCTTGAAATAAATTATTTTAAATAATAAATATGATTTCTTTATCATAAATATTGTGGTGTTGATAATTAATACTCCAAATAGGATGAACTTTAGTAATTCTCATATTTAAATATATTTATTTAGGCATAAATATGATGTTTTTAATAATTTAATTTTGATAACTGCTTTTTTAGTCACTAAAAAAAATTAATAATCTCTCAAATTTTGGAAAAGTCACACTTAATTGTTGTTGATTGCATTTTTAATTTCGCAATTTGTGCCCGTTTTTCTTAGAATTCATTTTTAATTTAATTTTATAAAAATATTTTTTTTCCATTTTAAACAATCAAAATAAGTTAAAAAAAAGTCACAAATCCACTTGCATGCTTTTATTTTATTTTTCTTTATATATTTTGACAAATTTAAACAGTTAAAATTTGTTTTTAAAAAAAAAAGTGAATTAAGAGAATAAATTCTAACGGTGAAAACTACAAAAGCTGTAACACCATAAACATAGTAATGAATAAAATTGATTTTTCAAATAGTTGAGGAACGATGAAAACAATTTTTTTTTTAAGTATTATCAATAATGAACTAGAATTTAAAGATTAAAAACATATTTAAGTCTATTTATTTATTAAAAAATAATTATATAGAAAATTATTTATCCTATGAAATTTACAAGTTAAAATACCAATTTTATTAGACGTATCAATGTTCAAAATATTACTCACTCCCATTCTATTTACAATACTTGATTATCTAATTTATCAAGATTAAAAAAATAATTAATTTAATGAGTTGAAAAAAAATACATTGTGAAAATGTAAAATAATTTTACGTTGAAGGACAACCACTTAATTTTTAAAATGATTTTACGAAAGTAATATAAGAATATAGTTATACATTACCTTTAGAAGAAACAAAAGTAATAGCCTAATAGATTGATAGACTTGACATCAATGGTCATAATAATTTAGGTTAACAGATTCAATATGGGAAAGGAGACTAACATTAATTACTAAAATTGAACGTAACTGACGTGGGTTTTAAAATTTTTAATTATTATTTTTATTTAATTAAAATAATAAGATAATATAGTAATTTGTAAAAATGTGATTTGTTACATGAATTTCTTTTATATGATCATTTAAAAAAAAAAATAACGATGAACATGAAATGAAATGTAATTTTAATCACTCGATAATTATTAATCACTCAATAGTTATTGAATAAGTTTATTTAAAATTAAAATAAGTGTTTATAAAATAAATAATTGTTAAATAATTAATTATTTAATAAATAAATAAGATTTATTTCTTTAAATAAATAAAAATTTATTTATTTTAAATAAAATCAATTTAAATAAACACTATAAGAAAAAATAATTATTTATTTTATTTAATTAATATTTATTTTATCAAATAAATTTAAACAAATTAATGTAAATATAACTTATAACTTATCTTAGAGTTTTTTCAATTTATCATTTACAACACGAGTTAAGAAATTTTTATTTATTATAAATTATATTTTTTAACATGTATAAAATAAACATATAACTTATTTTGTATAATGCAAAGACTAAAATACAATTAAATAAAATACATTATTTCCTTCTAAACAACCTACCATTAGAATATATGTTAGATTTAGTTTATAGAAAGGGTATAGTTCCGAATATGTCCCTGGATTCGGAAACATCGGGTTCCGGCAGAGATTGGTTCTTCCCGTCGCCATCGTTCTTGCGGTCCTCTTCCTCGCAATATGGCCGTGGATTCTATTCAAACTCAAAGCCTTACTCTCCTCCGAGCATCTCCACTCGCATTCGCCATCGCCGCAGAGTTAAATTCCCCCGGACTCCCACTGTCACTAACGACAAACCTCAGCTTTCCGACACTGAAAATGTTAAGTCATCTGCGACTGCGAAGAATAACCTTATCTGCCTCTCGCAATTTCGTTTCCAGTTTTCCCTCATGGTAGGTACTAGGTTGCCCTTCTGTCTCTCTCTCTCTCTCTAACTCACTCACTGTTTCTTGTTTTATGTCTTTGTGTGTGGGTGCAGACGTTGACTATTGCTTTTTTGTTGCTGCTGCTCCGAAATACGTATCTAGAAAGCCAGGTCACTAAGTTGCAGGCAAGACACCTCCTATAATAATTATAATATACGCTCTCTCTCTCTCTCTCTCTCTTCTTAAATCCAGACTCTGTTTAGTTCTACTCTGCTCTTCAATTTCTCGACCTTTATTGCAACCTTCATCCTCAACAACTGAACCAAACTGAACTTTTCTTTGTAGGGTGAGATTCTCGGCCTTAATCTCAGATTACATGCGTGCCACAAGTTGGACACCTTAAACGTAACTAGCTCCACATCTCAGGACGCGGATCCCTGGTCACCTGGAAACTTCAAAAGAAATCTAGCTCTTTTTTTCTCGTTCACACTTCTTTTTATCCCTATCATCATTTTCAAGTACATAGACTATGTTTCAAAATCAAGATTTTCTGACAATATATCAGAACAAGTTTCTCTAAACAAGCAAATAGCATATCGGGTTGACGTATTTTTATCGGTTTACCCATATGCTAAACCCCTCGTCTTGTTAGTGGCAACGCTCTTGCTAATTTTTCTTGGAGGATTGGCCCTTTTTGGGGTAACTACCGAGGATTTAGCACATTGCCTTTGGCTATCTTGGACTTACGTTGCCGATTCAGGCAATCATGCTAGCTCCCAAGGTATTGGTCCAAGGTTAGTTGCGGTTTCCATTAGCTTTGGTGGGATGCTTATATTTGCAATGATGCTAGGACTTGTGTCTGATGCAATATCTGAGAAATTTGACTCACTGAGGAAAGGAAAAAGCGAGGTGGTTGAGCAAAATCATACTTTAATTCTTGGTTGGAGTGATAAATTGGTAAGATTCTGGTGTTACCATCTCTTGGTTGTCTTGTCACTTGTCAGTTGTAACCATCCTTATAATTTTTTTGATGAACTAATGAATCATTCATTATAAACAATTCAAATATGTCAATATATTGCTATTTCTAGGCCCAATTGATCTACCTGATTGATTGGCTTTTTGTAATACTCACGTATCTTGACCCCAAATGACATGATTGGATGTGTAGGGTTCATTACTAAACCAGCTTGTCATAGCCAATGAGAGTCTGGGTGGAGGAACTGTTGCAGTTATGGCTGAGCGAGACAAGGAAGAAATGGAGCTTGACATTGCAAAAATGGAGTTTGATTTCAAAGGAACATCTGTCATATGCAGAAGTGGCAGCCCTCTGATTCTGGCTGATCTGAAAAAGGTGTAGGATCTACTTTAACCTTTTGGAATTGTGATTTGCTTTATGTCTGGTATAATAAAGAATTCTAACGTTAACCTATATTTTTAAGGATTTTCAAGAGAAATCGCTGTGCATATTAATCTGTATTTCCTCATTTCTGTTGAGGTCAAGGAGGAGGAATATTCGCCTTTGTTTAAGAGAGGCTGTTTGGCTGATTCTAATATGTTTTAAATAACAAGTCAACTAGACTTGTTTTAATATTCTGATAACGGTTCAGTAGAGCCCTGAGCCATGAATGAATATAAAAGTGTTAAAATTGTAACATCATTGATGTGTTTGTCAGTTTGGTTAGTTGGCTTTAGGGACCAGAACAATTAAGTCGGTCCCTTTATTTTCAAGTAATTGGTTCAATTACAGTTGCCAGAACTGAACCAAATTAAACTTGCTATCAGTCAGTTTAGCCAAATCTGTTTCTGCTGTTGTAAGAACTCACACGAATTGCAATCTTGGAAGATGTTAGAGCTCTTAGCAGTGTGCCCCTATTAGGAAAGTATATGTCACTGTCAGAAGAAATAAGAATGACCCAAAGGGTCAAGTTGGCCAGCCTCAGTTAGGCCTTGTTAGTTAAAATTGTTAGAGAAGTTATTACAGTTAGTTAGTTAGCTCCCTAACTACAGTAGTAGAGGTAGAACATAAATAGAGGAAGAAAACGTAAGAAAATTTTAAGTTTGTCAATTAGTTTTGGGTGGACCAGAGTAGGAGGAGCATATTTAATAAAATTCCCTCCCTTTCTTTCCATTAATCTTTACATTTTGAACTGGTATCTATCAGAAGAATACTGACTGAGAGTTTAATTACTATGCTGCACGACCTGTTCTCATGCAAAATGCCATTTTTTAATGTTGTGTTGTTTTTGTTCATTTGTTACAGTATATTATGACATAAATGTTCACTTCGGGTGGAAGATGTTGCTCAGTTTTAATTTGTATATTTGTTTGCTAAAACCATGTGATATACAGGTTTCTGTTTCAAAAGCACGTGCAATAATAGTCCTTGCTGAAGATGGGAATGCTGATCAGGTCTGATTGAGTGATGATCTGATCCAAGTTAAATAAGGATGGATAACCATTAACTTGCTTTTTGTTGGTACAGAGTGATGCCCGTGCTTTGAGAACAGTCTTAAGTCTGACTGGAGTAAAAGAAGGATTACGAGGGCACATAGTGGTTGAATTGAGTGATCTAGACAATGAGGTCCTTGTTAAACTTGTGGGTGGTGATCTTGTTGAAACTGTTGTAGCTCATGATGTCATTGGTCGCTTGATGATTCAATGTGCTCGGCAGCCTGGACTTGCACAGGTCAAAATCTACTACCATTTCATGGTGTTTTTAAGTTGCATAATCCATAATGTTAATCCAGTGCAAAAATCCTCAATTATTGTTTGCTAGTTAATTAATTCCTAACAAGAATAAATACATGATTGACAGTTTGCATGTATAGTGTATTACTTATATTTTTTGGGGAGCTTCTTCTCTATCCTTCCGTTTTTTGTGACTTGTGAGATAGGATTGCCTTTATGGCCTCCTTTTGGTGTTCTGTCGAATGTCCATGCTCTATTAGTTTCTTTCAGATTTGTAGAGTGACTGGAAATTTCTTGGGTTGGCTTTGTTCCACTTTATTTTCTTTTTGCACTACAGTTTAGGACACGATATTGATCTCTTTATCTTCTCTCTAATAAAATTTATCCTTTTATTAATAATTTTTTTAAAGAAATTGATGAGCTTTCTTTGGCAGATTTGGGAAGATATACTTGGATTTGAAAATTGTGAATTCTACATCAAAAGATGGCCACAGTTGAAAGGCATGCAATTCGAGGATTTATTAATCAGCTTTCCTGCTGCAATTCCTTGTGGAATCAAAGTTGCATCACATGGTGGTAAAATTATTTTGAATCCAGATGATTCCTATGTTCTGCAAGAAGGTGATGAGGTTCTGGTTATTGCAGAGGATGATGATACCTATGCCCCAGCATCCTTGGCTACGGTGCTTTGTCTCACATAAATTGCTGTTTTTCTGTTCTCTTTTCTCTATTAATGTTTGTTCCATGGTTTGTTAATGGCAAATACATGGTCAAATAGTAATAAAAAAAGTTTATTTGAGTTAAATTGGTATGCAACAAGTGCTAATGAATCTTGTGGAAAATCACAATTTGAAGAGAGAATAGAATGATTTTCATTGATAATTTCAAAATGATATTACCCAGGTATTTATATGATGGTACAAGGTTAGATAGAAGGAAACATATCACCTGTATTAAGCGGAAAACTCTTCTAATAATTAGAAATAACTTCCTAAACAGTATCCTTTAATTCTATTTATTGGAATTTCAAACTTGATGCACAAACAATTTACAATCTAAATTTATAGCTCGACAAATCTCTACTAAATTCTTTTCATTGGATAATATTGTCTGTTGTGGGTGTTAAGTGTGGCACAACTGATAATTGAATTACAATAAATTTACTTGTCAATGGCTAACAGTGATCATTTTAACACACTGAGAGTAATCAAGCCAAGGAAGTTAAGAACATCTTATTTTGTAGATGAGTGAGAGAGATGGAATGATACGGTTCCCTGCCTCTTTTCCTTGTTGATTTCAGGTTTGGAGAGGAAGCTTGCCCAAGGACTTTGTTTATCCAAAATCTCCAGAGAGAATACTTTTTTGTGGTTGGAGGCGTGATATGGAGGATATGATCATGGTAATAATATAAGAAATTTGTTTCTATGCTCCCTATTTTTCCTTACCTCAGTTATCACAGTGTATGAAATGGCAAAGACATGTTAGAAAAAAAAATCCTATTATTTTTTTAGCATTAAATTTGACTGCAAGTCTTCTATTAATTCTGCATCTATCTGCATCATTCTTGATTCCTTGGATTTGAAAGTTTCTTAACACCTAAAATTAATCTTTTTAATATCTATGTTAGAGATGTAAGATAAATTACACATGATATGATATATTAAGCAATTTTTTTTGTAAGTTTGGGGGAGTCATGGCATCCCTTTGTCCTTGCAACTGTTTATTTGTGGTGGGCATTAATACTTTTTTGGACCTGTCCAAATTCTCTATGTTCGTTTAGGTTTTGGATGCATCTTTAGCACATGGGTCAGAACTCTGGATGTTCAATGATGTTCCAGAAAAAGAGAGAGAAAAGAAGCTAACTGATGGTGGCCTTGACATAAATCGATTGGAAAATATATCTCTGGTTAATCGTGAGGGGAATGCTGTTATACGTCGCCACTTGGAAAGCCTTCCATTGGAATCATTTGATTCAGTAAGTGACATTTATTAGTTTGTCCTCTTGAAGTGTTTTTGCTACATTATCTTATCTCCACCCTTGGTGCGTAATGTAAGGGATCAAACTACCTATGGGCTCTGCAATATTGATGCTTGTTAGGAAATTACTGGATTTTCCTTTCTACAGCTGCACAGTTATTTAGAGTAGTTGGAAGCAAGTTGGGGGTTAAAGTTAAACTGTATAATATGGGGAATCATTTGAAATTGTGCTTATAACAATTATAATCTATCCAATTTAATTATGGTGGAAATTCTGGCCTTTGCAGATATTGATTTTGGCTGATGAATCAGTAGAGGATTCAGCAATTCAGGCTGACTCTAGATCTCTTGCCACTCTACTATTAATTCGTGACATACAAGTGAGTTTGTAGTATAAGAGTTAATCTCTGATTTGATATATATCAATAAGAGTCTATCTATATACCACCCACGCATTCTTCTTCTACTAAATAAACATTACCATCCTTTAAGTGTAGATCATGTAATACCCACCCATGCATTTGTGGTTAATAAATAACAGTAAGCATCTGATATCGTTAGAAAAATTATATAAGGATATTTTGACTGAAATATGGTATCATTTGGCTTCCATCATTTCCATAACTGTTTGTACTTTGTATGCTGGCTGCAACATTAGATAATGAACTCTCATGGTACGCAGCCGCCAATTCACAGTTTCGCATTGCACTATTTCATTAATTTTTGTACACTCACAATTGGATGGTTCTGTATGACTGCCACTCATGAATATTATGAGCAATTATTGGATAAACTTCAAAATTAATTTTTTCTTTATTGTAAGTCTTATTAATTGATCCCAGTTCCCATTGAAGCCTTCTGAGTTATATACTTGATTTCTTTTCTGGGATATTCAATAATCTTGTCTTTTCTAGATATATTGTTTCTGAAGCTTTGATGTTTTATTTCAGGCTAGGCGTCTTCCTTATGTAGCTATGGCCAGTCAAGCTCAAGGAGGAAGCTTCTCTAAAGGCTCATGGATTGGGGAAATGAAGCAGGCTTCTGATAAAACTGTTATAATTAGTGAAATTTTGGATCCTAGGACAAAAAATCTTTTATCTATGTCAAAGATTAGTGATTATGTTTTATCAAATGAACTTGTCAGCATGGCTTTGGCCATGGTTGCAGAAGATCGGCAGATAAATGATGTATTGGAGGAGCTCTTTGCGGAGGAGGTACACTCTTTTCAATAAAATTAGGGGACGGATTACATTACATGTTTTGCATACATTACTTCTATCATAAGCTAGCCAGTTTTCATTTTGCTACGTTATGCAGTTCCTATATTATAGCAAATTGGTAAATTCAGATCCATTGCAGTTAACTTGAATATCCTGTGGGAACAATAGAGAATCAGCTTTAACTAAAGTATTTATTTTCATTTAATGCTTCATAATTTAATGAATTTTCTTTTCTGGAATTTTATTAGGGAAATGAGATGCATATAAGGCAAGCAGATCTATACCTTTGTGAAGGTGAGGAGTTGAGTTTTTATGAAATAATGTTACGAGCTCGGCAGAGAAGAGAGATTGTGATAGGCTACCGTTTAGTGAATGCTGAGAGAGCAGTCATTAACCCCCCAGCGAAAACTGACAGACGGAAGTGGTCATTGAAGGATGTTTTTGTGGTGATTACTGAAAAGGAGTGAGGCATTTGTGGACAAGGCAAAGGATATCCATGAAGTCTAATCCAATCCTTATAATTGTAAGCAGTGGTTAATTTAGTCCCTACCTTACTAAATCTTCACTTTAATTTCTGACTTTGGTCCTTTTCGATGTAAAACTATAGACTTAAAATGATGTGAATATAAATAAATAAAATGAATTACGTTTTGGAAAATCAGAGACTAAATGAAGATTTTGACAAGTTAGGGATTAAAGTGACTTATTTAATTTGACTCTTCGTTTCTCTTTTTAAAAAAATGATAAAGCAATGCAAGCTGGGTTATGTAAAGAAACACGTCATTTACGAGTTAACCAGTTAGTTATCAATGTGTTCGTAGAGTTGCTTACAGGTTGTTTAATGCAACTTTAT